>JASDDO010000022.1:533831257-535147859 GCA_030015575.1 Agapanthus africanus | reverse complement strand
TTTGCTTGTATCCGTTGCGCTCTGACTCATTTGGATATGATAGATTTAGTGACTATATATCTCGTTTTTTGTGTCAGATTACAGCTTATCATGCACTGTTAGAAGCCGAAGTATGATTACGACAGGATAATTTCTTGACCGTAAGAGCATGGCTGACCTAGTCACCACTCATATTCCATATTTTAGGAAGCGAGGCATGACATTATTTGACCGGAACCATCACGTGGTTTAGAACTTGTTCAAAACCCCTTAAAGGAACCCTTGGTGCTGTAGAGTATTTTTTGTCACCCCATGGAGGTGAATGCGCTCGTGTGTCAGGCATCTACAGATTCCCCCCGCCCGTGGTAGGCAGGGGTTTATTTATTGTGGGGGTTTTAATCTCCAGCAGTCGCGGACAAAACATTTATTAATCACCCCTCGCTTTGACACGAGAAAACCTCTGATTAACGAGTCATGCAGATCGTGCGAACTTATTCTGAAATTTGTTCATTTGTATGTATTTTGTATATAGGGTCATGTTGGGGAGCTCCCCAGAGATAGAGAGAGATAGAGGTGATGGAGTTTTAGCATTCATATAAGATTTATGAAAGCTTGCACACATGATTTTCAAAAATCAAGAGAGCATAAATATCACTAGAGTAAGGATCTATGGTAAAACTATAAACTTGCAACTAAAAAGAGAGCTTTTTAACTATTATGAAGGGATTACAATCTTTGTAGCCAAGTCCTTCTTTTCAAACCTCTTTAATGAAGTCCTATGAACTCCTCCTAAGCTCCAAGTGGTGAAAGGAACAAGCTTATTTGAAAATCTCCAAGTTAAAAATGATCCACCTTGATGCTATTCTAACACAAGGTTCCACTTCACTAAGTGAACTTGTAGTGAAGAAACAACCTAAACTAATTTGCTAAAGGAGTTTAAGTTGATGATATAGGAATATTGCTCACTATTTTGCTTCTCTTTTCTATTCTTCTCACAAGAATTCTAAACTCAAGAGAGCAAATGAGATAATAAGAACGGCTAAGGTTAAAGAATGAGAATTAAGTTAACCATTTTTATCTTTTAAGAATAAAACAAGAATGACTCACTCTTTTCTACACAATTCTAAGAAATGAGTCATTTCTTTTATTCTAAAAAGAAAAGGTTAATTCTTATCCTTAAACCTATATGATTCTTATACTCACTACTTGTATGTATATACATATATTACAAATAAATTATAACATTTATATCAAATATAAACATTATAAAAGAGAAGGTAAAAGATAAAGTGAGCATGATAGTGTGTGTGTATTATTAAATCAATACTTAATTTAATAATCCGGTCATATCAATATACCCCGGCTAATATCATTTAATGCTTGATTAAAATACGGTGTCATATACACGTATTTAATCAAGCTTCTGCACATATCACTATACATGACCTACATTGTTTCGTTTGTATTGTGAAACCTCTATGTGGGGCTCTAAAGACTCGTCAATACGCTGGCAGTAGTTAATGATCATATCAAACACTTACAAGCACGTTAACAATACTAGCCATACGTATCAGCTACCGAGATATCGAACGAAATAGAAGATCAACAAGTAAACTTGTCCAAACTCCCTATAAAGCCTATAAGTGAAACTTACCGTACAGTCCGGTCTTTTCGTCCGATATATTGCATATCGGATCTGGAGGGTGGTATCATCAGACCTCAATAACCCGATAAGTCATGTCGATATGTGGCCTATAACCAATTGAGAAACTACTGATAACACTTAATAGTATATCTCATCAGCCCTGACCAGAGACTTATGGTTATAGCTAATCGTGCATAGCACAATATCAACTTTCAATACCGGGAGAAACGAAACCCCTCCTATCGCTCACTTCCTCCATGTGATTCGGGACTGTACCCAACTACTATATGTTTGCACGATTCAGTAGAGCCGTGGTATGGAAGTAATTTAAGTACAGTGAGAACCACACAAGACACTATGACGATCTCAGATCTACAGACTAACATGTACTAGTGTCACCAGAGAACTGCTATCTGACGATAAGTATGGTACCATCTAAGAGTTCTTGCCGAGTCCGTTCGGTATACTTAGTCACCAAAAAGCACATGTATACAATCTTTGGTGTCAAACACCAATGGTTGTGGGATCAACCCTTACCCCATGCAGGGTTAAGAAACGTATACACTAGTCTACTTTGGAATATCGATACCCTGTCTCGATATTCTTTCGACTAGGAACGCTTAAGGATATGCTTATAGACTACTCAGGCCTCACTAGTATGATCTCTATCACAATTATGATAGTCAAACAAACATCATAAGAGCTTTATCAACATATATCAGTGAAATAGTAAACTAAAAAATACACATGTTAAGATAAAAACAAACCAGATAGCATACTATTATATCGGGCAAGACTGTTCTCTATATACATATGTCCAAGCATCCACTATAATATACAATAATAGCCTCTAGGGCATACATAACTAACAAGAGGAGGGCACCCGAGGGGTCGGGTAGCCTCTCGATCACGGGTAGCCACCCGATGCTTGGGTAGCCTCTCGACCTCGGGCGGCCTTCCCGATTTCAGGCGGCATTCCCGACTTCAGGTGGCCTCCCGAGTCGGATGGCTACACGAAAATCGGGCAGCCTGCCGGATCTTAGGTTCGTTTTGGTTTATTGTGTTAAGAGCATCTCTTGAAAGAGACATCCCGAAATGGTGTACCCTTTGAGGGGGCATCCGGGGGTCCGGTGCCCTTTGAGGGGGAATCCGAGAAGGGCGAAGAACACAGGTGTACCCCGTGTTCGTCAAAGTTCATCACCGAAGTTCGTTTCTTGGGGTTAAAGCCACATAAGAGTCCTTTTTCTCCCTTTATCTTTAGATTTGATGAGAAAATGGGGTCTTTTATTTAGTTTTGCACTTGAATCATGGAGTTTGAAATAGGGAGTTTCTTGAAGAGATGGGTTCTCTTCAAATGGGTTCTTTTAGTAAGGAAAATGAAGCGAGAGATATGAAAGAGACCAATAAGGGACTCTTTTGTTGTAAAAACTGTTGTACCGCACAGTGATCCTCCTGACGGGGAAGGAATCACATAGGTACAGCCCGACAAACAAATGATATAGCGCAGCGGGACCGAAACAGGATCCGGCGTTTCGGGATCAAATAAAAAAGATATAATTGTCGGCTAATAAAACCACTCATAAAAGAGCACATCATGCAACTAATAACACAAGATATACCCAGGTTCTGCCCCCAACTGGATCTACTCCTATAACTACGAAAAGAAACTTCTACTAGAGAAAGAATTACATGAGTGTTAGAGTTAAAATCTTAACTCCTAGAATATTTAAAATACTTATAAGTATATGTCCCTAATGATCAAGAAAACTTGATCAATCAAGCCCAAAAAGCGGGGTTCATAATAAGAAGAGCAAGTCAAAGGCTTGTTCATAACAAGTAGGACCCTATCTTAGGCAATCTTATTGAAACAACTCAAAAATGAGTTGTTTTAGGCTTCCATCATCGAGATGCCCCCTCCCGATAGTAGGAGGCCCCCTACCAATAGCGGGAGAGGATGTCCCGGTGCGTCTGTCTTTTAAGACAGTTTCGGGACCCCTTCCTTCGAATAGGCTTTGACCTGTTCTTCAGGAGATAGTGAGGGAATTTCCACCCCTACTTTCCTGATATCCAGAGAGTGGTTGCACACTACTCCCCACTCACAGAGGGGTATAAATCTCTCTGTGAGCAACTAATCAAACGGTCGAATCTCTTTTGCTCGAAACCGTAAAACTTTGATTAAATTTCTGAGAAGAAGAAGAAGAGGAAGAAAAGAAGAAGGTGAGAATTCAAGAACGGGATAATCCCATTCTTTCACTATTCTTCACCTCTGTTAGTATAATATGCCCTAGAGGCCATTATTGTATAGTACTAGTTTGTAAATTACATTTTGGAAGCTTGGGATATATACACGGATTTATGACAGTCTTGCTCGATATGGTAGTATGCTACTTGGTTTGTATCTATCTTAATATATATATATATATATATATGTTACTTTTGACGTATCGCTAGTACATATTGGTAGAGCCCTTAGGATCTTTGCTTGACTACCAGCGTTGTGATGGCAGTCACACTAGTGGGGGCTGGGAAGTCTACAAGCACATCCTTACACAGGTCCCTAGTCGTAGGATTATCGAGATAGGGCATCGATGCTGCAGAGTAGACTAGTGTATACGCTTCTCATCCCAGCATGGGAGATGGTATGTCCCACAGCCATCAGTACATCGTACTGGAGATAGTATGTAGGTGCTCATTGGGTTATGAATTACACTGGACGGACTCATGGGGAACTGCTGATTGGTGCTATACCTATCGTCAGGAAGCAGTTCCCAGGTGACATGAGTACAGCTTAGTTTGTCGACTTGACACTGCTACTTCGCCTCAAGTGTGTTTCTACTGTTCTTAGATTACTACCCTACCACGGCTCTGTTGAGTCGTGCAAACAGGTACTGGTTGGGTGCAGTCCCGAAGCACTTGGAGGCAGTGGCGGTTAGATAGGATTCGTCTTTCCCGGTATTGGGGATTGATGTCGCACTGTATTCGGAAAGCCATTACACAAAGTCCCTGGCCAGGGCAAGCGAGATTTGCTGGTAAGGATTCCGGTAGTTTCTCAAGGTGTTTTTGGCCGCACTCCGACACGACTTATTGCACTATTAGGGGTCTGACGCTTGCCGCCTCCCTAAGACTGATATGCAACACTCTTAGACGAACATACCAGACTATACGGAGATTGCCACATACAGGCTCAGTAGGGGTACAGATGAGTTTGCTCGTTGACCTTCTTGTTGACAAATACCTGGGTAGCCATTACGTGCAGCTAGCACCGCTGACGCACTTGTGGTTAAACCCACTGCCAGCATACCGTCGAGCCTTTAGAGTCCCATACAGAGGGTTTCTGTCGGGACCCGGTTCTTGCTCATGGAGCAAAGTGCCACACGGAACAAAGTGCCACGCCAAATATCGTGTTAAGTGGGCGGGGCCACCTCTTGAATCCGTGGGGGCCACCTCTTGAGTCCGTGGGACCCACTACATAACAATGGGGACTCTCCGAAATACATTCCGAAAGAGGGCAGATCTGCACTATAAATGAAATGATACCACTCTTCAATACAGAGGCGCCTTTTAAGTGAACCGGAACTACAGGAGCTTGAGAACTCCGTAGTTAAGCGTGCTCGGGCCAGGGAAGTCTTGGGATGGGTGACCTCCTGGGAAGTGGCCCCTGGTCGGGTCTGGTTCGCTCTAAAGGGAAAAACCGTGAGGTTTCGGCCAAAGCGGACAATACTCTCTGTATTGGTGGTGGAGCGTGACAGAATGGTATCAGAGCTGGTCCCTCAATAGTAGGTCTGTGGTTCGAGGACGAACCATTGTTCAAAGGTGGGGAGAATGTCGGGACCCGGTTTTTGCTCATGGAGCACAGTGCCACATGGAACAAAGTGCCACGCCAAGTGTCGTGTTAAGTGGGCGGGGACCACCTTTTGAATCCATGGGGGCCACCTCTTGAGTCCGTGGGACCCACTACATAACAATAGGGACTCTCCGGAATACATTCCGAAAGAGGGCAGATCTGCACTATAAATGAAATGATACCACTCTTCAATACAGAGGCGCCTTTTAAGTGAACCGGAACTACAGGAGCTTGAGAACTCCGTAGTTAAGCGTGCTCGGGCCAGGGAAGTCTTGGAATGGGTGACCTCCTGGGAAGTGGCCCCTGGTCGGGTCCGGTTCGCTCTAAAGGGAAAAACCGTGCGGTTTCGGCCAAAGCGGACAATACTCTCTGTATTGGGGGTGGAGCATGACAGTTTCCCAGCTTCGGGCGAAACGTGTAGAGGTCGTATGGTTTTAAGATAGGGTTCGATCACATACGTGTACATGTGCGCATATGATATTCGGGCGGACAATACCAGTGGGTTTTGGTTTAAGCCGGATCCTGGTATTTGATTATTGGATTAGTTTTGTCTTATTGTATTCGTGTTTCTCGGGATACGGATGCGGATATGTATATACGGATGAGATAGGTATTCTTGTAATTTGATCAAGATTACAACTTGGAGTGAGACACCTCAATTAGGATTTTTATTTTATGATTAATTCTTTTGTTAGGTGGAAGAAATGAGAGAGGAAACTTTGTGGTATTTTAGTGAAATGGGATTAGGGTTTCACATTGACTTTCTTGGACTCATTTGAGATTTGTTGACTTAGATATTTTGGAGATATTTTACAAGATATTTTCAAGTGTGAGATATTATTTTGGGCTCATTGTTTTTCTTAGAGGCAGACACTCTTTTTTAAGGCAATAAAAGAAAACTCTCTCATTCTCCTCAAGTTTTTCTTCAACTCCTCTCAAACCCTAACCATCTTATGAGTTGAGAATTTTAGGGTTTAGTGAGACAACTTGATCCCTCATCACTCTCTACACATCCTAGGCTACTTAGTTTAGCACACCAAGTGATCTAGTTACCTCAAATTAGAGATTAAGCTCAAAGACGAAACTCTCGGGTCGATCTTCTACGATTTGGGGAAGCCGACGAGGAAGCACGATTCGTTCTCACATCGAGGAGCTCACAAGGTGGAGAAGGACAATGAGGAGGTGAAGGACAGCAAGAACTTGAGGTATAACATTCTAATATAGTAGTTAAACCTCTAAGCTTGTATGTTAGTTAGGGTTTAGTATCGATCCTGGAGTTTAGTCGATATTATGAAGCTTATAAAAATCATTTTTTGCAAACTCCGCCTCCCCGCGAACACGTGGGGGTGCGTAGTATCGACTTACAGTGGTATCAGAGCCGACTAAACCATAACTAACAGATTAAACGACAACTAAAACTACGAAACCGAAATAACCCCAAAACATCGAAACGTAGATCCTAGTTTCTGTTATTTTTTACGAGGCTCTAAAAATTATTTTAGCAACTACAGAGTACTCTTTCAACTGTAACATGAACACACACCAAAAATGAGACAATTCCCTCGGATTTTGGCCGGCCATAATAGGAAAAAATCCGGCCTCACCGGTTTTTGTAAAGGGGATTGCTTCGTGTTTCGGTCTGTGGTTTTGTTACTTGGATCTAGTGTTTCAGGAGTTGTTTATTTTTGCCAATTTTGAATATGCTGTCAATTCTTCACTGTGGCAATACGAGGTGTTTCGAAGTCCCAGTTTAACATCGTTTAATGTTTCAAGTTGTGATATATGTGTTCGTAAACTTCCGCTAATTGTTATATGTCGGTTAGTTGGGGGTCGCACATTGCTGTGATGTTTGGTTTGTGTATATGGACTTATTGGATCGTCGTGAATGAATAGCCGAGAATGTGAGACGAGAGTTTCTTTCATTCAAATGTAAATTGTAATTTGTTGTAATATTTTTTCGCGGGGCACATCCGGGTTGAGATTGTAGCCACCGTTGTATTATTTTATTTACTATTTATTGCTCCTAGGATAGACCCAAGGTGGGGTGCACAAACTACCGGGTACTTTGAAGTGCCGAGTAGCCTACTCATGTTGATGGGGGAGGTTGCTTCACTTCGGGTATTTGGCGGGTAGTTTGCCGCACCCGTAGGGGTCTGGGGTGGGGTTTGGCTATTCATCATGACCGTGGAATCTGTCTTTCGTTACAGGCTTAAACGAAACGCGGAATTTCTAGTATATCCAATATGTTCATCTATGATCTGGAATGCCTATTATTGCGTTTGATGAATGGATATTATTATATATATTATGTTATAGACGTTGCTTATGTTTTGCATCCGCTCTAGTCCAACCCCAGCTCTGGCGTTAGTTATCTAACCTAACGGTGTAAGACGGGGCCCAGTGGCGAATGCGGATGGCATAAGCATACGTTGTATTTTTCGTCTTTTTCTGCAATGGTAGGTTAATTGATGGGACTGCATTACATTAATGCAAAGCAAACAAACCAAAGCCGAATCGTTGGAAATTTTTTTAAACCACTCGGTTTTTTCAAAACAGTAAAACTTTTAAAATGGGAAGCTTAAACCACTCTTTTTAAAAACTATCAGGTTCCTTCGATTATATCAAGTTCACTACGTTCACGGTTTCGCCAAAACCATTCGTAGCCCTCCGTCATTTTAGTTGGACATTCAGTATTATTCAAGCTATGTATTTTAACCTTCGCCAAGGCATAGTGATTGGTAGCTGCTGAATATTCATCTGTAGCATAGATAGATGCGTTGGTTTGGGACAGTCGTACTACTATTTTGGCCTTCGTCAAGGGTATGTATGGGTGGGTTCAAATTAACCTGGACAATGACGGGTAGAACTTGACATGTGACTTATGATATGTTGGCCTTCGTCAAGGTCATAAGAGTATGGGGCAAAAATCCACATCGGGTGTTTCTAAAGAAACTGAAACTTGCTAGTGTTGCATACCATTTAGAGTGTGATGATTTTGGTAGGATTCCTTCGATTTTATCACACGATGATATTTGGATCCCGATCCTACTGTGGGTATATGCTACTCCTTGGGAGATTTTTTCACTTAACGATCAATGCTATAAACCAAATAGGTGTCTAGAAAGGTGTTAGCGGGGCTACGCCTCCAGGGAAAAGAGATTATTTAATTAAGGAACTTCGCGAAAGCGTCGTAAAACCTCCCTCGAAGTACCAACACTGGCCTGGCTGAACAGTTAAGCAAGTATTATACGGTGAGATTAATCCCGACTAATTCTTCTTTTATGGTTTGAGGAAGGATTCGAGAAACAATGGAAGCCATCCTGTTTAGATAAACTAAAAACCAATCCAAACTTACAAGAGTATCATGCTAAAGTGTTTCTTCTCTCTCTCCTAATTGCAGCAACCAAAGATGACGGGCCTCAAGTTACTATTAGATAAAAATATATTGACAGGGCCAAACTACAAAGATTGGTTCAGGAATGTCAAAATGGCAATCACGTATGACAAATTGGGGTATATCCTCACTACTAAATCCCCCGCCGTCCCAGGTCCAGACTCCAGTGTCGCGGATATTGAGATCCGTAAGACCTGGGAGATTGACTGCGCGAAAGCCAAGTTCCTCGTGCTGGCCTCTATGGACAATGAGCACCAGAGGCGGCACGAGAATATGTATTTTGAATCCATATTCCTCCATACCAAGGAATTATATGGAGAGCAATCTTGTATCGCAAGATACGAGACCTCGAATAAGCTATTTCAGGCGAGCTTGGCCGTCGGATCATCTGTAGGGGAATACGTCCTTAAAATGATCGGCTACATTGAAGAGCTCGCGAACCTCGGGACTACGTTATAGAATGAGCTGTATACAGACTTAATTCTGCAGTCCCTCCCTCCCACCTATGCCCAGTTTATCTTGAATTTTAATATTCAAGGTAAATAAGTTGAACTTCCGGAACTTCTCAACATGTTGAGGAGTGCTGAGGGCACCCTGTAGAAAGCCAGGGAAACACCCGCTCTACTTGTTGGTGGAGCTTCCTCTTCTAGATCCAAGACGAAAGCCAAAGGAAAGAAGAAGATGGCCTCCACCAAGCCGAGAGGCGGTGTTAGTAAGGTGGAAGCAAAGTGCAAGGCAAGGGTAGCGTGGCCGACAGTAGGAAAGGAAGAATGCTTCTACTATCATAAGAAGGGCCATTGGAAGAAAGATTGCAGGGCTTGGAAGGCCAAGAACTACGACCCGAAGCAAGTTGTGGCTTCGGTTTCAGGTGTGTTTGTAATTGAAAACTGTCTGTCAATCAACTCTACTTCCTGGGTATTGGATACCGGATCAGGATCTCATATCTGTAATTCTTTGCAGGCACTGAGAAGCCGTAGCGTTCTGAAGACCGGTGATATAACCCTCAGGGTTGCTAACGGAGCGAGTGTGGATACTGTGTCCGTAGGGGAATATCACATCGGATCGATGAGTGGACATATTTTGGTTTTGCGCACTGTTTTTGTGTAACTAGTTTGACTTGTAATATCATTTCTGTATCTTTGTTATCTAAAGAAGGTTATGATTTTACATTTGTAAGCGATATCGTAAATCCACCTTAATCATGGTCTGATTGGGTCAGGTACTCTAAACAACGGTATATACGTATTAAACCAACTATTAATTTTCAATGTCCAGAACACACATAAAAGAAAGACTCCAGAAATAAATCATGCTTTCTTATGGCATTGTAGACTAGGTCACATCAACGAAACATGGTTGACCAAGTTACATAAAGAAGGATATTTGGATCCGTTCGAATATCAATCTTATGCAACTTTTCAATCATGTCTTAAATGAAATATGACAAAAACTCCGTTCACTGGACGCGGAATAAGAGCGAGCGAGCTCTTAGGACTCATACACATCGACGTATGTGGTCCAATGTCTACACATGAAAGAAGTGGTTATTCCTATTTCATTACTTTTACGGATGATTTCTCTAGGTATGGACATATTTTCTTGATGAAATATAAATCCGAGGCCTTTGAGAAATTCCGAGAATATAAGAATAAAGTGGAAAAACAAACAGGCAAAAGTATCAAGACACTGGGATCTGATTGAGGTGGTGAATACTTGAGTACCGAGTTCCTGGATTACCTAAAAGAGAATGGAATTCTCTCTCAGCTTACTCTTCCATACACACCACAACACAATAGTGTATCGGAGAGACGGAACCAAACCCTATTAGATATGGTACGTTCCATGATGAGTAACGCTGAGTTACCGCGATCATTCTGGGGCTATGCACGAGAATCAGCTGCATATCTTTTGAACAAGGTTCCTACCAAGACTGTGCCTACTACACCATATCAGATGTAGAGTGGGAAGAAACCCTATCTTCAGTATCTGAAGATATGGGGATGTCCAGATTTTGTTAAAAAGCAGCATGCAGACAAACTCGAGGCACGCTCAGTACTGTGTAAGTTTGTGGGATACCCAAAAAACTCCAGGGGGTATCTTTTCTATTACGCAAAGGAAAAAAGGTTTTTATTTCTCGTCATGCTCACTTTTTGGAACATCAATTTTTAGAAAAAGAAACTAGTGGGAGCGCAATAGAACTGGAAGAAATTCCAGAACCACAAGATATTACTGAAAGCTTAATGGAACCAGAAGTTTCAGAAGAACAGGGCATTCCTTTGCCACCCCGCAGGAGTAGTAGGCTGTCTCATCCTTCTGAGAGATACTACGGTTTTCTCATAGATGGGGATAGAGAAGATTGCATCATTGATAATGATGAGCCAACTAACTTCCAGCAAGCCATTCAGAGCACTGACTCGGTAAAATGGCTGGATGAAATGCGGACCGAGATGGAGTCCATGTACACCAACAAAGTATGGACTTTGGATATTGCTCCAGATGGGGTAAAACCCGTAGGCTGTAAATGGATCTTCAGAAAAAAGATTGGTGTAGATGGACAGGTTGAAACCTATAAGGCTATACTTGTTGCAAAAGGATTTTGTCAAAGACCTGGTTTGGACTATGATGAAACCTTTTCTCCAGTGGCTATGCTCAAATCCATTCGGATCATTCTCGCCATTGCTGCCTTCCATGATTATGAGATTTGGCAGATGGACGTAAAAACCGCTTTTTTAAATGGAAATTTGGAAGAGTGCGTCTATATGGACCAGCCAGAGGGTTTTATTCAGAGTGGGAGCAGCGAGAAAGTGTGCATGTTGCTTAAGTCCATCTATGGACTAAAGCAGGCATCGCGGAGTTGGAACATCTATTTTGATGAGATGGTCAAAGAATTTGACTTTATCAAAAATCCAGATGAGCCATGCATTTATAGTAAGATTGTAGCACGAACCGTTGTATTTCTCATCTTGTACGTGGATGACATTCTCTTGATAGGAAATGACATTCCTATGTTACAATCTGTTAAAGGGTTCTTGTCACAAAGGTTCTCCATGAAAGACCTGGATGATGCCTCTTATATTCTGGGGATCCAGATCTATCGTGATAGATCTAAGAGGATGTTGGGACTTTCACAGTTCAGGTACATCAACACCATACTGAAAAGATTCGGTATGGAAGATTCAAAGTGCGGTAATTTACCGGCTTGTCACGAAATCACCCTCTCCAAAGAGATATCTCCCAAAACTGATTTGGAAAGGGATCACATGTCTATTATATCCTACGCTTCTACGGTAGGCTCTATAATGTATGCGATGCTGTATACCAGATTAGATGTAGCTTATGCACTAAGCGTAGTAAGACGGTATCAATCAAACCCTGGGAAGAAGCACTGGATAGCAGTAAAGAACATTCTCAAGTAGCTGAGAAGGACTAAGGAAATGTTCTTGGTTTACGGCTGAAAAGACCGCCAGATCGAGGCCTTTGCTGACTCCAGCTACCAGAGTGACAAGGATGACTCCAAGTCCATGTCGGGTTATGTCTTTACCCACAATGGAGGGGCAGTCTGTTGGAAGAGTTCCAAGCAAGACACCGTTGTTGACTCGACGATGGAAGCAGAGTATATCGCAGCATCAGATGCCGCAAAAGAAGCAATCTGTATGAGGAAGTTCTTAATAGAACTTCAGGTGGTTCCGTCCATTGTTGATCTAATACCTCTGTATTGTGACAACAACGGGGCTATAGATTTAGAAAAGGAACCCAGGTCCCATCAGAAGTCCAGACACATCTTGAGGTGGTATCACCTAATCAGGGAGATCATGGATCGTCGGGAGATCGAGATACGGAGATTTGCTACTGAGGACAACACTGCAGATCCATTCACAAAGGACATCTCTCAGACGCAGTTCGAGAGGCTATTCGAGATGATAGGTCTGCGATATGCCAGCACATGGCCTTAGTGCAAGTGGGAGATTGTTATTGTAATATGCCCTAGAGGCCATTATTGTATAGTACTAGTTTGTATATTACATTTTGGAAGCTTGGGATATATACAAGGATTTATGACAGTCTCAATTTGGTAGTATGATACTTGGTTTATATCTATCTTAATATGTGTATATGTTTCTTTTGACGTACCGCTAATACATATTGGTAGAGCCCTTAGGATCTTTGCTTGACTACCAACGTTGTGATGACAGTCACACTAGTGGGGGCTGGATAGTTTACAAGCACATCCTTACATAGGTGCCCAGTCATAGGATTATCGAGACAGGGCATCGATGCTCCAGAGTAGACTAGTGTATACGCTTCTCATCCCAGCAAAGGAGATGGTATGTCCCACAGCCATCAGTACGTCGTACTGGAGATAGTATGCAGGTGCTCATTGGGTTATGAGTTACATTGGACGGACTCATAGGGAACTGCTGGTTGGTACTATACCTATCGTCAGGAAGCAGTTCCCAGGTGACATGAGTACAGCTTAGTCTGTCGACTTGACACTGCTACTTCGCCTCAAGTGTGTTCCCACTATTCTTAGATTACTACCCTACCACGACTCTGTTGAGCCGTGCAAACAAGTAGTGGTTGGGTGCAGTCCTGAAGCACTTGGAGGCAGTGGCGGTTAGATATGGTTCGACTCTCCCGGTATTGGGGGTTGATGTCGCGCTGTGTTCGGAAAGCCATTATACAAAGTCCGTGGCCAGGGCAAGCGAGATTTGCTGGTAGGGATTCCAGTAGTTTCTCAGGATGTTTTTGGACGCACTCCGACATAACTTATTGCACTATTAGGGGTCTGACGGTTGCCTCCTCCCTAGGACCGATATGCAACACTCTTAGACGAACAGACCGGACTGTACGGAGATTGCCACAGACAGGCTCAGTAGGGGTACGGATGAGTTTGCTCGTTGACTTTCTTGTCGACAGATACCTGGATAGCCGTTACATACAGCTAGTACCGTTGATGCGCTTGTGGTTAAACCCACTGCCAGCATACTGTCGAGCCTTTAGAGTCCCATACAGAGGGTTTCCCAGCTTCGGGCGAAACGTGTAGAGGTCGTATGGTTTTAAGACAGGGTTTGATCACATACGTGTACATGTGCGCATATGATGTTCGGGCGGACAATACCAGTGGGCTTTGGTTTAAGCCGGATCCTGGTATTTGATTATTGGATTAGTTTCGTTTCATTGTATTCGTGTTTCTCGGAATACGGTTGTTGGTATGTATATACGGATGAGAGGGGTATTCTTGTAATTTGATCAAGATTACAACTTGGAGTGAGACACCTCAATTAGGGTTTTTCTTTTATGATTAATTCTTTTGTGAGGTGGAGGAAATGAGAGAGGAAACTTTGTGGTATTTTAGTGAAATGGGATTAGGGTTTCACATTGAATTTCTTAGACTCATTTGAGATTTGTTGACTTAGATATTTTGGAGATATTTTACAAGATATTTTCAAGTGTGAGATATTATTTTGGGCTCATTGTTTTTCTTAGAGGCAGCCACTCTTTTTTGAGGCAACAAAAGAAAACTCTCTCATTCTCCTCAAGTTTTTCTTCAACTCCTCTCAAACCCTAACCATCTCATGAGTTGAGAATCCTAGGGTTTAGTGAGACAACTTGATCCCTCATCACTCTTTACAAATCCTAGGCTACTTAGTTTAGCATACCAAGTGACCTAGTTATCTTAAGTTAGTGGTTAAACTCAAAGTCGGAACTCTCGGGTGGATCTTCTACGATTTGGAGAAGCCGACGAGGAAGCACGATCCATTCTCACATCGAGGAGCTCACGAGGTGGAGAAGGACAACGAGGAGGTGAAGGACAGCAAGAACTTGAGGTATAACATTCTAACATAGTAGTTAAACTTCTAAGCTTGTATGTTAGTTAGGGTTTAGTATCGATCCTGGAGTTTAGTCGATGTTACGAATCTTATAAAAATCATTTTTTACAAACTCCGCCTCCCCGCGAACACGTGGGGTGCGTGGCATCGACTTACAACCTCTCGGTCTCTTTGCCTCCATCTCTCTCTCTCACTCTCTCTCTCTCTCTCTCTGAGATAAAAGAGAGAGCTATGAAAACTTGTAAACGTTTTCAGTCTCAAGCAAAGATGATTGGAAGCCATGGTCATGGATTCCTTTAAGAAGATAAAGACTCGGAATACAAATGTGTTCTTGATTACTTTGGACTAAACCAAGAATATAGGTCACCCCATGTTCTGCACATTAGAAATGGGCCATCCTATTTCCCGCATACATGAACAGAAAGAGATAAACTCTTTCTTAAAGAATATAAGTCAAAACCCTATGTTCTTCCATATAAACATACATGAATAGAATATTCTATTTATTCTCGGAAATAAAGTTAAGCCTTTGAAAATATGTATGGATATGAAATGCCTATTCATTTTCAGACATGAAAAACATGTCTGTTTCATACCTTGAATGGAAATCCCATTTATTCCTAAGATATGAAAACATATCTTTAGGATTTTCTTATGAATAGGAAAACCATATTCATTTTCAGACATGAACATAACTTTGAATGGGAATTCCATTCATTCCTGAGATATGAAAAACATATCTTTAGAATATTCATTGTATAGAAAAACCCTATTCATTTCTGAGATGTGAAATACATATCTCTATGTTTGAATTCAGTGTCAAAAACACTGAATTCTTGTTTTGAACACGGCCCAATGCCATGTTTCTACCCTTGAACATAAATCTATGTGTTCTCTTTGCATCAACTGTAAAGAATGATGATACACATTCTCAGTGGATGCATGAAACTCAAATAAATGAGTTTCGCTTAAAGAAACTCGATAAAAGAGTTTCCTATATGGCTTGAAGCAGTCATTAGGAGACCAAAAATAGCTTCCCGGCTGCTTCGAGACCCACTCCCGATCCTTCGGGGGGCCCTAAATAGGCCTCCCTGAAACATATATATTTATGTTTCTTTGCTTTTTGTGTGGACCCCATTTAGGGTGTCCCACCTACGCTTCAAATGAAGTGGTGTAGACCCCACCTAGGACGTCCCACCTACACTTCAAATGAAGTGTTATCTACATTTTAAATGAAATGTCGAGATCCCTATCCAGGGTGTCCTGCCTACACTTCAAATGAAGTGATGTACTCCCCACATAGAGCAATGCCCATCAATTTTTACCAAGTTAATACTAAAATACCCCCAAGTATTTCCATTCAACTCTCAAATGAGAGCCCTATATAATTTTACATTCTTTTTGCAAATATCAATATATTTACTTTCAAATTGTACACAAATTTGAACAAAATGAAAAAATATATATTCTTTTGTTTGAACTATGCTAGCCATTTACTTTACACACACACACACGAACCCTCACACTATAATGATGTGATTTGAAGCGAGCTAGTATGGTATCCCGTCCAGGTGTGTCCTATGACAATAGGGTATAATTTAATGGTACGTGCGTGCGTTGCCGGAAGTCCCGAACCAAGAATCTTCTGGTCAACTCTTAAAACACAAAATAACTTTTTTGTTTAAACCCACATTTGTTTCAACGTTCAAATGTTGGAGGTCCTAAAGAAGGTAAACAACAAGATACACCGACTCATTCGACACCCCTTCAATACAAAGCAAATCTCTCATAAACCCCCTTTCTCTCTGTACATTTACAAAGACCCTTCACTACATTATGATTGGGTTGATTAATCACTTCAACGATCAATTGAAGGATGCCTTCAAAGATGAAATTATCACCTCTTAAATAGCCAAAAGCTACAACACCTAGCATCCTCTAGCACTCATTGCATTCTCATGCAATGTACCCCACATAATTAATGCTAGCATCTCTACACTTAATTCTATGAAATAGAATGCACATGTTTATGAAGAAAAATATGGGTTGCTCCATATTTTTAAGGCTATAGGTATAGATAGGTAGCAAGTCACATTTTTTAACAATCTCCACCTTGCCTTGATACCACTAAATCTCGTCACTATCTCAAAACTTTCGAACTCTGTTCTCGTCGTCCTGACCCCTCAACAATTTTCCAGGCAAATCAAGTTCAAGCACTACTTGGCTTGGTGTGCGGATCCATCTTTGCATCAAGTCGGATTCTCCATGAGTATCCATCTCTGTAACACTAAAGACCTTATTCTCATTTTTCAAGAATAACAATATGAAAAGTGTCCTAAAGGGGGGTGAATAGGACAACGGCTAACAATTAAAACTTTATTACTCAAATCAATACATGTTGCAAAAATATAATTGAATAATAACAATACAAAAAACAATAGAATAAATATAGATAGAAATGCAAACTCGGAGCGACACCGGCAAGTGATTACGGAGTTCGATACAATCCGTATCTACATCTCTATCTAGGCCTCTCCCTCGAAACAATCCACCAAACAATCCTTCTTTAGATAAAGAAACCTTTACAAGATGATGGGCCACCTCCACTGGGTAATATTTTTGAGGCTCAGATCAAAACTTTACAACTCAACGCTAGTGATAGACAACCTCCACCAGGTAAACCATTTTTGTAGACAATCTCTACCGGATTGTATTACAACAAAAGTAAAAAGAAAAATACTCCTAATTTTGTATATGAATCAAACAACTTTAAAATCCAGATAATTAGGGTTCAAGATATTTTATAAGATGAAGCCTTTTTGATCTAAAAAAGAATTGATAAAGAGTTTAAACATGAGATCGAGTTTTGCAAAGATTAGGGATTAAAACAAGTTGTAATAGATCTTTGCAAAAATAAAAACAAAAACTTTTTCAAAACCAACAAAGATTATAGAACCTGGTGACGATCTAAGGTTTCGAAAGCTTTGAGACGATAATGAACTTTTGAGAGCAAGAGATGATTTTTGATCTAAAAAATTGTTATTCAAATTCCGACCAAGAAAGGTTTATTAATAGATGGGAAAGAATCCCACAAACAAGGAAACAAATCAGTCAAAATTGAATATGAGACTTGCAACGGTCTGATCTGGAGCCGGCTCAAAGAAGTCATGAGTCGTCTCATACAAACAGAGAATAAATTCATCATCCAAGACAAGTGTTTAGATGTCTTAAGAAAAGTGTAAGCCGTCTCATCACAAGGATGAGTTGGCTCAAAATGAACATGAATCGTCTCATACATATAGAGACTAATTTATCAATCAAAGACATGTGTTGAGCCGGCTCAAAATAGACATGAGCCGTCTCATGAGCATAGAGAGTTAAATTGATGATCCAAGGACTTTGTGAGATGGCTCAAGTCATCGTTAAGATGGCTCATGGAGATAGAAAGCAAATGAAAGATCAAGAGGACTTATGAGGCGGCTCAATAACAACATGAGCCAGCACATGACTGTTATTTCTGATATTTTAAGAGATGTAAAGACTTTAACACTGTATGACTCGTACGAGATAACCAACGACTCAATAAATGAGAAAATACATAAACTACACATTTAAAGCATGTTCTTTGAGTCGCTTTGAGTTTTCATCTCTAAGTACATGTCCTTTTTTATTCTTCATCTCTAATTCTTATTAATCCATGTTGCCATGTCCTTTTTGGTTTTTGATATCACTAATATCATTCCATTTCTTCGATATCGCCAATCTTGTTATGTTTCTCACACTGAAAACATACAACTCAACTACATGTATCATCATGTGTAAAATGGTTAAATAGTGTTTTATCTAATATCAAAACTAAGGTAAGTAGATATTACCCAAAAAGGTCAACAATCTCCCCCTTTTTGATATTTGACAAAATCTATTTACAATATAATAATTTGAGACACAACCAATCTAAAAGCTCATGAAAAACTCTAAAAACTCCAAAAAGCTCCCCCCGAATTCAATATCTATATATATATATATATATATAGATATATATATATATATATATATATATATATATATATATATATATATATATATATATATATATATATATAAATTCAAGTTTTTATCCAATTTGAAAAAAAATCCTCCATTTGAAAAATTCATGTGCAGAGTAAGATATATCGTTTTTCCAAATGAAAAGTATATCGAAAATATCTTTTTTGAAAATATATTTTTCTCCCTTTTTTATCTAAAATAAAAAAGGTAAACAATAGATATATAACGACAACATGATACCAACAATACCAAATAACACCAATTATCATGGACACCATGATACCAAACATTCATATCATCATAAATTTAAGATATCATAACCAAATATCCATATTATATCCAAATCCAAAATATCATTACACAATTCCATCATAAAACCATGTCAACACAATGTTTTCATATCCAAACACAAATATTACATCCATATCCAAAATCTCATTGTTTCATTACCAAAGTTACATCCAAAAAAAAAACAAAACAAAATACATCACAAACTAAACCAAATAAATAATGCTCCAAGAGTATGCTTCCTGTCTTCATCTTACCAGATATCGAAGGTGTTCATCATCGAAGTACTACGACGCAGGAGCAGCCGGGTTTGTCGGGTTAGGAGTAGGAGTGGCAGTATCAACGGAAGGAAGTGGATCAATAGGAAAAGGAGTAGGATCAAAAGGAGTAGGATCCGTGTGAGGAGTAGGAGGAACATCAGAAGTAGAGGATTCATTCAGAGTGGGAATAGGAAAGAACGGAGTAGGAGTAGGAGGTACACCAAAAAAAGACACGATGAAGGCCATAATGCGATTTTTTGACTCAATTTGCCGATTTGAAATACGAGTCTCAATGGCATCCATTCGAGCAAAAAGATGTTTCTCAACATCATTGATATGACGAAACACGTGTTTCGGAACAAAAGAACGCACATGAGTAGTAGAGTCCGGACGATCACTAGGTTCAGAATCCTATGCGGACTCCGACTCAGAAGAAGATTGATATTCCCGCCCAATTTGGGCACACGCTCCTTAGGGCGCACTCTTATTGGAGCGCACCTCACTTGGAGCATACCTCCTTGGAGGACAAGTGCCACAACTGGGCACTTGGCATAAAAAGCTAAGTGCCACTTGCGACGTGCACGTGCAATGCACTGTGATTGATCGTTTAAAGAGTGTTTTCGTAAAGTAACGCAATCAGGACAGTGTTGCTAGTAGCTAGCCGCGATGAGTACGGGTCGTCCGCAGGGAAACGTGAACATTTTTCTTGCTTTAGACGAATTGATTGAAGAAGGATGATTGGTTATAGTTACGGATATACTACGGATGTAAGATTTATAAAGAAGAGGCTCTTAAGATTCATAGGACTTAGTAGTAATGGATGAATAATTAAAAATGACTCCTTTTATCTTTTAATAGTTTAAAACTATATTGATAGCGATGAATGCAAATTAGGGTTCTTTTGGAAGAAACTAGGGTCTCCCCACTCTTAACCCTTATTCTTGCATTGATATCTATTCATGTCTAGCCCTTAACAAAACAAGTGTTAAATCAATCTCAAATCATGACCGTGACTAGCAATAAATTGGTAACGCGCTCGATAAGGATGTTAACAGTTATTTTGCTAAAGTTTATAGACTTTAAAATGTATAAAAGAAGTTAAATGATTTTCTTATCCATGATTCTACCCTATCCTACAAACCCTAGCAAGTTAGGAATTACTCGCTCATGGTTAAGTTAGAAGAGAGGATGAAGAAGAATGAAAGCATAGTTAAGATTCAGAAAAGTAAGTGCAGAAAGTAAGTGCGGAAAGTAATTGCAAAAAGAATAATAAAAACACTACCTTTATTAATCAACTATTTCATACAACTCTCCTTTTTGAAAGTAGATTATAAAAAATCCTAGTTTTTTCTCTCGCTCTCTCTCTTGTTGGAGGTAGATGACTAGCTGATGATCACCTGAATACGTGGATCGCTTTGGACCTCTTAATCACTTCGGTTTGATCCTTTTAGATGTGAAGCTCTCGGTCTTATATATAGTCACAGAAACTAGAAACCCTAGATACCATCTGTGAATATACGTTGATACGATCCAATCATCAAAATATCTCATCAAACAGCCCTAGATATGCCGTGGATCCGCTGCAAATCCATGCTTTTGGCCTCCCTTCCACGGCAATATAGTGGGATTAGGATTTGGTATTTTTTCTGCTCACTCTTGTTGACATGTGGAGATCCCTTTGATATCTGGATTCTGAGAATAATGCTCTGAGTCTCTACCGTTGCTAAATCTTACGATTTGCTTCCATATTTAGGCAGATTTGATTCTAACACCTTGGATCTCCAGACCTGAGATAATCTGCACAATATCTCAAATCCAAGTGTTAGTAGTATTTAGTATTTTTGAGATATTATCCTAACCATTTTATATGATATTATATGTTAAGAATATTGATTAGAAATATTTGAAATGATATGCATATTTTAATTACTAATATTTTATATAAATATTATATGCATGTATTTTCCCTCATTATGTTAATTATAATGTAGAAACATATGATAATAAACTTTTTACACAAAAACCCTCATATGTTCTATAATTACAATAAACATCTTTTAGAACTTAACAATAGCGGGGAAAATAATCATTCAAATGTGCAATATTTTATACTAATCAAATACCCCAAAACTTAACTTTGATCATCCCGAGCAAACTAGTTATAAAGAGAAGAAGAAGAAAAAAAAAGAAAAACCTAACATACTTTCGTAGGCAACACGATTGCACTTAGCACGTGCAACAAGCCTTTAAATCTCTAGGTGTCCCTAGCAGGAGGAGTGTCGTCTCCTGAGAGTTTTCAGCGGATTACACCCACAAAATCCCATAATAAAAGAAAAATGATGAAAGTTACATACAAAAATAAAGAATATATAAAAGAAAGAACTTGAAAATAAGAGTTTCAAACTATACTAGTTTTTTAGTAGCTATGAGCCCTATCTTAATAGTCATGAAAAGATATCAGAAATCACATCATCCCTCAATAAAACATCGCCTTTAGTTTTCCTCCCTACCTTTCTTCCAAACATCGATCATATAACCCTACGTGTGTGTAAAAGACATCCCTACACTTAGAAAATTCAATTCAAGCTATCATACTTTTGTTCATCTTCCTTAGTACTTTTTAGTTGGTGAATGTTTTATAGATGGAATTGCTCACACATTTTTCATGCGACCGTTAATACTTCTTGAGGCACTAACCAACCGATTACCAAATGTGCTCACTCTTTTAAGGCGTAATTAGCAATATCCCAGTCTTGCAACACCCAAAACTTAGCAGTGGCTCCCAAACCAGTTGGTCTAAGGCACTAAGTGATAAGGCACACTCGCTATATTTCCAACGAGATTTAAGCTTACCCGGATGAAGATGGAGACGGGAATCGTAAAGAAAGACTTGTTGTCCCAGTGTGAAAATTTTCCTCAAAAGGATTTTATCGTGGAACACTTTAGTCCGGTTCTTTACTATAACAACATTATCGTAAGCTTCATTGCGAAGTTCGCTTAGCTCATTTAATTGCAGCTTCTGATAGCTGCTGATTTGATCTAAATCATAATTAAGCTCTTTAATAGCCCACATTGCTTTATGCTCGATCTCAACAGGAAGGTGGCACGCCTTTCCAAACACTAGTCGATTTGGAGACATACCAAGATCGGTCTTATAAGCGGTACGGAATGCCCAAAGAGCATCCGTCAATTTTATGGACCAATCTTTACGGTTCTTAGAAACCGTTTTCTCCAAAATTTGTTTGATATGTCAATTGGAGATCTCTGCTTGCCCGCTTGTTTGGGGATGATAGGGCGTAGAAATCTTGTGGTTGATTGAATATTTTCGTATCAAAATCTCGAAAGACCGATTGCAGAAATGCGTCCCGTTATCGCTAATTATAACGCGAGGGTGTACGAATCGCGAAAAGATATTTTCTTTCAAGAACTTAATAAAAAGCTTGTTATCATTAGTGCGACATGGTACCGCTTCTACCCATTTCGAGACATAATCAACCACTAATAAGATGTATAAATTCCTAAAAGAGTTGGGAAATAGGCCCATAAAATAAATTCCCCAAACATCAAATAGCTCCACAACCAAGATAGGTTGGAGTGGCATTTCATTTCTACGTGAATCCGACCCATGTGTTGACACCGTGAACAAATTTTGCAATGATCATATGCATTTTTAAATAATGTTGGCCAATAAAAGCCGTATTGCAAAACTTTCTCCGCCGTTTTTCGTGGACCAAAGTGACCGCCACATGCCTGATCATGACAAAAAGACAATACACTCTTGAATTCCTCATTAGGGACACATCAGCGAATGATTTGATCAGGATAATACTTAAACAAATAAGGTTCATCCCAGTTAAAGTGTTTTACTTAGGATAGAAATCGGTAATTTTCTTGTTTTGACAATTCGCTGGGTAGAAGTCCCGTTGCTAAATAATTCACAATATCCACGACTGTCCCAAACCAACACATCTATCTATGCAACAGAAAAATAACAAATAGCTACCATACACTATGCCATGACGAAGGCCAACAAACATAGTATGAATACTAAGTGCTACCCGTCTGAAATGAAGGAGGGCTACGAATGGTTTTTGGCGAAAAACCTTTAACGTAATGAACTTGATATCATTGAAGAAACCGGATAGCTTTTTACAAATATATAGTGGCGAAAACCTTTCCTAAAGAGGTCACTCCCCGTAAAGGGATCTCGGCTCTTTCCTCGTGGAATGAGGTGCAGGATATTCCAAACTGAATATGACGATGCAAAGCAAAAAAAGTAATCGACTATAGTGAAGTTATTACTCTGACGCAAACTTCTGCCCAAGAAGTCACTCCCGCTGAAGGGATCTTGGCTCTTGCCTCGTCGAATGAGGTGCTGGATATTCATAACCGAATATCTCTGTGCAAAACAAAAGAAAACATCCTTGTAATAACAGCTTTTAAAAATTGTCCCAACAACATCGAATAGGTCTATTTTCCTTGCATTGATCAGAATCAACGCAGTCCCATCAATTAATCACACCAGAAAAGAACGAAAATATAATGTACATATATGCCATCCGCATTCGCCACTGGGCCCCATCATCACCCGTTAGGTTACTTAACTAACGACAGAGCGGGGGATGGACTAGCGCGGGCGCAAAACATAGACAACATCTACAAGTATATATATAACAATATATAATAATCGCTCCAAGTATGATAAATACAACATCACAGATAAACGATAAGCATCATAGAATAATACTGATAATCTGGGAGCCCCGGGTTTCCTTTGAGCCGCAAGTGAAACCCGACGTTCCCCGAGTCATGTGGATAGCCTTTGCAATGAAAACCTAGACCCCTACGAGCGCGGAAAGTTACCCGCCAAAATCAGAAGTGAGGCAACCCCCTTCATCAAAGTGAATATGCTACCCGGCACTTCACGGAATCCGGTAACTTGAGCACCCCTCCTTGGGTCAACCTGTACCCCCTACGAGTGCGGTAAATAGCTTGCCAATTCTAGAGTGAGGTGTTAGGGTCAAAATTTGCATCCCGGTTGACCGAGTCAAAGTCAAGGTCAACCCCAAGCCAGGTGGGCCCAAGCCCAGGTCAAGCGGGCCCATGCCCAAGCCGAGCCCGCGACCAAGCCTCCCCATGCCAACAACGAAATCATATAATAAATAATTTTTATGTAATTTTTTATGCATGAATGGGCATAAAGCCAAATTTTTGTAAAGCCCATAGCTTATGTGCAAAAAAAAATGGCACATGAGCCATGGGATGGGCAAAATGCAATTTTGTAAAGCCCAAGGGGCTATATGTAAATATGTAAGCCTATAAAAGACAACATGATGATGAATAAAAGATACACTTTTCATTCATTCTCAAAAATTAGGGTTTGTGCCTCTTTCCCCTTTCTGAAGGTTCTAAATCTTCTTCTTTCTTTTGAATTAAATCAAGAGTTTTACTATTCATTTACCAAAACTAAATAGTTTTTCACCACAAAACCCACAAAGGGAAGCTTAGATCTGCCATCAGATCTCAAAAAGAAGAGATTTTTTTTTAAATCTCACATCTCTTGATCTTCAAGATCCTGCCAACAGAGGAGGAAGAAGGAGGCCCATCACCAGAAACCCTACTTTGGGGAAGAACTAGGGCTCAAGGGGAGAAGCCCTTCATCAGCTTCAAAACATCCTACGAGTTTAACTCCTCATATACACACACATACACAAAAAAAATAAAAAATAATAAGTGCTCCTTTTTGGGAGTACAACTCCCATTGCAGGGACCAAGTCCCTTTGCCGCCCGAGCGTCCACGTGCTGACACGTGTGGCGCTAGCGCCCAAAGTGCTAGCACTCGAGCGTCCACGTGCTGACACGTGGGGCGCTAGCGCTCAGGACGCTAGTGCCCTTGCGCCCAAAACGCTAGCGCCCATAGCGCTAGCGCCCGAGCGCCCACGTGCTGACACGTGGGATGCTAGTGTTCAAAGCGCTAGCGTCCGAGCACCCACGTGCTGACACGTGGGGCGCTAGCGCACTAGCGCCCAAAGCGCTAGCGCCCGAGCGCCCACGTGCTGACACGTGGGGCGCTAGCGCTCAAAGCGCTAGCACTCTTGCGCTCGAGCACTAGCGCCCAAAGCGCTAGCGCCCGAGCGCCCATGTGTCTGGTACGTGGGGTGCTAGCGCTCTTGCGCTCAAAGCGCTAGCACCCAAAGCGCTGGCGCTTTTTCCCACGCATCCTTTGGATGCCCTTTCCCTTTTTTTTATTATTTTATATATATATACACACACACACATACATACTCAACAACACTATCCCTCTCAAAAAATTTTTGGGCCGGGGCGCTGCCCCGCACCCCGCAAAGGGGCTGCTAGCCCCCTTGACCCCCAGCCCGCTATCTGGGTAGCGGGACCCTCGTAAAAACTTTGCGGGGCCCCCGATATATCCAAAACCCCCTTTTCAAAACACAACACTGCACGTCGAGTTCTTATGACCAGTTTAACCCGTCAATCGGAGGTTCCCTCGTTCCAAAAGGCGCGGGGTAATTAACGGCAGTTTAGTCCGCGGCTGCCAGAGATTAGAATCCCCACAATCAATAAACCCCGGCCTACCCTAAGCAGGGGGAATCTGTAGTTTTCCTGACAAGCGTGCGTGTATTCCCATCTCAATGGGGTGACGAAAAACACCCAACAGATTCTGGCACGCCCGGTGGGACAATCTCTCCTCCCATATTTCGGGTTAAACGTTCATGCGAACTTAATCAATATACATATCGACTTCCTGTACTGAAATCATGCTTCTTTGTGCAGGTTAAAAAATTTCAAATTGCAATCTTCGGTCGCAACAAAAATGTCTTCAAGGACAAGCTCAGCTTTCGACACAGCTCCCATCTCCTACACGATGAAGATGGATGCCAGGACGGTCCTTTCGGCCAGTCTCGGGGGACAATGGGAAGAGCCGCCGCTAGCATTCGGCTCTATCCTGTTCGTGTCACCTAACGCCATCCCAGCTCCTCAAGCCCCAGTGACAGACAAACCGGTCTCGAAAGGCAAGAGGCCGAATGTGGCGGTCTTGAAGGCGCCCCAACTCAAACGCAAGTCGGTGTTTGAACGGCTCTCCTTGGCCCCAGCTGGGGGCAAGGCCATCAACACCAACAAAGCAACAGAGCGTCTCGAGCAAGCTCCGGCGGTGCCCCTGACAACTGCTCAATCGGGTGTCTTCTCTAAGCTCCCCGCTAATCCACTCGCGGTGGCTTCCCGGGGAATGGATGCCCGCCAAGCCCTTAAAATTGAGAAGCTAAGGCAGAAAAGGCTCAGATATAGAGCCAACAAAAGGGATAGGGCTCTTGCTAGGCTGAACCTCATGAGGTTCGAAGAACATGGTTACCCTGCCAAAGATGAGGAAATAGCTGGATATGTGGTCCACACTGTCTACATGGTGGGTACGCGCAGCAAGAGCAAGGACGGGGCCACCACATCTCAAATCCAATCTGGCTTGAATGTGGTTGCCGTTTCCCAAGAACTGCCGCCTCTGCTGGGTGATGAGAACCCTCTCGATGAGGATGATAGGCAGAAAGACCCTTCGGTCCATGAGGAGTCGGGCTCGGAAAGCGAAGATGAGCCAATCTTTCGTCCCAAGAACGCAGAGCAGCAACTTCTCCAAGAGCTCCAAAAACAGCTCAGAAGCAAAGACAAGGAGATGGCCATGCTCTACTAAAAAATTGACGACTTGACAAACGTCATCTTACAGCTCACGGCCCAACTTGCCTCTCAGCCGCCCAATCAGGCGCAGGGCTCTCATGAACCGGGAAACGGTGTCCCGAAACAGCCGATGCCCGTTCCCTCAAATCCAAAAGTGGGCGGACCGCATGAAAATCAGTCGCACCCTATCTTGGGAAATGTCTTGGCTACCGATGACAGTAGCCCGCTAACTCAAGATCAAATCATGGATTTGGTTGCCAACAAAGTCAAAACCTTGGTAGCCGAAGCCGAAGTGCAAAAAGATATCAGCAGTAGTGGGAGACCATATCCTGCTCAGTATGATCTGGTAGAATTTCCCAGCGGCTATGTCATCCCTAAATTCGGAAGATTTGATGGGAGGGGAAATGCGAATCAGCACATCGCCCACTTTAAAGCCTTATGCGGGAATACTGGGGGCAACGATGCGCTTCTCCTCCGCCAGTTCGTTAATAGCTTGACCGATGTTGCTTTCGACTGGTACGCGAGCATACCGAATGGCTCCGTTACTACTTTTGTCCAAATGGAATCTTTGTTTCGACAAAGGTTCATGAGCGTTAGCGATAAGATCACCATTGCCAAGCTCGTAAGGACCAAGCCAAAGAACAACGAAAGCAGCACGGATTTTATAACCCGATGGCGCAATCTCTCCGTCAAATGCGAGCCGCCGATAGAGCAGGACCAATTGTCAGTCTCCTCGTCCGAAATCTCAACAATTGGATGGCCTCGTTTCTATGCACCGCGGGTCTCAAAACATTTCAAGAGCTGACCAGGAAAGTCCAGATGTTGGAACGTTCAAAGCAGGAGTCCTCCTCTGACTCCCAAAATAACAATAGGTCCTGGAGAAACCGAAAGGACGAAAATCGCAAAGGCGGAAATTCCGTCGATACTGAATCTTTCAATGCCTCGGCTAACCGAAATAAGCAAGGGTTGAGGGGGCCTAATGCTAACCAGCTTCGGAAGCCAATGTTCGGAAAGGGAGGAGAATCTCCACTGAAGGAGAAGCCGGACAAGGTCTATTCCTTCAGAAGGCAAAATCCGTAAAATATTCAAAGACGCCCTGAGGAACGGTTTACAACTGCCAAAGTCAAAAAGACCGCAGGAAGCGAATAGGACCGACGACCCCAAATACTGCCCCTATCACAGAGTGATAGGTCATGCCATTGAGGACTGCTTCGTTTATAAAGATTGGGTCGAAAAGCAATACAAGGCAGGAGAGATAGAACTGTCCAAAGGCGTGTTAACAAACAGTCAAGCCGCAACCGCCAATTTTATAAAAACGGAGGCCGAAGTTCTTCGTGAAACTGATTCTCTCAGACATCTGCCTTTCTCTGAAAACAATCGACCACCACATCATTAAACTGGGAACAGTCGACTTCTAAGTCGTTAAACTGGGAATGTAAAAAAAATGTAAATAAACAAAAAATGTGTAAATAAAAGAAAAATAAAGAAAAGCCAAAATGATGGGGCAACTCGTAATAAAAATCAGCGAGTAAAATAAAAATGAAAATAAAGCCGAAATGATGGGGCAACCGCGAATAAAAGCCGAAATGATAGGGCAATCGCGATCTTCGCGATTAGAAAAGCTGAAATGATAGAGCAATCGCGGTAAGAAAAAAACGGCGAATGATGAGTCTCTCCTGGTACCATATTCCAGTGCAGCGATGCAGACGCCAACCAAAATCCAATTTACCAAAATTCTTCCGGCCCTACTGTTAGTCCCCAAATTGACTACCGTATACAATCCACGGGCTCAAATAATTCTCATCACACTCATGCCCCAGTGCAATCACCATTCCAGCTATTGGTCTCCGTCCTTAGAATTATGCTCCATTGGGAAGACCCACTCATGTGTCCTCACGATGCATGAGGAGAACAAACCTTCGTGGTATCCTTACGACTCACAAAGGAAAAACACACTTGGGGGTCCTCACGACTCCTAAGGAGAAAATGCACCTACGGGATCCTTACGACTCGTAGGGAGAAAATGCTTTATAGGACCCTTACGGCCCATAAAATTGAAAAGCCTTAGACGATAGGGATCTAAACCTGTCTCCTAAGCCATCGCTCCCCAATCCCCAAGTGGCGAATGATGAGTCGCTCCTGGTACCATATTCCAGTGTAGCGATGCAGACGCCAACCAAATTCCAAATCCCAATCCCTAAATGGCAAACGATGAGTCGCTCCTGGTACCATATTCCAGTGCAGCGATGCAGACGCCAACCAAATTCCAAATTCCAATCCCTAAATGGCGAATGATGAGTCACTCCTGGTACCATATTCAAGTGCAGCGATGCAGACGCCAACCAAATTCTAAATCCCATACCCCAATGGCGAATGATGAGTCGCTCCTGGTACCATATTCCAGTACAGCGATGCAGACGCCAAAAAAATCTCAAAATTTTTCCTGCCCTACGGTCTGGATCATACATCTTGCAAAACCGTATACAATCCACGGGCGTAAAACGATCCAAATCTCTCCCAAGTCCTACCGGCGGGACCACATTCAAAGTCCCACCGGCAGGGAAGATTCAGAAAAAAAAGAGAAGAAAAAAAGAAGGTATGTCCACAAGCAAAATGGGCACGGACGAAAACCCGAAAGGGCTCCGTTAGTAAAAACAACAGGACTGCCGGCGAGTTTGTGAAAACCCGAAAGGGCGCAAACTCGTGAAAAAGAGATGAAATGCACTCGCAAAGTCCTCTCGACTTTGTGAGTAGAAAATTCCCGCGTGAGATCCTTACGTCTCACAAAGGAGGAATACACTTGGGAGTCCCCACGACTCCTAAGGAGAAAATACACTTACGGGATCCTTACGACCTGTAGGGAGAAAATGCTTTGTGAGACCCTTACGGCTCACAAAATTGAAAAGTCTTAGGTGATAGGGACCTAAAACTTGTCTCTTAAGCCATCGTTTCCTAATAAGCAAACGCAAATGATGATTCGCTCCTGGTACCATATTCCAGTGTAGCGATGCTGATGCCAAACAAAAAAACCAGTTCCTAAGTCCTCCCGGGGCAAATAATGAGTTGCTCCTGGCATTATTCCAGTCCAGCAATTCAGATGCCAAACCAAAACCGAAATCCTCAAATCCACTCATGGAAAATGATGATTTGCTCCTGGTACCATATTCCAGTATAGCGATGCTGATGTCAACCCAAATCAAATCAAACCAACAACCTCTGCGGCGGAATCATGCTTCGTCCCAGAATTTACCCTGTGTCGAAATCATGCTTCGCCTCGGGATATCTACCTTCCCTGCCGGAATTATGCTCCGCCTCAGAATCAAATCAACCAACCAGCTCTGCGTCGGAATCATACTTCGTCTCAGAGTGTACCCAGCGTCGAAATCAAGCTTCTCCTCTGTGTATCTGTCTTCCCTGTCGGAATTATGCTTCGGCTCGGAATCAACCAGCGACCTCCTCGTCGGAATTAAGCCCCACCTCGGAATCAAGTCAACCAGCAAGCTCTGCGTCGGAATCATGCTTCATCTCAGAATGTGCACCCCATGTCGAAATGATGCTTCGCCTCGGTGTACCTGCCTTCCCTGTCGAAATTATACTTCATCTCGGAATCAAGTCAGCCAACAAGCTCTGCGCCGGAATCAAGCTCCGTCTCAGAACGTACCCCATGTCGAAATCATGCTTCGCTTCGGAGTATTTACCTTCCCTGTTGGAATTATGCTTCGCCTGGGAATCAACCTCTGTATCGAAATTATGCTTCGGTCAGAATGTGTGCCGCTCGTCGGAATTATGCTTCGACCCCTCCTGGAATAATGCTCCGCCCTTTGGAATAATGCTCCGATCCCTGGAATCATGCTCCACCCTTCTGAATAATTCTCCGATCCCTGGAATCATGCTCCGCCCTTCGGAATGATGCTCTGAACCCTGGAATCATGCTCCGCCCTTCGGAATAATGCTCCGATCCCTGGAATCATGCTCCGCCCTCCGGAATGATGCTCCGATCCTCGGAATTATGCTCCGACCCTTGGGAATCATGCTTCGGTTATCAGAATGATACTCCGACCATGGAATGATGCTCCGCAAATTGGAATGGTGCTCCGATCCCCGGGAATCATAATCCTCGAGGGATGCTCCGCCCCCGGAATGATGTTCTACCTCGAAGTCCAGCTTCAAGATCCATCAATTTCATGCACACAACTCAAATGTGCGGTGTGCATTCATTGATAGGGGGTACTTTGTTGGGGTCAAAATTTGCATCCCGGTTGACCGAGTCAAAGTCAAGGTCAACCCCAAGACAGGTGGGCCCAAGCCCAGGTCAAGCGGGCCCATGCCTAAGCCGAGCCCGCGGCCAAGCCTCCCCATGCCAACAACGAAATCATGTAATAAATAATTTTTATGTAATTTTTTATGCAATTTTTTATGCATGAATGGGCATAAAGCCAAATTTTTGTAAAGCCCATGGCTTATGTGCAAAAAGAAATGGCACATGAGCCATGGGATGGGCAAAATGCAATTTTGTAAAGCCCAAGGGGCTATATGTAAATATGTAAGCCTATAAAAGTCAACATGATGATGAATAAAAGATACACTTTTCACTCATTCTCAAAAATTAGGGTTTGTGCCTCTTTCCCCTTTCTGAAGGTTCTAAATCTTCTTTTTTTTTTTGAATTAAATCAAGAGTTTTACTATTCCTTTACCAAAACTAAATAGTTTTTCACCACAAAATCCACAAAGGGGAGCTTAGATCTGCCATCAGATCTCAAAAAGAAAAGATTTTTTTTAAATCTCACATCTCTTGATCTTCAAGATCCTACCAACAGAGGAGGAAGAAGGAAGCCTATCTCCAGAAACCCCACTTTGGGGAAGAATTAGGGCTCAAGGGGAGAAGCCCTTCATCAGCTTCAAAACATCCTAAGAGTTTAACTCCTCACACACACACACACAAAATAATAAGTGCTCCTTTCTGGGAGTACAACTTCCATTGCAGGGACCAAGTCCCTTTGCTGCCCGGGCGCCCACGTGCTGACACGTGGGGGCGCTAGTGCTCAAAGTGCTAGCGTCCAAAGTGCTAGCGTCCGAGCACCCACGTGCTAACACGTGGGGCGCTAGCGTCCTTGCGCCCAAAGCGCTAGCGCCCAAAGCGCCCACGTGCTGACACGTGGGATGCTAGCGCTCAAAGCGCTAGCGCTCTTGTGCTCAGAGCGCTAGCGCCCAAAGCGCTAGCACCCGAGCGCCCACGTGCTTACACGTGGGGTGCTAGCGCTTAATGCGCTAGTGCTCTTACACTCGAGCACTAGCGCCCAAAGCGCTAGCGCCCGAGCGCCCACGTGCCTGGCACGTGGGACGCTAGCGCTCTTGCGCTCAAAGCGCCAGCACCCAAAGCGCTGGCGCTTTTTCCTACGCATCCTTTGGATGCCTTTTTTCTTTTTTTTATTTTATATATATGTATACACACACACACATACTCTACAACACTATCCCTCTCAAAAAAAATTTGGGCTGGGGCGTTGCCCCGTGTTCATACCAGAATATTGCATTATTATATTCTCCATTCTTATTCGTTTTATAAATAAACAGGTGCTTTTGACGCATATCTGCTACATATTACAGGTTGCAGGTTCTTGGATCTAAAACAGTGAAAAAGATAAAAGACGATATAAAAGTGGAACTGCAACTAATAAATAGAAGGATCTTGATCAAGCCTACATAAAGGTCAGTTCACAAACTACAAGACAACTCAAGGTCCAAGATTTCGTCTCGAAGCAACGGTTAAAATCCACTACACTATTCACTAGAGATCTGGAAGAAGCCTTAAAGCTCATTTGAGAAAAGACCTGCAGAAACAGGAAGCACAAGACACCATGAGCCCACAACAGAATTTTCAAAGCCCAAACCTTCCTTTTGGCCGCGGAACCGCGGCCAAACCATGCCTCGGGCCGCGGTTCCGCGGCGGTGTTGATGAATTATGGGCAGAAATTTTACCTAATTCTTGTGGCGGCGCTGACTAAGTCAACCTAGGGCTATTTTGGTAAATGTAGACATGCGGATCAATTGTAACCTAGGGTTTCCTATCCTCTATAAATAGAATACTCCTAAACTTATCTTTTGCTCGTACTCGAGCAAACTTATTTTTTTATTCTCTAGAGCAAACTTATTTTTTTATTCTCTAAAAAAAACTAACCGCACTTTCGCAGGGAAACGCGATTGCACTAAGCACGTGCAACAAGCCGTTAAACCTCTAGGTGTCCCTAGTAGGAGGAGTGTTGTCTCCTGAGGGTTTTCAGAGAATACTACTCATAAAATCCTATCAATTTGGCTTTTTCGACTTTAATTCTCCAATTAGGGTTTCTAACAAGGAATTTTATTATCTTCGACTCATAAATCATCCACCCATATTCTTCACACTTCCTCATCATTTAACTTAAGATCATATATGTTCTGCAGACCTACTTAGCTTTCGGCATTTCTTAAGTTTTCATTTTAGGGTTCCATCTCCACTTAGGAATTTCTATCAATTCTACTAAAGATACAAGTTCTATTCTTCATTCCTCTCTCTTATCTAAACTCCAATCACATATCCCCACGTGTGTGTATAAATCACCCATACACTTGGAAATTCAAATCAAGCAATCATACTCTTGTCCGTTGTCCAAAGTACTTACTAATTGGTGAATTTTTAATTGAATTTTGCTTACACATCCTTCATGCGACCGTTAATACTTCTTGAGGTACCAACAACTGATTACAAGATGCATTTGCACTTTAAAGCGTACTTCCTAGTCTTTAACACCCAAGGCTTTAGCAGTGACTCCCAAACCAGTTGGTCTAAGGCACTAGGTGATGAAGCACCCTCGCTAAATATTTTTTTTCCCATTAATGCAGCCTTAAGTAATCACAAAAACCAGTGTTCATTTTTTCTCTTCATTCATTTTTTTCTTTTATTTTCTTCATACTAAGGACTTTAGATAAGAGTATTTCAAGGTCTCCTCTACTATTATAAGTTTCAAGGTGCGTGATTGTGCAAATTGTAGGGTATACATTTTCAGAATTTAGACTTAAGCTAGGAACTATTTTTCAAACTCATACTTTAATAAAAATATCAATACTTTTCCTTTGTTTTGACTTAGCCCAAGAATTGAACTCTAAATTTGCCTATTTCTAAATAAACTACAAAGACATACACTTTCTACCGTTAAACTTTAAGGAAGGTTATTTTTAGGGTTTTTAATTTACTAAGTCTAAGATTTAGTTGTTCCTAGCTAAGTAACCTATTTGTCAAACTCAAATTAAATATGGCCAAAATTGAATACAATAATTTTTATAATTTTTGAAATTTTTAAATTTTTATGGATTTTAAAATAATTATGCAAATGCAAAAATGTACATATGAATGCGAAGGAAGAAGACTTACCGAGCATACCCCCAAACTTAACCTTGACAGTGTCCTCACTGTCATGCTACACCAAGAGGGTCAAAATTGCCCACACTCCCCTGTTTATTTATTTATAATTTTTTTTTATTGTTTTGAAATTTTTTTTTGTTATTTTTTTTATAGAAAAAGAAAACAAAAAAAATATATATATACATATATACAACAAGGTTCCCTCCAAACTTAAGCTTGGCCTTACACAAGCTAAAAGTTAGCACCAACCATTCAAAAATTTTATTGTGGTAATGGTCGAGTTGGTGAAAGAATGGAGTGGAAAGAAAAGAGATGAGAAGCACACGAGACCGTGTGGAGGTAGAAACGGGATACGGTCTCGGTGGGGGAGAAGAATGGCGGAAAAGAGAAAGAAGTGGAGTACGATCTTGAGGGTATAAATCGAGTGAATAAATTAGCGCAATTTGTGATGACCGATGTGTTAAAAGCGATTGCGCTAACCTATCAACCCGTCGAGAAATGGGGTCAAATCCCTCAAGATTCGCAAGAAGGCATGGGTACGCCGAACTTGGTATTAGAGATGAAAGCATAACGGTCTCTTGTACGGTCGGAACGATAGGAAGGACGAAAGGGAGTGAGTTAGGGATAGTGTTATTCTCACCTAAGTAATCTGTCTCGAACTTGAAGGATTCCATCAATGGTTCGAAACAACTGTAAGCAACCGAGTCTGATGGTTCGACTAACTCATCTGAAAATGTAAAGGACTCAAACTCGGGCGGTGAATCATCAACATCGTCCGAAAAAGTGAAACACTCGTACGTGTTATCGGCTGTGAGAAATGTGTCAGATTCAAAGGAAAATTTTTCAAGCTCACAGTCCTCAAGCGTGATCTTTTGCGTGGTCGGAACGATGGAAAGGAGGGAGGGTGATATAACAGTTAAAGGTTCAAGAGGATGAATTGGAAAATCCGACACATCAAACAAAAATGGTTCAACCTCAATATTATCCTCACTACTCTCTTCAATACTATCCTCATAATTCTTCTCAATATTTATCTCATCCATGCCATTATCATCAAAATCAAGACGCATATGAAGTTCGGGAGAAACATTTAATGACTCGGGATGATGAATTGGACATAAAATTTCAATCAAATCAACTGGTTCATCATCCAAAATATTCCCGGCGTCTATATCCTCAATCAAGTGAAAATCAATATTTTCTGACACCTCATCAAAAGCATGGATATTATCGATTTAGGTTCTAGAGTGGAGGTGTAAAGATCGAAAGGATTAAGTGTGGTTTCACTCGAAAGGGGTTCTTCACAATTTGGCAAATCAAGCACTACAAAATCACACAACTCGTTTTTATTTTCAACTGGTGAATCATTTGGGACAATCGATGGAAAACCGAAGTTGTGGGCTTCAATTGGGTATGGGTAGGTTTGATTTGGAAATCCTCTCAAATTCGCACTCTGTCCAACCGCCTCCTCATACATTGAAAAATTTAAAGCTAGTTGGAAACTAGCTACCGGTTCAGCAGGTTGCATAAGGGCGGCCATGGACGCTTCCACATTCCTATTCATTTTGTTTGTTGCTGCAATATAAGCTGCCAACGACTATTCCAAACTAGACATGGGTGGTGAAGGGGTTTCGGTAAAAGATTCGAAATTGTTTGGATTCGTGAAACTCCCAAAAGGCTGTGTAGAAACAGTGTCTAGTGAGGGTGGGAAAGTCGGGTAGGACTGGTAGGAAGTGGGTGGTTGGACAGGGGTAGGGTCAACATGTGGATAAAAAGATGAATAGTCTTGTGGATCCCTAGAACTAGATGAGTGGAGAGGGGTGAAAGATCGGCTACGAGATTGAGCAATATGCTCAGCAATGGACATCGGTTTAGGAGTTACAGCAGGACTCGAAAAAGTGGTATCAACGTACGAAGGTGGTAAAGGTGGACATGGTTGACACAAAGTGGGTTGCAACGTCGAACTGTTTCTCCTACATGCTTCTATTTGATCTTTCAAAGAAATTTTGGGCACGGAGGGATCTTCCTTAAATCGACCGAAGCAATTGACGTACGAGGCAAAGTTAGGTTCAGGATACCAAAGTTCGGCAAGAGATTTACGAGGTGGGGTACCCATGATGTAAGAAAGGGAAAAAGAAAGAAGGTTGGGTGGTGCAAGGATTTCTTAGCGACAAAAGTTGCAAGTATTTTTTTTTAAATTTTTTTTCCTTTTTCCTTTTTCTCTTTATTTAGAACTGTTTGCAAAAAGATTTTTTTTGAAAAGAGACTTTGACACAAATGCGATCAACCAAAAATGCACAATCAGGCCTAGATCTAGGGTTACCTAGGTCAGCTAGACAGCTCCTAACTGTTCCAAAAGGCTAGAAATAGGACCTCAAACCGCCTCTTCACCGCCAATTGCGGCCAGGTAAGTGCCAAGTAAGTGGGAGGCTCCCCGCTACAAGTAGCGGTCCTAATTAAGTAACCACTTGCCTTAGACACACTTTCCTAGACACCGCAAAGTCAGGTTAGGATAAACGGCCGATGCCTATAACTAGTCCTCTGTCCTATTGAGCGCGAAGTCCTTAGGGCCGAGTCTAGTATTTTTTAATTAATAGATGGTCAATGCATATGCCTTATGTGATTTCTGGGGTCCTGGGAAGGATGATGAAATCCCCACCCAATCTGAATTGGTCAAAAGTCCCTTAAAGTCCGATTAAAGATATGCAAAACAGTAAATCACTTGCAATCAAATCTTTTTATTTTATGCGCGGCGCAAAAAATCCTGCACAAGATTGTTAATTGGAAGGGGGAAGATTTTTTTAAGTGTAAAGAATCCTGCAGGAGATTTTACAGAAGATATATCGAGATTTGCCGAGGAGGAGATCAGAAGACTTACAGAGTTTTTTTTTTCAAGCCCTGAATCGACCAGGCCGCGGCGTTTCCGCGGCCAAAATGGGGGTCGCGCGGCGGTTCCGCGGCCGCTTGGACGGTTCAACAGTTTTTTTTTGTCACCAGATCTCCGCGGTTGACTTGTAGACTCGGTCCTCCAAATTTCTTCTGTTCCTCGGTTGTTGTGATCTTCTGTTTGTTCGGATTTGATATTTGCTGTTTTGATCTCTGTAGATTTCCAGATCCGACTTTGTTCGTAGATCCTGCAAAATTCACACAAAAATACCCTTCCCAAAAATAACAGATGATATATTTTTATATTTTTTTGATTTTTCAGATTTTTATGATTTTTTTAATTTTGATTAACCCGAAATTGCAAAAAGGAAATAACACGCCATCCCCGGCAACGGCGCCATTTGATTTGATCTCAAAAACTATCTATTAACCGCAATCAAGAACGGCGTCGCTTTGCAGCTACCCGGTGAGTACGGGTCGGTCCACAGGGATGTTGTGAATTTCCTAATCGCTCAAACGAGTTAATTCTGATGGGTGTTCGGATTGATTATTAAATCTAAAAACTAAATCTATCTAAAAACTAAATTAATCTAGATCTAAATCTTGCTCGGGTTAGGTTTAGGAATGGTTTGGAAATGTAAATAAATCTCAACGCTTTCTATACCCAAATTAGGATCTAAGAGGAGTTATGGTAATTATCAATAAAGGGGATTAGATCCATTCGGGCTCTAGGTTCTTGTCCTTCCTTTAGAGATCCTTACCCTAACCTCCATGGAAAACGCGCGCAACCGGGCCTTTATACTACGGTATCACTGCTACCTCGAGGGATAGGGTGCCGTAGGGCGCGGTGTGTGCGTGTATGCATGGAGTCCTATTGATTGTATGTGATGGGTAAGAAAGGGATGAGAGATCTCATCTCTCAAAAGTCCTCCCCAAAGCTAACATCTAAGGCAAGGAATTAAAATCTAAACTAGAGCAATTAAATAAAACTACTTACATATGTCTCTCTCCAAACATCAACACAGGGTTGTCAGATCTGAATTCATGAAATAAAAAGAGGCACCGATGCTCTCCAAAAGAATTCTAAAATTTATTAATGAAGGGAGGCATAGCCTTTACAATGATTTAGAGTTCCTATTTATAGAGGATAGGAAACCCTAGGTTACAATTGATCCGCATGTCTACATTTACCAAAATAGCCTTAGGTTGACTTAGTCAGCGCCGCCATAAGAATTAGGTAAATTTTCTGCCCATAATTCATCAACACCGCCGCGGAACCGCGGCCCGAGGCATGGTTTGGCCGCGGTTCCGCGGCCAAAAGGAAGGTTTGGGCTTTGAAAATTCTGTTGTGGGCTCCTGGTGTCTTGTGCTTGTTAGTTATATGTATGCCCTAGAGGCCATTACTGTACATAGGATGTATATTGTAGTGGATGCTGGGACATATATAGGGAGGACTTTCTTGCTCGACATGATAGTATGCTATCTGGTTACCCTTTACCTTAACGTGTATACTGATTGTCTCTCTGTTTCATGTTGGTAAAGCCCTTAAGATGTGTACTTGACTACCTGGACTATGATGCGGATCATACTAGTGGGGACATGGTAGTCTATAAGTACATCCTTCAAGGTCCCTAGTCGTGGGTATATCGAGACGGGGCATCGATATACCAGAGTAGACTAGCGTATACCTTCTCGACCCATACAAATGGGCGATGGATGATCCCATATCCATTGGTGTTTGACATCAGAGATGATATATGGGTGCTCAGTGGAGACTGGGTACACTGGACGGACTCGCCGAGAACTCCCAGATGGTATTATACCTCACGTCAGATGGCAGTTCTCTGGTGACACTGGTACAGGTTAGTCTGTAGACCCGAGATCGTCATAGAGTCTTGTGTGATTCCCACTGTGCTTTGATTTCCACCTTACCACGTCCAAGAGGGCGTGCAAAACGGTGGCTTTTGGGTACAGTCCCGAATCACATGGAGGCAATGAGCGATAGGAGGGGATTCGTCTCTCCTGGTATAGGGAGTTGATATTGCGCTGTGTTCGATTGGCTATAACCGGAAATCCCTGGCCAGGGTTGCTGAGATTTACTGGTAAGTGTTACCAGTAGTTTCTCGAACTGTTATAGACCTCATATCGACACGACTTATCGAGCTATTGGGGTCTGACGTTTACCACCCCTAGGCAAGATATGCGACATATCAGACGACGAGACCGGACTGTACGGTAAGTGTTACTGGTTGGATTCAAAGGAGTGTGAGCGGGCTTGCTCGTCGATCTTCTGATCGCTCAATACCCGGGTGGCCGTTACGTTTAGCAGACCGCTTGCGGCTTGTGGGTGTTTGATATGATCATCACCTACTGCCGGCGTATTGACGAGTCTTTAGAGTCCTACACAGAGGTTTTCTGGCTCAAGCGAAACGAAATAGGAGCGCATATGTGATATGTGCGGGACCGAGAATAATACCAGTATGTGATACTGTATTTGATTCTCGCGATTTGTAACATTGATCGGTTATATGTGATATAGCCGGGTTATCGAATCAAGTGTTGATTCGATAAGTTGTTACTATTGATATTAGTCGGTTATATGCATATGACCGGATCGTTAAATCAAGTGTTGATTTAATGATTTAATTCATAATTATATATTTGATATATTACTTTGCATTAACTAGTATTAGTTCACTTTAAATGGATTTTCTCACTTGAAGTTCACAAGTTGTATATGTGATATACTTTTGTGCACTTGGATGTATCATGTTTGATGATACATGTTTGCTAGGGTTTGTGTAAGGAATTAAACCTTGGTTAAGTAAATGGTTAGGGTTTTTATTTAGTTATTCATTCATTTATCTTTTTAATTGGATTAAAAAAGAAATGGGATAAGAAAACAAAATGGTTGCTTTCATTCTTGAAGCTTGTTGAAGCTTCATGAAGCTTTGACCAAAGTGACCACTTTGTCTTCATCCTTAACCCTAACCATTCATCTAACCTTAGTCAACTCTCTACACATAACCATGGTTCATATTATGATAAGTATTCATTTTCTTTTGGATTTTTAATCAACTTATGATAATATTCATCTTCTTCTTCTTGTTCTTCTTCAAGAAGAAAACCTAGCTTTCATCAATGGTGATTTGATGAAAAAGAGTGAGAAATCCAATTCTAAAGTGAACCCACTTCCTATTTCTTCATCCTCTACCTCTTGCCAAGTAATATAGGGTGTTTTCTTCACAAGTTTCATGACTTGGTGAAGTTGGAGCTTGATCTAGTGATGCCTCGACGTAGATCATCTTCGGCATCGACGTCGACGACCTAGCCCGCCCATTTCTCCGATGAAGCCGACGCTAGAGCCCGGGATTCGATTTGGACAGCGAGGAGACTTCATTGCGGAGCTATGGAGGTGGAGGACCGGATCTACAAAGGTTGTATTTCCGTTATTTTAGTTAAGTTGTTAACTATTCGCATTTGTTTCGCCTAAAATTCTAGTTAACGATCCGTATTAGGGTTTTCGGCACCCGTAGAATTTGAAATTGGCATGGTTGATGCCTTGTGAGACCTCATTAGCGTGCCTAGGAACCCTACAGTGGTATCAGAGCCTAGCTAGAGCCTTAGACGAAGTCTAGACGACGTTTGAAACCCGATCGAATCCGAAACCCCAATTTTCCCATGCTCTCTGTCCTTTTTTCAAAACTGTGCATTTTTCCACATTAAAAATATGCAGAAAATTAAGCAGGGTATTATATGAATTACTGCGAAATACGGGGGCCTAATTCAATTAAACCACCGCGGAACCGCGGCACGAGCTTGGCATGTGCGGCGGTTCCGCGGCCGTATGGTCTCCTCTTGCGTTGACTTTTGCACAGTAATTCCTATTTTCTGGTGCTGAGTTTTCTGGGAATTTTTAATTTTCACTCAAGAGTTGAGTTTTCTGGGATGTTTTGGGGGTTCGATGATTCGATCGGAAATTTCAAACTTTGTCTATGTGCTATTCCGGATATTTTTTTGAATATGTTAAAAAGTTCGACCGGATATAAATACCCACTTTTTCCCCTGCCGGGAAATTTCCAATTGTTGGATTTTTCCGTAGTTTAACGACATTCTAAGTAGTGCAAGTAACGCGATGGACCCTCTAGAAGACAACAAACCTTAACTCGATTATGTGACCGTCTTGAACTGCCCTTTGAACCTTCGGGTTTGGGACAGTATGGCGTGCCACATGTGAGGCGTTGGCTTGACCCTTCTACGGCTGGACCGTTGGTACTGAGGCACGAACTGAATGTTGTTAGACTTATTTCATGTGTTGAGCTGTATCGGGAAACCTTGGGTGTTCGATCGGAAAGTTTAACATTTTTTATTTATCCGGAATGTGATACAATACTTGGAATTCGCAAATAGTTATGAGATGACTGGATGAATGTTATAAACATAGCAGTTTAGTCTCACTTGATCGGTTGCCACGGAATTTTGATGTGATCAAAAGTCCGTCGCAATCACGTTGCGTACGCGGATACTCGCCGGGTAAACTTAATAGACAGCCTCACTCCATAGCCCCGACCAAGTGACTGTAGGAGAACCCCGTCGCCGAAAGCATCCGTCCGGGTGCTCGCGGCAGCGGTGTTCCGCCTTGGTGCACTTCGTCGACGGTATCAGGGGTGCGGCCGCCTACTAAAGTTTGCGACGAGCATTCGATCAGTTTTTCGGGAATCCTGTTGAATTGCCCGACATGATATTGAAAAGAGTTTTCGATAATGAGACTAAAATGCGGGGTTTATAATTGTTAGGCATGCAATGTCTAAGGAGGTTGCGGATTCCAACTGTTGTAGTTTTAGACTTTCTTTTCTGTGACCGTAAGTGTAATGTGTGATATCGCCGGTTTCGTTGCTATATGTCAACGATAATTGGGATGCGCATATTTACTTACGTTGATGACATGTGATGTTATGTGTTGCTGGATATGTTATATTGGATCATCGTGTTTGAATAGCCGGGTTTTTTTTATGTGAGATGAGTGTTTTTCATTTTCATTCATGTAAAAACTTGTATGTAATATTCTTTTATTGGGGCACTTCCAGGTTGCGGAAGTAGTCACCCTTTGTATATTATTTACTTTTCCGCACTAGGACAGACCCAAGGAGGAGGGCACAAGTAACCGGGTTCTGGAGTCCAGTGGGAGACCAACTCGAGGAGTCGAGTCCGGGTCTCCTAACTCTAGAATTGGTAGGGTTGCTTGCCGCTCTCATAGGGGTCTAGTGGTGTGGGTTTGGCTATTCATCGCGACCGTGGAATCCGTGTTTTATACTGGCTCGTATTGAAAACACGGACGTCCTAGTATATCCAATATTTCATATGATTCTTCTGCTGCGATATCTGTGATGTGATCATGTGATGTTCTATGATAGATACAGTATATAGTATATATGACATATTATATAGACGTTACTTATGTTTTACACCCGCGCTAGCCCTGCCCCACTCCGCCGTTAGTTACCTAACCTAACGGTGCACGAGGGGACATCGAGGCGAATGCGGATGGCATAAGTGTACGTCGTATTTATCTGTGATGTTTAGGTACTTAAATGATGGGACTTCATTAATATGATTAATGAAAGAAAAGAAACCTAAGATGTTGTGGAATCGAATTTCAAAATAAAACAGGTAGCTACAGTTCTTGCTTTGCACAGCGGTATATGTGATATATCCTGCACCTTATTCGATGAGGAAAGGACCGAGATCCCTTCACCGGGAGTGACTCCTTTAGCAATAACTGGCAGATGCTACACACTCGGTTTGTCTTTTGATTGCTTTTAAGAGTTTTTGCTTTGCACAGTGATATATATGATATATCCCGCACCTCATTCGACGAGGAAAGGGCCGACGATCCCTTCACCGGGAGTGACCCCTTTAGCAAAACTAGAAAAGCCTAAAAAACACTCCATTTTAAAATCATTTGATTCTACAACGATATCAATTTCATTACGCAATAGGTTTTCAGAAAAAAAAACTGTCGTAGCCCTCCGTCATTTCAGATAAGTTGTATATAGTATTCGTGCTGCATTTGTTGGCTTTCGTCAAGGTGCAGTGTGCGGTAGCTATATGCTGCTTATCTGCAGCATACGATGCGATTGGATTAGGGTAGTCGTGCGGCTTTGTTGGCTTTCGTCAAGGGTCGTGCGGGTGGGTTTAATTCAATCAGGAAATGACGGGTTGAACTTGACTAGTGGGCTATGGTTTGTTGGCTTTCGTCAAGGTCATAGCACGTCAGGGGCAAAATATTTTCGGGAATTTCAAGTGTTGAAATTTGCAATGAGATTGCATACCTTCTATGAGATAGTTGGATCCCGATACCCGCTGCGAGTAATTGTTACTCCTGGGAGAGTTTTACACATTACAATTAGCCAATCAAGTAGGTGTCTAGAAAGGTGTCAACGGGGTTACGTCTCTGGGAAAATGAGGTTTACATTAATTAGGTTCGTGCGAAAGCACGGGGGACCTCCCTCAAAGTACCGACACTGGCCTGGCTGAAAGATTGGCGAACTTGTAGTGTGTAATTAATCCCGGCTAGTATTTCCTTTTAGGGTTTGAAGGAAGATTTGATAAATACAGTGGGAGCCATCCTGATTAGATAAAATAATAACCAATCTGATCTTGCAAGAGCATACGCTGAGTGTTTTCTTCTCTCTCTCTCCAGGTAGCGACCATATCACGCCTTAATCAAGATAATAAAACGGAATATTGACCGAACCCGCTTGTTATACTGAGCTGGGGAACGTTAGTCCCACTCCAACTTATAATTATTATAAGACAGGGCAGGAAATTGGGGAATACCAGATTTCCCGTGCCGCCCAAACGAGGAAAGTGCATGTTGATGCATCATCCTCGGGTGTGTTCGTTACACAGAACTGTTTCTCAATATCCTCTACGTCCCGGGTATTTGATACCGGATCAAGATCCCAGATATGTAATCTGTTATATAGGGCTACAGATAGGTAGAGAACTGAGAACGGGTGATAAGTTTCATGAGGCAGAAAACGGGGCAAGAGTTGCAGCCAAGTCTGTCGGTCACTGTCACCCTGTATTACCAATACATTGATTCTGAACGAATGTTATTAGATACCGAACCTGATATACAAAATCATATCAATCTCTTTATTAGTAAAGAAATGATAAAATTTTGTATTGTTGGATAATGTTTTGAACATTTCCTATATCAAAAGTTGATCGGTTCAGGCACGTTATCTAAAAGCATTGATGTTCTAAATCAAACTACAGTTCTTAGTATACGGAACACACACAAGCGGAAGAGTTTAGAAATGGACGGATCCTTCTTGAGGTATTGTAGACTAGGTCATATCAATGCGACCCGACTAGCTGGAGTTACATATAGATGCATATTTAAATTAGTTTGAATTTACATCTTGTGAAACTCGCCAATCATGTCACAAAGATAAGATGACCATAGCTCTGTTTATTGGAAACAGAGAAAGAGTTAGTGAACTCTTGGGATGATACATGTTGATGTATGTAGGTCCCCAGTCTACACATGCCAAGACTGGTTCTTTGTACTTCATTACATTCTCTGATAATCTCTCGAGATTCAGACATATGTTCCTGTTGAAACACAAGTCCGAACCTTTTGAGATATTCACAGAATATAAGTTAGAAGTAGAGAACAAAAATAAGGGTATAAGTATTATGTCCTTTGATGTGATCAAGGAGGAGAATACTTGTGCATGGAATTCCTGGACTATTCTAATGGAGAATGAGATACTCTCTCAGCATTACTCCTCCGTATACACCATAGCACGATGGTATATCGGGGCGGAGCAATCACACCCTATATGATAAGGTGTGCTCTATGATGAGTACTACTGAGTTGCCTATTTCCTTTGGGAGATATGCACTTATGAAGTTGCATACCTATTGAATATGGTTCAAATCAAACCAGTTGCCTACCACTTCATATGAGATATGGAAAGGGAAGAGCCCATATCTTAAGTTAGTTAAGATTTGGGGTTGTCCGGCCTATGTCTGAAAAGAAAAATCCGGACAAGCTCGAGGCAAGATCTGTTATGTAGAACTGGAAATGTTCCAGCTATACAAACTGCAACTGATGATTTGATAGAACCAAAGGATTCAGTAGAATCCAACGAACCTCAGCCTCTCCGCCGATCTAGTAGGGTTCCTCACCCACCTGAGAGATACTTCGGTTTCTCTATGACAGTGGGAGCGAGGATTGCATCATGAGACGATGACCCAACTGGTTTCGAGCTGGCCATCAGGAGTGGGACTCTGTAAGAATGGCTGGATGCTTAGCGATCTGAGATGGAATCCTTATACACCAACAAAGTATGGACTTTAGTTGCTATATCTGAAGGGTTAAATCCCCATCAGGAGCAAGTATATCTTGAGAAGATTACTTGGTGTAGATGGTGAAGTTGAGATTTTCAAAGCTAGACTTGTTAAAGGTTTGCATCATTGACCATGTATGGATTATGTTGAAACCTTTTCTAAGGATCTATGCTTAAGTCCATCCAGATCCTACTTGCCACGGCTACATACCTTGACTACGATATCTGGCGGTTGGGTGTCATGACTGCTTTTCTAAATAATGTTTTAGAAGAGTGCGTCTATAAGTACACATCCAGAGGGCTTCGTAAACAGTGGGAGCAGCGGAAACGTGTACAAGATACTTTATAGGATGAAGCAGGCATCGCGGAGTTGGAACATCTATTTTGATGTGGTAGTCAAAGAGTTTGACATCATCAAAATAGTAGATGAACCTTGTATATACAAAAAGGGTAGTAGGGAGTATGGTAACGATCCTCGTAGAGTACGTGGATGACATACTCTTGATAAGAAAGCAGTTTCCTATGCTACGCTCGGTCGATCTCCGCTTATCACATGGATTCTCCATAAAGGATCAAAGTGATACCTCCTAAATCCTGGATTTTGGATCTATGAGATAGATCTAATTGGATATTAGGATACTCACTAGTTGTAGTGAGATGGTATCAATAGGTCCTGGGGAGAATCACTGGAAAGGTTCCAGGGTGATAAAGACGACTGAAAGTCAGTCACAGGCATTGTCTTTACCCTCAGTAAAGGGACGGTATGTTGGAAGAGTTCTAAGCTAGATACCGTGGCACACTAGACGATAAAGGCTGGATACATCGCTACTTAAGATGCTACCAAGGAGGCAGTCTGGATGTATATTTGTTCATGAGATGAACTTAGTTCCTCCCATTGTGTGACAATGGAGTTGTGGCTTATGCCAAGGAACGTCCGTCCCATCAGTGATCCAGACATATTCTAAGGCAGTATCACCTGATCATGGAGATAGTTGATCTCCAGGCTGATCAAGGTTAGGAGAGCAGACGCAGAGGACAACACGGCGGATCCACTCACAAAGGCCTATTCCCAGAGAGAGACTTTTATGGGATGGTTGAGTATGAGATACTACAACCACTGCTACAGATGGCCCTAGTGCAAGTGAGAGATTGTTAGTTATATGTATGCCCTAGAGGCCATTACTGTACATAGGATGTATATTGTAGTGGATGCTGGGACATATATAGGGAGGACTTTCTTGCTCGACATGATAGTATGCTATCTGGTTACCCTTTACCTTAACGTGTATACTGATTGTCTCTCTGTTTCATGTTGGTAAAGCCCTTAGGATGCGTACTTGACTACCTGGACTATGATGCGGATCATACTAGTGGGGACATGGTAGTCTATAAGTACATCCTTCAAGGTCCCTAGTCATGGGTGTATCGAGACGGGGCATCGATATACCAGAGTAGACTAGCGTATACCTTCTCGACCCATACAAATGGGCGATGGATGATCCCATATCCATTGGTGTTTGACATCAGAGATGATATACGGGTGCTCAGTGGAGACTGGGTACACTGGACGGACTCGCCGAGAACTCCCAGATGGTATTATACCTCACGTCAGATGGCAGTTCTCTGGTGACACTGGTACATGTTAGTCTGTAGACCCGAGATCGTCATAGAGTCTTGTGTGATTCCCACTGTGCTTTGATTTCCACCTTACCACGTCCAGGAGGGCGTGCAAAACTGTGGCTTTTGGGTACAGTCCCGAATCACATGGAGGCAATGAGCGATAGGAGGGGATTCGTCTCTCCCGGTATAGGGAGTTGATATTGCGCTGTGTTCGATTGGCTATAATCGGAAATCCCTGGCCAGGGTTGCTGAGATTTACTGGTAAGTGTTACCGGTAGTTTCTCGAACTGTTATAGACCTCATATCGACACGACTTATCGAGCTATTGGGGTCTGACGTTTACCACCCCTAGGCAAGATATGCGACATATCAGACGACGAGACCGGACTGTGTGGTAAGTGTTACTGGTTGGATTCACAGGATTGTGAGCGGGCTTGCTCGTCGATCTTCTGATCGCTCAATACCCGGGTGGCCGTTACGTTTAGCAGACTGCTTGCGGCTTGTGGGTGTTTGATATGATCATCACCTACTGCCGGCGTATTGACGAGTCTTTAGAGTCCTACACAGAGGTTTCCTGGCTCAAGCGAAACGAAATAGGAGCGCATATGTGATATGTGCGGGACCGAGAATAATACCAGTATGTGATATTGTATTTGATTCTCGCGATTTGTAACATTGATCGGTTATATGTGATATAGCCGGGTTATCGAATCAAGTGTTGATTCGATAAGTTGTTACTATTGATATTAGTCGGTTATATGCATATGACCGGATCGTTAAATCAAGTGTTGATTTAATGATTTAATGCATAATTATATATTTGATATATTACTTTGCATTAACTAGTATTAGTTCACTTTAAATGGATTTTCTCACTTGAAGTTCACAAGTTGTATATGTGATATACTTTTGTGCACTTGGATGTATCATGTTTGATGATACATGTTTGCTAGGGTTTGTGTAAGGAATTAAACCTTGGTTAAGTAAATGGTTAGGGTTTTTATTTAGTTATTCATTCATTTATCTTTTTAATTGGATTCAAAAAGAAATGGGATAAGAAAACAAAATGGTTGCTTTCATTCTTGAAGCTTGTTGAAGCTTCATGAAGCTTTGACCAAAGTGACCACTTTGTCTTCATCCTTAACCCTAACCATTCATCTAACCTTAGTCAACTCTCTACACATAACCATGGTTCATATTATGATAAGTATTCATTTTCTTTTGGATTTTTAATCAACTTATGATAATATTCATCTTCTTCTTCTTGTTCTTCTTCAAGAAGAAAACCTAGCTTTCATCAATGGTGATTTGATGAAAAAGAGTGAGAAATCCAATTCTAAAGTGAACCCACTTCCTATTTCTTCATCCTCTACCTCTTGCCAAGTAGTATAGGGTGTTTTCTTCACAAGTTTCATGACTTGGTGAAGTTGGAGCTTGATCTAGTGATGCCTCGACGTAGATCATCTTCGGTATCGACGTCGACGACCTAGCCCGCCCATTTCTCCGATGAAGCCGACGCTAGAGCCCGGGATTCGATTTGGACAGCGAGGAGACTTCATTGCGGAGCTATGGAGGTGGAGGACCGGATCTACAAAGGTTGTATTTCCGTTCTTTTAGTTAAGTTGTTAACTATTCGCATTTGTTTCGCCTAAAATTCTAGTTAACGATCCGTATTAGGGTTTCTCGGCACCCATAGAATTTGAAATTGGCATGGTTGATGCCTTGTGAGACCTCATTAGCGTGCCTAGGAACCCTACAGTGCTTCCTGTTTCTGCAGGTCTTTTCTCAAATGGGCTTTAAGGCTTCTTCCAGATCTCTAGTGAATAGTGTAGTGGATTTTAACCGTTGCTTCGAGACGAAATCTTGGACCTTGAGTTGCCTTGTAGTTTGTGAACTGACCTTTATGTAGACTTGATCAAGATCCTTCTATTTATTGGTTGCAGTTCCACTTTTGTATCGTCTTTTATCTTTTTCACTGTTTTAGATCCAAGAACCTGTAACCTGTAATATGTAGCAGACATGCGTCAAAAACACCTGTTTATTTATAAAAAATTTGCTATCTGTAACCTGTTTATTTATAAAAAATAAGTTTTCCTGGCAACGGCGCCATTTGATTGATCTCAAAACTATCTATAACCGCAATCAAGAACAGCGTCGCATGTAGCTAGCCGGTGAGTACGGGTCGGTCCACAGGGATGTTGTGAATTTCCTAATCGCTCTTACGAGTTAATTCCAAACGATGTGAATGAATTAATTAAATCTAAAAACTAAATTAATCTAGGGCAATTGAATTAAAGATCTAACTATCTAACTAGGGCAAGGAATTAAATTTAATCTAGGGCAGAGAATGAAAAATTACCTAGGGCAAGAATTGAAATTACCTACTTACTTTACAGATGGCTCTCTCCAAACATCAACACAAGACTTGTCAGATCTGAATTTCTGAAATGAAAAGAGGCATCGATGCTCTCCAAAAGAAATCTAAATTTTATTGATAAAAAGAGGCACAGGGAGGCATAGCCTTTACAATGATTTAGAGTTCCTATTTATAGAGGATAGGAAACCCTAGGTTACAATTGATTCGCACGTCTACTTTTACCAAAATATCCTTAGAAAGACCTAGTCAAAGTAGACTCCAAGCTTTGGTAAAATTTTATGTCTCTGTCTCTTTAAAAGGAAGTATTGGGCCTTGAAATTTCCTTTGTTGGCTCTTCTGTCTTTAGGCTTCCTTATTATTTGGTTCTTTTATTAAAATAGCTTCTATGTTTCTTCCAGATCTCCAGTGAATAATTGCGGTGGGCTTTTAACCGTTCGCTTTGTAATCTTGGACTTTGCATTGCCTTGTACTTTGTGAATTTTATCTTTGATGTAGGCTTGATCAAGAGTCTTCTGTTTGTTGGTCAAAGTCCCTCTTTTGTATCGTCTTTTATCTTTTTCACCGTTTTCGCTCCAAGAACCCGTAACCTGTAATATGTAGCAGACATGCGTCAAAAGCACCTATTTATTTATAAAAAGAATAAGAATGGGAAATATAATAATACAATATTATGGTATGAACACCCCGCACCTCGCAAAGGGGCTGCTAGTCCCCTTGACCCCCAGCCTGCTATCCGGGTAGCGGGACCCCGTAAAAACTCTGCGGGGCCCCCGATATATCCAAAACCCCCTTTTCAAAACACAACACTGCACGTCGAGTTCGCATGACCAGTTTAACCCGTCAATCGGAAGTTCCCTCGCTCCAAAAGACGCGGGGTAATTAGCGACAGTTTAGTCCTCAGCTGCCGGAGATTCGGATCCCCACAATCAATAAACCCCGGCCTACCCTAGGCAGGGGGAATCTGTAGTACGCCTGACAAGCATGCGTGTATTCCCATCTCAATGGGGTGACGAAAAACACCAAACATGAGGCCCTATCCGTCTCAACGCCATGAGATGCGGGCCCGTTGCCCTCTAGAACCCGGCTATCCATGCACTCCATCGTGGGGTAATCCTAGTACAGAAAAGAAAAATATGTACAACGGTGACATCGACCACAACCCGGTCGTGCCCCAAACAAATAATATACAAGCAGGCAGTGACGGCAGTCCACATGTCGGACGCTCGCCCTGCGATATCAAATGTACAAATGAAACTAAAATGTACTAACATTGCATCCAAGCTATCCACCACGATGATTTAGCCACAACACATCACAACACAGAACATCAACGTGAATGTCACGTTCGCAAACCCATCTAAAAGACTATAGCAATTAGACAAGTTGTACCGCTCTAATGATATTCACGGTCGCAGATTGTAATGCATGTACTGTAAAACTTTAAACAGTGTTAGAAATATCAAATTCGAAACACCCCAAATAGCCCCCAAACTTAAAGATAAAACCATATCCAAACTGGCCTAAATTAGCAATACCACTGAACTAGTATTCCAGAGACTAGATAACAAAATTGAACCAAATAGCCCCCAAAATTGAAATCCAAACTCTAGTACAAAACCGAACTCCAAACTCTAGTACAAAACCGACCATGCCGGATTTTTGCCTATTCGCCGGCCCTGTAGATGACTTTGGTGCTCGTATTTGGTGTGTGTTCTAGTGGTCATACAAGTAGTCTTCTGCAATTGTTTAAATATTTTTAGAAGACCAAATAAAAATTGATAGAGAATGGAATACAAGTAGGTATTATTTCAGAGTTGTTTCGGTTTCGATATTTTAATATCGTCTAAACCAACTAGTATTTGGTTAATGGGTTGGCTCTGATACCATGTTGGGTTACGCCAGCGCCCCGGCCATCAATCTGTGGCCAAATCCTTTTTATATAGCTAGTGTAGGGTTAATGGTACGATCCGGGAATCGGGTTCCGTTAGCTCCGGTTTTTATAGTTTAGAGAGGTCATACCAAACGAATCGAGTCCTTCTGTCTTCAACCTCTATCCCAAGCTCTTCGCGGCTTCCTCGATCATGTTTGATCTCCGGTCTCCCCCCATTGAAGACGATCCACGTCGAGAGTTAGTAATACGGGCTCCGACCTCAAAACCAAAGCAACTCGATTATCTAGTATGCTACCCTAGATAGCCAAGATGAAGTAGAGAGTGTTTGTGATTAGTTTGTCTCAATACACCCTAGGTTTCTCAACACACCCTAGGTTTCTTAACACATGAGACATATAGGTTTCTCAACACATGAGACATATAGGGTGAAGGTTGAAGAAGATGCCAAGGAGAGAAAAGTGTGAAGCAAAAAGAAAAAGCAAGTGAAGAAAGTGTCTGCCTTTTTGTTTTGTGTATTGTGTTATATTTTGTGAGCAAGCAACTCAAGAAAAACCATAACTAAAAAATATCTGCCTTGCTCTCTCAAATATCTCACAACACACATACACACAAATATCTTAGCATGAGTCACTCCATGACCTACCATGAGTCACACCCATGTAGCATCCATGAATCACCAAGTAAGCATGCTAGATAATTGCCAAAACAATAATTCACACTTTCCACCTCACTAAACATTTAAACCCTAAATGTTTATTACAATAAAGAAATGACATCTTCTAAAGTAAACTTGTAACGAATTACAAGAATACCCCTCATTCGTATACATATACCCGCATCCGTATTCCGACTGAATACGAATACAACGAAACGAAAATAATCCAACAATATAATACTAAGATCCGGCTCAAACTAAAGCCCACTAGTATTATCCGTCCGAACATGATCCGTGCACAAGTGCACGTAAATGATCGAACCCTGCCATAAAACCATACGGCCTCTACAACGTTTCGTCCGAAGGATGCAAACCCTCTGTGTGGGACTCTAAAGATTCGTCAATACGCTGGCAGTGGGTTTAACCACAAACACGTCAGTGGTACTACCTGTACGTAACGGCTACCCAGGTATTCAGCAAAAGGGAAGCCGACGAGCAAACTCATCCTGAAACCCCTACTGAGCCTGACAGTGACAATATCAGTACAGTCCGGTCCGTTCGTCTATGAGTATCGCATATCGAGTTTACGGGGGTGGATAAAGTCAGACCCTTAATAACGCGACATTTAGTGTCGGTATGAAACTTATTGTTCCTGCCAAAAAAAATTTTTGCGCAAAAGAGCCCAAGGTATCTAATGGCAGCGATACGTTTAAGAAAATGTGAACCAGTATTTTCCGGGCTGTATTTTGACAAACTCCCGAATGTGAAACATCTAAATTCTGATGGAATCGAAAGCGTCTCGAAAAATCCTTCGATTTGATATATTATGGGCCTCATAATTCATCCGGTATCAAAAGTTATGAGCAAATATGCTATGCACGTGGAATCTAAGGAAGAAAATGCGAACCAGTATTTTCCGGGCTGCATTTTGACAAACCCCCGAATGAGAAATAGCTAAATTCTGATGGTATCGAAAGTGTCTCAAAAAATCCTTCGATTTGATATATTATGGGCCTCATAATTCATCAGAGATTAAAAGTTATGAGGTATCACGTGCGCACACGTGATCGGGGGTCACGTGCCGACACGCGATGGCATTGTGAAGGCGCTGAAATGATAAGAATTGAATCTTAATCAAATAGGTCACGTGCCTATACGTGATGCGCCTTTAAACCCACTGAAAGAATTAAAGGTATAATAAAATAACAAGGAAAAACCCAATGGGGCATCACGTGCCAACACGTGACCAAGGGTCACGTGCTGACACGTGATAATTCCTGAGTTCTTTAAAACAACAGAATTAAATTCCGGTAAAATGCTTAATCAGAGGGTCACGTGCCAACACGTGATGGGTTCCTAAAAATCTATGAATTAATAGAATTAAATTCTAATTAAGAGGGAAATCAATGACCCTAACTCGGAAAGTATTTCTCTAAATCTTTCCAAACAAAAAAGGATTATTGGGGACCGTTGGATTAAAAATCAAAGGGTGATTAAAAATCAACAATTTATGGAAAGATTTTATACAAGGAAAAATTTTCCTGAAATTTGCCAGGAATAACAGATAAAATATCTTTTAGATTAAAAATCTAATGGTGAATAAAATTCACTCGATGATCTAAAAGATCATGTTGGTTACAAAAAACAACTAAAATCTTTCAATGAAAGATTGACAAAACAAATTGATTCTTTTCTTTCTCCTATAAATAGGAGCCAAGAAGAGAAGAGAGGATCTAATTTTTGGGAGATAACAACAACAGAGAGAAAAAAGAGAGGAGAATTTAATTCTCAAGAGAGAGAAAAAAGATCTTTTCAGAGAAAAGAAACCCTAGATGAGAAAGGGGAAAGAGATCTAAGTTCCATAAAACAAAGAGAATTTAATTATCAATTTAAGAGTTTAACTCTTCTGAAAAAGAACTTAGTTCTTCCTTTAGTTGAAGATCTGCAGAAGCAAATCTCCCCATAGGTTGAGAATTTAATTCTCATCGGGTTGAGATTCTGCAATACAGATCCAAAACTTAGAGGGGGAATTGAGTTTAGAGAATTTAATTCTCCCAAATATAAAACTAGGGTTTAATTAACCATATATGAGAATTTAATTCTCCCAAAATTCATAGGAATTTAATTCCTCCAAAACAGAACTAGGGTTTAACCCTATATGAGAATTTAATTCTCCCAAATTCATAGGAATTTAAATCCTCCAAAACAGAACTAGGGTTTAACCCTATATGAGAATTTAATTCTCCCAAATTCATAGGAATTTAATTCCTCCAAATGAAACTAGAGTTTAACCCTATATAAGAATTTAATTCTTCCAAATACACAGGAATTTAATTCCTCTAAACAGAACTAGGGTTTAACCCTATAAAAGAATTTAATTCTTAAAAACAAGAGACTTAAAGCTCTCCAAGCACATAAAGATCAAAGTATCCAACGTGATCATGTGGTAACACGTGACCCTCATCCTTAATGAGTAAAAAAAGAATGAACAAGACTAGATCACGTGCCCCCACGTGACCCTCAAACAGACCCCTCAAAATGAGAAAGAAAAAGCTTGGAGGCAATGCCTCACGTGCTCACACGTGACTCTTAAAACAAAAGGGAACAAATCCAAGAACAGAATCAATTTTGGGCGTCCTCACGTGACCCCTAATAAACACTTTAATAATCAATGCATGGGTACCCATCACGTGCCCACACGTGATGGTCTGAAGACCAAAAGTGTTTAACACTAACTGAATACTCTGAGAACAAAATAATGGAAGTCTGGCCCCCATCTTCAGACGTCTTACGTGACCCCACGTAACCAATTCAATTTTAATTTTTAACACTATTTTCAGCACATCACGTGGGAGCACGTGATCGCCAAATATCCTCTAGTGTTTAACACTATTTTAAAGTCAAGCTTAGCCCAAATTGGTTAAGTTTTCCAGAGGCAAATCTCCCCTTCAACTGAACCTTAAAATCCAGAGTTATAATGGATGGTTAGTGCTCAGCCAAAGACAAAATATTGTCAGAGCCCCAAACCCTTGCTTAGCATTGTTAAATAATTGGGGGCTGAACCCAGACAAATGTTCAACAGTCCCAACAGAAGTCCAACATTTCGAACCTAATTGGACTTAGCCCAAGTTGGCCATAAGTCCTCAATTCAGATTTAACTGAGCCAATGTGCTCATAACCTAATTAATTGATCTTAGTTCCAAATTGGACTACAGATCTCCCAATCAACTTTGGTTCAAGGGTACATCTCTGAACTCCTCTGATATTTGTCGTTGTAATCCTTCAACGTCTTCAGAGAGGTGACAGGTCCCGATAACCAATCATTCCATGGACTGTGGGGTCCTTAAACTCATGGACTATGATGTCCTTAACCTCGGACTGTGGGGTCCCTTTAAACCCACGGACTATGATGTCCTTAATCTCGGACTGTGGGGTCCTTTAAACCCATGGACTATGATGTCCTTAACCTTGACTGTGAGGTCTTTAAACTCACGAACTATAATGTCCTTAACCTCGACCGTGATGTCTTTAAACTAACATTGGACTGTGGGGTCCCTAAACTCACGGACTATGATGTCCTTAACCTCGACCGTGATGTTTTTAAACTAACGATAGACCGAGATGTCCTTAAACTAACATTGGACCACCATGTCCTCAAACTGGTAATCGACCGCAATGTCCATAAACTAAACAATAGAGCCCAATTGCTCTTTTGTTGGATCTAAACGATCCCGTTAAGTTGATCTTAGTCTAAAATGAGACTAACGTATCCTTAATAAACGTTTAAGTTGATCTTAGTCTTAAATGAGGCTAACGTATCCTTAAATCCAACCCCCCAAACCCAAAATCTAAGAAAGATACGGATTTGGACTAATCCACGCCCTACGGGCGACAACATAAATTAGTCTCCGTATACAATCCACGGGCAACCAAACACAAAACAAACACCCACGACATGAAGTGACCATATAAAGAAGGAGAAAGTTGTTACCGCAATGCGGTAGCGTAATTACATGCAGGGGCTTGTGCCTGCAGAGAAGAGCGTCCCCACAATCAAACACCCCTCAAACGAGGGGGAATCTGACGAAGTCTGCTACATCGGCCGCATCCGTTTAAACTTTCGATACATGGTGCCATAAATCAACTTGGCATCTTCGGAGAGGTGGACGGATAGAACCAATTAGCATCTGCCCCGAAATTCAGGCGAGACGTTTATCGCGTCCGGTCGCGTCTTTCGGCGGAGAACAGATTCTGGCATGCCCGGCGGAGAAAAGGCCGGAGAAAATCCCTGAGTCTGCGATGAATCGTAAGACCACTGAACCCAAATGCCCCAAGGCTGGGGGCATGGTGGTACATACCACCTTTATGGCATCCGGAAAAGAGGATAGCCGTATCTCCACAGGTCATTGACCGCTTACGCGATCCGTGACAAAAGCCCAAGAGCAGCAACAGAAGCTTCAAGAAATGCTAACAGCTATGGCTGCACTTACGGGACCGAAAACAATCCCGGAAACATCCTCGGAGCAGTACTGTGAGCAGGAAACTGATGCTGAATTCTTTTGGAGAATGGTTGAGAAGAAGGACAAAGAGGCCGCGGAACAAGCGGCCAATATAAAAGAAAATGGCCCTTCTATTCTAAGATATGGTGGGCATGATGATCCAGCCGGACCCTCCAGCTAAAGATCATCTAGTAATAATTGAAGATGATAGATGAGAGATATCAAATCCTCTGCCGGCTCTGTCAGCAGCCAAGGAGGAGACCATCTCTAAAACCACGCTCGATGATTATATAGCTCAACAAATACGGGCTCATCAAGCGAATGAAGCGGCTGGCCAAGTCGTCAGAACTGGACGGCCCTATCCGGGTTGGTATGATCAAATAAAGTACCCGCCAAGATATACGATCCCTAAATTCCATGTATATAAAGGGACGGGCAATCCCCACCAGCATGTCGTCCAGTTCAGGGCTCTATGTGGCAACACTGGAGGTGACGATAAACTGCTACTTCGCTAGTTCGTCGGTAGCTTGTCAGAGACAACGTTCGAATGGTACTCTGGACTGCCCAACGACTCCGTCAAAACCTTTACAGAGATGGAGCTGCTATTCACCCAACGTTTTGCGAGCGCTAGCGAACGTACCCCAATCACGGCACTGATCAATGCCAGGGTGAAGCCGGGAGAAACTTGGGTCCAGTACGCAATACGGTGGCGGAATCTATGGTCGAAGTGCGAATAGCGCATCGAAGAGGCTCCTGCGGTAGGCATGTTCGTCCTTCAGGCGACTATTTCCCAATTCATGATGTTCTTCAAGCCAACTACTTTTCAGGCCTTGATTGATAAGCTGGCCTAAATGGACCAGATAGGCTATAGGCCTTCCTCTTCAAAGATGGAGCCTTGGAATGAAAAGGGCAAAGAGAAAGCAACCTTCGTCGCCAACGCTCAACAACAACCGAGTGACCCAACACCGGTTGTTCGCCAAAGCAACAAGCGGCAATCCCTCGATGAGAAGTTGAGACGTCCTTACTCGTTTCCCCGGGATAAAACAAGGAAACTGTTTGAACTGGCAGTGTGCAATGGGCTCATCACTCTACCGGAGTTGAGACACCCAACGCGACCGAACGACGTCAACGATCCTAATTACTGCCCCTACCACCGAGTATTGGGTCATCCGATCGAAGATTGCTACGTCTTCAAAAATTGGGTTGAAGACCAGTATCAGCAGGGCAAGTTCGTGCTGTCCGAAAACTGGAAGGTAAATCCGCCACAACCACATGCTCTGAAAAAGATGGACATGCCGGGGGCATCGTGCTCATTCATAAAGGAAGCTCCATGGGAAGTTGTTCTCTCGGCAAAAACTAAAAGAATGCTGAAAGATCTTCAAAAATGTCCGGCGATCAGGTGGAAAAGACCGCAAGAGCCGGAGATCATCGACGGGATGCTGAAACCACGCCCAACATCGGGAATTAATAGCAATGGTCAAAACGCTCAGGCCCAGCCGTCAAAGTCTTCGAAGAAAAAGAAGAAGACCAAAAAGCCCGCGCAGCCTAACGACAAGCGCACGGATCTACAAAAGCATATTGACGCGCTGAAAGAATACAACCAGAGGGCGCGAACCCCAGTCATGCTTTAAGAGTTCCTCAATCACATCCTTGAGAATGAAGATAACGACAATGATGAGGGAGACGACTTGTCATCAGAATCCGAAGATTATGTGGCAAGTTGCCACATGATCGCTCATTTGTCGCTAGGTAACAAAGCAGCTCACTCGGCGTTAGGAGATAACGTAAAGGAGCTGGGGGCAGGAGCAGTGCCAAAACCCTTGGATTATGTGACAAGGTTTATCAAGGAGAAACCCACTTGTTCATAAAGCATCCGGCGAAATTTCGCCTCAAAGCTACAGCGGACCGAAATGTCCCTAAACTAACGATGGACCGCAATGTTCTAAAACTTGCAACTAACCGAGACGTCTATAAACTACTACGGACCGCGGCATCCCCAGGCTGACGTGGTGTAAAAAAAAGGGGGTATGTCCATAAGCAAAATGGGCACGGATGAAAACCCGAAAGGGCGCCGTGAGTAAAAACAGCAGGACTACCGGCGATGTTTGTGAAAACCCGAAAGGGCGCAGACTCGTAAAAAAAACGGTACGTCCACAAGCAAGATGGGCACGGATGAAAACCCGAAAGGGCTCCGTGAGTAAAAACAGCAGGGCTACCGGCGAGCTTTGTGAAAACCCGAAAGGGCGCAATCTCGTTAAAAGACACTTGCAAGGTCCTCTCGACCTTGTATGGAGAAACCACTTGCGTGAGATCCTTACGACTCACAAGGGAGAAACACACTTAGGGATTCCCATGATTCTTAAGGAGAAAACACACTTACGAGATCCTCACGACTCGTAAGGAGAATTCCCCTTTGAGACCCTCACGGCTCACAGGGTTCAAAAGCCTTAAGCTACAGGGATCTAAACCTGTTCTTAAGCCATCACAATCTCCAATGCTGCCCTATAAGCGGTTCAATGCTGACCCTTGTATACAATCCACGGGCTTGAATAAACATTTCCCTAACAAAGTCCCACCAGCGACTAGGGATATGCTCACATGGTGAACAAACACTTGTAGGTCCTCTCGACTTGCAAGGAGAAAACACTCTTGTAAGATCCTTACGACTTATAAGAGAACACACACTTAGGAATCCACACGATTCCTAAGGAGAAAAAGCACCTACGAGATCCTCACGACTCGTAGGGAGAAACACCTTTATGAGACCCTTACGGCCCATCAAGTCAAAAGCCTTAGTCGACGGGATCCTAACCCTGTTTCCTAAGCCACCTTTGTTCGACATCGACAGAGGCAAATGATGATTCGCTCCTGGCAATATCCCAGTTGTAGCGATGCTGATACCTAAATCGGTATCAAATCCCAAGCCCTTTCACGGCAAATGATGATTCGCTTATGGCAATATTCCAGTTGTAGCGATGATGATGCTGAGATTGGCACCAGATCCCAAGTTCCACACTTGCGATAGAAAAATCAGCGAGCCAAAAATGCATATGAAATAGCCGAAATAATGGGGCAACTTGCAACAAAATCAGCAAGTAAAATATATGCATACAAAATAGCCGAAATGATTAGGCAACTCGTAATAAAAAGCAGCGAGTACAAATAAAAAAAACAAAAATAGCCGAAATGATTGGGCACCGCAAAAAATAGCCGAAATGATTGGGCAATCGCGACTTTCGCGATATAAAAAGCTAAAATGATAGAGCATCGTGGAAAGAAATAAAAAAAATTCTGAAAGAATGAAACTTTTGCCCTACAGATGAGATCACATCGATCCCTGTATACAATCCAGGGGCACAAACAAATAAAGGGGAACCATATTTTCCCATCAGGCTCTGTCAAAAGGAGAGCCAAGTCTCGACGGTTCACAGACAGCCTAGAGACTATCCCGGAACCATGGCAAAGTCCCCTAGTTCCAAATCTCGACGGATCACAGACAATTTAGAGATCAACACCGGCGTTCTTCCTCTTTCCAGTCGGATGCAGACGCAATATCAACAAACGGAGCCACAACAAAGTCCCTTAGTTCCAAATCTCGACGGTTCACAGACAGCTTAGAGATCACCAACGGCGTTTCTCCTTACTTTAGCAGGATGCAGATGCGACGTCAACAAACGACCCCAGGGTCAAAACAACGGAATCATGGTAAAGTCCCCTAATTCCAAATCTCGACGGTTCACAGACAGCCTAGAGATCACCAACGGTGTTTCTCCTCACTCTAACCAAATGCAGACGTGACGTCAACAACCGACCTCAGAGTTGCAATGAAGCGGAGCCATGGCAAAGTCCCTAGTTCCAAATCTCAATGGACACATCTACGGCCTGAAGACCAACAACGGTGTGTCTCCTCATTCCAGCAGGACACAGATGCTACACCATCATTCGAAGCCATGGCAAAGTCCTCAGTTCTAAGACTCTATGGTTCACAGACAACCTGGAGTCATCCAATGACCCCGTCTTGGAATCAAGTCAATTCAAAAACCTTGATTCAGGGAAATCAGCGTCCTTGATGAGAGCATCTCGATTCGCGTCGACCTGCAGAGAAATTAGCGTCTTTGCAGGAATACTTCGATTCGTCCCGGTTCAGGGAAGTCGGCGTCCTTGGCGAAAACCTCTCAATTCGTTTCGACCCGCAAGGAAATCAGTGTCTTTGCGAGAATCTCTCGATTCGTCTCAACTTGCGGGGAAATTAGTGTCCATACGCATAAAGAAAATTCTCTTATGGGATCCTTACGATTCTCAAGAGAAAACGCACTTAGGAGTCCTCACGACTCCTAAGGAGAAAAGACACCTACGAGATCCTCACAACTCGCAGGGAGAAAAGCCTTTGTGAGACCCTTACGGCTCATAAAGTTGGAAAGTCTTAGGCAACAGATCCTAATCCTGTTTTCTAAACCATCGCTACCTTATAAAGAGTTCAAGATGAACTGTTACCTACCATCTATGGGCCACACTTGCCAAAGTTATATGCCACTGAAATGGAGAAGTTACTCATGAGCATATAAACTACTTCACGCCAGAGTAAAACATAAAGAAATAGAAGGGTGCGGCTCATGGAGCTGAGAGTTTGGAACTATATCCCTTAAGAGTCGAGATTTGAGTCAATGATAAAGGACGACGCTTGTGTCCGCTTGTTATCTTCTCAGATCAAGATTCTGAAAATTATATACCAACCCGAAACTGGTCATACGCTGTGAATTACTCTGCGCTACTTCACCCACGTATATACTTACGTGGGCAAAATAGTGGGGGGCATTTGTTCCCGCCAAAAAATTTTTTTGCGCAAAAGAGCCCAAGGTATCTAATGGCAACGATATGTTTAAGGAAATGTGAACCGGTATTTTCCGGGATGTATTTTGACAAACTCCTAAATGCGAAACATCTAAATTCTGATGATATCGAAAGAGTATCGAAAAATCCTTCGATTTGATATATTATGGGCCTCATAATTCATCCGGGATCAAAAGTTACGAGCAAATATGCTATGCACGTGGAATCTAAGGATGAAAATGTGAACCAGTATTTTCCGGGCTGCATTTTGATAAACTCCTGAATGAGAAACAGCTAAATTCTGATGGTATCGAAAGTGTCTCGAAAAATCCTTCGATTTGATATATTATGGGCCTCCTAATTCATCCGGGATTAAAAGTTATGAGGTATCACATACACACATGTGATCGGGGGTCACGTGCCGACACGTGATGGCTTCCTGAAGGCGCTGAAATGATAAGAATTGAATCTTAATCAAATGGGTCACGTGCCCACACATGATGGGCCTTTAAACCCACTGAAAGAATTAAAGGTATAATAAAATAACAAGGAAAAACCCAATGGGGCATCACGTGCCAACACGTGACCAAGGGTCACGTGCTGACACGTGATAATTCCTGAATTCTTTAAAAAGAACAGAATTAAATTCTGGTAAAATACTTAATCAGAGGGTCACGTGCCAACACGTGATGGGTTCCTAAAAATCTATGAATTAATAGAATTAAATTCTAATTAAGAGGAAAATCAAAGACCCTAACTGGGAAAGTATTTCTTTAAATCTTTCCAAACAAAAAAGAATTATTGGGGACCGTTGGATTAAAAATCCAAGGGTGATTAAAAATCACCAATTTATAGAAAGATTTTATACAAGGAAAGATTTTCCTGAAATTTCTCAGGAATAACAGATAAAATATCTTTTGGATTAAAAATCCAATAGCGAATAAAATTCACTGGATGATCTAAAAGATCATGTTGGTTACAAAAAACAACTAAAATCTTTCAATAAAAAAACAAATTGATTCTTTTCTTTCTCCTATAAATAGGAGCCAAGAAGAGAAGAGAGGATCTACTTTTTTGGGAGATAACAACAACAGAGAGAAAAAAGAGAGGAGAATTTAATTCTCAAGAGAGAAAAAAAAGATCTTTTCAGAGAAAAGAAACCTTAGATGAGAAAGGGGAAAGAGATCTAAGTTCCATAAAACAAAGAGAATTTAATTCTCAATTTAAGAGTTTAACTCTTCTGAAAAAGAACTTAGTTCTTCCTCTAGTTGAAGATCTGCAGAAGCAAATCTCCCCATAGGTTGAGAATTTAATTCTCATCGGGTTGAGATTCTGCCATGCAGATCCAAAACTTAGAGGGGGAATTGAGTTTAGAGAATTTAATTCTCCCAAAGATAAAACTAGGGTTTAACCCTATATGAGAATTTAATTCTCCCAAAATTCATAGGAATTTAATTCCTCCAAAACAGAACTAGGGTTTAACCCTATATGAGAATTTAATTCTCCAAAATTCATAGGAATTTAATTCTTTCAAAACAGAACTAGGGTTTAACCCTATATGAGAATTTAATTCTACCAAATTCATAGGAATTTAATTCCTCCAAATGAAACTAGGGTTTAACCCTATATAAGAATTTAATTCTTCCAAATACACAGGAATTTAATTCCTCTAAACAGAACTAGGGTTTAACCCTATAAAAGAATTTAATTCTTAAAAACAAGAGACTTAAAGCTCTCTATGCACATAAAGATCAAAGTATCCAACGTGATCACATGGTAACACGTGACCCTCATCCTTAATGAGTAAAAAAAGAATGAACAAGACTAGGTCACGTGCCCCTACGTGACCCTTAAACAGACCCCTCAAAATGAGAAAGAAAAAGCTTGGAGGCAATGCCTCATGTGCTCACACGTGACTCTTAAAGCAAAAGGGAACAAATCCAAGAGCAGAATCAATTTTGGGCATCCTTATGTGTCCCCACGTGACCCCTAATAAACACTTTAATAATCAATGCATGGGTACCCATCACGTGCCCACACGTGATGGTCTGAAGACCAAAAGTGTTTAACATTAACTGAATACTCTGAGAACAAAATAATGGAAGTCTGGCCCCCATCTTCAGACGTCTCACGTGACCCCACGTGACCAATTCAATTTTAGTGTTTAACACTATTTTCAGCACATCACGTGGGAGCACGTGATCGCCAAATATCCCCTAGTGTTTAACACTATTTTAAAGCCAAGCTTAGCCCAAATTGGTTAAGTTTTCTAGAGGCAAATCTCCCCTTCAACTGAACCTTAAAATCCAGAGTTATAATGAATGGTTAGTGCTCAGCCAAAGACAAAATATTGTCAGAGCCCCAAACCCTTGCTTAGCATTGCTAAAAAATGGGGGGCTGAACCCAGACAAATGTTCAACAGTCCCAACAAAAGTCCAACATTTCGAACCTAATTGGACTTAGCCCAAGTTGGCCATAAGTCTTCAATTCAGATTTAACTGAGCCAATGTGCTCATAACCTAATTAATTGATCTTAGTTCCAAATTGGACTACAGATCTTCCAATCAATTTTGGTTCAAGGGTACATCTCTGAACTCCTTTGATATTTGTCATTGTAATCCTTCAACGTCTTCAGAGAGGTGACGGGTCCCGATAACCAATCATTCCATGGACTGTGGGGTCCTTAAACTCATGGACTATGATGTCCTTAACCTCGGACTGTGGGGTCCTTTTAAACCCATGGACTATGATGTCCTTAACCTTGGACTGTGGGGTCCTTTAAACCCATGGACTATGATGTCCTTAACCTTGACTGTGAGGTCTTTGAACTCACGGACTATGATGTCCTTAACCTCGACCGTGATGTCTTTAAACTAACATTGGACTGCGGGGTCCTTAAACTCACGGACTATGATGTCCTTAACCTCGACCGTGATGTCCTTACACTAACGATGGACCGAGATGTCCTTAAACTAACATTGGACCACCATGTCCTTAAACTGGTAATCGACCGCAATGTCCCTAAACTAAACAATAGAGCCCAATTGCTCTTTTGTTGGATCTAAACGATCCCGTTAAGTTGATCTTAGTCTAAAATGAGACTAACGTATCCTTAACAAATATTTAAGTTGATCTTAGTCTCAAATGAGGCTAACGTATCCTTAAACCCAACCCCTCAAACCCAAAATCTAAGAAAGATACGGATTTGGACTAGTCCACGCCCTACGGGCGACAACATAAATTAGTCTCCGTATATAATCCACGGGCAACCAAACACAAAACAAACACCCACGACACGAAGTGACCATATGGAGAAGGAGAAAGTTGTTACCGCGATGCGGTAGCGTAATTAACTGCAGGGGCTTGCACCTGCAGAGAAGAGCGTCCCCACAATAAAAAACCCTTCAAACGAGGGGGAATCTGACGAAGTCTGCTACATCGGCCGCATTCGTTTAAACCTTCAATACATGGTGCCATAAATCAACTTGGCATCTTCGGAGAGGTGGACGGATAGCACCAATTAGCATTTGCGCCGAAATTCAGGCGAGACGTTTATCGCGTCCGGTCGCGTCTTTCGGCGGAGAACACCTATCACTACCTGGGAAACTACCGATCCTAGATCAGTAATTCTAGACTACCTTGGCCAAGGTTTTCTGGTGATGGCCACCCGTGCACACCGCGGCATCAACCCCCGATACCGGGAGATACGAATCCCCCGACGATCCGCTCACTGCCTCCATGTGGCTCAGGACTGTACCCAATTAAAACCTGTTTGCATGAATCCTTTGAGCCGTGGTAGGGTAGTAATCAAAGCATAGTGGGGACTCACACGAGACAAATGACGATCTCAGGTCGAAAGACTAACCTATACACATGTCACCAGGGAACTGCTATCTGACAATAGGTATAATATCAACTAGCATGTTCCCGGCGAGTCCGTCCGGTGTACTCATAACCCAATGAGCACCTGTATACATCTTGTTAGTTATATATATGCCCTAGAGGCCATTGTTGTACATATGATGTATATTATAGTGGATGCTTGGATATATATAGAGAGGACTTTCTTGCTTGACATGATAGTATGCTATTTGGTTTCACTTTGTCTTAACATATTGACTTATATTGGTTTACTGTCTTGCTCTCATATGTTGATAAAGCCCTTAGGATATGTACTCGACTACTAGGACTATGATGCATATCATACTAGTGGGGCCAGGGTAGTCCAAGAGTACATCCTATAACTGTTCCTAGTCGATGGAGTATCGAGACATGGCATCGATACTCCAGAGTAAACTAGCGTATACGCTTCTCGACCTATATGATGGGCGATAGATGATCCCATATCCATTGGTGTTTGACATCAGAGAAGGTGTACGGGTGCTCAGTGAAGACTGGGTACACTGAACGGACTCTTCGAGAACTTCTAGATGGTATTATACCTATCGTCACATAGCAGTTCTCTGGTGACACTGGTACAGGTTAGTCTGTAGACCCGAGATCGTCATAGAGTCTTGTGTGATTCCCACTGTGCTTTGATTTCCACCTTACCACGTTCATGAGGACGTGCAAAACGGTGGCTTTTGGGTACAGTCCCGAATCGCATGGAGGCAATGAGCGATAGGAGGGGTTTCGTCTCTCCCGGTATTGGGAGTTGATGTTGCGCTGTGTTCGATAGGCTATTACTGGAAGTCCCTGGCCAGGGCTGATATGGAGATATACTGGTAAGTGTTATCAGTAGTTTCTCGACACGTTATGAGCCTCACATCGACACGACTTATCTGTTACCGGGGTCTGATGTTTACCACCCCTAGACTGGATATGCGACATATCAGACGAAGAGACTGGACTGTACGGTAGTATTACTGATTGGATTCACAGGAGTGTGTGCAGGCTTGCTTGTTGATCTTCTGATCGCTCAATACCCGGGTGGCTGTTACGTTTAGCTGACCGCTTGCAGCTTGTGGGTGTTTGATATGATCATCACCTAATGCTAGCGTATTGACGATTCTTTAGAGTCCTACACAGAGGTTTCCTGGCTCAGGCAAAACGGAGTAGGGGCACATATGTGATATGTGTCGGACCGAGATTAATACGATATGAGATACCGTATTCTATTCTCGCGATATGTGATATCGGCCGGGTATATGTGATATAGCCGGGATATCGGATCAAGTGTTGATTCGATACGATGATACATGTTATATTAATCGGTTATATGATATATAGCCGGATTATCGGATCAAGAGTTGATTCGATAATTTAATGTATAATTATATATGTGATATATTACATTACATTAACTAATATAAGCTCATTTAAATAATTCTTTTTCTCACTTGATAATACATTGATATATATGTGATATACGTTAATTGTATTATTTTCTTTTGTTACATTATGTATTATATATGCGATATATATTATTGTAACATGTTAGGGTTACAAATACAACTGGGGTTTTGAGATTAACCATGCTAGGGTTTGGATTATGGTTAATGTTTTGTTTTGGGTAAATTCTAAATTATGTGGATATTATTGAGATATTTTCTTTTGTTGACTAAAGTCCACTTTTTAGATATTTACTTGATATTTATTAACCCAAACCTAACCCTAACCTATAGTTTACTCTTTACATGGGTTAAGCATAACATGCTTAACCCTTGGTTGCAATTCTAACCTCAATAATAATTCATTATTCATCACAAAAACTCTTCTTCTTCTTGCTCACACAAAAGCTTTTTTGCTTTTTATTTTGTGGTGAATTAAAGTGAGAAATTGAAAACAAAAGAGAGCAAAATTCCTACTTCATCATCCTTATCTATTCTAGCCAATTAGATTAGGGTGTTCAATTCACTAATACATCATTAGAGAAGTGTGAGCTTGGGTTATAGTTTCTTCAAGGTAGATCATCTTAGATTAGTGAAGACTTCAAGCTAGGATTCATCATTCTTTTCATGGAGCCTCTCTAGAGTTCGGGAGCAAGATGATCGCAGCGGAAGGACTTCAACCCGGAGCTTATGAAGCGAAGGAATGGACTACAAAGATTGTAATCCCTAACTCTTAGATGTTAAGTTGTTAACATGTTGGTTTGGTTTGATTCTCTAGTAAAGATCCTAGGCTTAGGGTTATCTATAATGGAAATTTTTTAACTTGGCATAGATGATGCCACTCGAAACATTTCAGCCGTTGTAGGTAACCAAATACATCTTAGGTGAACAAACTAACACCAATGCCTTGTGAGACCGGCCACCGCCCCTCGTCGGGGTCTCGATCAGTATACACTAGTTTACTCTTGAAGTATCGATGCCCAGTCTCGAAACTCCCACGACTAGGGACATTTTGAGGATGTGCTTATAGACCACCCAACTTTCACGTATATGATTGCCATCGTACTGCTGGTAGTCAAGCATGAATCCTATGGGCTCTATCAGCATGTAATAGTGATCTGTAATGTCACCTAAAACATGTACACGATGATAAAGACAAACCAGATAGCATATTATTATCTTGAGTAAGACTGTTCTACCGGTATAGGTCCTCCCTCAATCATTGCAATCACGTGCCTGCGATCCAATAATTGACTTGAGGGCACTATAACTAACATATTGTGCACAAGCTCACTATAAACACTATGGTAGGATCAAGTCAAGGTTTTGAGCACTTTGGACAACCCAAGAAATTTCTTTAGTTGCCAAATGAGGTATATTTCTATTCCTTTAGTTAAGTTTTTAGTTTCTTTACACCCTATAGTAGTTTAGAGTAAAACCGATATAGATTAGTTATCTTTGATATTTACAAGAAGAGGTTTAAGGATATTTTGTTTGTGAAAGTGTAATTGAGCTTTAGTAGTGGCCACAAAACCCTTTTAGTGCTAGAATTCTGGTCAAGACTTGATCTAGAACCCCAAATACGAAAACTGAAATTTTCCGATATCGGTTTTGTGGAATTTTTGAGGATTTAATGGAATCTGGAGCAATTTGGTATGTTCATAAGAAAATCAAACAACTACATTGATCTAGTTAGACCACTGGAAGACCACCACAGAAGAACGAGACCCAAATTCAAAGATATGGCCGGCGCCACCCATTACTGTAGCATATCTCACCGGCCCAATTTTGGGTTCTGGTGACAGGGTTTTGCCTGTAGCTCACACTCTTTATAACCTACTGTATTAGTTATTTTGTCCTAGTCTACCTGTGCTAAAATGTGGGAGTATTTTGAGTTAGTTTTGGCAATGTTTTCCGATATTTGAAACTTGGATTTATGAATTTCTTGATGTGATTTGGTCGTTGGAAGTTTGTACGTCAACGACGAGGGTTATATGGTTGTTTTTGGATGCGCAAACTATAGGTTCTAACCTATAAGCATTTCGTGTAGCGTATCGATTTTCGAACTTAGTTTTTTAATAACGTTACGATACGTGTTGATATGAAGGTACCTTCGTGTGTACTTCCGAGACGACGAAGCACATCGACTTCGGCTAAGCGAGGAGATTGGCAGGTGAGTAGATTTATATCTACGGGGGAAGTTGGGTGGATAATGTATAGCACCCCCACAACCATTGATATGGAAAAAATATATATAAATTATAATTTGGAGAAAAGATATGCTACGAACTTACGGATATGATTAATGGTTTTAGTATGAGATGATACGATAAAAGATGACATTAGTGGATATGTTGGCTTGAGGATGCAAGGCAATGTACATGTTATATTTGTATTCCAATAGATGATATGAGATTCTACATACATACAAATGAGAATGTGATGTATATGCAAGATGACTTGATGTGAGATATTGATATGATGAAAAGAGAATATGATGAAATAAGATGACTTGGCTTAATATGCCGATATACGGATGCGAGGCGATATGCGAATATATATACTTTTGCCAAGATATGATATGAGATTGATACAGATGTGACTTGAGATATATGTGTACACACACACACACACACACCCATATATATGAGAATAAAGAGTGATATGAGGTACGGGACCATAGATCCGTACCCTTGTCGATGAATAGGACGATAGAATACATATTCTGTTTGATGACCCCGTACGATGATTACCGTGCACGATAAGATGTTACGGGATGATTGATCTACACTCGTGATTTGAGGATGATATTTGAGGATATTGCCACATCTGATTCTTTGAGGCGGAATCGCCGATGTAAAGATGCCACCTGAACCATACTTATTTCCAAAACTGACGAATCATCTGCACTTTTAAATGGAAACCTCAAGGGACGCTACGGATTTTCAAATTATGTCTTTTCCTTAAAAACATCATAGCCCCCACTTTCAAAACTACGATTCGTATCTTTTAAACTGACCATATGGTTCACATGTAGTTGTATACTTTATTATCGTTCATGTTTATGTTGGCTTATCCCTTGTGACTTACGCGCTATATTTCCGGTATTTACCGTTTTACGATATCATCTGCTAATTGTTGGATATATGTATGCCCCAGAGGCCATTATATGATAGTGGATGTATCAGTATGTGTATATATATATTCAGAGGACATTCTTGCTCGACATGATAGTATGCTATCTAGTTGTACTTTATCTTGACATGTTCATTTGGTCATGCATCTTACTCTTTTGGTACATGTTGATAAAGCCCTTAGGATATTTGCTTGACTACTGGGGCTATGATGCAGATCATACTAGTGGGACACGTGTAATTTATAAGCATATCCTTGAATTGTTCCTAGTCGTAGGTGTATCTGTAAGTGCACGGCGGCGCCCCGGCCGTCAATCCGAGGCCAAAATGCAGAAACGATACTTTTACGAAACTTGTAAACCGGCACCACCGCGCACTATAAACCCGGATCGGGCCATTAACCTACTCCTAGCTAACTAGAGAAGGGGTAGAGAGATATACCGAGCGATCCGTGTCCTTCGGTCTTCTCGTCGTCGTCCCGATCTCCCCGCGGAATCTACGCTCTTCATCTCCTCGTCGGAAGGGCACCACATCGCCGGGTTCTTTTACGGGCTCCCACCTCTGGACCGAGGCAACTCGGGCATGAAGTTGGCGAGTCAACGTGTCCAAGAATGCTGTAGGATAGTGTAGAACTCTTTTGTCTCGATGGGGTTACTAGAAGTTGCCTTGTATTGGTGGAGGAATTAGATGTGATCTTTTTAGATGAACCAAGAGCATTTTGCAAGCAAATGAGATGAGAACCACACCCCAAAAAATTGGGACAGCCCCCCTTACTTGTGGCCGGCCCCTTGGTGAAGGGAGAGAGAGAGCAAAGCCAAGGGGTGGGTGGAAAGCAATAATGCAAGCAAGTAATGATGAGGAGAAATGATCACACCCAAGTCCCCACTCCATCACCTAATCATATCCTAAAAGTCAAGCAATTATGATCAAAAGAAAGTCAAGGGATGGTGGAACCTGTTAGTGTATATGCCCTAGAGGCCATTACTGTATCATACTAGTATGTATATTACTTAATGGAAGCTTGGGATATTCACCTTGTATATACAATCTTGCTCAAAATGGTAGTATGCTACTTGGTTTATTTCTACTTCAATGTGTACATGTGTTTATCTTTGTATATTGCTTATACACATTAGTGGAGCCCTTAGGATCTTTGCTTGATTACCAGCGATGTGATGGCCGTCACACTAGTGGGGCTGGGTAATCTAGAAGCACATCCTTATGCAGGTCCCTAGTCGCAGGACTATCGAGACAGGGCATCGATACTCCGGAGTAGACCAGCGCATGCGCTTCTCATCCCAGTGTGGGAGACGGTCTGTCCCACAGCCGTCAGTACGTCGTACTTGAGATAGTATGCGGGTGCCCGTTAGGTTACGGGTACACTGGACAGGACTCGTCGGGAACTGACCAGTTGGTATTATACCTATCGTCAGTTATCAGTTCCCAGGTGACATGAGTACAGCTTAGTCCGCTGACTTGACACTGTCACTTCGCCTCGGGTGTGTTCCCACTGTACTTTGATCACTACCCTACCACGGTTCAAAGGAGTCATGCAAACAGGTGGTGGTTGGGTGCAGTCCCGAAGCACTTGGAGGCAGTGACGGTTAGACAGGATTCGTCTCTCCCGGTATTGGGGGTTGACATCGCGCTGTGTCTAGGAGAGCCATTACACGAGTAGTCCCTGGCCAGGGCAAACGAGATATACTGGTAGGTTTCCAGTGTTATCTCAGGGTGTTTTGGGCTTCGCTCCGGCACGACTTGTACCGCTATTGGGGGACTGACGTTTACCGCCCCCTAGGCCCGCCATGCGATGTATCAGACGAACAGACCGGACTGTACGGAGAATGTCACACTCAGGCTCAGTAGGAGTTCAGATGGGTTTCGCCTCGTCGGTCTTCTTGTCGGCATTACCTGGGGACCGTTACGCACAGCTAGTGCCGCTTGCGGTCTGTGGTTAAACCCACTGCCAGCGTAGTGTCGAGTCTTTAGAGTCCCACACAGAAAGCTTTTCGCCTTTAGGCAAAAGAGTAGAGGTCGCATGGTATTGCGACAGGTCGCATGGTTTTGCGACAGGGTTCGGTCACATCCGTGCACTTGTGCACGTACAGTGTCCGGACAGTTTACACTAGCGGGCTTTGGTTTAAGCCAGATCCTAGTGTACCTTATGGGATTGGATTTATCCAGTTTGCATTCGTGTTCCTCGGAACGCGGATGCGGGTGTGTATGCACAGTAGACAGGGAGGCACAGACAGCGGATTCTCATTAGGGTTGTTGACAGTTGACCGTTGACTTTTTGACTTTTTGCTCAACCCTAATGAGAATATGATATGTGATTAACTATTATATTAATTAAGTATTATGGTGACTTGGTTGTTGACTTTGTTGACTTGTTGACTTGTTGACTTTGTTGACCGGTTGACTAGGCTTGACTAGTTGACCATCATGATAACCATGGCTATCATTTCATGCCAAAGACTTTTACTTGCTTGTTCATTTAAGTAAAATGAGTGCATGACATGATAAGGTTATGGTTGCTTCTACCATCACATAAGACTTTTGTTAATATGATGAGTTATGATTACTTTGGATTATGAGAGGGTGAGAGACAAAAGAGTTGCTCATTCTTTCTTGCTCATTCTCTCTCTTGTTCTTGAGCTCTCACCCTCATCCTCTTGCTCCCTCTCTTTGATCTATGGTTCTCTTGTCTCATGAGTTGAGAATCAAGAACCATAGATAAAATCCCATTCTATTCTTACTCTACTCATTCTAGTTCACTAGGTTTAGCAAACCAAGTGAACTAGTTTCTTCAAAGAACGAAGAAGGAGCTAAAGGTTGGAGCTTTCAAGTGGATCTATCTTCGGCGTACGGAGACGACGAGAAGGAGCCATCGGACCACCACCGGAGCTTGAAGAGAAGGAGTTCAAGACAAGCTAGGTATAACCATCTTAATCCGAGTAGCTAAATATCTTTAGCTTAGTATGCTAGTTTTAGTTTAGGTAAAGATCCCGACCTAGTTTAGTCCATGTTGCCTCTTGCGATAAAAATTTGATTTTATACCGTTTCCGCCTCCCCGTAAGCACCGGGGGTCGCAACGTGGACTTACAGAACCATCATGAAACCATCATGATGCAACTACTTGCAAAAACAACCCTCCAAATTGCTAATTTGCACATTTGCAAATAAGCCCTCCTCGACCAATTTTCAGCCAAGGAAAGAAACAAAGGAAAATGGCCGAAACGGAAAGCAAACTGGCAACTTCAAAAAACTGATCCCGTAATAAATTACAGGAAAACCCCGCGACTGTATATACATACCCGCATTTGTATTCTGACCGAATACAAATGCAATGAGACAAAATCTACACTGTACAATACTAGGATCCGGCTTAAACCAAAGCCCGCTAGTATTATCCGTCCGATCATGATCCGTGCAATACCGCACGTATCTGATCGAACCCTGCCATATCTCCATACGACCTCTATAGCGTTTCGCCCAAAACTTGAGAAAAACGGTCTGTGGGGGACTCTAAAGACTCGTCAATATTTTGGTTGTGGATTTAACCACTAGCATGTCAGAGGTATTAGCCATACGTAACGGGCTACCAGGTCTTGACCAAAAGGGACGTCGATGAGCGAACTCATCCTGACACCCTACTGAGCCTGTCAGTGACAATATCCGTACAGTCCGGTCCGTTCGTCTATGAGCATCGGATGGTGGGCCTAGGGGGTTGGTAAAAGTCAGACCCCCAAAAGCGGTACAAGTCGTGTCGGAGTGTAACCCAGAACACCCTGCGATATTACTGGAATACCTACCAGTAAATCTCCTACCTTGGCCAAGGACTTCGTGTAATGGCTCTCCTAGACACAGCGCGACTTCACCCCCAATACCGGGAGAGACGAACCCCTGAAGATCCGCTCACTGCCTCCATGTGGCTCGGGACTGTACCCAACTAAAACCTATTTGCACGACTTCTTTGAGCCGTGGTAGGGTAGTAATCAAAATACAGTGGGAACTCACACGAGACAAATGACGATCTCAGGTTCATGAACTAACCTGTACACATGTCACCAGGGAACTGCTATCTGACGTAAGGTATAAAATCAACTAGCATGTTCCCGGCGAGTCCTGTCCAGTGTACTCATAACCCAATGAGCACCTGTATACATCTTAGGTGAACCAACTAACACCAGTGGCTTGTGAGACCGGCCACCGCCCCTCGTCGGGGTCTCGACTGTATACACTAGTCTACTCTGGAGTATCGATGCCCTGTCTCGAAAACTCCCACGACTAGGGACCTTTTAAGGATGTGGTTATAGACCCCAGCTCCCACATATATGATCGCCATCATACTGCTGGCCGTCAAGCAAGAATCCTAAGGGCTCTATAAACGCGCAATAGTGACCTGTAAGGTCACCTAAAGCAGTACACGATGATAAAGATAAACCACATAGCATACTATCATCTTGAGTAAGACTGTTCTAACGGTATAGGTCCTCTCTCAATCATTGAAATCACGTGCCTGTGATCCAGTAATTGACTCTGAGGGCACTATCTCCAACAATCTCCCACTTGCACTCAAGGCTAATTATTGTGATGTCGCATACTCATAGCCCATGTGATACCGAACACCCAACTCCTCTACTAATCAGTCTCACAAAACCTGCTTGCGAAACTAATGCGTTCGAGGAATAGCCTCAGTGAGTGGATCCGCTCTAATGTTTCTTTCTATGTCTCTCTTTATCTCAAGTTCGCGGAGAAAGCCATCTCCCGAAATGAGCAATACCTGTCTTAGAATATGTCCGGATATCTGATGGGACCTAGTTCATAAATGAACTCCAAATCCAAACCTTTTAGACTGTATCGTCAACTGAAAACAATCAGTATCCTGCGCCATGCCTCCCTCAGTATCCACCTGGACCACCTGTCCATAGTACTGCCCCTTGTCAGAGGGAAAACTATAACTCTGACAGTCACTCTGCCGTCCAGGTCACCTTGGAAGCCTGGAATGATAATTGTCTCCTAAATGAGGCTGATGTTATCATATCCCTAGAACATCCACTTATGTTCTAAAACTGCTTCCGAATGTTTCTCCAGGATTGGATCAATATCTTATTGCATCTACTGTAAAAACCACATCTGGTGTGGTACTTGACATCTCATGATTGACTCAATTGCCTAAGCAAGTGATCTGCCAATCATACACATCCCTCTCCCCTTTAGTCTGTAAGACAGCTTTAGAGAGGGTGACTCCATCACCTGCAGGTGTACTACCATGCCAGGAGTCGTCCATTCTAAATACATTTAGAATGCTGTCTAAGTACCCTGATTGGAAAACTACCCAAATCTAGATCTAGTAACCAGAATATCTGATATAATATCCATATCCTATGTGGAGAAACCACTGTGTGAACCAAAGTATAACCGATTGTGGTATAGGAATTTCACTTCCTACTCTGTGTATGTCATCCAAATACCAGGACATCACACCCTACTACCTTCTTAACAGATCCATCCCCTATTCTGATGAAGTCAAACCTATGACTGTGACATCAGAAATAGATGATCTGTCTCCGCTATATCTGCTTTAGTCTATAAATAGACATAAGCTACTTGTCCACTATGCTTCCGCTGCTCCCACTGACTACGACAACCCTCTGGCAGAGTCATATACACGTACACTTCTAAAACTAGTTCAGAACGACGCTATACTCATCCTCCTGCCGGGTCTCATAGCCTGGAACAACAGTAGTGTCAAGTCTGGGTAAACAAGAACCTCCCTGTCACCGTCCTTGAGGCTACCGGAGTACCTCTCAGGTGCCTGAGGTTACCTACCATATCTATGGAGTGGCCAATGGAATGTCAAATCAGATTGAATTTTTAGGTTCTTATCAAATTTTCAGTAATCGTTTGCGGTTCTGGAATCACTTCCAGTTCTACCATACTCCCACTACTGTTTTCTGAAAAAATCAATTTTTATTAAAACTGTGGCGAGTCAAGAACAATATCACTATTGATCTTCCAGATGGTAGAAAGTTAACCATCGTCATAGCCCGGGTCAACCCACAAACAACCATTACAGAAACGTGCCTTGAGTTATCCAGAGTCTGGTTTTAAGCATAAGCCGGACAACTCCCCGTACCTTAACATCGTTAAGATATGAACTATTCTATATCCAATATAGAAACAGAGGCACTAATTTAATTGAACCAGATTCAAATCATGCAGCTGTCTCCAGTACATGTCAACTAAATGGAGAGAGGCCGATCAGCGTTACTCAACTTAGGAATGCTTCCAATTATGAGTAACCCGAAAGAGAAGCAAGTTCTCTTAAATCCATTACTATCAACTGAATACCATGCACAAGTATCTACATCATCGATCACCTTGAAGAATCCCGATACTTGCAACATCTGGTTCTCTACTTTACTCTTATACCTATAACTTCTCAAAATTCGGACCTTGCGTTTCGACGAAACACTTGTCTAAAAATTAGAGAAGTCATAAGTAAACAAGGACCAACCCCTCTATCCTAATGGACACTGGACAATATACAATCCTCTGTATAAGTCTTCTGAGTCTAATAACTCAAACCCTGTGCGTCGTAGGTTGAAAACTGTACTTATGGTTAAGAAGAATTACACCACTGTTTAATGCTCCTTACCTAACCATCCACTGATATAGGTAAATGCCATGGACATAATTTCAAAAAGGTATATCTCACTCTATAAAAATAGATGTACAGATGTATCAATTTGAAATTGGTGCATAACAGCGGATATTCAAAACCAAAAATTTGCCGTCCGGCAAACAACCCAGGCGATTTCCTCAAATATCACCAATTACAACGAATTCCGGTATAATGAGGATGATCACTTAATTCCTGATAACTTACTCCCACTCATCATCTGTAAAATCATACAGATGTGAGAATCATACCTGGTAAATACATACCCTGGAGCAAGTGTCTAATTGGGAAATCAGTTTTCTTTTAACAGTACACAGTGAAACTGAAACATTGAAATGTTTCATAGGGGTATCCTGGTATTCCTAGTAATGCCTCTTCCATTATCCAGATTCACAACTGTAACCGTATATTTCTATGCCATCTCTCCACATCCCTTCATATGTCTTTAGTCATTACCTTCTGCACACCCCTTTAGACCAAATGGTTTTCTTCCTTCCCTACCGTTCGGCACCAGCCTATGGTTTGGAAGAAGACTATCCAATAAGCATAATGGGTGTACTGTCCTAATCCTAGGAGCACTCGCAATGCGAGAGAAGGTGAAGATAAAAGACAACCGAATAAACCTTATTCCTATTTCTCCCGAACCAGAATCCATCCCCGAACTGGAACAAGTTCCTTTCGAGTTCGTATATAACCATACGATGGAGTATCCAAATAACTGTGGATCTTCGTAGTGATACGGAGTGTTATGGAGAAATACAAAGGTGAAATGGGAGTGGTAATGAAATACTTGGTTTGGTTGTGAATAGCAGTCGCAATTTACTTTGCCCTCCTTCTAATCCCTTTATTTGTCTTTATATAATACCTTCTGTACACCATCGTTAGGCTAATTGGTTTTCTTCATTCCCTACTGGTCGGCACCTGCCTATGGTTTGGAAGAAGACTATCCAATTTGCGTAATAGGTGTACTATCCCCTAATCTAAGGGGTACTCGCAACCTGAGAGAAGGTAAAAGGAAAAGACAGCTGAATAGTCCTATTCGTTTTCTCCAGAACCAGAAATCATCCTCGAATAAATTCCTTCGAGTTCGTATATAACCATACGATGGTTTTATCTAATGGAAGTGGACGTTCGTAGTAATACGGGGTGTTCTGGAGAAAAGGGTAAAAGTAGGAGTGGCAAAGAGGTTTGCAACTCTGACAATCCAAAAGCCAGTGTTTAAGAAAGTTCGGTTAATTTGGTCACTGAGTCATAGTCAAGGGTCGGGTCATGGTCGCTGCCAAAGAGAGAGAGAGAAAAGAAACACTCAGCGTGCATTCTAACCTAGATCAGAATGGTTATCACTTTATCTAATCAGGAAACCTCCTACTGTACCGTTAAATTCTCCTCCAAACCTGAAAGAAGAATTAGTCGGGATCACCCGAGGAGTAAACCAACTCATCAGTGGGAATCGGGATCCAACTATCATCGCATGATAACGTGACGGAATCCGCTCACGTTATCACACTCCAGAAGGTATGCGCATATCTGGAAAGTTTCAGTTTCTTTAGAAACCCCCGATGTGATTTTTGCCTCATGCTCTTATGACCTTGACGTAGGCCAAAATATCATAAGTCACATGTCAGATTCTACCCGTCATTGTTCAGGTTAATTTGAACCCACTCGTACATACCCTTGACGTAGGCCAAAATAGTAGTACGATTGTTCCAAACTAACGCATCTATCTATGCAACAGATAAATATCCGGTAGCTACCAATCACTATGCCTTGGCGTAGGTCAAAATACATAGCTTGAATACTACCGAACATTTAACTGAAATGACGGAGGGCTACAAATGGTTTCTGGCAAAAAAACTTTAACGTAATGAACTTGATATCGTTGAAGGAACTGGATAGCTTTTATAAAAATATAGTGACGAAAACCTTTGCTAAAGAGGTCACTCCCGGTGAAGAGATCTCGGCTCTTTCCCCGTAGAATGAGGTGCATGATATTCCAACTGAATACCATGGTGCAAAGCAAAAGTAATTGACTATAGTGAAGTTATTGCCCTGACGCAAACTTCTATCCAAGGGGTCACTCCCGGTGAAGGGATCTCGGCCCTTGCCTCGTCGACTGAGGTGCTGGATATTCATAACCGAATACCACTATGCAAAATAAAAGAGAACGTCTTTGCAATAACAGCTTTTTGAAAAATGTTCCAACAACATCAGAATAGGTTTGTTTAACTTGCATTGATCCGAATCAACGCAGTCCCATCAATTGATCACACCAATAAAGAACGAAAATAATGATGTACGTATATGCCACCCGCATTCGCCACTGGGTCCCGTCATTACCCGTTAGGTTACTTAACAAACGACAGAGCGGGGACTGGACTAGCACAGATGCAAAACATATACAACATCTACTAGTACATATATCAATATATAATATTCGCTCAAGGCGTGATAAAATGTAACATCACAGAAATGTAATAAGCATCACAGAACAATACAGATATCTGGGATCCCCGGGTTTCACAGAGCTGCTACTGAAACCCGACGTTCCCCTGGTCGTGTGAATAGCCTGTGCAATGAAATCCTAGACCCCTACGGGCGCGGCAAGTTACCCGCCAAAACCTGAAGCGAGGCATCCCCCTTCAGTAACGTGAATGGACCACCTAGCACTTCACGGAATCTGGTAACTTGGGCACCCCTCCTGGGTCAACCTGTACCCCCTACGAGTGCGACGAATAGCCTACAAATTCTAGAGTGAAGCCCCCTCCGTCTCAATGCCATGAGATGCGGGCTTGTTGCCCTCTAGAACCCGGCTATTTGTGCACCCCTCTTTGGGGTAATCCTAGTATAGAAAGTAAAATATACATACAACGGGTGCATCGACCTCAGCCCGGTCGTGCCCCAAAAGAATAATATACAAACAGGCAGTAACGGCAGTCCACATGTCGGACGCTCGCCCCGCAATATCAAATGTACATAATACACCAAACTGTACTACCATTGCATCCAGGCTATCCACCATGACAATCCGCAACATCACAGCATAACACAGAACATCAACGTGAATGTCACGTTCGCAAATCCGTCTAAAAGGGCTATAGCAGTTAGACAGGATTTACCGATCAAATGACATTCACGGTCGCAGATATAATGTAAATACTGTGAACTAACATGTTTAAAATTTTCGATCGACTAAATTTTTCCGAAGCGGGCCCCAAGCACAACTGTAGCACTCAAAAACATCTGGGCCCAAAAAGAATATACCAAAACCCCCATTTCCAAGTCCAAGACCCTCTGTAAAAATTTGGTGCACTGTTTCCTTAATACTGCGGCCGGAACTGCGGTAAGGCCGCGGTTCCGCGGTGCTACAGGAACAACAGTGAACAAAAATTTCACAGAATACTTAAAAAACCCTGCACGATCTTTTGACATGCTCAGAAAAATTTTTAGAGCACAAAATAAAATCGACAGCAACTAGACCATAAAATGCGGGTTTTTGAAAAATCCGTTAGATCGAACTTGTAAACATGTTAGAGCAAGCTAGACTAGGTTAATGGCGTGTCTCTGATACCAGTGTAAGTGCACGGCGGCGCCCCGGCCGTCAATCCGAGGCCAAAATGCGGAAACGATACTTTTACGAAACTTGTAAACCGGCACCACCGCGCACTATAAACCCGGATCGGGCCATTAACCTACTCCTAGCTAACTAGAGAAGGGGTAGAGAGATATACCGAGCGATCCGTGTCCTTCGGTCTTCTCGTCGTCGTCCCGATCTCCCCGCGGAATCTCCGGTCTTCATCTCCTCGTCGGAAGGGCACCACATCGCCGGGTTCTTTTACGGGCTCCCACCTCTGGACCGAGGCAACTCGGGCACGAAGTTGGCGAGTCGACGTGCCCAAGAATGCTGTAGGATAGTGTAGAACTCTTTTGTCTCGATGGGATTACTAGAAATTGCCTTGTATTGGTGGAGGAATTAGATGTGATCTTTTTAGATGAACAAAGAGCATTTTGCAAGCAAATGAGATGAGAACCACACCCCAAAAAATTGGGACAGCCCCCCTTACTTGTGGCCGGCCCCTTGGTGAAGGGAGAGAGAGAGCAAAAGCAATAATGTAAGCAAGTGATGATGAGGAGAAATGATCACTCCCAAGTCCCCACTCCATCACCTAATCATATCCCAAAAGTCAAGCAATCATGATCAAAAGAAAGTCAAGGGATGGTGGAACCATCATGATGCAACCACTTGCAAAAACAACCCTCCAAATTGCTAATTTGTACATTTGCAAATAAGCCCTCCTCCACCAATTTTCAGCCAAGAAAAGAAACAAAGAAAAATGGCCGAAATGGAAAGCAAACTGGCAACTTCAAAAAACTGATCCCGTAATAAATTACAGGAAAACCCCGCGACTGTATATACATACCCGCATTTGTATTCTGACCGAATACAAATGCAATGAGACAAAATCTACACTGTACAATACTAGGATCCGGCTTAAACCAAAGCCCGCCAGTATTATCCGTCCGATCATGATCCGTGCAATACCGCACGTATCTGATCGAACCCTGCCATATCTCCATACGACCTCTATAGCGTTTCGCCCAAAACTTGAGAAAAACGGTCTGTGGGGGACTTTAAAGACTCGTCAATACTTTGGTTGTGGATTTAACCACTAGCACGTCAGAGGTATTAGCCATACGTAACGGGCTACCAGATATTGACCAAAAGGGACGTCGATGAGCGAACTCATCCTGACACCCTACTGAGCCTGTCAGTGACAATATCCGTACAGTCCGGTCAGTTCGTCTATGAGCATCGCATGGCGGGCCTAGGGGGTTGGTAAAAGTCAGACCCCCAAAAGCGGTACAAGTCGTGTCGGAGTGTAACCCAGAACACCCTGAGATATTACTGGAATACCTACCAATAAATCTCCTGGCTTAGCCAAGGACTTCGTGTAATGGCTCTCCTAGACACAGCGCGACCTCACCCCCAATACCGGGAGAGACGAACCCCTAAAGATCCGCTCACTGCCTCCATGTGGCTCAGGACTGTACCCAACTAAAACCTGTTTGCATGACTCCTTTGAGCCGTGGTAGGGTAGTAATCAAAGTACAGTGGGAACTCACACGAGACAAATAACGATCTCAGGTCGATGAACTAACCTGTACACATGTCACCAGGGAACTGCTATCTGACGTCAGGTATAAGACCAACTAGCATGTTCCCGGCGAGTCCTGTCCGGTGTACTCATAACCCAATGAGCACCTGTATACATCTTAGGTGAACCAACTGACACCAGTGGCTTGTGAGACTGGCCACCGCCCCTCGTCGGGGTCTCGACTGTATACACTAGTCTACTCTGGAGTATCGATGCCCTGTCTCGAAAACTCCCACAACTAGGGACCTTTTAAGGATGTGCTTATAGACCCCAGCTCCCATGTATATGATCGCCATCATACTGCTGGCCGTCAAGCAGGAATCCTAAGGGCTCTATCAACGTGCAATAGTGACCTGTAAGGTCACCTAAAGCAGTACACGATGATAAAGATAAACCGGATAGCATACTATCATCTTGAGTAAGACTGTTCTAACGGTATAGGTCATCTCTCAATCATTGCAATCACGTGCCTGTGATCCAATAATTGACTCTGAGGGTACTATCTCCAACAGTATCAAGACGGGGCATCGATATTCCAGAGTAGACTAGCGTATACTTTTCTTGTCCCATATGATGGGCGATGGATGGTCCAATATCCATTTGGTGTGATGACACCAAAGATTGTATACGGGTGCTCAGTGGAGACTGGGTACACTGAATGGACTCGCCGAGAAATCCTATGTGGTATTATATCTATCGTCGGATAGCAGTTCTCAGGTGACACTGGTACAGGTTAGTCTGTAGACCCGAGATCGTCATAGAGGCTTGTGTGTCCTCCCACTGTACTTTGATCTCCACCCTACCATGGCTCTACTGAGTGGTGTAAATAGGTGGATTTTGGGTACAGTCCCGAGGCACATGGAGGCAATGAGTGATAGGAGGGGTTTCGTCTCTCCCGGTACTGGGGGTTGATGTTGCGCTATGCTCGATTGGCTATAACAGGAAGTCCCTGGTCAGGGCTGTTGAGATTTTCTGATAAGTGTCATCAGTAGTTTCTCGATATGTTATGAGCCATATACCGGCATAACTTATTGAGTTATTGGGGTTGACGATACCATCCCTAGACTAGATATGCAGCATATCTGACGAAAAGACCGGGCTGTACGGTAAGTGTTGCCAGTTGGCTCGACAGAAGTTTTGACAGGATCGCTTGTTTTTCTTCTGATCGCTCAATACCTGGGAGCCATTACGTACAGCTAGTGCCGCTAACGGTTTGTGGGTATATGATATGATCACTGCCTACTTCCAGCGTATTGACGAGTCTTAGAGTCCCACAGAGGGGTTTCCTAGCTCAGGCGAAATGATGTGGGGTGCATATAGGATATGCGTGGGAGATCGATTAAATGCGTGTATATGATACTGTATCTTAAATCGGGCGTTTACTATTGGTCGGGTCATATTTGATATGACCGGGTTATTAAATCAAGTGTTGATTTAATATTGACTTTTAGCTCATTCATTCAAAACCCTTTCTTATTGGATGTATGCATGAATGTATGTATGTACATATATGATGATGTGAATGCACACATATATGCATACATGTGTCATGGTTGTTGATACATTAGAGATGACAATGCAAGACTCACATGGTAGATATATATATATATATATATATATTCATTATTGAGAAAAAGAAAATGATTAAATCATGGTTGAATATTCTTCTTCACTATTCTTTACTTGACCTAAGTTTTGACCATGGTTTAATTTCCTTTGTTCTTTAACTGACAAATGAAAATATCTAGATATTTATTAACCATGGTTCTATGTGAGTGTGACTCATATACATATATTTTCTTTTCTCATTTATCTTGAGAATTATTATTGTCATTATCACAAAAGAGCTCAAGATTTGCCATCTTCTTCTTCTTCCTCTCTCATGCTCTCTTGAGTTTTCTATTGAGTGAGATACATAAAAATAAAGGGTTTTGAAATGAGAATACAAACCACATCATCAATCTATACTAGTCTAGCCCATTAGCATAGGTTGTTTGCTCCACTTCCTCATAGATCAAGTGAAGTAAGGAGCTTTGAGCCAAGGGACTCCGGGTGGATCGTCGTGGACTTGGAAGGATTCTAGAAAGCTGGTTCAAACCTTAGTTGATCTAAGGAGTCACAAGAGGAGGTATACAAAGGTTGTATTTCTCCCTATTTAGTGTTAGACATTACATAGTATATGATACTATAAGTTGTTACTCTAACTTTGTAGTTCGATTCATGATTGGAATTGTTTAGCACCCTCTAAATTTTTAATATAGCATGTGTGAGCAACCCTAACCCTAGGCTTGGTGCTAAAGAATCCCTACATAGTACACCTGCACAATTATCGTTGACGTGCATGTTACACTTACACCGATTTGCCGGCTCACACACATTCATCATCGGTAATTGCCATACCACTTGCACAGTAGAACTGCCATATCATGATATTATTCATAACCGTAAAGTACATTCATTATTCAGTACTATCACTTAACATGCTACATGATATACTTGATAATGCTCATATTACTGTTCTATGTTTGCATATATCATGCTTTATGGTTATATGCATAGAGATACTATTTTCATGAGATTTCTGGATTTGAGAACTACGGTTATATTTCAAAGGGAATTATGAATTGTTTTAAAAACGGGGTTTCTCGTGATGTGATTTCTGTAGGGATCCTAGGCACACTCAAGAGGTTCCACAAGGCATCAACCATGCCAAATTCAAATTTTCTATGTGCCGAACAACCCTTAGCAAGATCGTTAACTAGAGTTTAGGCGAAACTACAACAAGTTAACAACTTAACTAATAAGTGAATGGAACTACAACCTTTGTAGATCCGGTCCACCACTTCTCTAGCTCCGTGTTGACGTCCCTCCGCTGCGATCATCGGAATCCCGGACTCTAGCGTCGATTTCATCGGAGAAATGGGCGGGCTAGGTCGTTGACTTCGATGCCGAAGATGATCTACGTCGAGGCGACTCAAACTCAAGCTCCATCTTCACTAGGTCAAGAAACTTGTGAAGAAAACACCCTCTACTACATGGCAAGTGATAGAGGATGAAGAAATAGGAAGTGGGTTCACTTTGGATTTGGATTTCTCACTTGGAATCATCACTTGGAAAAATCTAGCAAAGGTTTTCTTTCTTCATCAAGAAGAAGAAGAAGAAAGAAAATGAAAATGAATGAATTAATGAAATAGAAAAACAAGTGATGCCTTATCATATTGCAACCATGGGTGAAGATAACTCATGTAGAAAGCAAACCCTAGTTTAGGTAATGGTTAGGTTAAGGAAAGAAACAAAATTGTCAAAGCTTTCAAAGCTTCATGAAGTTTCAAGAATGAAACAAAATGAGCCACCATTTTATTCTTGCCAAAATAAATAAGTAAATAAATAAATAAGGTAATGGAAACCCTAACCATTAACCAAACATGGTTTAAAGTAAACACACACCCAAGTTTGCATGTATCATCAAACATGATACAAACTAGTGCACAAACATATATCATATATACAATGTGCACAATCAAGTGAGAAAATAATCTTAAGTGAACCAATACTAGTTAATGTAAAGTAATATATCAAATATATAATTATACATTAAATCATTAAATCATTAAATCAACACTTGATTCAATGATCCGGTCATACTGCATATAACCGACTAATATCAAGTGTATCAATGTATCGAATCAACATCTGATTCGGTAACCCGGCTATATCACATATAACCGACCAATAATACAAATCGCGAGAATAGAATACAGTATCACATACTGGTATTATTCTCGGTCTCGCACATATCTCATATGCGCTCCTATTTCGTTTCGCTTGAGCCAGGAAACCTCTGTGTAGGACTCTAAAGACTCGTCAATACGCCGGTAGCAGGTGATGATCATATCAAACACACACAAGCCGCAAGCGGTCTGCTAAACGTAACGGCTACCCGGGTATTGAGCGATCAGAAGATCAACGAGCAAGCCCGCTCACACTCCTGTGAATCCAACCAGTAACACTTACCGTACAGTCCGGTCTGTTCGTCTGATATGTCGCATATCTTGCCTAGGGGTGGTAAACGTCAGACCCCAGTAGCTCGATAAGTCGTGTCGATATGAGGTCTATAACAGTTCGAGAAACTACTGGTAACACTTACCAGTAAATCTCAGCAACCCTGGCCAGGGATTTCCGGTTATAGCCAATCGAACACAGCGCAACATCAACTCCCTATACCGGGAGAGACGAATCCCCTCCTATCGCTCATTGCCTCCATGTGATTCGGAACTGTACCCAAAAACCACCGTTTTACACGCCCTCTTGGACGTGGTAAGGTGGAAATCAAAGCACAGTGGGAATCACACAAGACTCTATGACGATCTCGGGTCAACAGACTACTCTGTACCAGTGTCACCAGAGAACTACCATCTGACGTAAGGTATAATACCATCTGGGAGTTCTCGGCGAGTCCGTCCAGTGTACCCAGTCTCCACTGAGCACCCGTATATCATCTCTGATATCAAACATCAATGGATATGGGATCATCCATCGCCCATCTGTATGGGTCGAGAAAGTATACGCTAGTCTACTCTGGTATATCGATGCCCCGTCTCGATACACCCATGACTAGGGACCTTGAAGGATGTACTTATGGACTACCATGTCCCCACTAGTATGATCTGCATCATAGTCCAGGTAGTCAAGTACACATCCTAAGGGCTTTACCAACATGTAACAGAGAGACAATCAGTGTACACGTTAAGGTAAAGAGCAACTAGATAGCATACTATCATGCCGAGCAAGAAAGTCCTCCCTATATATGTCCAAGCATCCACTACAATATACATCCAATGTACAGTAATGGCCTCTAGGGCATACATATAACTAACAATCTCCCACTTGCACTAGAGCCATCTGTAGCAGTGGTAGTAGTATCCCATACTCAACCATCCCATAAAAGTCTCTCTCTGGGAAAAGGCCTTTGTGAGTGGATCCGCCATGTTGTCCTCTGAGTCTACTCTCCTAACCTCGATCACCCTGGAGATCAACTATCTCCATGATCAGGTGATGCAGCCTCAGAATATGTCTGGATCACTGATGGGACATGCGTTCCTAGGCATAAGCCACAACTCCATCGTCTCACAATGGTTGGAACGAAGTTCATCTCATGAACTAGTATACATCCAGACTGCCTCCTTGGTAGTATCTTAAGTAGCGATGTATCCAACCTTTATCGTCTAGTATGCCACGGCATCTAGCTTGGAACTCTTTCAACATACCGTCCCTTTACTGAGGGTAAAGACAATGCCTATGACTGACATTCAGTCGTCCTTATCACCCTGGAATCTTTCCAATGATTCTTCCCAGGATCGATTGATACCATCTCACTACAACTAGTGAGTATCCTAACATCCAATTAGATCTATCTCATAGATCCAAAACCTAGGATTTAGTAGGTATCACTTTGATCCTATATGGAGAATCATTGTGACAAGCGGAGATTGACCGAGCGTAACATAGGAAACTCCTTTCTTATCAAGAGTATGTCATCTACGTACTCTACGAGGTCACCACCATACTCCCTACTACCTTTTTGTTTATACAAGGTTCATCTACCATTTTGATGATGTCAAACTCTTTGACTAACACATCAAAACAGACGTTCCAACTCCGCGATGCCTGCTTTATCTGTAAAGCAACTTGCACACGTTTCCGCTGCTCCCACTGTTTACGAAGCCCTCTGGCTGTGTACTTATAGACGTTCTCTTCTAAATCAATATTTAGAAAATCAGTCATGACACCCAACCACCAGATATCGTAGTCATGATATGCAGCAATAGCAAGTAGGATCCGGATGGACTTAAGCATAGCTACTGGAAAAGGTTTCATCATTTTCCACGCCTGGTCGATGACGAAAACCTTTAACAAGTCTAGCTTCGAAAGTCTCAACTTTTCTATCTACACCAAGTAATCTTCTCAAGATATACTTGCTCCTGATGGGGATTTAACCCTTCAGATATAGCAACCAAAGTCCATACTTTGTTGGTGTACATGGATTCCATCTCAGATTGCTAAGCATCCAGCCATTCTTATAGAGTCCCACTCCTGATGGCCAGCTCGAAACTAGTTAGGTCATCATCTCATGATGCAATCCTCTCTCCCACTGTCATAGAGAAACAGAAGTATCTCTCAGGTGGGTGATGAACCCTACTAGATCGGCGGAGAGGCTGAGGTTCGTTGGTAACTATTGAATCCTTTGGTTTTACCAAATCAGCAGCTGCAGTTTGTATAGCTGGAACATTTCCAGTTCTACATAACAGATCTTGCCTCGAGCTTGTCCGGATTTTGCTTTTAGACATAGGCCAGACAACCCCAAATCTTAACCAACTTAAGATATGGGCTCTTTTCTTTCCATATCACATATGAAGTGGTAGGCATCTGATTTGATTGAAGCCCTATTCAATAGGCATGCAACTTCTCAAGTGCATAACTCCCAAAAAGGAAATAGGAAACTCAGTAGTACTCATCATAGACCACACCATATCATATAGGATGCTATTGCTCCGCCCCGATATACCATCGTGCTATGGTGTATTCGGAGGAGTAATGCTGAGAGAGAATCTCATTCTCCTTTATAATAGTCCAGGACTTCCGTGCTCAACTATTCTCCTCCCTGATCACATCAAAGGACATAATACTTATACCCGTATTTTTGGTTCTCTACTTCTAACTTATATTCTGTGAATATCTCAAAAGTTTTGGACTTGTGTTTCAACAGGAACATATGTCTGAATCTTGAGAGATTATCAGAGAATGTAATGAAGTACAAAGAACCGGTCCTGGCATGTGTAGACAGGAGACCTTACATACATCATCATGTATCAGTCCCAAGAGTTTACTAACTCTTTCTCTGTTTCCAATAAACAGAGCTGAGGTCATTATATCTTTGTGACATGACTCGCAAGTTTCATAAGATGTAAATTCAAACTGATTTAAATATGCATCTACTATGTAACTTAAGCTAGTCAGGTCACATTGATATGACCTAGTATACAAAACCTCAAGAAGGATCCGTTCATTTCTGAACTCTTCCTCTTGTGTGTGTTCTGTATACTAGGAACTGTAGTTCGATTTAGAACGTCAATGCTTTTAGATAACATGCCTGAACCGATCAACTTTTGAAATAGGAAATGTTCAAAACATTATCCAACAATACAAAATTATATCCTTCTTTACTAATAAAGAGACTGATATGATTTTGTATATCAGGTTCGGTATCTAATAACATTCGTTCAGAATCAATGTATTGGTAATACAGGGTGACAGTGACCAACAGACTTGGCTGCAACACTTGCCCCGTTTTCTGTCTCATGAAACTTATCACCCGTTCTCAGTTCTTTACCTATCTGTAGCCCATGTAACAAATTACATATGCGGGATCCTGATCCGGTATCTCATATCCAGGACGTAAAGAATACTGAGAAACAGTTCTGTATAATGAACACACCCGAAGATGATGCATCAGCATGCACTCTCTTCGTTTGGTCGGCACGGGAATTATGGTAATCCCCTATTTTCTGCTCTGTCTTATAACAATTATAAGTTGGAGCGGGACCAACGTTCCCCAGCTCAGTATAACAAACGGGTTCGGTCAATACATCCGTATTATTATCTTGATTAAGGCGTGATATGGTCGCTACCTGGAGAGAGAGAGAAGAAAACACTCAGCGTGCGCTCTTGCAAGAATAGATTGGTTATTATTTTATCTAATCAGGATGGCTCCCACTATTTTTTATCAAATCTTCCTTCAAACCCTAAAAGGAAAGACTAGCCGGGATTAATTACACGCTACAAGTTCGCCAATCTTTCAGCCAGGCCAGTGTCGGTACTTTGAGGGAGGTTCCCCGTGCTTTCGCACGGACCTAATTACAATAAACCTCGTTTTCCCAGAGGCGTAACCCCGTTGACACCTTTCTAGACACCTACTTGATCGGCTAATTGTAATGTGTAAAACTCTCCCAGGAGTAACAATTACTCGCAGTGGGTATCGGGATCCAACTATCACATAGAAGGTATGCAATCTCATTGCAAATTTCAACACTTCAAATTCCCGATAATATTTTACCCCTAGTGTGCTATGACCTTGACGCATGCCAAACAACCCATAGTCCGCTAGTCAAGTTCAACCCGTACATTTCTTGATTGAATTAAACCCACCCGCATGTCCCTTGACGCATGCCAAATAATGCCGTACGAATACCCAAATCTAATCGCATCGTATGCTAGCAGATAAGCACTAGTTAGCTACCGTACACTATGCCTTGACGCATGCCAAACTACCGCAGCATGAATACTAAGTAGTACTTATCTGAAATGACGGAGGGCTACGCAGGTTTTTAAGAAAACCTATTGCGTAATGAACTTGATATCGTTGTAGGATCGAATGAATTTTGAAATGGAGTGTTTTTGAGGCTTTTCTAGTTTCGCTAAAGAGGTCACTCCCTGTGAAGGGATCGTCGGCCCTTTCCTCATCGAATAAGGTGCAGGATATATCATATATACCTCTGTGCAAAGCAAAAACTATAGAAGCAATCAAAAGACAAACCGAGGGTTGTAGCATCTGCCAGTTATTGCTAAAGGGGTCACTCCCGGTGAAGGGATCTCGGCCCTTTCCTTATCGAATAAGGTGCAGGATGTTCTACAAGGAACACTGCGATGCAAAGCAAGAACTGTAGCTACCTGTTTTTGAAAATTCGATTCCACAACATCTTAGGTTTCTTTTCTTTCATTAATCATATTAATGAAGTCCCATCATTTAAGTTACCTAAACATCACAGATAAATACGACGTACACTTATACCATCCGCATTCGCCTCGATGTCCCCTCGTGCACCGTTATGTTAGGTAATTAACGGCAGAGCGGGGCAGGGCTAGCACGGGTGTAAAACATAAGTAACGTCTATATAATATATCATATATACTATATACAGTATCTATCACAGAACATCACATGATCACATCACAGATATCGCAGCAGAAGAAACATATGAAACATTGGATATACTAGGACGTCCGTGTTTTCAATACGAGCCAGTATAAAACACGGATTCCACGGTCGCGATGAATAGCCAAACCCACACCCCTAGACCCCTACGAGAGCGGCAAGAAACCCTACCAATTCTAGAGTTAGGAGACCCGGACTCGACTCCTCGAGTTGGTCTCCCACTGGACTCCAGAACCCGGGTACTTGTGCCCTCCTCCTTGGGTCTGTCCTAGTGCGGAAAAGTAAATAATATACAATGGTGACATCTTCCGCAACCTGGAAGTGCCCCAATAAAAGAATATTACATACAAGTTTTTACATGAATAAAAATGAAAAACACTCATCTCACATAAAACCCCCCGGCTATTCAAACACGACGATCCAATATAACATATCCAGCAACACATAACATCACATGTCATCAACGTAAGTAAACATGCGTATCCTAATTGTCGTTGACATATAGCAACGAAACCGGCAATATCACATATTACACTTACGGTCACAGAAAAGAAAGTGTAAAACTACAACAGTTGGAATCCGCAATCTCCTCAGACATCGCATGCCTGACCAAATGAATTCCTTAGACATCACATGCCTAACAATTATAAACCCCGCATTTTAGTCTCTATATCCAAAACACTTTTCAATATCTAGTCGGGCAATTCAACAAGATTCCCGAAAAACCGATCGAATGCTCGTCGCAAACTTTAGTAGGCGGACGCACCCCCGATGCCGTCGACGAAGTGCACTAAGGCGGAACACCGCTGCCGCGAGCACCCGAACGGATGCTTTCGGCGACGGGGTTCTCCTACAGTCACTTGGTCGGGGCTGTGGGGCATGGCTATCTATTAAGTTTATCCGGCGAGTATCCGCGTACGCTACGTGATTGCGACGGACTTTTGATCGCATCAAAATCCCGTGGCAACCAATCAAGTGAGACTAAAGTGCTAGATTTATAACATTCATATTAGTTATCACATAACTACTTGTGAATTCCAAATATTGTATCACATTCCAGATAAACAGAAAATGTTAAACTTTCTGATCGAACAGTCAAACACCCAAGTTTTCTCGAAACAGCTCAACACATGAAATAAGTTTAAAAACATTCACTTCATGCCTCAGTACCAATGGTCCAGCCGTAGAAGGGTCAAGCCAACGCCTCACATATGGCACGCCGTACTGCCCCAAACCCTAAAGTTTAAAGGGCAGTTCAAGACGGTCACAAAATCGAGTTAAGGTTTGTTGTCTTCTAGAGGGTCCATCGCGTTACTTGCACTACTTCGAACGTTCTTAAACTACGGAAAGATCCAACACTTGGAAATTTCCCGACAGGGGAAAAAGGGGTATTTATATCCGGTCGAACTTTTCAACATTTTCTAAAATTACCCGGAAAAACACATAGACAAAGTTTAACAATCCGATCGAATCTACGAACTCCCAATACAACCCAGAAAACTCAACTCTTGAGTAGAAGTTAAAAATTCCCAGAAAACACAGCACTAACAGATAGGAATTACTGTGCAAAGAAAGTGCCAAGATACTCCTATATGGCCGCGGAACCGCCGCACATGCCATGCTCATGCCGCGGTTCCGCGGCCACGTGGTCGAGTTACCCTCACGTGCTTCACAGTAATTCATAAAAAAGCCTGCTGAATTTTCTGGATATTTTTAATTCACAAAAATCCCCGATTTCAAAAAATGTACAGAGAATGGTTTTGGATTAGGGTTTCGGGTTCGATCGGGTTTCTAACTTCGTCTACCCATCGCCTAAGGCTCTAGCTAGGCTCTGATACCACTGTAGGGATCCTAGGCACACTCAAGAGGTTCCACAAGGCATCAACCATGCCAAATTCAAATTTTCTATGTGCCGAACAACCCTTAGCAAGATCGTTAACTAGAGTTTAGGCGAAACTACAACAAGTTAACAACTTAACTAATAAGTGAATGGAACTACAACCTTTGTAGATCCAGTCCACCACTTCTCTAGCTCCGTGTTGACGTCCCTCCGCTGCGATCATCGGAATCCCGGACTCTAGCGTCGATTTCATCGGAGAAATGGGCGGGCTAGGTCGTTGACTTCGATGCCGAAGATGATCTACGTCGAGGCGACTCAAACTCAAGCTCCATCTTCACTAGGTCAAGAAACTTGTGAAGAAAACACCCTCTACTACATGGCAAGTGATAGAGGATGAAGAAATAGGAAGTGGGTTCATTTTGGATTTGGATTTCTCACTTGGAATCATCACTTGGAAAAATCTAGCAAAGGTTTTCTTTCTTCATCAAGAAGAAGAAGAAGAAAGAAAATGAAAATGAATGAATTAATGAAATAGAAAAACAAGTGATGCCTTATCATATTGCAACCATGGGTGAAGATAACTCATGTAGAGAGCAAACCCTAGTTTAGGTAATGGTTAGGTTAAGGAAAGAAACAAAATTGTCAAAGCTTTCAAAGCTTCATGAAGTTTCAAGAATGAAACAAAATGAGCCACCATTTTATTCTTGCCAAAATAAATAAGTAAATAAATAAATAAGGTAATGGAAACCCTAACCATTAACCAAACATGGTTTAAAGTAAACACACACCCAAGTTTGCATGTATCATCAAACATGATACAAACTAGTGCACAAACATATATCATATATACAATGTGCACAATCAAGTGAGAAAATAATCTTAAGTGAACCAATACTAGTTAATGTAAAGTAATATATCAAATATATAATTATACATTAAATCATTAAATCAACACTTGATTCAATGATCCGGTCATACTGCATATAACCGACTAATATCAAGTGTATCAATGTATCGAATCAACATCTGATTCGGTAACCCGGCTATATCACATATAAGTGACCAATGATACAAATCACGAGAATAGAATACAGTATCACATACTGGTATTATTCTCGGTCCCGTACATATCTCATATGCGCTCCTATTTCGTTTCGCTTGAGCCAGGAAACCTCTGTGTAGGACTCTAAAGACTCGTCAATACGCCGGCAGCAGGTGATGATCATATCAAACACCCACAAGCCGCCAGCGGTTGGTCACACCATAATATTGCATTATTATATTCCACATTCTTATATATTTAAACGGGTGCTTTTGACGCATGTCTGCTACATGTTACAGGTTACAGGTTCTTGGACAGAAAACAGTGAAAATAATGAAAAGACAATGCAAAAGTGGACTTTGATCAACAAACAGAAGACTCTTGATCAAGCCGACATAAGGAACAATTCATAAAGCAAGATTCAAGACATCGACTCAAAGCGAAGGGTTAAAGTTCACTACAAGTATTCACTGGAAGATCTGGAGAAGAACCAGAAGCTAAATTGAGAAAAGACATAAAGAAATAAGAAGATAAAAAGTACCAGAGCCAGCCCTAAAAATCCAGAGAGCCAATTCCACTGTTTGGCCGCGGAACCGTGGCCAAACCACGCCTCGGGACGCGGTTCCGCGGCAGTTTAAAGGATTTAAAAAGTAATTTTTTTAGAAAAATAAAGGGGCGGCGTTGACTGGTCTTCATAAGGGTATTTTTGTAATTTCAGACATGCGAAACAAATGTAACCCTAGGGTTTCCTATTCTTTATAAATAGGAACTCTAATCATTGTAACTCTTCATGCCTCCCTTTAATGAATAAAATTTAGAAATCTTTTGGAGAGCATCGGTGCCTCTTTTCACTTCATGAATTCAGATCTGACAACCCTGCGTTGATGTTTGGAGAGAGCCATCTGTAAGTAATTTAATTTCTTGCCCTAGTGTAGATTTCAATTCTTTGCCCTAGGTAGATTTAATTTCATGCCCTAGGAACTTGTTTAGGGTTTAGCTTTGAGGAAGGATTTTGAGAGATGAGATCTCTCATCCCTTTCTTACCCACCAAATATTTACAATAGGACTCCATGCATACACGCACATACCGCGCCCTACGGCATCCTACCCCTCGAGGTAACGATGACACCATAGTGTAAAGGACCGGTTGCGCGTGTTTTCCATGGAGGTTAGGGTAAGGATCTCTAAAGGAAGGACAAGAACCTAGAGGAAGGAACACCTTCCCGAACGGATCTAATCCCCTTTATTGATAATTACCATAACTCCTCATAGATCTTCATTCGGGTATTGAAAGCGGTGAGATTTAATTACATTTCTAAACCATCCCTAAACCTAGCCCTAGCAAGAGTAGATCTAGATAATTGCCCTAGGTTAATTAGGTTTTTAGATTTAATAATTAATCCGAACACCCTTCGGAATTAACTCGAAAGCGCGACTAGGAGATTCACAAAATCCCTGTGGACCGACCCGTACTCACCGGCTAGCTGTAAAGTGACGCCGTTCTTGATTGCGGTTTAGATATAGTTTTTGAGATCAATCAGCGGTCTGCTAAACGTAACGGCCACCCGGGTATTGAGCGATCAGAAGATCAACGAGCAAGCCCGCTCACACTCCTGTGAATCCAACCAGTAACACTTACCGTACAGTCCGGTCTGTTCGTCTGATATGTCGCATATCTTGCCTAGGGGTGGTAAACGTCAGACCCCAGTAGCTCGATAAGTCGTGTCGATATGAGGTCTATAACAGTTCGAGAAACTACTGGTAACACTTACCAGTAAATCTCAGCAACCCTGGCCAGGGATTTCCGGTTATAGCCAATCGAACACAGCGCAACATCAACTCCCTATACCGGGAGAGACGAATCCCCTCCTATCGCTCATTGCCTCCATGTGATTCGGAACTGTACCCAAAAACCACCGTTTTGCACGCCCTCTTGGACGTGGTAAGGTGGAAATCAAAGCACAGTGGGAATCACACAAGACTCTATGACGATCTCGGGTCAACAGACTACTCTGTACCAGTGTCACCAGAGAACTGCCATCTGACGTAAGGTATAATACCATCTGGGAGTTCTCGGAGAGTCCGTCCAGTGTACCCAGTCTCCAATGAGCACCCGTATATCATCTCTGATGTCAAACATCAATAGATATGTGATCATCCATCGCCCATCTGTATGGGTCGAGAAGGTATACGCTAGTCTACTCTGGTATATCGATGCTCCGTCTCGATACACCCACGACTAGGGACCTTGAAGGATGTACTTATAGACTACCATGTCCCCACTAGTATGATCTGCATCATAGTCCAGGCAGTCAAGTACACATCCTAAGGGCTTTACCAACATGTAACAGAGAGACAATCAGTGTACACGTTAAGGTAAAGAGTAACCAGATAGCATACTATCATGTCGAGCAAGAAAGTCCTCCCTATATATGTCCAAGCATCCACTGCAATATACATCCAATGTACAGTAATGGCCTCTAGGGCATACATATAACTAACAATTTCAAGGCGTCCACTATGAGTTTTCTCGGTTCTGAGCTTGTTTTCAAGACCCGATTCGAGGAGTTGGATAAATCGTCTGCGGGTACATGGTGGGCCCAGTAAGGTATCTCGGGGCGAGAAATTTGTGAGGATGATGATGAGCCTGGCAGGGGGAGCACTACCTACCGGTGATAGTTAGGACCCGGCGGTTATCCGGAGGATACCGACCGGAGTCGCGAGATGGATATGAGGGCTGATCAGAGGATGCGGCGCCTGAGATATGAGGATTTACGTGTCGATGTTGGACACGGGTTTTCATGATGTTACGAGTGTCGATGTTGGACACTCAGGTTCCATGATGTTGATGTGTCGTTGATAGACACATGTTGGTTGATTTCCTCATACATACAGGCACATGATTTAAATGATTTGATTTTACATGTTGTCATTGGCATTGATTATATTGTTGATATATCTGAATACATGGACACCCTAGATATCATAGTATTACCTTCATGATACAGTTTGACCTAGGAATCGTTGTTTATTCGATTTCTACCTGCTGATGTTTTCTACTCACGAGCTGGTAACTCACCCTTGTTGTGCCACAGTTTTCTTGCAGGTTCGACCGCTGGATCAGTAGCGATATGCTGGCACGCAGTTTCATTCAGAATGTTTTGCTATGGTAGGTGGGACACACATTGGATCGTTTCCACTTTTATACTTATTATTCCTATTGTATCTAGATGAACTCCATCAATCAAAAACTAGATTTTGTATATTAGTAGACCTAGAAAGAATTGTGTGGTTGCGAAACTTAGAGCGATGGGTGTATGTTCGCTTTTTTGAGATGATGTCTTTGTTAGTTATATGTATGCTCTAGAGGCAATTACTGTACATACGATGTATATTGTAGTGGATGCTTGGACATATATAGGGAGGACTTTCTTGCTCGACATGATAGTATGCTATCTGATTGCACATTATCTTAACATGTACACTTATTGTCTCTTTATTACATGTTGATAAAGCCCTTAGGATGAGTACTTGACTTCCAGGATTATGATAGAGATCATACTAGTGGGTTTTGGGTAGTCTGTGAGTACATCTTTCAATTATTCCTAGTCATGGGAGTATCGAGATAGGGCATCGATATTCCAGAGTAGACTAGCGTATACGCTTCTTGACCCATATGATGGGCGATGGATGATCCCACATCCATTGGTGTTTGACATCAGAGAAGGTATACGGGTGCTCAGTGTAAACTGGTTACACTGAACAGGACTCGCCAAGAACTCCTAGATGGTATTATAACTCACGTCAGATAGCAGTTCTCTGGTGACACTAGTACAGGTTAGTCTGTCGACCCGAGATCGTCATAGAGTCTTATGTATCTCCCACTGTGCTTTGATTTCCACCCTACCACGGCTCTACTGAGTCATGCAAATAGGTGATTTTTGGGTACAGTCCCGAGTCACATAGAAGCAATGAGCGATGCGAGGGGATTTCGTCTCTCCCGGTATTGGGGGTTGATGTTGCGCAATGCTCGATGAGCCATAACAGGAAATCCCTGGCCAGAGGTGCTGAGATTTACTGGTAAGTATTATTAGTAGTTTCTCGAACAGTTATGAGCCTTACATCGGCATAACTTACCAGGCTATTGGGGTTTGACGTTTACCACCCCCAGGCGGCGATATGCGACATATCAGACGAAGAGACCGGACTGTACGGTAGTGTTACTTATTGGATTCATAGAAGTATGAGCAGGCTTGCTTGTTGATCTTCTGATCGCTCAATGCCCGGGTGGCCATTACATTTAGCAGACCGCTTGCGGCTTGTGGGTGACTGATATGATCACCACCTACTGCCGGCGTATTGACGAGTCTTTAGAGTCCTACACAGCGGTTTTCTGGCTCAGGCGAAACGAAGTAGGAGCACATATGTGATATGTGTGGGACCGAGATTAATACGAGTATATGATACCGTATCCTAATCTCGCGATATATGGTATCGTTCGGTTATATGTGATATAACCGGGTTATCGAATCAAGTGTTGATTCGATAAGATGACACAAATGATATTAGTCGGTTATATGTGATATAGCCGGATTATTAAATCAAGTGTTGATTTGATAATTTAATGTATAATTATATATTTGATATATTAATATACATTAACTAATATTAGCTCACTTGAATATTTCTTTTTCTCACTAGTGACACATTTAATATATATGTGATATATGTTATTGTGTCATGGTTGTTGATATATGCAACATGGGTGTATGAGACTCACACCATGCTCTTGATAATTAAAGGTTTTTATTTATTTTAGTAATTCACAAACTGGTGGAATTAGTCATGGTTGAAGCTTGTAGAAGCTTTTAGTGTCCATTGACTTAGTCCACTAATTTGTTTTTACTTAAGATATTTATTGACCTAACCATTATCCTTAACCATAGTTTAGTCTCTATATGAGTTAGTATATGATACAAACTCAACCATGGTTTCTATTTTCACCTCAAGAGTTTTATTCTCTTCTCCACTTCATCTTCTTCTTCATCAAGAGAAAGCTCTCAAGATTTTCTCAAGGCGAAGAAATATTGTGAGAAAAATAAATCTATAGTGAGCAAAATTCCTACTTCATCATCCTCCACTATACTAGTCATTTAGTTTTGGGTGTTTACTTCACTAAAACCTAATTTAGTGAAGAGGTAGCTTGGGTTTGAGTCTCCTCGACGTAGATCATCTTCGGCCTCGAAAACTTCAAGTAAGCTTGTTCCTTTTATCTTGTGGAGCCAAACTTGAGTTCGGGAGATCACTACTTGGGGCGAAGGGACTACTACACGGAGCTATTGAAGTGAAGGACCGGTCTACAAAGGTTGTATTCCCCAGTCCACATTCTATGTAAAGTTGTTTACATAACTAGTTAGCTCCTAAAACTCTAGTTAGATCCTAGGTTAGGTTGTTTGGCACACTAGAAATTTTATTATACGGCATGTTTAATGCCTTGTGAAACCTTGTGGTCATGCCAAAGAACTCTACAGTGGTATCAGAGCAGAGCTAGACCATTAGGAGTTGTCTATGTGATGTTAGAAATACGAAACCAAAACAGCTGCAAAACAATCGAAGCAAAACCTCATTCTCTGAGCCTCTAAAATTTTTTTAAGCAATTGCAGATTGCTCTTTATTGTATTGTATGAACAACAGACAAAAACGAGCCTATTCCATCGGGTTTCACCAGGCGAAAAGCCGATTTAATCCGGCCTGGTGGGTTTTTTGATATGGGAATGGCCTCGGTTTTGTTGGGTGCTCTGGTCTATGTAGTTTGGTGTTTCAGGTATTGTTTGTTTTTGCTAAAGATTTCATGTGATGTTATCTTTCTTTAAAAGCAATTCGGAGTGTTTCGTAGTCGTAATTCTAACTTTGTTTTGGGTAATTTAGACGACGTTAAAAAAGTTCGAACGGATATCAATAACCCAATTTTTCCCTCGCTGGAAATTTTCCAAGAGTTGGATTTTTTCCATGTTTAAAATCTTCAGAAATTCATGCAGGTGTTTTCTATGGACCTTCTAGAAGAACGAAACCATAACTCGATTTGTGACCGTCGGAACAGCCATCAAACCCTAGGATTTATGGTAGTTCTGTAGCGCCATAGGTGAGGCAAGGGTTGACCCTTCTACGACTGGTCCATAGGTGCTGTGGTATGTTCTGGGTACATTTTAAACTCCTCTCAAGTGTTGAGCTCTTTGCGAAATTTTGGGTGTTTATTGATTCGATCGAAAACTTTAACATCGTCTAGCTATCTGTGATTGTAATACAATACTTGGAATCTACAATATTTTGTTTTGTGAAAACTAATTTGAATTTTATAAATTTAGCACTTTAGTCTCATTTGATCGGTTGACACGGGATTTTGATGTGGATCAAAAGTCCGTCGTAATTACGTAGTGTACGCGGATACTCGCCGGGTAACTTTACTAGATAGCCATACCCCATAGTCCCGACCAAGTGACTGTAATTATACCCCGTTGCCAAAAGCATCCGTAAGGGTGCTCGCGGCCGTGGTGTTCCGCCTAAGTGCACTTTGTTGATGGCATCGGGGGTGCGGCCGTCTACTAAAGTTTCTGACGAGCATTCGACCAGGTTGTCGGGAATCTTGTTGAATTACCCGACTGGTTATTGAAAAGTGTTCTCAATATCGAGACTAAAATGCGGGGTTTATAATTGTTAGGCATGTGATGTCTAAGGAATTCATTTAGTTAGGCATGAAATCCAAAGTATGTGATACATTGGGTTTATGATGTCTAAGGTGGTTGCGGATTCCAATTGTTGTAGTTTTCACTTTCTTTTCTGCGACCGTAAGTGTAATATGTGGTGTATCGCCGGTTTCGTTGCTATATGTCAACGACAATTGGGATACACATATTTACTTACATTGATGACATGTGATGTTATGTGTTGCTGTGATATGTAATATTGGATCGTCGTGTTTTGAATAGCCGGGTTTTTTTTATGTGAGATGGGAGTTTTTTTTATTTTCATTCATATAAAAATATGTATGTAATATTCTTTTATTGGGGCACTTCCAGGTTGAGTATGATGTCACCATTGATGTATATTATTTGCTTTTCCGCTTTAGGATAGACCCAAGAAGGAGAGCACAAGTAACCGGGTTCTGGGGTCCAGTGGGAGACCATCTCGAGGAGTCGAGACCGGGTCTCCTAACTCTAGAATTTGGAAGGTTTCTTGCCACTTTCATTGGGGTCTAGGGATGTGGGTTTGGCTATTCATCACAATTGTAGAATCCGTGTTTTTTACTGGCTTAATTTAAAACACGGAATTCCTAGTATATCCTATATTTCATATGTGTTCTTCTGCAGCCGATATTCTGTGATGTGATCATTTGATATTCTGAGACGAATGCTTATTATATATATATATATAATAAATATTGCTGCTTTCGTTTCTTCTGTGATGCTTAGGAAGCATAATTGATGGGACTTCATTAATGAGATTAATGAAATAAAAGAAACCTAAATGATGTTGTAGAATCTTGTTTTAAAAACTGGCAGCTCTAGTTTTTTGCTTTGCATAGCGGTATTCCTTGTAGAATATCCATTACCTTATTCGATAAGGAAAGAGCCGAGATCTCTTCACCGGGAGTGACCTCTTTAGCAAAACTAGCAAAAGCCTAAAAAACACTCCTTTTCAAATCATTCGATTTTACAAAGATATCAAGTTCAAAGGGTTAAAGGTTTTCTTAAAAACCATCCGCAACCCTTCGTCATTTTAGGAAGTAGAGTACTTAGTATTCGTACTACGTATGTTGACTATAGTTATGGCGCAGTGTACGGTAGCTAAGTGATGTCTTCCTACACAGCATATGATGTGATTAGTTAAGACATTTATGTGATTATGTTGACTATAGTTAAGGGTCATGTGAGTGGGTCTAATTAATCATGAAATGACAGGTAGAATTTGACTAGTGCTTATGATATGTTGACTATAGTTAAGGTCATAAGTTCTAGGGGTAAAAACCATTATCGGGAATTTCAAGTGTTGAATTTTGCAATGAGATTGCATTCCTTCTATGTGATAGATGGATCCTGATACCCACTGCGAATAAGTGTTACTCCTGGGAGAGTTTTACACTTTACAATTAGCTAACCTATTAGGTGTCTACAAAGGTATTAATGAGGTTATGCCTCTGGGAAAATGAGCTTTACTTTAATTAGGTCCGTGCGAAAGCACGGGAAACCTCCCTCAAAGTATCTACACTGGCCTGGTTGAACGGTTAGCGAACTTGTAGGGTGTAATTAATCCCGTCTAGTCTTTCCTTTTAGGGTTTGAAGGAAGATTTGATAAAATCAGTGGGAGCCATCCTGATTAGATAAAATAAATAACCAATCTAATCTTGCAAAAGAGCACACGCAGAGTGTTTTCTTCTCTCTCTCTCTCTTTCCTGGTAGCGACCATGTCACGCCTTAATCAAGATAATAATATGGATGTTTTGACCGAACCTGCTTATTATACTGAGCTGGGAAACATTGGTTCCGCTCTAACTTATAATTGTTATAAGTCCGAGCAGGAAATAGGGGAATATCCGGATTCCTATGCCACCCAAACGAAGAATGTGCATATTGATGCATCTTCTTCGGCTGTGTTCATTACCAAGAATTGTTTCTCAGTATACTCTATGTCCTGGGTATGTGATACCGGATCAAGATCCCGCATATGTAATATGTTACATAGGCTACAGATAGGTAGAGAACTGAGAATAGGTGATAGAGTAGGGAATGGTGCAATTGTTGCAGCCAAAATAGTTGGCGAATATCATCTTGTATTACCAAATAGTAAATACATTGATTCTGAACAGATGTTATTACATGCCGAACCTGATATACAATATTACATCAGTTTCTTTATTCAGTTAAAGAAGGATATAATTTTGTATTGGAGGATAATGTTGTGAACATTTTTCTGAATCAAGAGTTGATTGGAGTAGACACATTATATAATAGCATATACGTTCTAAATCAAACCACAGTTCAAAGTATATAAAACACACACAAGAGGAGTAGTTCAGAAATGAACGAGTCCTTCTTGTGGCATTGTAGACTAGGTCATATCAATGCGACACGACCAGCTAAGTTATATAAAGATGAATATTTGAATCCGTTCGAATTGCCAGTCTTGTCACAAAGGTAAAATGACCAAAACTCCGTTTACTGGAAACGGAGAAAGAGTTACTGAACTCTCGGGATGGATACATGATGATACGGTCTTATGTCTACAAATGCCAAGGCTGATTCCTCGTACTTCGTTATATTCACTGACCATCTCTCAAGATTCGGACATGTATTCCTATTGAAACACGAATCTGAAACTTTTGAGAAATTCAAGGAATATAAGCTTGAAGTTGAGAACCAGACGGGTAGAAGTATTAAAGTTCTTCGATGTGATCGAGGAGGCGAATACTTGGGCATGGAGTTCCTGGATTTTCTAAACAGAGAATAGGATTCTCTCTCATCTTACTCCTTCGTGTACACCACAGCACAACGGTGTATCGGGACGGAGGTATCGCACCCTATTAGATATGGTGCGCTCTATAATGAGTACTACTGAATTGCCTGTTTCCTTTTGGAGTTATGCACTTGAGAAGCTGCATACCTATTGAATAGGGTTCCCACTAAATCAGTGCCTACCACTCCATATGCGATATGGTATGGGAAGAGATCGTCTCTTAAACTAGTTAAGATATAGGGCTGTCCGGCCTATGTTGAAAAACAAAATCCGGACAAGCTCGAGGCAAGGTAAGTTCTGTATAAGCTTGTTGGATATTCCAAACATTTGCAAGGGAATATTTTCTACCACACTGAGAAGCAAAAGGTGTTTTGTTTCTCAGCATGCCACCTTTTTAGAAAAGGAATTTCTTATGAAGAAATTAGTGGTCATGAGGTAGAACTGGAAGGAGTTCCAGCTAGACAAACTAACAGCTGATAATTTGGTGAAACCAAAGGATTCAATAGTCTCCAACGAACCTCAGCCTCTCTACAAATCTGATAAGGTTTCTCATCCACCATAGAGATACTACGGTTTTCTCGGTGACAGTGGGAGCGAGGATTGCATCATGATAGATGATGACCCAACCAGGTTTAGGCAGGCCATCACGAGTGGGGACTCTATGAAGTGGCTGGATGCTATGCGATCAAAGATGTAATCCATGTACACCAATAAAGTATGACTTTGAATGTTGCAATTGAAGGGGTAAAACCCATAGGGAGCAAATGGATCTTAAGAAGATTCTTGGTGTAGATGGAAAAGTTGAGACTTTCAAAGCTATGCTTAAGTCCATCAGGATTAAAGCAGGCATCGCGGAGTTGGAAGATCTATTTTGATGTGGTAGTCAAAGAGTTCGACTTCATCAAAAATATAGATGAACCTTGTATATACAAGAAGGTTGTAGAGAGTAAGATTGTCTTTCACGTATTGTACGTAGATGACATACTCTTGATAGGAAATGGTTTCCTATGCTACACTCGGTCAAGCTCCTCTTATCACGAGAATTTTCTATAGAAGATCTAGATGATACCAACTACATCTTGTGGATTATGATCTATGGTGATAGATCTATGTGAATGTTGGGAGTGTCCCAAATCCAGGTACATTAACACCATACTAAAGGGATTTAGTATGGAGGATTCTAAGCGTGGTGGTTTGCCCACTTACTCAGGAATCACTCTCTCCAAAAGGATGTCTTTCAAGACTGATTTGGAGAGAGCTCGCGTGCAAGGGATACCCTATGCTTCGGCAGTAGGTTCTATCATGTATGCGATGTTATGCATCAGACCAGATGTAGCTAACTCACTAGGTATAGTGATTAAGAATCAATCAGATGTTAGGAAAATTACTGGACAGCTATGAAGGACAATCTTCAGTACTTGAGAAGCACTGAAGAAATGTTCTTGGGGTTTTGGTAACGGTGAACTCCAGTGGGAGTCCTTTACCAATTCTAGCATCCAGAGTGATAAGGATGACTGAAAGTCAGTCACAGGCTTTGTCTTTACCCTCAGTAGAGGGACGGTATGTTGGAAGAGTTCCATGCTAGATACCGTGGTATACTAGACAATAAAGGCTGAATACATCGCTACCAACAATACTACCAAAGTGGATATCTGGATAATTCTTGTCCATGAGATGAACATGGTTCCTACCATTGAGCGTCGAATAAGTGTTATTGTGACAACAATGGAGTTGTGGCAATGGCCTAGGAACACCGGTCCCATTAGCGATCCAGACATATTCTGAGGACAGTATCACCTGATCAGGGAGATGGTTGATCTCCAAAGGATCGAAGTAAGGAGAGTTGACGTGAAGGATAACACAGTGGATCCACTCACAGAGGCCTTTCCCTAGAGTGACTTTTTTATAGGACGTTGGGTATGAGATACTACAACAAATGGCCTTAGTGCAAGTGGGAGATTGTTAGTTATATGTATGCTCTAGAGGCCATTACTGTACATACTATGTATATTGTAGTGGATGCTTGGACATATATAGGGAGGACTTTCTTGCTCGACATGATAGTATGCTATCTGATTGCACTTTATCTTAACATGTACACTTATTGTCTCTCTATTACATGTTGATAAAGCCCTTAGGATGAGTACTTGACTTCCAGGATTATGATAGAGATCATACTAGTGGGTTCTGGGTAGTCTGTGAGTACATCCTTCAATTGTTCCTAGTCGTCGGAGTATCGAGATAGGGCATCGATATTCCAGAGTAGACTAGCGTATACGCTTCTTAACCCATGGGCGATGGATGATCCCACATCCATTGGTGTTTGATGTTCATCACAGAAAACTGCATTTCAATACCGCTCATTCTTTATCTATTTTGTTGTATATCGGTAATTTTAACCAGTGTCTGCTCAGTAATACATATTACAGGTATCCGTGACAAAATACTGGAAATACACTTAAAATCATGGATATATCATATGTGAGCCGACAGTGCAAGTAGAACTGGGAACCGACCGATATCCAAAGAGATTTTGCAAATAAAATGTGTGCACAATATTTTGGTCCAACACTATGCATGTGTGTACACATGCACTTTGGCATGGTCCATGGGATGTGATAGCAATGAATCAAGGAGCAAGTGGGCATGGTGTGATGTGCATTCAATGCATAAAGTAGTGATGTGACCAAAAGATTCAAGTTTCACTCCAAACTCTGAAGACAAACCAGGTTATTTTCAACCAAGCAAACAACATCAAAGTGATGTGGGGGAACACACGAACCAACACACCAAATACGAGCCAGAGAGCTCGGATTTGGGCCGAGCACACCACCTATATGGCCGGCCAAACAGTGCCCAGTGGGCCCCAGTTTTCTACAGTGCATCCCCTGCTGCCACCTCACCATAATGTTATTGTTTGTTTAATCTCTTTTTTTTGCCTATAAAAGCAGAATGAGGCATCAAAAGAGAGGGGTCTCACATTGTATCTTTCATTTTACACTTCAACTCTTTTGTTTTCTTTTGTTCTCTTGTACATAGCTAACCCCTTGAGTTCTTTGCCTTAACTTGATCTTGCAACCTCTTCTTTGAGCTTGCAAGGTTAAGCTTTGGTTATTGCACTCAAGGGTTGTATCATTACTTTGGTATGAATAAAGCTTTCTCTTTGTGCCTTCATTTCACCTTAGGATCTTTATGTTCACTTGATCTTGCAACCTCTTTATTGAGCTTGCAAGTTTAAGTTTAGGTATTTGATTTCATGGTTTGTTATATGCTCTTGGGTTCCTAGTTCTCTTTATCTTGCTCTTTTATTACTTACTTTACATTCTTGCAATTTAAATTTCATGCTTTACTTTCTTGCACTTTAATTACCATGCCCTTTATTTACTTTCTTGTGTTGTTCTTTTCTTCTCTTTGTTTCTCTTTTCTTTTGCTCTTTTTGTTTGTTGCTTGAATGGTTGTGAATATGTGTTGTTAGGAAAAGAGAAAGATATTGTAAATTAAGGTTTCGTTTCCCATTTCCTTTTCTCGTATTTTCCATTTGAAACTTCGCCCAAACGTTACGCAAGCGCTCCGTTAGGCACCTTATCCTACCAAGGTATCGGTGATTCCTAACCGCGACCGGTTGCGTTGGATTGGCCGGAGGCGAAAGCAAGAGACAAGAACGGATGGACAAGGGTCAATAAGCCGGATTCCATGAATACCGTGCTTAAGCACCCTAATCCACGTCGTTGTCGATTGCTCTAGCTTCATTGGTTGAGTCCGGCTCAAAGGACTTGAATACGGATTTCCTTAACTTACACTATCCTATCCAATCCTAACAAACAGTTACTTTGCATATAACACTTAGGATAGATATGAACAATTCCGCCCACGCGCATTAACTCGTCAAAACAAGAACGTAAAACGCTCCGTCTCCCTGTGGATCGACCCGTGCTCATCGCGGCTAGCTGCAAAGCGACACCGTCCTGATCACGGTTAAACTTTAAAACTCGACACGCCAAAAGCGTTCGATCAAATGGCGCCGTTGCCGGGGAGAGGGTAACGTTTTAATTCTTATTATTTCGGGTTAATCATTGTACATCTCATTTATACAACTAACCCTATTTTCAAAACAAACTAAAAATTTCAAAAAAAAAAACCAAAACCAAAGCAAAAAATTGACACATCTAACCAATTTTTTTTCTCTGGGTTTTATACCTGCAACCACTCTGTAACTAAATAGAAAAAATAAACAATACCAGTGAGGCACTAGTGGAGCACTGAGATAGCAGAAGAAATTTGGAGCCCGATCTCCAAGGAAAAACCGGCGACAACCCTATGAAATCCGAGCTCGCCGGCCAAAGCTCCCCCATTTGCCTCCAATTTTTCCCCTGTGCTCCAGTGTTCTGTTTTTCTCCCATTTTTATTGTTTGTTTTTTTAATTTTTAGTGTGCAAGTATTTGGGTATTCGTATCGCTTTTCCGCACTAATATCTGTTTTTTTCGACATTTGTAGATTTTTGTGGATTTGCGAACTGCGATCGTGGGGAGCAAAGTGCACATTCAACGTTAAGGTGGTTGCAAGGTACAGTGCCAAAGATCTGGATAGTTTGACCCGCGCAAGCGAACTTTCCAAGCTAGCCGAATTCTTAACCCGAAAATTTATCAGTACGTACTTTACTAACACCTTCTTTTCAAATCCGACGCATCCACTATAACGTCTTTGCAGGATTCTTTGCAAGATCGCTTTCGAACGCCAAAATTTACTAACCCGTATTTGTTGCAGTACCGTGCTTAATATAAAAAACGATTGTTTGATTCTTTGAATTTTTATTAAATTGCGCATTGCATACATTAATATGGACTTAAGGGCAAGCGAACCCCACAACATACGGTAAAGGATTTCATCACCTTTTCCGTGGCCCACAAATCACGAAATTGAGCATAATGTTTACCCGCATAAATTTTAAAAGAAACTAGACTTTAAGCCTTAAGGACTTCGCGCTCACTAGAAGAAATTAACTGTGTTTAGAACACCGCTTAACAGTATATTGTTTACGGGGTGTCTAGGAAAGTGTCCACGTCGAAACCGCCAAAAGAGAAAGGGATATTTAATTAAGGAACTTCGTGAAAGCGATGGAAAATCTCCCCTTATCTCTGCACTTACGTGTTCTCGTGATCAGTATATCTTGAGCTCGCTTCTTGACACAGTTTTACTTTAACAATCAAGTTCTGGAGCAGGTCTAGTTGACCTAGGTGAACTCTAGACCGATTAGGTGTATGGTATTTTTTGTGTCGTGATTGTTTTTATTTAGATTCTTTTTGTGTATATTTCATTCTTTTGTTGATAACTAACTTAAAAATTTAAAAAAATTTAAAAAAATAAACCCACATTTCCCCCCTCCTTTTCTCTTATTCTTCTTCTTCTCTTCATATCATGGGTACCCTACCTAGAAAAACTCTTGCCGAACTTTGGTACCCACAACCAGACATTACTTCCTACGGCTTTTGTTTTGGCCGAACTTCGAACGATCCCTCCATGCCCAAAATGTCTTTGAAAGATCGGATAGACGCGTCTAGGACTACTAATTGGACTCCGCAATCCACTTTGTATCAACCGTTTCAACCTTCACCACTTTCTTACGTTGATACCCTTTTTTCGAGTCCGGTTGTAACTCCAAGACCCATGTCTATTGCTGAACGTATTGAACAATCTCGTAGCCGATCTTTCACTCCTTTCATCACTTCAAATTCTTAGGATCAACAATTCCATTTACCTTCTTATTCAAATGTTGATCCTACTCCTGTCCAGCCATTCAATTCCTACCAGTCCTACCCGACTTTTGCACCTTCCCTAGACATTTCTTCTGAACAGCCTTTTGGGAGTATTCAGTATCTAAACAACTTTGAATCTTTTACTGAAACCCCTTCACAACCTATGTATAGTCTAGAACAATCGTTAGAAGACTTCCGGGTAGCGTCGTACCAACAGATGATGGATTTGAATGCGTCCATGGCCGCCCTCATACAACCTAGTGACCCGGTAACTAGTTTTCAACTAGCTCCACATTTTCCAATGTATGATGAGGCAATAGGACAGGTTGAGAATTTGAGTGGAGAGAGTGAGCTATACACCCTTCCAAACCAAACCTACCCATTCCAAATTGAATCCCACAACTCCGGGTTTGAATGTCTATCTAGTGTCCCAGAGGATTTATCAATTAAAGATAGAATGATTAATGAGTTGTGCGACTTTGTAGTGTTTGATTTGCCCGATTGTGAAAGGTCCTTTTCGAGTGAAACACACCCAATCCTTTTGACCTCTACACCTCCATCCTAGAACCTGAATTGATTGATATCCATGCTTTTGATGAGGTGTCTGAGAATATTGATTTTCACTTGATTGAGGATATTGACGTTGGGAATATTTTGGATGATGAACCCGCAGTTTTGGATGAGTTTTTCTCTCCAATTCACCATCCCGAGTCATTAACTGTTCTTCCCGAACTCTACATGTGTCTAGATATTGAAGATAAATGCATGGATGAGCTTAACTTTGAGGAGAATTTTGAGGATACTTTTGAGGATGAACTAGTTTTTCTTGATGAGTCGGATTTTCCAATTCATCATATCCCTTTCATTGACTGTGTACACCCTCCTGAACCTTTACCTGATACTCTTCCTCAATCGCTTCCCTCCATCCTTTCCATCGTTCCGACCTTGCAAGACACCGTATCACTTTCATTTACTATGTCTGGTTTACCAAGTTCGGCGTACCCATGTTTTCTCACGAATCTTGAGGGATTTGACCCAATTTCTAGACGGGTTAATAAATTAGTACAATCGCTTTTTACACATCGGTCATCACAAATTGTACTAATTTATTCACTCCATTTCCACCCTCAAGTTCGTACCATTTCTTTTTCCCGTCCGCCGTTCTTCTTCTCATATACCGGGACCATATACCACTTCTATCCCCATACGGTCTTGCGTATTCTCCATTTTTTTTCTCTCCGTACTCTTTCACCAACCACACCATTATAACGATAAATTTTTTGAATGGTTGGTGTTAACTTTTGGCCTGTGTAAGGCCTTGTATAGTTTGATACTGTTTTCTCCCCCCTAACTCTGAACTTTAAAAGCTTAAACAGTGGAAACACTGTTTCACTTAAGTTTGGGGGGGGGGGCTCTTTTTGTGTATATATTTTTGCTTTTTGTTTTGTATATAATTTGTTTTTGGGGAGCGCTGACAATTTTGACCCTCTTGGTGTAGCCTGACAGTGAAGGAACTGTTAAGTTTAAGTTTGGGGGCATACTCGGTAAGCTTTCTACCTTTGCATTCATTTGTATATTCTGCATTTGCATACCTTATTTAAAAACCCATAAAAATCGAAAAAATTTCCAAAATATAAAAACTTTGTCGTCAAGTTAGCTAATAGGGCAACTTAGATTTTTATTCCGAAAGCTTAGTTGTTACGTTAGAAATAAATAAATTCTAGGCTTAGGAATTGAAAACCCTAAAAATAACCCTCATTCTGTTTAAACTTGGTAATTATACGTCCTTACAGTTTTTTTTATAGAAGTAGGTAATCTTGAGTTCAGTTCTTGAGTTAAGTCAAGATGAAGGGAAAGTATTGAAGCTTTGCTGAAAGATAAGTCTGAAAAATAGTTTCAATTCTTGAGTTCAACTTAGAAAGTATATACCCTACAAACTGCACATACACGCACCTTGAAACTTGGGATAGTAGAGGATACCTAGAAATACTCTTGCCTGAAAACCTAGTATGAAAGAAAAAATGGTATTTAAAGCTAATCACCAAAAGAGCATCGTTGAAAAAATATATCCGGTCTTGAAAAAGAAAAAGAAAAAGAAAAAGAAAAAGAAAAATAAATAAAGTCAAGACCTAAAAATTGCTATTTACGCTTTAAGCTCACACAATCAGTAATTGGCCGTTAGTGCCTCAAGAAGTATTAATAGTCGCATGAAAGGTGTGTGAGCATCACCGTCCATCACTAATGAAAAGAAGTAATATTAGGTATTAGGGCAAGGGTACTATAGCTTGAATTGAATTCTTAAGTGTAGGGGTGAAAACTTACACATACGTAGGGGTATGCGTTCGATATTTGGAGGAGAGACAGAAATGAAGAATAAGACTTATGTTTTCCGTAAAACTAATAAAAATCCCTGATTTAAGACTGCGCTTTTAGAAAGAAAACTCCGGAGATACCAATATCTTTCTAAACTTTTTTTGGAATGTATAGGATCTGAGATTAAATAGATAGGAGGTGTGAAACATAAGGGTTGGATATTTCTAACTTAGGATAATAGAATTCCTAACCTAGATAATAAACTGTAGGAGTAGAATCGATGTTAACTTATGAAACTAGCTTGACGGGATTTTGTGGGTTGTATCCGCTGAAAACCCTTAGGAGACAACACTCCTCCTACTAGAGACACCTAGAGGTTTAACGGCTTGTTGCACGCGCTCAGTGCAATCGCGTTCCCTGCGAAAGTGAGGCTAGGATTTTGTTTTGCTCGGGACGAGCAAAATATAAGTTTGATGGTATTTGTTCATCATAGAAAACTTCATTTCAATACCGCTCATTCTTTATCTATTTTGTTGTATATCGGTACTTTTAACCAGTGACTTCTCAGTAATACAGATTACAGGTATCCGTGACAAAATACTGGAAATACACTTTAAATCATGGATATATCATATGTGAGCCGACATTGCAACCAAAACTGGGAACCGACCGATATCCAAAGAGATTTTGCAAATAAAATGTGTGCACAATATTTTGGTCCAACACAATGCAAGTGTGTACACATGCTCTTTGGAATGGACCATGGGATGAGGCAGCCATGAATCAAGGAGCAAGTGGGCATAGTATGATGTGCATTCAATGCATAAAATAGTGATGTGACCAAAAGATTTAAGTTTCCTTCCAAACTCTGAAGACAAACCAGGTTATTTTTGACCAAGCAAACAACATCAAAGTGATATGGGGGAACACACAAACCAACACACCAAATACGAGCCAGAGAGCTTGGATTTGGGCCGAGCACACCACCTATGTGGCCGGCCAAACAGTGCTCAGTGGGCCCCAGTTTTCTACAGTGCATCCTCTGCTGCCACCTCACCATAATGTTATTGTTTGTTTAATCTCTTTTTTGGCCTATAAAAGCAGAATGAGGCAGCAAGGGAGAGGAGTCTCACATTGTATCTTTCATTTTACACTTCAACTCTTTTGTTTTCTTTTGTTCTCTTGTACATAGCTAACCCCTTGAGTTCATTGCCTTAACTTGATCTTGCAACCTCTTCTTTGAGCTTGCAAGGTTAAGCTTTGGTTATTGCACTCAAGGGTTGTATCATTACTTTGGTATGAATAAAGCTTTCTCTTTGTGCCTTCATTTCACCTTAGGATCTTTATTTTCACTTGATCTTGCAACCTCTTTATTGAGCTTGCAAGTTTAAGTTTAGGTATTTGATTTCATGGTTTGTTATATGCTCTTGGGTTCCTAGTTCTCTTTATCTTGCTCTTTTATTACTTACTTTACATTCTTGCAATTTAAATTTCATGCTTTACTTTCTTGCACTTTAATTACCATGTCCTTTATTTACTTTCTTGTGTTGTTCTTTTCTTCTCTTTTCTTTTGCTCTTTTTATTTGTTGCTTTAATGGTTGTGAATATGTGTTGTTAGGAAAAGAGAAAGATATTGTAAGTTAAGGTTTCGTTTCCCATTTCCTTTTCCCGTATTTTCCATTTGAAACTTTGCCCAAATCTTACGCAAGCGCTCTGATAGGCACCCTACCCTACCAAGGTATCGATGATTCCTAACCACGACCGGTTGCGTTCGGATTGGCCGGAGGCGAAAGCAAGAGAAAAGAACGGATAGACAAGGGTCAATAAGCCGGATTCCACGAATACCGTGCTTAAGCACCCTAATCCACGTCGTTGCCGATTGCTCTAGCTTCATTGGTTGGGTTCGGCTCAAAGGACTTGAATACGGATTTCAAAAGCTCCATGCACAAAGCTGAAGTAGTTCACATTGTACGATTGATACGCCTCAATAGAAGTGAAAACAACGCTTCCACCAGTCATCGATCCCAAACTCGGTCTTTGACTCAAGCTCAAAGAAAACAACAGTTGCATGAAATGGCAGCTCAAGCAGCAGTACTCGTCAGCCCATCGCCTAAGACGCGTCTGGAAGACGAACAAAAAGATCCAGCAGAATAAGAGTCTGATGTTGACTCTTTAAAGCGAGATCTTGACAAGAAAGGAAAAGAAGCGACAGAAATGGCTGCCAATATGAACAAAATGGACCTCCTCATGCAGAAGATGTATGGGATGATGGCCCAGCCGTCAAAATCGCCGGATGAAGAGTCACCGATGATCTCTGATAATGAGAAGGGAGGTGCCACAAGCTCTCTGCAGGCCCCTTCAAGCTCAAAAGATAAAACGATCACGAAGGCTCAGCTCAACGAATACATAACCCAACAGGAGAATAAATTGAACGCTCCAAGACGAGTACATAAACTAAGCCAGATTATTTCAACACAAGCAAAAGCAAAAGTGTGATGGCTAACACCACTCCATCCATATACAATGCATGTAGGCGCAGTAGTGGAAGGCATTTTGTTCCCGCCTAATTTGGGCACACCCTCCTTAGGTCGCACTCTAATTGGAGCGCACTTCGCTTGGAGCACACCTCCTTGGAGCACAAGCTTCACAACTGCGCACTTGGTATAAAAAGCGAAGTGCCACTTGTGATGCGCCACGTGCAATGCATGTGCGCAAGCGCAAGTCCTTTGTGCACTGCACCAGATGCAATGCATGTGCGCATGCATAAACACTGCGCTCACGTGCAAAGCATGTGGCGCAAGCATGCCTTTTCTGAAGCATGTGCTTCTGCTGAGTCGAAGCTCTTTTGGAAGAAAATCTTTCGGTTAATTTTTTTAACAAAAAAATATTGAGATCAACGATCCAACGATGCTTAAGCACCCTGAATTGATTAAGGATCAATTCAAATCTTGTAGTTAGATATTGACCCTAACTACTCCTCTCCTATAAATAAGAGCCTTACGAGAAAAATCGGTCCTCTTTTTTTTTGAAAATAATAAACAGATAACTCATTCTCAAAGGAAAAGAGACATCTCCATCAAGAAGGGATCTTCTTCAGCAAAAAAACCCTGGTCGAAACTAGGTAAATAAAAAAGGAGAGAAAATTCTCTCGTTTCATTATCTTGAAGCTTCGACTTCTTTAGAGCTTCGTCTCTACATGCAAGATCAAAAGATCTTGGGATTTATCTACCTTTTATGAGAATTTCGACTCTCATGATGGTGTTGATCCAAAGATCTAAGACCTTAGGGAGAAATTCCCATCAAAAAGATGTCTAGACACATAAAAACCGAAGCTTTGATTTCATATACATGGACAAAACCATGAGAAGAGGAGCACGTGTTCCAAGAGACCAACAAATACAAAAGATGTATATTTGGAAGTCTCTGCTTCATTGAAAGCTTCTGCTTTCTGGAAAGTTAATACTTTCACAAAATTAGGGCGCATCCAATAAAGATGCGCACTTATATAGCTATATTGTGCCACGTGCAATATATGTGCGCCCATGCCAGAGAATCCTTTTAAGGAGCTGCTCTGCGCATCACGTGCAACACACGTGCGCAAGTGCCAGGTATAACTGCCAATTTCAAATCGCGCATTGATCCTACCATGCACCATGCAAAGGCATGCGCATCACGTAAAAGACACTTGTGAAAATGCGGTGCGCATCACAAGTGCGCAAGTGCATGTGAATACCAAGCAAATACTTGAAGACTTAACAAAATCTAAGTATGGAAGCCTAGGCTTCATCAATAATCATATGATCAACAGAGAGCCATGTTCTCAATACATGACCAAACCTTCTAAATTGACCTTAGTTCTTAAAAGAGACTAACGCGTCCTTAGATAAAACTTACGATTTTATGTGAACCAATAGACCTTACAAATATGAGAAATGCAGCCTAAGATCACCCCCGTTAGCAAACCAAAATACTAACGTGGCCCTGTCAAGCAAATGCCTGACCCAAAACTGTCTATGATTGATCTTAGTTCTCAAATGAGACTAATGATCTTTAGATATAGCTTCTACTCTTATCTGAACTGACGGACCTCACAATGTGAGAAATGAAACCTAAATTCAACCTCGTTGGCAAACCAAACTGTTAGTTATATGTATGCCCTAGAGGCCATTACTGTACATACGATGTATATTGTAGTGGATGCTAGGACATATATAGGGAGGACTTTCTTGCTCGACATGATAGTATGCTATCTGGTTGTACTTTATCTTAACATGTACTCTGATTGTCTCTATGTTACATGTTGATAAAGCCCTTAGGATATGTACTCGACTACTGGGACTATGATGAGATCATACTAGTGGGGCCACGGTAGTCGATGAGTACATCCTATAACTGTTCCTAGTCGAGGGTGTATCGAGACAGGGCATCGATACACCAGAGTAGACTAGCGTATACGCATCTTGACCCATATGATGGGCGATGGATGATCCCATATCCATCGGTGTTTGACATCAAGGATGGTGTACGGGTGCTCAGTAGAGACTGGGTACACTGGACGGACTCGCCGAGAACTCCCAGATGGTATTATACCATACGTCAGATGGCAGTTCTCCGGTGACACTGGTACAGAGTAGTCTGTTGACCCGAGATCGTCATAGAGTCTTGTGTGATTCCCACTGTGCTTTGATTTCCATCATACCACGTCAAAGAGGGCGTGCAAAAAGATGGCTTTTGGGTACAGTCCCGAATCACATGGAGGCAATGAGCGATAGGAAGGGATTCGTCTCTCCCGGTATAGGGAGTTGATGTTGTGCTGTGTTCGATTGGTTATAGCCGGAAATCCCTGGCCAGGGTTGCTGAGATTTACTGGTAAGTGTTATCAGTAGTTTCTCGAACTGTTATAGACCTCATATCGACACGACTTATCGAGCTACTGGGGTCTGACGTTTACCACCCCTAGGCGAGATATGCAACATATCAGACGACGAGACCGGACTGTACGGGAGTGTTACTGTTTGGATTCACAGGAGAATGTACAGGCTTGCTTGTTGATCTTCTGAGCGCTCAATACCTGGGTAGCTGTTACGTTTAGCTGACCGCTTGCAGCTTGTGGGTGTTTGATATGATTGTCACCTACTGCCGGCGTATTGACGATTCTTTAGAGTCCTACACAGAGGTTTCTTGACTCAGGCAAAACGGAGTAGGAGCACATATGTGATATGTGCGGGACCGAGGATAATACGATATGAGATACCGTATTCTATTCTCGCGATATTTGATATCAGCCGGGTCATCGGATCAAGTGTTGATTCGATGAATCGGTACGGATAAATATTAGTCGGTTATATGCGATATAGCCGGATTGTCGGATCAAGTGTTGATTCGATAATTTAATATATATTAATATATTTGATATATTAAATTACATTAACTAATATTTGCTCACTAAAAGATTCTTTTTCTCACTCGGGTAATATATTGATATATATGCGATATATGTTAATTGTATTATTTTATTTTGTTGCAATAAATATTGTATATGTGATATATAATATTGTAACATGATATGATAAATAATGCAACTTGTTTAGTAGAGATTAAACATGGTTAGGGTTTGATTAGGGTTAAGGCTTTCTAGAAGATTCTAGATGTTTTCTTTCTTTGTCTTTGTTAAGATATTATGCTAGATATTTCCAAAACCCTAACCAAACCTTTAACCCTAGTAAAATCTCTACAAGGGTTAGTTTGAACCATGGTTGCATAATTCTATCATATTATTATTTTCCTATTCATCACAAAAGATTATTCATTATTCATCATCTTCTTCCTTCTTCTTCTTTGCTTGAAAATGGTTTCTTGCTTTGATTTTGTGATGGATAAATATGAGAAAAAGATAAATAAAGAGAGCAAAAATCCTACTTCATCATCCTCATCTTCCCTTGCCATTTAGATGAGGGTGTTCACATCATTTCATGAGTGTTAGCTTGTGTTAAAGAAACTTCAAGGTAGATCATCTTAGTATCGAAGATCGGAAGCAAAGGTTGCGTCTTTCTCTTCGTTGAACCTCTCGAGAGTCCGGATCCCCATGATCGCAGCGAAGGGACCACAACACGGAGCATATGAAGTGAAGGACCGGATCTACAAAGGTTGTAATCCCTCTCACTTAGTGTTAAAATGTTTAGCATGCTTGTTTTCGCCTAATCTCTAGTTTAAAGATCTTGTATCGGGTTGTTCGGCACGGCTAAATTTTTAATCGGGCATGGTTGATGCCTCGTAGACCCTTGTGCGCGTGCATAGCAACCCTACAGTGGTATCAGAGCCAAGCTAGAGCTTTAGGCGAAGTCTAGACGAAATTTAAAGTCCGATCGAACGCCGAAACCCCGACACGGAACCCTCTCTGTACATTTTTCAAAAAGTTGATATTTTCTGAATTAAAAATGCTTAGAAAAACAAGCAGGAACAACTAAGAATTACTGTGAAGTACGGACTTCTAATTCCAAAATTGGAGCGCGGAACCACGGCCAAACCATGGGTTTTGCGTCGGTTCCGCGGCCAAAATTTGGACTTAGTCCCTGAAATTTCATGTAATTATTTTTAGGCCCTTTCTTGTTAAGTTTTTCTGGGAATATTTTAATTCCACTCAAGTGTTGAGTTTTCAAGGGTTGTATTGGGGAATCGTTGATTCGATCGGATGTTTTAACTTTGTTTAGTTGTTCCGGATAATTTTTAGAAACTGTTAAAAAGTTCGAACGGATATCAATAACTCACTTTTTCCCCAGTCGGAAAATTTTTCAAAAGTTGGATTTTATCTCGAGTTTAAGAATGTTCTAAGTCATGCAAGTAACGCGATGGACCCTCTAGAAGACAACAAACCTTAACTCGATTATGTGACCGTCTTGAACTACCTTTTGAACCTTAGGGTTTAGGGCAGTACGGCGTGCCACATGTGAGGCGTTGGCTTGACCCTTCTACGGCTGGACCATTGGTACTGTGGCATGTAACGGATGTTTTTAAACTGTTTTCAAGTGTTGAAATATATTGGGGAAATCTTGGGTGCTTGATGATTCGATCGGAAAGTTTAACTTTTTCTATTTATCTGGAATGTGATACAATAATTGGAATCCACAGGTAGTTATGTGATAACTAATTTGAATATTATAAACATAGCAGTTTAGTCTCAAATGATCGGTTGCCACGGAATTTTGATGTGATCAAAAGTCCGTCGCAATCACGTAGGGTACGCGGATACTCGCCGGGTAAACTTAATAGACAGCCTCACTCCATAGCCCCGACCAAGTGACTGTAGGAGAACCCCGTCGCCGAAAGCATCCGTTCGGGTGCTCGCGGCAGCGGTGTTCCGCCTTAGTGCACTTCGTCGACGGCATCTGGGGGTGCGGCCGTCTACTAAAGTTTGCGACGAGCATTCGATCAGGACGTCGGGAATCTTGTTGAATTGCCCGACTTGATATTGAAAAGAGTTTTCGATAATGAGACTAAAATGCGGAGTTTATAATTGTTAGGCATACGATGTCTAAGGAATTCATATGGTTAGGCATGCGATGTCTAAGGAGATTGCGGATTCCAACTGTTGTAGTTTTACACTTTCTTTTCTGTGACCGTAAGCGTAGTATGTGGTGTATCGCCGGCTTCGTTGCTATACATCAACGACAATCGGGATACGCATACTTGCTTACGTTGATGATATGAGATATTATGTGTTGCTGTGATATGTTATATTGGATCGTTGCGTTTGAATAGCCGGGGGTTTTATGTGAGATGAGAGTTTTTTTCTTTTTCATTCATGTAAAATTCATTTGTATGTAATATTCTTTTATTGGGGCACTTCCAGGTAGCGGAAGACGTCACCGTTGTATATTATTTACTTTTCCGCATTAGGTAGACCCAAGGCGTGGAGCACAAGTAACCGGATTCTAGGGTCCAGTGGGAGACCATCTCGAGGAGTCGAGACCGGGTCTCCTAACCCTAGAATTGGCAGTGTTACTTGCCGCTCTCGTAGGGGTCTAGGGATGTGGGTTTGGCTATTCATCGCGACCGTGGAATCCGTGTTTTATACTGGCTCGTATTGAAAACACGGACGTCCTAGTATATCCAATATTTCATATATGTTCTTCTGCTGCAATGTTCTGTGATGAGATCATATTACTGCCTGAGACGAATGTTTATATATTATATATATGAGATATATGTTATATTGCAGATTTCGTTTCAAAATAGATGCTTGTGAAGCATAATTAAAATGGGACTTCATTAATGAGATTAATGAAATAAAAGAAACCTAAAGATGTTGTAGAAACTTGTTTATAAAAACTGGTAGCTACAGTTCTTGCTTTGCATAGCGGTGTTCCTTGTAGAACATCCAGCACCTTATTCGATAAGGAAAGGACCGAGATCCCTTCACCGGGAGTGACTCCTTTAGCAATAACTGGAAGATGCTACAAACTCGGTTTGTCTTTTGATTGCTTCTATAGTTCTTGCTTTGCACAGCGGTATATATGATATATCCTGCACCTTATTCGATGAGGAAAGGGCCGACGATCCCTTCACCGGGAGTGACCCCTTTAGCAAAACTAGAAAAGCCTCAAAAGCATTCCATTTAAAATCACTCGATTCTACAACGATATCAAGTTCATTACGCAAAGGGTTTTCTGAAAAACCCGTCGTAGCCCTCTGTCATTTCAGATAAGTACTGGTTAGTATTCGTGCTACGTTTGTTGACCTTAGTCAAGGCGTAGTGTGCGGTAGCTGATTAGTGCTTATCTGTATAAGCATATGATGCGATTGAGTTAGGGTAGTCGTGCGACTTTGTTGACCTTAGCCAAGGATCGTGCGGATGGGTTTAATTCAATCGGGAAATGACGGGTTGAACTTGGCTAGCACTTATGATTTGTTGACCTTAGCCAAGGTCATAAGCTGCTAGGGGCAAAATATTATTGGGAATTTCAAGTGTTGAAATTTGCAATGAGATTGCATGCCTTCTATAAGATAGTTGGATCCCGATACCCGCTGCGAGTAAGAGTTACTCCTGGGAGAGTTTTACACATTACAATTAGCCGATCAAGTAGGTGTCTAGAAAGGTGTTAACGGGGTTACGCCTCTGGGAAAACGAGGTTTACTCTAATTAGGTTCGTGCGAAAGCACGGGGGACCTCCCTCAAAGTACCGACACTGGCCTGGCTGAAAGATTGGCGAACTTGTAGCGTGTAATTAATCCCGGCTAGTCTTTCCTTTTAGGGTTTGAAGGAAGATTTGTTTAAAACAGTGGGAGACATCCTGATTAGATATATTAAATAACCAATCTAATCTTACAAGAGCATACGCTGAGTGTTTTCTTCTCTCTCTCTCCAGTTAGCGACCATATCACGCCTTAATCAAGATAATAATACGGATTATTGACCGAACCCGCTTGTTATACTGAGCTGGGGAACGTTGGTCCTGCTTCAACTTATAATTGTTATAAGACAGAGCAGGAAATTGGGGAATACCAGATTTCCCGTGCCGCCCAAACGAAGAAAGTGCATGTTGATGCATCATCTTCGGGTATGTTCATTACAGAGAACTGTTTCTCAGTATTCTTTACATCCTGGGTATGAGATACCGGATCAGGATCCCGCATATGTAATCTGTTACATGGGCTAAAGAGAGGTAGAGAACTGAGAACGGGTGATAAGTTTCATGAGACAGAAAACGGTGCAAGTGTTGCAACCAAGTCTGTTGGTCACTATCACCCTGTATTACCAGAATATATTGATCCTGAACAAATGTTATTAGATACCGAACCTGATATACAAAATCATATCAGTCTCTTTATTAGTAAAGAAGTGATATAATTTTGTATTGTTGGATAATGTTTTGAACATTTCCTATATCAAGAGTTGATCGGTTCAGGCACGTTATCTAAAAGCATTGACGTTCTAAATCAAACTACAGTTTTTAGTATACGGAACACACACAAGAGGAAGAGTTCAGAAATGAATGAATCCTTCTTGAGGTATTGTAGACTAGGTCATATCAATGCGACCCGACTGGCTGAAGTTACATAAAGATGCATATTTAAATTAGTTTGAATTTACATCTTGTGAAACTTGCCGGTCATATCACAAAGATAAGATACCACAGCTCTGTTTATTAGAAACAGAGAAAGAGTTAGTGAACTCTTGGGATTGATACATGTTGATGTATGAAAGGTCCCCTGTCTACACATGCCAAGACCGGTTCTTTTTACTTCATTACGTTCTCTGATAATCTCTCAAGATTCAGACATGTGTTCCTGTTGAAACATAAGTCCGAAGCTTTTGAGATATTCACAGAATATAAAGTTAGAAGTAGAGAACCAACAAAGGGTATAAGTATTATGTCCTTTGATGAGATCAAGGAGGAGAATACTTGAGCACGGAATTCCTGGACTATTCTAAAGGAGAATGAGATTCTCTCTCAGCATTACTCCTCCGTATACACCATAGCACGATGGTATATCGGGGCGGAGCAAACTAACCCTATTAGATATGGTGTGCTCTATGATGAGTACTACTGAGTTTCCTATTTCCTTTAGGGAGTTATGCACTTGTGAAGTTGCATACCTATTGAATAGGGTTCGAATCAAATCAGTTGCCTACCACTTCATATGTGATATGGAAAGGGAAGAGCCCATATCTTAAGCTTGTTAAGATTTGGGGTTGTCCGGCCTATGTCTAAAAGCAAAATCCGGACAAGCTCGAGGCAAGGTCTGTTATGTAGAACTGGAAATGTTCCAGCTATACAAAATGCAGCTGATGATTTGGTAGAACCAAAGGATTCAATAGTTTCCAACGAACCTCAGCCTCTCCGCCGGTCTAGTAGGGTTCCTCACCCACCTGAGAGATACTTCGGTTTCTCTATGACAGTGGGAGCGAGGATTGCATCATGAGATGATGACCCAACTAGTTTCAAGCTGGCCATCAGGAGTGGGACTCTGTAAGAATGGCTGGATGCTTATTGATCTGAGATGGAATCCTTATACACCAACAAAGTATGGACTTTGGTTGCTTTATCTGAAGGGTTAAATCCCCATCAGGAGCAAGTATATCTTGAGAAGATTACTTGGTGTATATGGAAAAGTTGAGACTTTCAAAGCTAGACTTGTTAAAGGTTTGCATCATTGACCAGGTATGGATTATGTTGAAACCTTTTCTAAGGATCTATGCTTAAGTCCATCCAGATCCTACTTTGACTACGATATCTGGTGGTTGGGTGTCATGACTACTTTTCTAAGTGATGTTTTAGAAGAGAACGTCTATAAGTACACAGCCAGAGGGCTTCGTAGACAGTGGGAGCAGCGGAAACGTGTGCAAGATGTTTTATATAATAAAACAGGCATCGCGGAGTTGGAACATCTGTTTTGATGTGGTAGTCAAAGAGTTTGACTTCATCAAAATGGTAGATGAACCTTGTATATACAAAAAGGTAGTAGGGAGTATGGTGGTGATCCTCGTAGAGTACGTGGATGACATACTCTTGATAGGGAAGGAGTTTCCTATGCTACGCTCGGTTAATCTCCGCTTATCACAAGGATTCTCCATATAGGATCAAAGTGATACCTCCTAAATCCTAGGTTTTGGATCTATGATATAGATCTAATTGGATGTTAGGATACTCACTAGTTGTAGTGAGAAGGTATCAATCGATCCTGGGGAGAATCACTGGAAAGTTTCCAGGATGATAAGGACGACTGAATGTCAGTCGCAGGCATTGTCTATACCCTCAGTGGAGGGACGGTATGTTGGAAGAGTTCCAAGCTAGATACCGTGACACACTAAACGATCAAAGGCAAGATACATCGTTACCAGAGATACTACCAAAGAGGCAGTCTGGATATATATAAGTTCATGCGATGAACTTCGTTCCTACCATTGTGTGACAATGGAGTTGTGGCTTTAGCCAAAGAACTACCGTCCCATCAGAAATCCAGATATAATTCTTAGGCAGTATCACCTGATCATGGAGATGGTTGATCTCTAAGGTGATCGAGGTTAGGAGAGTAGATACAGAGGACAACAGCGCGGATCCACTCACAAAGGCCTTTTTCCCAATAGAGACTTTAATGGGATGGTTGAGTATGAGATACTTCAAACGCAGCTAATTGTTGGGTATGCGATACCACAACAGATGGCCCTAGTGCAAGTGGGAGATTGTTAGTTATATGTATGCCCTAGAGGCCATTACTGTACATACGATGTATATTGTAGTGGATGCTAGGACATATATAGGGAGGACTTTCTTGCTCGACATGATAGTATGCTATCTGGTTGTACTTTATCTTAACATGTACTCTGATTGTCTCTATGTTACATGTTGATAAAGCCCTTAGGATATGTACTCGACTACTGGGACTATGATGAGATCATACTAGTGGGGCCACGGTAGTCGATGAGTACATCCTATAACTGTTCCTAGTCGAGGGTGTATCGAGACAGGGCATCGATACACCAGAGTAGACTAGCGTATACGCATCTTGACCCATATGATGGGCGATGGATGATCCCATATCCATCGGTGTTTGACATCAAGGATGGTGTACGGGTGCTCAGTAGAGACTGGGTACACTGGACGGACTCGCCGAGAACTCCCAGATGGTATTATACCATACGTCAGATGGCAGTTCTCCGGTGACACTGGTACAGAGTAGTCTGTTGACCCGAGATCGTCATAGAGTCTTGTATGATTCCCACTGTGCTTTGATTTCCATCATACCACGTCCAAGAGGGCGTGCAAAAAGATGGCTTTTGGGTACAGTCCCGAATCACATGGAGGCAATGAGCGATAGGAGGGGATTCGTCTCTCCCGGTATAGGGAGTTGATGTTGTGCTGTGTTCGATTGGCTATAGCCGGAAATCCCTGGCCAGGGTTGCTGAGATTTACTGGTAAGTGTTATCAGTAGTTTCTCGAACTGTTATAGACCTCATATCGACACGACTTATCGAGCTACTGGGGTCTGACGTTTACCACCCCTAGGCGAGATATGCAACATATCAGACGACGAGACCGGACTGTACGGGAGTGTTACTGTTTGGATTCACAGGAGAATGTACAGGCTTGCTTGTTGATCTTCTGAGCGCTCAATACCTGGGTAGCTGTTACGTTTAGCTGACCGCTTGCAGCTTGTGGGTGTTTGATATGATTATCACCTACTGCCGGCGTATTGACGATTCTTTAGAGTCCTATACAGAGGTTTCTTGACTCAGGCAAAACGGAGTAGGAGCACATATGTGATATGTGCGGGACCGAGGATAATACGATATGAGATACCGTATTCTATTCTCGCGATATTTGATATCAGCCGGGTCATCGGATCAAGTGTTGATTCGATGAATCGGTACGGATAAATATTAGTCGGTTATATGCGATATAGCCGGATTGTCGGATCAAGTGTTGATTCGATAATTTAATGTATATTAATATATTTGATATATTAAATTACATTAACTAATATTTGCTCACTAAAAGATTCTTTTTCTCACTCGGGTAATACATTGATATATATGCGATATATGTTAATTGTATTATTTTATTTTGTTGCAATAAATATTGTATATGTGATATATAATATTGTAACATGATATGATAAATAATGCAACTTGTTTAGTAGAGATTAAACATGGTTAGGGTTTGATTAGGGTTAAGGCTTTCTAGAAGATTCTAGATGTTTTCTTTCTTTGTCTTTGTTAAGATATTATGCTAGATATTTCCAAAACCCTAACCAAACCTTTAACCCTAGTAAAATCTCTACAAGGGTTAGTTTGAACCATGGTTGCATAATTCTATCATATTATTATTTTCCTATTCATCACAAAAGATTATTCATTATTCATCATCTTCTTCCTTCTTCTTCTTTGCTTGAAAATGGTTTCTTGCTTTGATTTTGTGATGGATAAATATGAGAAAAAGATAAATAAAGAGAGCAAAAATCCTACTTCATCATCCTCATCTTCCCTTGCCATTTAGATGAGGGTGTTCACATCATTTCATGAGTGTTAGCTTGTGTTAAAGAAACTTCAAGGTAGATCATCTTAGTATCGAAGATCGGAAGCAAAGGTTGCGTCTTTCTCTTCGTGGAACCTCTCGAGAGTCCGGATCCCCATGATCGCAGCGAAGGGACCACAACACGGAGCATATGAAGTGAAGGACCGGATCTACAAAGGTTGTAATCCCTCTCACTTAGTGTTAAAATGTTTAGCATGCTTGTTTTCGCCTAATCTCTAGTTTAAAGATCTTGTATCGGGTTGTTCGGCACGGCTAAATTTTTAATCGGGCATGGTTGATGCCTCGTAGACCCTTGTGCGCGTGCATAGCAACCCTACACAAACTACCAACGTGGACCCTGTCAAGCAAATGCTTAACCCAAATCATAAAAATATATGTACAGATTTGGACTAATCTGCGTCTTATGGGCGATGACAAAATTAGCCTCCATATACAATCCAAGGGCAACCCAAACTACACAAAAACTAAAACATGACACACGAAGCTAAAAACCCAGAGTGCAGAAAGTTGTTGTACGCGACAACGTAATTAACTACAAGAGCTTGCGTCCGTAGGAAAAAATGTGTCCTTACAATCAATAAAGCTCTCACACTGAGAAGGAATCTGAAGTCAATTATATTGGTCGCATCTTTCCAAAACTTCGATATACGGCGCTATAAATTAACTTAGTATCTTCGGATAGATGTATGGATCAAACATATGCATCTGCCCCCAAATTCAGGCTAGACGGTCCATCCTGGATCGCTTCGGTTTCTCGTATTCGATGGTAAACAGATTCCGGCACGCCCGGTAGGACCATTTTTTACTCATGAAATTGCAAGTGAAAAAGGATTTGATCAAGTTTGGCATGATTTCGTCACGTATGAAATTGGCAAAGAAGCACTGGATGACGTATGTGTACGTTGAACAGTCCAGAGACAAGAAATCAATCCAACTTTGATATTCAAACAATAACCTAATGTTCCAATCTTCTAAACCTTTGAAATTGATCGTCGATCTAATTAACACTTGTGAATAAGATTTTTCTTGAAGATTACAAAACAGAGAAGATGACTCGAATGGTATAAGAATTGAGGATGGGCCGTCTTAAAAATAGGTCAAATCTGCTGAGATGGCATATTGAGACGGCTTAAAATGGGGTTGAGCCGGCTTATGTACCCAAAAACTCAAAAAATCACAGAGACAAATTTTGAGACGGCTCAAAGTTTGTTGAGATGACTCAAAAACGGATATTTTGATATATCAGAAAAAGAGTTAGAGACTGAGCTTTTAAGACGGCTCAAGAAAGGGTTGAGTCGGCTCCACAACTAACATTTGACATATTAAGAAATTTAAACACACTCTCGCTCTTTTATCGACTTCTTAACATTGGAGACTTAATAAAAACTAATATTAAGGTTTTTAAAAAAAATTAGAAAGCTAACACCGATTCCAATTGAAAATATTTTAGAGATCGTTTAATTTCATTTCTCACTTGATAAATTGAATGCCCTGGTTCTCTAAACATCTCTGCTAGACCTGTGAATATGATTTGTTGTGATTAACAAAATCTACAACTGGGTTCCCCTAAAAGAGTTGCAGACGCCATTTGGCAAAGTGAACTTAGAAGCTACTTTTGATCGCATCAAAACACATGGAAATCCAAGAGAATATTATGAATATAATTTCATCTTTCTTAAAACCATTTTGTAAACCATTATACAAAAATTCAAATCTAACAAATCAATCCAAAATATCATTAAATCATGCATCCCTATCTATCAAATTCAGGAAGTCCCTAATAGTAGTAAAATGAGCCTTATCTAAGGGTTTTGTAAAAATATTTGCCAATTGAAATTCAGTTGGCACATATTCAAGAATAATATCACCCTTGTGATAATGACCTCGCAAAAAATGATAGTGAATATCGATATGCTTAGTCTTTGAGTGTTGGTACACGTTGTTAATCATGTGCACAGTGCTAGTGTTGTCGCACAAAATTGGAAATTTTGAAAAATGTTCATCATAATTATTTAAAGTGCATTTCATCCAAAGTGTTTGGGCGCAACAAGTACCGGCAGCGATGTATTCTGCCTCGGCTGTGGATAAAACTACTAAGTTTCATTTCTTTGAAAACCATGAAACAAGACAGTTGCTAAGTAAATGATAGGTGCCACTAGTGCTCTTGCGATCTACTTGATTACCCGCATAACCATACCTTTCAAATATTTGAAAATACGTTTAACAACAGAAATATGCGATTCTTTAGGATCAGACTGAAAACGCACACACAGACAAACACTAAACATAATATCTGGCCGACACACCGTTAAGTATAACAAGCTCCCTAACATACGTCGGTATAGAGTCTTATCTATACCTTTACCATTGTCGTCCTTAGATAGTTTAACAATTGTAGGCATGGATGTGTCGTATGTTCGCGAGCTTTCTAAACCGAACTTCTTGATCAACTCCTTTGTGTACTTCACTTGGTTTATGAAAACTTCATCTTTCGTTTGCCTTATTTGGAGTCCAAGAAAATAGCTCAATTCGTCCATCATACTCATCTCAAACTCATCTTGTATAGACTTGGCAAACTCTTGACAAAGATCTTCATTAGTAGATCCAAAGATAATTTCGTCTACATATATTTGCACTGACAGAATATCTTTATCAAAATGTTTTGTAAAGAGAGTTTTATTAACAATTCCCTTTAAAAACTGATAATGATTAGAAAATAACTAAAACCCTCATACCAAGCTCTAGGAGCTTGTTTGAGACCGTATAAGGCTTTGTGAAGTTTAAAACGGGATTTGAGATTTGATGATTTTCAAAACCGGGAAGTTGTTCCACATACACTTCCTCCTCTATTTTACCATTTAAAAACGCACTCTTTATATCCATTTGAAAAAGATTAAAATTCGTGTAACAAGTATAAGCCAATAGAATACGAATAGCTTCAAGTCGGGCTACGGGAGCGTAAGTCTTCTCGTAACCAATTCCTTCAAGCTGGCTATAATCTTGTGCAAATAATCGCGCTTTACTTCTAACCACGTTGCCGGAATCATCAAACTTATTTCTAAACACCCACTTAGTACCAACAACTGGTCCATCGACGGGTTTAGACACAAGTTACCAAACTTTATTCCTTTTGAATTGTACTAACTTTTCTTGCATAGCAAGAATCCAATTATTTTCTAACTTGGCTTCTTAAAAATTTTTAGGCTCAATTTTTAAAATAAAAGACATATTTAGACAAGTATAAAAATTTGAAGAACGAGTAATTACTTCCTGTTCTACATTACCAATGATTTGCTTTTTCAGATGATCTTTCTTGAAGCGCCAATCCTTAGAAAGTTCTTGATGTACATCACCAATTTGTTCATCTTCCTTTGGATTTTCCGTTGTATCATCTTTTTTGTTCATGTCTTTCAATCATTCTCCTATATCTGCGTCATCGAAGATAGCAACTTCCTTAACAGGAATGTTAGACTCATCAAAATTTACATGAATACTTTCTACGATTGTTTGAGTCCTTTTATTAAATATTCTGTATGCCTTGCTAGTTAATGAATAACCAAGAAAGATACCTTCATTACTTTTAGAATCGAATTTTCTCAATTTCTCCAAAGTTTTTAAAATAAAGCATTTGCAGCCAAACACTTTAAAATATTTTGTGATTGGCTTATTTCCATAAAATAACTCATAGGGGATTTTCTTTATGAATTTTCGCAATAAAATTCGATTCAAAATGTAACAAGCAGTATTAACTGCTCCAGCCTAAAAATAATTTGGTAAAGAATTTTCTTTTAACATGGTTCTCGCCATTTCTTGTAAAGATCGATTTTTCTTCTCCATAACCCCGTTTTTTGTGGTGTCCTTGGAAAAGAGAACTCATGTTTAAAACCAAAATGTTCGCAAAATTCTTTAAATAAAACATTTCCAAACCCTCCACCTTGATCGCTCGGATCTTGGATACGTTTAGAAAAGATTTTAAAAGTGCTAAACGCATCATTCTTACTAGCAAAAAAGAATATCCAACAAAAGCATAAATAATCATCAACTATTACATATACATATGACTTTCCACCCAGACTCAAAGTTTTAGATGGACCAACTAAATCCATATGTAATAATTGAAGGGGTTTGGATGTAGTTACGTCGGCCTTCATCTTGGATGAAGACTTTACCTATTTACCCAAATGACATGCGTCGCACAGCTTATCTTTCTCAAACTTCAATTTAGGGATTTCTCTTATGTGGTCATCTTTTGTAATTTTATCAATCAAATCCATTGATGCATGACCAGGCCTATGATGCCAGAGCCAGGAATCTATATCCTCTACAACTAAACACTTAACTTTTACGTTAGCAAAATCATTAGAATCAACAATGCAAGTGTTAAAATGTCTTTTGCCTAAAAGAATACACTTGTCATCTTTAAAGATTTTGCAACAGGTTTTATCAAATACGACAGTGTATTATTTATCGCAAAATTGACTAATGCTAAGCAAATTGAGTTTTAAATTATCTACTAACAAAACATCATCAATGGTGGTAGAATCGTTTACCACGATTTTACCTTTACTATTTATGTACCCTTTCTTGTTATCTCCGAAAGTGACACTCCGACCGTCTTCTCATGATAGTGATTCGAAACTAGATATATCTCTGGTCATGTGCCTCGAATATCCACTATCAAGGTACCACATGGTTCTACGTTGTTGTAGCTGGAATACCTGAAATGGAAGATTTACGTGTGACCTTTGATAGCCAAATCATCTTAAGTCCACGGGGTTAGTAGCATGAATATGTGTTCTAGAATTAGATGATTGTTCATCATGTTAAACTGTATTTATTGCTGTACATTATATATCATTTTGTTAATAATCAAGTTCTATTAATCCGTGACTGCTACATCAGTACAGGGTATAGGTACTCGGGGCAATTTAACAAAAAACATGCACAACATGCACGGATACGACAGATTCATGCCAAAACTGCAACCGGACGGAATTTTTATCAAAAACCAAAGTTTTGCAACAAAAATGAAGTTGTGCAACAAATAAACCAAGTGGGGGCAGCCATGAGACCAAGTGGGCACTACAAGTGGGCTCGTGGAAATGATGGTGTTTTCAAATGATAAAATGTGAGTTGATGTTTACCTTTTAGAATTGAAAAGCAAGCACAAATCGGGACTTTAAACATCAGAATGCATACAATGAGATTTAGAAGAAAAGAAGCATGCCAAAATTCAAGTTTGGATGTCAGAAGATCTAGATAAGAAGATGGGGCCTTGAAATAACTGTGGGGCTGACCAAAAATTCACCCTGCCCATCTAGGTCGGCCCCACGAAGCCCAAAATGGTTCATGCTTCTTCTGTGGCCCCATATCTGCCTAATCAAGCCATTTTTATATTTATTTTTGTCTGAAAGAACTTCTATAAGTAGTATAACACAGATGAAGTTTTGGGTTGGTACTTGAGTTGGATTCTGATTGTAAATGATGGTTTGCTTCTTCTTCTTCTTCTTCTTTCTTCTTGAAGCTCTAATTTGAGAGCTCCATTAAGGAGGTTGAAGTTGTAATCCTATCTTATAACTCAATTCCCTACAATTGACAATACACTTGAACTCTTTTTGCTTTGATTTATTTGCTCAATTTTCTTCTCTTGTTCTTTACTTTTCATTGTTCTTGATTGTATTTTGTTATGATGATTGAGTAATCTTCTTTTCCAAGGTGATGGTAAGGTAGGATGATGAATGGTAAAGCTTCTATCCTTTTCTTTTGATCATATGTGTGCTTGATATGTGAACTTAATTTCAAGATTGCAAAGAGTTAATGAAATTTTTTATAGGTCGTGTAGCTTTCAATGGTTGTACATCAAACCTTTAGCATATGTCTTATGATTTCATTTTCGTCACTTATGCAATGTTGAAGTTGAAATCAATCTATATTTGTGCTTAATGAGGATTTTAATTTTAGGATTGTTAGATGATTTGCTTGATTAGGAATGTAGCATTCTTATGATTTTTTTACCTCTTCTTGCATATGCCTAATGCTTGTTTCGTATCAATTTACAATGTTAAGGTTGAAATCAAGGATCAGTGTTAAGCTTGTAAGGTGTTAATACTTAGTTTGATAGGATATGTAGCTTAAAAGGATAGATTGACACCCCCTCCTAAAGCATATACTCTATACTTACTAAATCACACTTAATAATTTTGGGGCTAAGCCACTGTTCTCTCCTCATTTTGCAATTTTTTTATTTGTTGATGTTATATGCTTGCTAACCCTTATATTTAGTTTTGATACTTCATGCTTGGACTACAAACAGTAAGTGAGAACGTAACGGATTCATTAATCTATAGAGCGAGAATTGAAGGCGAAGCCGCGATTCATTCGACCAAGCCGGAGCCGAGGCCCTTATTTCATATTTTTCGTATTTTCTAATTTTGTTACAAACAAACCAACAAACATTCTTTTGTTTTAACTTTTAATAACAACACTTAATCACTGATTCCCTGTGGATCGACCCGAATTTTCTGGCTAGCTACCACGAGCCGTGCACTTGCGGTTATAAATTTTAAAACGACACATAGCTCGCATGCGCCGCATTTCTAAATAAACGGTTCTTTTAAACTCGTGGTGTGCACGGGTGAAGTCCCCACAAGTTTTTGGTACCATTACCGGGGGATGTGGTAGTCATTAGGGGTTGTTATTCAGGTTCATCTTGTATATACAAAACTAACCAACTAACAAAAACGAAAACAAAAAAATCTAACTTTTCTAATAATAGTTCTCTGTTATTTTTAATCTGCTATTATTCTGAGTTTAATAAATAATTTGAAGTATAAAAATGGATCAAGAATTGAATTGGAAGCAAACTGTAGAAAGATGAAACCCTAGTTTTTGTTTTTGGCCAACCAAAAATTCAAGTTAGCCGCCTAGGTCGGCCCCACTTCTTCATTTTAGGCTCGTCTTCTTGCAGTGCTTCTCTTAATTTGTCATTGCTATATATTTCTACTTTAAATTTTACAATTGTGTTGGTATATCAGATTAGTCAAAAATATCGCTTTTCTCGCTAAAAATATTTGATTTCTTTATTTTCAGGACTTGATGAGTTAGCGAGCGGCAAATACGTAGAGGAGAATTGAACTTAAAGAACAAGAAGAATTTGAAGTTTAGTGCCAAAGATCCAGATAGATGTGTCCTAACAAGAAAATTTTTTAAGCGCTCGGAATCGACTCAACGAGGGTTTCTTAACCCAACACTTTTGGTACGTATTTTTCTAACTCATTCTCTCTCGAATCTCGATGCCTTCCAATATTTCTAGCTTCCGTAGGATTCTTCGCAAAATTTTGCCACAAAAGAATAGAGAACTAGCCCGTATTTGTTGCAACGCTTAAGCCTAAAATGAAAAGGATGTGCTTGATTGTTTGATTGATTAAATTTTTTTATTGATTGCGCTTTTGCATTTCAATATGGATTTTAAGGGCAAGAGAACCCCAACAAGATACGATAAGGGATTTCATCACTATTTCTGTAGCCCACAAATCACAAACCAGGCATTCTTGCATTCCTCTGGTAATTTTAAAAATCAATTAAAACTCAGTCTTTAAGGATTCGCGCTCACTAGGGAAAGTTAATTGTGTTTAGAACACTACTTAACGGTACATTATTCAAGGGGTGTCTAAGTAAGTGTAGAGTGAAGATTATTCTAATTAAGGAACTTCGCAAAAGCGTTAGAAACCATCCTCGATCTCTGCACTTACCTAGCTTCTTGATTAGTATATCTTGAGCCCATTTCTCCATATAATTTTACTTCTATAATCAGGTTCTTGAGTAGGTCTAATTAACTTAGCAAAACATAGACTGCTCGGGGTGTGATATTCTTTCTTTATTTTATTTTTGTGAATACTTATTGATATGGGTGACACACATTTTAATCTGATTCTTCATGATCCATATTCTTTAGTTAATACTCATCTCCAATTCTTTTGTTCCAATTGTCAAGATTCTTCCCACATTCTCGAAAATTTTCTTTTCTTAAGGTGTAACCAACCGTACCAGAATTCTAATATTGGTCCAAACCCTAACACTTTTAATCCTAATCCCAAATCAAACTTAGAGTAATTGATTTAGAACTTAGAGAAAGAGGTTGACCGAATGTCTGTTTATGCATCACCACCATCACAACCCTCTTTTCCCGAAATAACCAGATGCTAGATTGACCACTTTAGAAAAAAGTATAGAAGTGGTGATTGCAGTTGAGAATCAAACAGTTTTGATGCTAGCCATGTGTTAGTTGTATGTATGCCCTAGAGGCCAGTATTGTACAGATGATGTATATTATATTGGATGCTTGAACATATATAGAGATGACTTTCTTGCTCGATATGATAGTATGCCATCTGGTTTCTCTTTATCTTAACATGTATACTAGTCTCTTTAAACTGTCTTAAAGTTACATGTTGGTAAAGCCCTTAGGATGTGTACTTGACTGCCTGGACTATGATGCAGATCATACTAGTGGGGACATGGTAGTCCATAAGTACATCCTTCAAGGTCCCTAGTCGTGGGTGTATCGAGACGGGGCATCGATATACCAGTGTAGACTAGCGTATACGCTTCTCGACCCATGAGATGGGCGATGGATGATCCCATATCCATTGGTGTTTGACATCAGAGATGGTATACGGGTGCTCAGTGGAGACTGGGTACACTGGACGGACTCGCCGAGAACTCCCAGATGGTATTATACCTCACGTCAGATGGCAGTTCTCAGGTGACACTTGTGCAGGTTAGTCTGTAGACCCGAGATCGTCATAGAGTCTTGTGTGATTCCCACTGTGCTTTGATCTCCACCTTACCACGTCCATAAGGGCGTGCAAAACGGTGGTCTTTGGGTACAGTCCCGAGTCACATGGAGGCAATGAGCGATAGGAGGGGTTTCATCTCTCCCGGTATTGGGGGTTGATGTTGCGCTGTGCTCGATTGGCCATAACAGGGAAGTCCCTGGCCAGGGCTGATCAGAGATTTGCTGGTAAGTGTTATCAGTAGTTTCTCGACCCGTTATGAGCCTCACATCGGCACGACTTATCGGTTATTGGGGTCTGACGTTTACCACCCCTAGACTTGATATGCGACATATCAGACGAACAGACCGGACTGTACGGTAAGTGTTACTGGTTGGATTCACAGGAGTGTGAGCGGGCTAGCTCGTCGATCTTCTGATCGCTCAATACCCAGATGGCCGTTACGTTTAGAAGACTGCTTGCGGCTTGTGGGTGCTTGATATGATCATCATCTGCTACCGGCGTATTGACGAGTCTTTAGAGTCCTACACAGAGGTTTCCTAGCTCAAGCGAAACGAAATAGGAGCGCATATGAGATATGTGCGGGACCGAGAATAATGCGTGTATGTGATACCGTATTACATTCTCGCGACGAATGTTTCGATTGGTTGTATACGATATAACCTAGTTATCGAATCATTGATTCGATAAATCGATACATTGAATACTAGTCGGTTATGTGCGACATGACCGGATCATTGAATCAAGTGTTGATTTAATGATTTAATGTATAATTATATATTTGATATATTACTTTGCATTAACTAGTATTGGTTCATTTTAAAAAGGATTTTCTCACTTGATATGCACATTGTCTATGTGATAAATTTTGTGTGCACTTGATTGTATCATGTTTGATGATACATACTCACTTGGATTTGTGTAAAGACTTAAACCATGTTTAGTGAATGGTTAGGGTTTCATATTTTCACTTAATTATTTATCTTTTCTTTTTTTAGAAATAGATAATAGAAAACAAAATGGTTTCTTTTATCATGAAGCTTGTTGAAGCTTCATGAAGCTTTGACCAAGTGACCACTTTGTCTTCTTCTCCTAACCCTAACCACTCATCTAAACTATAGTTAACTCTCTACACTTGACCATGGTTAGAAGATGATAAGTATGGATTTTATTATTCTTTTTTCATAACACTTATCATATTCTTTCTTCTTCTTCATCATCTTCATCAAGAAAAAAAGCTTGATTCCATCAATGGCATCTTGAGTTCTAAAGTGAGAAATCCAATTCTAAAGTGAACCCACCTCCTATTTCTTCATCCTCTACCTCTTGCCAAGTGGTTTTGGGTGTTTTCTTCACAAGTTTCACAACTAGGTGAAGTCGGAGCTTGATCCAGTGTAGCCTCGACGTAGATCATCTTCGGCATCGAAGCCGACGATTAATCCGCTCATTTCTCCGATGAAGCCGATGAGAGAGTTCGGGATTCGAGATGGACAGCGAGGGGACGACTACATGGAGCTAAGGAAGTGGATAACCGGATCTACAAAGGTTGTAGCTTTCTTCTTTTAGTTAAGATGTTAACTAGTTTATTGTTTCGCCTAAAATTCTAGTTGACGATCCGTATTAGGGTTTCTCGGCACTCATAAAATTTAAAATTGGCATGGTTGATGCCTTGTGAGACTTCATTAGCGTGCCTAGGAACCCTACAGTGGTATCAGAGCCTAGCTAGAGCCTTAGGCGATAAGTAGACGACGTTTGAAATCCGAACGAACATCGAAACCAACATCCAAAATGCTCTCTGGAAATTTTCTAAAAATCTGGTTTTTTGTGAATTAAAAATATGCAGAAAAATCAGCAGGTGTTTATAAGAGTTACTGTGAAATTCGAGAAGCTAAGTCCATTAAACCGCCGCGGTTCCGCGGCCGTACTGTCTCCTTGTCCAATGAATTTTACACAGTAATTCCTATTTTGCAGTGATATATTTTCTGGGTATTTTTATTATGTCTTCAGAGTTGAGTATTCTGGGGTTGTATTGGGAATCAGAGATTCGATCGGATTATCAAATTTTGTCTGTGTGTTTTTCCGGATAATTTTACAATATGTTAAAAAGTTCGACCGGATGTAAATACCCAATCTTTCCCCTGCCGGGAAATTTCCAATTGTTGGACTTTTCCGTAGTTTAATGACGTTCTAAGTAGTGCAAGTAACGTGATGGTCCCTCTAGAAGACAACAAACCTTAACTCGATTATGTGACCGTCTTGAACTGCCCTTTGAACTTTCGGGTTTGGGGCAGTACGGCGTGCCACATGTGAGGCGTTGGCTTGACCCTTCTATGGCTGGACCGTTGGTACTGAGGCATGAAGTGAATGTCTTTGAACTTATTTCATGTGTTGATCGGTTTCGGGAAAACTTGGGTGTTCCAATTTTCGATCGGAAAGTTTAATATTTTCTATTTATCCGGAATGGGATACAATAATTGGAATTCACAAACAGTTATGAGATAACTGAATGAATGTTATAAATCTAGCAGTTTAGTCCCACATGATATTGAAAAGAGTTTTCGATAATGAGACTAAAATGCGGGATTTATAGCTGTTAGGCATGTGATGTCTAAGTATTTCATTTGATTAGGCATGCGATGTCTAAAGAAGTTGCGGATTCCAATTGTTGTAGTTTTACACTTTCTTTTCTGTGACCGTAAGTGTAATATGTGATATCGCCGGTTTCGTTGCTATATGTCAACGACAATTGGGATGCGCATATTTACTTACGTTGATGACATGTGATGTTATGTGTTGCTGGATATGTTATATTGGATAGTCGTGTTCGAATAGCCGGGGGTTTTTATGTGAGATGAGTGTTTTTCATTTTCATTCATGTAAAAACTTATATGTAATATTCTTTTATTGGGGCACTTCCAGGTAGCGGAAGTTGTCACCTTTTGTATATTATTTACTTTTCCGCATTAGGACAGACCCAAGGAGGGGAGCACAAGTAACCGGGTTCTAGGGTCCAGTGGGAGACCTTCTCGAGGAGTCGAGTCCGGGTCTCCTAACCCTAGAATTGGTAGGGTTGCTTGCCGCACTCGTAGGGGTCTAAGGGTGTGGGATTGGCTATTCATCACGACCGTGGAATCCGTGTTTTATACTGGCTCGTATTGAAAACACGGACGCCCTAGTATATCCAATGTTTCATATGTTTCTTCTGCTGCGATATCTGTGATGTTCTGTGATAGATACAGTATATAGTATATATGATATATTATATAGACGTTACTTATGTTTTACACCCGCGCTAGCCCTGCCCCGCTCTGCCGTTAGTTACCTAACCTAACTGTGCACGAGGGGACATCGAGGCGAATGCGGATGGCATAAGTGTACGTCGTATTTATCTGTGATGTTTAGGTGCCTTAAATGATGGGACTTCATTAATGTGATTAATGAAAGAAAAGAAACCTAAGATGTTGTAGAATCGAATTTCAAAATAAAACAGATAGCTACAGTTCTTGCTTTGCACAGCGGTATATGTGATATATCCTGCACCTTATTCGATAAGGAAAGGACCGAGTTCCCTTCACCGGGAGTGACTCCTTTAGCAATAACTGTCAGATACTACACACTCGGTTTGTCTTTTGATTGCTTCTATAGTTTCTGCTTTGCACAGTGATATATATGATATATCCCGCACCTCATTCGACGAGGAAAGGGCCGACGATCCCTTCACCGGGAGTGACCCCTTTAGCAAAACTAGAAAAGCCTCAAAATCACTCCATTTCAAAACTTCATTTGATTCTACAACGATATCAAGTTCATTACGCAATAGGTTTTCAGAAAAACCTGTCGTAGCCCTCCGTCATTTCAGATAAGAACTGTTTAGTATTCGTGCTGCGTTTGTTGGCCTTTGTCAAGGCGTAGTGTGCGGTAGCTGAATAGTGCTTATCTGCTTGTGCATGTGATGCAGATTGTTTCAGGGTAGTCGTACGACCTTGTTGGCCTTTGTCAAGGGTCGTGCGGGTGGGTTTGATTCAATCAAGAAATGACGGGTTGAACTTGACTAGTAGCCTATGATTTGTTGGCCTTTGTCAATGTCATAGGACGCTAGGGGCAAAATATTATCGGGAATTTCAAGTGTTGAAATTTGCAATAAGATTGCATACCTTCTATGAGATAGTTGGATCCCGATACCCACTGCGAGTAAAAGTTACTCCTGGGAGAGTTTTACACATTACAATTAGCCGATCAAGTAGGTGTCTAGAAAGGTGTCAACGGGGTTACGCCTCTGGAAAAACGAGGTTTACATTAATTAGGTTCGTGCGAAAGCACGGGGGACCTCCCTCAAAGTACCGACACTGGCCTGGCTGAAAGATTGGCGAACTTGTAGTGTGTAATTAATCCCGGCTAGTCTTTCCTTTTTGGGTTTGAAGGAAGATTTGATAAAAACCAGTGGGAGCCATCCCGATTAGATAAGATAATAACCAATCTAATCTTGCACGAGCATACGCTAAAGTGTTTTCTTCTCTCTCTCTCCAGGTAGCGACCATGTCATGCCCTAATATAGATAATAATATGAATGTATTGACCGAACCCGCATGTTATACTGTGCTGGGGAATGTTGGTTCCGTTCTTTCTTATAAGAGTTATAGGACTGAACAGGATATAGGAGAATACCAGGATTCCCATGCCACCCGAATGAAGAAAGTACATGATGATGCATTTTCTTCGGGTGTGTTCGTTACAGAGAACTGTTTCTCCATTTGCTCCACGTCCTGGGTATTAGATACCGGGTCAGGATCCCATATATGTAATCAGTTACATGGGCTCAGGAAAGGTAGAGAACTTGGGGAAGGTGATAAAGACATTAGAGTTGGAAATGGTGCAATTGTTGCAGCTAAGACTGTCGGGGAATATCACCTTGTATTACCGACTGGTAATACATTGGTTCTGAACGAATGCTATTACATGCCGAACCTGATATGCAACATTATATCGGTTTCTTTATTGACTAAAGAGGGATATAATTTATGAACATTTTCCGTAACCAAAAGTTGGTTGGATCAGGCACGTTGTGCAATGGCATTTATGTTCTAAATCAATCAACAGTTCTGAGCATAACAAACACACACAAGAGGAAGAGTTCTGAACTGAACGAATCCTTCTTGTAGCATTGTAGACTGGGTCACATCAATGCGACACGACTAGCTAAGTTGCATAAGGATGGATATTTAAATCCGTTTGAATTTTCATCTTATGACACTTGCCAGTCATGTCTCAAAGGCAAGATGACCAAAACTCCGTTTACGGGACACGGAGAAAGAGTTACCGAACTCTTGGGACTGATACATAGTGATGTATGCGGTCCTATGTCTACTCATGCCAGGGATGGTTCTTCGTACTTCATTACATTCACTGACGATCTCTCTAGATTCGGATATGTGTTCCTGATGAAACACAAATCAGAAGCTTTTGAGAAATTTAGAGAATATAAACAAGAAGTCGAGAACCAAACCCGAAAAAGTATTAAAATCCTTCGATCTGATCGAGGAGGTGAATACTTGAGGGTTGACACGAAGAACAACACGGCGGATCCACTCACGAAGGCCATTCCCCAGATACAGTTTGAGAGACTCTTCGGGATGCTCGGTATGCGATACTACAGCAGCTGGCCTTAGTGCAAGTGGGAGATTGTTAGTTGTATGTATGCCCTAGAGGCCAGTATTGTACAGATGATGTATATTATATTGGATGCTTGGACATATATAGAGATGACTTTCTTGCTCGATATGATAGTATGCTATCTGGTTTCTCTTTATCTTAACATGTATACTAGTCTCTTTAAACTGTCTTAAAGTTACATATTGGTAAAGCCCTTAGGATGTGCACTTGACTGCCTGGACTATGATGCAGATCATACTAGTGGGGACATGGTAGTCCATAAGTACATCCTTCAAGGTCCCTAGTCGTGGGTGTATCGAGACGGGGCATCGATATACCAGTGTAGACTAGCGTATACGCTTCTCGACCCATGAGATGGACGATGGATGATCCCATATCCATTGGTGTTTGACATCATAGATGGTATACGGGTGCTCAGTGGAGACTGGGTACACTGGACAGACTCGCCGAGAACTCCCAGATGGTATTATACCTTACGTCAGATGGCAGTTCTCAGGTGACACTTGTGCAGGTTAGTCTGTAGACCCGAGATCGTCATAAAGTCTTGTGTGATTCCCACTGTGCTTTGATCTCCACCTTACCACGTCCATAAGGGCGTGCAAAACGGTGGTCTTTGGGTACAGTCCCGAGTCACATGGAGGCAATGAGCGATAGGAGGGGTTTCGTCTCTCCCGGTATTGGGGGTTGATGTTGCGCTGTGCTCGATTGGCCGTAACAGGGAAGTCCCTGGCCAGGGCTGATCAGAGATTTGCTGGTAAGTGTTACCAGTAGTTTCTTGACCCGTTATGAGCCTCACATCGGCACGACTTATCGGTTATTGGGGTCTGACGTTTACCACCCCTAGACTTGATATGCGACATATCAGACGAACAGACCGGACTGTACGGTAAGTGTTACTGGTTGGATTCACAGGAGTGTGAGCGGGCTAGCTTGTCGATCTTCTGATCGCTCAATACCCGGATGGCCGTTACGTTTAGCAGACCGCTTACGGCTTGTGGGTGCTTGATATGATCATCATCTGCTACCGGCGTATTGACGAGTCTTTAGAGTCCTACACAGAGGTTTCCTAGCTCAAGCGAAACGAAATAGGAGCGCATATGAGATATGTGCGGGACCGAGAATAATGCGTGTATGTGATACCGTATTACATTCTCGCGACGAATGTTTCGATTGGTTGTATACGATATAACCTAGTTATCGAATCATTGATTCGATAAATCGATACATTGAATACTAGTCGGTTATGTGCGACATGACCGGATCATTGAATCAAGTGTTGATTTAATGATTTAATGTATAATTATATATTTGATATATTACTTTGCATTAACTAGTATTGGTTCATTTTAAAAAGGATTTTCTCACTTGATATGCACATTGTCTATGTGATAAATTTTGTGTGCACTTGATTGTATCATGTTTGATGATACATACTCACTTGGATTTGTGTAAAGACTTAAACCATGTTTAGTGAATGGTTAGGGTTTCATATTTTCACTTAATTATTTATCTTTTCTTTTTTGAGAAATAGATAATAGAAAACAAAATGGTTTCTTTTATCATGAAGCTTGTTGAAGCTTCATGAAGCTTTGACCAAGTGACCACTTTGTCTTCTTCTCCTAACCCTAACCACTCATCTAAACTATAGTTAACTCTCTACACTTGACCATGGTTAGAAGATGATAAGTATGGATTTTATTATTCTTTTTTCACAACACTTATCATATTCTTTCTTCTTCTTCATCATCCTCATCAAGAAAAAAAGCTTGATTCCATCAATGGCATCTTGAGTTCTAAAGTGAGAAATCCAATTCTAAAGTGAACCCACCTCCTATTTCTTCATCCTCTACCTCTTGCCAAGTGGTTTTGGGTGTTTTCTTCACAAGTTTCATAACTAGGTGAAGTTGGAGCTTGATCCAGTGTAGCCTCGACGTAGATCATCTTCGGCATCGAAGCCGACGACTAATCCGCTCATTTCTCCGATGAAGCCGATGAGAGAGTTCGGGATTCGAGATGGACAGCGAGGGAACGACTACATGGAGCTAAGGAAGTGGATAACCGGATCTACAAAGGTTGTAGCTTTCTTCTTTTAGTTAAGATGTTAACTAGTTTATTGTTTCGCCTAAAATTCTAGTCGACGATCCGTATTAGGGTTTCTCGGCACTCATAAAATTTAAAATTGGCATGGTTGATGCCTTGTGAGACTTCATTAGCGTGCCTAGGAACCCTACACCATGTTCATACAACAATATGATCAATTATTTCATGCTCAATCGCAATCATTGGCTAGAATCGATGAACAAGTGAAACAATTAGTTGTACGGATTCTTGGGAGTGAACACAGTTAAATTGAAACCGATAATGGTGAAATCTTTCAGTTAGGTAGTCAACTAAATAAGATACATGATTAAATATTTTTTGAAGATTTCTTAGATGATGATGAAGATACAATAATTGATTTGACTAAGTGTTATAAGGACAAGCAAGAAAATCCTCCGAGTCGGTCTACACCGACTTATTATAACAAGAAATTTTTTGAGGAGACTAGTAAATTTGATGGGTATGATGTTGATATACTGTTCAAGGAAATTATTTATAAGGAACCCACGACTTTAGTTTTACCGATTGATATAGTTTTTGAAGAAACTTTAGAGTAGGAAACTACATTCTTAGATGACATAGATCCACCCATAAACGAATGTAATGAGGGAAAACTTGAATTGAGAGATATAAGCTGTGATGTTATTGATGAGAATATGATTGTAGAGGAGTATAGGGAGAAAGTTAACTTTGATAAACATTCTTTCACGCCGAGTTTTGAAGAGATTTATGCGGATTAACTTACTATCTTGATGAGTTTGAGTCACGATTAAATTGGGAACATCCTAACGACCTCTCTTTTGCTGAACTTCTGAGAATGAACTCCGGTATTTAAATGAACTTGACTACAAAATTCATCACATGATTCTTGTACACAAAATTCATTCAGGCAATATTTCTTTGACTCTTTCAAAATTTCGTCTTCATTTTCAACGTTTTCTGATTCCTCTATTCATGCACCCATGCCCAACGCTAACATCTAACAATTACATTAACATTTTCTTTGATATATACTATTCATTTTACCAGTCTTGGCCTTACATTGACAAAATTTTTGAATGGTTGGTACTAATTTGTGGACTAACACAATCTCCTAATTTCAACTACCGTAATTAGTTAACATTTTGTAAATACCATTTTAGCTTCTTAGTTCTTAGTTTACCTTTTTGTGAATAAAAGCTCACCCGAATGTCTAAGTCTAGCAACCGGAGACGAAGGCAACGGTGAGGACATCGTCAATCTCAAATTTGGGGGTGAGCACTCTATTTGCTTTGTTGCATCATGTGTAAATTCTGCATTGCATATATATTAGAAAACCTACAAAAATTCGAAAATTTTTCCAAAATATAAAAACTTTGTCGTCAAGTTAGCTAGTGGGGAAACTTAGACTCAAAGTCTGACGGTTTAGCTTGATAGATTAGAAATAACTAAATTCTAGGTTTAGAAATTAAAAACACGAAAAATAACCCTCCTTTGAGTTTAACTGTAGCAAATTTACGTCTTTGCATCACACTGCACGTGTCATGAGTTTTGAGAATTAGATGACAAGTTTGAAATGTCTTAAAAACTTTTAAAATTGAGAATGTTCTTAAGATCGAGCTAGTTTGTTTAGAAATAAGTAATATTGAGTCTGATTCATGAATAAAGTTGATATGAAGGGAACTTGTCTAAAAAATAACACATCTTGAGCTTGATTGAAGTGATTACACACCTTATCCACACGAACATGTCTTGGGATAAAAAGAATAAGTGGAAATGTCTTCATTAGTTTTCTTTCTAAGTATTTTCACGCAAAAATAAGTCTCTGTTTTATGGCATTGGAGACTTGGACAATTAAGTCCTAGGGATGTCTCTGCACCTAATACCCTAAAGCTATCTGGCTTGGGAATTATTGACCCAAAACTTGTTAAGAAGCCTAGAAAGCCTAATAAAACAAGCCAAGAAAGTGTTTTCTCCAAGTTAAAAGTGCTTGCAGTTCTTTGTGGGAGAATAATCTTGGTTAGGGACGAGTTTCGAGTACAAAAACATATTAATCTTTAGAAAGAGAATTCAACGGAGATACGAAAGTTCGAATCGAAAGATTAAAATACTTTTTGCACAATCATGAAGGTGTGTATGAACGAAGACTGAAATAATCCTAGAGGGGGTGAATAGGATTAAGCTAACAATACCTGTTTCCTGATTAAAAATCAGGAATTAGCTCAATAAGGTATCACGTGTTCACATGTGACCAAAAGTCACGTGTTGACACGTGATCCATTTACAGAATTAAAAATCCTGAGCAATCAGAAGTAAAACAAGTGGCCGAGGAAAGACCCCAAACGGGGGTCACGTGCTCACACGTGACCAGAGGTCATGTATTGACACGTGATAATCCTTCAGCCCAATTAAAGTACAGAATTAAATTCTGAATGAGAAGGGGTCATGTGCCAACACGTGATAGGCTTTGAAAGCCTTATAAATTGATATAATTAAATTCTAATTAAAGGGAAATCAGAAACCCTAAATGGGAAAATATTTCTTTAAATCTTTCCAAACAAAAAAGGATTATGGGGGACCGTTGGATTAAAAAATCCAAGGGAGATTAAGAATAACCAATTTATGGAAAGATTTTAGACAAGGAAAGATTTCCCTAAAATTCACCAAAAATAACAAACAGAATATCTTTTGGATTAAAAATCCAATGGTGAATAAAATTCACTAAGAAATCTAAAAGATCATATTAGTTATAAAAAACAAACAAAATCTTTCAATGAAAGATTTACTAAACAAATTGATTCTTTTCCTTCTCTTATAAATAAGAGCCAAGAAGAGAAGAAAAAAAAGAATTTTGGGGGAGAGAGAATTTTGGGATCTTGAAATTTTTAGAAAACAACAGCAGAGAGAAAAGAGAGGAGAATTTAATTCTCAAGAAAAGAAAACCCTAGGTGAGAAAAGGGATAGGGATCAAAGCTTCATAAAACAAAAAAGAGAATTTAATTCTCAATCTAAGAGTTTAACTCTTCTGCAAATGAACTTAATTCTTCCTTTGGTTGAAAATCTGCAGAAGCAAATCTCCCCACATGTTGAGAATTTAATTCTCATCGGGGAGATTCTGCCATGAAGATCCAAAATTTAGAGGGAGAATTGAGTTTGGAGAATTTAATTCTCCCAATTCACAGGAATTTAATTCCTCCAAGATAAAACCAGGATTTAACCCTATATGAGAATTCAATTGTCCCAAATTTATAGGAATTTAATTCCTCCAAGATAAAACTAGGGTTTAACCTTACTTGAGAATTTAATTCTCCCAAATTCACAGGAATTTAATTCCTCCCAAACAGAATTAGGGTTTAACCCAACATAAGAATTTAATTCTTCCATATGTATAGGAATTTAATTCCTTTAAAAACTAAATTAGGGTTTAACCCTACAAAGAATTTAATTCTTAAAAATAAAGAGACTTGAAAGATCTCTATGCATGTAAAAAACTAGATCACGTGTCCCCACGTGACCCTAAACAGATACCCTAAAAATGAGAAGGAAAAAGCTTGGAGGAAATGCCTCACGTGCTCCCACGTGACCCTCATAATATAGGGAACAAAAGCAAAGGCAGTATTGGCTTTGGGCGCTCTCACGTGTTACCACGTGACCCCTAATAAATGCTTTAATAATCAATGCACAAATATCCATCACGTGCCAAGGCAACCACAAACAAAACAAACACCCACGACACGAAGTTACCATTTGGAGAAGGAGAAAGTGGTTACCGTGATGCGGTAGCGTAATTAATTGCAGGGGCTTGCGCCTGCAGGGAAGAGCGTCCCCACAATCAAAACCCCTCGAATGAGGGGGAATCTGATGAAGTCTGCTACATCGGCTGCATCCGTTCAAACCTTCGATACATGGTGCCATAAATCAACTTGGCATCTTCGGAGAGGTGGACGGATAGCACCAATTAGCATCTGCCCCGAGACGTCCGCCGCGTCTTCGTCCGTGTCTTTCGGCGCGTAACAGATTCTGGCACTCCCGGTGGGACCTTTTCCTCTTTCCACTCCACACTTCGTGTGTCGTGTTCGCGAACAAATCGCGGTTTACTAATGGTTGCCCTTGGGTTCGAGGTACTAAAATTTGGCGTCTTGCTTGGTGCAGAAAACGAAACATCAATGGCTTCTACTTGCGCGAAGTGTTCCAGCTGCAGCTGCAACTCGCGTTCTGCTTCATCTAGAGGCATAGCTTACGGGCCCCAAGCGGCCTCCCTGTTCACGATGCTGGTGGAACAGGTCATTCAGGCCACCACTGTATTGTTTCGGGACCATGCTCCCGCCAACGAGCTTCAGCGCTCCTATACCAACACAAGAAGCTCCCAAGAAGTCGGTCTTTGATCGGCTTGCAACTACAGCGGCCCCTCCTAAAGGGTCGTCCAGCTCCGGCGCCTCAGTCTTCGCCAGATTGGGCCAAAATTCATGTGGGCCCATGATGAAGCCTGCAATTCCAGAAAAGGTTATTCCGAAGAGGATAGCCATCCCTGCTCCTGAAGTCACGAAGGCTGCTTCCTCTGTTCGAAAGCCGGCCTTCGCAAGACTGACTATCCCCTCTCAACGGACTTCAGTCTTCAACCGGCTAGCGCCAATAACAGCCTCTCCTCAAAGCAGGGGGGCATGAGGAAGCTCATCCAACAGCAGAGGTAATCCCAACTGTTCGACATGCTCGACGTCCCCACTGGCGCCGGGTAAGGAAACCTGGAGGCAACTCCCCCTCTGGGCTAACTCCACCAGCCCCAACGGTGGAAGTCAATGTTGTTGTTCCAACCGGGAACAACTTTGAATTGCTGAACAAGGTGCGCCGGAACTCTCCTACCGCCATACTGAAAAGATCTCCTCCACCCGTGGAGAATGCACCGAAAACAAATCCGGAATAGCCCCCTCAGCGGCTATCCTCCAAAATCTACAAAGTCTGGCGACAGGTCCAGGGGTCGGTGATTGATCAAGATTACCCTCGCCGACAGAAAAAGGTGAAGGTTCAACAGGAAGAGAACTGTCCTGTCAAGACACAAAGGACGATAACTACCTGGGTGCCCGCTACAACGGCCCCCTCAACGTCAACTGCTCAAAAGAGAAGGAGGCCAGAGAAAGCCCCTGTGACTACGGCAGACCACAAAGACGCTGAGCCCAAACGCCCTAAGTCTGGGGGCATAATGGTGCATACTGTTTATATGGCTTCCGGAAAAGAGGAAAGCCGCGCTTCGACAGGTCACCGACCGCTCACCCGATCTATGACAAAAGCCCAGGAGTAGCAACAGAAGCTTCAGGAAATGCTAACACAAATGGCCGCACTCACCGGGCCAAAAGAAAGCCCGGAGGCGTCATCAGAGCAGCGTCATGAACAAGAAACCGATGCTGACTTCCTCCGCAGAGTCCTCGAAAAGAAGGACAGAGAAGCAGCAAAACAAGAAGCTAATATAAAACGAATGGCACTTCTCTTCCAAGACATGGCTGGAATGATGTTACAGCCGGAATCTCCAGCTGAAGACCCCCCGATCATCATTGAAGACGACAGAGGGGAGACATCGAACCCTCCTCCGGCTCTTTCAGCAGCCAAAGAGGAGACCTTCCCAAAAGTTGCCCTGGATGACTACATTGCTCAGCAAATACGAGCTCACCAGGCAAATGAAGCGGCCAGCCAAATTGTTAAAAATGGAAGACCATATCCAGGCTGGTATGACCAAATAAAGTACCCGCCGGGATACACGATCCACAAATTTCATATGTACAAGGGGACAGGAAATCCCCACCAACATGTCTCCCAGTTCAGGGCTCTATGTGGTAACACCGGAGGTGATGATAAACTCCTCCTTCGCCAGTTCGTCGGCAGCTTGTCAGAGACGGCATTCGAATGGTATTCTGAACTTCCAAACGACTCTGTCAAGACATTTGCGGAAATGGAACTGCTGTTTACGCAAAGATTTGCGAGCGCTAGCGAGCATACCCCAATTACTGCATTAATTAACGCCAGGGTAAATCCAGGCGAAACTTAGGTACAATACGCAATACGGTGGCGAAATTTATGGTCAAAATGTGAGCAGCGCATCGAGGAAGCGCCGGCGGTGGGCATGTTCGTGGGCACTCTGGACCCTCATGCAACTATCTCCCAATTTATGATATTCTTCAAGCCGACCACATTCCAAGCCTTGATCGACAAGCTGGCCCAGATGGACCAGATGGGTCATAGACCATCTCCTCCGAAGCCGGAACCGCGGAACGAAAAGGGTAAAGGGAAGGCGACATTCGTTGCGAATACTCAATAGCAACCTAGTGCCCCAAAACTAACGGATCAACTGGAAGAGAGACGGCGATACTACAATGAGAAAATGAAGCGTCCTTATTCATTCCTTCGGGAAAAAACGAAGAGACTGTTCGAACTGGCGGTGCATAACAGGCTTATCAATCTGCCGAATCCGAAACGACCGTTGCAACCCGGCGAGACTAATAGTCCCAATTATGGCCCTTACCACCAAACGGTACGCCATCCAATTGAAGATTTCTTCGTCTTTAAGGGATGGATCGAGGACCAATACCAATAAGGCAAGTTTGCGTTGTCTGAGAAGTGGAAAGTAAGCCCACCACAACCGCACACTCCTAAGAAGACAGACACACCGGGGGCATCGTGCTCTTTTGTTGAAGAGGCTCCATGGGAGGTCGCTCTTTCAGCCAAAACTAAAAGAATGCTGAACGATCTCTAGACATGCCCGGCGATCAGGTGGAAGAATCTGCTGGAACCCGAGATTATCAAGGGAATGCTGAAACCGCGCCCAACTCCAAAAATTGGTGGTGATATTCAAAGCACTCACACCTGGCCGTCAAAGTCTTCAAAGAAGAAGAAGAAGAAAGCCAAGAAGCCCGTGAAGCCTGGTGACAAGCACATGGACCTACAAAAATATATCGACGCGCTGGAATAATATAACCAGAAGGTGCGGACCCCGATCACACTCAAAGAATTTCTTAGTCACGTCCTTGAAGACGGAGATGATGGAGAAGACTCGTCGGATGAATCTGAGGATTACGTAGCAAGTTGCCATGTGATCTCTCACTCGTCGATAAACGATGAAGAAGTTCCTTACACAGAGAAACTGAGGGCAGGTCCTGAGCCGGAATTTCTAGGGCCATCAAACGAAATGATTGATGCATTCCTGAATGAAGCTCTTCTTAAAAGCAAAGCTGCTCGAGAGTGCGAGATGGACATATTTGAAAAGGCCAAACGCCGGCGACTGGACGAAAGAGTTGAAACACTCCTGCTAGATCAAAGTACATCCATTGCAAATAAAAATAGGTTCAAGACGAGGAAGAGGTTCGCCAAAGCCATATCAATGGGAATGAAGCTACAACCCTCCGAAGGAAACATTCTTGGTGAAGCAGAAATGCATCCTAGCTACTGCTTATATCATCGAAAGATTGCGCATCCCACCGAAGAGTGCAACGCTTTTAAGAGATGGCAGCAGGGATATGTTGCTCACCGGCAATATTTTAAGCGGATGAAACGCAAAACTCGTCGGGAGCGAAAAAGTACGACCGAGGAGCTTAGAAGAACTACCGGCAGCTGTCGCATAGTTAACGCCGAGGGATCGCAAATTCTCACCTTCGGGAGCGACTCTGACAATGAAATGACTTTTGGCAGATCACTTGCTTAGGCAATTGAGTCAATCGTGAAATGTCAAGTACCACACCAGATGTTGTTTTTGCACTAGATGCGATAAGTTTATATTAATCCAATCCTGGAGAAACATAAGGAAGCAGTTTTAGAACATAAGTGAATGTTCTACGGATTTGATGACGGCAGCCTCCTTCGGGAGACGGTTATCATTCCAAGCTTCCAAAGCGACCTGGATGACAGAGTGATTGTCAGAGTTATAGTTTTCTCTCTGACGGGAGACAGTATTATGGACAGGTGGTCCAAGAGGATACTGTGGGAGGCATGGTACGCGATACTGATTAGGTTCAGTTATCAATACAGTCTAAGAAGTTTGGATTTGGAGTTCATTTATGAACTAGGTCCCATCATATATCCAGAAATATTCTAAGACAGGTATTACTCGATTCGGGAGATGGCTTTCTCCACGAACTTGAGATTAAGAGAGACATAGAAAGAAACATCAGGACAGATCCACTCACTGAGGCTATGAGTATGCGACATCGCAATAATAGCCTTAAGTGCAAGTGGGAGATTGTTGGATATAGTGTCCTCTAAGTCAATTATTGGATCGCAGATACGTGATTGCAATGATTGAGGGAGGACCTATACCGATATGAAAGTCTTGCTCGAGATGATAGTATGCTATCTGGTTTGTCTTTATCATCGTTTACATGCTTTAGTTCTCTATTGCATGTTGATAGAGCCCATAGGATTCTTGCTTGACTGCCAGCAGTATGATGGCGATCATATACGTGGGAGCTGGGGTCTGTCAGCACATCCTTAAAGTGTCCCTCGTCGTAGGAGTTTCGAGACAGGGCATCGATACTCCAGAGTAGACTGGTGTATACAGTCGGGACCCCGACAAGGGGCGATGGCCGGTCTCACAAGCCATTGGTGTCAGTTGGTTCACCTAAGATGTATACAGGTGCTCATTGCATTATGAGTACACCGGACAGGACTCGCCGGGAACATGCTAGTTGGTATTATATATATCGTCAGATAGCAGTTCCCTGGTGACATGTGTACAGGTTAGTTTGTCGACCTGAGATCGTCATTTGTCTCGTGTGAGTTCCCACTGTGCTTTGATTACTATCCTACCACGCTCAAAGGAGACGTGCAAACAGGTTTTAGTTGGGTACAGTCCTGAGCCACATGGAGGCAGTGAGCGGATCGTCAGGGATTCGTCTCTCCCGGTATTGGGGGTTGATGTCGTACAGTGCACGGGTGGCCATCACTAGAAATCGTCGGCCGAGGTAGTGGAGAATTACTGATTTGGATCAGTAGTTTCTCAGGAGGTGATGGGCTTCATACCGACACGAATTATCGCGTTATTAGGGGTCTGACTTTATCCACTCCCTAGATTCGATATGCGATACTCTAAGACGAACGGAACGGACTGTACGGATATTGTCACTGTCAGGCTCAGTAGGGTTTCTGGATGAGTTCGCTCGTCAGCTTCCCTTCCAATCAATACATAGGCAACCGTTACGTACAGCTTGTACCTCTGACGTGCTAGTGGTTATACCCAGTGCCAGTGTGTTGATGAGTCATTAGAGTCCCCCACAGACAGTTTCCCAAGTTCGGGCGAAACGTTGTAGAGGCCATATGGTTTTATGGCAGAGTTCGGAAAATGCACGTGCGATTACGCACGTGTCATATTTTGGGCAGATAATACTGGTCGGCTTTGGTTTAAGCCGGATCCGAGTATTATGCTATGTAGATATAATATCTTTGTCTCAGTTGCATTTGTATTCGGTCGTAATACAAATGCGGGTATGTTTATATTTTTACGGGGTTATCCTGAAATTCGTTTCAGGATCACTTTTGGAAGTTGCCAGTTTCCTGTTTTCTATCACCCGTCTTTAACATTCGGTTAAAGACGAATTTATCTTTTCTTCTTGAGGGTGAGTCATGAGGTGAGTCATGAGTGGAAGCTTCATGTTGTGATGACTAGGATTAGTGACTCATGGATGCTTTAATGGTTCATTTAATGATATGATGATGTGTTTATATGAATCATTGTTTCATTAAATGATTATGCTAGGTGTTCTTTGTGACTCATTCATTTGTATTAGTGCTAATGGTCACTATTTTGACTCCTACACTCACCTCCCTCCCTCTTCATATATGGCCGACCCCTTGAGTGAGAAGAATGGTTGCTTGAGAGAAAAAAGATGATAGTTTTAGTGTATGGAAATTTCATAGCTCATTTCTCATTTCACCCGATTCAAAAGGCAACTTCATTAACCGTTCGTCCATGGCTTTGGACGAAGCGAGACAAAGTGTTCTACTCATTCTCTACATCATCTTGGTCGTCTCTTTTTGCAAACTTGACGACCGAGTTACCTCGGTTCAGAGGCGGGAGCCCGTTTAAAGATCCGTCGACGTGGTGCCACCTGGACGAGAAGACTGGAGATTCAGGAGATCGGAGCAGCCGCAACAAAGTGTGGGATGATGGTTGAAGACCGAAGGACTCGGATCGTTCGGTATATCTTTTCTACCCACTTTGTAGTTTGTTAGTTTAGCTTTAATGGCAGATCCGGGTTATAGTATACGATAGCGCCAGTTGTAAAAGTTTTTGTTCCGCATTTGGCGTCTGTTGGACGGCCGGGGCGCTACCGTGCACTTACAGTGGTATCAGAGCCTCACCATTAAGCTTTACTAACTTGTGCTAACGCGTTTAAAATATCGATCGAACGGATTTTCGAAAACTATAATTTTTCTGTACAAACTTTCTGTCGATTTTAAATCTAGTCTAAAAATTATTTTGAGCATCATAGAAATTCGTGCAGGATTTTATTAGAACACTGGTGAAATTTGATCAAGTGATCTTACTATTCCACCGCGGATCCGCGGCCCAAACCAGGGTTTAGCCGCGGATCCGCCGCGAGAATGTGGGTTCAAGGCTCCAAATTTCTACAGTATGTTCTACATAGTGAATTGTGGTTTCTGGAATATTTCTTTTGGGCCCATATTTTGTTACTGTACAGCAGATGTTCGTGGGGCCCACTTTGGGAAATTTTGTCGATCGAAATTTAAACGTGTTAGTTTACAGTACTTACTTTATATCTCCGACCGGGAATGTCATTCGAGTGGTAAATTGCGTCTAACTGCTATAGTTCTTTTAGACGGATTTGCGAACGTGACATTCGCGTTGATGTTCTGTGTTGTGCTGTGATGTTGCGGATATGTCGTGGTGGATAGCAGGGTGCAATGATAGTGCTGTTTGGATTTATTTGTACATTTGATATTGCGGGGCGAGCGTCCAACATGTGAACTGCCGTCACTGCCTGTTTGTATAATAATCTTTTAGGGCACGACCGGGTTGAGGTCGATGTACCCGTTGTACATATTTTTATTTCTGTACTAGGTTTATCCCGCGACGGAGTGCACGGATAGCCGGGTTCTGGAGGGCAACGGGTCCGTATCTCATGGCTCTGAGAGGCAGAGGGGCCTCACTCTAGAATTGGCAGTGTAAGTGCACGGCGGCGCCCCGGCCGTCAATCCGACGCCGGAATGCGGAAGCGGTGAAAAACTTTAATTTTGCGGACTTAGCAAACCGGCACCACCGCGCACTAAACATCCGGATCGTAACCATTAACAAGTCTAAGCAACTAACTAGATAGGGAAGAGAAGTATACCGACAGATCCGAGTCCTCCGGTCTTCTCGTCGTCGTCCCGATCTCCTGCGGAATGTCCCGTCTCCTCCTCGTCGCCGGAAGTGCACCACATCGCCTACATCGTTTACGGGCTCCCACCTCAATGCCGAGGCAACTCGGGCACGAAGCCGGCTACTCGACGTGCCCAAGATATGCTGTAGAATGTTGTGTAGGACTCAAGTCTCACTTTGGGGTTCATGGAGATGCCACTTGGGTAGAGGGATGAAACAAGAAAAATGTGGAGGAACTTGGGGTATTTTGGAGCATGAAATGAACCAAAAATATCCCCTCAAAATTTTGGATAGCCTCCACCACCAATGTGGCCGGCCATGCTCTTGGAGAGGGGAGAAATGAGAGTGTGTTTTCTATGGATAATGAGAGAGCCATCTCATTCTCCAATGGAGAGAGAGAGAGAAAACTATCATACAAAAGAAATCATCACCAAAACAAAACCCACACTCAACCACCAACCACCAACCTCATCATTAACAACCATGATGAGATCCAAAGTCAAGCTATCATGAAAAAGGAAAGTCAAATGATAGGACAAGTATCATGACATGATGATATGCAAAGACCCCCTCCACAAATGCTTATTTGCAACAATGCAAATAAACCCTCCTCCACCAATCTTCGGCCAATGAACGATACAATGGAAATCGGACGAAACTAAAAGCAAACTGGCAACTCCAGAAAACTGGTCCCGTAATAAATTACAGGAAAACCCCAATACTGTGCATACACACCCGCATCTGTATTTCGACCGAAATGCAAATGCAATGAGACAAAGTCTACAGTGTACTATACTAGGATCCGGCTTAAACCAAAGCCGGCTAGTAATATCCGTCCGATCCTGATCCGTGCAATACCGCACGTATCTGATCGAACCCTGCCATATATCCATACGGCCTATAGTACAAACTGTCCGATCCTGATCCGTGCAATACCGCACGTATCTGATCGGACCTTGCCATATCTCCATACGGCCTCTACAACCTTTCGCCCGAAAGCTGAGTAACTGAATGTGGGGGACTCTAAAGACTCGTCAACACCTTGGTTGTGGATTTAACCACTAGCACGTCAGAGGTATAAGCCAATACGTAACGGGCTACCAGGTACTGACTAAAAGGGATGTCTGTGAGTGAACTCAGCCAGACAACCCTACTGAGCCTGTCAGTGACAATATCCGTACAGTCCGGTCCGTTCGTCTATGAGCATCGCATGGCGGGCCTAGGGGGTTGGTAAAAGTCAGACCCCCAAAAGCGGTACAAGTCGTGTCGGAGTGTAGCCCAGAACACCCTGAGATACTACTGGAATACCTACCAGTAAATCTCCTTGCCTCGGCCGAGGGCTTCGTGTAATGGCTCTCCTAGACACAGCACGACCTCACCCCCAATACCGGGAGAGACGAACCCCTGAAGATACGCTCACTGCCTCTATGTGGCTCGGGACTGTACCCAACTAAAACCTGTTTGCACAACTCCTTTGAGCCGTGGTAGGGTAGTAATCAAAGTACAGTGGGAACTCACACGAGACAAATGACGATCCCCAGGTCAATGAACTAACCTGCACACATGTCACCTGGGAACTGCCATCTGACGTCTGGTATATGACCAACTGGCATGTTCCCGGCGAGTCCTGTCCGGCGTACTCATAACCCAATGAGCACCTGTATACATCTTAGGTGATCCAACTGACACCAGTGGCTTGTGAGACCGGCCACCGCCCCTCGTCGGGGTCTCGACTGTATACACTAGTCTACTATGGAGTATCGATGCCCTGTCTCGAAACTCACACGACTAGGGACCATTTCAGGATATGCTTATAGACTCCCAGCTCCCACTTATATGATCGCCCTCATACTGCTGGTGGTCAAGCAAAAATCCTAGGGGCTCTATCAACGTGTAATAGCGACGTGTCAGGTCACCTAAAACAGTACACGATGATAAAGGTAAACCAGATAGCATACTATCATCTCGAGGAAGACTGTCCTACCGGGATAGGTCCTCCATCAATCATTGCAATCACGTACCTGTGATCCAATAATTGACTCTGAGGGCATTATCTCCAACAATCTCCCACTTGCACTCAAGGCTAATTATTGCGATGTCGCATACTCACAGCCCGTGTGATACCGACACCCAACTCCTCTACTACTCAGTCTCACAAAGCTCGTTTGCGAAACTATTGCGTTCGAGGAATAGCCTCAGTGAGTGGATCCGCCTTGATGTCTCTTTCTATGTCTCTCTATATCTCAAGTTCGCGGAGAAACCCATCTCCCGAAATGAGCAATACCTGTCTTAGAATGTGTCTGGATGTCTGATGGGACATAGCTCATAAATGAACTACAAATCCAAACTTCTTAGACTGTATCGTCAACTGAACTTAATCAGTATCCTGCGCCAGGCCTCCCTCAGTATTACCTTGGACCACCTGTCCAAAATACTGCCCCTCGTCAGAGGGAAAACTATAACTCTGACAACCTCCTTGTCGTCCATGTCACCTTGGAAGCCTGGAATGATAACTGTCTCCCGAATGAGGCTGTCGTTATCATATCCCTAGAACATCCTCTTATGTTCCAAAACTGCTTCCGACTGTTTCTCCAGGATTGGATTAATGTCAACTTATTGCATCTAGTGCAAGAACAACATCTGGTGTGGTACTTGACATCTCATGATTGACTCAATTGCCTAAGCAAGTGATCTGTCAATCATGCACGTCCCTCTCCCCTTTAGTCTGTAAGACACCTTTAGAGAGGGTGACTCCATCACCTGCAGGTATACTACCGTGCCAGGAGTCGTCCATTCTAAATACTCTTAGAATGCTGTCAAGTACCCTGATTGGGAAACCACCCAAATCCAGATCTAAAACCATAGATCTAGTAACCAGTATGTCTGATATAATGTCCAAGTCCCATGTGGAGAAACCACTGTGTGACGACCAAAGTATAACCGATTGTAGTATAGGAGTTTCTTTTCCTACTTTGTGTATGTCATCCAAATACCATGACATCACACCTTACTACCTTCTCAACAGATCTATCCCCTATTCTGATGAAGTCAAACCCATGACTGTCACGTCAGAAATAGATGATCTATCTCCGCTATATCTGCTTTAGTCTATAAATAGACATAAGCTACCTGTCCACCAATGCTTCCGCTGCTCCCACTGACTACGACAACCCTCTGGCAGAGTCATATACACGTACACTTCTAAAACTAGTTTAGAACGACGCTATACTCATCCTCCGGCCGGGTCTCGCAGCCTGGAACAACAGCAATGGTAAATGTGGGTAAACAAGAACTTCCCTGTCACCGTCCTTGAGGCTACCGTAGTACCTCTCGGGTGCCTGAAGTTACCCACCAAATCTGCGGAGTGGCCAATGGAATGTCAATCCAGATTGAATCTTTAGGTTCCTTATCAAATCTTCAGTAATCGTTCGTGGTTCTGGAATCACTTCCAGTTTTACCATACTCCCACTACTGTTTTCTGAAAAAATCCATTTTTAATAAAACTGTGGCGAGTCTAGAACAATACTGCTATTGTTCATCCAGATGGTAGAAAGTCAACCCTCGTCATAGCCTGGGTCAACCCACAAACAGCCATTACAGAAACGTGCCTTGAGTTATCCAGAGTCTGGTTTTAATCATAAGCTGGACAACTCCCCGTACCTTAACAACGTTAAGATACGAACTGTTCTATATCCCATATAGGACCAGAGGCACTGATTTGATTGAACCAGATCCAAATCATGCAACTGTCTCCAGTGCATGTCAACTAAATGGAAGGAGGCCGATCAGCGTTACTCAACTTAGGAATGCTTCCAATTTTGAGTAACCTGAAAGAGAAGCAAGTTCTCTTAATCATTACTATCAACTGAATACCATACACAAGTATCTACATCTTCGATCATTTTGAAGAATCCCGATACTTGCTACACCTGGTTCTCTACTCTATTCAAATACCTATAACTTCTCAAAATTCAGACCCTGTGTTTCCGCGAAACACTTGTCTAAAAACTAGAGAAGTCATAAGTAAACCGAATATAGTACGAGGACCAACCCCTCTGTCCTGATGGACCCTGGACAACATACAATACTCTGTATAAGTCCCTTGAGTCTGATAACTCATTCACTGTGTGTCGTAGGTTGAAAACTGTACTTATGGTTAAGAAGAATTACACCGCTGTTTAATGCTCCTTACCTAACCATCCACTGATATAAGTAAATGTCATAGACATAATTTCAGAAAGGTATATCTCACTCTATGAAAATAGACGTACAGATATATCAATTTGAAATTGGTGCACAAAAGCGGATATTCAAAACCAAATATTTGCCGACCGGCAAACAGCCCAGGTGATTTCCTCAAATATCACCGATTACAACGAATCCCGATATAATGAGGATGATCACCCAATTCCCAATTACTTACTCCCACTCATCATCTGTAAAACCATACAGATGTGAGAATCATACCTGGTAATTACATACCCTGGAGCAAGTGTCTAATCGGGAAATCAGTTTTCTTTTAACATTACACAGTGAAACTGAAACATCGAAATGTTTCGATAGGGTATCCTGGTATTCCTAGTAATGCCTCTTCCATTATCCAGATTCACAACTGTAACCGTGTAATTCCTTTGCCACCTCTCCAAATCCCTTCATTTGTCTTTAGTCTTTACCTTCTGCACACCCCTTTAGGCCAAATGGTTTTCTTCCTTCCCTACCGTTCGGCACCAGCCTATGGTTTGGAAGAAGACTATCCAATAAGCATAATGGGTGTACTGTCCCAATCCTAGGAACACTCGCAATGCGAGAGAAGGTGAAGATAAAAGACACCTGAATAAATCTTATTCCTATTTCTCCTGAACCAGAATCCATCCCCGAACTGGAACAAGTTCCTTTCGAGTTCGTATATAACCATACGATGGAGTATCCAATAAACTGTGGATCTTCGTAGTGATACGGAGTGTCCTGGAGAAATGCAAAGGTGATTTTAGGATTGGCGAAGGAATACTTGGTTTGGTCGTGAATGTCTGTTGCAATTTACTTTGCCCTCTTACTAATCCCTTACTTTGTCTTAACTTAATACCTTCTGCACACCATCGTTATGCTAATTGGTTTTCTTCATTCCCTACCGGTCGGCACCAGCCTAAGGTTTGGAAGAAGACAATCCAATTTGCGTAATAGGTGTACTACCCCTAAACCAAGAAGTACTCGTAACCTGAGAGAGGGTAAAAGGAAAAGACAACTGAATAATCCTATCTGTTTTCTCCAGAACCGGAAACCATCCTCGAATGAATCCCTTCGAGTTCGTATCTAACCATACGATGGTTTTGTCCAATGGAAGTGGACGTTCGTAGTAGTACGGGGTGTCCTGGAAAAAAGGGTAAAAGTAGGAGTGGCAATGAGGTCTGCAACTCTGACAATCCAAAAGCCAGTGTTTAAGAAGGTTCGGTCAACTTGGTCACTGAGTCATAGTCTTAGGGTCGGGTCAATGGTCGCTGCCAAAGAGAGAGAGAAAAGAAACACTCAGCGTGCACTCTAACCTAGATCAGAATGGTTACCAATTTATCTAATCTGGAATCCTCCCACTGTACCTCAAATTCTCCTCCAAACCTGAAAGAAGAATTAGTCGGGGTTACCCGAGGAGTATACCAACTCATCAGTGGGAATCGGGATCCAACTATCATCGCATGACAACGTGACGGAATCCGCTCACGGTGTCACACTCCAGAAGGTATGCGCATATCTGGCAGGTTTCAGTTCTTTTGAAACTCCCGATGTGATTTCTGCCCCATGCTCTTATGACCTTGACTTTGGCCAACAAATCATAAGTCACATGTCAAGTTCTACCCGTCATTCTCCAGGTTGATTCGAATCCACCCGCACAAGCCCTTGACTTTGGCCAACAAGGCTATACGACTGTCCCAAACCAACGCATCTATCTATGCTGCATATGAATAACCAACAGCTACCAAACACTGTGCCTTGACTTTGGTCAACAAACACAGCTTGAATACTATTGACTACCCATATGAAACGACGGAGGGTTACGAATGGTTTCTGGCGAAAACCTTTAACGTAAAGAACTTGATATCGTCGAAGGAACGGATAGCTTTTTAAAAATATAGTGACGAAGACCGTTGCTAAAGAGGTCACTCCCGGTGAAGGGATCTCGGCTCTTTCCCCATAGAATGGGGTGCAGGATATTCCAAATGAATACCGCGATGCAAAGCAAAAGTAATCGGCTATAGTGAAGTTAATGCCCCGATGCAAACTTTTGTCCAAGGGGTCACTCCCGGTGAAGGGATCTCGGCCCTTGCCTCGTCGACTGAGGAGCAGGATATTCCAACTGAATATCTCGATGCAAAACAAAAGTGAACGTCCTTGCAATAACAGATTTTTGAAAAGTGTTCCAACAACATCAGATTAGGTTTGTTTTTAACTTGCATTGATCCGAATCAATGCAGTCCCATCAATTGATCACACCACAAAGAACGAAAATATACTGATGTACGTATATGCCATCCGCATTCGCCACTGGGTCCCGTCATTACCCGTTAGGTTAGCTAACTAACGACAGAGCGGGGACTGGACTAGCGCGGATGTAAAACATATACAACATCTACTAATATATATACCAATATATTATATTTCGCTCAAGGCGTGAAAAGAAATGCAACATCACAGAAAATGTACAGCATCACAGAACAATACAGATATCTGGGATCCCCGGGTTTCACAGAGCCACTGCTGAAACCCGACGTTCCCCTGGTCGTGTGGATAGCCTGCGCAATGAAATCCTAGACCCCTACGGGCGCGGCAAGTCACCCGCCAAAACCTGAAGCGAGGCAGCCCCTTTCAGTACCGTGAATGGACCACCCAGCACTTCACGGAATCCGGCAACTTGGGCACCCCTCCTGGGTCAACCTGTACCCCCTACGAGTGCGGCGAATAGCCCGCCAATCCTAGAGTGAAGCCCCCTCCGTCTCAATGCCATGAGATGCGGGCTTGTTGACCTCCAGAACCCGGCTATCCGTGCACCCCTCCGTGGGGTAATCCTAGTACAGAAAGTAAAATATACATACACCGGGTACAACGACCGCAACCTGGCCGTGCCCCAAAATAATAATACAATCAGGCAGTGACGGCAGTCCACATGTCGGACGCTCGCCCCGCAATATCAAATGTACACAATACAACACAACTGTACTAGCATTGCATCCAGGCTATCCCCCACGACCGATCCGCAACATCACAGAAAAAACAAAACATCAACGTGAAAGTCACGTTCGCAAATCCGTCTAACCGGGCTATAGCAGTTAGACAGGATTTACCGATCGAGTGACATTCACGGTCGCAGATATAATGTAAATACTGTGAAAAATGTGTTTAAAATTTTCCGATTGATCAAATAATTAACAAGTGGGCCCCAAGCAATACTGTAGTACTCACAGAAATAATTGGCCCAATTTTAATATTCCAAAACACCCAAAATAAGCCCAGAAGCCCACTGGAAAAATATGATACAGTGACGTCACCAATGCGCGGCGGAACCGCGGCCCAATGGGGGGTTTGGCCGCGGATCCGCGCTACATTGGTCGACTGACTGTGTCGAATTTTCCCAGTGGTCTTAGAATTTCCTGCACATCAATTTTATACAACCTGAAAAATTTTTCGACACCAAAAATTTCCAACAGAAAACTGATGTGAACAAAAATTGGGTTTTTGGAATTTTGATCGATCGGAACTGAAAAACACATTACACAAAGCTAGACTAAGTTAATGGCGAGGCTCTGATACTACTGTAAGTGCACGGCGGCGCCCCGGCCGTCAATCCGACGCCGGAATGCGGAAGCGGTGAAAAACTTTAATTTTGCGGACTTAGCAAACCGGCACCACCACGCACTAAACATCCGGATCGTAACCATTAACAAGTCTAAGCAACTAACTAGATAGGGAAGAGAAGTATACCGACAGATCCGAGTCCTCCGGTCTTCTCGTCGTCGTCCCGATCTCCTGCGGAATGTCCCGTCTCCTCCTCGTCGCCGGAAGTCCACCACATCGCCTACATCGTTTACGGGCTCCCACCTCAATGCCGAGGCAACTCGGGCACGAAGTCGGCTACTCGACGTGCCCAAGATATGCTGTAGAATGTTGTGTAGGACTCAAGTCTCACTTTGGGGTTCATGGAGATGCCACTTGGGTAGAGGGATGAAACAAGAAAAATGTGGAGGAACTTGGGGTATTTTGGAGCATGAAATGAACCAAAAATACCCCCTCAAAATTTTGGATAGCCTCCACCACCAATGTGGCCGGCCATGCTCTTGGAGAGGGGAGAAATGAGAGTGTGTTTTCTATGGATAATGAGAGAGCCATCTCATTCTCCAATGGAGAGAGAGAGAGAAAACTATCATACAAAAGAAATCATCACCAAAACAAAACCCACACTCAACCACCAACCACCAACCTCATCATTAACAACCATGATGAGATCCAAAGTCAAGCTATCATGAAAAAGGAAAGTCAAATGATGGGACAAGTATCATGACATGATGATATGCAAAGACCCCCTCCACAAATGCTTATTTGCAACAATGCAAATAAACCCTCCTCCACCAATCTTCGGCCAATGAACGATACAATGGAAATCGGCCGAAACTAAAAGCAAACTGGCAACTCCAGAAAACTGGTCCCGTAATAAATTACAGGAAAACCCCAATACTGTGCATACACACCCGCATCTGTATTTCGACCGAAATACAAATGCAATGAGACAAAGTCTACAGTGTACTATACTAGGATCCGGCTTAAACCAAAGCCGGCTAGTAATATCCGTCCGATCCTGATCCGTGCAATACCGCACGTATCTGATCGAACCCTGCCATATATCCATACGGCCTATAGTACAAACTGTCCGATCCTGATCCGTGCAATACCGCACGTATCTGATCGGACCTTGTCATATCTCCATACGGCCTCTACAACCTTTCGCCCGAAAGCTGAGTAACTGAATGTGGGGGACTCTAAAGACTCGTCAACACCTTGGTTGTGGATTTAACCACTAGCACGTCAGAGGTATAAGCCAATACGTAACAGGCTACCAGGTACTGACTAAAAGGGATGTCTGTGAGTGAACTCAGCCAGACAACCCTACTGAGCCTGTCAGTGACAATATCCGTACAGTCCGGTCCGTTCGTCTATGAGCATCGCATGGCGGGCCTAGGGGGTTGGTAAAAGTCAGACCCCCAAAAGCGGTACAAGTCGTGTCGGAGTGTAGCCCAGAACACCCTGAGATACTACTGGAATACCTACCAGTAAATCTCCTTGCCTCGGCCGAGGGCTTCGTGTAATGGCTCTCCTAGACACAGCACGACCTCACCCCCAATACCGGGAGAGACGAACCCCTGAAGATACGCTCACTGCCTCCATGTGGCTCGGGACTGTACCCAACTAAAACCTGTTTGCACGACTCCTTTGAGCCGTGGTAGGGTAGTAATCAAAGTACAGTGGGAACTCACACGAGACAAATGACGATCCCCAGGTCGATGAACTAACCTGCACACATGTCACCTGGGAACTGCCATCTGACGTCTGGTATATGACCAACTGGCATGTTCCCGGCGAGTCCTGTCCGGTGTACTCATAACCCAATGAGCACCTGTATACATCTTAGGTGATCCAACTGACACCAGTGGCTTGTGAGACCGGCCACCGCCCCTCGTCGGGGTCTCGACTGTATACACTAGTCTACTATGGAGTATCGATGCCCTGTCTCGAAACTCACACGACTAGGGACCATTTCAGGATATGCTTATAGACTCCCAGCTCCCACTTATATGATCGCCCTCATACTGCTGGTGGTCAAGCAAAAATCCTAGGGGCTCTATCAACGTGTAATAGCGACGTGTCAGGTCACCTAAAACAGTACACGATGATAAAGGTAAACCAGATAGCATACTATCATCTCGAGTAAGACTGTCCTACCGGGATAGGTCCTCCATCAATCATTGCAATCACGTACCTGTGATCCAATAATTGACTCTGAGGGCATTTTCTCCAACAGGCAGACTATTCGCCGCACTCGTAAGGGGTACATGTTGACCCAAGGTAGGGTGCTCAAGTTACCAGATTCCGTGAAGTGCTGGATGGTCCATTCATTATGCTGTAGGGGGCTACCTCACTTCAGGTTTTGGCGGGTAACTTGCCGCACCCATAGGGGTCTAGGTTTCATTGCACAGGCTATCCACACGACCAGGGGAACGTCGGGTTTTCAGTAGCGGCTCTGTGAAACCCGGGGATCCCAGATTATCTGTATTGTTCTGTGATGCTTATTACTTTTCTGTAATGTTGCATATTATCACGCCTGGAGCGATTATTTTATATTGGTATATATACTATTAGATGTTGTATATATTTTACACCCGCGCTAGTCCAGTCTCCGCTCTGTCGTTAGTTAAGTAACCTAACGGGTGATGACGAGACCCTGTGGCGAATGTGGATGGCATATACGTACATTATATTTTCGTTCTTTTCTGGTGTGATTGATTGATGGGACTGTATTGATTCTTATCAATGCAAGGATAAAACAAACCTATAATTGATGTTGTTGGAACAAAATTTAAAAAGTGTTATTACAAAGACGTTTCCTTTTGTTTTGCATAGCGGTATTCAGTTGGAATATCCTGCACCTCATTCCACGAGGCAAGGGCCGAGATCCCTTCATCGGGAGTGACCCCTTGGGCAGAAGTTTACGTCAGGGTAGTAACTTCACTATAGTCGATTACAAGTTGTTTTGCATCGCGGTATTCAGTTAGAATATCCTGCACCTCATTCCACGAGGAAAGAGCCGAGATCCCTTCACCGGGAGTGACCCCTTTAGCAAAAGGTTTTCGTCACTATATCTTTATAAAAAGCTATCAGGTTCCTTCAACGAGATCAAGTTCATTACGTTAAAGGTTTTTGGCCAAAAACCAGCCGTAGCCCTCCGTCATTTCTTATGGATGGTCAGTAGTATTCAAGCTATGTATATTTGGCCCTTAGTCAAAACATAGTGATTGGTAGCTGCTGGGGTGTTCACATGTTGCATAGATAGATGCGTTGGTTTGGGACAGTCGTATTACTATATTTGGCCCTTAATCAAGAGTATGTACGGGTGGGTTCAAATTGACCTGGATAATGATGGATAGAACTTGACATGTGACTTATGAGATTTTTGGCCCTTAGTCAAGGTCATAAGAGCATGGGGCAAAAATATATATCGGGAGTTTCAAACATACAGGAAACTTGCCGGCATGAGCATACCTTCTAGAGTGTGATAACTTGAGTGGCTTCCATCAAGTTATCATGCGATGATAGTTGGATCCCGATTCTCACTGATGAGTTGGTTTACTCTTCGGGTGATCCCGACTAATTCTTCTTTAAGGTTTGGAGGAGAATTTGAGATTACAGTGGGAGATTTCCTGATTAGATAAAGTGATAACCATTCTGATCTAGGTTAGAGTGCACGCAGAGTGTTTCTTTTCTGTCTCTCTCTCTTTGGCAGCGACCTTTGACCGACCCTAGACTATGACTCAGTGACCATGTTGACCGAACCTTCTTAAAATACTGGCTTTTGGATTGTCTAAAGTTGCATAAGTCATTGCCACTCCTTCTTTTACCCTTTGCATTTCTCAGAACACCCCGTATTACTACGGATATCCACTTCCATTGGATAGATCCATCGTATGGTTATATACAAACTCGAAGGGACTTCTTCGAGGATGGATCCAGGTTCAGGAGAAATAGAATTGGTTTATTCAGTTGTCTTTTATTATCACCTTCTCTCAGGTTGTGAGGGCTCCTTGGTTTAGGAGAGTACACCTTTTACGTTTATTGGATATTCTTCTTCCAAACCATAGGCAGGTTCCGAAAGGTAGGGAATGAGAAAACCAATTAGCCTAAGTAGGGTGTACAGAAGGTAATAACTAAAGACAAAATAAAAGGATTAGAAAGAGGACAAAGTAAATTGCGACTGTTATCATTCACGACCAAAAACACGTATTTCATCGCCACTCCTATTTCACCTTTGTTTTTTTCCCAGTTCAGGAGAAATAGAATAAGGTATTATTCAGTTGTCTTTTATCATCACCTTCTCTCAGGTTACGAGTACTCCTAGGATTAGGAGAGTACACCTATTATGCTTACTGGATAGTCTTCTTCCAAACCATAGGCTGGTGCCGAACGGTAGGGAAGGAAGAAAACCATTTAGCCTAATGATGGTGTACATAAGGTAACGACTAAAGACAAATAAAGGGATTTGGAGAGATGGCAAAGAAATATACGGTTATAGTCATGAATTGGATTATGGAAGAGGCATTACTAGGAATACCAGGATACCCCTACGAAACATTTTCATGTTTCAGTGCATTGTTAAAGGAAAACTGATTTCCCGATTTGATACTTACTCCAAGGTATGTATTTACCAGGTATGATTCTCACATCTGTATGGTTTTACAGAAGATGAGTGGAAGTAGGTTATTGGAAATAAAGGTGATCATCCTCATTATATCGGAATTCGTTGTAATTGGTGATATTTGAGGAAGTCGCCTGAGTTTTTGCCGGACGGCATGAATTTGGTTTTGAATATCCGTTGTTATGCACCAATTTCAAAATGATATATCTGTACGTTTATTTTTATAAAGTGAGATATAATTTTTTGAAATTATGCCTGTGACATTTACCTATATCAGTTGACGATTGGGTAAGGTGCATTAAACAACGGAGTAGTTCTTAACCATAAGTACAGTTTTTAACCTACGATACACAGGTTTTGAGTTATTCGACTTAGCGGACTTATACAGAGTATTGTATGTTGTCCAGTGTCCATCAGGACAAAGGGGTTGGTCCTCGTACTATGTTCTGTTTACTTATAACTTCTCTAGTTTTTAGACAAGTGTTTCGTAGAAATACAATGTCTGAGTTTTGAGAAGTTGTGGGTATAGGAATAAAGTAGAGAACCAGGTGTCGCAAGTATCGGGATTCTTCAAAGAAATCGAAGATGTAGATTCTTGTGATTGGTATTCAGTTAATGGTTTTGAGAAACTTGTTTCTCTTTCAGGTTACTCATAATTGGATGTATTCCTAAGTTGAGTAATGCTGATTAGCCTCTCTCCATTAAGTTGATATGCACTGGAGACAGCTGCATGATTAGAATCTAGTTCTAATTAAATAAGTGCCAAAGTTTCTATATTGGATATAGAATGGTTCATATCTTAAACGATGTTAAGGTACGGTGAGTTGTCCAGCTTATGCTTAAAACCAGACACTGGATACTCAAGGAACGTTTCTATAATGGCAGTTTGTGGGTTGACCCTGGCTTTGACGAGGGTTGATTTTCTACCATCTGGAAGATCAATAGTGATATTGTTCTTGACTCGCCACAATTTTAGTAAAATGGATATTTTCAGAAAACAGTAGTGGGAGTATGGTAGAACTGGAAGTGATTCAAGAACCGCAAACGATTACGGAAAATTTAATAGAACTTATATATTCAATCAGGTTTGACATTCCAATAGCCACTCCGCAGATATGGTGGGCAACCTCAGACACCCGAGAGGTACTCCGGTAGCCTCAAGGACGATGACATGGAGGTTCTTATTCACCCAGACTTGACACTACTGTTGTTACAGGCTATGAGACCCGGCAGGAGGTTAAGTATAGCGTCGTTCTAAACTGGCTTTAGAAGTGAACGTATATATTATTCTGCCAGAGGGTTGTTGTGGTCAGTGGGAGCAGCGGAAGCATAGTGGGCAAGAAGCTTATGTCTATTTATAGACTTGAGCAGAAAAAGTGGAGATAGATCATCTAATTTTGTTGTGACAGTCATGGCTTTGAGTTCATCAGAATACGGATGGATCTGTTAAGAAGGTAGTAGGGTGTGATGTCCTGGTATTTGGATGACATACACAGAGTAGGAAGTAAAATTCCTATACTACAATCGGTTGTACTGTGGTCATCACACAGTTGTTTCTCCAGACAGGATATGAATATAATATCTGTCATTCTGGTTACTAGATTTATGGTTTTAGATCTAGATCTGGGTAGTTTCCCAACGTGGGTACTTTGACTGTATTCTAATAGTATTTTAGAATAGATGACTCCTGGCATGGTGGTGTACCTGCAGATGATGGAGTCACCCTCTCTAAAGGTGTCTTACAGACTAAAGAGGAGAGGGACGTACATGATTGGCAGATCACTTGCTTAGGCAATTGAGTCAATCGTGAAATGTCAAGTACCACACCAGATGTTGTTTTTGCACTAGATGCGATAAGTTTATATTAATCCAATCCTGGAGAAACATAAGGAAGCAGTTTTAGAACATAAGTGAATGTTCTACGGATTTGATGACGGCAGCCTCCTTCGGGAGACGGTTATCATTCCAAGCTTCCAAAGTGACCTGGATGACAGAGTGATTGTCAGAGTTATAGTTTTCTCTCTGACGAGAGACAGTATTATGGACAGGTAGTCCAAGAGGATACTGTGGGAGGCATGGTACGCGATACTGATTAGGTTCAGTTATCAATACAGTCTAAGAAGTTTGGATTTGGAGTTCATTTATGAACTAGGTCCCATCATATATCCAGACATATTCTAAGACAGGTATTACTCGATTCGGGAGATGGCTTTCTCCGCGAACTTGAGATTAAGAGAGACATAGAAAGAAACATCAGGGCGGATCCACTCACTGAGGCTATGAGTATGCGACATCGCAATAATAGCCTTAAGTGCAAGTGGGAGATTGTTGGATATAGTGCCCTCTAAGTCAATTATTGGATCGTAGATACGTGATTGCAAAGATTGAGGGAGGACCTATACCGATATGAAAGTCTTGCTCGAGATGATAGTATGCTATCTGGTTTGTCTTTATCATCGTTTACATGCTTTAGTTCTCTATTGCATGTTGATAGAGCCCATAGGATTCTTGCTTGACTGCCAGCAGTATGATGGCGATCATATACGTGGGAGCTGGGGTCTGTAAGCACATCCTTAAAGTGTCCCTAGTCGTAGGAGTTTTGAGACAAGGCATCGATACTCCATAGTAGACTGGTGTATACAGTCGAGACCCCGACGAGGGGCGATGGCCGGTCTCACAAGCCATTGGTGTCAGTTGGTTCACTTAAGATGTATACAGGTGCTCATTGCATTATGAGTACACCGGACAGGACTCGCCGGGAACATGCTAGTTGGTATTATATATATCGTCAGATAGCAGTTCCCTGGTGACATGTGTACAGGTTAGTTTGTCGACCTGAGATCGTCATTTGTCTCGTGTGAGTTCCCACTGTGCTTTGATTACTACCTTACCACACTCAAAAGAGACGTGCAAACAGGTTTTAGTTGGGTACAATCCCGAGCCACATGGAGGCAGTGAGCGGATCGTCGGGGATTCGTCTCTCCCGGTATTGGGGGTTGATGTCGTACAGTGCACGGGTGGCCATCACTAGAAATCGTCGGCCGAGGTAGTGGAGAATTACTGATTTGGATCAGTAGTTTCTCAGGAGGTGATGGGCTTCATACCGACACGAATTATCGCGTTATTAGGGGTCTGATTTTATCCACCCCCTAGACTCGATATGCGATACTCTTAGACGAACGGACCGGACTGTACGGATACTGTCACTGTCAGGCTCAGTAGGGTTTCTGGATGAGTTCGCTCGTCAGCTTCCCTTCCAATCAATACATAGGCAACCGTTACGTACAGCTTGTACCTCTGACGTGCTAGTGGTTATACCCAGTGCCAGTGTGTTGATGAGTTATTAGAGTTCCCCACAGATAGTTTCCCAAGTTCGGGTGAAACGTTGTAGAGGCCATATGGTTTTATGGCAGGGTTCGGAAAATGCACGTGCGTTTACGCACGTGTCATATTTCGGGCAGATAATACCGGTCGGCTTTGGTTTAAGCCGGATCCGAGTATTATGCTGTGTAGATATAATATCTTTGTCTCAGTTGCATTTGTATTCGGTCGTAATACAAATGCGGGTATGTTTATACTGTTACGGGGTTATCCTAAAATTCGTTTCAGGATCACTTTTGGAAGTTGCCAGTTTTCTATTTTCTATCACCCGTCTTTAACATTCGGTTAAAGGAGGATTTATCTTTTCTTCTTGAGGGTGAGTCATGAGGTGAGTCATGAGTGGAAGCTTCATGTTGTGATGACTAGGATTAATGACCCAAGGATGCTTTAATGGTTCATTTAATGATATGATGATGTGTTTATATGAATCATTGTTTCATTAAATGATTATGCTAGGTGTTCTTTGTGACTCATTCATTTGTATTAGTGCTAATGGTCACTCTCTTGACTCGTACACTCACCTCCCCCCCTCTTCATATATGGCTGGCCCCTTGAGTGAGAAGAATGGTTGCTTGAGAGAAAAAAGATGATAGTTTTAGTGTATGGAAATTTCATAGCTCATTTCTCATTTCACCAGATTCAAAAGGCAACTTCATTAATCGTTCGTCCATGGCTTTGGACGAAGCGAGACAAAGTGTTCTACTCATTCTCTACATCATCTTGGTCGTCTCTCTTAGCAAACATGACGACCGAGTTGCCTCGGTTCAGAGGCGGGAGCCTGTTTAAAGATCCGTCGACGTGGTGCCACCTGGATGAGAAGACTGGAGATTCAGGAGATCGGAGCAGCCGTAACAAAGCGTGGGATGATGGTTGAAGACCGAAGGACTCGGATCGTTCGGTATAACTTTTCTACCCACTTTGTAGTTTGTTAGTTTAGCTTTAATGGCAGATCCGGGTTATAGTATATGATAGCGCCAGTTGTAAAAGTTTTTGTTCCGCATTTGGCGTCTGTTGGACGGCCGGGGCGCTACCGTGCACTTACAGTCTTTATAGACTACTTCAAATTCCATCGAACACCTGAAGATGCGTCCTCAAAACATCAACTCATGAAGCGAGCCCTATCTTTCGCATTCGTCAACGATACTTTGTACAAGAGGTCGTTTGATTCTCTGTGGTTAAGATGCCTGGGACCTGAAGAAGAAGAAAAAGTCGTCCAAGAAACTCACGACGGACTCTGCGGTTCTCACCAAGCCGGCCCTAAGATGAAGCTGAAGATCAAACGGATGGGCTACTATTGGCCCACGATGATCCAAGACTGCCTTGAGTATGCAAAGCAATGCCACTCGTGCCAGATCCATGGGGACTTCATCCATCAGCATCCCAATCCTCTACATCCAACGGTGGCTAGCTGGCCATTCGAAATGTGGAGGACTGACATAATCGGCCCCATTGAACCAGTATCGTCCAGAGGACATCGATTCATTTTGGAAACAACTGATTACTTCTCCAAATGGGCAGAAGCAGTACCGCTGAGGGAAGTGAAGACGGAGAACATCCTCCATTTCTTTGAGACACACGTCATTTATCGATTTGGAACTCCATGACAGATCATCTCCGATAACGGGCCAGCCTACAGAAGCCACAAGATCAACCGCTTCGCACAACGGCACAACATAGACTGGAGATACCCCTCAGTCTATAATCCCCGAGCTAACAGTCTAGCTGAGGCTTTTAACAAGACTTTGAAAAAGATCGTGAAAAAGTCGGTGTCCCGAAATAAGAAGGACTGGCACAAGAGACTGCATGAAGCTCTTTGGGCATATCGAACTACGTTCAAAACGGCCACGAACACAACGCCGTACACGCTGGTATTCGGTACAGAAGCGGTACCCCCCCTCGAGCCTATGTTCGCTCGCTATCTTCCTAAGCCCAAACTCTATAAGTAGTAACCGGTTAACGGACCGAAACGTCCTTAAATTAACAACGGACCGAAACGTCCTTAAACTAACAGCATACCACTATGTCCTAAAACTAGCCGTTGACCGAAATGTCGATAAGCTACGGTGGATTGCGGCTTCCCAAAGCTAGTAAAAAAAATATGAAGAATAAAAAATGGAGAAAAAAGAAAACGGTATGTCCATAAGCAAAAGGGCATGGATGAAAACCCGAAAGGGCTCCGTGAGTAAGAACAGCAGGGCTACCAGTGAGTGTTTGTGAAAACCCGAAAGGGCGCAACTTCGTTAAAAGACACTTGCAAGGTCCTCTCGACCTTGTGAGGAGAAAGCACCTGCGTGAGATCCTTACGACTCACAAAGGAGTAACACACTTAGGGATCCCCACGATTCCTAATGAGAAATTATACTTGCGAGATCCTCACGACTCGTAAGGAGAACCCTCTTATGAGACCCTCACGGCTCATAAGATTTGAAAGTCTTAAGCTACAGGGATCTGAACCTGTTCTTAAGCAGCCCCCACAACCTCCGATACTGCCCTACAAGCGGCTCAATGCTGACCCTTGTATACAATCCACGGGCGCGAATAAATATTTCCCTAACAAAGTCCCATCCGTGACTAGGGATACGTCTATACGGTGAATAACCCTTATAAGTCCTCTCGACTTAGAAGGAGAAAATACTCTTGTAAGATCCTTACGACTTATAAGAAACTATGCACTTAGGGATCCTCACGATTTCTAAGGAGAAGTTACACCTACGAGATTGTTCATCACAGAATACTGCATTTTATACCGCCCATTCTTACGCTCGGTTGTTTATAGGTAGGTGCTTTTAATCCGTGTTTGTTACATATTTGCAGGATACAGGTTCTCGGTTCTAAAACGGTAAAATTCATGGAAAACACGACAAAATCCGGGTTCCTGCCAACCACTGAGAAAACACGGTCTCCGCTCGTCATCCGTATGTTGCCTGATACCAGTTTAGGAAGACAAAATGTCAAATCAATGTCACCTTCATGCACAAGGCTCAATGGCAACAACAAGTTCCAAGAAATCTACGCGGAGCTCGAGGCAATCATGCCAAATCTTGACAAAAAGTCCACCTTTCCCTCAACAGAAATTCTGGAAGAAATGTGGAGGTATTTTCAGAAAATATATGTACCAGACAACAGGGGACAGAAGACCAGGGAAGCACCCAAAGTACGACGACTCAACTCATCAATAAGGCCGCGGATCCGCGGCCAAAGGGGGGTATTGGCCGCGGATCCGCGGCCATGTGGACCCCTCTCACTGTCAACTTTTGGGGGCTTTTTGGTAATCTTATTAGGTGGCAGATTGTTGCCCTAGGTTTCCATTTCCCCGCCTATAAATACAGCAGAACTGAGCTCAACCAAGGGTCATTCTTTGCATTCTTTTGTTCATCTTTCTTTTGTAGTTTTAGTTCTTTTTTCTTCTTCTTCTTCATTCCTCCTCCATGAAATTGTAGTGAGAGCTTTTGAGTGGGAGATTAATGAAGATGAGGGTTTTGTATCATTCTACTGTGTTTCTTCTTCCCCTTGAGATTCTTGCTTTCTCTTGATCATTCAACCTCTTCATTGAGCTTGAATGGTTAAGGGTTAGTTATTGATCTCAAGGGTCGTATTCTTACACGGGACTAGCACTTCATTTCACATGCGTTCTCTACCCTTCCCTTGATCTTGCAACCTCTTGATTGAGCTTGCAAGTTTAAGGGTTGGCTATTGATCGCATGCTTGTCTTGAGTCCTAGTTCCTTGTTCTCTTTATTACCCGCTTTTTATTACTTGTTTTTTATTACTTGCAATTTATTTCCTTGCACTTTAATTACTTGCAATTTATATTCATGTACTTTAATTACTTGTATCTTTTCTTTTCTTTGTTCTTTTCTTTTTGTTCTCTCTTTTTGGTTTTTTTTTGTGAATGAATGTAATTATTATTGTTAAGAAGAAATACGGTATTATAAGTTAACATTTCTTTGCCAATTCCTTTTCCCGTTATTTTCCATTTGAACTCCGCCCAAACCATACGCAAGCGCTCCGTTAGGCACCCTACCCTGACAAGGTAACGATGATTCCTAACCGCGACCGGTTGCGTTCGGTTTGGCCGAAGGCGAAAGCAAGAGACAAGAACGGAAGGACAAGGGTAAATAAGCCGGATTCCACGAATACCGCGCTTAAATCCCCTAATCCATGTTGTTGCCGATTGCTCTAGCTTCAATTGGTCAAGACTCGGCTCAAAGGTTTTGAGTACGGATTTCTTAGCTTACAATCTCGTATCTTTTCTTAACAACTTTATACTTGCAAATAAACACATAGGTTAGACCGAACAAACATACAGATTCTTTATTGACTCGTCTAAGACAAAGAAGGTAAGATACCACCATCTCCCTGTGGACCGACCCGTGCTCAACCGGCTAGCTGCAAAGCAACACCGTCCTGATCGCGGTTACACTTAAATTCTTTGAACATCCGACACGCCAAAAGCGTGCGATCAAATGGCGCCGTTGCCGGGGAGACGGTAACGTATTTCTTTTTCTTGTTATTCGGGTTAATATTCTTTTTGTATATATTTTAAAAAAAATATATTAAAAAAAAAATCTTTTTGTTTTTTTTGATCATTTTTGTGGGCAAGTGTGCAGATTTTTGCGTATTTGCAAACTGCAATTGTGGGGAGCAAAGTGTGCACTCAAGGCAAAGGTGACTACGAAGTACTGTGCCAAAGATCCGGGTAGTTTGACCCGCGCAAGCGAACCTTTCAAGCTTACCGGATTTGATTCAACGGGGGTTTCTTAACCCAAAACTTAACGGTACGTATTTTACTAACACCTTCTTCTCAAATCCGACGCATCCAATATACTATTCTTTACAGGATTCTTTGCAAGTTCGCTAGCAAACGCTAAAAATTGACTAACCCGTATTTGTTGCAGCGCCGCGCTTAAACTAAAAAACGATTGTTTGATTCTTTATAGAATTTTTTTTTGAATTGCGCATTGCATACATTAATACGGACTTAAGGGCAAGCGAACCCCACAATATACGGTAAAGGATTTCATCACCTTTTCCGTGGCCCACAAATCACGAACTTGAGCATAACGTTTACCCGCACAAATTTTAAAAGAAACTAGACTTTAAGCCTTAAGGACTTCGCGCTCACTAGGAGAAGTTAACTGTGTTTAGAACCTTGCTTAACGGTATATTGTTTACGGGGTGTCTAGGAAAGTGTTAACGGCGAAACCGCCAAAAGAGAAAGGGTTATTTAATTAAGGAACTTCGCGAAAGCGTTGGAAAACCTCCCCTTATCTCTGCACTTACCTGGCCTCGTGATCAGTGTATCTTGAGCCCGTTTCTCGACACAGTTTTACTTCGACAATCAAGTTCTGGAGCAGGTCTAGTTGACCTAGGTGAACCCTAGAACGATTAGGTGTGTGGTATTTTTGTGTCGTGATTGTTTTTGTCCATATTCTTTTTGCGTATACTTCATTCTTTTGTTAATATATTTCTATAAAAAAAAATATATATATATAAATAAAAAAAATCACATTCTTTTTCCCTCCTTTTCTCTTCCTTTCTTTCCTTCTCTCTTCATATCATGGGTACTCCACCTCGCAAAACTCTTGCCGAACTTTGGTACCCACAACCAGACATTACTTCATACGGTTCTTGCTTTGGCCGAACATCGAACGACCCATCCATGCCAAAAATTTCGTTGAGAGATCGGATAGACGCGTCTAGGACAAACAACTGGACCCCGCAATCCACTTCGTATCAACCGTTTCAAACATTCACCCCTTCTTGCGTTGATACCCTTTTTGAAAGTCCAGTTGTAGCCACAAGACCAATGTCTATTGCTGAACGTATTGAACAATCCCGTAGCCGATCTTTCACTCCTTTCACCACTTCAAATTCTCGGGATCAACAATTCCATTCACCTTCTTATCCAAATGTTGATCCTGCTCCTGTCCAGCCATTCAATTCCTACCAGTCCTACCTTACTTTTGCACCTTCCCTAGACATAGCATCAGAACCGCCATTTGGGAGTTTTCAGTATCCAAACAACTTTGATTCTTTTACTGAAACCCCTTCACAACCAATGTCTAGTCTAGAACAATCCTTGGAAGACTTTAGGGTAGCGTCAAGCCAACAGATGATGGATTTGAATGCGTCCATGGCCGCCCTCATACAACCTAGTGACCCGGTAGCTAGTTTCCAGCTAGCTCCAAATTTTCCAATGTATGATGAGGCAGTAGGACAGGCTGTGAATTTGAGTGGAGAGAGTGAGTTGTATACCCTTCCAAATCAAACCTACCCGTCTCAAATTGAATCCCACAACTCCTATGTTGAATGTCTATCTAGTGTTCCACATGATTTATCAATTGAAGATAGAATGATGAATGAGTTGTGCGACTTCGTAGTGTTTGATTTGCCCGATTGTGAAGGGTCCCTTCCAAGTGAACCCATACCTAATCCTTTTGACCTCTACACCTATATCTTAGAACCAGAATCGATTAATATCCATGCTTTTGATGAGGTGTCAGAGAATTTTGATTTTCACTTGATTGAGGATATTGACGCTGGGGATATTTTGGATGATGAACCCGTAAATTTGGCTGAGTTTGTCTCTCCAAGTCATCATCCCGAGTCATTAACTGTTTTTCCCGAACCCCATATGCGTCTAGATTTTGATGAAATATGCATGGATGAGCTTAACTTTGAGGAGAATTTTGAGGATATTTTTGAGGATGAAACAGTTCTAGATGATGAGTCGGATTTTCCAATTCATCCTGTTCCTTTCACTGACTGTGTACACCCTCCAGAACCCTTAACCGACACCCTTCCTCAACCACTTCCCTCCATCCTTTCCATCGTTCCGACCTTGCAAGAACCCGTATCACTTACATTTCATATGTCTGGTTTACCAAGTTCGGCGTACCCATGGTTTCTTACGAATCTTGAGGGATTTGACCCCATTTCTCGACGAGTAAATATATTAGCACAATCATTGTTTACACATCGCTCATCACAAATTGTGCTAATCTATTTACTCCATTTACACCCCCAACTTCGTATTCCACTTCTTTTTCCCTTCCGCCATTCTTCTTCTTCTGATATACCGAGACCGTATCCCGCTTCTTCCTCCATACGGTCTCGCGTAGTCTCCATTTCTTTTCTCTACGCCTTCTTCCACCAACCGGTACATTATAGCGATAAAATCTTTGAATGGTTGGTGTTAACTTTTGGCCTGTGTAAGGCCTTGTATAGCTTGATACTGTTCTTTCCCCCCCTAATCCTGAATTTCAATGCTTAACAGTGGAAACACTGTTTTACTTAAGTTTGGGGGGGACACTTTTTTTTTGTATACATTTTTGTTTTCCTTTTTGTTTTGTATATAATTTGTTTCTAGGAAGCGCCGGCAATTTTAACCCTCTTGGTATAGCCTGACAGTGAGGGCACTGTCAAGTTTAAGTTTGGGGGTGTGCTCGGTAAGCTTTCTTCCTTCGCATTCATATGTATATTTTGCATCTGCATATTAAATCCATAAAATCCATAAAAATCTGAAAATTTTCTAAAAATATAAAAACTTTTTTGTCAAGTTAGCTTGTAGAAGAACTCTGATTCAACATTCGACGGTTTTTGTTTGAAAAAATAGGAATAACTAAATCTTATGTTTAGATTTTGAAAACCTGAAAGATAACTCTCCTTTGAAGTTAACTATAGCTGATATACGTCTTTACATCACACTACACGTGTCGTAAGATTTTGGGAATTAGATAATAAGTCTTTCATGTTTAAACTTTTAAACAGATAAATGATTTCCTGAGGATCAAATAGGTTTGTTCTGAAATAAGTAATGTCAAGAATAGTTTATGAAGTAAAGCGAATATGAAGGAATGTTATTGATGCCGTAATTGGAGCTAAGTCTGAAAAATAACCCATCTAAAACTTGATTGGAATGATTACACACCAAACCCACTAAACACGTCTTTTATCCAAAAAAATATTTGAACTGCCGGTTATATCTCCGTTCGTATTAAATCATCTGATTTTCACGACAAAACTGTCTTTTGTTTTTGGACCTAGGTAACTTGAGTAATTAAGTCCGCTGGGGTGTTTCTACACCTAATGCCCTAAAACCAACTGGTTTGGGTGCATTGGCCCAAAGCTCGCTAAGAAGCCTAGAAAGTCCAGTTTAAAATAAAGTCAAGCAAGTGTTCTCTCCGAGTTAAAATTCCTAACGGTTCTTTGTGTGAGAATAATTTTGATAAAAGACAGGCTTTTATAAAAAAATTTAACGGAGATATGAAGGTTTTATTCTATGATAAAGACTATTGCACGTTCACAGAGGTGTGTATGAAATGAAAACAAGAAAAAGGTGGAGTGAAAAATACGACTTAGTTTCCTGTTAAGGAAGATAGAAATTCTGAAGTTGAAACCTTACTGGAAAACGAAACTTGAAAAATGCTTAACTCTTTATAAAACTTATGTGATCCTTTTAAAATTGTTATCTGGGCTTTATTGTGCGACATGATGACTTTAATCGATCCTTCTGGAATTTAACGACACTAATTGCACTGCACGTAAAGACATATAAAATCTGTAGTTAAATAAGAAGCGAGGTGTGAAAAATAAAGGTTCGATAGTCTAGACTTAGGATTATAGAATTGTTATTTTTTGAAACAAAAACTTTAGGGTTTGAATCTTAGTTATTGTAAAAAACCAACTTGACCGGATTTTGTGGGTAGTATCCGCTGAAAACCCTCAGGAGACAACACTCCTCCTACTAGGGACACCTAGAGGTTTAACGGCTTGTTGCACATACTCAGTGCAATCGCGTTCCCTGCGAAAGTGCGGTTAGGATTTTATTTTTTGTGAATAATTGGTTTTGCTCGGGACGAGCAAAAGTTAAGTTTGGGGGTATTTGTTCATCACAGAATACTGCATTTTATACCGCCTATTCTTACGCTCGGTTGTTTATAGGTAGGTGCTTTTAATCCGTGTTTGTTACATATTTGCAGGATACAGGTTCTCGGTTCTAAAACGGTGAAATTCATGGAAAACACGACAAAATCCGGGTTCCTGCCAACCACTGAGAAAACACGGTCTCCGCTCGTCATCCGTATGTTGCCTGATACCAGTTTAGGAAGACAAAATGTCAAATCAATGTCACCTTCATGCACAAGGCTCAATGGCAACAACAAGTTCCAAGAAATCTACGCGGAGCTCGAGGCAATCATGCCAAATCTTGACAAAAAGTCCACCTTTCCCTCAACAGAAATTCTGGAAGAAATGTGGAGGTATTTTCAGAAAATATATGTACCAGACAACAGGGGACAGAAGACCAGGGAAGCACCCAAAGTACGACGACTCAACTCATCAATAAGGCCGCGGATCCGCGGCCAAAGGGGGGTATTGGCCGCGGATCCGCGGCCATGTGGACCCCTCTCACTGTCAACTTTTGGGGGCTTTTTGGTAATCTTATTAGGTGGCAGATTGTTGCCCTAGGTTTCCATTTCCCCGCCTATAAATACAGCAGAACTGAGCTCAACCAAGGGTCATTCTTTGCATTCTTTTGTTCATCTTTCTTTTGTAGTTTTAGTTCTTTTTTCTTCTTCTTCTTCATTCCTCCTCCATGAAATTGTAGTGAGAGCTTTTGAGTGGGAGATTAATGAAGATGAGGGTTTTGTATCATTCTATTGTGTTTCTTCTTCCCCTTGAGATTCTTGCTTTCTCTTGATCATTCAACCTCTTCATTGAGCTTGAATGGTTAAGGGTTAGTTATTGATCTCAAGGGTCGTATTCTTACACGGGACTAGCACTTCATTTCACATGCGTTCTCTACCCTTCCCTTGATCTTGCAACCTCTTGATTGAGCTTGCAAGTTTAAGGGTTGGCTATTGATCGCATGCTTGTCTTGAGTCCTAGTTCCTTGTTCTCTTTATTACCCGCTTTTTATTACTTGTTTTTTATTACTTGCAATTTATTTCCTTGCACTTTAATTACTTGCAATTTATATTCATGTACTTTAATTACTTGTATCTTTTCTTTTCTTTGTTCTTTTCTTTTTGTTCTCTCTTTTTGGTTCTTTCTTGTGAATGAATGTAATTATTATTGTTAAGAAGAAATACGGTATTATAAGTTAACATTTCTTTGCCAATTCCTTTTCCCGTTATTTTCCATTTGAACTCCGCCCAAACCATACGCAAGCGCTCCGTTAGGCACCCTACCCTGACAAGGTAACGGTGATTCCTAACCGCGACCGGTTGCGTTCGGTTTGGCCGGAGGCGAAAGCAAGAGACAAGAACGGAAGGACAAGGGTAAATAAGCCGGATTCCACGAATACCGCGCTTAAATCCCCTAATCCACGTTGTTGCCGATTGCTCTAGCTTCAATTGGTCAAGACTCGGCTCAAAGGTTTTGAGTACGGATTTCTTAGCTTACAATCTCGTATCTTTTCTTAACAACTTTATACTTGCAAATAAACACATAGGTTAGACCGAACAAACATACAGATTCTTTATTGACTCGTCTAAGACAAAGAAGGTAAGATACCACCATCTCCCTGTGGACCGACCCGTGCTCAACCGGCTAGCTGCAAAGCGACACCGTCCTGATCGCGGTTACACTTAGATTCTTTGAACATCCGACACGCCAAAAGCATGCGATCAGAGATCCTCACGACTTTTAGGGAGAAGTACCTTTATGAGACCCTTACGGCTCATGAAGTCAAAAGCCTTAGTCGACAGGATCTTAACCATGTTTACTAAGCCACCTTTGTTCGACATCGACAGAGGCAAATGATGATTCGCTCCTGGCAATATCCCAGTTGTAGCGATGCTGATGCCGAAACCAGTGTCTAATTCCAAGCTTGCAGCAAAAAGCTAGCGAGCCACACATGCATACGAAATAGCCGAAATGATGGGGCAACTTGCAAACAAAATCAGCAAGTAAAAACATATGCATACGAAATAGCCGAAATGATTGGGCAACTCGCAATAAAAAGCAGGGAGTAAAAAATAAAACAAATAGCCGAAATGATTGGGCACCGCGAAAAATAGCCGAAATGATTGGGCAGTCGCGACCTTCGCGATATAAAAGCTAAAATGATAGAGCATCACGGAAAGAAATAAAATAAAATAAAATATATGCCCTACAGGTGATATCGCATCAATCCCTGTATACAATCCAGGGGCGCAAACAAAGAAAGAATCACACCTTCCCTCCCCAGGTTTCATCAGAAGAAGAAACCAAATCTCAACGGTTCACAGATAGCCTGGATATCATCTCAACATTTGTCTCAGACACAACATCAAGCAAAGCGGAACAACGGCAACCCTCAGTTCCATGACTCGGTGGCGCACAGATGACCGAGAGTCAAACCCTGACTCCATGAAATACGGATAAAGTCAAAAATTCCTGGCTATATGGAACGCGGCTTATGTCAATCCTGACCCCGTGGGAAACGTCCAGAGCGGATCCTGGTCCTCGCAGAGCACGGCAATGACCCCGTGTGAAGCATCCAGAGCGGAGCCTGGTCCTCGCAGAACATGGCAGTGAACCCGTGGGAAGCATCCAGAGCAAATTCCTGGTTACGTGGAACACGGATAATGTTAATTCTGACCCCGTGGGAAACGTCCAGAGCGGAGCCTGGTCCTCGCAGAACACGGCAGTGAACCCGTGGGAAGCATCCAGAGCAAAATTCCTGGCTACGTGGAACGCGGATAACATCAATCCTGACCCCGTGTGAAGCATCAAGAGCGGAGCCTGGTCCTCGTAGAACACGACAATGAACCCGTGGGAAGCATCCAGAGCAAAATTTCCTGGTTACGTGGAACGTGGCTTATGTCAATCCTGACCCCGTGGGAAACGACCAGAGCGAATCCTGGTCCTCGCAGAGCACGGCAACGACCCCGTGTGAAGCATCCAGAGCGGAGCCTAGTCCTCGCAGAACACGGCAGTGAACCCGTCGGAAGCATCCAGAGCAAATTCCTAGTTACGTGGAACGCGAATAACGTCAATCCTGACCCCGTGGAAAACGTCCAGAGCGGAGCCTGGTCCTCGCAGAACACGGTAGTGAACCCGTGGGAAGCATCCAGAGAAAAATTCCTGGCTATGTGGAACGCGGATAACGTCAATCCTGACCCCGTGTGAAGCATCCAGAGCGGAGCCTGGTCCTCGCAGAACACGATAATGAACCCGTGGGAAGCATCCAGAGCAAAATTCCTAGTTACGTGGAACGCGGCTTATGTTAATCCTGACCCCGTGGGAAACGTCCAGAGCGGATCCTGGTCCTCGCAGAGCACGGCAATGACCCCGTGTGAAGCATCCAGAGCGGAGCCTGGTCCTCGCAGAACACGGCAGTGAACCCGTGGGAAGCATCCAGAGCAAATTCCTAGCTACGTAGAATGCGGCTTACGTCAATCCTGACCTCGTGGGAAACGTCCAGAGCGGATCCTAGTCCTCACAGAGCACGGCAATGAACCTGTGTGAAGCATCCAGAGCAGAGCCTAGTCCTCACATAACACGGCAATGACCCCGTGGGAAGCATCCAGAGCAAAATTCCTGGTTATGTGGAACACGGCTTATGTCAATCCTGACCCCGTGGGAAACGTCCAGAACGGATCCTGGTCCTCGTAGAGTACGGCAATGACCCCGTATGAAGCAACCAGGGTGGAGCCTGGTCCTCGCAGAACACGGCAGTGACCCCGTGGGAAGCATCCAGAGAAAAATTCCTGGTTACGTGGAACGCGGTTTATGTCAATCCTGACCCCGTGGGAAACGTCCAGAGCGGATCCTGGTCCTCGCAGAGCACGGCAATGACCCCGTATGAAGCATCCAGAGCGGAGCCTGGTCCTTGCAGAACACAGCAGTGAACCCGTGGGAAGCATCCAGAGCAAAATTTCTGGTTACGTGGAATGCGGCTTATGTCAATCCTGACCCCGTGGGAAACGTCCAGAGCGGATCCTGGTCCTCGCAGAGCACAGCAATGACCCCATGTGAAGCATCCAGAGCAGAGCCTGGTCTTTGCAGAAAACAGCAGTGAACCCGTGGGAAGCATCCAGAGCAAAATTCCTGGTTACGTGGAACGCGGCTTATGTCAATCCTGACCCCGTGGGAAACGTCCAGAGCGGATCCTGCTCCTCGCAGAGCACGGCAATGACCCCGTGTGAAGCATCCAGAGCGGAGCCTGGTCCTCGCAGAGCATGGCAGTGAACCCGTGGGAAGCCTCCAGAGCAAAAATTCCTGGCTACGTGGAATGCGGATAATGTCAATTCTGACTCGTGGGAAACGTCCAGAGCGGTGCCTGGTCCTGGCTACGTAGAACGTGGATAATGTCAATTCTGACCCATGGGAAACGTCCAGAGCGGAGCCTGGTCCTCACAGAACACGGCAGTGAACCCGTGGGAAGCATCCAGAGCAAAATTCCTGGTCATGTGGAACGCGGATAATGTCAATTCTGACCCCGTGGGAAACGTCCAGAGCGGAGCCTGGTCCTCGCAGAACACGGCAGTGAACCCGTGGGAAGCATCCAGAGCAATTCCTGATTCCACGAAATGCGGATGATAATAACCTCACCCATCACTTACGGGTCCTCATGACTCGTAAGGGAGCAAACTCTCTTGTGAGATCCTTACGACTTACAAGAGAAAACACACTTAGGAATCCTCACGATTCTTAAGGAGAAATTACACCTACGTGGTCCTCTCGACCTGTAGGGAGAAAATTCTTTATGAGACCCTCACGGCTCATAAAGTTGAAAAGTCTTAGGAAGCAGATCTTAACCCTGAATCCTAAGCCATCGTTGCCCTGCAAAGAAATCGAGATAACACCATCTACAGAATACATTTGATAAAAAGGACACACCGTCATGGAGGAAAAATATATCTTTTATTCACGAATCAAAATGAATACAAAGTACAATTCGTGAAAGAAAAAAAATGTACTCTCATTCAGGGGCATGTACAAAGGAAGAAAAAAAAATATATACATATACAATTCCTCAAGTCGGCGGGCGATTTAGCAGATTTGCCAGTTCATCCCTCTTTCGCTGGGCCTCGCCTTCATGATTCAGTATCGCCAAAAGATGGGCCTCCGCCTGAGCCTGTTAAGCCTGGTATGAGGCAAGCCGGCCTTCGAGCTCTTTCTCAGTAGCCTTATGGGCCTCAACCATTTCACGAGTGAACACGACAGCTTTATCGATAGCTACCACCTCCTTGATAGCCTCTTGAAGCACTCGCCATAGTTCATACGCTTTATTGGCCTTAGCCGTAAGGTTGGCTTGAAGCTCCCTCAGCGCTTTAGAAGCCAGATCCCTCTCTGAAAACTTGCGGCCGAGCCTCTTCTCACACGATATCATATTCGCCGCACACCGCTCAATCAGATTCCATAAGCTCGCCTTCGCTGCCACAACCTCCGAAGAAAGGCGTGTACATTCTAGCACATGCAAGCAAGCCTCCACCTGCCGACAAAACTCAACCCAGGCTTGCACTACTGCTTCATTATGATAGGTGGCAAGAAAGGGAAGAGAGCCGTTAGCTTCAGCAGCAAACGCTTTGGCCGTGATTAGACTGCCGGCGCGAAGTTCCTCGATTAGGGATGACAGAGAGGCAAGGCTTAGTTTTGCTATACGTTCCGAGGCACGCAGAGCATAGGGGCCGGGTGGCATGGCGATGCGCGACTCCAGTGCGGCAAGAACTGGCAAAGCTGTTCAGATTTATAAACAGTCAGCGAAACTTATAAGCAAAGAACAAGTGGAACGACGTTGGGACTTTACTTACCCACAGTCATACAAGAGGGATCTGAAGGCTCCCCAGGCCCTTCAAGAATCTCAACTTCGTTGTCGGCCTCCAAAACTGTAAAAGACATCAATGTCATTCTATGAAATAATGATAATGCTGTGAAAAGAAGGTAAACAACACTAACCTTACCCGGAGGAGAGGACGATGCGCTGAGGAGATATCGCTTGCGGAGAAGCCATCTCCAACAGGCGCTGGAAAGATTGCCTGGGAGACAGATCAGCAATAGATGCTGCCAATCCGCGCAACTTTGAAAAGACAGAAGGATTCAGATAATGAAGAGATTACTAATTTAAAATATAGAAGTCTACCTTCGACGCTCCTCCCATTCTGAGCTGGAGGGATAGCAGCTTCAGCGGCTTCCTCCGTAACCGCGGGCACATCATCGGGAACGCGGACTGGTGTAGCGGCTTCTGAACGAGGAGCAGCGGCTGCCACTTCAGGCTCCAACGAAAGGACGGTAGCCTCGACTACCTGTACCCTAGTCTCCGAGCCGCCCCCAGAAAGATCCATTGGAGCGGTGACCAACGAAAATGCCTCCCCCGAGAGAGCAAGCGCTTGGGGAGTGGGAACCACCGAGGAAGATTCCGCCATAAAAGCGACAGTCGCATCAACCCCCTCCACATTGATCGGTGCTTCACTGGGGATATCAGCAGACTCTATGGTCAAAACACGACTTAGAGCCTCCACCGCCGCCGAAGTCCCTGTAAAGTTTGTACAAGGATAAGGATATATATATATATATATATATATGTATGCAAGAAATATGAAATATTACAAAGAAATACAGGAACATACCGATGCGCAAGGGAGCTTCCAGCATGGCTTGTTCAAGCCGACACTCCTTCTTAAGGAGGTGTGCTCACCGAGGTCCGAGTGTGGACTCATGGCCACCGGTCCACAGTGAAAGCGCGTCCTCGGCGTCGGCCGAGACAGCCTGTTTAAGGGCCCTTTTGCCCCATTCTTCCAAAAAGCCAATGAATCGTCGCCGGATCCACGGGGGGTCTTCGTAAAAGATGACGGTGGGATAAGGCTTCTTCGGAATCCTTAAGTTCTCCGATTCATCTTGCAAACGTCGTATAGCCTCAGCCAATTGTGCGGCTTCCTCGGCAGATGAACTCGGGAAGAGTAGGCCACCATCCGATTCTTGCATAGCCAACGGCTCATCCTGAAGAATAGGCTCAGACTCTATTAAAGAGTCAAGCAGATTAGTAGCCGTCTTCCTCCACCGCTTGGATCCAAAACTGACCCCCGAAGATGACCGTTTCCTCCCCCATGGAGCTCTAGCACGGCGCTGACCCACTTCACCTTCAACGCCCTCGCCTCCAACGCCCTCGCTTGGCGGTGCTGCCGAGGACGACACGGCCATTGTCGACGTCGCAGACGATGATACTAATACCGGCGCCCTATTAGCCCTCGATTGAGCCCGAGTACACAGTGGAATACCAGCTGTGGGAGTGAATTCCACTTCCGCCGCCCCCGGAATAAGCACAACACTGGTGTCCCTCAAAGGAAAGCGAACCGGTGCACGCGGTCGTGGTGGAACTTCAGTAGCTTGAGCTGGAATAAGAGTGCTGTATCCAAGAAGCACCCTCTTCTCCTCAGCAATAATCGGACTGACCCGATGAAGATACCAGCCCGTGAAGGATCCCACGCATCGGGGAATATGGTCAGCTTCGAGAATCATGAAGCGAGAACCAGTGTTCAGCCTCACGAAGTGATGAGCAACATCACGAACAGCTTCAGGTGATGGGACGGGCGCAACTGTAAATGCCTCGAAGGGGACGCCCTGATCATACCCAAGTTGCCGGGTAAATCGGTGTGGATTGTACCGCATGAAAAGGGCCGCACTGTTCTAACGAAACACCGGGTAACCTGGTCTGATCGCATATAGGTGCATGGCTTCCCTGGGCTTCAGAGAAGGTACCCCCTCTTTCGACAAGTCGTGGAGCTGTTGAACCGGTCCTGAGGGAGCAGATAGAACCCGATCAACGAATACCAATCCGCCCGTACTAGCATAGGGAGCGATCAACATGCGAATGGCCCCGGACTGAGTCGGGTCAGGAGCAGAAGCACCCACCAGCCGCATGAGTCGCGGAAAAGTGTAGGCGTCATAAAATGTAGGTCTCTGGTGCACATCAAAGGCCCCCAACACGTGCATCTCAATCCAAGATGTGAAGTAATGAAGAGAGAAATTTACCACGTCCACACCTGGAGTTGAGGTATTAGCCACGGCACCTAACCCATGATAAAGGTGCGCTAGCGCGGGGAGGTCTACAGCTAGCCGTGTCCCCTCAGCGATACAATGAGCAAGGTAGATAACCTAGGCTCTCATAAAACGGCGATGCATGGGGATGACGAACCAGCTAAGCCAGACGCTGATGAAGCCTACAAAGAAAGTCTCCTCATCCATGCCGGGAGCTGCAATCAACTCGAAAGATACCGCCGACATGATAGGAATATAGTACTGCGGCAGGTCCTCTTCCTTAGTCGGCCGCTTGTTCAAACCAAACCCAAAGGGGTCATTAATGTTCGCAAACTTCGAAGCCGTCTTCGATAGGACACCCTCGCGAAGGAAGCAAGCGATAAAACTCTTAAAAGTGATGCCCTGCTCCTTTGACTATGTGAACAGTTTTTCAAAAATGCCCAGGATCTTGACCAAACTCGGGCAATTGTGGCGGACGGCGTTCTCGGTAGACAGGCCGTCAAGCATTGCAGGCTCGGTTTCAAAGACGTACTCGTCCAGAGGCAGAAATTCCTCATAAAGTGTCCCCCTGATCGGCAGCCCCGAGATCTCACGAAATTCTTCCAAGGAAATCGAAACTTCGCGGTCCCCTAGAAGGAAGGTATTGGTGGGAAGATTCCATTAGTTCAAGAAGGCCTTAACCCACCAGACATGAGGAGATTGGTAGTGGAAGAGGGATGCATATATCTCCTGATAAAGCCCAACCTTCTGCAATCGCGCACGATGGGCAGACAAGATGTAACGAGCCCAAAGAAGATGGCCCGTGGGGTGTCAAGGGGTAAGTCCTATCTTGTAAATCTGCTCCCATGGTTGGGCTTCGCCCTGACAAATGCGGCGCCCTAAAATATCTATAGCCGGGACCGGATGGTTCGGAATATCAGTTGTTGAAGGCTCGAGCCATCCCATAGGGGTCCAATTTGGCATCTCCACAGAAAAAGCAGTCTGTGGAGGATCCATCGGCAGGAATGGATAGGTAGGCTCCGTCGGCATCTCGCAAAGGAAACTGCGGTGGCCGCGAATGATGTGACCATACCATGTCCCCCACAAAAGCAAGTTGGTGCGATTCGGGTCATGAGCCCTGATCATAGCCATTACTTCTTCGTCAGATGGTGACTGAGGAAATGCAGCTTCCGAGCGAGTGAAAGGGAAGTATGGAACAGAAGTCATTGTGCCTGAAATAAAAGAAAGGGAAACTGTTAAAGCAAAGCCAATAGTGTATATATATATATATATGTTTATAAATGTATATACGTAAAAAGACAGTGGAAGAAAGCGACAGGGGACTCATTTTATGGGACCATTGGTTACAAAACATATGGGTCCCACAAAATCAAGATGGCAGCTCGCTAATGATGAGACAAAGCAATTACAATGAGACAAAAAAAAGATTCTCAATAAATGGACAATGGATTTCAAATGACCCTACATTACTCAAAAAGAAATCCATCCTCGGCTCTGCAAAAATCAAACAGAAGCTAGGGAATTAAATTCCCAGAAAACCCTACTACAAATCTTTTCTTTTTGTTGCAGAGAGACAACTCAGGGCAAAAAAACCCCAAGAAGCTTTCTGGGAAGAACTAAGTTCTTCACAGGAATTAAATTCCTTTTGAAAAGGGGAATTAAATTCCCAGAAAACACTTTTTCAGAACCGAAGCTCTTCAGGGTGGAATTAAATTCCACAGAAAAGACAAGCGCAACCATTGATTCTTTAAGATCAAAGAAACCCTAGCAAAAGGGGTTTATTCTTTAAAATTGGACATCTCTGAAGGACTTAAAAAGATGGGTTCTTTAAAGGGAAAAGCCCTGGTGTGGATTTAAAATCCAAAGAGTTTTTTATATGAAAGTTCTTCGGTCATTCAAAGCCATTACCTGAAGAAAAAGGTCTTTCTTGAATAGAGTTAAACTCTGAAGATTTTCAAAGCAGAGAACTAAGCTCTGGAAAAGAGAATTAAACTATCAAAGGGAAAAGTTAACAAGGAAGGAGATGAAAGAGTGGAGGCGCTTCTGAAGAGACCCCTGCATTTATATGATGTGATGGGAAACGTTTCATCTCCCATATTCCCAAGACAGATCCAACGGTCACAAAGGTGACAGCGTGGCACTCACGTGCAGACACGTGAGAGCAACGCTGTGGGGGCATTTGTTCCCTGATTAAAAATCAGGAATTACCTCAATAAGGTATCACGTGTTCACACGTGACCAAAGGTCACGTGTTGACACGTGATCCATTTACAGAATTAAAAATCCTAAGCAATCAGAAGTAAAACAAGTAGCTGAGGAAAGACCCCAAAGGGAGGTCACGTGCTCACACGTGACCAGAGGTCACGTGTTGACACGTGATGATCCTTCAGCCCAATTAAAATACAGAATTAAATTCTGAATGAGAAGGGGTCACGTGCCAACACGTGATAGGCTTTGAAAGCCATATAAATTGATAGAATTAAATTCTAATTAAAGGGAAATTAGAAACCCTAAATGGGAAAGTATTTCTTTAAATCTTTCCAAACAAAAAAGGATTATGGGGGACCATTGGATTAAAAAATCCAAGGGAGATTAAGAATCACCAATTTATGGAAAGATTTTAGACAAGAAAAGATTTCCCTAAAATTCACCAAAAATAACAAACAGAATATCTTTTGGATTAAAAATCCAATGGTGAATAAAATTCACTAAGAAATCTAAAAGATCATATTAGTTATGAAAAACAAACAAAATCTTTCAATGAAAGATTTACTAAACAAATTGATTCTTTTCCTTCTCTTATAAATAGGAGCCAAGAAGAGAAGAAAAAAAAGAATTTTGGGGGAGAAAGAATTTTGGGATCTTGAAATTTTTAGAAAACAACAGCATAGAGAAAAGAGAGGAGAATTTAATTCTCAAGAAAAGAAAACCCTAGGTGAGAAAAGGGATAGGGATCAAAGCTTCATAAAACAAAAAAGAGAATTTAATTCTCAATCTAAGAGTTTAACTCTTTTGCAAAAGAACTTAGTTCTTTTTCTGGTTGAAGATCTGCAGAAGAAAATCTCCCTATAGGTTGAGAATTTAATTCTCATCGGGGAGATTCTGCCATGCAGATCCAAAACTTAGAGGGAGAATTGAGTTTGGAGAATATAATTCTCCCAATTCACAGGAATTTAATTCCTCCAAGATAAAACCAGGGTTTAACCCTATATGAGAATTCAATTCTCCCAAATTTATAGGAATTTAATTCCTCCAAGATAAAACTAGGGTTTAACCCTACTTGAGAATTTAATTCTCCCAAATTCACAGGAATTTAATTTCTCCCAAACAGAATTAGGGTTTAACCCAACATAAGAATTTAATTCTTCCACATGCATAGGAATTTAATTCCTTTAAAAACTAAATTAGGGTTTAACCCTACAAAGAATTTAATTCTTAAAAATAAAGAGACTTGAAAGATCTCCATGCATGTAAAAAACTAGATCACGTGTCCCCATGTGGCCCTAAACAGATACCCCAAAAATGAGAAGGAAAAAGCTTGGAGGCAATGCCTCACGTGCTCCCACGTGACCCTCATAATATAGGGAACAAAAGCAACGGCAGTATTGGCTTTGGGCGCTCTCACGTGTTACCACATGACCCCTAATAAATGCTTTAATAATCAATGCACAAATATCCATCACGTGCCAACATGTGATGGCCAGAAGATCAAAAGTGTTTAACACTTATTTACAGAACAAAGTAAAGGAGATCTGGCCCCACCTTTGGGTGCCCTCACGTGTCCCCACGTGGCCCCTTCCTCTCTAGTGTTTAACACTAATTTGAGAGTTTTATTTCTAGTGTTTAACACTGTTGTCCTATAGTGTTTAGCACTACTTTGAGCATTTCATTTTCAGTGTTTAACACTGTTGTCCTGTAGTGTTTAACACTATTTTTTGCCAAATTGGCTAAGTTTCCAGAGGCAAAAACCTCCTCTTTGACTAAATCTCAAAGTTGAGTAAAACTCAGAATTATAATATTTAATGCTCAGTCAAAGACAAAAAGGTATCAGAGCCCTCAAACTCTTGTTTAGCATTGCTAAATGATGAAGGGCTGAACCCAGACAAATGTCTAATGGTCCAACAAAGGGCCAATATTTCAAACTTAATTGAACTTAGCCTAAGTTGGTCATAAGTCCTCAATTCAGATTTAACTGAGCTAATGTGCTCATAATCTAATTAATTGATCTTAGTTCCAAATTGGACTACAGATCCCCAATCAACTTTGGTTCGAGGGTACATCTCTTCACTCCTTTGATATTTGTCGTTGTAATCCTTCAACGTCTTCAGAGAGGTGACGGGTCCCGACAACCACACATTTCACGGACTATGATGTCCTTAACCTTGACTTGAGGTCTTTAAACTCACGGACTATAATGTCCTTAACCTTGACTGTGAGGTTTTTAAACTCACGGACTATGATGTCCTTAACCTCGACCGTGATGTCTTTAAACTAACAATGGACCACCATGTCCTAAAACTGGCAATCGACCGCAATGTCCCTAAACTAAACAATAGAGTTCAAATGCTCTCTTGTTGGATCTAAATGGTCCTGTTAAGTTGATCTTAGTCTAAAATTAGACTAACGTATCCTTAACATACGTTTAAGTTGATCTTAGTCCCAAATGAGGCTAACGTATCCTTAAACCCAAACCAAAACCCAAATCTAAGAAAATACGGATTTGGACTAATCCACGCCCTACGGGCAACAACATAAATTAGTCTCCGTATACAATCCACGGGCAACCACAAACAAAACAAACACCGACGATACGAAGTGACCATTTGGAGAAGGAGAAAGTGGTTACCGCGATGCGGTAGCGTAATTAATTGCAGGGGCTTGCGCCTGCAGGGAAGAGCGTCCCCACAATCAAAAACCCCTCGAATGAGGGGGAATCTGACGAAGTCTGCTACATCGGCCGCATCCGTTCAAACCTTCGATACATGGTGCCATAAATCAACTTGGCATCTTCGGAGAGGTGGACGGATAGCACCAATTAGCATCTGCCCCGAAATTCAGGCAAGACGTCCGCCGCGTCTTCGTCCGCGTTTTTTGGCGAGTAACAGATTCTGGCACACCCAGTGGGACCTTTTCCTCTTTCCACTCCAAACTTCGTGTGTCGTGTTCGGGAACGAATCGCGGTTTGCTAATAGTTTCCCTTGGGTTCGAGGTACTAAAATTTGGCGTCTTGCTTGGTGTAGAAAACGAAACATCAATGGCGTCTACTTGCGCGAAGTGTTCCAGCTGCAACTGCAACTCGCGTTCTGCCTCATCTGGAGGCATAGCTTATGGGCCCCAAGCGGCCTCTCTGTTCACGATACTGGTGGAACAGGTCACTCAGGCCACCACTGGATTGTTTTTCGGGACCATGCTCCCGCCAACGAGCTTTAGCGCTTCTATACCAACATAAGAAGCTCCCAAGAAGTCGGTCTTTGATCGGCTTGCAACTACAGCGGCCCCTCCCAAAGGGTCGTCCAGCTCCGGCGCCTCAGTCTTCGCCAGATTGGGCTCCTATACCAACACTTTTTGATATTTCAAAGGCTATAAAGACTAGATGTCTGAAGCATAACGGAAAAATGTCTAAAGTGTAAAAACCTGGAAAATTTTCCTTTTCAAACAAAAAACGTTTTGAACTATAAAACCATGCAAGGTATAAACCAATGTTTTATGCAAGATTTTGTGTGTGCGCTTAATCTCTTATTGGATAATCTGATAGGCCATGAAGCACTTACAATGATTTCCTAGAGATTTTGCACTTTTAGCTCGAACTCTTGAATTCTTCGTTTTCTTCGATTCTTGAATTCTTTAAACATGGACTTTGGCTTCTTAGCTTATTCAAGCTTGAACTTGATCTTTGAGAAGCTCTAGTCCATTATCCTCCAACCTCCAATAGATTTACCGTTTTAGTTCAATTTCCTCCATCCTCCATCATAGACTTGTGCCGTTTGATAAGCTGAAATCTTTCTCAAACACGACCAAGCTCATACACAGTGTTATGAAATATGCAATATGAAACACATGTATAAATCTATTAATATTGCGTAATATCATCAAAACTAAAGTAGGATTATAAAAATCTATAAGCCATCAATCTCCTCATTTTTTATGATGTCAAAATATTAATAGAAGATTGTAACATTTCAGAAAATAAAATATTATTTTGGGAATTTTAAATACTTAAAATAATAAATATTATGAATATTTTAAAGTATGGAGATTAGTTTTAATGATATGGTATAACTATATACCGATAGTTTGGAAAATTAATAAGAATTATTGATTTTGAAAGAAATTATGTGAATTGAGCAATTATAGATTTTTTAAAATAATTAATTTTATTCTATGTTAATGCTAAACTTGATTAATATTTATTAAGTATGCCTTAAGCATGTTTATGTGCATGGCATGCAACAAAGCATGTTGCAAATACTTGTTACATTTTTATGAAATATGACTTCAATTCTTCATTTGTGCATGGTTTTGCATTTTATTTTTTTTAAAAGAAAAAGAAAAAGGAAAATGAAAGATATTGCATGTGGGGAACCATGGAGTATAGGCAAGAGAGAGAGGGTAGGAGAGAGAGAAGAGTGAAGGTTCTACACAATTCTTAGCCATCTTTCTCTCTTATTTTCCTCATCTCCCCTCATTCTTCATCTCATTCCACACCTCCCTCCACCTCCTCTATCTTCTTACAACACCCCTCAAACCACCAACAAAACCTTATAATCCCTTCACAAAAGATGTGCAGAAGCTTACTGCAAACCCTATGGAGGCATCAAGTCATGACTTTGAGCACATTGGGCAACTCAAGAATTTTCTTGAGTTGCCAAATGAGGTATATTCCTAGACCTTTAGTTATGTTTTTAGTTTCCCTGATGTTCTAGTATAGTTTAGAGTTAAATTTGTGAGGTTTGGTGATCTTGGAAGATTCCTAGATGAGCTTTAGGGGAGATTATGAGTTGTGAAGGTATAGTTGAGATGTAGTAGTGGCTACAAAACCCTGTTAGTGTTAGAATTATTGGATAACTTGAGGTTAGAATTTTTTCCATGTCGATTTTCATTGATTTTGAGGACTATTTGGAAATCTGGAGCAACTTGGGATGATTTTAAGAAAAACAAACAACTACATTGACCTAGTTAGACCACTAGGAGACCACCACAGAAGAACAAGACCAAAACACCAAAATTGGGCCGGCGACACCCGTTACTGTAGCACTTCTCTCCGGCCAAATTTTAAAGTCTGGTGTTAGGTTTTGGCATGTAGCTCATACTCCTCATAACTTAGCCCCTGTATTGTTAGTTTAGTCCCACTTTACCTAAGCAAAAATGTGGAAGCATTTTGAGTTGATGTTGGCAATGTTTTTCCGATTTCTAAAACTTGGTTTTTGGTATTTCAATTTGGATTTGGTCGTTGGACGTTTGTACGTCAACAACGAGGGTGATTTGGTTGTTTTTGCATGCATAGGCTATAGGTTCTAACGTATGAGCACTTCGCGTGTCATGTCGGTTTTCAAATAGGATTTTGATGCGATACGATGTGTTTTGATATATAGGTACCTTCGCGAGGACTTCGGGACGACAAGGGAGAGCCAAGCGTCATCGACTTCGGCAAGCGAGAATCAAGATGAGTAGATGTATTTCTACGAGGAAAGTTGGGTGGATGACGTATAGCACCCCCGCAAATTCATAGATTAGGATGCGTATATTATGTATATATATGTTAATGTGAAGTACGGATACTTAGCAAATAGGGTTTTCTAGGAGACTATATGTTAGATTAAGTGTACTTGAAAGAAGATTACTCTTAGTTTAGTTTCTTAGTCGCGAACCTGTAAGGTATAGGTTGTCACACACACACGCACACGCACACGCTTACACTTAGTATATATTGATGTGTGTATATGCGTATATATGTGTGTGTGTGTGTTTGTTCATATATATATATAGAGAGAGAGAGACACACACACACACACACACACATACACATGAGATGAGGATAGTATATGTATATGTATATGAGTCGATATGATCGGGCATGATGCCGTGAGGTTATGATATGTGATTGAGTCAAGATACCGTATATGATATGATATAATAAAGGATCGTTAGGCGATATGTATTCAAATATGCGATGACATATGATTTGATGATATTAGAATGTACGAGACCTTAGATCTGTACCACTGATTTATGATATTGATATTGTACAACGATTGATACCGTACAAATGATGATTTATTATGATGTTTGACCCGTAACCTCGATTTTGAGGATGTTGTACGATGGATATTACCGTACACGATGTATATGATGATTGATCCGCACTTTTGACTCGAGGATGTTGTACGATGTATTATTACCGTACGTAATGATATGAGGCTGGATCGCCGACTATTAGATATATCGACTCGGAATATTGTAGATTTCTTATCACCTTCGACTAGGTTCTTAGTTTAGGCTTTAGTTGCGTAGATATAGGGTAACTTAGGCTCGAGTCATATCTATTTTCAAAACCGATGAATCATAGGCTTTTCAAAGAATAATACGAGGGAAGCTACGGATTTTCAAAAGACATCTCTTTTCTCAAAACACCGTAGTCCCTACTTTTATAAAAACAATGATTCGTGCTATTTAAACACAATAAACGATATGGCTCACATATAGTTTTATAAACCTTATTGTTGCATTACTGTTTACTTTCTGTTATGATCTCGTCTGTTAGGACACCAGCACCATTACCGATGATGTGCATGTTCCACGTACACTTGCTTGCCGGCTCACACACATAATCATCGGTAATTGCCATATCATGCACACTGTAGGCGCCGTTATTACCTTGTATACACTGATTGTTGTAGCTAAGTAGCATTTGTGATATTATACACTAATTATAACATTGCACTTGTATTAAGATGCCACATGCATTGTTTACCTATATTCTGATTTTATACCGCAGTTAGGCTCTATGCCGATATCCATTATCCATTATTAGCTCATGATTTTGAGATTTCGATTTTCATGAGATTTTGGGATTTGGGGAAAACCGCAAAGGAATTTTATAAACCTATTATCTTTTCAAAATAGAAATTGCGGTTTCCTCGTGATATGATATGTGTGGCGTCCACCATGAGTTTTTTCAGTTCTTGAGCCACGTGTGTACACATAACCGATTTGAGGAGAGAGACGCCGTCTACGGATACAAGATGGACCCGGTAAGGTACCCCAGGGCAAGAAGGTCTTATAGCGAGAAGTTGAGCCTGGCAAGGGAGCTCTACCCACCGATGATATTTGACACGGCGGAGATCCGGAGGATACCGACCGTAGTCGTGTGATTAGATGATTTGGGACGATCCGGACTGTAACACCCTATTTCATTTATACCAGTTCTATTTTGGGTATTTCTTTATTTATGGCTAGTTTTGATTTATTGTGTTTTGGGTGCGAATAGTGTATTGGTATCCGTCTTTGCATCCGACCGGACCCGCTTACTGGAAATCTGTCTTGATTCCTGTTTATGATTTATCCCGGCTATTTATGAGGATCCGTGCACTTTCATATTGTTTATACTGCATACTGGTATTATATCTGGCATCTGCATTTTTTTAGTATAACAAATAAAGTCAAATAAAATATTTTAAAAATATCTAGCATGGCCTGCATGATACCCTTAACCCTATGGTGGCATCCGCGTATCTTGTTCTCCTCCCGTTCAGTGAACGGACTTGTTTGGATGGCTACACGTACGTACGTGCATCCGTTCTTGGGGGTATGCATTTTCGTTACCCGGATATCCAATTTAAGTTTTGGTTGATATGTATATTTTTTATATTTTAAAACTGGATTTTTAGACCCGATCCGGGCGTGTTTGGGACTAAGTTTGTATTTACCAGAATATCAATATTTTTATTAATACAATATTTTAATTATTTTTTTACACTGTTTAAAATTTCGATAACTAACAAATCTTTTTAAATTAAAATTTTAACTTTAAAAAAGAATTCTCTTTCTCTCTCCTTCTCTCTCCCTCTCCTTTTCTTTCTCTCTCGTTCTTCACTTTCTTTCTCCTCTCGCTATAAGCGAGATCCCATCACCTCCCACTTACTTTACACTCACCTCCCTTCTTCTGTGAAACCTTTCTCGCGCAACCCTAACCCTCACGCTCCCGATCGCCTCGCCGTCGCCACTTTCGCCACCTCTCGTCACCAACGACCTCCTCGACCTCGCATTGCCTCCACCTCCTCACCCTCATCAAAACAGCCACCACCACCAGCGCTTTCACCCATCCCCGACCTAACCCCTGCAAACCCAAGAAACACCCGCAACCCATCGCCTCCATCGCCGGAGACACCACGACCAGTCGTCACCATCCCCGTCGCAACCACCACCTCTCCTTCCTTATCACCTCCCTCTTCCTCTCCCCTGCACCGAGCAATCCCGACCCTACACACCCGACGAGAACTCAAGAAACACACTGTCTCGCCGTGAAACCTTGCCGAAAAACCCAACGTTGGTGTTACACCATCACCTCACCTCTGTCCTGAGCACCACACCAGAGGACCAGAGAAGGCATACCTTCTTCATCTTCTTCTTCTTCTACTACTTCTTCTTCTCTTTCTTTTCTTGTTTCTTGATTTTTTCGATCATCGTCTGAATCGTGATCGTCACCGACGGTCAGGCAGACCCAGTGGACATCCCCTGCCTGCGTGGTTACCTTCTTGCCTTGCTTGGACCCGTCTCGTGTGCCGTGTGTGCGTTGCGACATTTACTGACATCGTACGCGGCTTATGCACCCCGTCTGGAGATCTGTTCAGGCAAGTTAATCTTACTACATGCTATATTATTATATTCTATATCCATTTGAATAATAACACTCCATAATAATTAGTCATGCATCCACTTTATCATTTCGGCATGTTCTAACGTTTTCGGACATCCGTATGCGTCCGTACAATCTATTTCCTATTTAGTGCATACAAACTTATCTTGTTACATACTATACTACAATATACCGCATCCAATTGAATATTTCCATTTCATATTATTTATTTGTGCATCCGCATTTACCAGTTTATCATTTTACGGTTATATGACATCCGTATGCATCCATATCATTATTTACATGTCTAGTCGCATGCTAAATCATCTTGCTGCATGTTAGGTATAGTATTATGCATCCATATGAGTAAAATGTTACCCGTTTATCACATTGTACATCCATACTAAAGTTTTACTGTTTTCGGATACCCGTTTGCATCCATATCATTTAAATATATATAACTGCATCTATAGATCACATTAATTCATATTATTATTGTAGTAACACCCCATGCTTAATAAAGTGCATCCTGATTAGTATTGGAACTGTAAATATAACCCCTAATCGATATTTGTGCATCCATACCATTAATTCTATATCTATTCGCATACCATGTCACATTATTACATATTGTTGTTATATTGACACCCTATGCTTGATATTGTGCACCCTACATAGTCATGATGTAACCCCTGATCGATATTTGTGCATCCATGCTTTTATTGTACATCCGTACTTTCACCCTGATTCAATACTTGCTACAGTTTGATTATGAGCACCCGTTTGATACCTGTGCACTACTTGACATGACCAGACACACCACTACTTTACATGACTTGATACATGTATTCTACCTGACATGACCTGATATATCATTACTTGACTTGATACCTGATCCTGTTTCTAATGCCGACAATCCTAACATGTTGTTCCGATGGACATATCCTGTTGTCTGTATAGACAAACCTGTTCCTGCTTGATCCTGTGTTGGCATTAGCTCCATATTTATCAATACCTGACTTGAACACATAACTTGGGGGTATGGGGAAATCAATGATGAAACCTGACTTATAACTCGACAGTTCGATACTTATACTGATCAGTTTTACGGGCTAGGCCAGCCCGGGGATGCTGCTGCTGACATCATTCATCTGTACATGTTTCTTGTTTAGTGCCTAGCGGCATGTCTCGGTTTCAGCCCGAGAATCTGGACCGTGGTCCCGGGCATGCACAGGATACTATTAAGTTACATCGACGATTCATTAAATTGATTTCAAAGACTTGAGAGTAGTTAACCAAGTAGCTTAGTTTAGATTACTCACTGTACATCACATGTGCTTATACCTTTCACTGTTCCTTATTCGTGTTACTGTTATACTTTTAGTACTGTTCCTACTCATGCCTGCATGTCTTGTTACCTCCTGATTATATTATTGTTGATATTATGACGCACTGACGTCTGGGTTTTGCATGGCCCAGATTCTCTACCTTTGCAGCTGACCGATCAGGAGTATTTCAGTGAACAGGACGAGCAGTGAGGACCTGTTAGTATTTTTAGTTTAGTTTTCTTTCAGCACTTTTATTTCCTATTGTGAGCCCGTATTTGGGACATACTTTCCAGATTGCTATTGTTACTTGGATCTATTGCTTCCGCATATTATTTCTTGACTCGTTTATTCTGGCTCATGGACATGTACTAGATAGTTTATTTATTTCTACTGTTCTTGATATCTCTAGACAGCCGTAATGTAACTGTGGATGGATGTTTCCTATCCACAGGTAGCTTGGTTGGCTCTTTCACGTGCCGATCTTAGCGCACTCTGGGAAGCGGGGCGTGACAGGGTTTGTTTGGTATCAGAGCCATAGGATTTAGGTTAATCGGGTTTGATTCTTTTATAGTTGGGTATTGGACCAAATATGCGAATCAGAAAACTCGTAATTAGGAACATATCCTGCCACATTGTTATCGTGATTCTTGAATCATATCTTTCTCTTGACCCTTGTATTGACGATATGCAAACAACTTTGCATCTCGGCTTGAAACCTTTTGGTTCCCTATTATTTCTTTCTATTCTGATACTAGGATTTGGACGACTTGAACGGAGTTATATGATTATAACTATGAACTGCGGCATGGTTACAATGCGATACTCTATTTAAGTAACTTGGAGTCCTAGTCTTGATTCACTTCCTTCTTTCATGGTCGTTATATTGTATTGCTTCTCTTACTTTCCAGTTCATGTTTTATCACAAGCTTGAATCATGTTTACCGTGCTTAATCTTCTTCGGTCTTGGCTTCAAATGAAGGTATTTTCGGTATCCTATTTGTTCATATTTTCCCGTATTAGAATTATTCGATTCTGGTGCATCCCATTATTTGCTGTTGTCTTGGGAATAGATTTTCTCGGCACTTTCCACACTCACATTGATTGTAGGGCAAAGAAAGTGATTTTCCAGATTCCCGAACATCCGAAGTTTGTTTTGCTGGAGGAAGCAGTTCTGTCGAGCCAGTCGAGTTTAGGGTTAGGCCGACAAACAGTGTTCTTCGTCGATGGAAGTTGATAAGGAGGAAGCGCCAGCCATAGTTCAAGAGTTCATGGACGTGTTCGAGGACATCTCGGGTTTACCGCCAAAACGAGATGTAGAGTTCACGATCAATCTTGTTCCTGGTGCGGCGCCAATCTCAAAGGCGTACTATCCGATGGCACCAGTGGAGTTGGAAGAAGTAAAGAAGCAGGTTACCGAATTGCTAGAGAAGGGTTGGATTCGAAGCAGTAATTCACCTTTGGGAGCTCCAGTTCTTCTACTCAAGAAGAAAGATGGCACAAAGAGGATGCGCATCAATTATCGAGAATTAAACTGGGTGACTATTAAGAACAAGTACCCGATCTCTCGCATTGGCGAATTTTTCGACCAGCTTAGTGGCGCGAAGGTATTCTCGAAGCTAGATTTGCGATCCGGATATCATCAGGTCCGAGTTAAATCAGAAAATATTTGCAAGACTGCGTTCCGAACTTGGTATGGACATTACGAGTATTTAGTGATGCCATTCGGAGTCACGAATGCACCGGTAATATTTATGGACTTGATGAACCGAATCTTTTCACCATTCTTGGACAAGTTTATAGTGGTGTTCATCGATGATATTCTAGTCTACTCGAGGAGCCTAGAAGAGCATGCAGAACACTTGAAGACCGCACTGCAGACATTAAGGCAAGAAAGATTGTATGCAAAGATGAGCAAGTGCGAGTTTTGGATTGAAGAAGTGAAGTTTTAGGGCATGTTGTATCCGGAGATGTAATCGCCGTTGATCCCGAGAAGATTGCAGCAGTTCAAGATTGGCCTATTCCGAAGAACGTAGCAGAGATCAAAAGTTTTCTTGGACTTGCTGGATATTACAGAAGATTCGTGGAGAATTTTGCTCGTTTGGCTGAGCCTTTAACCAAGCTTATGCATAAGGATGTACCGTTTTTATGGACGGATAAGTGTGCGTCAGCTTTTGAGGTGTTGAAGCAAAGGTTGATAACCGCTCCTATTTTGACCGTACCAGACGGTTCTGGAGGATTGGTGATTCATAGCGACGCATCTGGGAAAGGTTTGGGATGTGTTTTGATGCAGCATGGGAAGGTCATAGCCTACGCATCGAGACAGTTGAAGATCCATGGGAAGAATTACCCAACTCATGATTTGGAGCTTGCAGCAGTGATTTTTCGCTTTGAAGATTTGGAGACACTACTTATTGGGCGAAAGGGTCGAAGTATTCACCGATCACAAAAGCCTGAAGTAAGTGTTCACACAGAAAGAGCTTAACTTGAGGCAGCGTAGATGGTTGGAGCTGATGGCTGACTATGATCTTGATCTTAAGTACCATCCGGGGAAAGTTAATATAGTGCCGGATGCGCTTAGTCGGTTGCCAGCAATTCGGATGTTGACTGCACAAAAGGAGCTTATCGAAGATTTTCAGAGATTTGAGTTGGAGATCGTGCTACCTCATTCTTCGGGATAGTTGATGCAGTTGCAAATACAGTCGTCGTTGATCGATAGTATTAAAGCAGCGCAGTCACAGGATCCAAGATTGCAGAAGTTTCGAGAACAGGTAGAAGCAGGACTTCGAACGGACTTGTTGATTCATGAAAATGGTTCGTTACGATATGGTAGCCGTGTGTGACGAAAGGAGATATTCGTGAAGAAGTTATGAAGAAGGTGCACAGTTCCGCATATTCCGTACATCCAGGAGGCACGAAGATGTACCGTGACCTACGACAGCATTTCTGGTGGGAAGGCATGAAAAGGGAGATTGCCCGCTTTGTAGCGAAGTGCTTGGTGTGTCAGCAAGTTAAGGCTGAACATCAGAGGGTAGCTGGTTTATTGCAACCACTTCCGATTCCTCAGTGGAAGTGGGAACATATAATTATGGATTTCATGACAGCTTTACCGCGGAGTTTAAAGGGCAACAATGCAGTTTGGGTGATTGTTGATCGATTGACCAAGGCGGCTCATTTCATACCATTTCGAGTTGGTCAGTCAACGGAAGCGTTGGCGGAACGGTACATGCAGGAGATTGTGAGATTGCATAGAGTACCTGTGAGCATCGTGTCCGACCGTGACACCCGATTCTTATCGCACTTCTGGAGGAGTTTACAGGAAAGTTTGGGGACGCGATTGAAGTTTAGCATAGCTTATCATTCTCAGACAGATGGCATGTCGGAGAGAACGATCCAAACTCTTGAAGACATGTTGAGAGCTTGCATGTTGGACTTCAAGGGTTCGTGGGAGGATCATCTACACTTGGTGGAGTTTTCGTACAACAACAGTTTTCAGGCGACTATTCAGATGGCTCCATTCGAAGCATTGTATGGTCGCAAGTGTCGTTCACCCGTTTGTTGGGACGATGTTGGAGAACGAAAATTGTTGGGACCGGATTTGATTGTGCAAACAGTTGAGAAAGTTAATACTATCCGGAATTATATGAAGGCAGCACAAGATCGGCAGAAGAGTTGGGCTGACACATCGAGAAGACCTCTAGAGTTCGCTGTTGGTGATCTTGTGCTCTTAAAGATATCACCGACTAGAGGAGTGATTCGTTTTGGGAGTCGAGGCAAGCTTAGTCCTCAATTCGTGAGGCCTTTCGAGATTTTGGAGCGTGTTGGAGAAGTGGCTTATCGATTGGCTTTACCACAATCTTTGGCGAATGTTCATGACGTGTTTCATGTATCTCAACTCCGTAAGTATGTTCAAGATGAAACACACGTGCTGGATCACTCGGAGCTGACTGTAAGAGAGGATTTGACCTTTGAGGAATGACCGATGTCGATTGTTGATCGAAGAGAAAAGGTCCTCAAGAACAAGGTTATCCCTCTCGTACTTGTTTCTTGGGGAAATCGCTCGCACGGAGAATCGACTTGGGAACAGGAAGACGAGATTTGGCAGAAGTTTCCACACCTCTTCTTGTAGATTCATGTTTGTTTCCTTTTCTTGTTCCGGGAATTTCGAGGACGAAATTCTTTTTGTAGTTGGGTATAATGTAACACCCCAATTCATTTATACCAGTTCTATTTTGGGTATTTCTTTATTTATGGCTAGTCTTGATTTATTGTGTTTTGGGTGCGAATAGTGTATTGGTATCCGTCTTTGCATCCGACCCGACTAGCTTGCTGGAAATCCGTCTTGATTCCTGTTTATGATTTATCCCGGCTATTTATGAGGATCCGTGCACTTTCATATTCTTTATACTGCATACTGGTATTATATCTGGCATCTGCATTTTTTTAGTATAACAAATAAAGTCAAATAAAATATTTTAAAAATATCTAGCATGGCCTGCATGATACCTCTAACCCTGTGGTAGCATCCGCGCATCTTGTTCTCGTCCCGTTCAGTGAAACGGACTTGTTTGGATGGCTACACGCACGTACGTGCATCCGTTCTTGGGGGTATGCATTTTCGTTACCCGGATATCCAATTTTAGTTTTGGTCGACATGTATATTTTTCATATTTTAAAACTCGATTTTAGACCCGAACCGGGCATGTTTTGGACTAAGTTTGTATTTACCAGAATATCAAATTTTTATTAATACAATATTTTAATTATTTTTTTACACTGTTTAAAATTTTGATAACTAACAAATATTTTTAAATTAAAATCTTAACTTTAAAACAGAATTCTCTTTCTCTCTCCTTATCTCCCTCTCCTTCTCTCTCTCTCCCCCTTTTCTCTCTCTCTCTCTCTCTCTCTCTCTTCACTTTCTTTCTCCTCCCGCGGTAAGCGAGATCCATCACCTCCCACTTACTTTACACTCACCTCCCTTCTTCAGCGAAACCTTTCTCGCGCAACCCTAACCCTCACGCTCCCGATCGCCTCGCCGTCACCGCTTTCGCCACCTCTCGTCACCAATGACCTCCTCGACCTCGCCTTGCCTCCACCTCCTCACCCTCATCAAAACAGCGACCACCACCAGCGCCTTCACCCATCCCCGACCTAACCCCTGCAAACCTAAGAAACACCCGCAACCCATCGCCTCCATCGCCGGCGACACCACGACCAGTCATCACCATCCCCGTCGCAACCACCACCTCTCCTTCCTTATCACCTCCCTCTTCCTCTCCCCTGCACCGAGCAATCCCGACCCCTGCACACCCGATGAGAACTCAAGAAACCCACTGTCTCGCCGTGAAACCTTGCCGGAAAACCCATCATCGGCGTTACACCATCACCTCACCTCTGCCCCGAGCACCACACCAGAGAACCAGAGAAGGCATACCTTCTTCTTCTTCTTCTTCTTCTTCTTCTTCTACTTCTTCTTCTCTTTCTTTTCTTGTTTCTTGATTTTTCCGATCGTCATCTGAACTGTGACCATCACCGACGGTCAGGCAGACCCAGTGGACGTCCCCTGCCTGCGTGGTTACCTTCTTGCCTTGCCTGGACCCGTCCCGTATGCCGAGTGTGCGTCGCGACATTTACCGAAATCGTACGCGACATATGCACCCCGTCTGGAGATCCGTTCAGGCAAGTTAATCTTGCTACATGCTATATTATTATATTCTATATCCATTTGAATAATAACACTCCATAATAATTAGTCATGCATCCACATTATCATTTCGGCATGTTCTACCATTTTCGGACATCCGTATGCGTCCGTACAATCAATTTCCTGTTTAGTGCATACAAACTTATCATGTTACATACTATACTACAATATACTGCATCCAATTGAATATTTCCATTTCATATTATTTAGTTGTGCATCCGCATTTACCAGTTTATCATTTTAGGGTTATATAATATCCGTATGCATCCATATCATTATTTACATGTCTAGCCGCATGCTAAATCATCTTGCTATATGTTAGGTATAGTATTATGCATCTATATGAGTAAAATGTTACTCGTTTATCACATTGTACATCCATACTAAAGTTTTACTGTTTTCGGATACCCGTTTGCATCCATATCATTTAAATATATATAACTGTATCTATAGATCACATTAATTCATATTATTATTGTAGTAACACCCCATGCTTAATAAAGTGCACCCTGATTAGTATTGGAACTGTAAATGTAACCCCTAATCGATATTTGTGCATCCATACCATTAATTCTATATCTATTCGCATACCATGTCACATTATTATATATTGTTGTTATATTGACACCCCATGCTTGATATTTTGCACCTTACATAGTCATGATGTAACCCCTGATCGATATTTATGCATGCATGCTTTTATTGTACATCCGTACTTTCACCCTGATTCAATACTTGCTACCGTTTGATTATGAGCACCCGTTTGATACCTGTGCACTACTTGACATGACCTGATACACCACAACTTGACATGACTTGATACATGTACACTACCTGACATGACCTGATATATCATTACTTGACTTGATACCTGATCCTGTTTCTAATGCCGACAATCCTGACATGTTGTCCCGATGGACATATCCTGTTGTCTGTATTGACAAACCTGTTCCTGCTTGATCCTGTGTTGGCATTAGCTCCAGATTTATCAATACCTGACTTGAACACATAACTTGGGGGTATGGGGAAATCAATGGTGAAACCTGACTTGTAACTCGACAGTTCTATGCTTATACTGATCAGTTTTATGGGCTAAGCCAGCCCGGGGATGATGCTGCTGACATCATTCATCTGTACATGTTTCTTATTTAGTGCCTAGCGGCATGTCTCGGTTTCAGCCCAAGAATCTGGACCGTGGTCCCGGGCATGCACGGGATACTATTGATTTACATCGACGATTCATTAAATTGATTTCAAATACTTGAGAGTAGTTAACCCAGTAGCTTAGTTTAGATTACTCACTGTACATCACATGTGCTTATACCTTTCACTGTTCCTTATTCGTGTTACTGTTATACTTTTAGTACTATTCCTACTCATGCCTGCATGTCTTGTTACCTCCTGATTATATTATTTTTGATATTATGACGCACTGACGTCTGGGTTTTGCATGGCCCAGATTCTCTACTTTTGCAGCTGACCGATCAGGAGTATTTCAGTGAACAGGCCGAGCAGTGAGGACATGTTAGTATTTTTAGTTTAGTTTTCTTTCAGCACTTTTATTTCCTGTTGTGAGCCTGTATTTGGGACATACTTTCCTGATTGCTATTGTTTCTTGGATCTATTGCTTCCGCATATTATTTCTTGACTCGTTTATTCTGGCTCATGGACATGTACTAGATAGTTTATTTATTTCTACTGTTCTTGATATCTCTATACAGCCATAATATGACTGTGGAGGGATGTTTCCTATCCACAGGTAGCATGGTTGGCTCTGTCACGTGCCGATCTTAGCGCACTCTGGGAAGCAGGTCGTGACATAGACTGACGGAGCCCGAGATACGAGGATGATGTGTCGCTGATGGACACAGTTTTCATGATGTTTTGAGTATCGATGTTGGGCACTCAGATTTTCTGATGATTTTGTGTGCCGATGCTGGACACACCCATTTGATGATGCATTCATACATACTATACATGACTTATAGTTACTTTTTGACACGGACACGAGTTCTGACATTTTATATATGCTCATAGTACTACCTTTACTGCTACTCGATGTCTATTTTTATATTTAGCATATGGTATGAACTAGGAGATCGCCATACATGTGATTTCTACTCGATGATGTCTTCTGCTCACGAGTTGGCAACTCACCCCGTCGTGCCACAGTTTCTTACAGGTTTTTCCGTACAGGTTTCATAGCAGCTTTGCTGGTACACTGCTTTTTCTTTCAGGTGATTGCTTTGGTAGGTTGGATCGCTTGCATCGTGACCACCATTGTACTTTATATTTTATTCCAGTTGTATCTAGTTAAAAGCTCCATCAACCAGACTATATATATTTATAGACTTAGAAACAACGCTTGTATATTCTTTCGACATTAGGGTCGCACTCTTGCATTCATTATTGTTGGGATTTTCTTGGTGATAATTTAGCTTTCTTGCTTTCTTTCTATGTTTTGATCCTCGCCCTTTGGCGTTGTATATTTTACTTTATTGCGTGGTTATTTCCGCCATTTGGCGAAGAGCTAGCTCCCGCTTGGGAATGCCTTATATATATTATTGCTTGTATTCGTTTTTGGGTAAAAAAAATTACAAAGGAGGTGCTGCCCAAATTTTCAATGATGAAAATGTTTTCAAGTTAGATACAAACATTGTGTTTTCGTACACTATTATCTATGTTTTAAAAAAAGAACGTGATTTCAGTAAAAACCTTATTTCAAAACTCCACCTCCACTATTTTCCCCTGAAAGGTTTAGATTTTCTGGGTTTTTGGCTTACTTGAATTAGGTGGGGTCTTATAGACTTCACATGATTGAAGTGCCAGTCACGTGCCTTTTCCTGGTCGTGACAAAGTTGGTATCAGAGCGTTAAGTTTAATTTTGGTTCTAGTCTAGGTTTGACTATGCAGAGTCTAGGGCGTATATATATATTCGGAATCTAGGTTTGACCTTACAGAATTTAGACTTGGCCGAGGGGGTATTAGACCCGAACTTTCGTCACGTAGGTTGACTTGGTTGATGGAGTAGGTGACTTAAGTAAAGTGACGTACCGTGTGTGTGTTCCGCGGAATACTTACGATACGCTACTCCGCTTAAGAAGCCTCATGATGTAAATTTCTTATGCATTATATTCTATTCGTTTCTATGATCTATCCTCATTGATATCGGGTTGTGGTTTCCGTTACCTTGGTTACACGAGCAGAGAGAGCTACGGCTAGAGATGCGGTCAGCACGAGCTCATCATGAACGAGGACTGACCAGGTGTATTTCGATTTCATACGAACGCATTGAATTGTTGTCTTACTAAGATTTCTTGTTGCCCCGAGCGTTGTTCACACCATAATATTGCATTATTATATTTCCCATTCTTATTCTTTTTATAAATAAATGGGTGCTTTTGACGCATGTCTGCTACATGTTACATGTTACAGGTTCTTGGAGCAAAAATAGTGAAAAACACAAAAGACGACACAAAAGAAGGATTTTTGACCAACAAATAGGAAGATCTTAGTAAAGCCTAGAAGAGGAACAGTTCACCATCAAAAAGGCAACGCAGGATCAAAAATGTCAAAGCGGACGGTTAAAAATCCATTGCAAAGTGTTCACTGAAAATCTGGAATCACTGTAGAAGCCCAAATGGAAAAATAACTGAAGAATATAGAAGCCCAGGAAGCCTAGAACAATACCAGGAAATTTAAGCTTGTGAGCCAACTAATGGGCCGCGGAACCGCGGCCCAAGCCTACCAAGGCCGCGGTTCCGCGGCCGTCTAGTGCCCTTACTCGTATTACTTTTTACCAAAATGTGTTGGCTACTCTAAAAAGATTTCCTAGGGGTATATTTGTAATTGTAGACATGCAGATCAAAATGTAACCCTAGGGTTTCCTATTCTCTATAAATAGGAACCCAAAACATTGTATTTTCTTTATGCCTCCTTTTAATAAAAATTCAGAAATCCTTTTTGGAGAGCATCGGTGTTTCTTCTCCATTCTGAAATTCAGATCTGACAACCCTGCATGGACGATTGAAGGGATGCATCTGTAAGTAATTTAATTTCTTGCCCTAGGTAGATTTAATTTCATGCCGTAGGAACTTGTTTAGAGTTAGCTTTGGGGAAGGATTTTGAGAGATGAGATCTCTCATCCCTTTCTTACCCACCAAATATTTACAATAGGACTCCATGCATACATGCATATACCGCTCCCTACGGCACTCTATCCCTCGAGGTAGCGGTGATACCGTAGTATAAAGGCCCGGGTGTGATGTTTTCCATGGAGGTTAGGGTAAGGATCTCTAAAGGAAGGACAAGAACCTAGAGGAAGGATCACCTTCCCGAACGGATCTAATCCACTTTATTGATAATTACCATAACTCCTCACAGATCTTCATTCGGGTATAGAAAGCGTTGAGGTTTACTTGCATTTCCAAACCATCCCTAAACCTAGCCCTAGCAATAATAGATCTAGATAATTAGTATAGATTAATTAGGTTTTTAGATTTAATAATTAATCCGAACACCCTTCGGAATTAACTCGTAAGCGCGACTAGGAAATTCACAACATCCCTGTGGACCGACCCATACTCACCGGCTAGCTACATGCGACGCCGTTCTTGATTGCGGTTACAAATATTTTTGATCTATCTTTTAGAAAGCGCGAGCACGCTAAATCAATTCAATCAAATGGCGCCGTTGCCGGGGATGGCGTAGAACTTTCCTTTTCGCAATTTCGGGTTAATCATAAAATTTAAAGAAATCATAAAAATCTGAAAAATCAAAAAAAAAATATAAAAATATATAATCTGTTATTTTTGGAAGGGATACTTTGTTGTTTTAATTTTGCAGGATTTACAAAGACGATCTGGAAATTTCCAGAAGGCGAAACAGAAATCAGAAGATCGAAACAGAAGGGGAATCAAATAACATAACAGTGAAAATTTTTTGGAGACCCAATTCCCCCATCCCGCCGCGATTCCGCGGCTAAAACCCACCTTAGGCCGCGGAACCACGGCCTTCTAGTGGAATCAGAGCGTCAAATTTTTTTTGGGGATTCGTGCTGATTAGACTGCCGCGAAAACGCGGCAATAACGCGTTTATACCGCGGACCCGCGCTCTTTCGGTGAGACCATCCTACGAAATTTGCATTGTAAGCTCTCTGTTATTTCTCCTCTGCAAATTTTAATATATTTTCTGAATAATGCCTGCAAGATTTTGTGTGCTTTAAAAATATATTCTCTTCCATATAACAAGTCTTGTGCAGGATTTTTGGGCCCCGCTCAAAATTGAAATTGATTGCAAGTAATCTTTTTTGTTGCATATCTTTTCTCGAATATCTTTTTGCAACATTTTTTTCCAAATAAAGATTCTTGTGATATGCTTCAAATAATAACCAATTGCAAGTAATATTTTGCTGTTGCATATCTTTTCTATAAAATATTTTGCTGTTGCATATCTTTTCTTTAAAATCTTTTTGCAACAAAATTTTTCCAAATAAAGAGAGAAAAAAAATCAATGAAAAATGAAAATAAAAAGGACAAATATTTTATAGAACTTGCAAAATTTTTTAGCCCCAAATAAATCCTTGCACCACCCAACCTTCCTTCTTGTCACCTTTCTTCTTCTAACATGGGTACCCCACACAATAAATCATTAGCCGAACTTTGGTATCCCGAACCTAATTTTGCGTCATATGTCAATGTGTTCGGTCAATTTAAAGACGATTCTTCCATGCCTAAAACATCTTTGAAAGATCACATAGAGGAGTCTAGGAGAAACAGTTTGACTTTTCAACCCACTTTGTGTCAACCAAGTCAACCTTTACCACCTCCATATGTTGATACCACTTTTCCAAGTCCTTCTATCACTCCTAAGCCGATGTCCATTGCTGAGCATATTGCTCAATCTCGCAGCCGATCTTTCACCCCTCTCCACTCATCTAGTTCTAGGGATCCGCACGATTATTCACCTTTTTATCCATATGTTGACCCTACCCCTGTCCAATCACCCACTTCCTCCCAGTCCTACCCGACCTTTCCACCTTCACTAGACACTGCTTTTACACAGCCTTTTGGGAGTTTCACTTATCCAAACAATTTCGAATCTTTTGCCGAAACCCCCTTACCACCAAAGTCTAGTTTGGAAGAGACGTTGGAGGTGTATATCACAGCAACAAACAAAATGGTTAGGAATGTGGAAGCGTCCATGGCCACCCTTATGCAACTTAGTGAACCGGTAGCTAGTGTCCCGCTAGCTCCAAATTTTTCAATGTATGAGAAGGCGGATGGACTGAGTGAGAATGAGAGAGGATTTCCAAATCAAACCCACCCTTACCCAATTGAAGCCCACAACTATAGTTTTCCATCGAATGTCCTAAATGATTCCCAAGTTCAAAATAAAGACGAGTTGTGTGATTTTGTAGTGTTTGATTTTCCCAATTGTGAAGAACCTCTTTCGAGTGAACCCGCACCTAATCCGTTGAACCTTTATACCTCCAATCTAGAACCTGAATCGATACATATCCATGCTGATGAGGTGTCTAAAGAAATTGATTTTCACTTGATTGAGGATATAGACGCCGGGAATATTTCGGATGATGAACCTGTCGATTTGCGTGAAATTTTATGTTCAAATCATCATCCTGAGTTATTAAATGTTTCTCCCGAATCTCATATGCGTCTAGATTTTGATGATAATGGCATGGATGAGTTGAATATTGAGGATAGTATTAAGGAGAGTCTTGAGGATAATATTGAGGTTGAATCATTTTTATTTGATGTGTCTGATTTTCCAATTCATCCTCCTGAACCTTTGACTGTTATATCACCCTCCCTCCGTTCCATCGTTCCGACCACGCTTGAAGACTGTGAGCTTGAAAAATTTTCCTTTGAATCTGACACAGTTCTCACAGATGATAACACTTACGAGTGTTTCACTTTTTCGGACGATGTTGATGACTCACCACCCGAGTTTGAGTCCTTTACATTTTCAGATGAGCCATTAGACTCGGTTGATTATAGTAGTTTCGAACCATTAATGGAATCTTTCAAGTTCGAGACAGTTTACTACGGTGAGAAAGATACTATCCCTAATTCACTTCCTTTCGTCTTTCCCATTGTTCCGACCGAACAAATGACCGTTACGCTTTCATCTCCTATACCAAGTTCGGTGTACCCATGTTTTCTTGCGAATCTTGAGGGATTTGACCCCATTTCACGACGGGTTGATAGGTTAGCACAATCGCTTTTAACATATCGATCATCATAAATTGTGCTAATTTATTCACTCGATTTACACCCTCAAGTTCGTACTACACTTCTTTCCCTCTTTCGCCATTCTTCTCCCCCACCGAGACCATATTCTACCATTCTTCTTTCCACACGGTCTCGCGTGCTTCTCATTTTCTTGCACCAACTATACCATTTTCACGATAAGATTTTTGAATGGTTGGTGCTAACTTTTGGCTTGTGCAAGGCCAAGCTTAAGTTTGGGGGAATCTTTGTATATATGTATATATTTTTTGTTTTCTTTTTCTATAAAAAAAAAATTCAAAACATTAAAAATATAAAAATTATAAATAAATAAACAGGGGAGTGCCGATATTTTGACCCTCTTGGTTTAGCATGATAGTGAGGACACTGTCAAGTTCAAGTTTGGGGGTATGCTCGGTACGTCTTCTTCCTTCGCATTCATTTGTACATATTTTTTTGCATTTGCATACTTATTTGAAAATCCATAAAAATTGAAAAATTTCAAAAATTATAAAAATTATCGTATTCAATTTTGGCTTATTTGACTAGAATTTGACAGATAGGTTAACTAGCCAGGAGCAACTAGATCTTAGACTTAGTGAATTAAAACCCTAAAAATAACATTCCTTAAAGTTTAACGGTAGAAAGTATATGCCTTGTAGTTTATTTAGAAACAGGCAAATTTTGGGTTCACTTCTTGGACAAAGTCGAAACAAGGGAAGAGTATTGATGTTCTTATTAGAGTATAAGTTTGAAAAATAGTTCCTAGCTTAAGTCTAAATTCTGAAAATGTATACCCTACAACGTGCACAATCACGCACCTTGAAACTTGGAATAGTAGAAGAGACCTTGAAATGCTCTTGTCTAAAGTCCTTGGTACGAAGAAAATAAAAGGAAAAAAAAGGTGAATAAAGAAAAAAATGGACACTGGTTTTTGTGATTACTTAAGGAGGTAAAAATAGAAAAAATATTTAGCGAGGGTGCCTTATCACCTAGTGCCTTAGACCAACTGGTTTGAGAGTCACTACTAAAGCCTTGGGTGTTGCAAAACTAGGAAGTACGCCTTAAAGTGCTAACGCATCTTGTAATCGGTTGTTGGTACCTCAAGAAGTATTAACGATCGCATGAAGGATGTGTAAGCAAATTTTATTTAAAAATTCACTAATTAATAAGTTCTTTGGACAATGGACGAGAGTAAGATTGCTTGATTTGAATTTCCAAGTGTAGGGGTGATATTTACACACACGTGGGGATATGTGATTAGAGTTTAGATGAGAGAAAGGGATGAAGAATAGAACTTATATCTTTAATAGAGTTGATAGAAATTCCTAAGTGGAGATGGAACCCTAGAAGGAAAACTTAAGAGATGCCGAAAGCTAAGTAGGTCTACATAACATATATAATCTTAAGTTAAATAATGAGGAAGTGTGAAGAATATGGATGGATAATTTGCGAGTCAAAAGATAATAGAATTCCTTGTTAGAAATCCTAATTGGAGAATTAAAGTCGAAAAGCCAAATTGATAGGATTTTGTGGGTGTAATCCGCTGAAAACCCTCAGGAGACAACACTCCTCCTACTAGGGACACCTAGAGGTTTAACGGCTTGTTGCACGTGCTCAGTGCAATCGCGTTTCCCTGCGAAAGTGCGGTTATGACTTTAGTGAATAAAAATAAGTTTGCTCGAGGACGAGCAAAAGATAAGTTTGGGGGTATTTGTTCACACCATAATATTGCATTATTATATTCCCCATTCTTATTCTTTTTATAAATAAATGGGTGCTTTTGACGCATGTCTGCTACATGTTACAGGTTACAGGTTCTTGGAGCAAAAACAGTGAAAAACACAAAAGACGACACAAAAGAAGGATTTTTGACCAACAAATAGGAAGATCTTAGTAAAGCCTAGAAGAGGAACAGTTCACCATCAAAAAGGCAACGCAGGATCAAAAATGTCAAAGCGGACGGTTAAAAATCCATTGCAAAGTGTTCACTGAAAATCTGGAATCACTGTAGAAGCCCAAATGGAAAAATAACTGAAGAATATAGAAGCCCAGGAAGCCTAGAACAATACCAGGAAATTTAAGCTTGTGAGCCAACTAATGGGCCGCGGAACCGCGGCCTAAGCCTACCAAGGCCGCGGTTCCGCGGCCGTCTAGTGCCCTTACTCGTATTACTTTTTACCAAAATGTGTTGGCTACTCTAAAAAGATTTCCTAGGGGTATATTTGTAATTGTAGACATGCGGATCAAAATGTAACCCTAGGGTTTCCTATTCTCTATAAATAGGAACCCAAAACATTGTATTTTCTTTATGCCTCCTTTTAATAAAAATTTAGAAATCCTTTCTGGAGAGCATCGGTGTTTCTTCTCCATTCTGAAATTCAGATCTGACAACCCTGCATGGACGATTGGAGGGATGCATCTGTAAGTAATTTAATTTCTTGCCCTAGGTAGATTTAATTTCATGCCCTAGGAACTTGTTTAGAGTTAGCTTTGGGGAAGGATTTTGAGAGATGAGATCTCTCATCCCTTTCTTACCCACCAAATATTTACAATAGGACTCCATGCATACATGCACATACCGCTCCCTACGGCACTCTATCCCTCGAGGTAGCGGTGATATCGTAGTATAAAGGCCCGGGTGTGATGTTTTCCATGGAGGTTAGGGTAAGGATCTCTAAAGGAAGGACAAGAACCTAAAGGAAGGATCACCTTCCCGAACGGATCTAATCCACTTTATTGATAATTACCATAACTCCTCACAGATCTTCATTCGGGTATAGAAAGCGTTGAGGTTTACTTGCATTTCCAAACCATCCCTAAACCTAGTCCTAGCAAGAATAGATCTAGATAATTAGTATAGATTAATTAGGTTTTTAGATTTAATAATTAATCCGAACACCCTTCGGAATTAACTCGTAAGCGCGACTAGGAAATTCACAACATCCCTGTGGACCGACCCGTACTCACCGGCTAGCTACATGCGACGCCGTTCTTGATTGCGGTTACAAATATTTTTGATCTATCTTTTAGAAAGCGCGAGCACGCTAAATCAATCAATCAAGCATTCGAGATCTACACCAGATGACCGGGCCATTGATAGAGGCCATCCAGTTTACGAAGGTTATTAAAGTGTTGTCTGCTCCAGATGATTGAGACGTTGTCTACCGTGCGGACAGATGGGCCAGCTGTAGCCGAGTTTGATAAGATATAGTCCCCAGATCATTAAAGCTAATGCAGCATGAGTTTACACATAGGGACACGATTGAAGATCGCTAGTCACCCCTGGATGAATGACTAGGACATGTTGTTCATTTGGATACTCCGATGCGAAATCGTCAGATTGACTAACTTCGGCTAGAAGAGGACCTCACACAGGTATGTTGTGGGTCGATTGAGATAGGACAAGCATAAGCGCATCACTCTGATGATTTGGACGAGTTCCCGAGGACGTTTTGGCCAGATGCTTACTATAGGATATTAGAGATATCGAGTTTGTAGCTTCGGAAAAGGAGACTCTAGATATGACTACATCCAAATAGAGAGCCGTCCACACAACTACGAAAAGATGATTCCGAATTGGTCCATACTAAAGGGAAGCGGAGTAAGAGGTTCATACGAGATTTTTATGGGTTGTCGTTCCACCCCGTTGATATCAGAGACTTAATACGCACACAGAGGCTTTGGAGATGGACATGTTTTCCAGAGGAAAGTCGTGATAAGAATGCAGCTGTCTCGGAACAAGAAATGGATTAAGTAAAGGGTGATAACTTCCGGGCAGTCCTGCAGAGAAGAGATTTGAAGAGACCCCAACAGGATCTTTCTGGAAGACTAAACGATAAGGCTTGAACCCAGGATCAGGTGTATCACGCACACTCGGTAGGCCAGATATTGCCATCATTGACGCAATACGATACGAGTGATCATGTTAATTGGTCAAGAGATTTTCAGAGAAGCGCCAGAGCAGAACCGTTTCCATCATTACTCCGAGTCGGGCTGTCAAGCCGAGGAGTCATGTAACTGATGATTCATAGTGAGAAACAAGGACATAAAAGCAGAGGGCACCAGACCGTAAACAGGAGGCAAGTAGATATCTTGCTCTGCCAGCCTTAGATGCACCGGCACCAATCGACATTAAAGGAGAGGCACATCGACGACAGTTATTTATGATTTGTGAATTGGTGAATCGGATATCACGTTTCCGTCGTTTTGAGTCTGGCATTTTGAGGATTTCGTTTCATGATTGATATTTCTTATGCGCACTACAGTTGCACTTGATTTGTATTTTTGTGTATCAGTTGTACTGATTTTCGTTTTTGCGCATACCCATTTGCGCTTGATTTTGATTTTACGCACTCCGAGCTACTTGATTTTGATTTCGTGCATACAGTATGCACATGATCTGGACTTATACATTCGAGGTGGTTTACGAGCACTTTCAGTATTTGATATGGTTTTGTGCACGCAGCTGCACACGTTTACATGTTCATATAACGCGGTATACTTTATTTGATTTGGTGAATGTCGTATACCACTGATTTCGATGTTGATATTCGACAGATATTTTCGTGCACCTTGTGCACTTGATTTTCGTTATCGTGCACCCTGTTGCACTAGATGCCATTGTGCGGACTTGACGCACTTGATTTAGATTCTTGCGCACAGTTGGTGCACTTGATGCGACTTTGTGCACATCAGATGCACTGGATATTGTTGTCAGGCACACCCGTTGCACTTGACAGATGTTTTCATGCACACCTGTTACACTTGAGTTTTGTTTCTGTGCACATTCGTGGCACTGTTTTTTATTTCAATTTCCGTGCGCACCAGACGCACGTGGCATTCTTGTATACATTTTTAGGATTGATTTCGTTTGGAGCAGTATATTTTATGATATTTACTAATTGGTTTAGTAACCGAGCAGGACTAGTTTAAGGATAGTACCTGAGTATTTTTGCATGCATCAATATTTACGGAAGGGATTTTCAAAAAGGAGCTATAGTCTCACTATTTTCCTACGTGTCCATGAGTGACATGAGAAATTACCAGAAAACCCTTCCCGAGGTTATTTTCAAAAGGCGGAACGTGTATGTTAAACAAAGGATATATATATATATATATATATATATATATATATATATATAGCTATTTTCTTATAAAGGAGCGTCCATTACTTATGCCGTGATATGCGCATCGCACGGCGATTTGAAAAAGGTTTTGCATGCATTTCTATTCGGATGTTTGACGATTTCACAACGATGCGTACTATATACATGTTATAGTTTTGATTATATCATGTTAGATTTTCGTATTGGATTTGACATTTGTATTCTCATCATAACTCCGATGATTGCGTGGTTCTTGACGGAGTTTTGATTTTGAGTTTTGCCCTTGTTTTCATGCGCATGCACTGCGCTATGATATATTTTGTGTATTCATGATTTCGGAGCCCCGATAATTTGATCATTTTACTGAAATATTTTAGTATTTGTGGGGGGGTGTTTAAATTTAAATTCGGAGACCGAATTTATTTAAGGGGGAAAGATTGTAACATTTCAGAAAATAAAATGTTATTTTTGGTAATTTTAAATAATTAAAATAATAAATATTATGAATATTTTAAAGTATGGAGATTAGTTTTAATGATATGGTATAACTATATACCGATAGTTTGGAAAATTAATAAGAATTGTTGATTTTGAAAGAAATTATGTGAATTGAGCAATTATAGATTTTTTTAAATAATTAATTGTATTCTATGTTAATGCTAAACTTGATTAATATTTATTAATTATGCCTTAAGCATGTTTATGTGCATTGCATGCAACAAAGCATGTTGCAAATACTTGTTACATTTTTTTGAAACATGACTTCAATTCTTCATCTGTGCATGGTTTTGTATTTTGTTTTTTTTAAAAGAAAAAGAAAAAGGAAAAAGAAAGATATTTGCATGTAGGGAACCATGGAATATGGGCAAGAGAGAGAGGGTAGGGGGGGGGAGAGAGAGAGTGAAAGTTCTACACAATTCTTAGCCATCTTCCTCTCTTATTTTCCTCATCTTCTCTCATTCCACACCTCCCTCCACCTCCTCTACCTCCTTACAACACCCCTCAAACCGCCAACAAAACCTTATAATCCCTTCAAAAAAAAATGTGCACAAGCTCACTACAAACCCTACGGAGGCATCAAGTCATGGCTTTAAGCACATTGGGCAACTCAAGAATTTTTTTGAGTTGCCAAATGAGGTATATTCCTAGACCTTTAGTTATGTTTTTAGTTTCCCTTATATTCTAGTGTAGTTTAGAGTTAAATTTGTGAGGTTTGGTGATCTTGGAAGATTCCTAGATGAGCTTTAGGGGAGATTATGAGTTGTGAAGGTGTAGTTGAGATGTAGTAGTGTCTACAAAACCCTGTTGATGTTAGAATTATTGGATAACTTGAGATTATAATTTTTCCCGTGTCGGTTTTCATTGATTTTGAGGACTATTTGGAAATCTGGAGCAACTTGGGATGATTTTAAGAAAAACAAACAACTACATTGACCTAATTAGACCACTAGGAGACCACCACACAAGAACGAGACCAAAATACCAAAATTGGGCCGGCGACACCCGTTACTGTAGCACTACTCGCCGGCCAAATTTTGGAGTCCGGTGTTGGTTTTTGGCCTGTAGCTCATACTCCTAATAACCTAGCCCCTGTATTGTTAGTTTAGTCCCATTTTACTCGAGAAAAAATCTGGAAGCATTTTGAGTTGATGTTGGCAATATTTTTCCAATTTCTAAAACTTGGTTTTTGGTATTTTAATATGGATTTGGTCGTTGGACGTTTATACGTTAACAACGAGGGTGATTTGGTTGTTTTTGCATGCGTAGACTATAGGTTCTAACTTATGCGCACTTCGCGTGTCATGTCGGTTTTCAAATAGGATTTTGATGCGATACGATGTGTTTTGTGTTGGGTTACCTTAATGCCATAGCCATTGAACGTGGCGGTTTGCGGAACAAAAATTTTCTTACGAGTTTAAAACGACGCTAAGTTAACCCAATGAAAACCCGGATCTTTCCATAAACCTGTCTAGCTTAAAAAGGTAGAACTAACTACTATAAATAAAATTTCACGAAACGATCCAAGTCATTCGGTCTTCTTTCCTCATTGTTAGCTCTAAGTGACCACCTTGAACATTCTTGATCTTCTTTTCCCGCTCCATCGGTTCTCCGGGATCGAGCTTGTTCTCTGATCTTCCTTTGTCGTAGATGATCCACCCGAGAGATGTGATCCATGGCTCTAGCTCCTAACTAAGTGTCAATAGGAGCAACTAGAGAACTTGGGTTGCTAATCCAAGTTGTCTAGGATGTAGTGTAGAGTTCTATGTGTTCTACTATCTCTATCTTGTCTCTTCACTTGTTTCTCAACTCATGAGAGGGTAGTGACGAGGAAGATGATGAAAGTGGAGGAAACTCAAGAGGAGGGAGGAGGGTCAAGCAAAAATGGGAGCTCAAGAATAATGAAGCATGCATGCGAGAGAAAATCCAACATAATGGTTTTGTGTATCCATTTCCATAAATAAACATGTGTAGCCATGCTTCAATAGTAACCACAAATGAATAAAGAATTCATTTGTCAACTATTGAAGCCATGCCTCTCACCATACCCCCCCTTCTCCTTAATTTCCACCTCATTTCCATTTATCAATAAATGGAAAAGTCTATGATGAGGTGTCCACCTTCTAGAAGGTAATCTGTAATAAAATACAGATTACATTCTGTTGTATATACATACTTGCATTCGGATAAAAACATGAATGCCCAAAGAGATAGAATAACACGAAGAACGTAATACTAGAATATGCATATCGAAATACATATATGTAAATTATCAAATCAATACCTGATTTAATAATCCGGCTCAAACCCGAGCCGGCTAGTATTACCAAATGTCCGATCGAAAATCCGGGTACAAAGTACATCAATAGATCGGAACCCTGCACGTATCCAATACGGTTACTACATCATTTAGCCTGAACTAGGGAAACCCTCTATGTGGGACTTTAAAGACTCGACAGTACGCCGGCAGTGAGTTACTGGATAAATCCATAACCACAAGCACGTCAGCAGCACTAGCTATACGTAACGGCTACCCGGGTACCTGTCGAAAAGGAAGGCCGACGAGCAAACTCATCCGTATCCCCACTGAGCCTATCTGTGACAATCTCCGTACAGTCCGGTCACTTCGTCTGAGAGTATCACATACCGAGTCTAGGGGGTGGTAAACGTCAGACCCTAATAACCCGGTAATTCGTGCTGATGCGGCTCAGGACCAATCCGGGAAACTACTGATCAGCCTATCAGTAAATCCCAACTGCTTTGGCCAAAGTCTTATGGTCCTGACCAATCGAACACAGTGCGATATCGACTCCTTATACCGGGAGAGACGAATCCCCGACAATCGCTCACTGCCTCCATGTGGTTCGAGACTGTACCCAACCTAAACCTGTTTGCATAACTCAGTTGAACCGTGGTAGGGTAGTGATCAAAGCACAGTGGGAACTCACACGGGACAAATGTCGATCTCAGGTCTAAAGACTAACCTGTACTCATGTCACCAGAGAACTTCCACCTGACGATAGGTATAGTACCATCTGGACGTTCTCGGCGAGTCCGTCCGGTGTACTCACCCCCAGTGAGCACCTGTATACGATCTTAGGTGCGAAATACTAATGGTTGCGGGACTATACCATCGCCCCTCGTCAGGGTCTAGAAACGTATACACTAGTCTACTCCGGAATATCAATGCTCAGTCTCGATACTCCCATGACTAGGGACCATTTAAGGATGTGTGTACCGACTACGCAGCTCCCACAAGTATGACCGCCATCACAACGCGGGTAGTCTAGCAATGATCCTACGGGTTTTATCAACATGTACAAAGATATATAATAGCAAGTAAAACATACACATGATAAGATAAAGACAAACCAAATAGCATACTATCATATAAAGCAAGACTGTCCTGTACATATATATATCCAAGCATCCAAATGTATACATATACAATAATTGCCTCTAGGGCATACATATCCAACAATCTCCCACTTGCACTAAGGCCATATATATCGGCTTATCAAGTACCCAATATCTGCTCTAGGGCCAGTTGTTGGTGTATTGAATACCCAACATCTCAAAAAGTCTCTCGAACTATGCTTGAGGAAGGGCCTTGGTGAATGGATCCGCAGTGTTGTCTTTTGTGTCCACTCTCCGTACCTCGATCTCCCGGCGATCAATGATCTCCCTGATCAGGTGATACCGCCTCAAGATGTGCCCGGATTTCTGATGGGACCGTGGTTCCCTTGCTAAAGCCATAACTCCATTGTTGTCGCAATACACAGGTATTGGGCTAACAATGGATGGAACCACCTGAAGTTCAGTAATGAACTTCTTAATCCAGACGGCTTCTTTTGCGGTATCGTTGGCAGCAATGTATTGAGCCTCCATCGTCGAGTCTGTGACGGTGTCCTATTTGGAACTCTTCCAACAGACCGCCCCTCCGTTGAGGGTAAACACAAAACCCGAGACAGACTTGTTGTCATCCTTGTCACTCTAGAAGCTCGAATCGGTAAAAGACTCCACCTGAAGGTCCCCATTACCGAATATTAGGAACAGTTCTTTAGTCATTCTCAGGTATTTCAGAATGTTCTTAACAGCTGTCCAGTGGTTCTCACCTGGGTTAGACTGATACCGGCTCACCACGCTAAGCGCATGAGCTACATCTGGTCAGGTACATAGCATCACATACATTATAGATCCTACCGCCGAAACGTAGGGTATGGTGCTCATGCGAACCCTCTCCTCATCGGTCTTGGGAGACATCTCTTTGGAGATGGTCAATCTGTGCAATGCGGGTATGTTACCGTGCTTGGAATCTTCCATACTAAATCTCTTTAGTACGGTCTCTATGTACCTAGACTGTGATAGTCCCAGTAATCTCTTGGATCTATCTTTGTAGATCTTAATCCCCAGAATGTATGAGGCATCACCCATGTCCTTCATGGAGAACCTTTGTGACAAGAACAGCTTGACCGATTGTAGCATAGGAATATCATTTCCTATCAAAATAATGTCGTCCACGTACAATACTAGGAACACGATAATTTGGCCTACAATCTTCTTATATATACAAGGCTCATCCTCGTTCTTGATGAAGTCAAATCCTTTGACTGTTTCATCAAAATAGATCTTCCAGCTCCGCGATCCTGCTTTAATCCGTAAATGGATTTAAGCAACTTGCACACCTTCCCGCTGCTCCCACTATCTACAAAACCTTCTGCTGATCCATATAAACGCACTCTTCTAAATTTCCATTCAGAAAAGCCGTTTTTACGTCCATCTGCCAGATCTCATAGTTATGGAAGGAAGCAATGGCAAGTAGGATCCGAATAGATTTGAGCATAACCACTAAAGAAAAGGTTTCGTCATAGTCCACACCTGGTCTTTGACGAAAACCTTTTGCAACAAGTCTAGCCTTATAGGTTTCCAGTTGCCCATCTACACCAAATTTCTTTTTGTGGATCCATTTGCATACAACAGGTTTTACCCCAGGTGGAGCAATTTCCAAGGTCCACACTTTATTGGTGTACATGGACTCCATTTCAGATCGCATAGCATCCAGCCATTTATCAGAGTCTCTACTGATAATAGCCTGCCTGAAAATAGTAGGATCATCTTCTTCCAAGATGCAATCCTCTCGATCCCCGTCTATGAGAAAACCATAGTATCTCTCGGGCGGATGAGAAATCCAACCAGATCTGCGGAGTGGCTAAGATTCGTTGGGTATAACTGAATCTAGCGGTTCCACCAAATCTTCAGTTATAGTTTGTGTTTCTGGAATTTCCTCCAGTTCTACCATGCTGCCACCAATATTTTTAACAAGAAATTCTTTTTCCAAAAATGTTTCGTTCCTAGAAACAATAATCTTCTGTTCCTCTGCATGGTAGAATAGATACCCATTAGAATTCTTTAGGTATCCCACAAACTTACAAAAAACTGATCGTGCCTCATGTTTGTCTGGGTTCTGCTTTTTGACATAAGCAGAGCAACCCCAAATCTTAACACGTTTAAGATACAAACTCTTACCACTCCATATTTCATACGGAGTTTTAGGCACAGATTTGGATGGAACTTGATTCAAAAGATGGGCTGCTATTTGAAGTGCATATCCCCAGAATGAAAGAGGCAACTCAACACTACTCATCATGGAGCGAACCATATCCAATAGGGTACGATTCCTCCGCTCCGATACACCGTTGTTCTATGGTGTATACGGAGGAGTAAGTTGAGAAAGAATTCCATTCTCTTTTAAGTATTCTAGGAATTCCATGCTTAAGTACTCCTTTCCTCTATCAGATCGGAGGATCTTCATACTTTTTCCAGTCTGGTTCTGTACATCGTTTCTCTATTCTTTGAATTTCTCAAAATCTTCAGATTTGTTTTTCAAAAGATACACATATCCGAACCTAGAGAGATCGTCAGTGAATGTGATGAAGTACGAGGACCCACCTCTTGCATGTATAGACATTGGACCACATACATCACTGTGTATGAGTCCCAAGAGCTTTGCTGCTCTTTCTCCGTGTCCGGTGAACGGAGATTTGGTCATTTTTCCTTTGAGACAAGATTGACAAGTTTCATAAGATGAAAATTCAAACGTATCCAAAAATCCATCTTTATGCAACTTACTCAGTCTTTTCTCTTCGATATGACCAAGTCTAAAATGCCACAAGTAGGATTCGTTCATTTCTGGACTCTTTCTCTTGTGTGTGTTTTGTACATTTAGAACTGTGTTTTGATTTAGAATATAGATACCACGACACAGTATACCTTCTGCAACCAATACCTGATTAAGGTAAATGTTCATGATATTTCTATCAAGAACAACCTTATATCCGTCTTTATCAAGTAAAGAAACTGATATGATGTTGCAAACCATGGAAGGTACATAGTAGCAATTGCTCAAAATCATAGTATTGCTATTTGTCAATGCTAGGTGATATTCACCGACGGCAGAAGCATCAACTTGTGCTCTGTTCCCTACTCTGAAGGACATATCACCAGGTCCAACCATTCTACTTTTTCTCAGTCCCCATAATAAATTACAGATATGAGATCCTAATCCGATATCTAGTACTCAGGAGGTAGGACTGACTGAAAAAAAGTTCTCAATAACAAGAACACCTGAAGAAGACGCATTAGTATGCTTCTTCTTCGATGTGGTCATCAAGGAATTCATGCAATCCTCTTTCCTCTGCCTATACTTATGACTGCTGTCATAAGTTAGAGCCAAATTGACGTTCCCCACTCTCGAATAAGAATTTGTATCGGTAAAGCGATACATTTTATTATCTTGATTAGGGCATGAAGTGGTTGCTACCTGGTGAGAGAGAAAAGAAACACCCAGCGTGCGCTTTTGAAAGATTAGATTGGTTATTAGTTTATCTAATCAGGATGGCTCCCACTATTTTCTCAAATTCTTCTTCAAACCTAAAAAGAAGAATTAGTTGGGATTAATCGCACGTCACAATACTTGCTTAACCTTTCAGCCAGGCTGGTGTCGGTACTTCGAGGGAGGGTTTCCAACGCTTTTGCGAAGTTTCTTAATTATATAACATCTTTTCCCTGGAGGCGTAGCCCCGCTAACACCGTTCGAGACACCTACTTGGTTTATAGTATTGATTGTTAAGTGAAATAATTTCCCAGGAGTAATCCTACTCTTCAGTGGGATCGGGATCCAACTATCATTGCGTGATAAACTAGATGGAAGCCACTCTAGTCTCCACACTCTAGAAGGTATGCAGCACTACCAAGTTTCCTGTATATTTGAAACTCCCGATGTGGTTTTTGCCCCTAGGACCCAAGTGACCTTGACACAGTCAACAAATCAAAGAGTCCTAGTCAAGTTCATCCCGCTATTATCATGATTGCATTAAACCCACCCACATAACCCTTTACTCAGTCAACAAGGTTATACAACTATCCTAACCAATCGCATCGTATGCTACAAATAAGCAATACTCAACTACCGTTCACTACGCCTTAACACAGTCAACAAACGCAGCACGAATACTAAGTATAACTTATAAGAAATGACGGAGGGCTATGACTGAGTTTTTTTGGCGAAAAACCCTTTAACATAATGAACTTGATATTGTTGGAGGAACCTGAGTAGGTTTGAAAAGGAGCAGTTTAGGCTCGCTTTTGAAAACTTGTGGTTTTGAAAAAACCGAGTAATCTACAGTATAGACTTTTGCTCAAGAGTTCACTCCCTGCGAAGGGATCTCGGCTCTTGCCTCGTGGAATGAGGTGCTGGATATTCACAACCGAATACCACTATGTAAAGCGAAAGAATATAACTACAGTTTTTCGAAATTTGTTCCAACAACATCTTTTAGGTTTTCTTATCTTGCATTAATCAAAATTAATGCAGTCCCATCATTTAATCCTATCACACCACAAAAAAACAAAAATACAATGTACATGTATGCCATCCGCATTCGCCACGGTGTCCCGTCATCAGCCGTTAGGTTACTTAACTAACGACAGAGCGGGGGCTGGACTAGCGCGGGTGAAAAACATATACAACATCTACAAGTATATATATAAATATATATAACATTCATCCCAGGCATGATAGCAGTCAATAACACAGAATCTCAGCAAGCAACACAGAACGGTGGATAATCTTGGAGCCCCGGGTTTCATTTGAGCCGCAAATGAGACCCGACTTTCCTGGTCGTGTGGATAGCCCGTACAATGTAAACCTGGATCCCTACGAGCGCAGCAAGTTACCCGCCAATCCCAGAAGCGAGGCAACCCCCTTCATCAAAGTGAATGGGCCACCAAGCACTTCACGGGGCTCGGTAAATTGAGCACCCCTCCGTAGGTCATCCCTATACCCCTACGAGTGCGGCGAATAACCCGCCAATTCTAGAGTGAAGCCCCTTCCTTCTCAACGCCATGAGATGCGGGCTTGTTGCCTTCTAGAACCCGGCTATTTGTGCACTCCACCGTGGGGTAATCCTAGTACAAAAAATAAAAATATATGTATAAGATGACATTGACCTCAACCCAGTCGTGCCACAATCAAATAATATACAACACGGCAGAGACGGCTGTCCACATGTCGGACGCTCGCCCCGCAATAACAAATGTACAAATGAATATAAACTGTACTAAATTATTGCACCACCAGCTATCCACCACGACAATCCAACCATAATATCAGTACAATCACAGAACATCAACGTGAAGTCATGTTCGCAAACCCGTCTAAAAGAACATATAGCAGATAGACGGGTTTACCGATCAAATGATATTCACGGTCGTAGATGCTAATCTAAGTACTGATAACAATTAAATAGTTGTTAAAATATCGATTTTGAAATACTCCGCAATGCCCCAAATGTAACATTTCAGAAAAATAAAATATTATTTTTGTGAATTTTTATAATTAAATAATAAATATAATGAATATTTTAATATTGCGGTATAATTAAATACCGATAAATTGGGAAAATTTTGGAAAAATTATAGAAATTACTGAAATGAGGGTGTTTTATGTGATTTATACAAATTATGAAATTTTATGATTTATTATACACCATTTTAGTGCTAATCGCGATTAAATATCGCTAATCTCACATTAAACTTGTTTTGTGCAAAACATGCACCATATCATTTTTACACTGGTGTTACATTTTCCTACATAGCTTTCTCTTCATTTTCATTCATGGTTTTGGTTTTATGTGAGAAGAGAAAAGTAAAGGATAATAATAAACAAAGAGGTATGGGCAAGAGAGAGAGAGGGTGAGGGTGAGGGGTCAAACCTTGGTCTTGAGCCATTCTCTTTTCACTCATTCACTCATTTTCTCTCCTCACCCTTGCAATGGCTGCTGCCCTCATCCCCCCTCTTCATCAAGCCCTCACAAACACCCTCATTCCTTCATCAAAGCATCATCCCCACTTCTTTAAAAGTGTGCACAAGCTCACAGGCTTCACTTTGGACCAAGAAAGTAAGGATTTTGGACACTTGGGGCAACTCAAGAAATTTTTTGAGTTGCCAAATGAGGTAATTCCTGCACTATTAGCATTATATTTCCATTACTTTAGCCCTATGCAAGTTTAGAAGTGTTTGGATGCGGTTTTTGTGAGCTTTGAAAATTCCTAGAAAGAATTAGGATTTGAATTGATTCCAAAAGCGTAATTGAGATTAGTAGAGGCTATACAAACCCTATTGTGATGATATAGTGGACTAAACCTAAGACTAAAACCCCAAATACGAACTTTGAAATTCTGCAGATACGGAAATTGTGGAAATTGTGTAAGGAAAATGAAATCTGCTAACACCCGGGGACCAGGAAAATTATTTAGCGAACAAAGTGAGTCTTGCAGGCACCCTAGGAGCTACCACTGAAACCTGAGACCCCATGGACTTTTATTGGCTGCAAATTTATTCCCTTTGGCCGCAATTTGTGGCCTGGGTAGTTTGGAACTGGCTCGTGTTTGTTCTATGGCTTTATCTCCAGTAAACTAGACCCTTGACATATGCAACTTTGGCTAGTTTGGCCTAGGGTAAAATCTGGAGCATGTTTTCAAAGTTGCTGCTTTATGTTTCGTATTATCTATGAAATAAGGTTTTGATATTGGTGTTTTTATCGGATGATTCATGTTCATACGTCAATCGTCGAGGGTTGTTGGTTATTCTTGCATACGTAGATCATGGGTTTTAACCCATGTGTGATACGTGTGCCGATTTGGTTTTCGTATGCGATTTCGAATTACAATGTCATGTGATATACATGTAGGTACCCTCGAGTGGGTTCGGAGCAACAAGGATGGGCATGCAACATCGACATCAGCAAGCAAGAGCAGGTGAGTAGATTTATATCTACTGGGGAAGTCGGGTGGATGGCGTATAGCACCCCCGCAAAGTTGTAAGAAATGTTGTGATGTGATATAGATGTACATTTATGTGTTATTGAGAGATATGAACACTTAACAAGAAAAGCGTTAGGAGATCGTGGGTTAATATTAGCGAGAATTGAGGAAAGTGGTTTAGTTGGTTTCTTAGTCGCGAACCCTAGAGTGAGATTGTTACCCATACACATGCACACACGGGATATGGTTTTGGGTGTACAAGTTATATGTATGTGGATAGATATGGATGCGTGGGTTTATATATGTACATATACGTATACACGGATGATTGAGGATATTATATGGTATTTGGAGATGAGTTGATGAGATTAAGCATGGTGCCATGAGATCGGTGATGTGATTTGGTTCGTATTATAAGATACGACATGATATTAGCGGATTGATGGGCGATGTGTATTCACACACACACGTACATATATGTTGATGATATTAGTATTGTACTAGATTTAGATCAGTACCCCCTGTTCACGATATGTGATGAAAAAGGTATCAGATAAGTAATGAGATAAAAATGATATTTGACCCGTACCCAGATTTGGGATGCCGTACGATAGATTTACCGTACGAGATATAATAATGATGTTAGATCCGCACTCTTGACTCGAGGATGTCATATATATATATATATATATATATAGAGAGAGAGAGAGAGAGAGATTGTATCATACGTAATATTATTGAGGCGAGATCACTACTAGATATATAGATATATATAGATCGACTCAGACTTAGGTGGATTCCCTTACCCTTTTGACTGGGCTCGAGTCATACTCATTTTCAAAAGTGGAGAATCGTGGGTATTTTAAATACCAAACTGTATGACTCGTATATTGGGTAGGTTTCTTCTTCAGTGTTACTGTTACTATATCACTTTCTGTATATTCATGATATTTCATCGCATTGCATGCTTATACATATGTTATCTATAATTATAATGAAACCCTGCTGTCAGGACACCAGCACCATTACCGATGATGCGTATGTTCCACGTACACTTGCTTGCCGGCTCACACACATCATCATCGGTAATTGCCATGTCACGTACACTTTAGAGAATATTATTTCATTGACATAGCTTGCTAGCTGATAGTTGCAATATGTTATCACTGTTATATGCTAGTTTAACTATTGCACTCATTGAATGATATCAGAGGCATTCACATATTCATTGGTCATGCAGTATTATGGAGTATTATGCCGATATTGACTGTTTGCTTACTCTGTATTTTTGGACTTCGGATTTTCATGAGATTTCGGGATTTGGGGGAAAACCGCAAGAATATATATATAAACTCCTCTCTCTCTCTCTCTCTTTTTAAAATGCAAGTTGCGGTTTTCTCGTGATGTATGAGTCGTCCACCATGAGTTTTCATGATAGCTGTTGGATTTCGAGATCCATTTCAAGGAGTAGTATGAACCGTCTCGGGTACATGGTGGACCCGGTATGGTACCCCAGGGCGAGAGTGATTTCATGGAGGATGATGACCCCGGAAGGGGCAGACTGCCTACCGGTGATTGTTTGGCGCGGCGGATATCCGGAGGATACCGTTCGTGGTCGTAAGATTTGATGATACATGCCATTCCGGATAGCCGGAGCCTGAGATATTGAGATATTGAGACTGAGATATTGAGATATGATGATACAGGCCAGTCCAGATAGCCGGAGCATGAGGTATTGAGATATTGAGATTCATGTTTTTTGTCGATGCTTGACACTGATTTCTCTGTTGGTTTCATTGATGATATTCGATTTATATACATACAGGAATCTCATTAAATAAAGAAAATAGTTGTCTCATTCATGATGTATTCTATTTCCATTCGTAATGCATTCATACATCATATATATCTGATATGTTGCTATCTGAGGCACTGACACGAGCACGTAGTATTGCACTTATATGTAGATGGATCAGGATATTATTTGAGGATATTACTTGATATAACCTAGGATGCGTCATACATGTGATTTCTGCTCTGTGATGTTTTCTACTAACGAGTTGGCAACTCATCCCCGTTGTGCCACAGTTTCTTGCAGATTTTGCCGTACCGGTTTTGTTGCGGCTTTGCTGGCACACTGTTCCTTCCGGGTGATTGCTTTGGTAGGTGGGTTCTCTTGCATCGTGACCACCATCGTATATTTGTTATTTCAGTTGTATCTACTAAAGATCCATCAACTAGACTTGTTTATTTGATAGAATTAGAAGACCAGTGTTTATTCTTTCGACCTTAGAGTTGCGCTTGTATTATTATGGTTTTCTGGTGGATATGGGCTTTCTTTTGAGTTTTGATCCTCGCCCTTCGGCGTTGTATATTATATTGCTTGCGTGGTTGTGACCGTCAATTGACGAAGAGCTATCTCCCGCTTGGGGATGTCTTTATTCATTTTATATGCTTTATCAGGTTTGTACCCGTTTTGGGTCAGTATTTACAAAGGAAACTCTGCCGAAATTTTCAGAAAAGACTTGAGATTTTAAAAATGCATATTCGGCTTATGTTGTTAAACTTCTTGCTTTAAAAGTGGTTTTTTCTTTACTCTACTGCTTTAATTGGTTTTGATTTCTGGTTTTGGCTTACTTAGATTACGTACGCCTCGAGACGTTTCGTAATTTAAGTGCCGGTCATGTTCCATACTTTTCGGGTCGTGACACCAAAACTCAAGATAACTGAAAAATCATTCTGGGCAAAAACAAACATATCCTGAAACTCTAAATCTAAGAGTTAGAGAGAACCAAACAAAAACGATTCGATTCCAGATAACTAAAACCGGTGGGGCCGGTTTTTCCTCAAGTTTGGCCGGCCAAATCATGGTGGAATCATCTCGTTTTTGTTCTGTGTTCATCTCATAGCCAAAAGAGCACTCTGCACTTGTTGAAAAAAAATTTAGAGGCCTTTTAAAAATTGACAGAAACTTGAATCCAAGGTTTCATGTTTTGGAATTATTTCGGTTTCGTTATTTTAAACATTGTTTAAACTGCTAGTATAGGTTTTATGGGGTGGCTCTTATACCGTGTTGGGTTACCTTAACGCCCTAGCCATCGAACGTGGTGGTTTGAGGAACAAAAATGTTCTTACGAGTTTAAAACGACGCTAAGTTAACCCAATGAAAACCCGAATTTTTCTATAAACCTATCTAGCTCAAAAATGTAGAACTAACTACTATGAAGGAAACCTCACCAAACAATCCAAGTCCTTCGGTCGTCTTTCCTCATTGTTAGCTCCAAGTGACCACCTTGAACATGCTTGATCTTCTTTTCCTGCTCCATCGGTTCTCCGGGATTGAGCTTGTTCTCCGGTCTTCCTTTGTCGTAGATGATCCACCTAAAGGATGTGATCCATGTCTCTAGCTCCTAACTAAGTGTCAATAGGAGCAACTAGAGAACTTGGGTTGCTAATCCAAGTTGTCTAGGATGTAGTATAGAGTTCTATGTGTTCTACTATCTTTATCTTGACTCTTCACTTGTTTCTCAACTCATGAGAGGGTAGTAAAGAGGAAGATGATGAAAGTGGAAGAAACTCAAGAGGAAGGAGGAGGGTCAAGCAAAAATGGGAGCTCAAGAATAATGAAGCATGCATGTGAGAGAAAATCCAACACAATGGTGTTGTGTATCAATTTCCATGAATAAACAAGTGTAGCCATGCTTCAATAGTAACCACAAATGAATAAAGAATTCATTTGTCAACTATTGAAGCCATGCCTCTCACCATGCCTCCCTTCTCCTTAATTTCCACCTCATTTCCATTTATCACTAAATGGAAACGTCCATGATGAGGTGTCCATCTTCTAAAAGGTAATCTGTAATAAAATACGGATTGCATTCTGCTGTATATACATACCTGCATTCGGATAAAAACATGAATGCCAAAAGAGATAGAATAACACGAAGAACGTAATACTGGAATATACATATCGAAATACATATATGTAAATTATCAAATCAATACCTGATTTAACAATCCGGCTCAAACCCGAGCCGGCCAGTATTACCAACTGTCCGATCGAAAGTCCGGGTACAAAGTACATCAATAGATCGGAACCCTGCACGTATCCAATATGGCTACTACATCATTTCGCCTGAACCAGGAAAACCCTCTGTGTGGGACTCTAAAGACTCGACAGTATGCCGGCAGTTAGTTACTGGATAAATCCATAACCACAAGCACGCCAGCGGCACTAGCTGTACGTAACGGCTACCCATGTACCTATCGAAAAGGAAGGCCGACGAGCAAACTCATCCATATCCCTACTGAGCCTATCTGTGACAATCTCCGTACAGTCTGTTCTCTTCGTCTGAGAGTATCTTATACCGAGTCTAGGGGGTAAACGTCAGTCCCTAATAACCTGGTAATCATGCTGATGCGGCTCAGAACCAATTCGGGAAACTACTGATCATCCTATCAGTAAATCCTAACTACCTTGGTCAAGGTCTTATGGTCCTGACCAATGGAACACGGTGCGATATCGACTCCCTATATCGGGAGAGACGAATCTCCGACAATCGCTCACTGCCTCCATGTGGCTCGGGACTGTACCCAACCAAAACATGTTTGCACGACTCAGTAGAGCCACGGTAAGGTATTGATCAAATCACAGTGGGAACTCACACGAGGCAAATACCGATCTCAGGTCTAAAGACTAACCTGTACTCATGTCACCAGAGAACTTCCACCTGACGATAAGTATCTGGAAGTTCTCGGCGAGTCCGTCCGGTGTACTCACCCCTAGTGAGCACCTATATACGATCTTAGGTGCGAAATACTAATAGTTGCGGGACCATACCATCACCCCTCGTCGGGGTCTAGAAATGTATACACTAGTCTACTCCGGAATATCGATGCCCAGTCTCGATACTCCCACGACTAGGGACCATTTAAGGATGTGTGTACCGACTACCCAGCTCCCACAAGTATGATCGCTATCACAACACGGGTAGTCTAGCAATAATGCTACGAGCTTTATCAACATGTACAAAAGATATGTAATAGCAAGTAAAACATACACATGTTAAGATAAAGACAAACCGGATAGCATACTATCATATCGAGCAAGACTGTCCTGTACATATATATGTCCAAGCATCTAAATGTATACATATACAATAATGGCCTCTAGGGCATACATATCAAACAATTTGATATATAGGTACCTTCGCGAGGACTTCGGGACGACAAGGGAGAGCCAAGCATCATCGACTTCGGCAAGCGAGGATCAAGGTGAGTAGATGTATATCTACGGGGGAAGCCGTGTGTATGACGTATATCACCCCCACAAATTCGTAGATTAGGATGCGTATATTATGTATATATATGTTAATGTGAAGTACGGATACTTAGCAAATAGGTTTTTCTACGAGACTATATGTTAGATTAAGTGTACTTGGAGGAAGATTACTCTTAGTTTAGTTTCTTCGTCGCGAACCTATAGGGTATAGGTTGTCACACGCACGCACACGCACTTACACTTAGTATATATTGATGTGTGTATATGCGTATGTGTGTGTGTGTGTGTGTGTGTGTGTGTGTGTGTGTTTGTTCACACACACACACACGTGAGATGAGGATAGTATATGTTATATAGATATGAGTCAATATGATCGGGCATGATGCCGTGAGGTTATGATATGTGATTGAGTTGAGACACCGTATATGATATGATATAATAAAGGATCGTTGGGCAATATGTATTCAAATATGCGATAACATGTGATTTGATAATATTAGAATGTACGAGACCTTAGATCCGTACCATTGATTTATAATATTGATATTGTACGACGATTGATACCGTACAAATGATGATTTATTATGATATTTGACCCGTACCCTCGATTTTGAGGATGTTGTACGATGGATATTACCGTACGAGATGTATATGATGATTGATCCGCACTCTTGACTCGAAGATGTCGTACGATGTATTATTACCGTACGTAATGATGTGAGGCTGGATCGCCGACTATTAGATATATCGACTCGGGATATTGTAGATTTCTTATCACCTTCGACTAGATTCTTAGTTTAGCCTTTAGTTGCGTAGATATAGGTTAACTTAGACTCAAGTCATGTCTATTTTCAAAACCGACGAATCGTAGGCTTTTACAAAGAATAATACGAGGGAAGCTATGGATTTTCAAAAGACATCTCTTTTCTCAAAACACCGTAGTCCCTACTTTTCTAAAAACAATGATTCGTGCTATTTGAACACGATAAATGGTATGGCTCGCATATAGTTTTATATACCTTATTGTTGCATTGATGTTTGCTTTTTATTATGATCTTGTTTGTTAGGACACTGGCACCATTACCGATGGTGTGCATGTTCCACGTACACTTGCTTGCCGGCTCACACACATCATCATCCGTAATTGCTATGTCACGCACATTATAGGCGTCGTTATTACCTTGTATACATTGATTGTTGTAGCTAAGTAGCATTTGTGATATCATACGCTAAATATAATATTGCACTTGTATTTAGATGCCACATGCATTGTTTACCTATATTCTGATTTTATACTGCAGTTGGGCTCTATGCCGATATCCATTATCCATTATTAGCTCATGATTTTGAGATTTCGATTTTCATGAGATTTTGGGACTTGGGGAAAACCGCAAAGGAATTTTATAAACTTATTATCTTTTCAAAACAGAAATTGTGGTTTCCTCGTGATATGATATGTGTGGCGTCCACCATGAGTTTTCTCAGTTCTTGAGCCACGTATGTACACATACCCGATTCGAGGAGAGAAACGCCATCTGCGGGTACATGGTGGACCCGGTAAGGTACCCTAGGCAAGAAGGTCTTATAGAGAGAAGTTGAGCCTGGTAGGGGAGCACTACCTACCGGTGATATTTGACGCGGTGGAGATCCGGAGGATACCGACCGTAGTCATGTGAGCAGATGATTTGGGCCGATCCGGACTGATGGAGCCCGAGATACGAGGATGATGTGTCGCTGATGGACACGGTTTTCATGATGTTTTGAGTGTCAATATTGGGCATTCATATTTTCTGATGATTTTGTGTGCCAATGCTAGACACACCCATTTGATGATGCATTCATACATATTATACATGACTTATAGTTACCTTGTGACACGGACACGAGTTCTGACATTTCACATATGCTCATATACTACTTTTACTGCTACTCGATGTCTATTTTTATATTTAAATGGTATGACCTAGGAGATCGTCATACATGCGATTTCTACTCGGTAATGTCTTCTGCTTACAGGTTGGCAACTCACCCCGTCGTGCCACAGTTTCTTGCAGGTTTTGCCGTACAGGTTTCGTAGCAGATTTGCTGGCACACTGCTTTTTCTTTCGGGTGATTGCTTTAGTAGGTGGGATTACTTGCATCATGACCACCATTGTACTTTATATTTTATTCCAGTTGTATCTAGTTAAAAGCTCCATCAACCAGACTATGTATATTTATAAACTTAGAAACACCGCTTGTATATTCTTTCGACCTTAGAGTCGCGCTCTTGTATTCATTATTCTTGGGATTTTCATGGTGATAATTTTGCTTTCTTGCTTTCTTTCTGTGTTTTGATCTTCGCCCTTCGGCGTTGTATATTTTACTTTATTGCGTGGTTGTTTCCGCCATTTGGCGAAGAGCTAGCTCCCATTTGGGATGCCTTATTTATATTATTGCTTGTATTTGTTTTTGGGTAAAAAAAATTACAAAGGAGGTGCTGCACAAATTTTCAATGACGAAAATGTTTTCAAGTTAGATACAAACATTGTGTTTTTGTACACTATTATCTATGTTTTAAAGAAAGAACGTGATTTCAGTAAAAACCTTATTTCAAAACTCCACCTTCACTATTTTCCCCTAAAAGGTTTAGATTTTCTGAGCTTTTGGCTTACTTGAATTAGGTGGGGTCCTATAGATTTCACATGATTCAAGTGCCAGTCATGTGCCTTTTCCATGTCGTGACAAAGATATCGATATATTGAAAATTAAACGTTTGAATAACTTCAATAATCGATAAAAGACCATATATTAAAATTAAACGTTTGAATAACTTCAATATATTGATAGGACTTATTACTCTCTCCCTTTTTGTCATAATCAAAAGGGTGTTCTAAGGAGTAAAACGTTTGAATTACTCTTCCTAAACATATGCGTACACCAAAAGGTAAGTTAAACGTTTGAATAACCCCCTTAAATGTAAGCATAGAATGCTGATAGGAGTTAATGTGGGCAAGAGTAAAATTAAACGTTTGAATAACTTTCAAGATAAGCATATGACTCACATCAACAAGCATGTATTTAACAAAAGCAATTGATACATGTAACATAACCATATGCAATATATACACAAGATCTAATATCATATGGCTGCAAAAATGAGATAATGATATAGGCAAAAATAGGATTTTCTCATTTTTAGTATTGTTAAACCCATGAAGGCCCTAAACACACCCCGCTAGACCCTAAAATAAGTTATAAACAACAAATCCACAATTGGGTTCCCCTAACGAGGGTTGTGGAGGCCATTTTGGTAAGATGATAGTTAATCACAATATCAATCAATTGAATACATATTAAATTGTTTCCTAATATAAGCAAAACATGTAGCATTGAAGGGTTTTGTAAAGATATCGGTCAATTGTTGTTGTGTAGGTATGTGCTCAATAATGATGTCCCCCTTTTCATTATGATCACGAAGAAAATGATAGCGGATATCAATATGTTTGGTGCGACTATGTTGATTTGAATTCTTAGTCATGTGCACCATTATCACAAAGAATAGTGATATGATTTACAAGCACAACAAAATCTCTAGTGTATGCATCATCTAAAGAATTTGAGCATAACAAGCACCCGCGGCAATATATTCCGCTTCGGCCGTGAAAAGAGCAATCGGGTTTTGTTTCTTAGATGACCAAGACACTAGACAATTTCCAAGAAATTGACACGTTTCACTCGTGCTCTTACGGTTTACTTGGCTCCCCGCATAGTCCGTATCCGAATAAGATTTAAAATAAAAAAATTTATTTTTTGGATACCACAAACCTAAACCGATCATTCCCTTAAGATATCCAAAGATTCTTTTTATCGCACTTAGATGCGATTGCTTGGGACACGATTGGAAATGAGCACACAAGCAAACACTAAACATTATATCGGGTCTACTAGTGGTTAAGTAAAGTAATCTACCAATCGTACCACGATATTTAGTAATGTCCACATCCTTACCGAATTCATCTTTTGAAAGCTTCATTATAGTGGCCATAGGAGTATTGCTTGGCTTTGCATTCTCAAGATCAAACTTCTTGATAAGCTTGTTCGTGTACTTGGCTTGATTGATGAAGATACCATCTTTGAGTTGCTTGATTTGTAGTCCAAGAAAATAGTTGAGTTTACCCATCATGATCATTTCAAACTCTTTTTGCATGCTATGGGCAAATTCCTCGTATAGAAACTCATTAGTAGACCAAAAAATAATCTCATCGACATAAATTTGTACAAGTAAAATTTGGCCATTTTTCTTTTTAATAAAAAGTGTTGTGTCAATCTTGCCCTTTGAAAAACCACTTTCAAGAAGAAATGAGCACAATCTAGCATACCAAGTTCTAGGAGCTTGTTTCAAACCATACAAAACTTTATGCAACTTATAAACATGAGTAGGATGCTTAAAATCTTGAAAACCGGACGGTTGTTCCACAAAAACTTTCTTCTCAAGAATAGCATTCAAAAAAAGACTTTTAACATCCATTTGATAAACTTTGAAACCTTTAAAACATACATATAAGAGTAAAATGCGAATGGCTTCTAATCTAGCTATAGGAGCAAAAATTTCATCGAAGTCGATACCTTCCTCTTGATTGTAACTTTGTGCTATAAGTCTTGCCTTGTTCCTTGTGACCACACCAAATTCATCAAGTTTATTCTTGAAGACCCATTTTGTACATATAATGTGTCCATCGCTAGGTCTAGGAACCAATTTCCAAACATTGTTCCTCTCAAATTGGACAAGCTCTTCTTGCAAAGCACATACCCAATTCTCATCCATGATAGCTTCCTTAGCATTCTTAAGTTCAACTTGAGATAAGAAAGATATGTTAGTAAAGAAATTTGGATTATAAGAACGAGTAGTTACCCATTTTAATACATCGCCGATGATTTGAGTTGGTGGATGATTTTTATTGTATCTCTAATTTTTTGGTATGGTTGGTACCGATTCATCATCCACTTCTACAACTTCACTTGAAAGAGGCTCTTGTTTAGATTCTTCTTTTGAGATGTCAAGTTCCTCCAAGCGAGTTCGAACCACTTCATCATCTTCTTTCTCAAGTACTACAACATTCTTGACAAAAGGGTTAGTTTCATCAAACTTAACATGCATACTCTTTTCCATAGTATTAGAAGTTTTATTGAAAATGCTAGAGGAAGAGTAGCCAAGAAAAATACTAAGTTACTTTTTGCATCAAATTTACCAAGAAGATTTTTAGTATTCAAAACATAACATTTGCTTCCAAAAACCTTAAAATAACCAATGTTGGATTTTCTACCAAATTACAATTCATAAGGAGTTTTCTCAAGTCCTTTACAAATAACAGCCCTATTTATAATATATGATGTGGTATTGACCGTTTTGACCCAAAAATAATCAGGTAAACTATATTCATTTAGTATTGTCATAACCATTTTTTGAAAGGATCGATTCTTCCATTCAATAACTCCATTTTGTTGTAGATTTTTAGGACAAGAAAATTCATGTTTGACTTCATGATCATTACAAAAATCTTCAAAGAAAGCGTTTTGAAATTCACCTTCGTGACCACTACGGATTTTCACAATAAAAAGGTTTTTTTTCATTTTGCACTTTGTTAAAAAAGGTTTTGAAAGCAACAAAGGGATCACTTTTGTTAGTAAGAAAAATAACCCAAGTAAATCTAGAAAAATCGTCAACAATCACAAAGACATAAAATTTACCACCAAAACTCAAAATCCTAGTGTCACGTCCCGCTCTCAGTAAATGGAAACTGTGATGTGGCAAGCCCGCAACGTATTTATGAAAATACGTTAAGCGTAAATAAGCAATATAATAAGGTGCAAGAATAACAAGAGTAATAAAATGAAACGGCAACTTTATTTACATTCAATTTTTAATACAACTGTTTGGAATAAAAGGATACAATGATAAAAACAAATACCTAAACAGTGGTACACAAAAATAAAAGCAAGAAGAAACTAGTGGTCTGGCTGAGTAGCGAACTGGTCTAAGTCCTCCTGGCTCGGTTCTATCTCCTCAGAGTCCGGTCCTTCTGACGAACATTCCAAAGAAAAGAAACAGAGATGAATGTCGTCAATGAGCTAGCGCTCGGTAAATCCCCAAAAAAAGTAATAGAAGATGACTGAATGGTATATAAAGTGAATAGAAACCAAGTAATGTGAACGGGTAAGATTGTATAAATGAATATCTAAGCATGATCATTTACATGTATAAGATTTGCAATTCTAACATGGTTGTTTGTAGTTTGATAAAGAAATTATTCATGTATACGAGAGGAGTCCATCTTACCCCGTAGACTATGGTAACATGTAGTACAAGGTCCGGTCATAACCCATGGGACAACGGCATGTGAATTCATGTAGGTGTATTTTAAAGTGACCTCTCGTGCCACGATATACGTTCCATACCAATCTACCCATTTATCCCCGCATATTGTAGTATATAGTTCAAGTTAATAGGTCTTGGCCGAATTCATGAATATAAAAATAATATGCAAGTTCATATTCAAGTTGTAATCATGTATTCAGGTATTCATGTCAAGATCATGTCAAGTTATATTCATGGTTCGGTCAAGTCAAGTCAAGTATTCAAGTTCAAGTGTTCAAGTTTGAGATTAAATGTTCAAATTTGGATTTGACTTTGGACTCTAGTTCGAACTTGTAATCAGGTTATGATTATTTCTTGTGAATAGATTTAACTATTGAAATTCTTAAGTTTGGGAGTAATCGGACAACTGCTGTATATGGACGGCACGATTTGTGTTTTTTTCCAAGACGATTGCCATTAATAACTCCGTTAATTTGCAGTGTTGTCTAACCTGAATAGGCAAGCACTCACTTTCTCCGGCTCTCTGGGGCTCAAGAAAAATAATACCGCTTAAACCTATATTAATGTAGGGTCCTTAAAGATTTATTCTTATTGTTTACATTGTATGTACATTATTTGCATTTCTCGAAGGGGTTTTATGAAAAATGTTATAATATTGTTTTAAAAATAAATCTCGAGGGTGATTTATAATATTAAGAGTTTTATAAAAATGTATTTTAGATTTAGTGGTATTTTAGTGTCAAAACCTATCTTTTGAAAGTTTATGGTATGAAAAATCTATCTTTGGAAAACTTATGGTATTTTAATAACTTAATCTTTTAATTTAGAGTATTTTATTGAAATTATATTTACAAAAACGTTTTCTTTTAAGTTATAAGTTTATGATTTTTCATTTAGTGTTGTTTTATTTTGTTAAAAATGGATATTTTTTTCCTTCAAGAACGCGCTCTGTGAAGAGCTTCGATCTCACCCACTAGATCCAAGATGTGTGATAATCTGCACCATCTTGTAACCGGCTCCCCTAATGAGGGTTGTGAGGGCGAAATTGCCAAGAAAAGAGATTTAGTTTTAATTTGATAACTTGAGGGTATTATAATAAAAATCCTAGCTTTTGGAAAATTATTGGTAGCATATGAAAAAAACTACTTTTTGAAACATCTTGATATATGTACCTAACTTTAGGATTTACGAACTAATTTCAGTAGTTTTAGAATTCGTGCGTGTGTGTGTGTGGTAGATCATCACCCCGTGCACCACGAGAGAGTCACCGAATATCGGAATGCTGGTTTTCAGCTAGTTCCATATGGTCCAAAGTCAATCTGTTTAATTTATACGAATGTCCCCCATCTGTCATGCATTCCAAGAATTGATTGGGAACATGTCACTTTCCAAATGTATGCATAAAATACAATAGCACTGTGACAATATAGTATTTTTGCATGCCTTGCCTTGCAAATTGAAACATTAAAAGCACAGCAAGTTTTTTTTTGGTGGAACTTCATCAAACTGCTAAACAATTTTAGGATTGCAATTCCTGTTTTCTAAATTATTTGTCACTCTTCTGTTTTATGCATTTATTTGCCAGCATTCTTTAGCATAAATCAATGTTTGCATACAATAATGAGGTAGCTAGATCCCTTCTAAAATTTGATAACATGTTCAATAGATTTCATCAAACAATTGTGGTAAAATTGACTGTAAAAATATTTGAGCCCAAAATTGAAAATTCTAAACAAATCTTATTTAGAAAATACTTAGACCTCAGATGAAATTCGAGAAAGATGTTGGAGAGAGGATTTGAACCTAAGCCAACTTGATTCTTGCACATCCAAACGATTTCTTAACTAAGCTAACTTCAACTGTCATTTTGAGGTAATCACTTTTGACCTTTTAAAGTTCTTTATTTATTTATTTATTTCCAGACCTTTACATGTATATGAAGATTCTCGACAAGGGATGAAGCAAGAAAATAACAAAAAATATAACATATGGTAAGTAACAAGATCCAAGGAGGGAGAGAGACGGAGGGAAGAAAGGACTTACCCACGTTTAGGTCGCGGAAAAGACGAAATTTTCATTGAGGCGTTTCGTCGAACACCTGCAAGCTCAAATTCAAAACAGCGACAGAATGGTGATCCAGAGGCAGCGAAACGATTGTGGCATTCATGCGATCTCGTGCCTAGCCATGGAGCCTTGGTTCACGACTCGGGGTTGCGTCGAACAACCTTTCGAAATCCAAGGGTTTGGTTGCTTGTCGTTGTTGTTGCGGCTGCTGTTGATGTCGACGACGTTGGATGGTGGTACTGTTGATGGTGACGAGGGGGAGCTAGGGGGTTGCTCGACCATGGAGGGGGTGGCCAGCCAAGGAGCAACCATAGGGGATATTGGTTTGGAATGAAGAGAGGGAAAGATAAAGGAGAAGAAGAAGGAAAAATGGTTGAAGAGGGAAGGAGATGGGGTTTATATTGTGAAGAAGCCAGTGAAGGAAAGTGGGTGCTCGGTTACACAAGAGGGAGGGGAAGAGGTGAAGAGGCTATAGTGATGGAGTATGATTAATTAAGTAATGAAGAGAAATAAAAATGAGAAGTAGTGGAGGAGGCTGTAGGGGAATGTGTTTTAAATTGGCCTATGGTTTGAGCTGTTGGGTGTATAGGAAGGGGAAAGGGTTTTTTTTCTAAAAAAGAAAGAAAATAAAATGAAGAAAGGAGTTTTGGGCTTGTGTTTGGATATTGTTTTGTTTTAAAAATAAATGGGTGCATGGGTTTAAAAAAAATAGAGAAAGGAATATGGATTAATAGATTTGGGCAATTAATAAAAGAAAATGGGTTTAATAAGCAAGTAAAATATAAAGACGAGAATAAATAGTTAAGTGAATAATATAAACTGTCTTTTGGGCTCAAAAAAAATAATAGGAAAAATAGATGGAGGAATCACATAGAAATAATATATCTAATAGAAACAGAATATAAAATAATATAATTAATAAAATATACGGAAAATACCAAAAGCAATCAATTACCGTATTTTATTAAAGAAGGATAATACAATTGTATAGAAATTTTGGGTTCGTTACAGCTAGAAGGACCAAATAAATCCATGTGAATCAATTCAAGAAAGTTAGAAGTCGATACCACAACATTCGGCTTGAATGAGCTCTTGACTTGCTTACATCATATAACTTGTCTCTTGCAAATTTGAGTTTTGGGATGTCAATGACTAATTCCTTATTTGTGATGTTTGAAAGTAGGTCAATGAAAATATGTCCAAGCTGTCGGTGCCATAACCAACTATCATTCTCTACAACACTTAAGCATTCAGAATTTTCATTAGAAATTTCACATGCTTCAATGGAATAAACGTTGCCACTTATTTTCCCCCAAAGAACAACATTACCATTTGAATCAAGAATTTTTCCAAACTTTTTATCAAAGACAACATTAAAATCTTTATCACAAAATTGACTAACGCTTAGAATATTATGTTTTAAGCCATCGACAAGAAGAACATCTTCTAAAGTAGTACTATTAAACTTAATATTCCCTTTACCGATAATTTTACCTTTACCATCATCTCCAAAGGTGATCATACCACCTTTCTCTATTGATAGGGTTGCAAAGCTTTTAATTTTGCCGGTCATATGTCTTGAGCAAGCACTAGTAAGATACTAATGATCTTCACGTCGCGATTGTGGTGCACCTATAGAAAATGCAATAAATGTAACTTTTGATACCCAAGACTTAGTGGGTCCACGAGAATTAGTTTTAGGAACCCAAATCAAGTTCTTGGAAGATCTAGCTTTGCAATGGTAAGAAATATGCCCAATATTGCCACAATAATTACACACAATATTAGTAGTTCTAGAATGTGTATGTGCATATGTGTGTTTGACATGATGATGATGTGAAGTAGGTGTCTTAACATTATTAGTTCTAATAAAAGATTTTCTAAAACTTGGAGCCTGCTCAACTCTAGCAAGATGATGTGAAGTAGAAGGATATCCATGGTGATCATACGAAATAGATGCATGCGAAGAAGTAACCTTGACAAAGGTAGTTTTAAAAGAAGCCATAACATATGTCAGTTTTGGGCTACTAGCATGAGAAAGCTATGCGTTTTGAACACCAAGGCCATTCTTCTTATTTGAAACATTTAAATTGCCTATCATGATATCAAGAGAAATTTTGCTAGTGGCAAACTTATGAAGAGCGGTATCAAGATCATTAATCTTAATCTTCATCTTATCAATATCAACTAACATAGCATTGTATGTGATAGTCAAATATTCATACATAACTTTGAGAGAGGTAAATGTGGAAGTGAGTCTATCATTTTTTAAATCGGCATTATCAAGAGAACTAGTTACAGAAGTAATTTTACTTGAAAGTTTTTCGTTCTCAAGTTTCAAACTTTCACAACCACAAGATTTTATAGATAAGCTTTCCTTTTCAAAACAAACAATTTTCTTTTTAGCAATAGAATACTTAGTTCTAAGTCTAGAATAAGCATCATGCAATGACTCAAACGAGTCAAGTAATTCTTCAAAGAAGAATGAGTCAAGATCATTTTTTACTTCATCCTTATATGCCATGAAGCGCATGTTTGCAATCTCTTGATCAGACGGTTCATCTTCGTTCTTCCTCCCCTCCGATTCATCCCATGTTCTAGTATTAAACGCTTTTCGATAGGGTCATTGACAAGCTTCCTTTTTGTTGTTGAGGGGACAATCGGCAATGAGATGGGCGGGCTTCCTACACTTGAAATAAGGACCAATTTCTTTATTGTTCTTGTTGTATTGGCGATCTCTTGGAAAGTTTCCTTTCTTGAAATTACTTTGAAGTTTGAGAAATTTATTGAATTGCCTTGTCACAAGAGCGATGTACTTGTCATCCCCACTAAATTCATCCTCTTCGATAGATTTGGATGGACTTTTGAATTTGGATGATGCCTTTGATGTAGCCTTGAGAGAAATGCACTTGAACTTATCATTCTTTTCAACCTTTTCTTCTTTCTTGTCATAAGCCTTGAGTTCAATCTCATAGGTCTTAAGATTTCCTTGGAGCTCTTCAAAGGACATGACCTTTATGTCGGCGATTTCCTTGAGAGTAGTCGTTTTTATTTGCCAATATTTTGGAAGAGAACATAGGATCTTACTCACTTTCTCTTTATTTTCCATGGGGGCATCTAGCAAGCAATCAAGAGACTTAGTGATGCAAATAAAATGAGTAAACATGACATCAATGTTTTCATCATGCAACATTCGAAAATTCTCATATTCGGTTTTTAAAAGATCAATTTCTGCTCTCTTAACATTGGAGCTATCTTCATGAGCAACTAATAAAGCTTTCCATATAGAATAGGCATTTTTACACTTACTAACATGAGCCAGGTCATTTTCATTTAAGCAAGAGAAGAAAGCAAAATTGGCCTTATGATTAACTTCAAAAGCCTTTTTATGATCTATGGTCCAACTCTCCTCATTTGTGGTGGGTAATTTATACTCCTTCACAAAAGCGTATCTCCACACTTATCTACTTTGTGATTATAGAAAGGATTCTATCTTAACTTTCCAAATGGTAAAGTTAATACCATCAAAGAATGGGGGTTTGGTGATAGATTGGGGGTGTCCCATATTATGTGAAGAAGAAGATATCATAGGATCTCTCTAGCGTATTAATCCTAAAAAAAGAGCACCATTCTCGGATACCAATTGAAATAATCCTAGAAAGGGGTGAATATGATTAAGCTAACAATACCAACAAATTAAAAATCTATTTGCAAGCACTTAAACAAACACTTAAAGAGCATGTAATATAATGAGAGAGATAGAGAAGCAAATGCAAATACAAGAGTTTTAGAGGTTTGGGAAATCTCCTAGTCCACTTTCTTTAGGCGTATGAACCCGTTCCATTTATTCACGTCATCAATGAGACAAACACATTGCACACTTGCAACTCCTTCCACCACGTCACTCGACATACGAATGACTTGCATCTCAACAAGTTCTTCCTTCTTACAAAGGCTCTCTCACACTAAAGAAACCTCACACAAAAGAAGAAGGAAAATTACAATCCAAAACATTCTCTCAAGAATATAATCAATGCTCTAGATTACTTCAATAAGTATAAGATTTGCAATTAAAAACTTAAGACTTTTTGTATTGTGTTTGGTGAGTGAAGATGATCGTAAGTAGGAATTCCCCAGATTACGACACGTAGCAAGTGACGTGTCATCCACGTAAGCCCGCTAGATTCCTGGAGGTTACGGAGTTGGAATAAATATAATGTATTAGGGACATTCCTCGGCGCCTCGCCTCCGAGGCTGCACCAGACCTTTAAAGGAGACCTTCCCAGAGTACATTCCCCCTTCGGCTGACCGTCGGCTAATAGCTCATCTCCGAGCTATCCCATACCTGAGATTCCTCAGCGTCCCTGTTTGGCCGGGAGCACGGAGCCTATGCAGCCCCGTAACAGCTCCGTGAATCTCGCCACGACGAGATCTCCGCCACTCCACGTCATGCATCTCACGCTAGCATATCTCGCCATTAATGGGCGCATCCCGCCATCAATGCGACCGTGACGCAGGGGCGTAACGGATGGAAAGAATCTCCCATCGGCTCGCTCCATGCGACTGTTATATAAACCCCTCTTCCACACGACTCAGGTAAGAGAAAATCACTTCAATAGGCCGCTACTCTGCCCTTATTCTTCGGTACTTACTTGATCGTCGGAGGGTCCTACGGTGGTTTCCCATCCTGGGACTTCCCTTGCAGGTAGCTCGGCATCAATGTCAACCAATAACCTATTGAGATCTACACGTTCAACCCTCATCTCAAATCTCAACCGTTCAGCACCGCTGGCAGCAAGATCGACGGAGGACAACATTTGAGGGAGATTCCGACCCCCATCAGTTGGCGCCGTCTGTGAGAAGCTAATAAAATCTTTTCCACCCTAAAAGTTGATCTTCCACCTTCGATTCAATGGTCAACGATAGCCGCGACGATCCCAGCACAAGCTGCCCTGTCCTCCACAACGGAGGCAGGAGCGGCCCTACTCTACCTCCCAACTTCGTCAACACCTTACCTGCATTGATCTATAGGCTCACGGTGATGGTGGATGTGCTCGCTCGTATACAAACGGCCGGCCATGCCCTCCAAACTGCCATCCCTACCCCCCGGAATGATGACGTGCGTGGGACGACGGAAGGTGGCACGTTCGGGCCCTCGACCTCGCTCATGCTCATCTTGATGTCACCGAACACCGGAGTGCCGATTCCGACAGTCATGAACTGCATACGAGGAATGATCCCATGACCCGTTGGGCACCGGACAGCTCGACACCAAGATCTCAGGAGAGACCGGGCTCTCACTTCAACGCCCGCCACGCTTACTCTCCCCCGGATAGACGTCGGTCAAATTGCCTAATTCCAGGCAAAACCGACGTCGCCACTCTCGTCGAGGCACGCATATGGCGGCCATCGTGACCATCCACAAATGGTCCACCCCGAAAATTTGAGGAACGTGATAGAGCGAAGCCGAAAGCACTCCACCACACAAGCCTAGAGCAGGGATAGTAGGCACTCCGACTATGGAGAACCCTCGGGGTACGAACAGCGAATAAAGGCCCTCAAAAAGAAAATTGAAGACATGCAACACGATACTCGTTCGGTCGGCGGGGTGGCGAAGTACTCCGCTGATTCGCTCACGAGGCCTTTTATAGAGCAGCTACTAGGTGAGCGGGTCTCGTCCAGGAACAAATCGCCCAAAGTGGCCCTCTTCGACGGGAAGTCTGAGCCGAAGGACCACTTGGAAGCGTTTACGGTGGGCATGAGCTTCTAAGACAACTCAGATGTAGCTTAGTACCGAGCCTTCCCCACCACCCTTATCCAGGTCGACCGGGATTAGTTCCGTGGGCTCACGCCACGCTTGATCTCGACCTTTGACGAGATGGAAACCTAATTCCGCGGTCATTTCGTCGGTAACCTATGACAGAAAAGGAAGGTCGACCACCTGTTCACCATCAAGAGCGGAGACAAAGAATCCTTCAAGGGATATGTCACCCACTTCTATAATGCCCTCTTAGAATTCCCCGAGCACCGCGATGAAACGATTAGCACCGCCTTGAGGTCGGGTCTTAGGCATAAAGAGTGGCTCCGCTTTTTTGCATTAACACAACCTAAGACCATGGCCGAAGTAAAAGCCTGGACAGAGCGAGAAATCCAACTCGAATCGGAGGTGAATGCCAACCTACCCCGCGACGACCTAACTGTAACGACTCTAAAATCTTTGTACAGAAATTTTCCTGTTAATGTACAGAAAAGAGTATTACAGCCTGTGTAAGAGTTAAAAGTTATTTCTATTAAATGAAAGCAAGAAACAACTTGTAGCCCACTGGTTACTACTCCACACCGCTATGATATAGCCTGTATGTTTGATTCCCATCAGACACAATTATTTTTTTCTAATTTTTCTTTCTATTTTTGGAAGCCCAAAAGGTTGCACGTGCAGTACACGGGGAAATGAAAAGTTCAGGGAAAGAATGCGTTGATGAAAGAAGCTCACAGCTCTCCTTATTCTGTACATCCCGGTAGCATGAAAATATACAAGGATCGACGGAAACACTACTGGTGGTATGGAATGAAGCGCGAAGTAACAAGGATTGTAGCCAAGTGTTTGGTGTGTCAGCAAGTAAAGGCTGAACATCACAGAACTGCTGGTCTATTTCAGCCGTTACCAATCCCAGAATGGAAATGGCAGCACATTACCATGGACTTCGTCACTGCCCTTCCTTGCAGCACGAAAGGTAACGACGCAATATGGGTTATTGTGGATCGACTCACCAAGTCGACTCACTTTGTTCCATTCAGAGTTGGCCAGTCTACCGAGACGTTAGCAAAGAAGTACATGGAAGTAAGAATAAATCTAAAGTAAGATTTAAACCTGCCCATGAACTCATGCAGGAGGACGTGAGATTACATGGAGTACCTATTTGCATCGTCTTCGATCGCGATACAAAATTCCGATCATAATTTTGGCAGAGTCTGCAAGCTAGCCTGGGAACGAGTCTGAATTTCAGCACGGCTTATCATCGACAAACAGACAGACAGTCCGAGTGAACAATTCATATTTTGGAGGACATGCTAAGAGCTTTTATGTCAGACTTCGGAGGTTCGTAGGAAGATCACCTACACCTTGTGGAGTTTTCATACAACAACAGGTATCAGGCAAGCATTGGAATGACACCATTCGCAGCACTATACGGATGGAAGTGTCGTTCACCGCTGAGTTGGGATGATGTTGGAGATCGTGAACTCCTTGGACTAGAGATGATCGTGGCAACTATGGACGTAGTTCGCACGATCAGGAAAAGAATGCGCATAGCCCAAGACCGACAGAAGTTTTGGGCAGATGCAAAGTGTTGACATCTGGAATTCCAGCCTGGAGATCATGTATTCATGAAGATCTCTCCAAACATAGGAGTGATACGTTTTTTCAAGAAGGGTAAGCTAAGTCCAAGATACATAGGACCGTTCGACATACTCGAACGAGTTGGAGAAGTGGCATACTGTTTAGCACAACCACCCTCATTAGAAGGAGTGCATGTGTTTCACATATCCCAGCTACGATGATATGTGAGCGACCCCAGCCATATGCTTGATCACTCAGAGCTCACAGTACAGACTGACTTAACCTACAAGCAACAACCAGTTGAGATCCTGGACTGAAAGATGAAGACATTGCAGAATAAGGAAGTAAACTTGGTCCGAGTGATGTGGAGAAAGGATTTTCCAGGAGAATCAACATGGGAACGTAAAGAGCATATGCGTACACGATACCCTTACCTATTTGAAAATTAGTCCCTATGTAATTGTAAATTTCGAGGACGAAATTTTTATAAGGAGGGTAGAATGTAACGACTCTGAAATCTTTGTACAGAAATTTTCATGTTAATATACAGAAAAGAGTATTACAGCCTGTGTAAGAGTTAAAAGTTATTTCTATTAAATAAAAACAAGAAACAATCTGTAGCCCACTTGTTACTACTCTACACTGCTATGACGTAGCCTGTGTATTCGATTCCCATCAGACACAATTATTTTTTTTTTCTGATTTTTCCTTTTGTTTTTGGAAGCCCAAAAGGTTGCACGTGCAATATACGGGGAAATGAAAAGTTCAGAAAAATCAAACATGTGCAAAATGGAGTAAACATAGAATTAATCATGTGGCACGAATCTTGAGGCCAGAGCTCGAGAATCAACCGGCGGGATTTCCCTATGGGCCGGCACCGATGGCTGAACCCAATGAACTTCGTGCTTTACACACTTGTCCATTCATCTCCTCTTAACTCCTCTGCACTGTTTGATTTTCCTGTAATCAAACAGAAACCATTCATTTCACCAATTAACACCATTTTAATACTTTTTAATCCAAAATTTTAATTCTCTAACCCTAATTCTCCACTATAAATACCACCCCATGCCCTAGCTCTTCACCATTCTGAAAATTTTAGCAAAAACTCTTTCAAAAAGTTCCTAAGTGCAAGTGGAGTAAAGTGAAGTTAGCGAGCGAGCTTGTTCCGTCGAAGATCGAAGCTATTTCCGGAGCTGCCGCGACGCCACGAAGACACCCCTCTCTTCTTAATCCTTTTCTTAATATTTTCAAAACCGTAAGTCCCTCCCAACTCTTCTCCTTTTCATTGAAATTCATCTTTAAATCTTATATCGGTAAAGTGGGGTTATTACCGATACTTTTTTCTAAACCCTGGAAACTCCTTTTTTCCTTTATATATTGGTCAACCTAATTTTACCACATTATTTGTAACTTTAAATATCAATGTCAAGATTCAAGTTTAACCAAGAATCTCATGTGAAACAACCATAATTAAACTTTTTCATTAAAATACCTTGAACTTTATTACCACTTCTTTTCATTTTTGTTAAAACTATACTTTTAGGAAAAACTTCACGAGGTAACGACCTACCCACACGTACACTTTGGTTTCATAGCACGATACCTATTTGTATATATTTTTGTTTCGAAGAATAATCCTTACAATAAAATACCACATATTTTAAAAACCGGGTTTCTTTTAAAGCGGTATTTCGTATTCCTTTATAATTATGTATCTACAACCCTCGTTAGGGGACCCGCTAATAGATGATGCGGATTATCGCACATCCAGATGATAATAGAGCGAGATGCACACTCCTCACAGAGTATTCGATCTCGAAAGGATATAAATACGGCTTTTAAGAAAAACGAATTTTCTAAATAAAACTAAATTTTTTTAAATTATATAAAATTATAAATCCATATTTTCAATACATTATGAAACTTTATTTTTTTCTAAAAATAAAAGATTAAGCTGTTAATAAAATACCGTCAAGTTACCAAAAAGACTAGTTTTCAATAAAATGCCATAAACTTTTAAAAGCTAGGTATTTATCATTAAAATACCTCAATACTTAAAACACATGCTCATGAAAAACCTAAGTAATATAAATCACCCTCGAGGTTTTATTTTTAATCTATATTAAGAATATTTTTCATAAAATCCCCTTGAGATATACAAAACAATATTTTAAGGACTTTAGTAAATATAGGTTTAAGCGGGATCAATTCTCTTGAGCCCCAGGAAGCCGGAGAAAGTGAGTGCTTGCCTATTCAGGTTAGACAACTTAACAGAGTCATCAATGGCAATTATCTTGGAAAAAGACACAAATCCTACCGTCCATGTGCAGCAATTGCCGATTACTTCCGAACTTAAGAATTCAAGAGTTAAATCCGTTCATAAGTGTCTGACTCAATCTGAGTCCAAACTCAAACCGAATCTAAAATCAAACACGAACTCGAATACTTGATCATGAACATGAACACTCAAAATCAATATCAAACTCAAACTTGCATACTTGACTTGACTTGACCGAACCAAGATTATAACTTGACATGAACTCATCATGACTACTTGAACACATGATTACATCCTGAAAATGAACCTGAACATTTTGTATCCATGGTTTTGGACAAGACTTGTAAGCATAATCTATACAATACATTACGCGGGGATAAAAGGGTAGATTGGTATGGAACGTATATCGTGGCACGAGTGGTCGCTTAAAAGACACCTACATGAATTCACGTGCCGTTGTCCCGTGGGTTATAACGGGGCATTGTACTAATGTTACCATAGTACACGGGGTAAGATGGACTCCTATCGTATATATGAATACCTTCTTTATCAAACTACAAATAACCACGTTAGAATAACTATCCTATACCTGTAAACGATTACATACATTTTTATATGTTCATTTCACACATTACATACTATCTTCTATTTCTTCTTTTGGGACTTACCGAGCGCTAATTCGCTGACGACATTCCTTTCTGTTTCTTTCTTTGGAATGTTCGTAAGGAGGACCGGACTCTGAGAAGATAGAGCCGAGCCAGGAGGACTTGAACCAGCTTACAGCTCATCCAGATTACTAGCCCCTTCCAGCCTGCACTTATTTTCTATATGCCATTGTTTAGCCATTTTCTTTACATCATTGTATCTTTTTTTATAACAAACAGTTGTATGTAAATTTGAATGCAAATAAAGTTTTTGTTCATTTTATTACTCTTGTTATTCTTTTCCATTTATATATTGCTTAATTATGCTTAACGTATTTATTTCATAGTAAATACGTTGCGGGCTTACCACGTCACCGTTTCCATCTACTGGGAAGCGGGGTGTGACACTAACGGACCGAAAAAGACGGGAAAGAGAGGAGAAAAAGGAGGCCAAGATACGAAAGCCCTCGTCACGAGGCGACCAAGTAGTTTCCTGCTCTGCTCATCCGCTGAGGGTAGCTTCCTGCCCAGCTATCCTGCAGATCCAAAGCCCTCGTCATGAGGCAACCGAGTAGTTTTCTGCTCGGCTCATCCGCTGAGGGCAGCTTCCTGCCCGGATACTCTGCGGATCCAAAGCCCTCATCATGAGGCGACTGAGTAGTTTCTTGCTCGGCTCATCCGCTGAAGGCAGCTTCCTGCCCAGCTACCCTGCGGATCCAAAGCCTTCGTCATGAGGTGACTGAGTAGTTTCCTGCTCGACTCATCTGCTGAGGACAGCTTCCTGCCCGGCTACTCTGCAGATCCAAAGCTCTCGTCATGAGGCGACCGAGTAGTTTTCTGCTCAGCTCATCCGCTGAGGGCAGCTTCCTGCCCGGCTACTCTGTGGATCCAAAGCCCTCGTCATGAGATGACCAAGTAGTTTCCTGCTCGGCTCATCCGCTAATGGCAACTTCCTGCCCGGGTACTTTGCGGATCCAAAGCCCCCGTCATGACCCGACCGAGTAGTTTCCTACTCATCCGAGGCTGAGTCTAGGGACATCGATCTACCTGTACTTGGTGTTCTCTAGTTCATACATCACGCTTGATCATCACCTCGACTCCGGGGTGAGGAAGGACACTAATCTACCTATACTTGGCGTACTCTAGTTCATATGTCGCGCTTGATCATCATCTCGACTCCGGGGTGAGGAAGGACGCCGATCTAACTATACTTGGCGTTCTCTAGTTCGTACGTTGTGCTTAATCATCACCTCGACTCCGGGGTGAGGAAGGACGCCGATCTAACTATACTTGGCGTTCTCTAGTTCGCACGTCATGCTTGATCATCACCTCGACTCTGGGGTGAAGAAGGATTCCGATCTACCTGTACTTTGCGTACTTTAGTTTTTATGTCGTGCTTGATCGTCACCTCGACTCCGGGGTGAGGGAGGACGCCGATCCACCTATACTTGGTGTTTGCTCATTCGAACGCCGCGCTCGCTATACCTGGAGACTACTGATCAACCTATCAGTAAATTCCAACTGCCTTGGCCAAGGTCTTATGGTCATGACCAATCGAACACAGTGCGATATCGACTCCCTATACCGGGAGAGACGAATCCCCAACAATTACTCACTGCCTCCATGTAGCTCGGGATTGTACCCAACCAAAACCTGTTTGCACGACTCGGTAGAGCTGTGGTAGGGTAGTGATCAAAGTACAATGGGAACCCACATGAGACAAATCTACATGTATACTTGGCGTCAGTGAGACACTGGCCTATCTACACTTGCAAAAATAAAAACATTGCATAGATGGGCTAAAAATACTTTATTTATATTCAACACTATGTACAAGATATTATAGGCTCCCCAGCCTTACAAGATGCCCGGAGGCTTACAAAAATTCAATAACAAAAGCAGGGGTAGCTCAAGTTGTCTTCCCATCCGCCACTTCTACCTGCTCAGCACCACCATCAGGAGCTGCGGTGGCGACCTCTGCCTCGGCACTTCTGCTCGCCACTTCGCCCCCCTACAAGCTCGGCACTGCCTCTTTGGGTCACTTCCTCGATAAGGGGATACCTTTTACGAAGCTCCTGGTCATCAAACTTGGGCATAGCTTCCCTGATGGCGTCAAGGGCGTTGTGCCACCCAAGGGACGTGGAGTCGGCAAGGTCGATGTAGAATTGATCGGAAGCCTTGTACTCCTCTACGGCCTTTTCTGCCCTGCCCTAAGCAAGCTTCGCCGCCTCGCAGGCCGCCCGGGCATCCTTTTTGAACGAGTCCCTCTGCCTTTTCATAGCGTCATAGAGCCCATTGACCTCTTCCATCTGGGCCTGAATAGCCCGGTTAGAGTCGGACAGGAGTCGATGGGACTCCTTCAGTTTGGCGACCATCAGGCCCTCCGCAACCAACCTCAAGTCGAGGAGGGCAGCCTTATCCTTCGCCTGTTGCAGTTGGGCAAAGAGCTCGTCTTCTCGCGAGGAAGATTCACCGGCCTTCTTCATCGCCGGGGCCACCTCATCGGCCTCCATGGCGGCAAGAAGGGCGCAATACTGGAGGACCTACAGAAAATAAGAACCGTGTTAGGAGCTAAAATAGAGAAAAAAACAATTAGAGAAAATTTTAGAAAGTTACCGACCTGAACGGCCTCCTGAGCCATCACCGCCACTTGGGCCTTCATGATGCCTCGGGGAATCTTGGCCCCCGCCGTCTTCTCCATATCCTCCAATAAATTGTCGTCCACAGAGAGCCCCAAAGGCACCTCGATGCAGAAGTCGCCCTCCAGCACCTGTTTCTCGGACGGGGGTGGCCGGGAAACCACCTTTTTCTGCCTCTTGAGCGGAGATTCGGCAGAGGGAGGCACCTCCATCCTAGCCCGGAGCATCGGATCCTACACATGCTTCTGCCCTCCTCCACGGCGTTCTTCCGGAACAGCAGGGACCATGGAAACCGTGGCGGAAGGGGCTTGCCGAGGAGCCGCACCCGGTGCGAATCGGGACAATCTCGCGCCACCGCCTTTCCTCCCTTGCGCCTTAGTGGCTATGGCAACCATGATCTTCAAGCGATCCGTCGGATCTGCGACATACACATAAGAAAAAGAAAGGAGGGGGTCAGTGACCAAAAACAACAAAATTATGATAAAATCATGCTAAGTATAAATAGATCGGCGAAGCCCTAACTTACCCCCAAAGAACGCAGGACTGAGTCCCGCCCAACTCAAAGCCTGCTCGGAAAGCAGGACATCGGCCCGTTGGATCGGTTCCCACTGCGACACCATCCTCACCTCTAGGGCATTCGACTGTCTAAGCCTAAGGCAGTCGGCCCTATGCCACTTGATGGGCACGGGCCAATCCTCACCCTCCGGAGGCCCGACGAAGACAAACTTCTCCTTCCATTTGTGGATAGAAGAAAGGACGACCACTACCCCAGATGTTCATACCAGAATATTGCATTTAATACCGTCCATTCTTATGCTCGTTTGTTTATAGGCAGGGGCTTTTAATCTGTGTTTGCTACATATTTACAGACTACATGTTCCTAGTCCAAAATAACGCAAATGATACAAAATCTCCACCGTTACGCCAAAATCCAGAACATCTGTTGCCAACAGATGAAAGACGGGTTCCGGTCATCCGTATCCGTCCAGTGCCGCATACCAGTTCCAGAGACAAGACAAATGACAGTGGTCATTCGTGTCTCGGACAAGCACAGAGCACGAGAGGGGCAGCACAAAACTCAATGGGTGCGCGGAGATCGAGGGAGATGAGGTCAAAAGAATTATTTTTTATGCCATTTTGGACTATTGCAGATCTGAAGAAATTGTGGAAGCAATTTGCAATTTGAAACATGTAGAACAACTGGAGAAAGTAACACAAGAAACCCCAGAAAAAACGACATGCCAATTCCACCAAAGAGCCGCGGATCCGCGGCCTAAGTGGCAACTCGGCGGCGAATCCGCGGCCGAGTTGACTCAGTGTTGTAAGTCTACGGTAGTGCTCCGGCCGTCTAAAGACGCCAAATGCGGAACAAAAACTTTTTAACTGGCGCTATCGTATACTTTAACCCGGATCTTCTATTATTGCTAAACTAACAAACTGTAAAGAGTGTAGAATGGTTATACCGAACGATCCGAGTCCTTCGTTCTTTAACCATCATCTCACGCTCCGTTGCGGCTGCTCCGATCTCTTCGATCTCCGATCTGCTCGTCCAGGTGGCACCACGTCGATGATTCTTTAAACGGGCTCCCGCCTCTGACTCGAGGCAACTCGGTCGTCAAGTTTGCTAAAAGAGACGACCAAGAATGATGTAGAGAATGAGTAGATGACTTTGTCTCACTTCGTCCAAAGCCGTGGACGATCGGTTAATGAAGTTGCCTATGGAAATGAAATGGAACAAGAAATGAACTATGAAATTTCCATGCATCCAAAATTTTAGTCTTTTCTTTTTAACAACCATAATCTTTTCAAGTGAGTGAGAGGAGGAGGAGAGGGGGCCAGCCACTTAAAGGAGGGGGGTGAGTGTAGGAACCAAGTGGTGACCATAACACAAAGCTTATCATGAAGAAAAGATCTTAACAAAAACAAAATGCATTAATGTAAACCATGACTCACTTAAACCTAGTCATCATATAATAAATGCAATCAAAGGTTCATGAACCTAGTCACCATCCTTGTCATCACTTCTAGAAACTTCTAGAACACTGACACACCTCATCTCAAGAAAAGATAAATCCGTCTTTAACCGAATGTTAAAAGACGGCTGATAGAAAACTGGAAACTGGCAACTTCCAAAAGTGATCCTGAAACGACTTTCAGGATAATCCCGTAACTGTATAAATATACCCGCATTTGTATTACGACCGAATACAAATGCAACTGAGACAAAGATATTATATCTACTCAATATAATACTCGGATCCGGCTTAAACCAAAGCCGACCAGTATCATCTGCCCGAAAAATAACACGTGCGTAAACGCACGTGCATTTTCCGAACCCTGCCATAAAACCATACGGCCTCTACAACGTTTCGCCTGAACTTGGGAAACTGTGTGTGGGGGACTCTAATGACTCGTCAGTACCCTGGCAGTGGGTTTAACCACAAACCGTCAGCGGCACTAGCTATGCGTAACGGCTGCCCATGGACTGACCTCAAGGGAGGCCAATGAGCGAACTCATCCGGAAACCCTACCGAGCCTAACAGTGACAATGTATATACAGTCCGGTCCGTTCGTCTATGAATATCGCATATCTGCCTAGGGGGCTAGTAACGTCAGACCCCCAATAGCAGTATAAGTCGTGTCGGAGTGAAGCCCAATAACACCCTGAGATACTACTGGAGTACCTACCAGTAAATCTCCTGCCACGGCCGTGGGCTTTGTGTAATGGCTCTCCTAGACACAGCACGATCTCGCCCCCAATACCGGGAGAGACGAATCCCCTGCCGATCCGCTCACGTGCCTCCATATGGCTCGGGACTGTACCCAAAAGCTACCTGTTTGCACGACTCCTTTGAGCCGTGGTAGGGTAGAAATCAAAGCACAGTAGGAACTCACACGAGACAAATGACGACCTCAGGTCGATGAACTAACCTGTACACATGTCACCAGGGAACTGCTATCTGACGATAGATATAGTACTAACTAGCAGATTCCCGGCGAGTCCTGTCCGGTGTACTCATAACCCAATGAGCACCTGTATACATCTTAGGTGATCCAACTGACACCAGTGGCTTGTGAGACCGGCCACCGCCCCTCGTCGGGGTCTCGACTGTACACACTAGTCTACTCCGGAGTATCGATGCCCTGTCTCGAAACTCCCACGACTAGGGACCACAATTAAGGATATGCATATAAACTACCCAACTCTCACGTATATGATCGCCATCATACTGTTGGTAGTAAAGCAAGATCCTAAGGGCTCTATCAAAGTGTAACATGTAATCAGTCACCTGAACATGTACACGACTGATAAAGGCAAACCAGATAGCATACTATCATCTCGAGTAAGACTGTCCTACCGGTATAGGTCCTCCGCAATCATTGCAATCACGTACCTGCGATCCAATAATTGACTCTGAGGGCACTATCTCCAATAATCTCCCACTTGCACTCAAGGCTAATTATTGCGATGTCGACTACTCACAGCCCGTGTGAAACCGAACATCCAACTCCTCTACTAATCAGTTTCACAAAGCCCGTTTGTAAAACTATTGTGTTCGAGAAATAGCCTCAGTGAGTGGATCCGCCTAGATGTTTCTTTCTATGTCTCTCTAAATCTCAAGTTCGCGGAGAAAGCCATCTCCCGAATCGAGTAATACCTGTCTTAGAATATGTCTGGATGTCTGATGGGACCTAGTTCATAAATGAACTCCAAATCCAAACTTCTTAGATTGTATCGATCACTGAAACTAATCAGTATCGTGCACCAAGCCTCCTACAGTATCCTCTTGGACCACCTGTCCATAATACTGTCCCTCTTCGTCAGAGGGAAAAACTATAACTCTGACAATCACTCTGTCAACCATGTCACCTTTGAAGCCTGGAATGATAATCGTCTCGAGAAGGAGGCTGCCGTCATCAAATCCGTAGAACAAGTACTTATGTTCTAAAACTGCTTCCTTATGTTTCTCCAGGATTGGATTAATACAAACTTATTGCATCTAGTGCAAAAACAACATTTGGTGTGGTACTTGACATCTCATGATTGACTCAATTGCCTAAGCAAGTGATCTGCCAATCATGCACATCCCTCTCCCCTTCAGTCTGTAAGACACCTTTAGAGAGGGTGACTCCATCACCTGCAGGTACACCACCATGCTAGGAGTCATCTATTCTAAAAACCATTAGAATACTGTCAAAGTACCCACATTGGGAAATTACCCAAATCCAGATCTAAAAAACCATAGATCTGGAAACCAGAATGTCAAATATTATATCCATATCCTGTCTGGAGAAACAACTGTGTGGCGACCACAGTACAACCGATCGTAGTATAGGAATTTTACTTCCTACTCTGTGTATGTCATCCAGATACCATGACATCACACCCTACTACCTTCTTAACAGATCCATCCCCTATCCTGATTGAAGTCAAACCCATGACTGTCACATCAAAATTAGATGATCTATCTCCGCTATAACTGCTCAAGTCTATAAATAGATATAAGCAGCTTGCCCACTATGCTTCCGCTGCTCCCACTGACTACGACAACCCTCCTACCGGGTCTCATATCCTGGAACAACAGTAATGTCAAGTTTGGGTAAACAAGATCCTCCCTGTCACCGTCCTTGAGGCTACCGGAGTACCTCTCGGGTGTCTGAGGTTACCCATCATATCTGCGGAGTGGCTATTGGAATGTCAAACCTGATTGAATATATAGGTCCTATTAAATTTTCCGTAATCGTTCGCGGTTCTGGAATCACTTCCAGTTCTACCATACTCCCACTACTGTTTTCTGAAAAAGATCCATTTTACTAAAACTGTGGCGAGTCAAGAACAATATCACTATTGATCTTCCAAATGGTAGACTATCAACCCTCGTCATAGCCAGGGTCAACCCACAAACAGCCATTACAGAAACGCGCCCTGAGTTATCCAGAGTCTGGTTTTAAGCATAAGCTGGACAACTCCCCGTACCTTAATATCTTTTAAGGTACGAACTATTCTATATCCAATATAGAAACTTTGGCACTTATTTAATTGGAACCATATTCAAACCATGCAGCTGTCTCCAGTGCATATCATCTTAATGGAAAGAGGCTAATCAGCATTACTCAACTTAGGAATCCATCCAATTATGAGTAACCTGAAAGAGAAACACGTTTCTCAAAACCATCACTATCATCTGAATACCAATCACAAGAATCTACATCTTCGATCTCTTTGAAGAATCCCGATACTTGTGACACCTGGTTCTCTACTTTATTCTTATACCCACAACTTCTCAAAACTTAGACCTTGTATTTCTACGAAACACTTGTCTAAATACTAGAGAAGTTATAAGTAAACAGAACATAGTACGAGGACCTACCCCTTTATCCTGATGGACACTGGACAACATACAATACTCTGTATAAGTCCGCTGAGTTTAAGCAACTCAAAACCTGTGCGTCGTAGGTTGAAAACTGTACCCTGGCGATTTCCTCAAATATCACCAATTACAACGAATTCCGATATAATGAGGATAATCACCTAATTCCCAATAACTTACTCCCACTCATCATCTGTAAAACCATACAGATATGAGAATGAAACCTGGTAAATACATACCCTTGGAGTAAGTATCCAATCGGGAAAACAGTTTTCCTTTAACAATGCACTGAAACATGAAAATGTTTCGTAGGGGTATCCTGGTATTCATAGTAATGCCTCTTCCATAATCCAATTCATGACTTCAACCGTATATCTCTTTGCCATCTCTCTAAATCCCTTTATTTGTCTTAAGTCATTACCTTCTGTACACCATCGTTAGGCTAAATGGTTTTCTTCCTTCCCTACCGTTCGGCACCAGCCTATGGTTTGGAAGAAGACTATGCAGTAAGCATAATTGGTGTACCCTCCTAAACCAAGGAGTACTCGTATCTTGAGAGAAGATGATGATAAAAGACATCTGAATAATACCTTATTCTTTTAATGGTGAAATAGGAGTGGCGATGAAGTACGCGGTTTGGTCGTGAATGATAACAGTCGCAATTTACTTTGCCCTCTTTCTAATCCCTTTATTTTGTCTTTACATATTACCTTCTGCACACCCTACTTAGGCTAATTGGTTTTCTTCATTACCTACCTTTCGGCACCTGCCTATGGTTTGGAATAAGACTATCCAATAAGCGTAATAGGTGTACTCTCCTAAACCAAGGATCCCTCGCAACCTGAGAGAAGGTGATAATAAAAGACAACTGAATAAACCAATTCTATTTCTCCTGAACCTGGATCCATCCTCGAAAAAGTCCCTCCGAGTTCGTATATAACCATACGATGGATCTATCCAATGGAAGTGGATATCCGTAGTAAAACGGGTGTTCTAAGAAATGCAAAGGGTAAAAGAAGGAGTGGCAATGACTTATGCAACTCAGACAATCCAAAAGCCAGTATTTTAAGAAGGTTCGGTCAACCTGGTCACTGAGTCATAGTCTAGGGTCGGTCAAAGGTTGCTGCCAAAGAGAGAGAGAAAAGAAACACTCTGCGTGCACTCTAACCTAGATCAGAATGGTTATCACTTTATCTAATCCGGAAACCTCCCACTGTCCTGTCAAATTCTCCTCCAAACCAGAAAGAAGAATCAATCGGGATCACCCGAAGAGTAAACCAACTCATCAGTGGGAATCGGGATCCAACTCTCATCGCATGATAACGTGATGGAATGCATCCACGTTACTCATACTCCATAAGGTATGCGCATACTTGGCAAGTTTCAGTTTCTTTAGAAACTCCCGATATAATTTTTGCCCCATGCTCTTATAACCTTGGCTTTGGTCAAAATGTCATAAGTCACATGCCAAGTTCTACCCGTCACTATCTTGTCAATTTGAACCCACCCGCACATGCCCCTGGCTTTGGCCAATCGGCAGAACGACTGTCCCAAACTAACCCATCTATCTATGCAACAAATGAATACCCAGCAGCTACCAAACACTATGCTTTAACTTTGGCTAAAATGCATAGCTTGAATACTACTAAATACCCAAAAGAAGTGACGGAGGGCTACGGCTGGTTTTTGGCGAAAAACCTTTAACATAGTGAACTTGATATCGCTGAAGGAACCTGATAGCTTTTTAAAATATAGTGGCGAAAACCTTTTGCTAAAGAGGTCACTCCCGATGAAGGGATCTCGGCTCTTTCCTCGTGGAATGAGGTGTAGGATATTCCACTGAATACCGCTATGCAAAGCAACTTGTAATCGACTATAGTGAAGTTATTACCCTGACGCAAACTTCTGCCCAAGGAGTCAGTCCCGGTGAAGGGATATCGGCCCTTGCCCCGTCGAATGAGGTGCAGGATATTCCACTGAATACCGCTATGCATAACAAAAGGAAACGTCTTTGCAATAACACATTTTAAATTTGTTCCAACAACTGTAAACAGGTTTGCTTTACTTTGCATTGATCAGAATCAACGCAGCCCCATCAATCGATCACACCAGAAAAGAATGAAAATAAAATGTACGTATATGCCATCCGCATTCATCACTGGGTCCCGTCATCACCCGTTAGGTTACTTAACTAACGACAGAGCGGGGACTGGACTAGCGCGGGTGTAAAACATATACAACATCTAATAGTATATAAACCAATATACAATAATCGCTCCAGGCGTGATAATATGCAACATTACAGAAAAGTAATAAGCATTACAGAACAATACAGATAATCTGGGATCCCCGGGTTTCACAGAGCCGCTGCTGAAACCCGACGTTCCCCTGTCGTGTGGATAGCCTGTGCAATGAAACCTAGACCCCTATGGGTGCGGCAAGTTACCCGCCAAAACCTGAAGTGAGGCAGCCCCCTACAGCATAGTGAATGGACCACCCAGCACTTCACGGAATCCGGTAATCTTGGGCACCCCTCCTTGGGTCAACCTGTACCCCCTACGAGTGCGGCGAATAGTCTGCCAATTCTAGAGTGGGGCCCCTCTGCCTCTCAAAGCCATGAGATGCGGACCCGTTGCCCCTCCAGAACCCGGCTATCCGTGCACTCCGTCGCGGGGCAAAACCTAGTACAGTAATGAAAAATAGTACAACAGGTACATCGACCGCAACCTGGTCGTGCCCCAAAAGAATATTATACAACAGGCAGTTACGGCAGTCCACAAGTTGGACGCTCGCCCCGCAATATCAAATGTACAAATAAACTCAAACTGTACTACCATTGCACACTGCTATCCACCACGACAAATCCGCAACATCACAGCACAACACAGAACATCAACGCGAATGTCACGTTCGCAAACCCGTCTAAAAGAACTATAGCAATCAGACGCGGTTTACCGATCAAATGACATTCCCGGTCGGAGATATAATGTAATCACTGTAAACTAACATGTTTAAATTTCGATCGACTAAATATCACAAAGTGGGCCCCACGAACAACTGGTGAACAGTAACAAAATCTGGGCCCAAAAGATATATACCAAAAACCCTAAATTCCAACAGAGAAGACACAGACAAAATTTGGTGCACTGATCCCATAGAATGGCCGCGGATGCGCGGCCAAACCATGGGTTTGGCCGCGAATCCGCGGCTCTTTGGTGGGATCACGTGCTCAAATTTGGTCGGTGTACTTCTGAAACCCTGCACAACTTTCTGTGATATGTGGAATATTTTTAGGACATCATTTAAAATCGACAGAAACTGTGAAATTGTAAAAATGCGGTTTTTGATTTCCGGTTCGATCGATATTTTAAACACGTTAGCACAAGTTAGTAAAGCAAAATGGTGAGGCTCTGATACCACTGTAAGTCTACGGTAGCGCCCCGGCCGTCTAAAGACGCCAAATGCGGAACAAAAACTTTTTAACTGGCGTTATCGTATACTTTAACCCGGATCTTCCATTATTGCTAAACTAACAAACTGTAAAGAGTGTAGAAAGGTTATACCGAATGATCCGAGTCCTTCGTTCTTTAACCATCATCCCACGCTCCGTTGCGGCTGCTCCGATCTCTTCGATCTCCGATCTGCTCGTCCAGGTGGCACCACGTCGATGATTCTTTAAACGGGCTCCCGCCTCTGACTCGAGGCAACTCGGTCGTCAAGTTTGCTAAAAAAGACGACCAAGAATGATGTAGAGAATGAGTAGATGACTTTGTCTCACTTCGTCCAAAGCCGTGGACGATCGGTTAATGAAGTTGCCGATGGAAATGAAATGGAACAAGAAATGAACTATGAAATTTCCATGCATCCAAAACTTTAGTCTTTTCTTTTTAACAACCATAATCTTTTCAAGTGAGTGAGAGGAGGAGGAGAGGGGGCCGGCCACTTAAAGGAGGGGGGGTGAGTGTAGGAACCAAGTGGTGACCATAACACAAAGCTTATCATGAAGAAAAGATCTTAACAAAAACAAAATGCATTAATGTAAACCATGACTCACTTAAACCTAGTCATCATATAATAAATGCAATCAAAGGTTCATAAACCTAGTCACCATCCTTGTCATCACTTCTAGAAACTTCTAGAACACTGACACACCTCATCTCAAGAAAAGATAAATCCGTCTTTAACTGAATGTTAAAAGACGGCTGATAGAAAACTGGAAACTGGCAACTTCCAAAAGTGATCCTGAAATGACTTTCAGGATAACCCCGTAACTGTATAAATATACCCGCATTTGTATTACGACCGAATACAAATGCAACTGAGACAAAGATATTATATCTACTCAATATAATACTCGGATCCGGCTTAAACCAAAGCCGACCAGTATCATCTGCCCGAAAAATAACACGTGCGTAAACGCACGTGCATTTTCCGAACCCTGCCATAAAACCATACGGCCTCTACAACGTTTTGCCCGAACTTAGGAAACTGTGTGTGGGGGACTCTAATGACTCGTCAGTACCCTGGCAGTGGGTTTAACCACAAACCGTCAGCGGCACTAGCTATGCGTAACGGCTGCCCATGGATTGACCTCAAGGGAGGCCGATGAGCGAACTCATCCGGAAACCCTACTGAGCCTAACAGTGACAATGTATATACAGTCCGGTCCATTCGTCTATGAGTATCGCATATCTGCCTAGGGGCTAGTAACGTCAGACCCCCAATAGCAGTATAAGTCGTGTCGGAGTGAAGCCCAATAACACCCTGAGATACTACCAGAGTACCTACCAGTAAATCTCCTGCCACGGCCGTGGGCTTTGTGTAATGGCTCTCCTAGACACAGTACGATCTCGCCCCCAATACCGGGAGAGACGAATCCCCTGCCGATCCGCTCACGTGCCTCCATATGGCTCGGGACTGTACCCAAAAGCTACCTGTTTGCACGACTCCTTTGAGCCGTGGTAGGGTAGAAATCAAAGCACAGTGGGAACTCACACGAGACAAATGATGACCTCAGGTCGATGAACTAACCTGTACACATGTCACCAGGGAACTGCTATCTGACGATAGATATAGTACTAACTAGCAGATTCCCGGCGAGTCCTGTCCGGTGTACTCATAACCCAATGAGCACCTGTATACATCTTAGGTGATCCAACTGACACCAGTGGCTTGTGAGACCGGCCACCGCCCCTCGTCGGGGTCTCGACTGTACACACTAGTCTACTCCGGAGTATCGATGCCCTGTCTCGAAACTCCCACGACTAGGGACCACAATTAAGGATATGCATATAAACTACCCAACTCTCACGTATATGATCGCCATCATACTGTTGGTAGTAAAGCAAGATCCTAAGGGCTCTATCAAAGTGTAACATGTAATCAGTCACCTGAACATGTACACGACTGATAAAGGCAAACCAGATAGCATACTATCATCTCGAGTAAGACTGTCCTACCGGTATAGGTCCTCCGCAATCATTGCAATCACGTACCTGTGATCCAATAATTGACTCTGAGGGCACTATCTCCAACAAGTGTCAACTCGGATTTTTGGGGTAGTTTGGTAACTTTGTATGGGCTCAGAATCTTGCCCTAGGGTTTCAGTACTCAGCCTATAAATATGCCAGTTTTGTGCCAAGCCAAAGGTCTTCTTTTTATGCTTCTTTTTGTTAGGATTTAGTTTAGGTTAGCTTTCTTCTTCTTCTTCATGTATTCTCCATTAAAGTGTAAGTGAGAGCTTGAGTGGATGATGAAATGAAAATGAGGGTTTTTATTTAACTTGTATCTTTTAATTCTTGCAATGTATTTTAATTCCTAAGTGTAATTTTATTATTGTTGTTAAAGTAGTTGTTGTTATTTCTTTGCTTGTTCTTTTTTCCTTTCTTTTTATCCGTATTATTTCCAAGCGATGATACTTGACGGAGTTCCTTGCTTAGGTGAGGACCCAAGAGTTAGCTTGTAAAACCGTATTTTCCTTTTCCTTCTTTTCTTCTTTCTTGTTTTGTTTTATTTTCTTTTATAATGTGTGAATAATTCCACACTTGTTAAGGCTAAGGAAGGTGATATGAGGGACGGAAAAATCCCTTGTGCCTCTCTTCGCCAAACATCTTGAAACGAACCTCGACCAAACAAACGCAACCCTCTCACTTAGGCGCGCTATACGTGACATGTAGCTGCGACCTAAGTCAAGAAGTCCTTTAAGCGCACTACAACGTGACATGTAGTTGTGACTTAATTGGATACATGGTTGCGGGTGTTTGGCCGAGGGTTGGAAATAAGCGTATTTAGCGGACGGACAAGGGGCAATAGAAATGGATTTAGCGTTGAAAAGCTCGCTTAAACTCGCAAATCACATTCCTATGTCCTCCTAATCCCCGCAACTTTCGATTATCCCATCATCGTCTTAAGAATGGCAAAAGATAAGCACAAGACTAATCCTAACTCTACTAACCAAGCTTAATCTTAACAAGCTTACTTGAACATAAAATATGAACACTTAGGATAGAATTGAACATACACATATACATTCTTTATTGACTCGTCTAAGAATCGAACGAACATACAACCATCTCCCTGCGGATCGACCCGTGCTCAACCGGCTAGCTGCAAAGCGACACCGTCCTTGATCACAGTTAACTTTAGAATTTTGAATACGCGACACGCCAAAATTCTTTCGATCAAATGGCGACGTTGCCGGGGAGATGGTAACGTATTTTCTTTCTTGTTATTCGAGTTAATTTTTTTTGTATATATATAAAATTATAAATATAAATATAAAATTATTTTTTTTGTTATTTTTGATAATTTTTGTGTGCAAGTGTGCAGGCTATCTGGAGCATGTACAGTAATCAAAAAAGAAAACAGAGTATTTTTATTTTGACTAGAGAACAAGGGGGTCTAGGAACCAATTTTGAGGCCCTAACTCCAAAGTTTGACCGCGGAACCGCGATCAAAGCCCGGTAATTGCGGCGGTTCCGCGGCAACTTTGAGGCTTTTGAGCTCTATGTTTTTTTCTCCCCTTCTCTTTCTTCTAATTTTCTCTGTGAATTCCACTATACTGTATTTTATGCAGGTTTCTTTGCACAGATTGCGCCGCCGCCAAAATAAATTTTTGTTGTTTTAGATTTTGTTTGTTTACCACTTTGCATATAATAATACGGACTTTAAGGGGCTATAACACCAATTCAGATTGGGTGGGGATTTCGTCACCCTTCCTAAGACCCCACAAATTACTAAATGCATACGCATCACCTCGAGTTAATAAAAAATATCTAGACCAAACCTATAAGGACTTGTCGCGCTCATTTAGGACAAGTGAAGGTTGTGGGGAATCGGTCGTTTATCTAAACTTGACTTTGTGGTGCCTAGGCTAGACAAGTGAGGAGGTAATTTTAAAAGGCCCGTCTCACGATGATTTATGAGCGAAACCCTTCTTACCTCACTTGTGCTTACCTAGCCACAATTGGCAGTGAAGAGGCGATTCGAGGGTTATCCTGCAACTTGTCACTTGGAAGTCTAGGAGCGGTCTAGTTGGACTTTGAAGACCCTAGCTCTAGGTATTGTTTTTGCATATTGTGATTGTGATTGTGATTGTGATTGTAAAAAGTTAGTCCCATAATTCCGTATTCTTTCAAAAACAAACAATTTCAAAACACTAAAAACAAACATTTTTTTAACTAAAAAAAATCACATTCTTTTTCCCTCCTCTCCTTTTTCTTCTTCTCTTCATATCATGGGCACCCCACATCGAATAACTCTTGCCGAACTTTGGTACCCACAACTAGACATTTCTTTATACGGTTCTTGCTTTGGTCAAACTTCGAACGATCCCTCCATGCCAAAAATGTCTTTAAAAGATTGGATAGACGCGTCTAGAACTACCAATTGGACTCCGCAATCCACTTTGTATCAACCATTTCAACCTTCACCACCTTCTTATGTTGATACCCCTTTTTCAAGTCCAGTTATAACTCCAAGACCTATGTCTCTTGCTGAATGTATTGAACAATCTCGTAACCGATCTTTCACTCCTTTCACCACATCAAGTTCTTAGGATCAACAATTCCATTCACCTTCTTATCCAAATGTTGATCCTACTCCTGTCCAGCCATTCAATTCCTACCAGTCCTACCCGACTTTTGCACCTTTCCGAGACATTGCTTCTGAATAGCCTTTTGGGAGTTTTCAGTATCCAAACAACTTTGAATTTTTTACTGAAACCCCTTCACAACACATGTCTAGTCTAGAACAGTCGTTGGAAGACTTCCGGGTAGCGTCGTACCAATAGATGATGGATTTGAATGTGTCCATGGCCGCCCTCATACAACCTAGTGATCCGGTAGCTAGTTTTCAACCAGCTCCACATTTTCCAATGTATGATGAGGCGGTAGGACAGGTTGAGAATTTGAGTGGAGAGAGTGAGCTATACACCCTTCCAAATCAAACCTACCCATTCCAAATTGAATCCCACAACTCCGGGTTTGAATGTCTATCTAGTGTCCCAGAGGATTTATCAATTGAAGATAGAATGATTAAAGAGTTGTGCGACTTTATAGTGTTTGATTTGCCGATTGGGAAGGGTCCCTTTCGAGTGAAACCACACCCAATCCTTTTGACCACTACACCTCCATCTTAGAACCTGAATTAATTGGTATCCATGCTTTTGATAAGGTGTCTGAGAATATTGATTTTCACTTGATTGAGAATATTGACGCTGGGAATATTTTGGATGATGAACCCGCTGCTTTGGATGAGTTTTTCTCTCCAATTCATCATCCCGAGTCATTAAATGTTCTTCCCGAACTCCATATGCGTCTAGATATTGAAGATAAATGCATGGATGCGCTTAACTTTGAGGATATTTTTTAGGATGAACCAGTTTTGCTTGATGAGTCGGATTTTCCAATTCATCCTATCCCTTTCATTGACTGTGTACACCCTCCTGAACCTTTACCTGATACCCTTCCTCAATCACTTCCCTCCATCCTTTCCATCGTTCGGACCTTGCAAGACACCGCATCACTTTCATTTACCATGTCTGGTTTACCAAGTTCGGCGTACCCATGTTTTCTCACGAATCTTGAGAGATTTGACCCAATTTCTCGCCATATTGATAGATTAGTACAATCCATCTTTTCAAATCGATCATTACAGATTGTACTAATTTATTTAATCCATTTCAACCCTCAAGTTCGTATTCCACTTCTTTCTCCCTTCCACCATTCTTCTCCTCCACCGAGACCGGACGCCGCTTCTATCCCCACACGGTCTCGTGTGTTTCTTATTTCTTTTCTCTACACTCCATTCTTTCACCAACCGCCGCTTTATAACGATAAAATCTTTGAATGGTTGGTGCTCACTTTTGGCCTTTGTAAGGCCTTGTACAGCTTGATATTGTGTTCTCTCCCCCCTAACTCTGAACTTTAACGCTTAAATAGTGGAAACATTGTTTCACTTGAGTTTGGGGGGACCTTTTTGTGTATATATTTTTGTTTTGTTTTTGTTTTGTATAAAAAAAAATTTTAGGGAGCGCCGACAATTTTGACCCTCTTGGTGTAGCCTGACAGTGAGGACACTGTCAAATTTAAGTTTGGGGGTGTGCTCGGTAAACTTTCTACCTTCGCATTCATATGTATATTTTGCATTTGCATACTTATTCTAAAAACCCATAAAAATCGAAATTTTTCCAAAAATATAAAAACTTTTTCGTCAAATTAGTTAATAGGGTGACTTAGATTCTTTAGAATTTTGAACCATCTCACTGCGGATCGACCCGTGCTCAACCAGCTAGCTGCAAAGCGACACCATCCTTGATCGCGGTTAACTTTAGAATTTTGAATACGCGACACGCCGAAAGCGTGCGATCACCAGACCCGGACACCCTACCCTTATGTTTTTTGGAAGAAAGGTACACCCGGCTCAGTTCATTTTTACTGGTATTAGGGTGATTTTTATAGAAAAGAAAGGAGAGGAGAAGTCTCAAGTCAAAAGGGATCCGATCAATTTTCAGCCGGATCAGAAACCCGAGGAGGATTCTCCACGAATTCGGCGCTAGCTGGCCCAAAGCACGATGAAAACAATGGAGTATGGCACAAATTTCATGCGAGAAGGGCAGACACATCCCTGCCGGGAACACTTCCAAATACAGAGCAATTTCATTACCCTGCACCTGGTCTTCCTGCTCGCCCTCCCTGGCCAGACAGGGTGAATAGGCAGGGGGAATATGGAAACGAGCCTGGATTTCAGAAAGATCATCCAAGCAGTTCAAAATCGAGGGCGCATCGCGAGTATTTTTTATGCGCACCTTAGGGGCCCTCTTCTACCCCGACGATGAAGGACAAAGGCATCGTCCCCCCTGGGGGAGAGCCCGACGCAGAAGATGAAGATGAAGAAGAAGAAGAACACTCTCGGCTATCGGAAGCCAAGGAGGAAGAAGAACTCTCTCGGCTATCAGAAGCCAAGGAGGAAGAAGACCCACTGGACTCGGCTTCAGAAGCTGAAACCCCATCACCCAACTCGACCCTAACTACATCAATAGATACTTCGGAAGAAGACATCTAACCTGATTCAAGAAAGGATTGGCCGAAGAAGGGTTTTTTAGCTGAAGTTCTGATCTAAGAAAAGGTGCGCTGGGCAATCTTCAGACGGCAAGAGACGACTAGGGCAAAATGTCTGCCAAGGGATGGCTTCCCTTATTTATACACTCGGCAAGAAAACATCCAACGGCCCAAATCCATTCCCGCCATGACGAAGCGTCGCACCCGACGGCCACGAGGACTCCACGTGGAAACCAATCATTCGACACTTCGTCCCTCATGCGGATCCAACCAACAGATACGTCCTCTCGCTTTCCGCCACCCCACGGCGGACACGTAGCATGAAGGCCAACTGAGTGAGCGAGCGAAGTGGCATCTTATTTAAGGTGCAATCATTTTGCCGATCCGCTGACGTCACCAAAGATACGCGCAGAAATTAAGGCGTATTGAGAACCGCCACGTGGAACCAGGAATCGAAGGGGTGCGGCCGCCAAGCACCACGACGTCCCCAAACAACCCCCTACAAAGAATCCTCGGCACTATGCTGAATGTTCAGGATCGAGCAAACCACTCTCGACCCGACCCATAAATAGGTCGGAACGAGCGTGATGGCTAATGATGAAGATCATAAGTAGGAATTCCCCATATTACGATACGTAGCAGGTGATGTGTCGTTCACGTAAGCCCGCTAGATTCCTGGGGGTTACGGAGCTGGAATAAATATAGTGCATTGGGGACATTCCTCGGCGCCTCGCCTCCGAGACTGCACCATACCTTTAAAGTAGACTTTCTCAGAGGACCTTCCCCCTTCGGCTGACCGCCATCTAATAGCTTGTCTCTGAGCTATCCTATAGCTGAGACTCTTCAGCTTACTTGCTCATCTCTATTTGGCCGGGAGCACGGAGCCCATGCGCCCCCGTAACGGCTCCTCCACGACGAGATCTATGGCACTCTACGTCCCGCATCTCACGCTAGCGTATCTCGCCATTAATGGGCGTATCCCGCCATCAACGCGAACGTGACGTAGAGGCATAACGAATGGTAAGAATCTCGCATCGGCTCGCTCCATGCGACCGCTATATAAACCCCTCTTCCAGATGACTCACGTAAAAGAAAATCACTCCAATAAGCCGCTATTCTGCCCTTATTCTTCGGTACATACTTGATCGTCGGAAGGTCCTACGGTGGTTTCCCATCCCGGGACTTCCCTTGCAGGTAGCTCGGCATCAACGGCAACCAACAACTTATTGAGATCCACACGCTCAACCCTCATCTCAAATCTCAACCGTTCAGCACCGCTGACAGCAAGATCAACGGAGGACAACATCTGAGGGAGATTCCGACCCCCATCAGTAAGGAAGATGATAAATTTCAATGAAATGCTCAGTTAATAAATGCCCATAAATTCTCAACAAACCACCCTTTTATATCCCCACACAAAAACCAAGAGAAAAGAAATAAATGCAGGTTTGACAGAAGGGGCAAACATATGAAGGTCAACGGGCTAAACGTCTGCTCCCTTAAAAAAAGATCCTTTGGAACATTTAATGCATAATAACGGTAACTTTTTTGAAAGGTTTTGCGATGCAGACGTCTGAATAGTAAAGAAGTAGACGTCTGAACAAGAAGGATTTTCATAAAAATAAAACTCCAGACGTCTGCCACGATCAACTGCAGTAGTCTGGCAAGAGGCCTCCATAGGACAGATCGCACCCTAGACGTCTCAAGTTCAACTGGAAGACGTATGATGTTCAAAAACATGCAGTATTAAAAGACCTTCTGTCGTCGTTAAAAATGACCTTCAAGCATCTAGCAAGGGATCTCCAAAAGACAAAGTGCACCCTAGACGTCTGAAGTTCAATTGGCAGACGACTGACGTTCAAAACATGCAGTATTAAAAGTCCTTCAGACGTCTGCCAAAATGGCCTTTAGACGTCTGTAAACCTGCATAATTTCTGATATTTCAAAGGGTACAGAGACCAGACGTCTAAAGCATAACGGGCAGACGTCTGAAGTGCAAAAACCTATAAAATTTTCCTTTTGAAACAAAAAAACGTTTTGAACAATAAAACCATACAATGTATAAACCAAATGTTTTATGCAAGATTTTGTGTGTGTGCTTGAGCTCTTATTGGATGATCTCATAGGCCATGAAGTACGCAAAATGATTTCCTAGCGATTTTTGCACCTTTAGCTCGAACTTTTGAATTTTTTGATTTCTTCGATTCTTGAATTCTTTAAACTTGGACTTTGGCTCCTTAGCTTCTTGAAGCTTGAACTTAATTTTTGCGGAGCTCTAGTCCATTATCATCCAACCTCCAATAGATTTTCCGTTTTAGCTCAATTTCCTCCATCATCCATCATAGGCTTGTGTCGTTTGATAAGCTGAAATTTTTCTCAAATACGACCAAACTCATATACGGTGTTATGAAATATGCAATATGAAACACATGTATAAATCTATTAATATTGTGTAACATCATCAAAACTAAAGTAGGATTATGAAAATCCATAGGCCATCAAAGACGAGTAAGAGATGGAGTGAAAAATAAGACTAAGTTTTTTTATTAAAGATGATAGAAATCCTAAATTTGAGACCTAACTATATAATGAAAACTCAAAAAAAGCTTACGACTTTACAAACTCGCGATATACTTTTAGAAGTTTTTCCTAGACTTTATTGGAGGCATAAAAACTTTAATTCGAAGTTTTTGAAACAAAATGACACTATTCTACAAAGCACAAAATGACGTAGGTGTGAACAATAAGGGTTCGGTATTTCTAATTTAGGGTGATAGAATTTCTAGCTTGGATTCATAACCTTAGTATTAGAATCAACGTTATCTCATGAAACCAGCTTGACGGGATTTTGTAGGTGTAATCCGCTGAAAACACTCGGGAAACAAAACTCCTCCTTTAGAGTAACCTAAAGGTTTAACGGCTTGTTACACATGCTCAGTGCAATCGTAATTCCTACGAAAGTGAGATTAAGATTTTGTTTTGCTCGGGACAAGCAAAGATAGGTTTGGGGGTATTTTTTCATCGCGATAAACTGCATTTATTACCGCCTATTCTATATCATTTTGTTAATAATCAAGTGCTATTAATCCGTAACTGCTACATCAATATAGGGTATAGGTACTCAGGGCAATTTAACAGAATACATGCACAATATGCACTTATACGACTGTTGGGGTCAAAAATTACATCCCGGTTGACCAAGTCAAAGTCAAAATCAACCCCAAGTAAGCAGGCCCAAGACCAGGTCAAGTAGGCCCATGCCCAAGTCGAGCCTCATGGCCGGCCTCCCCTAAGCCAAAATAAAAATTATGTAATAAATAATTTTGATGTAATTTTTATGAATAAATAGGCATAAAGCCAAATTTTGTAAAGCCCGTGGCTCATATGCAAAAGAAATAAGCACATGAGGCATGAGATGGGCAAAATGCCATTTTGTAAAGCCCAAGGGGCTATGTGTAAATTTGTAAGCCTATATAAGATAACATGATAATGAAATGAAAGGACAATAATTGATTCCCTTCAAAAATTAGGATTCTGTGTCTTCTTCTCCTTCCTCAAGGTTCTAAACCTTCTTCCATTTTTTGAATTAAATTAAGAGTTTAACTCTTTTTTTCCCAAAAAATAATAGCTTTTCACCATAAAACGCTTGAAGGGGAACTCAGATCTCCCATCAAATCTCTAAAAGGAGAGATTTTTAAGTCTCATCCCCTTTTCTCTAAGATCCAGCCAACAGAGAGGAGGAAGAAGGAGACCCATCTTCAAAAATCCCACTTTGGAAAAGATCCAAGGCTCAAAAGAAGATACGGGGCTAAAGGAGAGAAAAAAGGGTCCCCTTTGATCATCTCCGAAGATTTTTAGGAGTTCAACTCCATTTGTCAAGATCTTTTGGAGTCTAACTCCATAAATAAAATCCTTTTAGGAGTTTAACTCCATCCAAAATCTTTTGAAGTTTAACTCCATAGATAAAAATCATTTTCGAGAGTTCAACTCCTCATTCCGGGGCTACACCCTTTCTTTTTGCAGGCGCCCAGCACCCACATGCCGGGCGCGTGAGACGCCGGCGCCAAGCGTCCACGTGCCTGGCACATGAGGCACTGGCGCCCAGCGCCCACACGTCCTTAGGACGTTATCCACCGTTTTTTTCTTCTTCTTTCTTTTTTTCATACACCCCACACTCAAAACTCATCCCCCACTAGAAAAAATTTCTAATGGGGCGCTGCCCCGCATCCCGCAAAGAGGCTGCTAGCCCCCTTGATCTTTAGCCCGCTATCCGGGTAGGGACCCTCGTAAACTTTGCGAGGCCCTCAATATACCCAAAAGCCCTCAAGACACACATACGCATACTGCACATTGAGTTCGCATGACTAGTTGACCCGTCAATCGAAGGTTAAGGCTCCTGCTAGGCTGAACTTCATGAGGTTCCAAGAACAAGGTTACCCCGCAACAACAGCTGAATCGGCTGTAAAGCTCGCTAACTCTTTTGAACCACTGAAATTGGTCCAGAAGAATGCCATGATCTCAAGAGTCAAGAAAGCTACGGTCCAGATAGCGCCACCCAAGGACCCAGTCAGACCAACCGTCTTCAGTCGCATGTCCTTTCCAGAAGAGAAAGGGCCATGACGATGGTCCGAAAAATCAGCCGCCAAAGATAAAAAGATGGCTGGATATATGGTCCACACTGTCTATATGGTGGACACGCACAACAGGAGCAAGGATGGGGCCATCACATCTCAAATCCAATATGGTGTGAATGTGGCTGCCATGTCCCAAGACCAGCCTTCTCTGGAAGGTAATGAAAACCTTTCTAGTAAGGCTGATAAGCAGAGAGATCTTTCGGTTCATGAGGAGTCGGGCTTAGAAAGCGAAGAGGAGCTAATCTTTCGTCACGAGACCGCAGAGCAGCAATGTTGGGAACTCACCCGCGCGTGCAAACGCGTATATTTTGGAAACGGATATGATTTTAAGGAAATGGAATGTGCACGCGAGATCGTTCTCGTTTTAAAATTATAAACCGCAAGTGCACGACGCGTTGTAGCAAGCCGGCAGGTACGGGTCGATCCACAGGGAATTGTATATTAGGTTTTGTTGTTTATGGTTTAAAAAATAATGAATTGGTTGGTTTGTCACTAAAATAAAGAATACGAAAACAAAAAAACAAGGAAAACAAGTTAAGGAAGAAGTGGTTGTGGTTTTGGCTCGGAAGGTCGAATCGCGACGATTCGTTCGATGCTCCCTTGATCATGAGTTGTCCGTTCTTACGTCGATCCGGACATGAAGCATGATTTGTCAAGGCTGTTGCGAAGCACAAATCATCAAATTCCGATATTCCCGCAAAACACGAAACGAGTCCGTTTTTTCCACTTACCATTGTATGTCCAAGCTTGGGGTATCAACACTAAGCACAAGGGATAGAAAGCTATCCACAACATAAAAAACACAATTAGTGAGTGAGAGCAAATGATTTCAGTGTTAAGTGTGCTAAGTGTTTGTGATGGTATATAGTATATGAAACCAAAAGATTTTTCAAGTCAATTAATCACAAAATACCACATCCAAGCTTAGTAAACTTAACACCAAATTGATTCTAACCTTAGGCTTGAAAGATGGGGTTTGTGGGGGAGAATATGGTATGTGATGAGATTACAAAGTAACCATGAAATCAACATACCACATAAACCCATCCAAGTTGCAATACTAAGGTTATAATCACATTAAAACACATTAAACATTAACAGGAGGAGGAGGAGGCAAAGCCTTTCATCTCACTTCCTTACCATAACCACAATCAAAGATATTAGTTAAGCATGATAAAAAGAAAAGCAAATAAGAATAAGAAGCAAGTAAACAATGCAAATAACAAAAGCAATATTATTAACACTTGAAGTTGAGATACAAATCATTGGTAACTTGTTCAACCTCCATAATGAAGCTCTTAAGAAAAAGCTTCAAGAGGGAAGAAGAAGAAGAAGAGACCAAGTTAAATCCCACTCACTCTCAAGCCTAAACCAAAAATAAACAAAAATGGAAAATGGGTATATATTATGCACCCCTTGCTCAATATCTGTTCTGGTATTTATAGGCTCAAATCCAGAATAAACAAATAATATAGATGGACTGATATGACCCTAAGAAATGACCAGAAGAAAATTGAGGATGATTGGAGCACGGGGGTCGGCGGTGCCGGAATTTCATGGGGTCTCGCCGGTTTGTATCCAAGCATTGGGGCTCATTTTGCTGTGGTGATCTTAAGTGCACTCCATAATCTCTCTGGTGTTTTTTGATTTCTTTTTAATAACGTGGTTTGCACTAAGGAATTTGGAGGGAAACTTGAAGCATTACATCACATCACAACTTTTAACATTAAACACACATCACACTCTCTTGTACCCACTTGCACAAGTCATGAGTGTGCCAAGGCAGCCCCCACCATGGACCATGTCCCAAAAGAGCTATGTGCACACTTGTATTGTGTTGGACCAAAATTGTGTACACATGTTTATTTGCAAAAGAGCTCTTTGAATATCGGTCAGTTTTCTGTTCTGATTGTAGTATCGGCTCCTAAACGTTATATCCGTAATATTGAGTGTGTTTCCAGTATTTTATCATGAATACCTGTAATCTGCAATTACTGAGCTGACACTGATTAATAGTACCGATATATCACAAAATAGAAAATGAATGAGCGGTATTAAAATGCAGTTTTCTGAGATGAACAAATACCCCCAAACTTATCTTTTGCTCGTTCCGAGAAAAACAAAATCCTAGCCTCACTTTCGCAGGGAACGCGATTGCACCGAGCACGTGCAACAAACCGTTAAACCTCTAGGTGTCCCTAGTAGGAGGAGTGTTGTCTCCTAAGGGTTTTCAGTGGATTACACCCACAAAATCCAGTCAAGTTAGCGTCGCGCGGAAACTGTTGATTCTAATCTTAAGGTAAGAGATCAAAACTAGAAGTTCTATCACCCTAATTTAGAAATGTCAAACCCTATTTTTCACTCCTCACAATTTGTTCAACATAAGCTTATATATGTCTTTACGTGATTGTGTGGATAGTTTCCATAAGTTTTTAAGAACTAGATTAGGGTCATCATGTCATAATATGGACCAGGATAGACTTCTAAAGGATCACATAAGTTTGAAAGGAGTTAAGATTTTCTTAAGTTTTATTCTCCAGTTAGGTTTTAAGTCAGAATTTTAAATCATTTTTAACAGAGAACCTAAGTCTGAGGTTTCACTCCTACCTTTCACCTGTTGTTGTTCATACATACCTTCGTGATTGTGCACAACGCCTTAATAAATGTAAACCTTCATATCCCCACGAAAAAAACTGTTTTATAATTGAAAACTCGTATCCGCCAAGATTATTCTCCCACAAAGAACCGTGAGGACTTTTAACTCGGAAAGAACACTTGCTTAGCTTGTTTTATTTGGCAATTGGAAACTTAGCGAGCTTTGAATCAATGACTCCTAAACCAGATGGTTTTAGGGCATTAGGTGTGGAGACACCCTAAGAAATTAATTACCTAAGTTACCAAGGCCACAAAACAAAAGACTTATTTTGTTTGCGTTTAAGGTATTCTGAAAGCAGTGAGAATGGAGACATAGCCAGCTTTTTCTTTTTAATCCAAAAGACGTGAATATCTAAATAAGGTATGTAATCACTCCAACAGGGTTCCAGATGGGTTATTTTTCAGACTTAAAGCTTCTATTAAAATTTCAATAATATCCTTCATATTCACTTTACTTTATGAACTATTCTTGATATTGCTTAACTCAGAACAAACATGTTTGATCCTAAAGATATTTATCAATTTTCAAAAGTTTGAGACATGTCAGACCTTCATCTAATTCTCAAGAACATATGACACAAGTAAAATGATATAAAAGACATGTACTAGCTACGGTTAAACACAAAGGAGGGTTATCTTTCGGGTTTTCTATTTCACAAAAAGGACCTAGTTGCTTCTATCTTATCACCCGAACCGTCAGACTTTGAGTCTATGTTCCCCCGCTAGCTAACATGAACAAGTTTTTATGTTTTTTGAAGAAAATTTTTCAATTTTTATGGGTTTTTTAATATGTATGCAATGCAAAATATACACATGATGTAGCAAAATAAACGCAGTGCTCACCCCCAAACCTAAGTTTTACGATGTCATCATCGTTGCCCCCGTCTCCGGTAGCTAGACTTACACATCAGGGTGAGAATTTTATTCAACGAAAAATAAAAAACCTAAGACTAATTACAACATATACAAGTTAAAAGATTTGGGTTAGTCCAGAAATTAATACCAGCCATTTAAATTTTTTATCTATATAGTGCAATGGCTGGTAAAAGAATATGTATATACAGAAGAAAAAGAAAAGGAATGTGTTAGTTGTTAATGAAGGGCATGGGTGTGTGTATATAGGGATCGGAAGACGTTGAAGGTGAAGATGAAGTTTTGAAGAGGTAAAAGAATTGTTGCCTGAATGAATTGAATTTTCAAGAAGCACGTGTTGAGTTCCGAAGTCAAGTTCATTTAAAATCTGGAGTTCCTCCGAAAAAGTTCAGCAAAAGAAAGGTTTTTAGGATGCTCCCAAATTGATCCTGACTCAAACTCACCAAGAATATCAAGTTCATCCGAAAAAATTTCCCCAAAACTCTGCATGAAAGAATGTTTTTCAAGGCTGCCTTCCTCCCTATGATCTTTCACAATTCTATTCTCATCGCTACAGTTCACTGACTCTCCCAATACAAGTTCTCCCTCATCGCATTCACAAATGGGTAGGTATATATCATCTAAAAAAGTAGGTTCCCACACTAACGTTTCTTCCGAAAAAATATCATTAAGTGATACAAAAATTGTGAGTTCATGATCATTGATCTCTTCAAATAATCTATCCAAACCATACCCAACAAATTCACAAGCTCTCTCATTTAAAATTGGAGTACAAAAATCAAAGGTCTGACTCGAAAGGTTTTCTTTTGTGTCCTGATAACAATCAGTCAATGCATTCATATCATCATCTATGAAATCATCAAAATTAGTTTGATCGTTTTTCTCGCTCGGATGACTTCCTAGATGATAGAAACTAACACTATTGGGTTCCGATTGACTGTGTTCACTCCCTAGAATCCTCACAGCTAAATGTTTCGCGTGTTCCTCTATTCTAGCCAATGATTAGGCTTGAGAAAGAAACAATTGCTCAGACTGCAGTATGCACAGGGCTAGTGTAGAAGCTGATTGATTCTCGACCGCAGTCATTACTTCAATACCCTTCTCTAAAGTGGTCAACCTAGCATCCATCTCGCTATCATTCCCTAATGATGGTTCAATTGTTTCAGGTTGGAGGGGTTGTGATGGTGATAATGCTAAAGCAGTCAATCTGTCGACCTCTTTCACTAAATTTTCAATCATTTGGTCTATAGTTGAAGTGGGACTGGGTTCAAGAGTGTTAGGTGGGTGACCATTATCAAAACTCTGGGACGGTTGGTCACCCCCTAAGAAAGGACAGTTGTCATGAATGTGGGAAGAATTTTGGCAATTTGAACAAGTGAATTGGGACTGAGTATAAACAAAAGAATAAGAATCGTGAAAAATTGAATTGAATTATGTGTCACTCATATGAACAAGAATTCACAAATGTCATAAAATTAAAGAATATCACACCCCTAGCAGTTTATGTTATGCTAAGACAACTAGACTTCCTCAAGAATCTGATTGATGAAGTAAAACTGTGTCGAGAAACAGGCTCAAGATATACGGATCACAAAGCCAGGTAAGTGCAAGAGAGAAGGGGAGATTTTCCAACGCTTTCGCGAAGTTCCATAATTAGATAACCCTTTCTATTGAACACTTGCCTAGACACCCTATGAACGATATACCGTTAAGTGGTGTTCTAAATACAGTCAACTTCTCCTAATGAGAGCGAAGTCCTTAAAGTCAAAGTTCTAGTTGATTTTAAATTACTGGGGGTATGCAAGAATGCAGTTTTGTGATTTGTGGGCTACAGAGAAAGGTGATAAAATCCTTTACCGTATCTTGTTTGATTTCGTGCCCTTATTATCCGTATTAAGATGCAAATGCGGAATCAATAAAACAATTCAAGAATCAAGCAATTTACGTAATTCTTTTTCGTTTAGCTTAAGCACTGCAAAAGATACGGGTTTGTTCTCTGTGCAATTGGTGGCAAGTTTGTGCGAAGAATCCTGCATAAGATAGAGTATTGGAATGCGTCGGATTTGAGCGAAAGTGTTAGAAAATACGTACCGATGTGATTTTTGGGTTAAGAAACCCCTTTGAAGAGATTACGGGTATTTGAATGTTCGCTTGCGGGGGTCAAACTACCCGGATCTCTGGAACTGCACTTTACTAACGTTTTGCAATTGAATTTGAGTCTCGCTCCGCACGATCGCTGGTCATAATTCCTTAAAAACTGAAATATCGGAAAAATACGATATTTAGTGTCAAAAGCGATATATTTGTCCCAATTCCTGCACACTAAAAATTATAAAAATCAAACAATACCACTAGAATACCAACAAGTCACTGAAGATCACACAAAAAGAAAAAACCAAAAATACTCCCCCTGACCCGGCGGCGCCGGAATTTTTAGCAATGTCGCCGGTTTTGTTTAGGAGTTAGGTGCTCGATTTTTTTGTGGGTTCTATAGGCTAGCTAAGTGCTCTTATGGTATAACTTGATTTTTATAACAAATTTCAGGGTGTTAGCAGGTTCGGCAACAGAGAGCAAAGTCAGAAAATTTCGTGTTGTGTTAGTTTTGAAAAAAAATTGAGTTAGAAGTTAATGAGTTAGTATGAACCAGAAATAACAATTCCTAATGACTAGCAACTCCTCGGCAACGGCGCCAAAAACTTGTTGGGAATTCACCCGCGCGCGCAAACGCGTATGTTTTGGAAACGGATATGATTTTAAGGAAATGGAATGCGCACGCGAGATCGTTCTCGTTTTAAAATTTATAAACCGCAAGTGCACGGCTCGTTGTAGCAAGCCGGCAGGTATGGGTCGATCCGCAGGGAATTGTGTATTAAGTCTTGTTGTTTAAGGTTCAAAAAATAACGAATTGGTTGGTTTGTCACTAAAATAAAGAATACGAAAACTAAGAAAACAAGGAAAATAATTTAAGGAAGAAGTGGTTGTGGTTTTGGCTCGGAAGGTCGAATCGCGACGATTCCTTCGATACTCCCTTGATCATGAGTTGTCCGTTCTTACGTCGATCCCGGCATGAAGCATGATTTTTCAAGGCCGTTGCGAAGCACAAATCATCAAATTCCGATATTTGCCGCAAAACATGAAACGAGTCCGTTTTGTCCACTTATCGTTGTATGTCCAAGTTTGGGTATCAACACTAAGCACAAGGGATAGCAAGCTTACCACAACACAAAAACACAATTAGTGAGTGAGAGCAAATGATTTCAGTGTTAAGTGTGCTAAGTGTTTGTGATGGTATATGGTATATGAAACCAAAAGATTTGTCAAGTCATTTAATCATAAAAGACCACATCCAAGCTTAGCAAACTTAACACCAAATTGATTCTAACCTTAGGCTTGCAAGATGGGGTTTGTAGGGAGAACATGGTATGTGATGAGGTTACAAAGTAACCATGAAATCAACATACCACATCAACCCATCCAAGTTACAATACTAAGGTTATAATCACATTAAAGCACATTAAATATTAACAAGAGGAGGAGGAGGCAAAGCGTTTCATCTCACTTCCTTACCATAACCACAACCAAAGATATTAGTTAAACATGATAAAAAGAAAAGCAAATAAGAACAAGAGAAAGTAAACAATGCAAATAACAAAAGTAATATTATTAACACTTGAAGTTGAGATACAAATCATTGGTAACTTGTTCAACCTCCATAATGAAGCTCTCAAGAGAAAGCTTCAAGAGGGAAGAAGAAGAAGAGACCAAGTTAAATCCCACTCACTCTCAAGCCTAAACCAAAAATAAAAAAAATGGAAAATGGGTATATATTATGCACCCCTTGCTCAATATATGTTCTGGTATTTATAGGCTCAACTCCAGAATAAACAAACAAAATAGATGGACTGATGTGACCTCAAGAAATGACCAGAAGAAAATTGAGGATGATTGGAGCACGGGGGGCCGACGGCGCCGGAATTTCATGAGGTCTCGCCGGTTTGTATCCGAGCATTGGGGTTTGTCTTGCTGTGGTGATCTTGAGTGCACTCTATAATCTCTCTGGTCCTGTTTAATTTCTTTTTAATAATCTGGTTTGCACTAAGGAATTTGGAGGGAAACTTGAAGCATTACATCACATCACAACTTTTAGCATTAAACACACATCACACTCACTTGTGCCCACTTGCATAAGTCATGAGTGTGCCAAGGCAGCCCCACCATGATCCATGTCCCAAAAGAGCTATGTGCACACTTGTATTGTGTTGGACCAAAATTGTGTACACATGTTTATTTGCAAAAGAGCTCTTCGAATATCGGTCGGATTTCTGTTCTGATTGCAGTGTCGGCTCCCAAACATTATATTCGTGATATTGAGTGTGTTTCCAGTATTTTATCATGAATACCTATAATCTGTAATTACTGAGCAGACACTGATTAATAGTACCGATATATCACAAAATAGATAATGAATAAGCGGTATTAAAATGCAGTTTTCTGAGATGAACAAGCAACTTCTCCAAGAGCTCCAGAACCAGCTCAGCTCAGAAACAAAGATAAGGAGATGGCCAAACTCTACTCGAAGATCGACGATTTGACAAACGTCGTCTTATAGCTCACAGCCCAAGTTGCCTCTCAACCGCCCAATCAAGCGCAGGGCTCTACTCATGAACTGGGAAACGGTGTTCCGAGGCAAACGGCGCCTATTTCCTCGAATCCAAAGGTGAGCCGCATGAAAGTCGACCGCGTCCTATATTAGGAAATGTATTGACTACCAATGACATCTACCCGCTAACGCAAGATCAAATCATGGATTTGGTCGCCAACAAAGTCAAAATATTGGTAACCGAAACCGAAACGCAAAAAGATATCAGCAATAGTAGGAGACCATATCCCGCTCGGTATGATCTGGTAGAGTTTCCTGGTGGCTATGTCATCCCCAAGTTCAGAAGATTCGATGGGACGGAAAATGCGAATCAGCACATCGCCCACTTTAAAGACTCATGCAGGAATACTGGTGACAATGATGTCATTCTCCTCCGCCAGTTCGTTAATAGCTTAACCGATGTCCCTTTCGACCAGTACGCGAGCATACCAGATGGCTCCGTTACTACTTTCATTCAAATAGAATCTCTATTTCGATAAAGGTTCATGAATGTCAGCGATAAGATCACCATCGCCGACCTCGTAAGGACCAAGCCAAAGAACAATGAAAGTACCATAGATTTTATACCCGATGGCGCAATCTCTCCATCAAATGTGAACCGTCGATAGAGCAGGACCAATCTGTCAACCTCCTCGTCGGAAATCTCAATAATTGGATGGCTTCGTTTCTATGCACGGTGGGTCTCAAAACATTCTAAGAGCTGACCAGAAATGTTCAGTTGTTAAAGCGCTCAGGAGTCTTCCTCTGATTCCCAAAATAACAATAAGTCCTGAAGAAACCAAAAAGACGATAATCACAGAGGCAGAAATTCCGACGATATTGAATCTTTTAACACTTCGGATAACCGAAATAAGCGAGGGATGAGCGGGCCTAATGACAACCAGCCTCGGAAGCCAGTGTTCGGAGAGGGAGGAGAATCTCCACTGAAAGAGAAGATGGATAAGATCTATTCCTTCAGAAGGGACAAAGTCCGTAAAATATGCAAGGATGCCCTAAGAAACGATCTACAATTGACAGAATCAAAAAGACCTCAAGAAGCGAATATGACCGACGACCCAAATATTGCCCCTATCACAGAGTGATAGGTCATGCCATTGAAGACTGCTTCATCTTCAATTATTGGGTCGAAAAGCAATACAAGGCAAAAGAGATAGAACTATCTAAAGACGTGTTAACAAACAATCAAGCTACGACCACGAATTTCATACAAACGGTGACCGAAGTCCTTCGGGAACCTGATTCTTTCAGACATCTGCCTTTCTTTGAAAAGAGCAGATCAAGGAAACAAGCTAAAAGCCAAACAAGCAACATTGCCAATAAAGAAGCAATAGACGGGTACACAACTCATACGGTCTATATGATGGAGCTCAGAGGAACAAATCCCCCTACGCATTATAGCCATGACGATGACGTGGTTGTTGCCATCCAACACCGGTTTGGTCTAGATGACGAAAAGCTCACTTATGCAATTAAGCCAAAGGAGCCCATGGTTCCTGCAGAATCGAGCCCAAGCTCCAACAGATGACCACCACGTCGTTAAACTAGGAACAGATGACCACCACATCGTTAAACTGGAAACAGATGACTACCACGTCGTTAAACTGGGAACAGCTGACCACCACGTCGTTAAACTGGAAACACGCGACTCCTAAATCGTTAAACTGGGAATGTAAAAAAAGTGCCAAAATGATGGGGCAACTCGCAATAAAAAATCAGCGGGTAGAATAAAAATGAAAATAAAGCCGAAATGATGGGGCAACCGTGAATAAATAGCCGAAATGATAAGGCAATCGTGACCTTCGCGATAAGAAAATTTGAAATGATAGAGTAATCGCGGTAAAAAGAGGCGAATAATGAGTCGCTCCTGGTACCATATTCCAGTGCAGCAATGCAGACGCCAACCAAAATTTCAAATCCCTGAATATCCCAACGGCGAATGAAGAGTCACTCCTGGTACCATATTCCAGTGCAGCGATATAGACGCCAACAATGTTCCAAATTCCCCCAGCCCTGCGGCCGGTCCCCAAACGGACTACCGTATACAATACACGGGAACAAATAATCCTCATCACACCCATGTCTCACCACAATCGCCAGTCCCGCGGCCAGTCTCCGCCATCGGAATTAAGCTCTATTTAGAAAGACCCACTCATGTGTCATCACGATACATGAGACAAAACTTATGAGATCCTCTCGACTTGTAAAAAAACACCTTCGTGGGATCTTTACGACTCACAAAAGAAAAACACACTTGGGGGTCCCCACGACGCCTTAGGAAAAAATACACCCATGAGATCCTTTCGACTCGTAAGGAGAAAATACTTTTATGGGACCCTTACGGCTCATAAAATTAAAAAGTCTAAGGTGATAGGGACCTAAACCTGTCTCCTAAGCCATCGCTTCCCAAAAGGCAAAGACAAATGATGAATTGCTCCTGGCACCTGTGCTTCAGTGTTAGCAGCGCTGATGCCTACCCCAACCCCTAAAATTCCAAAATTTTGATCCAATAAACTAATGCATCTTTAAACTAGGAACAAAAGACCCCTAAATCGTTAAACTGGGAACAGATGACCCCTAAGTCGTTAAACTGGGAACGAGGGAAATCCCCTCATGGCGAATGATGATTCGCTCATGGTACCATGTTCCAGTGTAGCGATACTGATGTCAACACAGATCCCATATTCTCTACGGCTTATGATGATTCGCTTCTGGTACCATATTCCAGTGTAGCGATACTGATACCGAACAAAAACCCAAATTCCAAGTTCCAGGCTCAAAAGCCCCGCTGGACGGATAAGAAACCCCCAAATCAAATCAAATCAACAACCTCTGCGTCAGAATCATGTTTCATCTCAGAATATACCCCGTGTCGAAATCATGCTTCGCCTCGGAGTATCTGCCTTCCCTGTCGGAATTATGCTCCGCCTCGAAATCAAGTCAACCAACGACCTCCCTGGCGGAATCAAGCTCCACCTCGGAAACAAGTCGAATCCTGACACCGCAGAAAGCAGAGCAAGTCAAATCCAATCCCTGACACCGCAAGAAGCGGAGCAAGTCAAATAAGAACCGACCGTCCACATCGCTAAAATGGCAGCACCGACCATCCAAATGGCTAAAAGGGCAGCACCGACCGTCCAAGTAGCAAAAAGGGCAGCACCGACCGTCCACGTCGCAAAAAGAGCAGTATTGACCTCCCTGTCGGAATTATGCTCCGCCTCGGAATCAAGTCAACCAACGAACTTTCTGGCGGAATCAAGCTCCACCTCGGAAACAAGTCGAATCCCGACACCGCAGAAAGCGGAGAAAGTCAAATCCAGCCTTGACACCGCAGAAAGCGGATCAAGTCAAATCCAATCTCTGACACCGCAAGAAGCGGAGCAAGTCAAATCAGTATCGACCGTCCACATTGCTAAATGGGCAGCACCGACCGTCCAAGTCACTAAAAGGGTTGCACCGACCGTCCAAGTTGCAAAAATGGCAGCATCGACCATCCACGTCGCAAAAAAGGCAGTATCGACCTCCTTGTAGGAATTATGCTTCGCCTCGGAATCAATTCAACCAACGACCTCCCTGGTGGAATCAAGCTCCACCTCAGGAGCAAGTCGAATCCCGACACCGTAGAAAACGGAGCAAGTCAAATCCATCCCTGACACCGCATAATGCAGAGCAAGTCAAATCCAATCCCTGACATCGCATGAAGCGGAGCAAGTCAAATCGCCACCGACCGTCCACGTTGCTAAAAGGGCAGCACTAACCGTCCAAGTCGCTAAAAGGGCAGCACCGACCGTCCAAGTCGCTAAAAGGGCAGCACCGACCGTCCAAGTCGCAAAAAGGGCAACATTAACCGTCCAAGTCGTAAAAAGGGCAGTATCGACCTCCACGCCATCAAAATGGGAACCAAATCAAGTCAACCAACAACCTTTGCACTGGAACTATACTTCGTTCAGAATGTCTACCTCTGCGTCGGAATCATGCTTCATCTCATAATACACCCCGTGTCGAAATCATGCTTTGCCCCGGAGTACCTGCCTTTCCTGTCGAAATTATGCTTCGCCTTGGAAGCAAGCTCTATGTCGGAATCATGTTTCATCTCAGAATGTACCCCGTGTCGAAATCATGTTTTGCCTCGAAGTTTCTGCCTTCCTTGTCGGAATTATGCTTCGTCTGGGAATCAACCTATGTATCGAAACTATACTTCGGTCAGAATGTTTGCCCTATGACGGAATTACACTTTGTCTCAGAATATACCTATCGTGTGTCGAAATTATGCTTCATCCCAAAACCCCGTGTTGAAATTATGCCTCGTCCCAGAACACTGCGTCGAAACTATGCTTCATCTCAGAATATATCATCCCCGTGGAATTATACTCCGCTTCTCAGAATAATGCTCCGGTCCCGAAATTATGCTCCGCGCCTCGGAATGATACTCCGACCCCCGGAATTATGCTCCGCCCTTCGGAATAATACTCCGACTCTGGAATTATGCTCCACACATCGGAATGATACTCCGACCCCCAGAATCCTGCTCCCGGAAGGACGCTCCACTCCCGGAATGATGCTCCACCTCAAAGTCAAATTTCACACGGAACAAGATCCATCAATTTCATGCACACAACCCATATACGCGGTGTACATTTATTGGTGGGGGGCACTTTGTTGGGGTCAAAAATTACACCCCGGTTGACTAAGTCAAAGTCAAAGTCAACCCTAAATAAGCGGGCCCAAGCCCAGGTCAAGTAGGCACATGCCTAAGTCGAGCCTCGCGGCCGGCCTCCCCCATGCCAAAATGAAAATTATGTACTTAATAATTTTGATGTAATTTTTCTGAATAAATGGGCATAAAGCCAAATTTTTGTAAAGCCCGTTGCTCATATGCAAAAGAAATAAGCACATGAGGTATGAGATGGACAAAATATCATTTTTTTAAAGCCCAAGGGGTTATATGTAAATTTTTAAGCCTGTATAAGACAACATAATAATGAAATGAAAGGACAATAATTGATTCCCCTCAAAAATTATGGTTATGTGCCTCTATCTCCTTCCTCAATGTTCTAAACCTTCTTTCTTTTTTTTGAATTAAATCAAGAGTTTAACTATTTCTTTTCCCAAAAAGGAATAGTTTTTCACCATAAAACCCTTGAAAGGAAACTCAGATCTCCCATCAAATCTCCAAAAGGAGAGATTTTTAAGTCTCACCCTCTTTTCTCCAAGATCTAGCCAACAGAGAGGAGGAAGAAGAAGACCCATCTCCAAAAATCCCACTTTGGGAAAGTTCCAAGACTCAAAAGAAGATACAGAGCTAAAGGGAAGAAGAAAGGGGTCCTCTTTGATCATCTCCGAAGATTTTTAGGAGTTCAACTCCATTTTTCAAGATCTTTTGGAATCTAACTCCATAAATAAAGTCCTTTTAGGAGTATAACTCATTCAAAATCTTTTGGAGTTTAACTCCATAGATAAAAATCCTTTTCGGGAGTTCATGTCACGCCCCACTTTCCAGAGTACGGTAAGGAGACATGACGGGTCACGCGACGTATTTACTCAGAAGTAAACACACTAAGCGTAAATAAGCAATATAGTAAAGTACACAAGTAAGACATGAGATGTAAATGAACAGCAACTTTTATTTATTAAACATCCTTTACAATACAACTGGAAATGTAAATACAAGACTAAAAAGCAATGCCTAAACAATGGCATGAACTGAAAGTAAACTATATACAAGTGAGTAGAGCTCTGGGTCTTCTGAGAACTGCTCCAAGTCATTTGTGCTGGGCTCGATCTCCAGAGAATCAGATCCCCCTGACAACATTCCAAAGAAAGAAGAGAAAAGGAATGTCGTCAGCGAACAATCACTCGGTAAGTCCCAAAGAGATGTAGAATGAGAATAAACAGGTAAGAGATTATAACTGGTATAAAGTTGATAATTATGTTAACGCACTTGTTTATAGCTTGGTACAGAATATGCCAGTATATACGAGAGGAGTCCAGCTTACCCCGTGGACTATGGTATACGGATCACAAGGCCCCGTCAAAACCCACGGGATAATGGCAACGGATGTTCAGGTTAGGTGTATTAAAGTGACCGTCTCATGCCACTTATAACACATTCCGTACCAGTCTACTCTTTTAAAACCCCGTAATGTATTTTGTATTGATGTGTATTGTTTTGTTTAATATATGTAAGACTTGCCGATATCAGTAATTCATGTAAACGGAAAGGATATAAACGGATAGTCATGTAAACAATGTAAATCTATGGTTCAGTCAAATCAATTCATGTTGATATAGATTGTATTCTGGTATAAAAATGGACTCATGTTGAATTGGAGTTATACTTGAATTGTATTCAAGGATGGATTGATTTCAGATTAGACTGAGACTCTATCTGAGTCAGACACTTAAAAACGAATTAAAGTTCTGAATTAGTTTTGGACTTATCGGTAACTGCTGCACATGGACAGCAGAATTTGTGACTTTTCCAAACCAATTACCGTATTGATAACCCCATTTTTAGTTGTCTACCTTAAATAGGAAATCACCCAAATTCTCCGGCTCCCTGAGGCTCAAGAGAACCGGTCCCGCTTAAACCTATATTTACTAGGGTCCTTATTGTAATTTAATATAACTTGAGGGGTTTTATGAAAAATAGTTTTGATATATTTTCAAAATACACCTCAAGTATTTAATTATCGTATTTAGGATCTTCATGGATGTAAATTTTAAAAGATGAAATATTCTAGTGGATATAAACCTAAATTGAATAGTATATGGTATTTTCATGTAATTTGACTTGTATTGATTCTTGATAGTATTTTCATGAACTTTTGTGATTCTTTTCTTTTGATTAGAAAACATGGAATATATTATATATTTAAAATATATATTTTGATAATATTTATATATATATATATAATTATTAAAAATAGAATTTATTTATTAATAGAAATCATGTTTTCTTAGAAATTATAATAAAAATTCCATCGAGATCGTATGCTCCGTGAGGAGGTCTGCATCTCGCCCTACTAGTCCGATGGATGTGCGATAACCCGCACCAACCAAATAGGATTCCCCAAAATGGGTTGTAAGGACATAATTGTATGGAATTTGATTAAAACAACTTGAAGAATACGGTTTTGATAGTTTATGGTATTTAAATGTAAAATTCGTCTTAGCCACAAAAATACCGTTCTCAAGCCATCGTGCAATGTAAAGATGAATGTTGTGATGAGGTAGGTCATTAGCTCGTACAATTTTCTAAAGATAATATGAGCAAAATGAAGAAATAATGTTGTAGGTAAACTTGATGGGATTTAACCGTAAAAGCGAACTAAAAGTTGTATAACATTATAATTTTGAATTGAAACTTGTTCTATATGTTGTCTTATGGTTGCTAAACAAGATATGAAGAGATGGTTAATTTGTGGTTAAGAAAAATTGAGTTTTTAAAGAAATTAGAATCGGAAGTCGGATTAACTCCGCTTCCGATGAGTTTTGAAAAGAGAAGTCTTTTTAATAGAAAGAGAGGAGGGGAGAGGGGACTTACGGATTGAGAAGAGAGAGGGGAGGTAGAGGATGGATTTGCAAATGTTGTGGAGTCGCGGGGTCGCCGGATTTGTCCCGAGTCGTCGCCGGAACTTGACCTTGAGCTAACTCTACTTGTACAACTTCTTGGACTTGGAAAATTTAGAGAGTTTTGGCAAAAGATTTCTGAATGAGGAGGGCTATGGTGTAGGGTGGTATTTATAGGAGAAATTAGGGTTTAGGGCATTGAAGAATGGAATTAAAATGCATTAACATTTTGGATTAATACCTCATTTTAATTCTCTGGAAATGTGCAGGGAAAATAAATAGACTAGGCTTAGTGGGGGAGTCCAAGAGGTGCTAGGGTGAAAAAATTAGGGCTTTACCTACGATTGGGACCGGCGGCGCCGGCCTTAAGAGAGATCTCGCCGGCCATTGTGTGGGGTCGGGGTGTGGGATTGATGCCATGTGTTGGTGTCGTTTCATATTTCTCAATGTACATGTTAATTAATCTAACTTTTCATTTTTACGTGTTTTGCACGTGTAAACTTTTGGACTTCCAAAAAGTCTAAAAGAAAAATCAGCAAAAATATTATGTGGCTGAGGGGATTCGAACACATGGGCTATGTCACAGCAATGCAAGGCTTTACCAATGAACTACAAGTGTTTTCTTGCTGTTTAAAAACAAATCAAATATTTATAGCATACACATGGTTGCAAATACTCCATTTGTACATTAAGTTTTAAAAAAAAAATTGTACATTAAAACAGAGTCGGTACAGTTCAACTCCTCATTCCGGGGCCAAGCCCCTTCTTTCTGCAGCCGCCCAGCGCCCACCGGCCGGGTGCATGAGGCGCTGGCACGTCCTTAGGATGTTAGCCACCATTTTTTTCTTCTTTCTTTTTTCATACACTCCACATTCAAAACACGTCTCCCGCTAGAAAAAAATTTATAACGGGACGCTGCCACGCATCCCGCAAAGGGGCTACTAGCCCCCTTGACCCCCAACCCGCTATCCGGGTAGCGGGACCACCGTAAACTCTGTGAGGCCCTCGATACCCAAAACCTCTCAAGACATACATACGCACAGTGCACATTGAGTTCGCATGACTAGTTGACCCGTCAATCGGAGATTCCTTTGCTTCAAAGGCGGGGGGTAATTAACGGCAGCTTAGTCCGCGGCTGACGGAGATTCGGATCCCCCACAATCAATAAATCCCGGCCTGCCCTATGCAGGGGGAATCTGTAATGCGCCTGACAAGTGGCGTGTATTTTCCATCTCAATAGAGTGACAAAAAACACCCTACAACGACATATTCATGCCAAAACTACAGCCGGACGAAATTTTTATCAAAAACAAAAGTTTTGCAACAAAAATGAAGTTGTGCAACAAATAAACCAAGTAGGGGCAGCCATGAGACCAAGTGGGCACTACAAGTGGACTAATGGAAATGATGGTGTTTTCAAATGATAAAGTGTTGAGTTGATATTTACTTTTTAGAATTGAAAAGCAAGCACAAATCTGAACTTTAAACATCAGAATGCATACAAGGAGATTTAGAAGAAAAGAATTATTCCAATATTCAAGTTTGGATGTCAGAAGATCTATGTAAGAAGATGGGGCCCTGAAACAACAGTGGGGCCGACCAAAAATTCACCCTGGCCGCCTGGGTCGCCCCACTGTTAGTTGTATGTATGCCCTAGAGGCCAGTATTGTACAGATGATGTATATTATATTGGATGCTTGGACATATATAGAGATGACTTTCTTGCTCGATATGATAGTATGCTATCTGGTTACTCTTTATCTTAACATGTACACTAGTCTCTTTAAACTGTCTTATGGTTACATGTTGGTAAAGACCTTAGGATGTGTACTTGACTACCTGGACTATGATGCAGATCATATTAGTGGGGACATGGTAGTCCATAAGTACATCCTTCAAGGTCCCTAGTCGTGGGTGTATCGAGACGGGGCATCGATATACCAGAGTAGACTAGCGTATACGCTTCTCGACCTATGTGATGGGCGATGGATGATCCCATATCCATTGGTGTTTGACATCAGAGATGGTATACGGGTGCTCAGTGGAGACTGGGTACACTGGACGGACTCGCCGAGAACTCCCAGATGGTATTATACCTCACGTCAGATGGCAGTTCTCAGGTGACACTTGTACAGGTTAGTCTGTAGACCCGAGATCGTCATAGAGTCTTGTGTGATTCCCACTGTGCTTTGATCTCCACCTTACCACGTCCATGAGGGCGTGCAAAACGGTGGTCTTTGGGTACAGTCCCGAGTCACATGGAGGCAATGAGCGATAGGAGGGGTTTCGTCTCTCCCGGTATTGGGGGTTGATGTTGCGCTGTGCTCGATTGGCCGTAACAGGGAAGTCCCTGGCCAAGGCTGATCAGAGATTTGCTGGTAAGTGTTACCAGTAGTTTCTCGACCCGTTATGAGCCTCACATCGGCACGACTTATCGGTTATTGGGGTCTGACGTTTACCACCCGTAGACTTGATATGCGACATATCAGACGAGGAGACCGGACTGTACGGGAAGTGTCGCCGATCGGCTCGACGGGAGTTGTAGCAGGTTCGCTTGTTCTCTTCTAATCGCTCATTACCCGGGTGGCCGTTACGTTTAGCTGACCGTTTGCGGCTTGGGGGTGCTTGATATGATCATCACCCACTGCCGGCGTATTGACGAGTCTTAGAGTCCCACATAGGAGTTACCTAGTCCAGGCGAAACGTTGTGGTGCGCGTAGACGATATGCGCTTGGACCCGATTAAAATGCGTGTATAGGATACCGTATATTAATTGGGCGGCTTGCTAATGGTTGGGTCATATGTGATATGACCGGATTAGTGAATCAAGTGTTGATTCATCATTAGTTTCTCACTACAAATCCTATCTTGTTTATTTTGGATGTATGCATGCATGTATGCATGTTTGCTTGCACATCCATATGTGCATGAACAAGAATGAATATGGCCGCGGATCCGCGGCCTAAGTATGCATGTTTGCTTGCACATCCATATTTCGCATTTATGATGTCTAAGGATAATGTGGATTCCAGATATTGCAGTTTTACACTTTCTTTTCTGTGACCGTAAGTGTAGTATGTCGATATCGCCGGTTTCTTTGCTATACATCAACGACAATTGGGGTACGCATACTTACTTACGTTGATGATATGTGATGTTATGTGTTGCTGGATATGTTATATTGGATAGTCATGTTCGAATAGCCGGGTTTTTTTTATGTGAGATGAGTGTTTTTCATTTTCATTCATTTAAAAACTTGTATGTAATATTCTTTTATTTGGGGCACTTCCAGGTAGCGGAAGTTGTCACCCTTTGTATATTATTTACTTTTCCGCATTAGGATAGACCCAAGGAGGGGAGCACAAGTAACCGAGTTCTGGGGTCCAGTGGGAGACCAACTCGAGGAGTCGAGTCCAGGTCTCCTAACCCTAGAATTGGCAGGATTGCTTGCCGCTCTCGTAGGGGTCTAGGGGTGTGGGATTGGCTATTCATCATGACCGTGGAATCCGTGTTTTATACTGGCTCGTATTGAAAACACGGACGTCCTAGTATATTTAATATTTCATATGTTTCTTCTGCCGCGATATCTGTGATGTGTTTCTGTGATGGATATAGTATATAGTATATATGATATATTATATAGACGTTACTTATGTTTTACACCCGCGCTAGCCCTGCCCTGCTCTGTCGTTAGTTACCTAACCTAACGGTGCACGAGGGGACATCGAGGCGAATGCGGATGGCATAAGTGTACGTCATATCTATCTGTGATGTTTGGGTATTTAAATGATGGGACTTCATTAATGTGATTAATGAAAGAAAAGAAACCTAAGATGTTGTAGAATCAAATTCTAAATAAAACAGGTAGCTACAGTTCTTGCTTTGCACAGCGGTATATGTGATATATCCTGCACCTTATTCGATGAGGAAAGGACTGAGATCCCTTCACCGGGAGTGACTCCTTTAGCAATAACTGGCAAATGCTACACACTCGGTTTGCTTTTGACTGCTTTTGGGTTTTTGCTTTGCACAGCAATATATATGATATATCCCGCACCTCATTCGATGAGGAAAGGACCGAGATCCCTTCGCCGGGAGTGACTCCTTTAGCAAAACTAGAAAAGCCTCAAAATCACTCCATTTCAAAACTTCATTTGATTCTACAACGATATCAAGTTCATTACGCTCATGGTTTTCAGAAAAACCTGGCGTAGCCCTCCATCATTTCAGATGAGTAGTAGTTAGTATTCGTGCTACGTTTGTTGGCCTGCGTCAAGGCGTAGTGTGCGGTAGCTAACTAGTATTTATCTGCTTATGCATATGATGCAGATTGGATTAGGGTAGTCGTGCGACTTTGTTGGCCTGCGTCAAGGGTCGTACGGGTGGGTTTAATTCGATCAGGAAATGACGGGTTGAACTTGACTAGCGCACTATGGTTTGTTGGCCTGCGTCAAGGTCATAGGACGCTAGGGGCAAAAGTATTATCGGGAATTTCAAGTGTTGAAATTTGCAATGAGATTGCATACCTTCTATAAGATAGTTGGATCCCGATACCCACTGCGAGTAAGAGTTACTCCTGGGAGAGTTTTACACATTGCAATTAGCCGATCAAGTAGGTGTCTAGAAAGGTGTTAACGAGGTTACGCCTCTGGGAAAACGAGGTTTACATTAATTAGGTTCGTGCGAAAGCACGGGGGACCTCCCTCAAAGTACCGACACTGGCCTGGCTGAAAGATTGGCGAACTTGTAAGTGTGTAATTAATCCCGGCTAGTCTTTCCTTTTAGGGTTTGAAGGAAGATTTGATAAAAACCAGTGGGAGCCATCCTGATTAGATAAGATAATAACCAATCTGATCTTGCACGAGCATACGCTAAAGTGTTTTCTTCTCTCTCTCTCCAGGTAGTGACCATGTCATGCCATAATAAAGATAATAATATGGATGTATTGACCGAACCCGCATGTTATACTTTGCTGAGGAACGTTGGTTCCGTTCTTTCTTATAAGAGTTATAGGACTGAACAGGATATAGGAGAATACCAGGATTCCCATGCCACCCGAATGAAGAAAGTACATGTTGATGCATTTTCTTCGGGTGTGTTCGTTACAGAGAACTGTTTCTCCATTTGCTCTACGTCCTGGGTATTAGATACCGGGTCAGGATCCCATATATGTAATCAGTTACATGGGCTCAGGAAAGGTAGAGAACTTGGAGAAGGTGATAAAGACATAAGAGTTGGAAATGATGCAATTGTTGCAGCTAAGACTGTCGGGGAATATCACCTTGTATTACCAACTGGTAATACATTGGTTCTGAACGAATGCTATTACATGCCGAACCTGATATGGAACATTATATCGGTTTCTTTGTTGAGCAAAGAAGGATATAATTTTGTATTACAGGACATTGTTATGAACATTTTCCGCAACCAAAAGTTGGTTGGATCAGGCACGTTGTGCAATGGCATTTATGTTCTAAATCAATCTACAGTTCTGAGCATAACAAACACACATAAGAGGAAGAGTTCAGAACTGAACGAATCCTTCTTGTGGCATTGTAGACTAGGTCACATCAATGCGACACGACTGGCTAAGTTACATAAAGATGGATATTTGAAACCATTCGAGTTTTCATCTTATGACACTTGCCAGTCATGTCTCAAAGGAAAGATGACCAAAACTCCGTTTACGGGACACGGAGAAAGAGTTACTGAACTCTTGGGACTGATACATAGTGATGTATGCGGTCCCATGTCTATACATGCCAGGGATGGTTCTTCGTACTTCATTACATTCACTGACGATCTCTCAAGATACGGACATGTGTACTTAATAAGACACAAGTCTGAAGCTTTTGAGAAATTTAGAGAATATAAACAAGAAGTCGAGAACCAAACCGGAAAAAGTATTAAAATCCTTCGATCTGATCGAGTAGGTGAATACTTGAGCAATGAATTCCTGGACTTCCTAAAAGAGAATGGGATTCTCTCTCAGCTGACTCCTCCATATACACCACAGCACAACGGTGTATCAGAACGGAGGAACCGCACCCTATTAGATATGGTGCGCTCTATGATGAGCACAGCTGAGTTACCTATTTCCTTCTGGGGATATACACTGGAAACAGCTGCAGACATATTGAATATGGTTCCCACCAAAACCGTGCCAACCACTCCATATGAGATATGGAAAGGAAAGAGACCGTGTCTTAATTATGTTAAGATAAAGGGTTGTCCGGCCTATGTAAAAACGCAAAATCCGGACAAACTCGCGGCAAGGTCCATTCTGTGTAAGTTTATAGGATATCCCAAACATTCGCGAGGGTATATCTTCTACCACCCTGAGGAACAAAGAGTGTTTGTTTCTCGGCATGCCACCTTTTTAGAAAAGGAATTTCTTGAAAAAGAGATTAGTGGTCATGAGGTAGAACTGGAAGAGGTTCCAGCTGGAGAAGCTACAACAGAAGATCTGGTGGAACCAGAGGATTCCGTAGTTCCCGATGAACCCCAGCCACTCCGCCGATCTAGTAGGGTTCCTCGCCAACCTGAGACATACTACGGTTTTCTCATGGATGGTGGGAGCGAGGATTGCATCATGGAGGATGATGACCCAACTAGCTTCGAGCAGGCCATCACGAGTGGGGACTCAGTGAAATGGCTGGATGCTATGCGGTCCGAGATGGAATCCATGTACACCAACAAAGTATGGACTTTGGACGTTGCTCCTGAAGGGGTAAAACCCATTGGGAGCAAGTGGATCTTCAAGAAGAAACTTGGTGTAGATGGGAAAGTGGAGACTTTCAAGGCTAGACTTGTAGCAAAGGGTTTTCGTCAAAGACCAGGTGTGGATTATGACGAGACCTTTTCTCCAGTGGCTATGCTTAAATCCATCCGGATCATGCTTGCCATCGCTGCTTATCATGATTATGAAATCTGGCAAATGGATGTTAAGACCGCCTTTCTAAATGGTGATTTAGAAGAGTGCGTGTACATGACTCAGCCAGAGGGCTTCGTAGACAGTGGGAGCAGCGGAAAGGTGTGCAAGCTGCTTAAATCCATTTATGGATTAAAGCAAGCATCGCGGAGCTGGAACATCTGCTTTGACGTCGTTATCAAAGAGTTTGATTTCGTCAAAAATCCAGATGAACCTTGTATCTACAAGAAGATGGCAGAGAGTAAGGTTGTCTTCCTCGTATTGTACGTGGACGACATACTCTTGATAGGAAATGATATTCCTTTGCTGCAATCGGTCAAGCTCTTCTTATCACAAAGATTCTCAATGAAAGATCTTGGTGATGCCTCCTGCATATTGGGAATTAGGATCTATAGAGATAGATCCAAAAGGATTTTGGGATTGTCCCAATCCAGGTACATTGACACCATACTAAAGATGTTTAGTATGGAAGAGTCCAAGCGTGGGAACATGCCCACGATCTCTGGAGTCACTCTCTCCAAAGAGATGTCTCCCAAGACTGATTTGGAGAGAGCTCACATGCAAGGGATACCCTATGCTTCGGCAGTAGGCTCTATCATGTATGCGATGCTATGTACCAGACCCGATGTAGCATACTCACTAAGTATAGTGAGCAGGTATCAAGCTGATCCTGGAGAGAATCACTGGACAACTGTGAAAAGCATTCTCAAGTACTTACGAAGGACTAGAGATATGTTCTTGGTGTATGGTAACGGAGAGCTCCAAGTGGAGTCCTTTACCAATTCGAGCTTCCAGAGTGATAAGGACGACTCTAAGTCGCAGTCGGGTTTTGTCTTTACCCTTTACGGAGGGGCGGTTAGCTGGAAGAGTTCCAAGCAGGAAACCGTGGCAGACTCGACGATGGAGGCTGAATACATCGCTGCCAAAGAGGCTGTCTGGATCAAGAAGTTCATTACCGAACTTGGAGTGGTTCCATCCATTGAGCATCCAATACCTTTGTATTGCGATAACAATGGAGCGGTGGCTTTGGCCAAGGAACCCAGGTCCCATCAGCGATCCAGGCACATTCTGAGGCGGTATCACCTGATCCGGGAGATAGTTGATCGCCGGGAGATCGAGGTCAGGAGGGTTGACACGAAGAACAACACGGCGGATCCACTCACGAAGGCCATTCCCCAGATACAGTTTGAGAGACTCTTCGGGATGCTCGGTATGCGATACTACAGCAGCTGGCCCTAGTGCAAGTGGGAGATTGTTAGTTGTATGTATGGCCTAGAGGCCAGTATTGTACAGATGATGTATATTATATTGGATGCTTGGACATATATAGAGATGACTTTCTTACTCGATATGATAGTATGCTATCTGGTTACTCTTTATCTTAACATGTACACTAGTCTCTTTAAACTGTCTTATGGTTACATGTTGGTAAAGCCCTTAGGATGTGTACTTGACTACCTGGACTATGATGCAGATCATATTAGTGGGGACATGGTAGTCCATAAGTACATCCTTCAAGGTCCCTAGTCGTGGGTGTATCGAGACGGGGCATCGATATACCAGAGTAGACTAGCGTATACGCTTCTCGACCCATGTGATGGGCGATGGATGATCCCATATCCATTGGTGTTTGACATCAGAGATGGTATACGGGTGCTCAGTGGAGACTGGGTACACTGGACGGACTCGCCGAGAACTCCCAGATGGTATTATACCTCACGTCAGATGGCAGTTCTCAGGTGACACTTGTACAGGTTAGTCTGTAGACCCGAGATCGTCATAGAGTCTTGTGTGATTCCCACTGTGCTTTGATCTCCACCTTACCACGTCCATGAGGGCGTGCAAAACGGTGGTCTTTGGGTACAGTCCCGAGTCACATGGAGGCAATGAGCGATAGAAGGGGTTTCGTCTCTCCCGGTATTGGGGGTTGATGTTGCGCTGTGCTCGATTAGCCGTAACAGGGAAGTCCCTGGCCAGGGCTGATCAGAGATTTGCTGGTAAGTGTTACCAGTAGTTTCTCGACCCGTTATGAGCCTCACATCGGCACGACTTATCGGTTATTGGGGTCTGACGTTTACCACCCCTAGACTTGATATGCGATATATCAGACGAGGAGACCGGACTGTACGGGAAGTGTCGCCGATCGGCTCGACGGGAGTTGTAGCAGGTTCGCTTGTTCTCTTCTAATCGCTCATTACCCGGGTGGCCGTTACGTTTAGCTGAACGCTTGCGGCTTGGGGGTGCTTGATATGATCATCACCCATTGCCGGCGTATTGACGAGTCTTAGAGTCCCACATAGGAGTTACCTAGTCCAGGCGAAACGTTGTGGTGCGCGTATGCGATATGCGCTTGGACCCGATTAAAATGCGTGTATAGGATACCGTATATTAATTGGGCGGCTTGCTAATGGTCGGGTCATATGTGATATGACCGGATTAGTGAATCAAGTGTTGATTCATCATTAGTTTCTCACTACAAATCCTATCTTGTTTATTTTGGATGTATGCATGCATGTATGCATTCATTCTTGTTCATGCACATATGGATGTGCAAGCAAACATGCATACATACATCATTTCATCATGGTTGTTTATACAATGAGAATGGTGGATATATAAGAATTACACCATAGTTATTTTTGGATTATTATTGGATTTAAATTAAAGCAAAAGGAAATGAAAAATGGGTTAAATCATTTAAGAGTTTCTACACTCTTCTAAACTCTACCATGCTCACCTAACTTTTAACCCATGGTTTATTTTCTTATTATGCTTTTAACTTAAATCAAATGATATCTTTAAATCTAACCATGGTTGGTTATGAGAAAGAAAAATATATATAGTTATTTTTCTTTTCTCTTTCAAGGATAATTTTCATTCTCTTCTTCACAAAAGACCACCATCTTCATCAACCTCCATGCTTTGCTCTCTAGTTCTTATAAGAGAGTAAAATACTCATAAAAATAGGATTTTGAAGTGAGATCCATAGCCACAACATCATTCTAATCAAGTTTAGCTGACTTGATTAGAGTGTTCTCTTGGTTTTTCCAAATTTGCTAGCTTGGACGGGAAACTCCGGGTGGATCGTCGTGGACGTAAGAGGACAACAAGAGGACCTTCTTCCAACACCCAAGAGCCTAAGGAGTGAAGCAAAAAGGGGAGCTACAAAGGTTGTAGCCTTCAAACCCTAATCTTTTCTAGCTTAATGTTTAATAACCCTAATTTTCTAGGATCGATCCATTTGCATGTTAGTTTAGCGCCTTAAAAATTATAACTTTGGGTCATGTGATGCTTCAAAACTCTTCATAGGGTGCTAGGCTAACCTTACACCCACCAAGTCCAAAATGGTTTGTGCTTCTTCCATGGCCCCGTATCTGTCTAATCAAGCCATTTTCATATTTCTTTTTTGTCTGAAAGAGCTTCTATAGGTAGCAGATCACCTATGAAGTTCTGGATTGATTCTTGAGTTGGATTTTGGTTGTAAATGATGATTTTTTTTCTTCTTCTTCCCTCTTGAAGCACTCATTTGAGATCTCCATTAAAGAGGTTGAAGTTGTAATCCTATCTTGTAACTCAATTCTCTCCAATTGTTGATACACTTGAACTCTTTTTGCTTTGATTTATTTGCTCAATTTTCTTCTCTTGTTCTTTACTTTTCATTGTTCTTGATTGTATTTTGTTATGATGATTGAGTACTCTTCTTTTCCAAGGTGATGGTAAGGTAGGATGATGAATGGCAAAGCCTTCTATCCTTTTCTTTTGATTATATGTGTGCATGATATGTGAACTTAATTTCAAGATTGCAAAGCATTGATGAAATGTTTTATAGGTCATGTAGTCTCAATGGTTGTACATCAAACCTTTAGCATATGTCTTCTGATTTCATTTCCATCACTTCTGCAATGTTGAAGTTGAAATCAATCCATATTTGTGCTTAATGAGGATTTTAACTTTAAGATTGTTAGATGTTTTGATGATTTGCTTGATTAGGTATGTAACATTCTTGTGATTGTTTACCTCTTCCTGCATATGCCTAATGCTTGCGTCACATCCATTTACAATGTTAAGGTTGAAATCAAGGATCAGTGTTAAGCTTGTAAGGTGTTAATACTTAGTTTGATAGGATATGTAGTTTAAAAGGATGGATTGACACCCCTTCTGAGAGCATATACACTATACTTACTAAATCACACTTAATAAGTTTAGGGCTAAGTCACTTGTTCTCTTCTCATTTTGCAATTTGTTTATTTGTTGATATTGTATGCTTGCTAACCCTTGTGTTTAGTTTTGATACTTCATGTTTGGACATACAAACGGTAAGTGAGAACGTAACAGAATCATTGATCAAGAGAGAGAGAATTGAAGGCGAAACCACGATTCATTCGACCAAAGCCGGAGCCGAGGCCCTTATTTCATATTTTTGTATTTTCTAATTTCGTGACAAACAAACCAACAAACATTCTTTTCTTTGAGCTTTTAATAACAACGCTTAATCACCAATTCCCTGTGGATTAACCCGTATTTGCCGGCTAGCTACAATGAGCCGTGCACTTGCGGTTATAAATTTTAAAACGAGATGTAGCTCGCGTGTGCCGCATTTCTAAATAAACCGTTCATTTAAACTCGAGGCATGTGCGGGTGAAGTCCCAAAAATGATCTTGAGTCACCTTTAGGTAAGCTACTTCTAGGAACAAAATGATATTTATATGTTGAATTGTTCTTGATGGAGCAATATCTAACGGTATGGCCAAGAGTAAGACAATAATGACAAGTGATTAAGGCATGTCTATGGCCATATCGGAAAGTAGTGCCCTTAAGAAATCTATTAGTTGAAGTACCAGCTGAAGTACTAGGATCAAAACCAAGACCAAAAGTTTTGTGGTTCCCGCTATATTCACCAAGTACCATATCCAACTTGTTCTTACCTTGGGTGGATTTAATGAGAGCCTCTTCAAACTTTATGGTCGTTGTTTTGGTACTAACAAGCTCATGTTCCAATTTAGCATTTGTATGTTGCAACTGTTTAAAAGAAGAAGCTAAATTCTCACGCTCAACAATGATAATTTCAAGCTTGGTATTCAATTCAATAATTTAATCTTTCAAAATATCATTTTCATTTCTAAGAATAATACAAGAGTTTCAAAAAGTAGATAAAGATTTCTTTTTTAAACTATTATACTTTGAAAATTTTCATGAAGTTCAACATATAAATCAATCAATTCATCTCTATCTAAATTATCAAGATCACCATCGCATACCTCGTCGTTGTTCTCATATACCATAAAGCATATGTTGACAACGAGATTTTCATCATTGTCAGAAGCGTAAGAATTCGATTCATCCCACTTTGCTTGCAATGCTCTTCTCTTTTCTTGTTTATCCTTTCCATCCTTATACTTGCTCTTGCCTTTGTTCAAGGTCGGGCAATCGGCATTTATGTGACCCTGTTTTTAGCATTCATAACAAGTAGGATTACTGTTAGAACTTGAAATTTTATTACCTCGGTAGTTTCTTCTCTTCTTAAGGTTTCTGAACTTCATAAATCTCGTGAACTATTTGGCATGAGCCACCATATCATCTTCACTTCCACTTTGATCACTTTCATTTTCTGATTCTTCAAGTGGAATGTTCTTTGCCTTTAGAGCTAGACTTCTCTTCTTTTGATGTTTGTCACTTTTTTTCCTTGCTCGAATGTCGTTGAGCTTCTTCTCGTGCAACTTGAATTTCCCAACAAGGTTCTCCAAGGTTAGTTCATCTAGATCGTTCACTTCTTCAATCGCTCTAACCTTGGTTTGCCATTGTTCCATAAGAATTCTCAAGATCTTCAAGCACTTCTCTTTTTCTGTAAAATTTTTGCTATGGTTGAAAAGTTCAGTAATGATCTTATTAAATTTTGAATACATTACATCAATCATTTCATCAGTGCTCGTTTTGAATTGTTCGTATTCACTCATGAGGCGATTGATTTTACTTTTTTTCACCTGACTCATCCCTTCGTGAGAAATTTCGAGAGTCCTCCAAATCTCACATGCAGTGGTGCACATAAAGACTCGGTTGAACTCGTCGGATGAAAGAGAGTAGTATAATGCATTCATTGCTTTAATGTACAAAGCCATATCTTTCCCTGCACTCTCACTATAAAGTCTAGCCGGTATAACAAATTTATCCTCTGCAACGTTTAGAATATCAAGATCAATCCATTGTAAGAAAATACACATCTTGATTTTCAAGAAGTTATAGTTGGTGCCATCAAAGTGTGATGGCCTATTAGTGGCTTGATTTTCTAGTGATCTATTGTTTTGAGTAATGTTACTATTGTCAGCCATAGGATCTAAGTTCTAGGTTTTTAAGCCAAAAAAAGAGCTAACCGCTTTGATACCAATTGAAAAGTGCCCTAAAGGAAGGTGAATAGGACAATGTCTAACAATTAAAACTTTATTGCTCAAATCAATATAAGTTGCGGAAATATAATTGAATAATAACAAACACAACAAACAATAAAGTAAATAGAGTTAGAAATGCAAACTCAAAGCGACACTGGCAAGTGACTATGGAGTTCAATACAACCTGTATCTACATCTCCGCTTAGGCCTCTCCCTAAGAACTATCCACTAAACAATCCTTCTTTAGGCGGAAAAACCTTTACAAGCTGATGGACCACCTCCACCAGCTAATTTTTTTAAAGCTCAGATCAAACTTTTACAACTCAACGCTATTGATGGGCAACCTCCACCGGATAAACCACTTTGGTAGCCAATCTTTACCGGATTATATTACAACAAAATTGGAGTTTAAAGACTCCTAATCTCATATATGAATCAAACAACTTTAAAATCCAGAGAATTGGGGTTTAAGATATTTTGCAAGATGAACCCCTTTTTATCCCAAAAAGAATTGATAAAGAGTTTAAATATGAGATCGAGTTTTGCAAAGATTAGGTATTAAAACAAGCTGTAATAGATCTTTGCAAAAATAAAAACAAAAGCTTTTTCAAAACCAACAAAGATTATAGAACCTGGTGACGATCTAGGGTTTCGAAAGCTTTGAGATGATGATGAACTTTTGAGAGCAAGAGATGATTTTTTATCTAAGAAATTGTTATTCAAATTTCAACCAAGAAAGGTTTGTTAATAGATGGGAAAGAATCCCACAAACAAGGAAACAAATTGGTCAAAATCAAATCTGAGATTTGCAACGGTTTGATCTTGAGCCAGCTCAAAGAAGTCATGAACCGTCTCATACAAACAGAGAATAAATTCATCATCCATGACAAGTGTTAAGCGTCTTAAGAAAGGTGTGAGCCATCTTATGACAAGGTTAAGCCGGCTTAAAATGAACATGGGCCATCTCATACACACAGAGACTAATTTATCAATCAAAGACATGTGTTGAGTCGGCTAAAAATGGACATGAGCCGTCTCATGCACACAGAGAGTTAAATTGATGATCCAAGGACTTTGTGAGACGACTCAAGTCATGATTGAGCCGGATCATGGAGACAGAAAGCAAATGAAAGATCAAGAGAACTTATAAGATGGCTCAATAACAACATGAGCCAGCTCATGACTGATAATTCTGATATTTTGAGAGATGTAAAGACTTTAAAACTGTATGACTCATACGAGATAACCTACGACTCAATAAAAGAGAAAATACATAAATTACACATTTGAATCACGTTCTCTGTGTCGCTTTGAGTCTTCATCTCTAAATCCATGTCCTTTTTTATTCTTCATCTCTACATCTTGTTAATCCATGACGCCATGTCTTTTTTGTTCTTTGATATCGCTAATCTCGTTCTATTTCTTCGATGTCGCCAATCTTGTTATGTCTCTCACACTGAAAACATACAGCTCAACTACAAGTATCGTCAGTGTGTAAAATGGTTAAATAGTGTTTTATCTAATATCAAAACTAAGGTAAGTAGATGTTACCCAACAAGGTCAACACACTATTACCTTCTGTACACCCAAAATATATGACAATCTCTGCAAATAGATGGCCTCCCTAACCGCCTCCAAGACGGTTATCAAAACTTCCTCCATTGTTAATAAGCGATGACAAACTGAAGCGTCAATTTTCTTGGCACTGCATCAATTCCCAACGTAACCCGTCTCAACCTCTATATGTCCCTATCACCAGTGGTCAATGATGATAGTGTCACCTAAATTTTGAAGTGTGTCTTAAGCGGAGTAGACACGGGCTTGGTTTTCTCTTTTCCATTCCAAGCAAGAACCTGCTCGATATACTACTACAAACGACACAACTTCTTATCCCTAACATTCTCCATGTCAAGATTCAAACTTGCAAACTTCATATCAAACTCTCGATCTCCTTAGCTCAGAGACTTATCCCTAGACGCTCATGTCCGTCTAACTCTAGTAGACCTCTGCACTATGGGTTATCCTGGACTCTCCACCTAAATCGAAGTACCGACCATCTCATCTCGAATTGAAACCTGGACTGGAAATTCGAACTCCACCACACTTGGTGGGACAACCGTTCTCTATTCACCATCTATCTGAGTCTGTTTGCTTCAAACGATCGCAGACTCATTGATCAGAAATTGGCTTATTGCAATGGTCTCAGGACACCACGACCTGCACCCCTTTGCTTCGCACGTATAGCCGATTCCCCCGGTCCCTCGATGCATCTTTGAACACGAAGCCATCATCGATGGTAAGCACTCTATATGATACTCAGCGATAAATAGGACTCCAGCCCAAAACTGAAAGTGTTTGTTAGCACCACCACTGGGTTTCACTACCATCAAGCATGCCATTTTAAAAATTTCGGGGTGCTAATTAACACTAAACAAGATCTTAAAATAGATGATTAGGGTTTAACTATGATATAACAAAAACTTTAACTAAGTGAAGGATGCTACAACCTTTGTAGACCGTGTCTTTCTCTTCTCAAGCTCCATGTAGTAGTCCACGCGACTCCACTAGGCTCCACTAGAATTTGGATCGAGCTTTCAATGCGACCTTCGTGCCGAAGATGATCCACCCGAAGCTTCGCTAACCCAGGCTACCTCTTCACTAAACTCTTTAGTGAAGGAAACACACTATACCAAAGTGTTAATCTAGTGTAGGATGGTGAAGTACGGGTGTTGTTTACTCACTAGGGTTCTCACAAGCTCTAGGGTTCACAGCTCATATGAGGGATTGAGCTTGGAGGTGGAGGTGAAGAAGATGGAGAGAGCTAGAGAGCAAGTGAGCTCAAGAAAAATAGCTAAGGCAAATAAGCTCAAGCTAGCATGCAAAATGAAGTGAAGAATGGGTTCTATATTCTCACAATAATTGAAGCATCAATATTATCCAATAATCAATTGGAACCATACTTCAATAGTATGACCAAATGAATATATAAATATAAAAGTCATGCTTCACCCCATTCCTCCTTTTCCACCCCATCATTCTATTTTCACAAAATATAATTTCTAACCATGCTTCATATTATATATATATATAGATAGATATATTTATATATATATATAGATATATTTATATATATATATATATAGATATAGATATATATATATATATATCATGCTGCATATTATATATATATATATATATTATGAAGAAAATAATTAGTGAGCTAATAATATTAGTTAATAAATAATTATATCAAATATAAATATTTATCATATTATTAAATCAACACTTGATTTAATAATCCGGTTATATCACATATAACCGACTAATATTATTTATCTGTATATCACATTATCAAATCAACACTTGATTCGATAATCCAGTTATATCACATATAACCTAACTAATAACAAATAACCGCCAAATTAGAATGCGGTATCACATACTCGTATTTAATCAGGCCCCCGCACATATCAACATATGTGCCCTAATTCATTTCTCCTGAACTAGTAATCTTCTATGTGGGACTCTAAAGACTCGTCAATATGCCAGCAGTAGGTAATGATCACATCAGTTACCCACAAGCCGTCGGCGGTACTAGCTGGACGTAACGGCTACCCAGGTATTGAGCGAATAGAAGATCAATAAGCAAGCTTGTCCAAACTCCTAAGAAGCCTATAAGTAACACTTACCATACAGTCCGGTCTTTTCGTCTAATATGTCGCATATCGAGTCTGGGGGTGGAATCGTCAAACCCTAATAACTTGATAAGTTATGCTGATGTGTGTCCTATAACGGTATGAGAAACTACCGATAACTCTTACCGGTTATCTATATATCACATTATCAAATCAACACTTGATTCGATAATCCAGTTATATCACATATAACCTAACTGATAACAAATAACCGCCAAATTAGAATACGGTATCACATACTCGTATTTAATCAGGCCCCCGCACATATCAACATTAGTGCCCTAATTCGTTTCTCCTGAACTAGGAAGCTTCTGTGTGGGACTCTAAAGACTCGTCAATATGCCAGCAGTAGGTAATGATCACATCAGTTACCTACAAGCCATCGACGGTGCTAGCTGGACGTAACGGCTACCCAGGTATTGAGCGAATAGAAGATCAACAAGCAAACTTGTCCAAACTCCTATGAAGCCTATAAGTAACACTTACCATACAGTCTGGTCTTTTCGTCTGATATGTCGCATATCGAGTCTGGGGATGGAATCGTCAGACCCTAATAACTTGATAAGTTATGCTGATGTGTGGCCTATAACGGTATGAGAAACTACTGATAACTCTTACCAGTAAATCTCATCAACAGCCCTGGCCAGGGACTTTCTGTTATAGCCAACCGAGCATAGCGCAACATCAACTCCCTATACCGGGAGAGACGAAACACCTCCTATCACTCATTGCCTCCATATGACTCGGGACTGTACCCAAAATCCACTTGGTTGCACGACTCCTTTGAGCCGTGGTAGGGAGGAAATTAAAGCACAGTGGGAACCACACAAGAATCTATGGCGATCTTAGGTCTATAGACTAACATGTACCAGTGTCACCAAAGAACTGCTATTTGATGATAGGTATAGTACCATCTAGGAGTTCTTAGCGAGTCATGTTCGGTGTACCCATTCTCTAATGAGCACCTGCGTACAATCTTTGATGTCAAACACCAATGGTTATGGGATCAACCATCGCCCGATACAGGGTCAAGAAACATACACACTAGTCTACTCTGGAATATCGATGCCCTGTCTCGATACTCCCTCGACTAGGAACTGTTAAAGGATGTGCTTGTAGACTACATAAGTCCCAATAGTATGATCGGCATCATAGTCCTGGTAGTCAAGCTAACATCCTAAGGGCTTTATCAACATGTATATGAGAAACAGTATAATAATTCCAGTGAACATGTTAAGATAAAGGCAACCAGATAGCATACTATCATGTCGAGCAAGAAAGTCCTCTATATATATGTCCAAGCATCCACTATATCATACAATAATGGCCTCTAGGGCATACATATTCCTAACAATCTCCCACTTTCACTAAGGTGTTGTAGTATCTCATACCCAACATCCCAAAAAGTCTCTCGAATTGCATCTTGGGGAAGGCCTTCGTGAGTGGATCCACTGTGTTATCCTTTGTGTCGACTCTCCTGACCTCGATCTCTCGGCGATCTACTATCTCCCTGATTAAGTGATACCGCCTAAGAATATGTGTGGATCACTGATGGGACCATACCAAGTTCAGCTATGAACCTTTTCATCCAGACAGCCTCTTTGGCAGCATCGTTGGCAGCGGTGTATTCGGCCTTCATCGTCGAGTTTGTTACGGTATCTTGCTTGGAACTCTTCCAACATACCGCCCCTCCATTGAGGGTGAAGACAAAACCCAAGACCGAATTAATATCGTCCTTATCACTCTGGAAGCTCGAATCGGTAAAGGACTCCACCTGGAGTTCACCGTTACCACACACCAAGAACATCTCTTTAGTCCTTCTCAAGTACTTAAGAATGTTCTTCACAGCTGTCCGGTGTTTCTCCCCTGGATCTTATTGATACCTACTCACTACACCTAATGAGTATGCTATATCTGGTCTGGTACATAACATCGCATACATGATAGACCCGACCGCCGAAGCATAGGGTATCCCTTGCATGCAAGCCCTCTCCAAAACAGACTTGGGAGACATCTCTTTGGAGAGAGTAATTCCTGAGCAAGTGGGTAAATTACCACGTTTAGAATCTTCCATACTAAACCTCTTTAGTATGGTGTCTATATACCTGGATTGGGAAAATCCCAACATCCGTTTAGATCTTTATCCCCAAGATGTAGGAGGCATCACCTAGATCTTTCATGGAGAACTTTTGTGATAAGAAGAGCTTGACCGAGTGCAGCATAAGAATATTGTTTCCTATCAAGAGTGTGTCATCCACATACAATACGAGGAAGACAACCTTACTCTCTACAACCTTCTTGTATATACATAGTTCATCTATATTTTTGATGAAGTCAAACTCTTTGATAGCTCCATCAAAATAGATGTTCCAGCTCCGCGATACGTGCTTTAATCCGTAGATGGATTTAAGCAACTTGCACACCTTTCCGCTTTTGCCACTGTCTACGAAGCCCTCTGGCTGTGTCATGTACACGCTCACTTCTAAATCACCATTTAGAAAGCGGTCTTGACGTCCATCTGCCAGATTTCGTAGTCATGGTATGCAGAAATGGCAAGTAAGATCTTGATAGACTTAAGCATGGCAACAGGAGAAAAGGTCTCATCATAATCGACACCAGGTCGTTGACGAAAACCTTTTGCTACAAGTCTAGCTTTGAAAGTCTCAACTTTTCCATCTACACCAATTTTCCTCTTAAAGATCCACTTGCTCCCGATGGGTTTTACCCCTTCAGGAGCAACTTCCAAAGTCCATACTTTGTTGGTGTACATGGTTTCCATCTCAGATCGCATAGCATCCAGCCATTTCACAAAGTCTCCACTTATGATGACCTGCTCGAAACTAGTTGGGTCATCATATTCCATGATGCAATCCTCGCTCCTACAGTCTATGAGAAAGCCGTAGTATCTCTCAAGTGGATGAGGAACTCTACTAGATCTGCGGAGTGACTGAGGTTTGTCGGGGACTAATGAATCCTCCGGTTCTACCAAATCGTCAGTTATAGTTTGTGTAGCTGGAACTTCTTCCAGCTCTACCTCATGACCACTAATTTCTTTCACAAGAAATTCCTTTTCTAAAAAGATGGCATTTCGAGAAACAAACACCTTTTATTCCTCGGTGTGGTAGAAGATATACCTTCGCGAATGTTTGAAATATCCTACAAACTTGCACAAAACAGACCTTGCATTGAGCTTGTCCGAATTTTGCTTTTTATCATAGGTCGGACAACCCCATATCTTAACTCATTTAAGAGATAGTCTCTTCCCATTCCATATGTCATATGGAATGGTAGGCACGGATTTGGTTGGAACTCTATTCAATAGGTATGCAGCTATCTCAAGTGCATAACCCCAAAAGGAAATAGGCAACTCAGCATTACTCATCATAGAGCGCACCATATCTAATAGGGCGCGATTCCTCCGCTCCGAAACTCCATTGTGCTGTGGTGTATACGGAGAAATAAGCTAAGAGAGAATCTCATTCTCTTTTAAGTAGTCTCTGAATTCCGTGCTCAAGTATTCTCCTCCCCGATCAGATCGAATGATTTTAATACTTTTACCCGTCTAGTTCTCTACTTTGCACTTATATTCCTTGAATTTCTCAAAAGCTTCAGATTTGTGTTTCAACAGGAACATATGTCCAAATCTTGAGAGATCATCGGTGAATGTAATAAAGTACGAGGAACCATTCCTGGCATGTGTAGACATAGGACTGCATACATCACTATGTATCAGTCCTGCATACATCACTATGTATCAGTCCCAAGAGTTCAGTAGCTCTTTCTCTGTGTCCAGTAAACGGAATTTTGGTCACTTTGCCTTTGAGACATGACTGGAAAGTTTCATAAGATGTAAATTCGAACGGATTCAAATATCCATCCTTATGCAACTTAGCCAGTCTTGTCGCATTGATATGACCTAGTCTACAATATCACAAGAAGGCTTCGTCCATTTCTGAACTGTTCCTCTTGTGTATGTTCTGTATACTTAGAACTGTTTTGTGATTTAAAACGTATGTACTGTTATACAACGTACCATACCCAATCAACACTTGATTTAGGAAAACATTCACAATATTTTTTGTACGAAATAACAGTCGCTCAGAATCATTGTGTTACCACTTGGTAATACAGGATGATATTCGCCAACTGCTTTGGCTGCAACAATTGCACCATGCCCTTCTCTGAGGGACATATCACATTTTCCCAATTCTCTACCTCTACTTAACCCATGTACCAAATTACATACGTGGGATCCTGATCCGGTATCCAATACTCAGGACGTAGAGCAAACTGAGAAATAGTTCTCGGTAACGAACACACCCGTAGAAGATGCATCGGTATGCTCCTTCTTCGTTTTAGGTGGCATGGGAATCCAGGTATTCTACTATTCCTTGCTCAAACTTATGATAGTCATAAGATAGAGCGGAACCTAGCCCTGTATAATAAGTGGGTTCAGTCAATACATCCATATTATTATCTTGATTAAGGCGTGTCATTGGTCGCTACCAGGAGAGAGAGAAGGATAATCACTATTGCATGCACTCTTTGCAAGATTAGATTAGTTATTATCTTATCTAATCAGGATGTCTCCTACTGTTTTTATCAAATCTTCCTTCAAATCCTAAAAGGTAAGATTAGCCGGGATTAATTACACCCTACAAGTTCACCAATCGTTCGGCCAGGCAGGTATTAGTACTCCGAGGGCGTCTCCCTATGCTTTCGCATGGAACTAATTAAATAACCTCGTTTCCGCAGGGGCATCACCCCATTAACACCTTTCTTAGACACCTAATGGATCGGCTAATTGTTAAGGAGAAAACTCTCTCAGGAGTAACACTTACTCGAAGTGGGTATCGGGATCCAACTATCATATAGAAGGTATGCAATCTCATTAAAAATTTCAACACTTGAAATTCCCAATATTGTTTTTACCCTTAACGTCCTATGACCTTGACGAAGGCCAACAAACCATAGGCCGTTAGTCAAGTTCAACCCGTTAATTTCTTGATTGAATTAAACCCACCCACACAACCCATGACTAAAGCCAACAAAGTCGCACGACTACCCTAATCCAATCACGTCACATGCTGCAGATAAGCACTAATCAGCTACCGCACACTACGCCTTGACAAAGGCCAACAAACGTAGCACGAATACTAAATAGTACTTATCTGAAATGACGGAGGGCTGCGGCTGGTTTTGAAGAAAACCTTTAACATAATGAACTTGATATCGTTGTAGAATCTAGTGATTTGAAAAGGAGTGTTTTTTGTAGCTTTTGCTAGTTACGCTAAAGAGGTCGCTCCCGGTGAAGGGATCTCGGCTCTTTCCTCATCGAATGAGATGCTGGATATTCATCAAGGAATACCACTATGCAAAGCAAGAACTGGAGAAGCTATAAAAAAAAAACCGAGTGGGTTGTAGTATTTTCTAGTTTTGCTAAAGAAGTCACTCCCGGTGAAGGGGTCTAGGCTCTTTCCTCATCGAATGAAGTGCTGGATATTCATCAAGGAATACCACTATGCAAAGCAAGAACTACAGCTACCTTTATAAAAACTTTTGATTCTACAACATCTTTAGGTTTCTTTTCTTTCCATTAATCTCATTAATGAAGTCCCATCGTTTATGTTTCCCTAAACATCACAGAAAAAGAAACGAAAATAGAATGTACGCTTATGCCATCCGCATTCGCCACGGGGCCCCGTCATACACCGTTAGGTTACTTAACTAACAACAGAGCGGGGGCTAGACTAGCGCGGGTGCAAAACATAAGCAACGTTTATTATATATATCATATATATAGCATTCGTCTCACGCAGTTATATGATCACGTCACAGAACCAAGCAGCAGAAGTCAACATATGAAATATTGGATATATTAGGAGGTCCGTGTTTTAAATTAAGCCAGTAATGAAAAACACAGATTCCACGGTCGTGATGAATAGCCAAACCCACATCCCTAGACCCCTACGAGAGCGGAAATCAACCCTGCCAATTCTAAGGTTAGGAGACCCGGTCTCGACTCCTCGAGATGGTCTACCACTGGACTCTAGAACTCGGTTACTTTTGCTCCCCACCTAGGGTCTATCCTAATGCGGAAAACTAAATAATATACATCAATGGTGATATCATCCTCAACCCGGAAGTGTCCCAATAAAAGAATATTACATACAAATTTTTACATAAATGAAAATTGAAAAACTCTCATATCACGCAAAAACCCCCGGCTATTCAATCACGATGATCCAATATAACATATCACAGCAACACATAACATCACATGTCATCAACATAAGCAAATATGCGTATCCCGAATGTCGTTGACATATAGCAACGAGATTTGGGATACCCCACATATTACACTTACGGTCGCAGAAAAAAAATGAAAAACTATAATAATTAAAATCCGCATTTCCTTGGACATCATAAACCCGGAATATCTCATATTCCGAATTTCATGCCTAACCCTATAAACCTTGCATTTTAGTCTCATATCGAAAACACTTTTCAATAACTTAGTCGGGTAATTCAACAAGATTCCCGACTACCCGATCGAATACTCGTCGGGAACTTTAGTAGATGGCCACACCCCCGATGCCGTCGACCAAGAGCACTTAGGCGGAACACTGTGGCCGCGAGCACCCGAGTGGATGCTTTTGGCAACGGGGTTCTCCTAAAGTCACTTGGTCGGGGCTATAGGGCGTGGCTATCTAGTAAAGTTATCTGGCGAGTATTCGCGTACGATACGCGATTGCGACGAAGTTTCGATCCGAATCAAAACTTTGTGGCAATCGATCAATAGAGACTAACATGCTAGATTTACAATCAAACTAGTTTCACAAAACTAATTTAATGTGGATTCCAACTACTGTATCACATATCAAACTTAAACCTGAAACGATGTAAAAATTACGACTACGAAACACTCCGTATTAGCCCCATAACAAAAGTTAACATCACATGCAAACTAGGCTAATCAAATATGACCTCAAACCCCAAACCATAGCCTACAGAACACCAAAAAAAATCGAGACCAAAAAAAGAACAAAGGGCCGGCGAGGCCGGTCATTTTGCAATTCTCGCCGAGTCATTTATAGAGTTTTGGTCTCAAATTTCTCTGGTGTTCTAGTTACATCACATGTAACATTCTGCACTTATTTTAAAAAAATTCAGAGACCGTTTTAAAAACGACAGAAACTTGGGGTTTCGGGTTGCAATTTCGGAGTTGTTTCGGTTTCGTAATTTATATACATCGTCTAATCTTCTAGCTTTGGCTCTGATACCATGAAAGTGTTTGTTAGCACCATCACTGGATTTTACTGGCATCAAGCAAGCAAATTTAAAAATTTCGGGGTGCTAATTAACACTAAACAAGATATTAAACTAGATGATTAAGATTTAACTATGATATAACAAAAACTTTAACTAAGTGAAGGATACTACAACCTTTGTAGACCGTGTCCTTCTCTTCTCAAGCTCCGTGTAGTAGTCCACGCGACTCCACTAGGCTTCACTAGAAGTTGGAACGAGCTTCCTCTGCGATCTTCGTGTCGAAAATGATCCGCCCGAACCTTCGCTAATTCAAGCTACCTCTTCACTAAACTCTTTAGTGAAGGAAACACACTACACCAAAGTGCTAATCTAGTGTAGGATTGTGAAGTAGGGGTGTTGTTTACTCACTAGGGTTCTCACAAGCTCAAGGGTTCACAACTCATGTGAAGGATTGAGCTTGGAGGTAGAGGTAGAGAAGATGGAGAAAGCTCAAGAAAAATAGCTAAGGCAAATAAGCTCAAGCTAGCATGCAAAATGAAGTGAAGAATGGGTTCTATATTCTCACAATAATTGAAGAATCAATATTTTCCAATAATCAATTGGAACCATGCTTCAATAATATGACCAAATGAATATATAAATATAAAAGCCATACTTCATCTCATTCCTCCTTTTCCACCTCAACGTTCTATTTTCGCAAAATAGAATTTCCAACCATGCTTCATATAATATATATATATATATATATATATATATATATATATATATATATATATTATGAAGAAAATAATTAGTGAGCTAATAATATTAGTTAATATATAATTATATCAAATATAAATATATATCATATTATTAAATCAACACTTAATTTAATAATCTGGTTATATCACATATAACCAACTAATATTATTTATCTGTATATCACATTATCAAATCAACACTTGATTCGATAATCCAGTTATATCACATATAACCTAACTGTCACGCCCCGCTTCCCAAAATACGGAAAACGAGGGATGACTAAGCCAGCCATGCTCCTACGGCCAAGGAATAATCCTGCCGTAGTCACACTTCGGTTTCTAGCATTACATGGTAATCAGTAAATAAAGCACAGTAGTAAAAGAATTACATCTCTAAATTATTACATTAAGATCCATTGTTTCACAAATTACAAATAACAAGAAGAGTTACTAACCAAGCTCAATTACACAATCTCTTTTATGGAAAGCAGTAAAGGAAGAAAAGTACTCCAGACTAGACCTCCGTGAGCTCGAAAGATAAATCCGTCTCCTGCGCTGGTTCTCCCACAGAATCTGAGCATGCATACTCAGGTCGTCAGAGCGACACAATAGCAATATTATTATAATAAGGTGAAACAGGTAAATGAGGTAATAACAGTGAAAGTACAATGCGAGTAATCTCACTATATGATGCAAAGTATGATATGTGTCTCTATAATTCCCTAGGTCATGTTTGAAATCGCATAGTGGAAAGGAGGATCATGTTTAACAGGAGTCTCGTACATACCCGAGACAACGACCCACATGCCCGGGACATAACCCTGTCAGCCGAATCGCTAGATCCTACATAATATATATATATATCACTGCTCGAATGATCATCCTCTAAAACACGGTCCCGCTAAATACGATTCTCTTTCCACTTCGATTTCCCCTTTTTCCCAGGTTTACACTATTTATGATTTTGATTTAGTCGTGTACAAGTATACCAATGGCACGGTTTTATCACTGTTCACTGTATCAATCACTGTCACGAATGTTCACTTTCCATTGGTGTACTCGACACTCCTAACCAATATCATTCACGCACGATAATGCAATGTCCTCTGAACACTAACACGCACTAACACTATGTATATGGCAAATGGGGTTAGATATATGTATGTATGCCATTAACAAGCTAAGTATGTTATGAATCAATATGCACGTCATCAACTTACAAAATTTGTATAAATTCATATGTTCGGAATTCAACGAAATGATACAAATACGATAAATAGCACACTCTGTCAGAAGTTCATCAAAATTAGTTTCAGTTCAATCGGGTTTCCGGTGTTCAAGTTACAGCCGTTTCATTTTGAGTGCTCGCGGCTGGAAATTCAGTTTCTGAACTGAATGTCCGCTTCGCGACACGAATTTCACCCAGTTGGGTTCAGAATTTAGCGATGCTACAGTTGAATAAAATGTAGGGTTTTCAATGGGGTATTCAACTAAATAGACGGATCCTCAATCGCGTATGTATGTCGAAAGTTATACACTGTTTAACATTAGTATGTCACTTCTGAATCTGTTCTGGACTGTTATACGTCCTGCCCTCTTTATTTACAAATTAAATAGCAAACGACGATGAAACGGAATGAAACCACTTGTGTTGTTTAGCTAACAGATTCACCTTTAATACTCTGTAGGGTTCCGTAACATACGAATTCAGGAAACAAAGTGGAACGCATTATGGGACAGTAAATAATAATCAGAGTCGCTCTGGACTGCAGTCCAGAGCCGCACTCCGATCCAAATATCGTCATAGTTTCAGTACAGAAACCATTAGAAACTTGCATAGGGTTAAAGTTCGTCGAGTCATCTTCGATTTAATCCCTCGAACGCATCATTTCAATATGTACATAATTTATGGGAATTTTAACAACTTTCAGATACGTGAAATTTCTAGTTTTACGGGTATATTTGGGGGTATTCATTTTAGTCACTAACAGTCGTATTTTCCAGTGAGATTTCTACAAGATATTCATCACTACATGGGCCAGCATAGACAATCTAATTCCGTCAAATTAGGTGAGTATTTTCATTGGGATCATGCATCGAACACGTATGTCGTTTAATTTTATCGGGAATTGTAATTTCATAACTTATATGTTTGAGTTTGTAACACGAGTAAATTAGCATGTAGCAAGTAAAATACTTTCCTGGAAACGTTTCATGGATACACGGCGGCGGCAACGACACGAACTCGCGTCGAACGGCATGAACTTGTTTGCATGACCTTGGCTCGCGATACGGTTTTGACGTCGGAGCTGCCCGGAGGCGTTTCACGGTCACTGGAAGCGGAGGGGGTGCTCAGTGGTCTTCTACGAGTGCGCTGGGGTCGACGACGATCGGCGGCGGCGCTCCGGCGATAAGCAACTAGGTGTCAGGTTGTGTGTGTGGGTTCTTGGGTTTTGGAAAGAAGTAGAGAGAGAGGTCGGGCCTGGGGCTGGTTGTGAAGATGATGATGCTGGGGAGAAGAGGGTGTAGATGTCGATGACGTGGTGGGGAGATCGCCGGCGTGAAGGTGTAGGGTGGTGGTCGAATGGGTGCAGAGAACTTTGGGTGTGTAGGGGGTTGGGTGTGCAGGGCTTCTCAGCTGATGGAGGAGGAGATGTAGAGGGCGAGGGGGATGAATGAGGGGTTGAAGTCGTTGTCATCGACGGCGAGAGTGGTGGGTGATGGAAGCAGTGGCTGCGGGAGTGGGTGTTTGAGAGAGAGGTGAGGAATTTTGAGAGTGAGAGAGAAGTGAGGGTGTGAGGGAGATGGGGAAGACGAGGGGAGGAGATTGAGGGGATCGCGAGGGGGTAACGGCAAGGCGTGGGCGTGGGCGTGGGCATGGGCGTGGGCATGGGCGTGGGCGTGAGGTGCGGCGAATGGAGTGGGTCGGGGAAAGTTTCCGTTGGGGAAGAAGAAGGGAATAGAGGCGGGTCGGGTCGGGTCAGGAGGCGCGGGTCACGGCTGCTGGGCTGGGCCGCAAGGATTTCATTAGGTTTTAAAGGTTATAAATCTTTTGTTGTTTGGGCTGAGGAAAAGAGAGTGGGCCTGGGATTAAAAGGATTTTATTTTTAAATTTTTGTTGGGCTGAGGGGAAGCGGGCTGGCTGGAAAAGAAAGATTTTAAATTTAAAAATGGCCTGAAAGAATAAAAGGTGGGAAATTATATATTTTTGGTTTTAGTTTTGGTTTTAATTGGTTTTAAATTTTGGGTTTTGACTTTTAGGGTTTGGGAACTTTTAAATATTGGAATTTAAGCAACCAATTTCCCTACAAAATTTTACGAGGGAAAAGAAAAGGAAAACTCGAGGATTTAGGAAAAAGAAAACTTTTATTAAGATGGGAACGGGGATTTACATCATACCCCCCTTACAAAATTTCGTCCTCGAAATTTAACAAGGATACAAAGAAATAAGGTACTAAATGAAGAGATGTGGATAACGAGCACGGATATCTTCCTCCCGCTCCCTGGTGGATTCTCCTGGGGAACGACCGCCCCAAGACACTCGGACTAACGGAATGACCTTGTTCTTCAGCACTTTCTCTCTGCGGTCGAGGATGGTAGTGGGTTGTTCCTCGTACGATAGATCGGTACCCAACACTAGTTCCGAATAGTCCAGAACATGGCTCTCATCCCGAACATAACGACGCAACTGTGACACGTGAAAGGTATTGTGCACACGAGCTAGCGATGGAGGCAAGGCAAGTCGGTAGGCCACCTCTCCTACTCGCTCTAGCACCTCAAAAGGTCCGATAAAACGGGGACTAAGCTTTCCCCGACCTTCGAACCTGATAACTCCACGGGTAGGGGAAATCTTCAAGAACACGTGATCTCCGACTTCGAATTCTAGTGCCCTCCTGCTGGTATCTGCCCAACTCTTCTGTCGATCCTGAGCCGTCTTAATCCGCTGCCTGATCATTTGGACCTTGTCGACGGTCTGAACAATGAGCTCGGGGACGAGTAATCTTCTTTCTCCCACATCATCCCAACATACTGGGGATCGACACTTCCGCCCGTAAAGTGCTTCAAAAGGAGCCATCTGAATACTAGCCGGATAACTATTGTTATAAGAGAACTTGACTAGATGCAGATGGTCCTCCCAGGAACCCTGAAAGTCCAACATACAGGCTCTCAACATATCCTCGAGCGTCTGAATCGTACGCTCGGATTGTCCATCCGTCTGCGGGTGATAAGCTGTGCTGAATTTGAAGCGGGTACCCAAGCTCTCATGTAGGCTCCTCCAAAAGTGCGACAAGAATCTGGTGTCCCGATCTGACACAATGCTGACTGGAACACCGTGAAGTCGTACAATCTCCTGCATATATCTCTCTGCCAGTGACTCTGTCGACTGTCCCACTAGGAATGGTATGAAGTGTGCAGCTTTCATGAGGCGATCGACGATAACCCAAATGGCGTTATTGCCCCTAGGGCTCCGTGGTAAGGCCGTCACGAAATCCATGGTAATGTGCTCCCACTTCCATTCTGGTATCGGCAGTGGTTGTAACAATCCCGCTGTCCTCTGATGCTCCGCCTTCACCTGCTAGCATACCAAGCACTTGGATACGAACCTCGCAATTTCCCGCTTCATTCCGTTCCACCAAAAGTGCTGCTTTAGGTCCTGATACATTTTTGTCCCTCCCGGATGCACAGAATAAGCCGAACTATGCGCTTCAGCCAGTACTTCTTCTCGGACATCTCCCTTGGGTACGCAGAGTCTGCTACCGAATATCAGAGAGCTATCTTCATGTATAATCAAGTCCGTTCTCAGTCCGGCTTCTACTTGCGATCTGAACTTTTGCAATTGGGGATCATCCGCTTGTGCAATCTTGATACGATCCACCAGAGAAGACTGTACCTGTAGTTGCCAAAATTGACTGAGTGCGCCCGGTGTAATGACTTCTAGCTCGAGTCAATGGAAGTCCTCAATAATGTTCCTCTGACCGGTCAACATCATGACCGCTGGCTTGCGACTGAGCGCATCTGGTACAACATTCACCTTCCCCGGATGATACTAAAGGTCCAAGTCATAATCTGCCATCAGCTCTAGCCATCGGCGCTGCCTCATGTTTAGTTCCTTCTGAGTGAAGACGTACTTCAGACTTTTATGATCCGTGTACACCTCCACTTTCTCGCCCAAAAGGTAGTGCCTCCAAATCTTCAACTCAAAGACTACCACAGCTAACTCCAAGTCATGCGTAGGGTAGTTCTTCTCGTGATTTCTCAGTTGTCGAGAGGCGTAAGCAACCACTCGACCGTGCTGCATCATGACACAGCCTAATCCCTTCCCTGAGGCATCACTGTGTATCACCAAACCACCGGAATCATCTGGTACTGTAAGATTAGGCGCCGTGGTTAACTTCTGCTTCAGTGTGTCAAATGCCTGAATGCACTCCTCTGTCCACGCAAACGGTACGTCCTTCCGTGTCAGCCTCGTCAATGGTTCAGCGATTCTTAAGAAGTCTTGGACGAATCTCCGATAATAACCTGCCAATACCAGAAAACTCCTGATCTCGGCCACTGACTTCGGCGTTGGCCAATCTCTTACAGATTCTATCTTTATCGGGTCCACCGAGATGCCTTCGCCCGAAACAATATGTCCCAAAAACTGAACCTTGTCGAGCCAGAATCCACACTTGCTTAGCTTCGCATACAGCTTCTCTTCCCGAAGAATTTGTAGAACCGTGCGTAAATGTTCAGCATGCTCTTTCCGGGTCTTCGAGTAGACAAGTATGTCGTCGATAAACACAACGACAAACGTGTCCAAGTACTTTGCAAACACCCTGTTCATCAAGTCCATGAATATCGCTGGGGCATTGGTAACACCGAACGGCATCACAAGGAACTCGTAATGTCCGTATCGGGTCCTGAAAGCCGTCTTGCATATATCCTCGGCTGCTACTCTGATTTGATGATATCCAAAACGGAGGTCCAACTTCGAGAATACCTTGACCCCACTTAGCTGATCGAATAAGTCGTCGATGCGCGGGATTGGGTACTTGTTCTTTATTGTGACCTTGTTCAGCTCCGGATAATCTATACACATTCGCAGCGATCCATCCTTCTTCTTTACTAACAGAACTGGTGCACCCCACGGTGAAGCGCCCGGCCGAATAAATCCCTTCTCCAATAGCTCTTCAATTTGCTTTTTCAACTCCGCCAACTCAACTGGTGCCATTCTGTATGGGGCCTTGGATACTGGGGCCGTACCTGGAGTCAAATCGATCGAGAACTCCAAGATATGAGGAGGAGGTAGACCTGGTAGATCTTCAGGAAATACGTCCAGAAAGTCCCGAACAATTTCTGGGGCTGGGCCCCCATCAATCTCCATAGCTGTCAGCTCCTTGGGCTTGGCTCTGTACTTGGCTGGCTCCAAAGATTCGCTTCCGCCCTCGAAAATAAACTCCGGGTGATTGGGAATGCGGAAGATCACATTCCTTGCACGGCAATCGATAACTGCATGGAAGGTACTCATCCAATCCATCCCGAGAATTGCGTCGTAACTTCCTGTCCCAATCAGAAGGAAATTCGCATAGAATTCCCTGCCACACACTACAACCGGACATGATCTACATTCTCTACTAGATATTATAATGCCATTACCCGTATGTATCTCCCAGCCCTTGGTTAGTGGTTCATGTGGTATGGAGTGTGTATCAGTGAAATGCTCAGACAAGAAACAGTGCGATGCTCCAGAATCAAATAGTACTCTAGCTGGTAAGAAATATACGAGTAGAGTACCTGTAACAACGTCTCCTGACGCCTCTGTCTCCTCGGCGGTCAAGGTGAAAGCCCATCCCTGACCGCGACCTGTAAAGGGTTGCCTCTGCTCCTGTGGCCTCTGTTGCGACGTTCCAGAACCTCCCTGTATCTCTACTCGCTCAGGGCAACCGCTAATCCTGTGCTGACTGGATCCGCAAATCAAGCACTTTCCCTTGGCACGACGACAGTCCTTCTGGGTATGCCCACCTCTACCGCAGTAGCCGCAAACTATGTTCTGTCTCTGGGGGCGATGCTATGGTACGAACGGGCGCTTCATTTGTGTCGTCCCAGGCCTGTGAACCGGTATGGCTCCTCGAGAAGGTGCATGGGTACGTGCTGGAACGACTGGGGGTTTCCTGAACTTGTTGATCAATTGCTCCTGAATTCTCGCCGCGTTGAGTACCTGTGCGAAAGTCTGCAACTCCAGTGATGCAATCAACTGCTGCAACTCGAAATCAAGCCCCTGTAAGAAGCGTCTGGCCCTGGTGTCCTCTGAGGCGACCATGTATGGAGCAAAACGGCTCAGACGGTTAAACTCTGCCGCATATACGTCCACTGGGCGTCCATTCTGCTTCAAAAGAATAAACCTTTTCTCCATCTCTGCCTTGGCTGTGGAAGGAAAATAATGATCCAGGAAGCACTCCTTAAATTTTCCCCATTCAATCGGCCCGTCCAGCCTGCTTTCTTCCACTGACCACCATGTACGGGCTTCATCTTCCAATTGGATCTTTATCACGTCCACCCTATCTTCCTCTGGAACCCTGGCGGCTGTCAGTAAGTTCTCTATGTTCACCAGCCATTGCTCGGCCTCAAGGGGTTCAGCTAGCCCTGTGAATGCAGCTGGATGCAACCGTCGGAAGTCTGATATGGTACCAGCCCTAGTATGATAGACTGGTGGGGTAGCGCCCTCGGGGGCGGTAATGAGTGCGGAGGGTCCTCCTGCAGCGGTAATCGCCCTGAGCCCCTCAGCGAGTAAGTCTGTCTTCCTCTCCTGAGCTTCCGCGAGAGAGGTCAGTGCACTAAGTATTCTTTCCGTGCGGTCCTGAGAGCTGGAGTCCTAGGAGGGGTCGTTCGGGGACGTCATATCGCTAGAAGATTCAAAAGGATAAGATCAGATTCCAGGATGAAAATCAAGAGTAGTGAAACGAAAATAACGTAATACAGTATAGTTAATGTTATCCCTTGATACTAAATCTGGCTCTGATACCAACTAAACCATGTCACGCCCCGCTTCCCAAAATACGGAAAACGAGGGATGACTAGGCCAGCCATGCTCCTACGGTCAAGGAATAATCCCGCCGTAGTCACACTTCAGCTTCTAGCATTACATGGTAATCAGTAAATAAAGCACAGTAGTAAAGGAATTACATCACTAAATTATTACATTAAGATCCATTATTTCACAAATTACAAATAACAAGAAGAGTTACTAACCGAGCTCAATTACACAATCTCTTTTATGGAAAGCAGTAAAGGAAGAAAAGTACTCCAGACTAGACCTCCGTGAGCTCGAAGATAAATCTGTCTCCTGCGCTGGTTCTTCCACGGAATCTGAGCATGCATACTCAGGTCGTCAGAGCGACACAATAGCAATATTATTATAATAAGGTGAAACGAGTAAATGAGGTAATAACAGTGAAAGTACAATGCGAGTAATCACTATGTCACTATATGATGCAAAGTATGATCTGTGTCCCTATCAGTCCCTAGGTCATGTTTGAAATCGCATAGTGGAAAGGAGGATCATGTTTAACAGGAGTCTCGTACATACCCGAGACAACGACCCACATGCCCGGGACATAACTCTGTCAGCCGGATCGCTAGATCCTACCTAATATATATATCACTGCTCGAATGATCATCCTCTAAAACACGGTCCCGCTAAATAAGATTCTCTTTCCACTTCGATTTCCCCTTTTTCCCAGGTTTACACTATTTATGATTTTGATTTAGTCGTGTACAAGTATACCACTGGCACGGTTTTATCACTGTTCACTGTATCAATCACTGTCACGAATGTTCACTTTCCATGGTGTACTCGACACTCCTAACCAATATCACTCACGCACGATAATGCAATTTCCTCTGAACACTAACACGCACTAACACTATGTATATAGCAAATGGGGTAAGATATATGTATGTATGCCATTAACAAGCTAAGTATGTTATGAATCAATATGCACGCCATCAACTTACAAAATTTGCATAAATTCATATGTTAGGAATTCAACGAAATGATACAAATACGATAAATAGAACACTCTGTCAGCAGTTCATCAAAATTAGTTTCAGTTCGATCGGGTTTCCGGTGTTGAAGTTACAGCCATTTCATTTTGAGTGCTCGCGGCTGGAAATTCAGTTTCTGAACTGAATGTCCGTTTCGCGACACAAATTTCACCCAGTTGGGTTCAGAATTTAGCGACGCTACAGTTGAATAAAATCTAGGGTTTTCAATGGGGTATTCAACCCAATAGACGTATTCTTAATCGCGTCTGTACGTCAAAAGTTATACACTGTTTAACATTAGTATGTCACTTCTGAATCTGTTCTGGACTGTTATACGTCCTGCCCTCTTTATTTACAAATTAAATAGAAAACGATGATGAAACGGAATGAAACAACTTGTGTTGTTTAGCTAACAGATTCACCTTTAATACTCTGCAGAGTTCTGTAACATAAAAATTCAGGAAACAAAGTGGCATGCATTATGGGACAGTAAATAATAATCAGAGTCACTCTGGACTGCAGTCCAGAGCCGCACTCCGATCCAAATATCGTCACAGTTTCAGTACAGAAACCATTAGAAACTTGCATAGGGTTAAAGTTCATCGAGTCGGCTTCGATTTAAGCCCTCGAACGCATCATTTCAATATGTACATAATTTATGGGAATTTTAACAACTTTCAGATACGTGAAATTTCTAGTTTTACGGGTATATTTGGGGGTATTCATTTTAGTCACTAACAGTCGTATTTTCCAGTGAGATTTCTACAAGATATTCATCACTACATGGGCCAGCATAGACAATCTAATTTCGTCAAATTAGGTGAGTATTTTCATTGGGATCATGCATCGAACATGTATGTCGTTTAATTTTATCGGGAATTGTAATTTCATAACTTATATGTTTGAGTTTGTAACACGAGTAAATTAGCATGTAGCAAGTAAAATACTTGCCTGGAAACATTTCGTGGATGCACGGCGGCGGCAACGACACGAACGCGCGTCGAACGGCGTGAACTTTTTTTCACGACCTTGGCTCGCGATACGGTTTTGACGTCGAAGCTGCCCGGAGGTGTTTCACGGTCACTGGAAGCGGAGGGGGTGCTCAGTGGTCCTCTGCGAGTGCGCTGGGGTCGACGACGATCGGCAGCGGCGCTCCGGCGATGAGCAACAGGGTGTCGGGTTGTGTGTGTGGGTTCTTGGGTTTTGGAAAGAAGTAGAGAGAGAGGTCGGGCCTGGGGCTGGTTGTGAAGATGATGATGCTGGGGAGAAGAGGGTGTAGATGTCGACGACGTGGTGGGGAGATCGCTGGCGTGAGGGTGTAGGGTGGTGGTCGAATGGGTGCAGAGAAGTTTGGGTGTGTAGGGGTTGGGTGTGCAGGGCTTCTCAGCTGATGGAGGAGGAGATGTAGAGGGCGAGGGGGATGAATGAGGGGTTGAAGTCGTCGTCGTCGACGGCGAGAGTGGTGGGTGATGGAAGTAGTGGCTGCGGGAGTGGGTGTTTGAGAGAGAGGTGAGGAATTTTGAGAGTGAGAGAGAAGTGAGGGTGTGAGGGAGATAGGGGAGATGAGGGGAGGAGTTGAGGGGATCGCGAGGGGGTAACGGCAAGGCGTGGGCGTGGGCGTGGGCATGAGGTGCGACGAAGGGAGTGGGTCGGGGAAAGTTACCGTTGGGGTAGAAGAAGAGAATAGAGGTTGGTCGGGTCGGGTCAGGAGGCGCGGGTCACGGCTGCTGGGCTGGGCCGCAAGGATTTCATTAGGTTTTAAAGGTTATAAATCTTTTGTTGTTTGGGCTGAGGAAAAGAGAGTAGGCCAGGGATTAAAAGGATTTTATTGTTAAATTTTTGTTGGGCTGAGGGGAAGCGGGCTGGCTGGAAAAGAAAGATTTTAAATTTAAAAATGGCCTGAAGGAATAAAAGGTGGGAAATTATATATTTTTGGTTTTAGTTTTGGTTTTAATTGGTTTTAAATTTTGGGTTTTGACTTTTAGGGTTTGGGAAATTTTAAATATTGGAATTTAAGCAACCAATTTCCCTACAAAATTTTACGAGGGAAAAGAAAAGGAAAACTCGAGGATTTAGGAAAAAGAAAACTTTTATTAAGATGGGAACGGGGATTTACACTAACTGATAACAAATAACCGTCAGATTAGAATACGGTATCACATACTCGTATTTAATCAGGCCCCCGCACATATCAACATATGTGCCCTAATTCGTTTCGCCTGAACTAGGAAACTTCTGTGTGAGACTCTAAAGACTCGTCAATATGCCAGCAGTAGGTAATGATCACATCAGTTACCCACAAGCCGTCAACGGTACTAGCTGGATGTAACGGCTACCCAGATATTGAGAGAATAAAAGATCAACAAGAAAGCTTGTCCAAACTCCCATGAAGCCTATAAGTAATACTTACCGTACAGTCCGGTCTCTTCGTCTGATATGTCGCATATCGAGTCTAGGGGTGGAATCGTCAGACCCCAATAACTTGATAAGTCATGTCGATGTGTGGGCTATAATGGTACGAAAAACTACTGATAACTCTTACCAGTAAATCTCATCAACAGCCTTTGCCAGGGACTTTCTGTTATAGCCAATCGAGCATAGTGCAACATCAACTCCCTATACTGGAAGAGACGAAATCCCTCCTATCGCTCATTGCCTCTATGTGACTCGGGACTGTACCCAAAATCCTCATGTTTGCACGACTCCTTTGAGCCGTGGTACGGAGGAAATCAAAGCACAGTGGGAACCACACAAGACTCTATTATGATCTTGGGTCTACAAACTAATATGTACCAGTGTCACAAGAGAACTGCTATCTGACGATAGGTATAGTACCATCTAGGAGTTCTCGATGAATCATGTTCGGTGTACCCATTCTCTAATGAGTACCCGTGTACAATCTTTGATGTCAAACACCAATGGTTATGGGATCAACCATCCCCCCATACATGGTCAAGAAACATACACACTAGTCTACTCTGGAATATCGATACTCTGTCTCGATACTCCCTCGACAAGGAACTGTTAAAGGATGTGCTTGTAGACTACACAAGTCCCAGTAGTATAATCCACATCATAGTCCTGGTAGTCAAGCCAACATCCTAAGGGTTTTATCAACATGTATATGAGAGACAGTATAATAATACCAGGGAACATATTAACATAAAGGCAACCAGATAGCATACTATCATGTCAAGCAAAAGAGTCCTCTATATATGTCCAAGCATCCACTATATCATACAATAATGGTCTCTAGGGCATACATATTCCTAACAGAAACTCTGTCTCGGTACACCATCCATAAGCCGTAGAAACTGTCCTTCACCCACTATCTGAAAAATCCGCTTTGCAGCATCATTTGCCAAGGGATCACCAGAGTGGTGTAAGATACACGATCCCCTTCGACTTGCAAAATCCTGCAAATCCCTACGAAGAACACACTTTGCCGAAATCGGACCAAAGAACCATTACACGCTTCTCGGTTTGCTTGGCCTACTGCAACACCAACATTTACATAGTTTAGGACATAGATTCGAGAAAACATACACCCATGACTTCTCTAAGAAGCCAACGATAAAGGAAAAAACTGGCTCTGCCTCAAGAAAGAACTTGTGTTGGACCCAAAATGTCGGTGTGAACGAAAAGAACTAGCATCTCAAACCCCACCGAACTTCTTCCCTAGAACAAAACTGTGATATAAATCTCGCTTGTCGAACTCTACATCTCCGAGGAGCTACTTCATGCGAATCACCTCCAAACCCGCTTCCCTAAATTGGACACAGTCCGAAACACTCGAGCTAGTAGCAACTGCAACTGCTCATCTTCTACGACCGTCTGTCCCTGAAGAATAAACAGATGCTTCACTTTCTTTGCCTCTATGACAATAAGAGTGCCTTTGGAAATCATCAAGGAATTCTTGTCGATCACGCACTTGCAACCAATCTTGTCTAAAGCACCTAAGGAAATCAAGCTTTTCCTTATATCTAGCGCGTACAGACCGCAATCTTAAGGAAGCGAACCGTCACTGCCCTCGTCTGTATCCTCCACCGCAACCACAGAAGAATCAACTAGCTTTCCCTTCTCCTAAAGCTTCGGACAATCCATCTTCCAATGCCCTTTCACATTGCAATAATTGCACTTGTCATCATCTCGGCTTCTTGACTTGCCCTTGGAACCACCAAACGACTACTTCTCAGAACGATCCTGAGTGGACAACACATCGCCGAGACACTCCCTGTCACCCATCACCTTATGCCTCAACACCTCATTGTGCAAACCCGTCTTGACATCCTCTGACGAGAGTTTTTCTCGGTTGTACACCATCGATTTCATGAACTGGCCATAACTAGGGGTAAAATAACATAATAGGATCATAACTTAGTCCTTGTCCTCTATCTTTACCTCCGCATTACGCAAGCCCATCATGATCTGGTTAAGCTCGTTTAGTGGTCTTTGACCGATGTCCCCTCCTTCATCTTCAAGGTGTACAACCGTTGCTTCAAATAGAGACGATTTGTGAGAGATTTCTTTACGTACAGAGCTTCTAACTTGCTCTATAACCCCGCCCTACTGATCTCTTTCTCAACTTCACAAAGAGCTTCGTCGGCCAAATGAAGTTGGATCGAACTGAAAGCCTTATCTTTCACCGCTCCTAACTCTATTATTGTTGTCGTCGCCGGAACTTTTTCTTTTGCAAAAACAATCTTATGCACACCATGTTGCTTTACTAGGGTCATCATTTTCAGCCTCCATAGGCTAAAGTTGCTGCGCCCGACCAGCTTTTTCATCTTGTAGTTTATCGACGTCATGTTTCCAAACACCCCAAAAATACACCAAGCCTGAAGCTTTGATACCACTTGTTATAAAAACTGGTGTACCGCACAGTGATCCTCTTGACGAGGAAGGAATCACACAGGAACAGCCTAACAAACAAATGATCTAGAACAACAGAACCAAAACAGGATCTGGCGTTTTGGGATCGAATGAAAAAGATATAAACTTATAAAAGAGCACACCAAGCAACCAATAACACAAGATATACCCAGGTTCAACCCCCAACTGGACTTACTCCTGCAACCGCGACGAGAAACTTCCACTAGAGAAAGAATTACACGAGATACACTGACTCATTCGACACCCCTTCGATACAAAGTAAATCTCTCATAACCCCCCCCCCCTCTCTATCTCTATGCACACTTGTAGAGACCCTTCACTACATTATGATTGGTTTGATTGATCACTTCAACGATTAATTGAAGAATGCCTTCAAAGATGAAATTATCGCCTCTTAAATAGCCAAAAGCTACAACAACCAGCATCCTCTAGCACTCGTTGCATTCCCACGCAATGTACCCCACATGATTAATGCTAGTTTCTCTACACTTAATGCTATGAAAGAGGATGCATATGTTTTGTGAAGAAAAATATGGTTGCTCCATATTTTTAAGTCTATAGGTATAGGTTGGTGGCGAGTCACATTTTTCAACAACTTTTCCCTTTTAGGTTTCTCTTTAAGGAAGAAGATGAAGTTTTCCTCTATTTTGAGGGGATGGGTTCTTTAGAAATGGGTTTTATTAAAGACAATGAGAAGATGAAAGAGATCCAAAAGGCAATCTCTTTCCTTTTGGGTCTCTCTCTTGAGGAAGAAAAAGACTTGGGCTCTCACCTCAAGAAAGGCGATGAAGGCCACAAACCCTAATATTTTTGTGGTAAGGGAAAAATATCTTATTTCATCATATAGTTGGGTTTAAATACCCTTACACTTTGTGTCTTAGCCTTTGGGCTTTACAAAATTGATTTTTTATCTATTTCTTTTACATTTTTGCACTTTAGCCCTTAGGCTTTACGAAATTTGCTTATTGCTCGCTTATTTTACATTATTTCTACTTTTTAATTTACATGTTTATTTATTATATTTTCCTAATTGCTTGGATGGGTTAGCCCCCTTGCTTGTGCTTTTGGCTTGAGTTTCAACTTAGGCTTCGGGATTTGGCTTTGACTTCGGCCGTAGGTGTAATTTTCGACCCCAACGGGTACATCAAATTGAAGATTACTGAAAATCCACATATTCCTGAAAATTTCATCCGCAAGCATATGATTTCAAAGAATGTTGCATTACGTGATTGGTACAATTTAATCATTCCTAGAAATATACGTGCACAAAAGCAATGAACAGTGACGGTTGTGATTATAAGAAAGGCGGCAAAAAAGGTACCAGTCGGCTATAAAAGATCACGATGACTAGTGGGCGGCGATGGACAACGACTGTCAGTGGTGGCCTACGAGGAAGGAAAACAACAGAAAACAGGCTACGGGCTACAGCGAGCGAAACCTTACCAGCATGGCCGATGATGATGGATGGCAAAGGCCGGTGAAAGAAGATAATAGGGCCACCCCCATCAAAGTTTATAGCATAAGACAAGGATTTTCCCCAATGAAATTGTAACAACCCTGAAATTATTGTACAAATATAACTTGTTTAATGTATAGAAAGGGTATTTCAACCTGACTAGGAGTTATAAGTTAATTTTGTTCAATAAAATCAAGAAACTCCTTATAGCTCACTGGTTAAGACTCTCTACTGTTGTTCTTTAGCCGCGTGTTCGAATCCCATCAGCCCCAATTATTTTTAATATTTTTCCTTTAACGTTTTGGAAGCCCAAAAGTTTGCACGAGCTACACACGGGTTTACGAAACGTTTCAATAGAAAATAGGTATTAAAATAGGACGCACCCAAAACCTGACCCGAGAGAGTGGCACGAGACTCGAGGAAACAAGCCAAAACCAAGCCACTACTTGGCCGAGTTTGGTGGCCTTGGTGACCCCAATTAGGTCTGTCTTGGGCCCGTGTGTCCTTTTGCCTCCCGCCTCTTCATTTCCATATTCTAAAACTCCTGAATTCATCCAGAGAACTGCCCCCACTCATTTTTCCATTAAAAATTCATTTTCAACGTCCCATTTAACACAATCATTACACCATATTAATTCTATTTCTCCTATAAATACCCATGGTTGTCCCAACTCAATTCTATTCTGAAAATCCTCACAAAATTTCTCCCAAAATTCTTGAAGATCTTGCCTAAGTTCTAGAACGTCGAAGCTCTGCAGCTAGCCAAAGGAAGTCAGGTTCCCTTAACCTATTTCCTCCTCTCCATTGCTCCACAACATGCCCAAGTGACGTTGATAGATCGAGCTCGCCCTCTTAGTCGCATTCACGGTCTCGGTTCTTCAAACCGAGGCTACTTCTCTTCAATTCCTCGCTCGTACGAGTACAAGCAGTTCGAGTAAGTTCCCTCCCATTCTTCTTCTCTTTTTGAACCTCTTCCATTCCCATATTGTCGAATCGTTCTCATGCTTGTAGGTAAGTCCTCCATTGAATTCTCTTTTTTGGTTTCTCCTCTCACATCAACGCAAAATAAAATACGTTTTTTTTAAAACAAAGTTTAATTTTAAAAATATATTCATTGTAATTCGACATGTGTATCATAAATTTCCATGCTATGATATCAATTTACAACCCTAGGATCTTACAATCCATGTTTCACAAAATTTTATATGATGTTTGTTATGTTAAACAATATGTAGATTACAAATAGCGAATAAATACCATGAACTTTAAAAGTATCTTTTTTTGATATCTTGATATATAAATCTATAGAAAACTTACGGGGTAACAACCTACCCCACTCACATACACTATGGTTCATAGCACGATATTTTAGATACATATTTAATTCTAAAAGAAACAATTTTCATTAAAATACCATCGCTTTATAAAAATACGTTTTTATTCGCTATTTTTAACACCTTTGCAATTATGCCTCTATAACTCTCGTTAGGGGACTTATTTGTGAATAGTGTGGGTTATCGCACGTCCTTGAGATAGTAGAGTAAAATGCAGAACTCCTCACGGAAAATTCGGTCTCGAAAGGAATAAAAATACGATTTTAAAGAATACGACTTTTAAAACAAACTAAATCGTTAAAATTTTATATAAAGCATGAATCCGTATTTTCAATGAAAACAATTTATGAAAATTATATTTTTAAATGAAAGATTAAATTTTTAAATAAAAATACTATCAAGTTTCCAAAAGTGGTGTTTTCATTAAAATACCATAAACTTTAAATGGTAGGTTTTTACACTAAAATACCACAAAATATAAAATACATTTTTATACAAAAATCTCAACTTTTAAACAACAATTTTTTATTAAAAACTTATTCGAGACTTTAGGACGAATTAAAAACCCTCGATAAATTTTAAATGACATTTTTACTAAAATACCCTAAAAATCAAAATATTGGTTTAGATTATGTATTTAGCTTGCAAATTGGTTTGAGCGGCATTTTCTCTTGTCAGTTGCCTTGGGGTTGCCGGAGACAATGATGCACCACTTGCCTCTCCCTAAATATAGATCGTAACCTTAGGGTGGAAATTATCAAACGATAATCGTCTTTGAAAAAGTCACAAATCCTATCGTCCATGTGCAGCAGTTATTGATATTTTTCAAATTCAAGAAATTCACAAGATTAAACCTAGTAATAAGATTTGGCTATAACCGAATACAAACTCAAACATTTTTTTAACTCAAACTCGAATCCAAACTCGAACATAAATTTGAACACTTGAACTTGAATATCCAAACTTGAACTTGAACACTCGACTCGACTTAACTGAATCATGAATATAACTTGACATGAACTTGACATGAATACCTGAAAAACTGATTACCACTTAAACCTGAACTTGTACTCTTTATATTCATGGATTCGGCTAAGACCTATAAATTTAAACTATACACTACAATACGCAGGGATAAAGGGTAGGTTGGTACGGAACGTATATCATGGCACGAGAGGTCACTTTAAAATACGCCTAACCTGAATTCATGTGCCGTTGTCCCATGGGTTTTGACGAGTCCTTGTACTTCCTATTACCTTAGTCCACGAGGTATTTTGGACTCCTCTCGTATACACGAATACCTTCTTCATCAAACTACAAACAACTACATTAGAATAGCTACCTTATACACATAAATGACATGCTTAGATACTTTCATTTACAACCTTACATGGTCACATTTACTTGATTTCTATTCATTTTACATACCATTCAGTCATCTTTATTTATTTCTTTTGGGGACTTACTGTGCGCTGGTTCGCTGACGACATTCATCTCTATTTCTTTTACTTGGAATGTTCGTCAGGAGGACCGAATTCTGAGGAATTGAGCCGAGCCAGGAGGACTTGGACCAGCTCACAACCCGGCCTGACTATTAGTTCCCCTTTTCTGCACTTGCTTTCTGTATGTCATTGTTTAGGCACTTTTCAGTCATTGTATCTTTTATTTCAGGCAGTTGTACTTGAATTTAAATGTAAATAAAGTTGCTGTTTTTTTATTACTCTTGTTATTTTTGCACACTGTTATATTGCTTATATACGCTTAACGTATTTATTAAGGGAAATGACATTCTCATGGTAAATACGTTGCAGGTCTCGTCACGTACCGTTACCGTCTTCTGGGAAGCAGGACGTGACAGAAATAGGTACAAATTGTTTTTATTCTTAAGCTATAAAAAACCTCTATTTGGTTGCCATACTTGAAAATATGGAATCTTAATTCCTGAACTGTTATCTCGAAGGTGCGCTTGGTAAAATATAATCTAGGTGGTAATTTTAGATTACCATAAAATATTACCATACTTATTTAAGTGTAAAATATATTCCCAGGAATATAGGATTACCATGATAATCAAATAACCTTATTCATGGTAATTCTATTCACCCCCAAACATGTGTATATCCTAGATTATCACGAAATATTCCCGCCTAACATGAAATGGGCCATGACCATCCGCTGCCGTCCTTCCTCGCCACCCTCCGGTCGGCCGGTCCTGCCGTCCATCGTGGGTTGTCTATCGGCTGGTCTGTCGTCGATCGGATGTTCGTCGCCGGACGGCCGCCGGTCATCGTCGATCGTTCACCGGTCAGCCCGCCGCCGATCAAACATTCACCACCGGCTGGCTATAGTTTGTTGCCAGTCTTCTACTGGCCGGCCCCATCGCCTATTGTCGGCTGCTCGTCGGCCCACCGCCGATCAGCCGTTCATCATCGGCATCGACGCCAGTCAATGGTTGCACATATATATATATTACCCTAAATGATTAAAGTATATCAAGCACGGTGATTGGTGCAATTTATTGTACATTTATATAGCCTAACTTATCTTATTTTGCCTATTTTATGCTGTTTCGGGTTTATTTTGTCAATTATTATAGATTACAGGGCTAAAAAGGAAAAGTGCGCAAAAAACTGTTTACGTACGTTAAATGGAGACTTGATTGAAGCTAAACAGAAATTAAAGAGCAAATTATCAAAAATAGGACGTGGAACAGGATTCTAGAAGACCGGATAAAGACATGGAAAAAATCTGAGGACCAAATCCTACTAAAAGTCAGATATATCCTAAATTTGGCATATTTTGGCCAAAATTATTTTTCGACCGGATTGATTCTCTGAAACTCCTGATTGATATTTTGAAGTCCATGATTGAGATTTTGAGAGTTTTACTTGGGAAATTTGTATATTTTATTATTTGTTCTCCAAACTTCCCTAACCATATATATTAAGATGTAATTCTAGGGTTTGAGATATCTCTCTATAGTTTGATTGTTTTAGGGTTTTGGAGAGATCAAAGATATTTGTGATGGTTATTTTTAATATGAAGTTTGCTTTATTTGATTATCTTTTCTCTTCTATTATAAATAGATAATCTATTTTTTAGGGTTTAGAATTATTCTTTCTATCATGGTTGTGATATTTTAATATCTCTATCTCTTTTCTATTGGTTTTCATTGTGAATTTCTCTTGATCTAAAAGTCTCTCTTTTTGTTTTTCATCTAATAAACTAAATCATATGATGATGGTCAGCGTCTTGAATATGTTTAGGGAAAGATGATAACACCAAGAAACTAGTTAGATTAATGAAAGCGTGACGAACTAAAAATCTAATTAGGGAAGGTAAGGGATGATTTTTAATCAAGGAAATTTAACCTAATTAAACAATGGTAATTTAGAGTATCCGATAATACAACCTAATTCATGAATTGACAACTTGTGGGTTAGTTTGTAGAAGGCTAAAACTAAGTTATTTTTAGGGTAATTAGAATAACATGTTTTAATTCTTTTGCTAGATGATGTAGTGTGATTGATTTGGTAGATCTTTAAACGTATGGTTTATGTTTTCTTTTATTGATATTTCATTGTGAAACTAGATTACTCTATGCTTTATATAATTGATGGTTAATGTTCAGTTGAAAATATTGCAATTTTGAACATAACAATTTCCTCACTTTTCTAAACATCTAAGGGTGTTTATTATAAATATAACACGGATTACAAGTTCGTCTGGAAAATACCAAATACCACGTGTTATACATTATAATCAATATTCTGGAAGGAAATTATGTGTTTATTATTTGAAGCATGATATTGTATATCTCAACAATCTTCAGTGAGATTTTGTGCAGAAAATAATTTCAGGACAGATATCGGAATCGCAAATTCGCCGACAAAATTGCAGCAAATCAAAGTGTTAAATTCTGGCAGAGATTCAGAAGAGATAAAAAGATCCCAAATATCACATATAACCCCAAAGACCAACAACAGAATACACGAAAAAAATGAAGCTCTGTTCTCACCAAACGGTCGGGGATCCGCGGCCGAGTTAAGCCGATCCGCCGCGGATCCGCGGCCGAGTTAGGGCGTCGGCGATCAGGAATTCTCCAGAAACTTCTTCTCAATGACCTAGCTTGCTGGGAACGCTTCATTGTAACAAGCTTCTTCTGGAAACTTCTCTACAAAAACCTAGCTTGTTGATCAAGCTTCATAACTACCTAGCTTATTCTAGAAGCCTCCTTGTAACAACCTAGCTAATGAGAGAAGCTTGATCTAGGGCTATAAAAAGGGACCTAGGGCTAATGTTGTGAGGTTGTTGAAGAGTGGTTGAATTTTAGTAGACATTTAGCACACAAACCAAAACCAGATCCAATTCAATTCCAAATCAAATCGAGAATCGTTGAGATCAATATCAAGCAACAACATTCAAGATCATTTATGTGAAGCCGATCATCATCAAGAGCACGTGATCCACGATAGATCCAAGTCTCACGAAGATCGAGCAAAGCGAAAGTCGACGGAGAAATTACCTCTTCAAGGGAGCGATCGAGAGCACTTCTTGTAACCTCGAATTGAAGGAACGTGTAATTTGAAGTTGATTAATAAAGGTGATCAATTGTTAATTCTTGCTTTCTTTACATTCATGCTGTTGCGCCACGGCAGCGCCCCGGCCGTCTATCCGAGGCCAAAATGCGGAATCAAAATTTTTCATAACTTTAAACTGGCGCTACCGCGGACAATATACCCGGATCGTAACCATTAACCGATACTAGCAATCAAGAGAAAGGGTGAGAGATATACCGAGTGATCCGAGTCCTCCGGTCTTCTCATCATCGTCCCGATCTCCCGTGGAAACTCCGGTCGTCGCCTCCTTGCCGGAAGGGCACCACATCGTCTGCATCTTTTACGGGCTCCCACCTCAATACCGAGGCAACTCGGGCACGAAGCTGGCTAGTCGACGTGCCCAAGGTTTGCTGTAGAAAGTGTATAGGCTATGTCTCACTTGGGTTTTATTGCCTTGATGGAGGGATCGAAGGAATGAACTTTGGAGTGATGTGAGAAATTTAGTAGCAAGAAGAATGAGATGAAAATGAATTCCTCATACAAAATGAACCCTCTCATTTTCTCTCCCCACTCCCAAAAATGTGTGACCGGCCATGGACATAAGGAAATGGTGGAGGGAATCACATAACATATGAGGGAGGTGAGTGTAGTAAAAGTGAAAGGTGACCACATCATAAAGCAAAGCTCACATCAACCATTCTAATCACTTCTAATCTCATAAAGCAAGTGATGAGAAGGAAAAAGAATCTCATCATGAAAAGCTATCATGATGCCACCAATATGCAAGATACCCCCTCCATAAATGTTATTTGCAAACTTGCAAATAATCCCCCTCCATCGGAAAGTCCGGCCGGGAAAGAACAAAGGAAAACCGGACGGAACGGAATGCAAACTGGCAACTCCAGAAAACTGGTCCCGTAATAAATTACGGGAAAACTCCGATACTGTGCATACACACCCGCATCTGTATTCTGACCGGATACAAATGCAATGAGACAAAATCTACACTGTACTAAACTAGGACCGGCTTAAACCAAAGCCGGCTAGTAAAATCCGTTCGATCCTGATCCGTGCAATACCGCACGTATCTGATCGAACCTTGCCATATAACTATACGGCCACTAGTACAAACCGTCCGATCCTGATCTGTGCAATACCGCACGTATCTGATCGGACCCTGCCATATCTCCATACGGCCTCTACAGCGTTTCGCCCGAAACTTGAGTAACTGAATGTGTCGTGGACTCTAAAGACTCGTCAATACTATGGCTGTGGATTTAACCACTGGCACGTCAGAGGTATAAGCCAATACGTGACGGGCCACCAGCTATTGACCAAAAGGGACGTCGATGAGCGAACTCATCCTGACACTCTACTGAGCCTGTCAGTGACAATATCCGTACAGTCCGGTCCGTTCGTCTATGAGTATCGCATGTCGGGCCTAGGGGGTTGGTAAAAGTCAGACCCCCAAAAGCGGTACAAGTCGTGTCGGAGTGTAGCCCAGAACACCCTGAGATACTACTGGAATACCTACCAGTAAATCTCCTGCCTCGGCCGAGGGCTTTATGTAATGGCTCTCCTAGACACAGCGCGACCTCACCCCCAATACCGGGAGAGACGAACCCCTGAAGATCCGCTCACTGCCTCCATGTGGCTCGGGACCGTACCCAACTAAAACCTGTTTGCACGACTCCTTTGAGCCGTGGTAGGGTAGTAATCAAAGCACAGTGGGAACTCACACGAGACAAATGACGATCCCCAGGTCGATGAACTAACCTGTACACATGTCACCAGGAAACTGCTATCTGACGTCAGGTATAAGACCAACTAGCATGTTCCCGGCGAGTCCTGTCCGGTGTACTCATAACCCAATGAGCACCTGTATACATCTTAGGTGAACCAACTGACACCAGTGGCTTGTGAGACCGGCCACCGCCCCTCGTCGGGGTCTCGACTGTATACACTAGTCTACTCTGGAGAATCGATGCCCTGTCTCGAAACTCCCACGACTAGGGACCTTTTAAGGATGTGCTTATAGACTACCAGCTCTCACGTATATGATCGTCATCATACTGCCGGCAGTCAAGCAAGAATCCTAGGGGCTCTATCAGCGTGTAATAGCGACCTGTAAGGTCACCTGAAGCAGTACACGATGATAAAGGTAAACCAGATAGCATACTATCATCTCGAGTAAGACTGTCCTACCGGGATAGGTCCTCCCTCAATCATTGCAATCACGTGCCTATGATCCAATAATTGACTCTGAGGGCACTATCTCCAACAATCTCCCACTTGCACTCAAGGCTAATTATTGCGATGTCGCATACTCACAGCCCGTGTGATACCGAACACCTAACTCCTCTACTAGTCAGTCTCACAAAGCTCGTTTGCGAAACTATTGCGTTCGAGGAATAGCCTCAGTGAGTGGATCCGCTGTGATGTTTCTTTCTATGTCTCTCTATATCTCAAGTTCGCGGAGAAATCCATCTCCCGAAATGAGCAATACCTGTCTTAGAGTATGTCTGGATATCTGATGGGACTTAGCTCATAAATGAACTCCAAATCCAAACTTCTTAAACTGTATTGATAACTGAACTTAATCAGTATCCTGCGCCATGCCTTCCCTCAGTATCCACCTGGACCACATGTCCAATATACTGCCCCTCGTCAGAGGGAAAACTATAACTCTGACAGCCACTCTGCCATCCAGGTCACCTTGGAAGCCTGGAATGATAACCGTCTCCTAAAGGAGGCTGCCGTTATCATATCCCTAGAACATCAACTTATGTTCTAAAACTACTTCCGACTGTTTCTCCAGGATTGGATCAATATCAACTTATTGCATCTACTGCAAGAACAACATCTGGTGTGGTACTTGACATCTCATGATTGACTCAATTGCCTAAGCAAGTGATCTGTCAATCATGCGTATCCCTCTCCCCTTTAGTCTGTAAGACACCTTTAGAGAAGGTGACACCATCAACTGCAGGTACACTACCGTGCCAGGAGTCGTCCATTCTAAATACTCATAGAATGCTGTCAAGGTACCCAGATTGGGAAACTACCCAAATCTAGATCTAAAACCATAGATCTAGTAACCAGAATGTCTGATATAATATCCAAGTCCTGTGTGGAGAAACTACTGTGTGACAACCAAAGTATAACCGATCGTAGTATAGGAATATCACTTCCTACTCTGTGTATGTCATCCAAATACCATGACATCACACCCTACTACCTTCTCAACAGATCCATCCCCTATTCTGATGAAGTCAAACCTATGACTGTCACATAAGAAATAGATGATCTATCTCCGCTATATCTGCTTTAGTCTATAAATAGACATAAGCCTGATTTCCACCAATGCTTCCGCTGCTCCCACCGACTACGACAACCCTCTGGCAGAGTCATATAGACGTGCACTTCTAAAGCTAGTTTAGAACGACGCTATACTCATCCTCCTGCCGGGTCTCGCAGCCTGGAACAACAGCAAAGGCAAGTGTGGGTAAACAAGAACTTCCCTGTCACCGTCCTTGAGGCTACCGGAGCACCTCTCGGGTGTCTGAAGTTACCCACCTTATCTGCGGAGTGGCCAATGGAATGTCAAACCAGATTGAATCTTTAGGTTCCTTATCAAATCTTCAGTAATCGTTTGTGGTTCTGGAATTACTTCCAGTTCTACCATACTCCCACTACTGTTTTCTGAAAAAATCCATTTTTATTAAAACTGTGGCGAGTCTAGAACAATATTACTATTGATCTCCCAGATGGTAGAAAGTCAACCCTCGTCATAGCCTGGGTCAACCTACAAACAGCCATTACAGAAACGTGCCTTGAGTTGTCCAGTGTCTGGTTTTAATCATAAGCCGGACAACTCCCCGTACCTTAACAATGTCAAGATATGAACTGTTCTATATCCAATATAGAAACAGAGGCACTGATTTAATTGAACCAGATTCAAATCATGCAGCTGTCTCCAGTGCATGTCAACTAAATGGAAGGAGGTCGATCGGCGTTACTCAACTTAGGAATGTTTCCAATTATGAGTAACCTGAAAGAGAAGCTAGTTATCTTAATCATTACTATCAACTGAACACCATACACAAGTATCTACATCTTCGATCACTTTGAAGAATCCCGATACTTGCTACACCTGGTTCTCTACTCTATTCAAATACCTATAACTCCTCAAAACTTAGACCCTGTGTTCCTACGAAACACATGTCTAAGAACTAGAGAAGTTAAAAGTAAACAGAATATAGTATGAGGACCAACCCCTCTGTCCTAATGGACACTGGACAATATACAATACTCTGTATAAGTCCGCTGAGTCTAACAACTCTTTCACTGTGCGTCGTAGGTTGAAAACTGTACTTATGGTTAAGAAGAATTACACCGCTGTTTAATGCTCCTTACCTAACCATCCACTGATATAGGTAAATGTCATCGACATAATATCAAAAGGTATATCTCACTCTATGAAAATAGACGTACAGATATATCAATTTGAAATTGGTGCACAACAGCGGATATTCAAAACCAAATATTTGCCGACCGGCAAACAGCCTAGATGATCTCCTCAAATATCACCGATTACAACGAATCCCGATATAATGAGGATGATCATCCTATTCCCAATAACTTACTCCCACTCATCATCTGTAAAACCATACAGATGTGAGAATCATACCTGGTAAATACATACCCTGGAGTAAGTATCTAATCGGAAATCAGTTTTCTTTTAACATTACACAGTGAAACTGAAACATTGAAATGTTTCGGTGGGGTATTCCGGTATTCTTAGTAATGCCTCTTCCATTATCCAGATTCACAACTGTAACCGTATATCTCTTTGCCATCTGTCCAAATCCCTTTATATGTCTTTAGTCATTACCGTCTGCACACCCCTTTAGGCCAAATGGTTTTCTTCCTTCCCTACCGTTCGGCACCAGCCTATGGTTTGGAAGAGGACTATCCAATAAGCATAAAAGGTGTACTGTCCTAATCCTAGGAGCACTCGCAAAGCGAGAGAAGGTGAAGATAAAAGACAACCGAATAAACCTTATTCCTATTTCTCCTGAACCAGAATCCATCCCCGAACTGGAACAAGTTCCTTTCGAGTTCGTATATAACCATACGATGGAGTATCCAAATAAACTGTGGATCTTCGTAGTGATACGGAGTGTCCTGGAGAAATACAAAGGTGATTTAGGATTGGCGAAGAAATACTTGGTTCGGTCGTGAATAGCAGTCGCAATTTATTTTGCCCTCTTACTAATCCCTTGCTTTGTCTTAATCTTAATACCTTCTGCACACCGTTTAGGCTAATTGGTTTTCTTCATTCCCTACCGGTCGGCACCAGCCTAAGGTTTGGAAGAAGACTATCCAATTTGCATAATAGGTGTGCTATCTCCTAAGCCAAGGAATACTCGCAATCTGAGAGAGAAGGTAAAAGGAAAAGACAACTGAATAGTCCTATTCGTTTTCTCCAGAACCGGAAACCATTCTTGAATTCCTTCGAGTTCGTATATAACCATACGATGGTTTTGCCCAATGGAAGTGGACGTTCGTAGTGATACGGGGTGTCCTGGAGAAAAGGGTAAAAGTAGGAGTGGCAATGAGGTCTGCAACTCTGACAATCCAAAAGCCAATGTTTAAGAAGGTTCGGTTAATTTTGGTCACTGAGTCATAGTCTAGGGTCGGGTCAATGGTCGCTGCCAAAGAGAGAGAGAAAAGAAACACTCAGCGTGCACTCTAACCTAGATCAGAATGGTTATCACTTTGTCTAATCTGGAAACCTCCCACTGTACCTCAAATTCTCCTCCAAACCTGAAAGAAGAATTAGTCGGGGTCACCCGAGGAGTAAACTAACTCATCAGTGGGAATCGGGATCCAACTATCATCGCATGATAACTTGACGGAATCCACTCAAGTCACCACACTCCAGAAGGTATGCGCATGTCTGGCAAGTTTCAGTTCTTTTGAAACTCCCGATGTGATTTTTACCCCAAGCGGTTTATGACCTTGACTAGGTCAACAAACCATAAACCGCCAGTCAAGTTCAACCCGTCATTATTCTGGATTGCATTAAACCCATCTGTACGTGCCCTTAACTAGGTCAATAAGGCCGCATGACTGTCTTAACCAATCCTACTTATGCAACAAACAAGTACTACTTAGCTACCGAACACTACGTCTTGACTAGGTCAACAAACGCAGCACGAATACTAAATAATACCTGTAGGAAATGACGGAGGGCTACGGCTGGTTTTAGGCGAAAAACCTTTAACGTAATGAACTTGATATCGTTGAAGGAACTGCATAGCCTTTTATAAAAATATAGTGACGAAAACCTTTGCTAAAGAGGTCACTCCCGGTGAAGGGATCTCGGCTCTTTCCCCGTAGAATGAGGTGCAGGATATTCCAACTGAATACAACGATGCAAAGCAAAAGGCAATCGGCTATAGTGAAGTTATTGCCCTGACGCAAACTTCTGTCCAAGGGGTCACTCCCGGTGAAGGGATCTCGACCCTTGCCTCGTCGACTGAGGAGCAAGATATTCTAACTGAATACCACTATGCAAAACAAAAGAGAACGCCCTTGCAATAACAGCTTTTTGAAAAATTGTTCCAACAACATCAGAATAGGTTTGTTTATCTTGCATTGATCCGAATCAACGCAGTCCCATCAATTAATCACACCAATAAAGAACGAAAATAATGATGTACGTATATGCCATCCGCATTCGCCACTGGGTCCCGTCATCACCCGTTAGGTTACTTAACTAACGACAGAGCGGGGACTGGACTAGCGCGGATGCAAAACATATACAACATCTACTAATATATATACCAATATATTATATTCGCTCAAGGCGTTAAGAATGCAACATCACAGAAATGTACAGCATCACAGAACAATACAGATATCTGGGATCCCCGGGTTTCATAGAGCCGCTACTGAAACCCGACGTTCCCCTGGTCGTGTGGATAGCCTGTGCAATGAAATCCTAGACCCCTACGGGCGCGGCAAGTCACCCGCCAAGACCTGAAGCGAGGCAGCCCCCTTCAGCACCGTGAATGGACCACCCAGCACTTCATGGAATCCGGTAACTTGGGCACCTCTCCTGGGTCAACCTGTACCCCCTACGAGTGCGGCGAATAGCCCGCCAATCCTAGAGTGAAGCCCCCTCCGTCTCAATGCCAAGAGATGCGGGCCCGTTGCCCTCTAGAACCCGGCTATCCATGCACCCCTCCCGGGGTAATCCTAGTACAGAAAGTAAAATATACATACAACGGGTACATCGACCGCAACCAGGTCGTGCCCCAAAAGAATAATACAAACAGGCAGTGACGGCAGTCCACATGTCGGACGCTCGCCCCGCAATATGAAATGTACATATAAAACAAAACTGTACTACCACTGCAACCAGGCTATCCCCACGACCGATCCGCAACATCACAGCAATACACAGAACATCAACGTGAAAGTCACGTTCGCAAATCCGTCTAACCGGGCTATAGCAGTTAGACAGGATTTACCGATCAAGTGACATTCACGGTCGCAGATATAATGTAAATACTGTGAAATAATGTGTTTAAAATATCCAATCGATCAAAAATTAACAAGTGGACCCCCAAGTAATACTGTAGCACTCACAGAAATTCTGGGCCCAAGTTTAATGTTCCAAAACCCCTATTTCCCTGTAAAAAGATCACTGTGAAAAATTGGTCCAGTGAACACACTGAACTGCGGCGGAACCGCGGCGCCAAGGGGGGTTTGGCCGCGGTTCCGCGGCGGTTCTACAGTAACACTCGTCCAAATTTTCACAGATGTCTTATAATTTCATGTACACCATTCTGCAACAACCTGAAAAATTTTTAGACTTCAAAAAAATTCGACAGAAACTGATGCTTGGGAAAAATGCGGATTTTGGAATTTTGGTCGATCGGAAATGTAAACACATTAGAACAAGCTAGACTAGGTTAATGGCATGGCTCTGATACCATGTTGCGCCACGGCAGCGCCCCGGCCGTCTATCCGAAGCCAAAATGCGGAATCAAAATTTTTCATAACTTTAAACTGGCGCTACCGCGGACAATATACCCGGATCGTAACCATTAACCGATACTATCAATCAAGAGAAAGGGTGAGAGATATACCGAGTGATCCGAGTCCTCCGGTCTTTTCGTCATCGTCCCGATCTTCCGCGGAAACTCCGGTCGTCGCCTCCTTGCTGGAAGGGCACCACATCGTCTGCATCTTTTACGGGCTCCCACCTCAATACCGAGGCAACTCGGGCACGAAGCTGGCTAGTCGACGTGCCCAAGGTTTGCTGTAGAAAGTGTATAGGCTATGTCTCACTTGGGTTTTGTTGCCTTGATGGAGGGATCGAAGGAATGAACTTTGGAGTGATGTGAGAAATTTAGTAGCAAGAAGAATGAGATGAAAATGAATTCCTCATACAAAATGAACCCTCTCATTTTCTCTCCCCACTCCCAAAAATGTGTGGCCGGCCATGGACATAAGGAAATGGTGGAGGGAATCACATAACATATGAGGGAGGTGAGTGTAGTAAAAGTGAAAGGTGACCACATCATAAAGCAAAGCTCACATCAACCATTCTAATCACTTCTAATCTCATAAAGCAAGTGATGAGAAGGAAAAAGAATCTCATCATGAAAAGCTATCATGATGCCACCAATATGTAAGATACCCCCTCCACAAATGTTATTTGCAAACTTGCAAATAACCCCCCTCCATCGGAAAGTCCGGCCGGGAAAGAACAAAAGAAAACCGGCCGGAACGGAATGCAAACTGGCAACTCCAGAAAACTGGTCCCGTAATAAATTACGGGAAAACCCCGATACTGTGCATACACACCCGCATCTGTATTCTGACCGGATACAAATGCAATGAGACAAAATCTACACTGTACTAAACTAGGACCGGCTTAAACCAAAGCCGGCTAGTAAAATCCGTTCGATCCTGATCCGTGCAATACCGCACGTATCTGATCGAACCTTGCCATATAACTATACGGCCACTAGTACAAACCGTCCGATCCTGATCCGTGCAATACCGCACGTATCTGATCGGACCCTGCCATATCTCCATACGGCCTCTACAGCGTTTCGCCCGAAACTTGTGTAACTGAATGTGTGGTGGACTCTAAAGACTCGTCAATACTATGGCTGTGGATTTAACCACTGGCACGTCAGAGGTATAAGCCAATACGTGACGGGCCACCAGCTATTGACCAAAAGGGACGTCGATGAGCGAACTCATCCTGACACCCTACTGAGCCTGTCAGTGACAATATCCGTACAGTCCGTTCCGTTCGTCTATGAGTATCGCATGTCGGGCCTAGGGGGTTGGTAAAAGTCAGACCCCCAAAAGCGGTACAAGTCGTGTCGGAGTGTAGCCCAGAACACCCTGAGATACTACTGGAATACCTACCAGTAAATCTCCTGCCTCGGCCGAGGGCTTTGTGTAATGGCTCTCCTAGACACAGCGCGACCTCACCCCCAATACCGGGAGAGACGAACCCCTGAAGATCCGCTCACTGCCTCCATGTGGCTCGGGACTGTACCCAACTAAAACCTGTTTGCACGACTCCTTTGAGCCGTGGTAGGGTAGTAATCAAAGCACAGTGGGAACTCACATGAGACAAATGACGATCCCCAGGTCGATGAACTAACCTGTACACATGTCACCAGGGAACTGCTATCTGACGTCAGGTATAAGACCAACTAGCATGTTCCCGGCGAGTTCTGTCCGGTGTACTCATAACCCAATGAGCACCTGTATACATCTTAGGTGAACCAACTGACACCAGTGGCTTGTGAGACCGGCCACCTCCCCTCGTCGGGGTCTCGACTGTATACACTAGTCTACTCTGGAGAATCGATGCCCTGTCTCGAAACTCCCACGACTAGGGACCTTTTAAGTATGTGCTTATAGACCACCAGCTCTCACGTATATGATCGCCATCATACTGTCGGCAGTCAAGCAAGAATCCTAGGGGCTCTATCAGCGTGTAATAGCGACATGTAAGGTCACCTGAAGCAGTACACGATGATAAAGGTAAACCAGATAGCATGCTATCATCTCGAGTAAGACTGTCCTACCGGGATAGGTCCTCCCTCAATCATTGCAATCACGTGCCTGTGATCCAATAATTGACTCTGAGAGCACTATCTCCAACATATGCATTATGAAATTTCTAATTCTTGATTCTTTTATTTTCATGATGCGTGAGTAAATCTCCGCTTGCTAAGGATTCGAAGGAATTTGGTAGATCAAATGGTGATGAAATCCTAAACTAATCTTAAGTCTTATGAGAATTATGAAATTTAGCAAAAAGAATCGTTAATGACCAAATTTGGAATGAGATCACCGTTCTTGATTATCTCGTTGCAATTTGGGATTAAGTGATTGATGATTCTCTTGGCTAAAGGCTTGATTTGAATGATGATCAATGAAAAGACAAGGGATAGTGAAGGAGAAACCCTAGTTTCTTCAATAGATCCCTAATCTTCATTCATTATCATCGTTCTACTTATAATTCATCAATAGATAAGATGAGTCATTATTAGTATTCATCATTGCTACTAATTCCTATCGAATCCTACAAGCTATTTTACATTTTCTTGATAACTAAAATTGAATTTGGACATTTTCTTGATTACGAAATCTTAAACTCTTTCTTGATTTTCTTGAAATGACAAACTCAATTAAATCTTGAAATCTCATTTTTGTGAATTTTCTTTACTATTTTCTTTCGGCTCAACTAAAGCAAGAACTAATAAATACACGAATCTCAGTGGACGACCCGTACTCATTAACGAGCTACATCGACACCGTTATTGATTGCGGTTATAAATTCTTTGATTGTGATAACACTTTATTCAATCGAATCGAACGATCAAATCAAATGGCGCCGTTGCCGGGGATTGAACCCGGGTCATCCGCGTGACAGGCAGGAATACTCACCACTATACTACAACGACCAAGATGGAAGGATCTCCATCAAATTTTAACACCACTTTGCCACCGCCCGCAGGTGCGCAGACTCTACCGCGTATGCCTCTCCAGGAGAGATGCTACCCTATACGTGGTCCTCTTTCTACTTGTCTTTCTATTCCACCAGCCAAAGGGGATAACTTCGAAATCAAACCACACTATATCAATCTTTTACCAAAATTTCACGGTCTCGAGTTTGAAGACGCATACGTTTTTATCACCAAATTTAAAAACGTATGTGCTGTGATGGGCACTTCACAACTTTCTGTGGATGCTATGAAATTACGTCTTCTCCCGTTCACTTTGTGCGATTTAGCCGAGAAATGGATATATAACACAGCTGCACACTCTATTTCAAACTGGGATGAATTCGTTATAGCATTCCTTAAGAAATTTGATCCCAATCATAAGACCGCCCGTGTCCGTAACGAAATCAATCAATTTACCCAGCTTCCCAATGAACAATTTTGGAAATGTTTTGAACGATTCAAGGATCTGTTAGTCCAATGTCCTCATCACGGAATTCATCGATGGGATCTGTGTCGAATCATATATGAGGTCATTAATCCAATAAAGCAGATGCTTGAAACCATGTGTCAAGGCAATTTCATGTCCAAAGACGATGGTGAAGCTTGGAAATTTTTAGAAGATTTCACTGAAAAAACTTTGCAATGGGAGAGTGTTAGTCAACCATCATCTAGGGGTGGTATCCATCAACTTGATGTTTCCATAGCAGTCAAAGTTGAAATGGCAGCAATGCAAAAGAAACTTGAAGCTATGGAACACAAATTTTTATTAGCCTCACTAAACCCGGTCACGCTCCCTAAAACCGTGTGTGGATACTGTTCCGATCCATCACATTTGACGGAAGAATGTCTTTTGAATTCTCCGTTTCAAGGTCAAGAACACACTAATACTGCTTTTCAGCAAAGACCAAGAAACGATCCTTATTCTTCCACTTATAATCAGGGTTGGAGGAATCACCCTAATTTTTCTTGGAACCAACACCAAACTCAAAATTCAGTTCCAAACCAAAATAACTTTCAAAGGGTCCCTCCACAACAACAACAACCACTACAACTGAGTCAGCACCCCTTCCAATCACAAAATTTTCAAAATCCGGCTAACACTTCTGCACCGTATAATAATTCTTTGCAATTGGCCGGTACCAATAACTCTTCTTCACTCGAACAAACCTTGTATTTATTCATGAAATATTCCATCCAAGTGTCGGCTGATATAAGGTCTTCTATTGATGATATAAAGAAGAACTCCGCCTCCCACGGTGAAAGTATTAAATCGATAGAAGCACAAATTGCACGATTAATTGCCGAAATGAGTGCTAGAGAGAAAGGGAAACTTCCATCTCAACCCCTACCGAATCCTGGACATTCACAACACTACAATGTGAGTGTCATTACAACGTTGAGATCCGGAAGAGTGCTGAATAATCAAGTCGGTGAACAGATTGATATTGATAATGATGAATCTATCAATAACACCACGGCTTCCACTTCCACTTCCGACCCTAGTTCATCTTCTTTCGATCCTATTCTCCATTTTCCTCAAGGCTCGAACCCTCATCCCACTTCTTCTAGTCAATCAAAGACGATCCACACTCCAATTCTGGGATCTGTTCCACTCACACAACCTTCTCCAATGTTGGACCCAGATCTTATTGCTTAAGCTCCTTATCCGAATCGGTTAAGGGGAAACAAACCAAGTCCACATATGGAGAAGATTATGGAACTTTTTAAACAGGTTAACATCAATATCCCTCTCCCAGATGTTATACAACAAGTTCCTGCTTATGCGAAAATCCTTAAGGACTTGTGCACTAGGAAGAGGATGACTCAAGTGCCCAAAAAGGTATTCATGACGAATAATGTTAGCACAGCTTTTACCCCACAATTACCGAAGAAACGTAAGGACCCTGGATGTCCTACAATCTCTATTTCTATTGGGGGTAAAAATATTAACCGTGCTTTACTCGACCTTGGCGCTAGTGTTAAACCTGCTTCCATACTCTGTCTACGAGCAGTTAGGGATTGGAGAGTTGAAACCAGCTCATTGTACTCTCCAAATGGCAGACCGGTCCATCACCAAACCTAGGGGTGAGCTTGAGGATGTGTTGATAAAAGTCGGGGAATTTATATTCCCTGTGGACTTTATTGTTTTCGATACACAACCTGTAGCAAACCCACGGAACCAAATTCCGGTGATTCTTGGTCGGCCCTTCCTTGCCACTTCCAATACTGTCATTAATTGTCGAAACGGTTCCATGAACCTATCCTTAGGGAAAATGACAATTGAGCTTAACATTTACAAGATTGGAAGTCATCCATCTGAACCCTCTGCTCATATTCTTGATGTATGTTCTGTCCACGAGATAGCTCCCAAAAGCTGCAAGGCTGATGAACTTTGCTTTGATGATCTCGACGACATGAGCACATCATTGTTTGATCTTACACATTATAGTGAGGACACCTTTGACGAGTCCACTCCCGAATTTGAACCTTCTGACTCATCACAAGAGTCAGTCACACTTTCTGAGTCTGTATCCTTTGCAGGTTATGAACTTCTTCGAGAATCCGAATGTCATTCACTTACCCCACCTTCTATTGTCTCTCCACCGATATTAGATCTCAAATTGTTACCTTCTCACCTTAAATATGCATATTTAGGTGAGAATGAGTCTTTACCCGTGATCATATCCACTTCTCTAGCCTTAGAGCAAGAGAACGCTCTTTTGATGGTCTTGAGATTTAATCGGCAAGCTTTTGGTTGGACAATGGCTGACATCAAAGGGATTAGTCCCTTAATTGTTGAACATCATATACATTTGATGGATGAAGCCAAGCCAACCCAAGAACCACAAAGACGGTTAAATCTCGTCATGAAGGAGGCGGTAAAGAAAGAAATTGTGTCAAATGCCTTGATAGTGGTATCATTTACCCAATCTCTGATGGCCAATGGTTAAGTCTTATTCATGTAGTCTCTAAGAAGCCCGGCATCACGGTCATATCTAATGAGGCTAATGAGTTGATCCAGACACGCACTCAAACTGGGTGGCGTGTATGTATTGATTATAGAAAACTCAATGTCATAACGAGGAAAGACCACTTCCCTCTACCTTTTATTGACCAGATGTTGGAACGATTAGCTGGACATGAATATTGTTGTTTCATGGACGGATACTCTGGCTATAACCAGGTCCCTATTGCCAAAAAGGATCAAGATAAAACCACATTTACTTGTCCTTTCGGTACTTTTGCTTATAGACGCATGCCTTTTGGGTTATGCAATGCTCCCGCTACATTTCAGTGGTGTATGATGGGGATATTCTCGGACATGGTCGAGAATTTTCTGGAGATTTTTATGGACGATTTCTCAATATTCGGGGATTCTTTTGATGATTGCCTATCTCATCTTGACGCAGTTCTTACTCGTTGTAAAGATAAGAACTTAACTTTGAATTAGGAAAAATACCATTTCATGGTCTAAGAGGGTAGTGTGCTTGGACATATCATTTCACGGAAAGGCATTGAGGTTGACAGAGCTAAGATAGATGTCATTCATAACCTTTCTCATCCCAAATGCGTCAAAAATATACGATCTTTCCTTCGTCATGCAGGATTTTATAGGAGATTCATTAAGGATTTTAGCAAAATTGCTAGACCCTTAACTCTTCTCTTAGCTAAGGATACCACATTTCACTTTAATTCGGATTGTGAGGATGCATTTGACTCGCTTAAAAATTCTCTCACTACAGCCCCTGTTCTATCATCTCCCGATTGGAACCACCCATTTGAGCTTATGTGTGATGCATCAGATTTTGTTGTTGGTGCAGTCTTAGGACAGCACATTGATAAGATGCCACATATGATTTATTATGCAAGTAAGACCCTGAATGATGCCCAAATTAATTATACAACAACCGAGAAATAACTCTTGGCAGTTGTATTTGCATTAGAAAAATTCAGGCCTTACTTGATTGGCTCACCGATTGTGGTTTACACTGATCACTCCGCTTTAAAACATCTTTTATCAAAGAAGGATGCTAAAGGTAGGTTAATATGTTGGATCCTATTATTACAAGAATTTGATCTTGTCATACGAGATAAGAAAGAATATGAAAACGTAGTAGCCGACCATCTTTCACGCATCTCTTCACCAACTGTGACCTTGCCAATTAATGACTCTTTTCCTGACGAACAGCTCTTGACCGTATCCGGCGAACCATGGTTCATGGATATTGTGAATTGTCTTGCAATGGGACTTATTCCCAGCGATTGGTCTAAACAAGACAATTATCGATTTCTATCCCAAGTAAAGCATTTTTACTGGGATGAACCTTATTTGTTTAAATATTTTCCCGACCAAATCATTCGCAAATGTGTCCCTAATGATGAATTCAAGAGTGTTTTGTCTTTCTGTCATAATCAGGCATGTGGAGGTCACTTTGGTCCACGAAAGACGACAGAGAAGGTTTTGCAATGCGGTTTTTACTGGCCTGCATTATTCAAAGATGCATTTGATCATTTCAAAACCTGTCCACAATATCAAAACACGGGTCAGATATCTAAAAGAAATGAGATGCCACTTCAACCGATCTTGGTTGTTGAAATTTTCGACGTTTGGGGTATTGATTTTATGGGTCCTTTTCCCAACTCTTTTGGGAATTTGTACATCTTGTTAGCGGTTGATTACGTCTCGAAATGGTGGAAGCTATTCGTTGTCGCACTAATGACAACAATGTTGTTATTAAATTCCTTAAAGAAAATATCTTTTCGCAATTTGGACACCCTCGCGCTATTATTACGACAACGGGATGCATTTCTGTAATCGGTCTTTCGAGACTTTGATGCGGAAATATGCAATCAACCACAAACTTTCGACACCCTATCATCCCCAAATGAGCGGGCAAGCTGAGATTTCAAATAGGCAGATCAACAAATTCTGGAGAAGACAGTTTCTAAAAACCAGAAAGATTGGTCAACCAAATTGACGGATGCTCTTTGGGCATTTCGTACCGCTTATAAGACTGACCTTGGTATATCTCCTTACGGTCTAGTGTTTGGAAAGGCTTGCCACCTTCCGGTCGAGATCGAACATAAAGCAATGTGGGTCATTAAAGAACTTAACTTCGATTTGAATCAAGCCTGCAACTTTCGGAAGCTGCAATTAAACGAGCTAAGCGAACTCCGCGATGAAGCTTACGATAATGCGATGATAGTAAAGAATCGGACTAAGGTATTTCACGACAAAAATATTTTGAGAAAAACTTTTACCCCAGGTCAACAAGTCCTTCTTTACGATTCCCGTCTCCATCTTCATGCGGGTAAGCTACGATCTCGTTGGAAAGGACTATTTGTTGTGCGGTATGTCTACCCGCACGGGGCAGTTGAAGTTAAAAACAGAAAAAACGGTATAATTTTCAAAGTGAATGGGCATAGATTAAAACCGTATCTCTCCACTGACCCCACGGAGAAGCTCCTGTTTTTACAGGAGCCGATTTATAATGATTGATTTTCCTCCACCTCACCTCCATGTCTCGGTAATATTGTCTCATTTTTAGAATGGAGATGAATCATTTGTAAATATAAATAAAATATAAATAAAAAAATAATAATAATGCAAAATTGTAAATAAATAAAGTAAAAAATAAGTTTGGGGGAAGATTTTCACTTTCTTTTATTCTTGTCCCCGTTAATAACTTTTCCTCCCAAGCCTACTGGTTTTTTGAGATTTAACATATGACAACAATAAGGACGCTGCTGTAAACAGGTTTGGGGGAGGTTTGTGCTTATTTATGCATCACTTTGCATTACACTTTGCATAAGCATAAAATTTTCACAAAAAAAAAATTTCTTTTATAATAAAAGATTAGAAAGTGAAAAATTACATTTATAAGATTGGAAAAATTTAAGAAAACCAAGAAAATTAGAAGTTTTCTTAAATGACACTAGTAATAAGTAGTTATGAGCCGTTGTCCCAAGTGTTAGTAAGATGAAGGAAGTCACTAATCTGAGGATAAAAAGAAGTCTGAAAAATAGTTCCAATTCTGGAAGCCAAACATCTGAACGTTGATACCCTACTATACGCACTTACACACGTCTTGAAACTCGGGATAGTAGAGGATACCTTGAAATGCTCTTGTCTAAAAGCCAAAGTACGAAGAAAATAAAAAATGAAGCATAAAAGTATAAAATGGTGAAGAAAAATGAACACTGGTTTTGTAATCACCAAGGCAGTATAAAAAAATATAGCGAGGGTACTTCATCACCTAATGCCTTAGACCAACTGATTTGGGAGTCACTGCTAAGCCTTAGGTGTTGCAAGATGAGAAAATTGCTAATTACGCCTAATATGTGAGTACATTTAATAATTGGTCAGTTGGTACCTCAAGAAGTATTAACGGTCGCATGAAAAATGTGTGAGCAATTCCATCTAAAATATTCACCAACTAAGAAGTACTGAGGTAGATGGACAAGAGTATAATAGCTTGAATTGAATTCTCCGAGTGTAGGGATGTCTTTTACACACACGTAGGGGTATATGATTTGTGTTTGGAAGAAAGGTAGGGATGAAGAATAAAGGCGATATTTTATTGAGAGATGATGTGATTTCTAACACCTTTTCATGACTATTAAGATAGGGCTCATAACAACCGAAAAGCTAGTGTAGTTAGAAACTCTGATTTTCAAAGTCTTTCTTTTATAATTCCTATCTTCATATGTAACTTTCACAGTCTTCCTTTTATTATAGGATTTTGTGGGTGCAATCCACTGAAAACCCTCAGGAGACAGCACTCCTCCTACTAGGGACACCTAGGGGTTTAAAGACTTGTTGCACGTGCTCAGTGCAATCGTGTTTGCCTATGAAAGTGTGCTGGTTAGTTTTTCATTTTCTTTCTATTTTCTCCTTCTCTTGAATAAAAGAAGTTTGCTCGAGACGATCAAAATCAAGTTTGGAGGAATTTGTTCAGTCGAAAATATTGCAATCTTTAACATAACAATTTCCTCACTTTTCTAAACATCTAAGGGTGTTTGTTATAAATATAACACGGATTACAAGTTCGTCTGGAAAATACCAAATACCACGTGTTATACATTATAATCAACATTCTGGAAGGAAATTGTGTGTTTATTATTTGAAGCATGATATTGTATATCTCAACAATCTTCGGTGAGATTTTGTGCAGAAAATTATTTCAGGACAGATATCGGAATCGCAAATTCGCTGAAAAAAATGCAGCAAATCAAAGTGTTAAATTCTGGTAGAGAATCAGAAGAGATAAGAAGATTCCAGATATCACATATAACCCCAAAGACCAACAACAGAATACACAGAAAAAATGAAGCTCTGTTCTCACCAAACGGCCGCGAATCCGCGGCCGAGTCAGGTCGATCCGCCGCGGATCCGCGGCCGAGTTGGGGCATCGGTGATCAGGAATTCTCTAGAAACTTATTCTCAACGACCAAGCTTGCTGGGGACGCTTCATTGTAACAAGGTTCTTCTAGAAACTTCTCTACAACAACCTAGCCTGTTGATCAAGCTTCATAACTACCTAGTTTATTCTAGAAGCCTCCTTATAACAATCTAGATTATGAGAGAAGCTTGATCTAGGGCTATAAAAACGGACCTAAGGCTAATGTTGTGAGGTTGTTGAAGAGTGGTTGAATTTTAGTAGACATTTAGCACACAAACCAAAACCAAATCCAATTCAATTCCAAATCAAATCGAGAATCATTGAGATCAACATCAAGCAACAACATTCAAGATCCTTTATGCGAAGACGATCATCATCAAGAGCATGTGATCCACGATAGATCCAAGTCTCACGAAGATCGAGCAAAGCGAAAGTCGACGGAGAAATTATCTCTTTAAGGGAGCGATCGAGAGCACTTCTTGTAACCTCGAATTGAAGGAACGTGTAATTTGAAGTTGATTAATAAAAGTGATCAATTGTTAATTCTTGCTTTCTTTACATTCTTGCATTATGAAATTTCTAATTCTTGATTCTTTTATTTTCATGATGCGTGTGTAAATCTCCGCTTGCTAAGAATTCGAAGGAATTTGGTAGATCAAATGGTGATGAAATCCTAAACTAATCTTAAGTCTTATGAGAATTATGAACTTTAGCAAAAAGAATCGTTAATGACCAAATTTGGAATGAAATCGCCGTTTTTGATTATCTCGTTGCAATTTGGGATTAAGTGATTGATGATTCTCTTGGCTAAAGGCTTGATTTGAATGATGATCAATGAAAAGACAAGGGATAATGAAGGAGAAACCCTAGTTTCTTCAATTGATCCCTAATCTTCATTCATCATCATCGTTCTAGCTATAATTCATCAATAGATAAGATGAGTCATTATTAGTATTCATCATTGCTACTAATTCCTATCGAATCCTACAAGCTATTCTACATTTTCTTGATAACTAAAATTGAATTTGGACATTTTCTTGATTACAAAATCTTAAACTCTTTCTTGATTTTCTTGAAATGACAAACTCAATTAAATCTTGAAATCACATTTTCTTGAATTTTCTTTACTATTTTCTTTCGGCTCAACTAAAGCAAGAATGAATAAATACATGAATCTCAATGGACGACCCGTACTCATTAACGAGCTACATCGACACCGTTATTGATTGCGGTTATAAATTCTTTGATTGTGATAACACTTTATTCAATCGAATCGAACGATCAAATCAGTTAATGAATTAAAACATTGGAATTAAAAAAGGATAGAATCATATAAACCAACCAAGATAGTAAAGGTAATTCGACACCCTAGACTTGCTTTATTATTAAAACCCACTTTTATTTTAATTTGCAATTTAATTTTTAATTTAATATCAACTATTTTCGTACTTGTTTTAGAATTAATTAAAATTCAACACCTCCCTGTGGATCGATCCTCAAATATTAAAATTGCACGACTGTATACTTGCGGTTAAAATTTAGATACTAATAAAATCTCCATCAAGTTTTTGGCGTCGTTGCTATGGATCGAACCTGGGTTACCTCCCTGAATGATTAAAGTATATCAAGCACGTTAATGCAAGATTTCTTAGAATTAGATACCCGGTCATCCCATTTCTGGGAATGCAAGGATTCCCGATAATCTTCTATTCTATGTACCAAGAGCGACCTTAAGGAATCCACATTTTCTTATTTGGTTGCATGAGAATGACGCTTCGCTAACGCTCGGCTAGAAAGTACCAAACATTGGGAACTTCCCGAGGATGAGTTAGGAACGTGAACAAGGAAAAGCAAGGACCACTTAAATGGAGGAATCAATTGTATAGAGTCATGTTGGTCTTCTTTCTCTTTGCCTTACTCCCAAGCTTTGTTTAGGTGGGTGATTCATTCTTTTCCGGCTACTTTCTCTTCTCTTTAGTCTACTTAAAGTGGCTTACAATCGAGTACAGATTCTAGGTTGAAAGAATCAATGGAACCCTGGTGGGGGTATAGTACAAAGATCGCATTCGGAGGTTGGTGGTATCACTCTCTCTTTCTTCTAATTCAATGCCGGCCTTTGAAGAAAGAAAGACTGTTCTATAGTGTTAAGGCTCTTCGAGACCTCACTACATTCAGATAGGAGTTCACCCAATTACTTGCCTTGTCTTCTAGAAAGTAAGTCGGGTCCCCGTGACTGTGAACGTTCATTTCCAACTTTAGCAATATAATCGGGAGAATAGATCTAGAACTACCCTCAAAGGTTTGTGTAATCGATTACGATAAATTGGATCGGAATTTGCAGTTTTTGGTTCGCCTTCCGTATTTGGCATCCACATCTGCTTCAACTTGCTATCGGACATTTATTTTGAAGGAAGAGTCCCTGCCAGAAAAAGCAAGAAGTGCGGAACTGGATTATCAAACTGTTGCTATCTTTCCTCAATCTTCCAATCTTGAATGCTGAAGGAAAGGCTTGTTCAACTGATCATTTTTCGGCCGGAATACCCCCTCTTCTTAGGATCATTCATGTTTACCTAGATCCTGGAAACAGGTAAATGCGAGCATTATTATATCGTTCACATGTCGAAGTGCAACCTGGAACAAATGCGAAACAAAAACAAAAGAAATAAAAATCTAAAGACGTGCAACTCAAAACGAAAGCATGAACTGTGTTGTCAAAAATTTTGGGGATCGAAACTAACTTGCTACTTTCTTTCACCAAAGCCCGTTCGAGTGCATCTACAACTACTTTCTTTTTCTAGTATCACTTCAATCAATGCAATGAAAGAACCTGAAAGTGTGTCTTAGCACCTCTACTAGGTCACCATATGCATCAAGTATGCAATTTTAAAAAATCTAGAGGTCTAAGCTACGCTAACCTAGAATCAAACTAGAGAATTAGGGTTTATAAAGCAAGTAAACAAGTTTAACACTAAGTGAAGAGGGTTACAACCATTGTAGACCAAGTCCTTCACTTCTAAAGCTCCAAGTAGTAGTTCCTACGCTCCAAGTAGTGGTTCCTAGAACTCTTCTTGGCTCCACTTGAAGAATGGAACGAGCTTACTCACGGATCTTCGAAGCCGAAGATGATCCACCTTGAAGTTTCTATAACTCAAACTAACTCTTCACTAATCAAAGAATTAGTGAAGCAAACAACCTAATCTTATAAGCTAGATGAGAGTAGGTTGATGAAATAGGAATTTTGCTCACTTTAGAAATCACTTTCTCTTTTTCTTTTTCTGTCAAGAAAAATCAAGAGGAGGAAGATGGTGAAGCTTGTGAAGAATTAGGGTGAAGAAAATATCACAAGTGATATTTGTAGAGAGTAAACCATGGCTAAGGATAAAGGTTAGGTTATAAAATATCTAAAGTAAAACAAAATTAGTGGGATGAGTCATGGCTTCTACATGCTTCATGAAGCATCTTAAGCCATGCTCGTTTTCCACTAATTTCCTTTTTACTTTAAATATAAATCACCCAATATTATCCTTGGCTTGGTGTGAGTCCCATACACCAATGTTCTATGTATCATTCACCATGACACAATGGTATATGTAATACACACACACATACACACATACACACACACACAATACATAAATATATATATCAACATATATATATTCAAGAGAAGAAATTCTTTAGTGAGCTAACATTAGTTAATATATATTAATATATCAAATATAAATATATATATCAAATTATTAAATCAACACTTGATTTAATAATCCAGCTATATCATCTATAACCGACTAATATCTTATATATATATATATATATATATATATATATATATATCAATTTATCGAATCAACACTTGATTCAATAACCCGGTTATATCACATATAACCGACCGATATTATATATCACGAGATTAAAATACGGTATCACTTACACGTATTTAATCAAGGTCCCGCACATATCACATATGTGCCCTACTTCATTTCGCTTGAGCTAGGAAACCTCTGTGTGGGACTCTAAAAACTCGTCAATACGCCAGCAATAGGTAATGATCACATCAGTTACCCACAAGCCGTCAGCGGTGCTGTATAGACGTAATGGCTACCCAGGTATTGAGCGAATAGAAGATCAACAAGCAAGCTTGTCCAAACTCCCGCAAAGCCTATAAGCAACACTTACCATACAGTCCGGTCTCTTCGTCTGATATGTCGCATATTAAATCTAGGGGAGGAATCGTCAGACCCCAGTAACTTGATAAGTCATGCCGATGTATGGCCTATAATCATTCGAGAAACTACTGATAACACTTATCAGTAAATCTCATCAGCCCTGGCCATGGACTTGCTGCTATAGCCAATCGAGTATAGCGCAACATCAATTCCCAATACCAGGAGAGATGAAACCCCTCCTATCGCTCACTACCTCCATGTGACTCGAGACTGTACCCAAAATCCACCTGTTTGCATGACTCCTTTGAGCCGTGGTAGGGAGGAAATCAAAGCACAATGGAAACCACACAAGACTCTATGACGATCTCGAGTCTACAGACTAACCTGTATCAGTGTCACCAGAGAACTGCTGTCTATCGATAAGTATAGTACCATCTAGGAGTTCTCGGCGAGTCCAGTTCAGTGTATCCATTCTCCAATGAGCACCTGTGTACAATCTCTGTTGTCAAACACCAATGATTATGGGATAAACCATCGCCCCATACAGGGTCAAGAAACTACACACTAGTTTACACTGGAATATCGATGCCCTGTCTCGATACTCCCTCGACTAGGAACTATTAAAGGATTTTCTTGTGGACCACCCTGGCCCCACAAGTATGATCCGCATCATAGTCCTGGTAGTCAAGTACATATCCTAAGGGCTTTATCAACATGTATCAGAGCGACAGTATAATAATACAAGTGTACATGTTAAGATAAAGAGCAACCAGATAGCATACTATCATGTCGAGCAAGAAAGTCATATATGTGTGTGTGTGTGTGTGTGCGTGTGTGTGTGTGTCCAAGCATCCACTATAATATACAATAATGTACAATAATGACCTCTAGGGCATACATATGACTAACAGAACCGTCCCTTCCTATTTGTTTGACATAGATTCTTTATCTTCATTTTCGGTTTGCTCAGGTTTACCCGTTAGTTCATGGCCAACCACAACTTCAAAATTCCTAAATCTTGATTTCGTTTTGCTTCTCTCAGTTATCGAGCCTTATCAACTCAACTCTTCTCCCTAACCCTCGAGAGATAGGAGCATTTAGTGGAACCGGTTCACGATTCGTAAAATGGTTAGGTTGCGTCTGTGATCGATCTTACCTGGGATTGCAAATCCCAAGTTAAGTTTTCTCAGCATCATTAGAACCATCGTCGCTTTGGCACTCATGGATTTTCCGATATTTGTTTTACTGGCGCATTAGCGCATCCGTTTTCTTGCTGGCGGAAGCAGTCGCTTGACGGACGAAGCCGGGCAGGTCTGAACTACGCTCTTTGGTATTTGAGTTAGGAAGTTTCTCGATCTCTCCTCCTGCTGGAGGTTGCAGAAACTTAAAGAACTCTTTTGGATTCTTCAATTCCTCAGTCTCGGGTCCAAGAAGCGCATGATAAATACTGTCAAAGCTTAAGACTGGAAACCCGAAAGCAATAAGCCTTCCTGCTTGCAAGCGGATAATCTTTTCCTCATTTGCTTTGGCATGATCACCTGCCTTGCTGAACCGCACCTCCGAGCTTGAAACACCGATGAAAGAGGAAGAAAGGAATCCCGACACACAAACAAGTAAACACACAAATAAAAATATCAAAAGCGTAGGAATGTAACATTTCAGAAATATAAAATATTATTTTTTGAAAATTTAATATTAAAATAATATATTTCGCGAAAACTATTTGATTTGCGAATAGGGATTTTTTGTAAATTGGTATAAGTATATACCAATATTTAGAAATTTATCGGAGATTAAAATAATTTATTTATTTTAATGATATTTGTCGGATTTTTGGGTAAAATCCGTATTTTTACATTTTTTCCATGACTTGTGCATGTTATGCATTGTGTTGTGACTTATGCATATTGTGAGTTTTGTGAGATAGAGAAGGAGAAGGAAAAGAAAAACAAAGAAAAGAAAAGAGAAGCAATGGAAGAAAGAGAGTGTGTGTGTGTGAATGGAGCTATGAATAAAAAACAAAACAAATGAGATATTTGTGAGAGAGTGAGTGTAGGGAAAGATATTTGTGAAGAGAGTGAGGCTAAGAGAGAGAGAGAGGAAGACTTGGCTGCCCCTTTCCCTCCTTCTCCATTTCATTCTTCACCATTTCTTCATACCTCCTTCATCCCTCACTATCTACATGCATCATCTTCATTTTCTTCTCAAAACCCTATGCCATCTTCATTAAAAACATGCACAACCTCATTATGAACCCTCAGAACAATTCAAGTTTGGATTTTGAAGACTTTGGGCAACTCAAGAAGTTCCTTTAGTTGCTTATGACGTAATCTATACACTTTAGTTTAGTATTTACGTTAAATATCGTATTTTAGTTAGAAATTGAGTTAATTAAGAAATTTGATCTTGGAAAATTATAAGTTGCTGTCTAGTGGCCAATTGAGGTGTAGTGAGTATTTACAAGACCTTAGGGATTGACTCCATGGCCTGGAATTGAGTTTAGAACCCGATATACGAAGTTAGAATTGTTCCGTGTCGGTTTTGTGAACCTTATAGCTTACAGGGAATCTGGAGCTATCTGGGATTTTTCCAAGAAAATCAAACAAGTCCATTAACCTGATAGACCACTAGAAGACCACTACCAAAACATGAGCCTGTTTCACCCTAGTACGGCCGGCGAGGCCGGATTTCCTCTCTATGTCGCCAGACCCCCTATAGGCTATGGTGTTGAGTTTCTTCCTGTAGCTCACTTACCCTATAATCTATCCCATGTACTTGCTTGTTTAGTCCCCTTTTACCTGAACCAAAATCTGGGAGTTGTTTGTGAGTGTTTGGGCTAATGTTTCTGATATGTGAATTCTTGGTTTTTATATTTGGATTTGATTCCGTCGTTGGACGTTTGTACGTCAACGGACGAGAATTGTTTGGTTGTTTTTGCATGCGTAAGCAATAGGTTCTAACATATAAGCAATTCGTGTGCCGTATCGGTTTTCGGATATTGATTGAGTTTGCAATGCGATTGTGTTGATTGTAGGTACTTCGCATGGACTTCCGAGATGACAAAGCACATCGACTTCGGCTAAGCGAGGAGTTTAAAGGTGGGTAGATTTATATCTATGGGGAAAGTCGGGTGGATGGCGTATAGCACCCCCGCAACCATTGATATGGAAGTTGTGTTTTAAATTATAGTTTTGATAAAGGATATGCTACAAGCTTAAGATAACCTTATTATAGGATTTAGTAGATATGATATGATTAAAGTCGACACTAGGAAATATATATTGGCTTGAGAATATGAAATGAGAAGTGAATTATGATAGGTACGAATTGAAAGATAACAAGTATGGGTTGATAATGATAGGATATGAGTTCGAGATCGATAAACACGACACAAGATTGAGATAGAGGTGTTGTGGATTTGATAAGATATGACGTTTATACAAATATAATTGAGATGTGTGTGTGTGTGTGTATTTATGAGTATAATGAGTGATATGCCGTACGAGACTTTAGATCCGTACCCTCATTATTGTATAGGTCGATAGATTCCCTATTCTATTTGATGACCCCATATGATGAATTACCGTACGAGTTGAAATGTACCGGATGATTGATCCGCGCTAGTGATTTGAGGATGATAATCGATGATTATTGTCATATCGGATGTTATGAGGCGGGATCGCCGATATAAAGATTGACACCTTAACCATACCTATTTTCAAAGCGATGATGTGTATCGTTTAAAGTGACCGTATGATTCTTGTGTAGATAGATACACCCATTTATTGTTCATGTTGTTTAGGATATTACCCCTCGTGATGTACATACCATGTGCCGGTATTTGATACTATATGATATCATTTTCTAGTACACCTATACAATTACCGTTGATGCGCATGTTACACATACACAGATTGGCCGGCTCACACACATTCTTCATCGGTAATTGCCATGTCACTTACACAGTAGAATTGCTATGTCACTTACATAGTAGAATTGTCATGACATTTACATATGAGAACTGCCCTATCATGATATAAATCTTAAAAGTAAAAGTACATTCATTGTTCAGTATTATCACTTGATATGCTTTCATGATATACACGATATGCTCATATTACTACTCAATGTTGCATACATCATACCTTATGGTTATATGCTTGCATGATTACCCGATATGCTCATATTACTACTCTATGTTGCATACATCGTACTTTATGACTATACGCATTGAGATGTTGTTTTCATGAGATTCTGGATTTGAGAACCGTGGTTATATTTCATGTATTATTTTAAAAACCCGGTTTCTCTTGATATGATATTTCAGTGCGTCCACCATGAGTTCTCTCGGTTCTGAGATATGTGATAGAAACCCGATTCGAGGAGCGGGAGGCACCGTCTGCGGGTACATGGTGGACCCGGTATGGTACCCCGGGGCGAGAAAGCATTTTTTTGTGGTGTAGACGATGAGCCTGGCAGAAGGACTACTACCTACCGGTGATAATATTTGGACTCGGCGGTTATTTGGAGGATACCGACCGAAATCGTGAGATGATATGGGCCAATCCGGACTGACGGAGCCCGAGATAGTTTGGCACGGTGGATATCTGGAAGATAGCGACCGTAGTCGTGATATAGGCTGATCCGGACTGACGGAGCCCGAGATATGAGGATTTACGTGTTGATGCTAGACATGGGTTTTCATGATATTTCGAGTGTCGGTGTTGGACACTTAGGATCCATGATTTTGAAGTGTCGTTGATGGACACACGTGGTTGATATCCTCATATATATATACAGGCATATGTTTTCATGATGTTTCGAGTGTCGGTGTTGGACACTCAGATTCCATGATATTAGTTATGTCATTGACGGACACGTGGATGATATCCACATGCATACAGGCATATGATGTCGGATGTTTATTTATATATGTCATGGTATTGATCGATTGTTGACATATAGGCATATGTGGTCACCCTAGATATCATAGTATTACCTTCAGGATATAGTGACCTAGGAAATCGTTGTTTTATTCAATTTCTACTTGCTAATGTTTTCTACTCACGGTTGGCAACTTACCCCCGTTGTGCCACAGTTCTTGCAGGTTTGACCGCTTGGGATCAGTTGCGGTATTGCTGGCACACAGCTTCATCCAGGGTGTTTTGCGTTGGTAGGTAAGACACATGTTGGATCGTGACCACTCTCGTATAGTTATATTCTATTGTATCTAGATAAACTCCACTTCAAATCAGAGACTAGAATTGTTTATTGGCAGACCTAGTCAGACTTGGGTTTTGTGTGAGACTTGAGCGATGGGTTTATGATCGCTTTCTTGAGTTTTGATATCTTGCTTCTTTATTTGTTCTTTCTGGGTTGATTCTTCGCCGTTGGGCATCGTATATATGTTATTGCGTGGTTGTGATTCCGCCAGTTAGCAAAGAGCTAGCTCCCGCTTAGGGATGCCTATATATTATTGTGTATATGTTTTTGGATCAAAATATACAAAGGAGGTGCTGCCCAAATTTTAAAGATGAAACATGTTTCCAACTCTAGTATAATCCACTTGTATTTTCATGTTTCATTAGTTATGAATTTAAAGAAAAACATGATTCATTATACCTTTATTTCAAAACTGCATCCCCACTATTTTCTGCAAAAGGGTTTAGATTTTCTGGGCTTCAGCTTACTTGATTTACGTCACGCCTTTAGATGTTGCGTAATTTAAGTGCCGGTCACGTGCTAAATTTTGGGTCAAGACAAGGAATTAATGTGAATAGGTGTAAGCCTCACTGCAGCGACTGCCCTTTCAATTTTAGTTGTCGATGAAGTGGAACGAATCTTTGGTAGAGCTAGGATTGGAAAGAGGAAGAATTAAGCTGAGGTGGTAGGATATGCTCTTTGTTTGCGTCTTAGATGGTCTTGCCCCCAGCCGAGAGAACCGTAAGGATAAGGAGTGTGGAGCCCGCCAAGAGGGCAGCAAGAGCTACGGGGCAAGTTCCCTACAAATGGCTCGTCCGTAACAACTTCCTCGGATTTGGATGAACTAGCGAACCTGTCACGACCCGAAATGGCACGTGACTGGCACTTGAATCATATGAAGTCTATAGGACCACATCTAATTCAAGTAAGCCAAAAGCCCATAAATCTAAAACCATTTTAAAGAAAGTGTTTTATTAAAATAAGCTGAATTACGCGTTTTTAAAACATCAAGTCTTTTCTGAAAATTTCGGCAGAGTTTCCTTTGTAAATACTGGCCCCAAACGGGGTACAACATGATAAATATGTACATGAATGATAAAAGGCATCCCCAAGCGGGAGATAGCTCTTCGTCAATCGACGGTCACAACCACGCAAGCAATATAATATACAACGCCGAAGGGCGAGGATCAAAACTCAAAAGGAAACTCAAATCAACATGAAAACCCATAATAATACAACGCACGACTCTAAGGTTGAAATAATAATACAACTGGTCTCTAGTCTGAATAAATATACAAGTTTGGTTGATGGAGTTACTAGATACAACTGAATATAAATAAAATACAATGGTGGTCACGATGCAAGTGAACTCACCTACCAAAGCAAATCACACGGAATGGAAGCAGTGTGCCAGCAAAGCCGTAACGAAACCTGTACGGCAAAACCTGCAAGAAACTGTGACACAACGGGGGTGAGTTACCAACTCGTGAGTAGAAAACATCACCGAGCAGAAATCGTATGTATGACTCAATCCTAGGTCAATACGATCAATAATATATAACCTCCAAATGATAAAGTCTGAAGCATGAAAATGTGGCAAGGGTAAACAGCTATACATAAGTGTAATCCCATGTGCTCGTGTCAGTGCCTCAGGTAGCAATATATCATATGTATGAGGTATGAATGTAATGTAATGAAAACAGAATACATGTAAATGAAGAAACTGTTTTCTTGTTTTAGTGAGATTTTTGTATATTTAAAACGAGGTATCATCAATGAATCAATATAGATCAGTGTCTAGCATCGACACAAAACATATACCCAAATATCCAATATCTCGGGCTCCGGCTATCCGGACTTGTCCATAACATAATATCTCAATACCTCAATATCAATATCTGGGGATCTGGCTATCTGGACTGGCCCCTGGGCTCCGGCTATCCGGACTAGCCCAACTCCGATCGGTATCCTCCGGATATCCGACGAGTCTCAATACAATCACCGGTCAGCATTGCTCCCCTGTCACGGGCTCAACACCGATCAACTGCGATCTTCTTGCTCCGGGATACCGCACCGGGTCCACCATACACCCACAGACGGTTCCTACTCCTCCTCGAATTGGGTGTAAGATATTGTTCAAGAGCCGAGAACACTCATGGTGAACAATCTCAAATCATATCATGAGAAAACCGCAACTTTCATTTTAAAATGATGATCAGTTTTATAAAATCTTGCGGTTTCTCCAAATCCATAAATCTCATGGAAACCCAAATCTCGAGAATAAATAACAATGAATTTAAAAGCATTGGGCTCCGGCAAATCCGGACTGGCCCTAAATAAAAATGCATGGCAATGAATAATAAATATGCATGAAGTATAACAGTAATGAATGCGATATCTAAACTAGCACAATAATGATATGTCGAAACTATCAGCTAACGAGCGATATTAATCAAATAATATTCTCTAAAATGTACGTGACATGGCAATTACCGATGATAATGTGTGTGAGCCGGTAAGTAAGTGTATGTGGAACATACGCATCATCGGTAATGGTGCTGGTGTCCTGACAGCATGATTTCAATATTAACATATGAAAACACAATATAAGCATGTGATGCGATACGAACAGCAATAATATGCGGGAGCTAAATAATAAGCACAACAATAATGAATATGCAATAAATAATATGGGTCATACGGTAAACTACAGGTCTAAACTAACAGACTAATCAAAGGTAAGGAAACCACCTAAATCTGAGTCGATACATATGTGTGTGTGTGTGTGTGTGTGTATAATCGATGATCCCGCCTCAATAGTATTTCATGCGATACCCTATATAATATGACATCCTCGAGTCAAGAGTGCGGATCTATCATCAATATAGCTCATACGGTAAATCCATCGTACGGCATCCCAAATCTGGGTACGGGTCAAAAATCACATTTATCTCATTATTCATCTGGTATCCTCTTTATCATATATCATGATCTGGGGGTACTGATCTACGTATAGTACAATACTGATACCATCTACAATATATACATACGTGTGTATGAAAACACCACGCCTAAAGGACCCGCTAAACATCGTGTCGTATCTCATAATACGAATCACGTCATATCACCGATCTCATGGCATCCAGCCCAATCTCATCGACTTCTCTCCAATCCTAAGTACTATCCGCATAATCCATGTATATATATACGTGTGTGTGTGTGTGTGTGTGTGTGTGTGTATGAGAATAATGGAGAAAAGAGGCCATAGGAGGAAATTTCCTCCTGTGGCGTGGAAAAAATACAACCTCCACCAATTTTTTCGACGATCGGCTCCCATCATCTTCATCGTTATCATCTAAGATGTGGGTAAACCAAATTTCATGTGATTCTACAACTTTTTCACCGTTGATTTAGCAATGTAAAAAGTTCTATGGAGGAGGTTGTATTTTTTCCACTAAATCAACGGTGAAAAAGTTGTGGAATCACATGAAATTTGGTGTATGCACATCTTAGATGATAACGATGATGATGATGGGTGCCGATCGTCGGAAAAAATGGCAGAGGTTGTATTTTTTCCACGCCATAGGAGGAAATCCCCTCCTATGGCCTCTTTCCTCCATTAATCTCTATATATATATACATAGTCCCATACCCATGTGTGTGTGTATACATATCCCCATATACGCACAAGTAAAATAAATGTATGCATGTGTGTGTGTGCGTGCGAGTGTAAACATTATTCTAGGGTTCGCGACTACAACTAACTAACGACGCTATCAATCAATTACACTAAAATTTAACCCATGAACTCCTAAATCATACGTACTAACCATCCATGTTTCATATAACATATAATCATAAATATATATCATATATATATAGTATACTATACTTCGAACTGTGGGGGTGCTATATGCCTTCCACCCGACTTCCCCCGTAGATATATATCTACTCACCTGATCTTCGCTTGCTGATGCCGACGTCGCCACGCGCTTGCTTGTCGTCTCGAAGTCCTCGTGGGGGTACCTACATGTCACAACGTATCGTATCGCATTAAAACCCAATTCAAAACCAGAACGACACGCTAAAAGCCTATAGGTTAGAACCTATGGACTATGCCTTCAAAACCACCAAACAACTCTCGATCTCGTCGTACAAACGTCAAGTGATCGAGATAAAACACAAATATCAAAACTTAAATTCATAAACATCACGAAATACAAGGCAGCAACCTATAAAGTGTTCCCAGATTTTAGTTCAGGTCAAAAATAGGTGCACAAACAGTACTAGGGTGTAGTATATAGTGGTTATGACCTGCAGAAGCAACCCTAACCCCTAACTCCACCAGAAGGCCTGCCACATTCCCCAAAATTCCGCCATCCTCGGCCCAAAGTGTACAGAATTGGTTCGTCTTTGCAGGGTGGTCTCGTAGTGGTCCAACTAGGTCTCTGGGGTTGTTTGCTTTTCTTGTTAAGGTCTCGGTTCATTCCAGATTTCCCTGCACCCTTAATTAACACTAAACCGACATTAACAGTTTCAGTTTATCCGTACTTGGGTTTGTTTTAAATTGGTCTGGGTTTCTAACATCATAGGGGGTTCTAAGATCACCAATAAGGCTTATTAGCACTAACGCAACTCAAAATTCCCTCAAACCTCATTTAGGAATTTTCAAAGCTCACAAACCGCATCCAAACACTTCTAAACTTGCATAGGTGCTAAAGTAATGGAAAAAACAATGCTAATGGTGCAGAATTTACCTCATTTGGAAACTCAAGAAATTTCTTGAGCTGCCCCAAGTGCCCAAAATCCTTACTTTCTTTGTCCAAAATGCTTGAAATGGTCTTGTGCAAGTTTTTAATGAAAGTGAGATGGACTTTTGGATTATTTTTGGGTGGTGTAGTGAGGAATTTGAGGGGGAGGGAGAGAGGGCAGCAGCTTTGAGAGGGAGAGAAGAAGAAAATGAAGAAGATGATGAAGTGTGACCAAGAGCCATACCATGGTTGACCCCTCACATCTCTCTCTCTCTCTCTCTCTCTTGCCCATACCTCCATAAAATAACCATTTCCTTTTTCTTTTCTTTTCTTTTCATAAAACCATGCATGAAAAGAAGAAAGAAACCATGGTAGAAAATGTAACAAGTATTTGTAATTGTAACATGGTGCATGTCATGTGCACAAAACCGGATTAAATCAAGATTAGCGATATTTAATCGCGATTAACATTAAAATGAATGTAATTAATTATAAGGAGTTCATAATCTGCTTAAATCATATAAAACACTCATTTTAGAAATTCCTAAATTTTCCAAATATTTCCCAATTTATCGGTATTTAATTATACTGCACTAATAAAATATTCAATATATTTATTATTTAATTATAAAAATTCCCAAAAATAATATTTTATTTTTCTGAAATGTTACAGAACCAATCGCTAAGTGGGATGCTACCAGTTAGAGATTCGAAAAAAACCAAGGGCCAATGAGCTTTCACCCCTGTAAGGAGCTTGTCACGACCCGAAAGTACGGAACATAACTGGCACTTGAATTATGTAAAGTCTATAGGATCCCACCTAATTCAAGTAAGCTAAAGCCCAGAAAATCTAAATCATTTAAAAGAAGGAGTGAAAGAAAACTTGTTTTTAAAATAAGTGGTTTTAACAAAATAAGTGGCATTAAACATTTTTAAAGCAACATCATATTTTCCCGAAAATTTCGGCAAAGTCTCCTTTGTAAATACTGGCCCCCAAATGGGTACAACACATGAAATACATAATAATGAATAAAGACATCCCCAAGAGGGAGCTAGCTCTTCGCCAAATAGCGGAAACCACCATACAAGCAATATAATATACAACACCGAAGTGCGAGGATCAAAAACTCAGAAGAAAACCAACATCCTCAAGAAAACCAGAGAAGAGTCATAATAATACAAGCGTGCGACTCTAAGGTCGAAAGAATAAACAACTAGTTTTCTAAGTCTATCAATATACAAGTCTGGTTGATGGAGTTTATTAGATACAACTGAAATAAATAAGGTGTACAACGGTGGTCACGATGCAAGTGAACCCACCTATCCAAGCAATCACCCGGAAGGAAGCAGTGTGCCAGCAAGTCGTAATGAAACATGTACGGCCAAACCTGCAAGAAACTATGGTACAACGGGGGTGAGTTGCCAACTCGTGAGTAGAAAACATCACCGAGAAGAAATCGCATGTATAACTCTCTCCTAGGCCACACACACACACACACACACACACACACACATATATATATATATCAACAAGGTGATTGTATATCATAAGTGAGTACTCGTGTCCGTGTCAAGAGTAATAATATATCTATGCATGACATGTACTAATACATCATCCAACGTGTGTCCAGCAATGACACACAAATCATGATAAAACCCGAGTGCCCAGCGTCGGCACTCAAAACATCATGAAGTCCGTGTCCAACAGCGACACATAATACTCAAATCTCGGGCTCCGCATAATCAGGATCGGCTCATATCCATCTCTCTCATCTCGGGCTCCGCATAATCAAGATCGGCCCATAACTCCGAACGGTATCCTCCGGATATCCGTCGAGTATCCATACAATCACCGGTCGGTAATGCTCCCCTGCCGGGCTCAACGCCTTTCTATACGATCTTCTTGCCCCGAGGTACCGCACCGGGCCCACCATGCACCCACAGACGGTCCCTCCCCCTACCTCGAATCGGGTGTATGATACCGCTCAAGAACCGAGAAAACCCATGGTGGACATCACAAATATCATATCATGAGAAAACCGCAAATTTCTATTTGTTAGAAATGATAATGAGTTTATAAATCTTTGCGGTTTCTACAAATCCAGAAATCTCATGGAAAATCCGAATCCCATAATCAAGAGTCAATAAACAATAAATACCGGCATAAAGCCCCATAACATTGCATGACAAATGAATATACACGTGCATGGATATCTAAGTAGAGGATGCAATATCTAATCTGGCATAGTAGTGATATATTGGAACTATCACTAGCAAGTTATATCGGTGAAGTAATATTCTCTAAAGTGTACGTGGCATGGCAGTTACCAATGATGATGTGTGTGAGCCGGCAAGCAAGTGTTCGTAGACATACGCATCATCGGTAATGGTGCTAGTGTCCTGATAACATGGGTTCATAATAACAAAAGAAATCACCAGTATAAGCATGCAATGTGATAAGAACAACATGAATATATGGAAAAAGATGTAGTAACCGCAACATATAAATATATACAGTTATATATATACGAGTCATACAGTTTTGGCATTTGAAATAGCACAAATCGTGGTTTTTACAAAATAGGGGCTACGGTGTTTTTAAGAAAAGGTACGTCCTTTGAAAAAATCATAATATCCCTCGGGTTGTCTTTTGAAAATACCCACGATTCGTTAGTTTCTGAAAATAAGTATGACTCGAGCCTGGTCTAAACTCTTCCTAATCAACTAAAAGACTAAACTAAAGAATTAGTCGAAAGGGTAAGAAATCCACCTAAATTCCGAGTCGATATATCTAGTAGCCGGTGATCCCGCCTCAATAGCGTCACGTACGGTAAAATAAATAATACAACATTCTCGAGTCAAGAGTGCAGATCAATCATCAGAATTATACTTCGTACGGTAAAATCCATCGTACGGCATCCCAAAATCGGGGTACGGGTCAATTATCACATATACCTCATGTTCCCTTATGAAAAATAAATAATAAGTAAAAAGCAATGGGAAAAATTCCCCAAATGGAGCATCACGTGTCCACACGTGATGCGCCTTGGAGCCAAAATTATAAGCACTTAACAAATAGGACTGAAACAAATAGCAGGCCAGAAGGCGCATCATGTGCGAACACGTGATGCTGGGTCACGTGCTACATGTAAGGATTCCTGAGCCGATAGAATTAAATTCTATATAAAAGGGATCACCTATTTTGGAAATATTTCCCCAATCTTTCTAAACGAGAAAGATTACTCTCTGTAAAACAGAGCACCGTTGGATTAAAAAATCCAATGGTGATTAAAAAATCACCTACCTACAGAAAAATTCTGTATGGGGAAATATTTCCCTAATCTTGTTAAAAACAAGAAAAATGTTTTCTGTAAAACAGAAGTCTTTGGATCAAAGATCCAACGGTGGATAAAATCCCCAAATCAATTAAGATCTCTCAACGAGAGATTTTCTTAACTAAATCAACAAACTTGCTTCTACTATATAAAGGACCCAAGACTTCATGTCTGAGATAGAGAAACAGAGGAACCCACCCCACCCCCCATAAACTTTAAGTTCAAAAAGAAGAGCAAGCAAAAGAGATTGAAGAGAGAAGAAAGAAGAAGAACCTTCTTCAAGGTAAATAGATATCATAGTATCGCATCGGCATACCTGAGGGTTTAACCCTTATAAAAGAACATAGTTCTTTCCCTGGATCTGAGATCCATGAGACAAGTCTCCCACAAATTAGAATTTAATTCTCGAAGGGATGAATTTGTTCTCGGGGATTGAAGATCCAGGGGAGAACAAAGAATCGAACTCTTCAGAAAATGCATAAAGAAGAAAACAGCGCCAAGCGCTCCTCGTGCCCCTCACGTGGGCGCTAATGAAATAAAGAGTGCTTAGCACTCAGTGGTTGGCGCTCAGCGCCAAGCGCTCCACGTGCCCCTCATGTGGGCGCTAATGAAATAAAGAGTGCTTAGCACTCGGTGATTGGCGCTCAGCGCCAAGCGCTCCACGTGCCTCTTACATGGGCGCTGATGAAATAAAGAGCGCTCTGTAAATAGAGCCCGGCGCCATAAATTGTGTTTAACACTCAATAAAAAAATTTTAAAAAAAGGTGAGCATCAAAGCTCATATCAATACTCAGCATTGTTGAACAAAAGGGGATCAAGCCCAAATAAGTAATCAAGTGGGCTAAGCCCAAGATTGGCCAAACCCCAAATCGACCGAGCCTATAGGTCTTCTTCAAAATTGGCCTTAGTGCCAAACAAAACTACCAAGTCCCTGCTGAAAATTCATTAGTTCAAGGGTACATCCCTTCGCTCCTCTGATACATGTCGTTGTAATTCTTCAACGTCTTCAGAGAGGTGGCGGGTCCCGACAATCAATAAACCCAATGGACCGCAACGTCTCTAAACTAAACTCTATGGACTATGATATCCTTAAACTCCATGGACTATGATGTCCTTAAACCTAATGGACAGCAACGTCCCTAAACTAAACTCTATGGACTATGATGTCCTTAAACTCCATGGACTATGATGTCCTTAAACCTAATGAACCGCAACGTCCCTAAACTCAACTCTATGGACTATGATGTCCTTCAACTCCATGGACTATGATGTCCTTAAACCTAATGGACCACAACGTCCCTAAACTAAACTCCATGGACTATGATGTCCTTAAATTTTATGGACTATGATGTCCTTAAACTTGGACTATGATGTCCTTAAACCCAATGTACCGTAACATCCCTAAACTAAAACGATAGAGCCCAAATGCTCTTTCGTTGGATCTATATGATCCTAAAACCTTGTTAAGTGGATCTTAGTCTAAAACTTAGACTAACGTATCCTTAATAAACATTTAAGTTGATCTTAATCTCAAACGAGATTAACGATCCTTAAATCAACCAAACCTAAATCTACGAAAATACGGATTTGGACTAATCCACGCCCTACGGGCGATAACATAAATTAGTCTCCGTATACAATCCACGGGCAACCTAAAACAAAACAAACATACACGACACGAAGTGAACATCTGGAGAAGAAGAAAGTGGTTATCGCTACGCGGTAACGTAATTAACAGCAGGGGCTTGCGCCTGCAGGGAAGAGCGTCCCCACAATCAAAAATCCCTCGCAAACAAGGGGGAATCTGACGAAGTCTACTACAACGGCCGCATCTGTCCAAACCTCTGATATCCGGTGCCATAAATCAACTTGGCATCTTCGAAGAGGTAGACAGACAAAACCAAATAGCATCTGCCCCCAAATTCAGGAAAGACGTTTGTCTTTCCCGGCTTTCGGCGGTAAACAGATTCTGGCACGCCCGGTTGGACCTTTTCCTCTTTCCACTCCACACTTCGTGTGTCATGTTTCGCGAACAAATCGCGGTCTGCTATGGTTGCCTGTGAATTCGAGGTACTGAGATTTGGTGTCTTCCTCCTGTGCAGAAAAAAGAAGATCAATGGCTTCCAACTGCAACAACAACTCACGCTCCGCTCTGTCTGGAGGAGTAACTTACGGGCCCCAAGTAGCCTCCATCTATGCAATGCCAGTGGAACAGGTGACACAGGCCACCACGGGATTGTTCTTCAGGACCATGCTCCCACCAATAAGCTTCAACACCCCAGTGCCATCACAGGAAGCTCCGAAGAAGTCGGTCTTCGATCGGCTTGCAACTACCACGGCCCCTCTCAACGGGTCTTCCAAGTCTACTACCTCAGTCTTCAACAGGCTGAGCCTAAGCTCAAATGGGCCCACGAAGAGGCTCGCAATACCGAAGAAGGCCATCCCAACTCCTGCTGCAGATGAAGTCGTCCAAACTACTTCCCCTACTCGAAAGTCTTCTTTCGACAGGTTGACCATTCCTTCCCAGCTGATATCAGTCTTTGACAGGCTGGTGCCAATAATAGCCTCTCCTCAAAGCAAGGGGCATGACGAAGCTACTCCGATGATAAAAGTGATCCCGGCTACACAACATGCTCGACGTCGTCACTGGCGCCGAGTGAGGAAAGCTGGGGGAAATTCCCCTTCTGGACTGACCCCACCAGCTCCAATGGTGGAAGTTGATATTGCTGTTCCAACTGGGAACAGTTTTGAGCTGCTCAGGAGGGTGCACAAGAACTCTCCAACTGCCCTGTTGAAAAAGTCTCCTCCACCTGTGGAGAACGCTATAAAGGCAAACCTGGAACAGCCCTCAAAGCGGCTGTCCTCCAAAATCCACAGGGTCTGGCGAAGAGTCCAAGACTCTATAATCGACAGAGACTACTCCCACAAATCGAAGAAAATGAAGGTCCGGCAAGAGGAAGGTCATCCCGCCGTCGTACCATTGAAAATATCGTCTGCGACAGCCCCCTTAACTTCGACCGCCCATAAAAGGAGAAGGCCGGAGAAGATCCCCGTGTCTGCGACAAATCTCAAGGGCACTGAACCTAAACGCCCCAAGTCTGGGAGCATGGTGGTGCACACCATTTACATGGCTTCCGGAAAAGAAGAAAACCGTGCTTCTGGGGGTCATCGACCACTTACACGATCAGTAACTAAGGCTCAAGAGCAACAACAGAAACTCCAGGAGATGCTGACAAAAATGGCTGCACTTACTGGGCAGAAGGAAAGCCTGGAAGTGTCATCGGATCAACGCCAGGAGCAGGAAACCGATGCCGAATTCCTCCGAAGAATGCTCGAAAAGAAGGATAAAGAAGCCGCGGAACAAGCGGCGAACATAAAACAAATGGCTCTTCTATTCCAAGATATAGTGAAGATGATGATCCACCGGACCCTCCAGCCGAAGATCCCCCAATAATCATTGAAAACGACAGAGGAGAGACATCAAACCTTCTTCCGGCTTTATCAGCAGCCAGGGAGGAGACGATCTCGAAAGCTGTCCTTGATGACTATATAGCTCAACAAATACGAGCTCATCAGGAAAATGAAGCAACTGTCCAAATCGTCAGAACTGGGCGACCCTACCCAAGCAGGTACGATCAAATTAAGTACCCGCCAGGATACACAATCCCTAAATTTCATGTGTATAAGGGGATGGGCAATCCCCATCAACACGTCGCTCAGTTCAGGGCTCTATGCAGCAATACTGAAGGTGACGACAAACTGTTGCTTCGCCAATTCGTCGGCAGCTTAGCGGAGACGGCATTTGAATGGTACTCGGAACTTCCAAATGACTCCATCAAAACATTCACAGAAATGGAGTTGCTATTCACCCAACGTTTTGCAAGCGCTAGAGAACGCACCCTAATCATGGCATTGATCAATGCCAAGGTGAAGCCAGGAGAGACGTGGATTCAGTATGCAATTCGGTGGCGGAACCTATGGTCGAGATGCGAACAACGTATAGAAGAAGCTCCTGCCGTGGGCATGTTCGTGGGGACCCTGGATCCGCAGGCAACTATATCCCAATTCATGATGTTCTTCAAGCCAACCACTTTCCAAGCTTTGATCGACAAGCTGGCCCAAATGGACCAGATGGGCCATAGACCGCCCTCCTCGAAAACGGAACTTCGAAATGAAAAGGGCAAAGGGAAAGCGACCTTCGTCGCCAACGCTCATCAACAGCCGAGTGACCTGAAACCGGTTGCTCACCAAGGCAACAAACCGCGATTCCTCGACGAGAATTTAAGACGTCCTTACTCGTTTCCCCGGGATAAAACAAGGAGACTGTTCGAATTAGTGGTGCACAACAGGCTCATCACCCTGCCGGATCCAAAACGCCCACTGCAGCCCGGTGACGTCAACAATCCCACCCAATCGAAGATTGCTTCGTCTTCAAAAACTGGATTGAGGACCAGTACCAACAAGGCAAATTTGCGATGTCTGAAAACTGGAGGGTAAACCCGCCACAACCGTATGCTCCTAAAAAGGTGGACGCACCGGGGCATCATGCTCATTTATAGAGGAAACTTCATGGGAGGTTGTTCTTTCAGACAAGACTAAGAGAATGCTCAAGGATATTCAAGCATGTCCTGCAATTAGATGGAAAAGCCCGCTAGAGCCAGAGATCATTGAGGGGATGCTGAAACCGCGCCCAATGCCGAGAGTTGGTAGAAATGGGGAAAATACCAAGGCCCAGCCGTCAAAGTCTTCAAAGAAAAAGAAGAAGACCAAAAACCCCGCGCAATATGATGACAAGCGCACGGACCTGCAAAAGCATATTGACGCGCTGGAAGAATATAACCATAAGGCGCGATCTCCGGTCACACTCTAAGAGTTTCTCAACCATATCCTTGAGGGCGGAGATAACGACGATGATGAAGGAAAAGACTCGTCAGAAGAACCCGAGAATTATGTGGCAAGTTGTCACATGATCTCTCATTCACCAATAAATGATGAAGAAGCTCACTCGGCATCAGAAGAAAATATAGAGGAGCTGGGGGCAGGGTCAGCGCCAAAATCCTTGGAACCGTCAGACGAGATGATTGACAAATAGCTGAATGAAGCCCGTCAGAAGAGCAAAGCTGATCAAGAGCGTGAAATGGCCATATTTGAAAGGGCCTAGCATCGGCGTCAAGTTGAAATCAGGGTAGGATGAGTCGCAAAGCGCTCCAACCAGATCGAAGCACGCCTACAGCAGACAAAAACAGGCTTAAGAAAAGGAAACGGTTAGCTAAAGCCCTGTCAATGGGAATGAAGCTGCCACCTTTCAAAGAAGATACTCCTGGCGGTATGTACCTTAACGAAGCGGACGTTCATCCGAGCTACTGCTTGTACCATCGAAAGAATACACATCCCACTGAAGAATGCAATGCCTTCAAGAAATGGTGGCAGGGATACGTTGCTCACCGACAACATTTTACGCAGATGAAGCACAAAACTCGTCGGGAGCAGAGAAATACGACGGATGACCGCAAAAGAACTGTCGGCAACTGTCGCATAGTTGATACCAAGAGATCTCAAGTTCTCACCTTCGGAAGCGATTCTGACGAAGAAATAGCCCTCAGCCCTCTCTTCAAAGAATCCACCTCAGGAAAAGAGGAAGGGATGAAGAACCGTGAGAATATTCAGCTGCGCAACCATACGTTTCCCAAAAAGAATCTCGAACCTACAAACAAGGGATCGAAAAAAAACATAAGGGGGAGGAAAAAGTCCCTGAGGATATCGCCCTCGATGATCAAGTCGCCGAAGAGCTGGCAGCCAAGGACCCGTCCAAGAAAAACAAAGTGGATTACAATGTCCTAGCACACCTGAGGAAGATACCGTCACAACTAAGCGTTTTGGATGCCCTTCTCCTTTCTAAAGAGGTACGAGATTCCCTGGTCAGGGCGTTATAAGAGCCCGAGCAGTTTCAAGCTTTCCTTGCCGAAGAAAAGATGAAGGACGAGCTGGAAGAAGTGCACACGGCTGACATCACTTTCGGCGATGAAGATCTCCTTCTCGGAACGTGCGAGCACAACCGTCCCCTGTATGTCACCGGGTACTGCCATGACGTCAAGATAGGGAAGATCTTAGTTGACAATGGGTCCTTTGTCAACCTCCTAAATGTGAGGGTGCTAAAAGAAATCTGCATGAGCGTTCAGCACCTCGCTCGGGAAAAAATCACCATCTCCGGGTTCGACTCCCAGTCATCGCGGACGCTCGAGTCTGTAATACTGACGTTACGATTTTGGCTGCTTGTCACTGACATCAAATTTCATGTCATTGATGCCAAGACCTGCTACAATGCTTTACTCGGTAGGCCTTGGTTACATGAGTATAACATCGTCCCTTCTACACAGCATCAGTGTATGAAATATTTCAAAGATGGTCTCGAGTATACCGTGATGAGGGAACTAAACCCATTCTCCGTAAATGAAGTTTGAAAGTACGAAGATGCAAAGTATTTCCTACCAAACTTTGAAGACACGGAAAGATGCCATAAACCGGAGAATAAGCAAAAAGCTATCACCACTAATCCGGTCTTCGGGAGTGATATCGAGAAGGAAGGAGAAATAGTGTATTCGGGGTCGCCCCAATGCAACAGGCCGGGACCATCTACCCCTATTCTGGTCTTTGGCAGCGACTCTGAAGACTAAGTCAACGTAGTGTTCTCGGTCCGTCCATCAATGCAAGCCCTCACTGGAGATGATCAGAGTTTGCAAATCACCATGGTTCCACGGCAGCACTACAGAGAGCTTAATGCTCTTGAGACATATAGTGTGCAAGAGCTACAGACGTTCTATGTCCCTCCCAGGCGAAGAGGTGAAAAGGCGATTCTATTCTATCAATCCGCGGAAACTAAAGTCGAAAGAGAAGTCTGGCATGATACCGATTTTGCGCTCGACAGGCTCCAACCCATCCGTCTGCTCAGATACTACACGGAGGGATTAAAAAGGTTATTAAGATGCCAAGGCGTACCTTTCAGATAGACTTCTTGACAAGCTCAGTTCTACAACAGGATTTGGAACGTCCCCGAAACTCAGCGAAAATTGCCCAACGGAAAAATGGAAACGATTGGGCTTGGATATATCCAGTCCAAGAAACGGGAGCAATTCCATGACTGCCATGTCATAAATGACCTTGATGAAGAAGGGGATGCTCTTTTAAAAGACGCTGACGTTGAACTAGAACGAGGTCCTGCCATAAAAACGCCGAGTCCGTCATTTGAAGAACAGATGGACAAGCTAGTAAGGGAAGTAAGTCAAAAGGTTCGGAACGACCACAGCCGCGAAATGGCCATTTACGAGAAAGCCAAGACGCAACGCCTCCTTCAGCAGGCTATGGAGTATGACAATGCCCTTCACCGTCAGCCCACCATGCATTCCCAAGATAAGAAAAAGGCCCGACGCAGAGGCAAAAACAAGTTAAAGAATGGAAAAAAACGTTCGACAGCGGCAAAACGGATCCAAAAGGCCACGCGAGCGAGAAAAGGTCAGCCGGAATCCGTCTCTTATGAAAAAGATGGGCCGAGCATATTCTTTCCCTCGAGACAAGATAAGGAGAATCTTTGACATTGTCATGAAACATCAAATGATGGCACTCCCGGAGTCTCGGCACCCCGATCAAGCAAACAAACTTCATCACCTGGACTATTGCTCCTACCACCGAGCGATAGGACATCCTCTTGAAGACTACTTCACCTTCAAAAACTGGGTCGAAGACCAATATCAACTCGGCAGATTCGCTCTATCCAACAATTGGAGGGTAGCCCCATCGCAAAAGCTTGTGCCAAAAGCAACGTATATAGCAAGAGTAGAACCAGATCAACATCGGTCTTGGAAACGATCTTGTACCTGTCACGTGATAACGCTGTCGGAAGAAGGAGAGTGCGAGAATATGGATGACCTCTCCTGGTGCTTCGAAAACAAGGATGAAGAGGAGTTGATCTCAGAATTTCCACCGGCGCCAAAAGAGTTGGAAGATGGAATACATGCTACTGCGGACAACCTAAGGAAAATCGACTTGGGGGCGGCAAATGACCCGCAGCCTACGTTTGTCAGTGAGCTGCTGTCTAAAGAACAGGTGGCTACGCTAAAAGACGTGCTCATGCAGTATAAAGACTGCTTCGCATGGAACTATTCCGAGATGCCGGGGCTAGATCCAGAAATAGTTGTGCATAAATTGGCGATATCTCCGGACGTCAAGCCAGTCAAATAAGCACCAAGAAGAATGCGGCTCAAATTTGAAATGAGTATCAACGCCGAGGTCAAGAAGCTAAACGATTCCGGCTTCATCCAAGAAGTTCAATACCCTGACTGGATCGCTAACATTGTCCCGGTGATGAAGAAAAATGGGACGGTGCGCATCTGCGTGGACTTTCGGAACCTCAACAAAGCCTGTCCGAAGGATGATTTCCCCGTACCGATTACTGAGCTGATGATAGATAACATGTCCACTCACAAAGTCTTCTCCTTCATGGATGGCTCATCAGGGTACAATCAAATAAAGATGCATCCCGAAGACCAGAAGCATACCGCTTTCCGGACTCCTCTGGGTATATTCTGCTACAAAGTGATGCCTTTCGGCCTGAAGAACGCCGGCGCTACCTGTCAGAGGGCCATGATGAAGATTTTTGATGACCTCATACATGAAATCATCGAATGCTATATTGATGACCTCGTAGTGAAAAGCAAATCATATGAGGAACACTGGGAGCATTTGAAAATAGTATTCCAGCGTCTTCGGAAGTACAACCTGAAGATGAACCCTCTGAAATGCGCATTTGGAGTCTCTTCGGGAAAATTCCTGGGATTCATCATACGACACTGGGGCATCGAAATAGATCCATCGAAGATCAAGGAAATTATGGAAATGCCCATTCCAAGAACTTTAAATAAATTGCGGTCTCTACAAAGGAAGCTCGTGTATATCCGACGATTCATAACCAACCTCTCCGAAAAATGCCGTCCCTACAATCACCTGATGAAGAAGGGAACCCTGTTCGTTTGGGATCGTAAGTGACAGAATGCACTCGACGAAATTAGACAATATCTGCAGAACCCGCCCGTACTGACCGCTCCAGTCAAGGGAAAGCCCTTCATCCTGTACACAACAGCTCTTGAAGGTTCTTTAGGAGCGCTATGGGCACAGGAGAACGACCAAGGGAAGGAGAGAGCCCTCTACTATTTAAGTCGAGTTCTACTGGGGACAGAAAACAACTGCTCCCCTATCGAAAAACACTGCCTGGCATTGATCTTCGCGATAACAAAGCTTCGGCATTATGCTTTGGCGCATGAGGTCCATCTCATATCAAAAGTGGATCCTCTCAAATATTTGATGTCAAAAGCCATACTAACGGGACGGCTCGCTAAATGGGACCTCCTCTTGATGGAGTTTTCGATAATCTATCGACCCCTCAGGGCAGTGAAAGGCCAAGCCATCGCCGACTTCCTCGCTGAGCATCCGATACCTGGAGACTCACCTTTAAATTGCGAACTGCCTGAAGAGCACGCGTTTGACACTATCGACGGGGAGAAAGGAGGGAGTGATACCTGATGGGAACTTTATTTCGACAAAGCATCTTCAGTGAAGAAGCGACAGCACAACACCCCGATAATCAAATCTGGGTTATGCCTCATCTTCGTGACTCCACAAGGAGGGATAATGCGCTTTTCCTTTTTCTTAACAGAGCCGAGGACAAACAATGAAGCAGAATATGAGGCTCTGATAGCAGGTCTTGAGATCTTTGTCGACAGGGGAATCGAAAATCTCCTCATATACGGAGACTCTCAGCTGGTCGTTAGTCAAGTAAACAGCGACTATCAAACGTGCAAACCAGAGTTGGTAAAGTACGGCGAGAGAGTGCAACAAATGCTGACTCAAATCCCTTCTTACGCCCTAGAAAGCATACCGCGTATAGAAAATAGCAAAGTGGTCGCATTAGCCAAACTCGCTAAAGAACTGGCTGATGAAAACCTCGATGATGTAAGAATCGTTGTGCAAAGCCGTCAGGTTCTTGCATTAGCAGAAATATCTCCGGAGTCGTCCGAAGAAAAGGAAGCGACCAAGAAAACAGCCCTATAAATAGAGGATCAAGAAAAAGCTAAGGATTGGAGAGAAGTCTTTATAGACTACTTCAAATCCCGTCGAACACCGGAAGATGCATCCTCAAGACATCAACTCATGAAACGAGCTCTGCCTTTCGCCTTCGTCAATGATACTCTATATAAGAAGTCGTTCGACTCTCTATGGCTGAGATGCCTGGGACCGAAAGAAGCAAAGAGAGTCGTCCAATAAACTCACGACGGACTCTACGGTTCTCATCAAGCCGGGCCGAAGATGAAGCTGAAGATCAAAAGGATGGGCTACTATTGGCCCACGATGATTCAGGACTGCCTCGAATACGCGAAGCAGTGCCACTCGTGCCAAATTCATGGAGACTTCATCCACCAGCATCCAAACCCGCTACACCCAACAGTGGCTAGCTGGCCGTTCGAAATGTGGGGAACCGACATAATTAGGCCCATCGAACCAGCGTCATCCAGAGGACATCGGTTCATATTGGCGACAAATGATTACTTCTCTAAGTGGGCAGAAGCAGTACCACTAAGAGAAGTGAAAACGGAGACTATTCTCCATTTCTTAAAGACACACGTCATCTATCGGTTCGGCACTCCGCGACGGATTATCTCTGATAACGGGCCGGCCTATAGAAGTCACAAAATCAGCAGCTTCGCACAGCAGCATAATATAGACTGGAGATACTCTTCGGTCTATAATCCCTGAGTTAACGGTTTAGCTGAGGCTTTCAACAAAACCTTGACAAAGATCATAAAGAAGACGGTGTCCAAAAATAAAAAGGACTGGAACGAGAGACTGCATGAAGCTCTCTGGGCTTATCGGACCACGTTCAAGACGGCCGCGAACACAACGCCATTCGCGTTGGTATTCGGCACAGAAGCGGTACTCCCTATAGAGATAGAGCTACCCTATCTACGAGTGGCGGTTCGGTACGAATTAACAGACAAAGAGAATGCTCGTCTTCGGCTTGAAGAGCTAGACGCCCTCGATGAAACCCGTCTCGTGGCACAGCAAAACCTAGAAGCTTACAAAGCAAGGATGACGCGCTCATACGAAAGATTGATTAGGCCGAGAACATTTCGCCAAGGCGAACTCGTGCTAGTTGTCAAAAGACCAATGATTCCTAATCGTGCCAAACGGGGGAAATTCGAGCCAAACTATGACGGCCCATACATCATAGACAAAGTCTACCAAGGTGGGGCTTACTTGCTCATGGATATGCATGGCGAAATACCCTTCTGGCCAATAAACGGTCAATTCCTTAAGAAATACTACGCCTGACGAGTCACAGCCCAGGTTAATGATAGATGACGACGCTTGTGTCCGCTCGCTGTCTTCCTGAGTATCAAACTCTGTAAGTGCTATCCGGCAAAACTTCATCGCAGAAAACTAACAACGGACCGAAACGTCCTGAAACTAGCTACGGACTAAAACGTCCTTACACTACTACAAACCGCAGCATCCTTAGGCTAACGCAGCAAAAAAAATGGTATGTCCATAAGCGAAATGGGAACGGATGAAAACTCGAAAGGGCTCCGTGAGTAAAAACGGTAGGGCTACCGGTGAGTTTGTGAAAACCTGAAAAGGCGCAGACTCATAAAAAAAATTCATGTGCACTTGCAGGGTCCTCTCGACCTTGTAAGGAGAAAATACCAACGTGAGATCCTTACGACTCACAAGGGAGCAAAACACTTAAGAATCATCACGATCCCTAAGGAGAAATTACACTTATAAGATCCTCACGACTTGTAAGGAGAATTCCCCCCTCTATGAGACCCTCACGGCTCACAGGATTCAAAAGTCTTAAGATATAGGGACCTGAACCTATTTTTAAGCCATCATATCCCCCCAAGCTGCCCTACAGGCGGTCAATATCGACCCTTGTATACAATCCACGGGCACAAATAAACGTCTCCCCCACCAAGTTCCACCAATGGCACGAAATGTCCTCATATGGTGAGCGACACTTGTAAGTCCTCTCGACTTATAAGGAGAAAATACTCTTGTAAGATCCTTACGACTTATAAGAGAACACGCACTTAAGAATCCTCACGATTCCTAAGGAGAAAACGCACCTACGAGATCCTCACGACTCGTAAGGAGAAACATCTTTATGAGACCCTTACGGCTCATGAAGTCAAAAGTTTTAGTCGACAGGATCCTGACCCTGTTTGCTAAGCCATCTTTGTTCAAGTTAACAAATTCAAATGATGATTCACTCCTGGCAATCTCCCAGTTGTAGCGATGCGGATGCCTAAACCGGTAACAAATTCCAAGTCCTTTCACGGCAAGTGATGATTCGCTCCTGACAACATTCCAGTCATAGCGATGCTGATGCTAAGATTAGTATCAGATCTCAGAACCATACTCGCAACAAAATCAGCGAGCCAAAAATACAAAAAAATATATAGACGAAATGATTGAGAAACTCGCAATAAAAAGCAGCGAGTAAAAAAAATAGCCGAACTGATTGGACACCGCAAAAAATAGCCGAAACGATTGGGCAATCGCGACTTTCGCGATATTAAAAGCTGAAATGATAAAGCATCGCGGAAGGAAACAAAAAAAGAGATGAAACTTTTGCCCTACAGGTGATTCCATACTAACCCATGTATACAATCCATGGGCATAAACGAAAAGGGAACCACATTTCCCCATCAGACTCTGTCAAAGGGAGAGTCAGATCTCGACGGCAATATCTGCATCCCAGAAGATCAACACAGCGTTCCTTCTCAACTCCAGCAGGATGCAGACGTAACGTCAACAACCGACCTCAAGGTCGCAACGAAGTGGAGCCATGGCAAAGTCCTTAGTTCCAAATCTCGACGGCCACATCTGCAACTTAGAGACCAACAACGGCGTTCCTCCTCATTCCAACAGGATACGGACGCAACATCACGGATCGAAGCCACGGCAAAGTCTCCGGTTCCAAAACTCTATGGTTCACAGACAACCTAGAGTCAACCCCGACACTGCAAAAAGCGGAGCAAGTCAAACCCCGACACAGCAGAAAGCGGAGCAAGTCAACCCCGACACCGCAAAAAGCGGAGCAAGTCAACCTCGACACCATGGAAAGCAGAGCAAGTCAACCCCGACACCGTGAAAAGTGGAGCAAGTCAACCCCGACACCGCGGAAAGCGGAGCAAGTCAACCCCGACACCGCGGAAAGCGGAGCAAGTCAATCAATGAACTCCCCGCCGGAGCAATGCTCTATCTCGGAAACAGGTCAGCCAATAACCTCCCCGCCGGAGCAACGCTCCGTCTCGGAAACAAGTCAACCAATGACCTCCCCGCCGGAGCAACGCTCCGTCTCGGAAATAAGTCAGCCAATGACCTCCCCGTCGGAACAACGCTCCATCTCAGAAACAAGTCAGCCAATGACCTCCCCGCCGGAGCAACGCTCCGTCTCGAAAACAAGGCAGCCAATGACCTCCCCGCCGGAGCAACGCTCCGTCTCGAAAACAAGTCAGCCAATGAACTCCCCGCCGGAACAACGCTCCGTCTCGGAAACAAATCAGCCAATGACCTCCCCGCCGGAACAACGCTCCGTCTCGGAAACAAGTCAACCAATGACCTCCCCGCCGGAACAGCGCTCCATCTCAGAATCAAGTCAACCAATAATCCCTCGATTCGTTTCGACTCGTAGGGGAAAGCCTTAGGCAATGGGGATAAGGACCTATTTCCTAAGCGCTGGAGCCCTGCAAGTCGGTCCAAGATGGGCCATTGCATACTATTCACGGGCCATACTCTCCAAATTCGAATCTCGACAAGGAGGGAAACAACAACTTACGAGTCCTCTCGACTTGTAAAGGGGAAAAATTCTCTTGTGAGATCCTTATGACTCTCGAGAGAAAATACACACTTAGGAGTCCTCACGACCCCTAAGGAGAAATTACGCCTATGAGATCCTCTCGACTCGTAAGGAGAAAAGTCTTTATGAGACCCTCACGGCTCATGAAGTTGAAAAGTCTTAGGCGGCAGATCTGAACCTGTTTCTTAATCCATCGCTGACCTATAAGAAGATCTAGATAAACTACATATGGGCCATATTCACCAGAGTTACATGCAAACATGATATAAAAAATATATATGTCTTTTATTCATGAATTTAAAATGAATACAAGATACATGTCATAAAAATAATCAAGATGGATACAAAATATTCTCTCATTCAGGAGTGAATACAAGAAAAGGAGAATATACAAAAAATCTTTAAGCCGGCGGACAGTGCAATAAGTTCGTCAGTTCATCCTTCTTCCACTGGGCCTCGGCTTCAAGTTTTGTTATTGCCATGAGACGGGTCTCCGCCTAAGAATGTTGAGCCTGATACGAGGCGAGCCGACTCTCAAGCTCCTTTTTAGCAACTTTATGAGCTTCAACCATATCGCGGGTAAAGATAATGGCGTTATCAATAGCTACCACCTCCGTGATAGCTTCTTGAAGCACCCGCCAAAGTTCGTACGCACAGATGGTCTTAGCAGTGAGTTGGGCTTAAGTCCCCCTAAAGCATTTGAAGCTAACTCCCTCTCCGAAAATTTCCAGTTGAGCCTCTTTTCGCAAGACTGAAGATTAGCAGCGCACCGCTCAATCCACCCCCGCCGGCTCACCTTGGCAGTTAAGAGCTCGGAAAGAAGGCGTATACACTCGAGATTATGAAAGCAAGCCTCCACTCTGCGACAATACTCAACTCAAACATGCACCAATGTCTCATCATGATAAGTAGCAAGGAAGGGCAAAGAAGTATTGGCTTCGGCAGCAAATTCTTCGGCCGTAACAGAACTTCCAGCATGAAGATCTTCAATAAGGGCCGACAAGGAGTGAATGCTTTGTCTCGCCATCCTTTCAGACGTGCGTCGGGCATATGGTCCCGGTGGCATAGAGATTCGTGATTCTAACGGAGCCGGAGCTGGCAAAGCTGTCAAAGTTTATGACTAGTCAGTGAGACTAGCAAACATGGAATAATACCAAAGTAGTGTTTTACTTACCCACAGCCATGCAAGGGGGGTTTGAAAGATCCCCAGGCCCATCAAGAATCTCCACTTCATCATCAGCTTCCAGAACTGTAGAGGACATGTTAGCATCATCGTAAAAATAGTGATAATAAAGCAAAAGGGTCAAAGAACACGGACCTTGCCCGGAAGAAAGGACGATACTTTGCGGGGATATCGCCCGTAGGGCACTTATGTCAAGTAAGCACTGGAAGGATTTCCTGGGAGATAGGTCCACAATAGAAGCCGCCAATTCCCGTAGTTCTGAAAGGAAGGAAGGGTTCAGATAATGGAAAGACTATTAAAACAAAGTATAGAAGACTACCTTCGATGCTCTTCCCGTCTTGAATCGGAGGGATAGCAGCCTCGGCAGCCTCCTCCATACCCTCAGGAACATCACCGGAGACATTTGCTGGCGTGGCAGCTTCCAATTGAGGGGCAACATCCTCCACTTCATGCTCCAATGAAGGGACAGCGGTCTCAACTGCCCTTTCCACAATCTCCAAGCCGTCACCAGAAAGATCCATTAGATCTACGGCCGGTAAGATCACCTCTTCTGGAAGAACAGGCACCGAGGGAATAGAGGCTACCAGCGGAAGCTCCACGGCAGGAATAGAAGCTATAACAACCTCCTCCGCACCTACTAGTGCCTCATCAGAGACATTTACAGAATCCACAGTCAGGACGCGACTTGAGCTCAAATTCTCTGTGGTTGCTGAAGTCCCTGCAAAGTTTTCGTAAAGATAAGAAGATATGAGAAGCGATACAAACTACTTGCCAAAAGGAAAATAAATAAAACGTGCATACAGATACGCCAGGACGCCTCTATTATAGCTTTTTTAAGCCGTCGTTCCTTCCTGGGGAAATGTGCTCGCCGAGCTTCGAAAGCAGATTCATGGCCACCGGTCTTCAGTGCCAGCTCATCTTCAGAAGCGGCTGAGATAGGATGCTTGAGGGCTATCTCGTATTCCTGACGCAGAGGACCCATATGTACTCTCCGTAGCGATGGGGGATCTTCATAGAAGATAACCGGAGGGTAGGGCCTCTTCGGGATGTGCACATTCTCAGTCTCATCCTGTGAACGCCTTAAAGCTTCAGCCAATAGCGCGGCTTCTTCAGCAGATGAGCCAGGGTAAATGAGACCATCATCCGACTCTTGCATCGATATTGGCTCATCTTGAACAATAGGCTCGGATTCCAGCAAAAGGTCAAGCAAGCCAGCAACTGTTTTCTTCCTCCTTTTTAAACTGAGGCTAACACTGGAAGAGGATCACTTCCTCCCCTTTGGTGCTTTAATACGGCGCTGCCCAACCTTGCCTCCAATATTCTCTTTTGGCGGTATTACCGGTGATGACACTGCCATTGATGATGCCGCAACTGATGAAACTACTGCTGGCGTCTTATCGGAAGCCTTTGCCCGGGCTCTAATGCGCATTGGCATACCAACTGTGGGAGGAGTCGATTCCGCATCCACCGCCTCAGGGATAAGTAAGGCACTGTTAGCCCTCAATGGAGGGCGAACCACTGTCCGCGGTCGCGGTGGAACGCCCGTGGCTTGGGTCGGGATGGGAGCTCTATATCCGAAGAGTACGGGACCAACTCGATGACGGTACCAACCCGTGAAGGACCCCACACACCTTGGAATATAGTCAGCCTCGGGTATCACGAAACGAGAGCCGGTGTTCAGCCGCATGAAGTGATGGATGATGTCATGAACAACTCCCAGAGACGAGCCAAGCTCCACCAAAAATGCCTCGAAAGGAACACCCAGGTTATAACCTAATTGCCGAGCAAAGCGGTGCGGATTATACCGCATGAAAAGAGCCATATCATTTCGACGGAACACCAAATAACCCGGCCTAATCGAATACAAGTGCATAATTTCCTTAGGCTTTAAGGATGGTGCTCCCCCTTTCGATAAATCGAATAGATGTTGAACAGGTCCCGAAGGAGCAGAGAGGACTCGGTCGTTGAATACCATCCCACCTTCGTTAGCATACGGGTTAAGCAACACACGAAGGGCCCCTAGCTGAGTTGGATCAGGAGCAGAAGCATCCACCAACCTCATGAGCCGCGGGAAGGTGTAAGCATCATAGAAATCTGGCCTCTGATGCGCTGCGAACGCCCCCAATACATGCATCTCGATCCACGACATGAAGTAGTGGAGGGAGAAACTCTCAACATCTACACCCAGGGTTGAAGTATTGGTCGCAGCACTCAGCCCATGGTATAAGTGTGATAGGCACGCGATACCCACGGCCAATCGTGTCCCTTCAGCCATGCGATGAGCAGGATAGATGACTGAAGCTCTCATGAAGCGACGATGCATTGGAATGGCGAACCAGCTAAGCCAAAGGCTAATAAAACCGATAAAGAAGGTCTCTTCGTCCATGCCGGGAGCCGCAATCGAATCGAAGGACACGGCCGCCAAGATTGGGATGTAAAACTGCGGTAAATCTTCTTCTTTGGCCGGCGGTTTATTTAGCCCAAACCCAAAAGGGTCGTTAATGTTCGCAAACTTTGGAGTCGTCTTGGACAAAGCATCTTCGCGGATAAAGCAGGCAATGAAGCTCTCAAAAGTGATGCCATGACCTTCTGACGCCGCGAACAGTTTCTCAAAAATAACCAAAACCTTGATTAAGCTAGGGTGCTTATGGCGGACGGCGTTTTCAGTCGTCAAGCCGTCAAGCGAAGCCGGCATTGTCTCAAACACATACTCATCGGGAGGCAACAACACTTCATAATGCTCTCCCTTGATTGGTAGTCCCGAAACCTCGCGAAACTCTTCCAATGAAATAGAGGCCTCGCGATCCCTTAGCAAGAAGGTGTTGGTGGGAAGATTCCACTGGTTCACAAAAGCCTTAACCCACCAGACATGAGGGGACTGATAATGAAAAAGGATTGCATACACCACCTGATAGAGCCCGACCTTCTGCAATCGCACATGATGGACGGACAGAACATATCGAGCCCAGGGAAGATATCCCGTTGGGTGGCGAGGGGTAAGCCCTATCTTATAAATTTTTCCTCGGGGTTGGGCTTCACCCTGACAAATGCGACGCCCCAAAATGTCTATGGGCGGCAAAGGATGGTTGGGTATCCCAGTTGTCGACGGCTCAAACCGGTCTGTAGGAGTCCAATCAGCCACCTCCACCGCAAAAGCAGTTTGCGGACGCTCCATCGGCGAAATTAGGCGAAGGGGCTCTGTTGGCACTTCGCAGATAAAGCTGCGGCGGCCCCGGATGATATGTCCATACCAAGTTCCCCACAAGAGCAAACTGGTACAGTCCCTGTCATGGGCCCTGATCATCGCCATTGCTTCTTCGTCCGACGGCGATTGTGGAAAAGCAGCGTCTGAGCGAGTAAAAGGAAAGTAGGGAAGAGAAGCCATTGTTCCTGAAATAAATGGAGGAAAAACTATTAATGCAACTTATACATGTGTGTGTGTATAAACAGCAGAATAAAATGACAAGAAGTTTATTCTATGTGAGCATTGATTGCAAAAATAATGGACCCCACAAAATCAGTTTGACAGCTGGCCAATCACGAGGCAGGGTAATCATTATGAGAATAAAAAAAAGATTCTCAATAAATGCACATTGGAGTTCAAACGACTTAGGACATCCTCACAAAAGAACACCCATTACAAACTCTGTCAAATAGGTAAAAATAAAGGAAAAATCCTTTGAAAAGATTTTCAAGAACACAGGGGAATCAAATTCCCGAAGGGCCCTCTTGATCTTTCAGAGCTAAACCTGGTAGTCAAGTACATATCCTAAAGGCTTTATCAACATGTATCAAAGAGACAGTATAATAATACAAGTGTACATGTTAAGATAAAGAGCAACCAGATAGCATATGTTGGGTTCCCTAGCACAGCAGTGAGGTTTCGGGAGGCATCGTTCATGCCAATTTCAAAATTTTGCCATTCTAGATAAGCCTAACCATAGAATCTTTACTAGAAAATGCGACGAAAACAAATGTAAACTGCTTTACATCTAAGTGAATGAGGAATACAACCTTTGTAAACTGGTCCTTCACTTCTAATACTCCGTGTAGTAGTATCTTCGCTGCAAGTCATGAACACCCGAACTCTAGAAAGGGTTCTCCCGGAGAAATGAACAAGCTTGCTTGAAGTCTTCGAGGCCGAAGATGATCTACGTCGAGGAGACTCAAGCTCATGATACCTCTTCACTAATGGTGAAATTAGCGAAGCAAATACCCTAAACTAAATGGATAATAGTAGAGGATGATGAAGTAGGAAATGTGCTCACTTTAGTTTTATTTTTCTCACAATATTTTCTCACTTTTCCAAAAGCTAGAAAGCTTTTTCTCAAGGATGAAAAAGATGAAGAGAAGAGATGAGAATGAACTCTTGAGGTGAGAATAACAACCATGGGTGTGTTAGTGTTATACACTAACCCATGTAGAGATTAAACAATGGCTAACAATAATAGTTGGGTTAATAAATACCTACAAGTAAAACAAAAGGAGTGGACTTAGTCAAAGATACTACAAGCTTCTCCAAGCTTCCAAGCATGTGACTAATTAACACTAATTTTGATTTACTTAAATAAATAAAACCATTTCATTATTATAAGCATGGTGTAAGTCTCATACACCCATGTCATATGTGGCATCTAGCATGACACAAAAGTTATACATTAATATATATCACATGTGTGTGTGTGTGCGCGCGCGCGCACACACACAAGTGAGAAAAAGAAATGTTTAAGTGAGCTAATATTAGTTAATGTAATCTAGTATATCAAATATACAATTATACATTAAATTATTAAATCAACACTTGATTTAATAATCCGGCTATATCACATATAACCGACTAATATCAAATGTAACAACTTATCGAATCAACACTTGATCCGATAACCCGGCTATATCACATATAACCGACCGATGTCACATATCGCGAGAAATAGAATGCGGTATCACATACGCGCATTAATCTCGGTCCCGCACATATCACATATGTGCTCCTACTCCGTTTCAAATGAACCAGGAAACCTCTGTTTGGGACTCTAAAGACTCGTCAATACGCCGGCAGTAGGTGATGATCATAGCAAACACCCACAAGTCGCAAGCAGTCTTCTAAACGTAACGGCCACCCGGGTATTGAGCGATCAGAAGATCAACAAGCAAGTCTGCTCATACTCCTGCGAATCCAATTAGTAATACTACCGTACAGTCCGGTCTCTTCGTCTGATATGTCGCATATCTCGTCTAGGGGTGGTAAACGTCAGACCCTAATAACTCGATAAGTCATGCCGATATGAGGCTCATAATGGGTCGAGAAACTACTGATAACACTTACCAGTAAATCTCAGAATCAGCCTTGGCCAGGGACTTCCTGTTATATCCAATCGAGCACATTGCAACATCAACTCCCTATACCGAGAGAGACGAATCCCCTCATATCGTTCATTTCCTCCATGTGACTCGGGACTGTACCCAAAAACCATCGTTTTGCACGTTCTCTTGAACGTGGTAAGGTGGAAATCAAAGCACAGTGGGAATCACACAAGACTCTATGACGATCTCAGGTCGACAGACTAACATGTACCAGTGTCACTAGAGAACTGCCATCTGACGTGAGGTATAATACCATTTGGGAGTTCTCGGCGAGTCCGTCCAGTGTACCCAGTCTCCACTGAGCACCCGTATACCATCTCTGATGTCAAACACCAATGGATATGGGATCATCCATCGCCCATCTACATGGGTCGAGAAGGTAACGCTAGTCTACTCTGGTATATCGATGCCCCGTCTCGATACACCCACGACTAGGGACATTAAAGGATGTATTTACCGACTACCTTTGTCCCACTAGTGTGATCCGCATCATAATTCAGGTAGTCAAGTACTCATCCTAAGGGCTTTATCAACACGTAACAGAGAGACAATCAGTGTACGTGTTAAGATAAAGTGCAACCAGATAGCATACTATCATGTTGAGCAAGAAAGTCCTCCCTATATATGTCCAAGCATCCACTACAATATACATCTCATGTACAGTAATGGCCTCTAGCGCATACATATAACTAACAATCTGCCACTTGCACTAGGGCCATCATATAGCAGTGGTTGTAGTATCACATACTCAACCATCTCATAAAAGTCTATCTATGGGAAAAAGCTTTTGTGAGTGGATCCGCCGTATTGTCCTCTGAGTCTACTCTCATAACCTCAATCTCCCTGGAAATCAACCATCTCCATGATCAGGTGATACTGCCTTAGAATATATCTGGATCACTGATGGGACGGGGGTTCCTAGGCCTAAGCCACAACTCCATTGTCACGCAATGGTCGGAATGAAGTTCATCTCATGAACTTATATACACCCAAACTGCCTCTTTGGTAGTATCGTTGGTAGTGATGTATTGAGCCTTTATCGTTTAGTTTGCCACGGTATTTAGCTTGGAACTCTTTCAACATACCGTCCCTCCACTGAGGGTAAAGACAATGCCTGTGACTGACTTTTAGTCAACCTTATCACCCTGGAAGCTATCCAGTGATTCTCCCCAAGAACTTTTTGATACCATCTCACTATACCTAGTGAGAAGCCTAACATCTACTCAGATCTATCTCATAGATCCAAAACCCAGGATTTAAGAGGTATCACCTTGATCCTATATGGAGAATCCTTGTGATAAGAGGAGGTTGACCGAGCGTAGCATAGGAAACTCCTTTCCTATCAAGAGTATGTCATCCACGTACAATACGAGGAATACCAATATACTCTCTACTACCTTTTTGTATATACAAGGTTCATCTACCATTTTGATGAAGTCAAACTCTTTGACTACTATATCAGAACAAATGTTCCAACTCCGCGATACCTGCTTTAACCCGTAAAGCAACTTCCACATGTTTCCGCTACTCCCACTGTCTACGAAGCCCTCTGACTGTGTACTTATAGACGATCTCTTCTAAATCAGTATTTAGAAAAGCAGTCATAACATCCAACCGCCAGATATCGTAGTCATGGTATGTAGCAATAGCAAGTAGGATCCGGATGGACTTAAGCATAGGCACTAGAAAAGATTTCATCATTATCCACACCTGGTCGATGATGAGAACCTTTTGCAACAAGTCTAGCTTCGAAAGTCTCAACTTTTCCATCTACACCAAGCAATCTTCTCAAGATATACTTGCTCCTGATGGGGGTTTAACCCTTCAGATATAGCAACCAAAGTCCATACTTTGTTGGTGTCTATGGATTCCATCTTAGATCGCATAGCATCCAGCCATTCTTACAGAGTCCCCACTCTTGATGGCCTGCTCGAAACTAGTTGGGTCATCATCTCATGATGCAATCCTCGCTTCCACTGTCATAGAGAAAACCGAAGTATCTCTCAGGTGGGTGAGGAACCCTACCAGATCGGCAGAGTGGCTGAGGTTCGTCGGGAACTATTGAATCCTCCGGTTCTACCAAATCATCGGCTGCAGTTTGTATAGCTGGAACTCCTTCCAGTTCTACCTCATGACCACAAATTTCTTTCCAAAATAAATTCATTTTCTAAAAAGGCGGTCATGCCGAGAAATAAAACACTTTTTGTTCCTCAGTTAGGTATAAGATATTCCTTTGCAAATGCTTGGGATATCCAACAAACTTCCACAGAACTAACCTTGCCTCGAGCTTGTCTGGATTTTGCTTTTAGACATAGGCCGGACAACCCCAAATCTTAACTTACTTAAGATATGGGCTCTTCCCATACCATATCGCATATGGAGTGGTAGGCACCTGATTTGGTTGGAACCATATTCAATAGGTATGCAGCTTCACAAGTGCATAACCCCCAAAAGAAAATAGGCAACTCAGTAGTACTCATCATAGAGCGCACCATATCTAATAGGGTGCGATTGCTCCGCCCCGATACACCGACGTGTTATGGTGTATACGGAGGAGTAATGCTGAGAGAGAATCTCATTCTCCTATAGAATAATCCAGGAATTCCGTGCTCAAGTATTCTCCTCCCTGATCACATCAAAGGACATAATACTTATACCCGTTTTGGTTCTCTACTTCTAACTTATATTCTATGAATTTCTCAAAATCTTCAGACTTGTGTTTCAACAGGAACACATGTGCGAATTTTGAAAGATCATCAGTGAATATAATAAAGTACAAAGAACCAGTCTTGCCATGTGTAGACAGGGGACCTACATACATCATCATGTATCAATCCCAAGAGTTCACTAACTCTTTCTCTGTTTCCAATAAACGGATCTATGGTCATCTTATCTTTGTGACATGACTGGCAAGTTTCACAAGATGTAAATTCAAACTGATTTAAATATGCATCTTAATGTAACTTAGCTAGTCGGGTCATATTGATATGACCTAGTCTATAATGCCTCAAGAAGGATTCGTTCATTTCTGAACTCTTTCCCTTGTGTGTGTTCTGTACGTTAAGAACTATGGTTTGATTTAGAACGTATATGCTTTTAGATAACGTGCCTGAACCGATCAACTCTTGATATAGGAAATGTTCAAAACATTATCAAACAATACAAAATTATACCCTTCTTTACTAAATAAAGAGACTGATATAATGTTGTATATCAGGTTCAGTATCTAATAACATTCGTTCAGAATCAATGTATTTGGTAATACAGGGTGATAACCGCCAACATCTTGGCTGCAACAATTGCACCATTTCCAGCCTTTGAAACTTTATCACCCATTCTCAATTTTCTACCTATCTATATCCCATGTAACAGATTACATTAACGGGATCCTGATCCGGTATCTCATACCCAGGACGTAGAGGACACTGAGAAATAGTTCTCTGTAATGAACACACCCGAAGAAGATACATCAACATGCACTTTCTTCGTTTGGGTGGCACGGGAATCCTGGTTTTCCCCTATTTCCTGCTCAGTCTTATAACAATTATAACTTGGAGCGGGACCAACGTTCCCCAGCACAGTATAACAAGCGGGTTCGGTCAATACATCCATATTATTATCTTGATTAAGGCGTGACATGGTCACTAGCTAGATAGAGAGAGAGAAGAAAACACTCGGCGTATGCTCTTGCAAGATTAGATTGGTTATTATTTTATCTAACCGGGATGGCTCCCACTGTTTTTATCAAATCTTCTTTCAAACCCTAAAAGGAAAGACTAGCCGGGATTAATTACACCCTACAAGTTCGCCAATCTTTCAGCCAGGCTAGTGCCAGTACTTTGAGGGAGGTTCCCCGTGCTTTCGCACGGACCTAATTAAAATAAACCTCGTTTTCCCAGGGGCGTAACCCCGTTAACACCTTTCTAGACACCTACTTGATCGGCTAATTGTAATGTGCAAAACTCTTCCAGGAGTAACTCTTACTCGCAGTGGGTATCGGAATCCAACTATCTCATACAATCGCATTGCAAATTTAAACACTTGAAATTCCGATAATATTTTGCCCCTAGCGTCCTATGATCTTGACGGAGGCCAAACTACCCATAGGGCGCTAGTCAAGTTCAACCCGTTCATTTTTTGATTGAATTAAACCCACCCACACGACCCTTGACGCAGGCCAAACAACGCCGTACGAATACCCTAATCCAATCGCATCGTATGTAGCAGATAAGCACTAGTTAGCTACCGCACACTATGCCTTGACGCAGGCCAAACTACCGTAGCGCGAATACTAAATAGTACTTATCTGAAATGACGGAGGGCTACGACAGGTCTTTAAGAAAACCTTTTGCGTAACGAACTTGATATCGTTGTAGAATCAAATGATTTAAAATGGAGTTTTTTTTAGGCTTTTATTAGTTTCGCTAAAGAGGTCACTCCCGGTGAAGGGATCTCAGCTCTTTCCTCGTCGAATGAGGTGCAGGATATTCACAATACCGCTATGTAAAGCAATAACTAGAGCTACTTGTTTTTGAAAATTCGATTCCACAACATCTTTAGGTTTATTTTCTTTCATTGATCTCATTAATGAAGTCCCATCATTTAAGTTACCTAAGCATCACAGATAAATACAACGTACGCTTATGCCATCCGTATTCGTCTCGATGTCCCGTCATGCATCGTTAGGTTAGGTAACTAACGGCAGAGCGGGGCAGGGCTAGCGCGGGTGTAAAATATAAGCAACGTCTATATAATATATCACATATACTATATACGGTATCTATCTCATCATATAAAGTGATCTCATCACAGAATATCGTAGCAGAAATCAACATATGAAATATTGAATATACTAGGATTTCCGGGTTTTATATTAAGTCTGTATAAAATACGGATTCCACGGTCGCGATGAATAGCCAAACCCACATCCCGAGACCCCTACGAGAGCGGCAAGCAACCCTATCAATTCTAGAGTTAGGAGACCAGGACTCGACTCCTCGAGATGGCCTCCCACTGGACTCTAAAACCCAGTTATTTGTGCTCCCCTCCTTAGGTCTATCCTAATGCGGAAAAGTAAATAATATACATCAACGGTGACATCTTTCTCAACCCGGAAGTGCCCCAATAAAAGAATATTGCATACAAGTTTTTACATGAATGAAAATGAAAAACTCTCATCTCACATAAAAAAAAAACCCGGCTATTCAAACAAGACGATCCAATATAACATATTACAGCAACACATAACATCTCATGTCATCAACGTAAGTAAATATGCGTATCCCAACCGTCGTTGACATATAGCAACGAAACCGGCGATACACTATATATTACACTTACGGTCGCAGAAAAGAAAGTGAAAAACTACAGCAATTGGAATCCGCAACCACCTTAGATGTCACGACCCGAAATTTGGCACGTGATGGCACTTAAACCGCGTAACGTCCACGGGCATAACGCAATTCAAGTAAGCCGAAAACCCAAAAATCTAAACCATCAAAAGTAGTAAGTGATAAGAACATTGTTAAAACTTTTGGGAATCTCAAATAAAAATCATTAACTTAAGTTTCTTTCTTAAAAATTTCGGCAGCACCTCCTTTGTAAAAACTAGCCCCGAAACGGGTACAACATAGAATATAAATAAAGCATCCCCAAACGGGAGCAAATCTCGCCCAACGGCGGAAACAAACACCACAAGCATATATACGGCGCCGTAGCGAAGAAATATAAATGGAAACAGCATAAGCAGATAAAACTACATAGCAAAGGCCGGCTCCCACGAGCACGGCACCTAAAGTCACAAAATAATACAACATCGATCCTCACAACTCGTCTCTAAGTCAAATACATGAAGGTGGTAGATGGAGAGTACTAGATACAACAAAAGATATACGATGTACATAAACGGATAACCGCGAAACCCACCTATAGCAAAAGGCCTCACAGCCAACCGTAGCGGTATCCGCTGCAAAAGATACGATAAGAAGAAGCCCTGCCGCAACCACTCTGAGGGACACCTGCAAAACACTGTGGCACAACGGGGGAAATAGTAAATAATATATGCAGGTAATCGCAGGTATGCACGTACAGCGATAATCTATCACATGCAAGCTGATAGCAATAATGGCAATATGTATATGCAACAGTCATGAAAGGTACTCTATCAGATACTACTAATACATGAAGCAATGCATATCAAATAAATGATGAGTATGGGATAAAACATATCCTGTAAGTCTCATGGAACCTGAGTGTCCAACATCGACACCCGAAAACATCATGAAAACTAGTGTCCAGCATTGATACGTAAATACTCATCTGTCAGGCGTCGTCACCAGGACCGGCCCTCATATCCACGTATCATACGTGTCACGGAACCTAAGTGTCCAACTCCGACACTCGCAATCCCCGTATCTATACGTCTCACGGAACCTAAGTGTCCAGCTCCGACACTCGCAATCCATGGAACATAAGTGTCCAACTCCGACACTCACAATCCCGATACGTCTCACCGAACCTAAGTGTCCAGCTCCGACACTCGCAATCCACGTATCATATCAGTTTTCTAACACAAGTCTCAGAACCGAGAAATCTCAGGGTGGATGCATCGAAATATCAAGTAAAGAATAAGAATACTTGAATAGATCATTATGATGATATATAATATATATACATATATATCAGAGTCCCATACCACTGATATATATATACATATATAACAGCGTCCCACACCACTGATATATATCATCAGGAGTAAAACATCTAGAAAACATCATATGAAATCCATATCTCAATGTGTAAATCCATGAAATATAATATATGCAATATAAAACAGTAATATAGGCATATAAAGGAAAAACCGCTATTTAAATGCAACAAATTATTAAATATATCATGCGGTTTCTAATTTCTCCAAAATCCAACGCAACGTCATATAAGGGTGAACATGTAGCTATAGCAAGGTATATGTGTGTACATGTAAGTTTGTATGCAAGATGTACAAGTAGCTATATCTCATATGTGTATATACCTATCGATAATGATACAATACCCTATAGGTATATGTGTAGCTATAGCAAGATATGTGTCTATACCTGTCAATAATGATACAATACCCTATAGGTATAAGTGTAAGCATGTAAGCATAGCAAGGAATATCTGTAAACATTTAGGTATAGCAAGGCATATGTGTAAGCATGTAGGTATATGTGTATGCTATCTTTCTTATACACAATGGAAATAAGGATCAAGTCTCAATGTCCCTAACCAATACAATATCACGTATGTATAGGTGTCAGCTATATCTCATATGCACAAAGAAAATAAGGATCATGTCTCAATGTCCCTAATCAATACAATATCACATATGTATAGGGTTGTGTGTGTCATGGCAATTATCAACGGAGTGTGTGTAGCATACAATTAGTGCTCGTGTAACATGAACCGTCAATAATGGTGTTGTGCCTTATTAATACTATGTCCATATACAATAGGAAATGAGATATGCAACAATGGTACACATGCACAATCAATGTCCATATACTTGTAACTAATAATCATGTCATTTAATCTAGCTCAGACGCATAACGCCATGCGGGTGATTCCCCTGTAAAAGTTAAATCTACTCACCGATGACCTCGAGCTAAGTAAATCCGACCACCTGCTTCCCTTTCTTCGAAGCGTCCTAAGTCCCTGCTCACGATCCTAAATTTCACAAACACAACACATAAGGTTAAATATCCTGCGCCGATACAAAACCAACGAAACGCAAGGATAACGTCCACAAGATATACACACTGTGCACTTAATGCACAAAACGCGTACGATATCGTCACAACCTCAGCTAGGAATGCAAAACGATACAACCACCAAGCCTAGACCCCGATCGTACCGATCGCGCATTCACAACACAATTTATATCGTGGACGATAATATATATAATATCGCAACGTCAATTGAAACCCACGCCTAATTTTACCGAAAACCTAGTAAGCAACTTTATAAATATTTTAGCTCAAATCTAGAAGTTTAAACCATTCTAGTGATCACAAACAACACATAGTAGCTTACTTAAACCACACAAACCTTTACTACAATTTTAATCTCACCCATATAAGATTTAGTAAAAGTTTAGTTTGCACTTAAGCTTAATTAGACAATTAGGAAAATAACAAATAACAATTTCACCACTAGGCTAAGTTTCCTTGTCTAAACAACTCACTTAACCATTACAAATAATCAAAACCTTAACTTGATCTTCATAACCCTTTCTTGAAATTCCAAAACATGCTAATTAAAGCTTTATTTAAACATCTAATAAGCTAGCTTAAAGTATTACAACAACAACTAAGTTTAGGGTTAGGATTTATATCTCACTTAGATTCACAAATTTGCAACTAAACTTCCAAATTAGCCTCCAAAATGCTATCTTTCCTCATGAATCAAGCTAGGTTAGGGTTAAAGAATAATGGGTATGGATTTATATTTGAGTTTGTGGGATTATTTGATGATTTTTTATGATTTATTTGAGCTTGAATAAGTGCAAATGGGGTGAGAAGAGAGAGGGGGAAGCAAGGGGGCTCGGCCAAGGTGAGAAAATGATGAAGGTTGTGGAATTGTGTGGAAAATTCTAGTCTAAAACCACAATTAATGCTCATTAATACCTCTCCCATCCATGCCACCTCTTAATCCTTTTCTTTTCTATTTAAAGTTTTCTTTTAATTCACCAAAATATCTAGACATTTTCTAGTATATTTTCAAAGATGGTTTAATACTTAATCTTGTGATTAAGTTAGCATAGATTCACTTTAGCATAATTAACCCAATCAAAATTGCAATTACCATTAATTAAGTGCATAATTAAAAGCTTACAATAATATTTTAATTAAGGAAAAATATTAAAGTGAACTAAAATTTTCAAGTGACAACTAAAAACCGCAAACTAGCAATTTCCTAGTTAAATTAGGTACAGTTAAGTCAATAATGAAAATGATCACTTCTTGGTTTTTACGGAAAACACAGTTTAGTTTACCTATTAACGGAAAATTCGCATAAACGATTTCTAAAACGTTACAATCTTCCCCTCTTAAAGAAATTCGTCCCCGAATTTAAAATTCTTACTATGCGTACTTTCAAAGAGATGAGGGTAAATCTTCCACATATCGCTCGCAGCCTCCCAGTGATCTCCTCACTAGACGGGCTACGTCAAAGAACCTTCACAGATAGTAAGACCTTTGACCGAAATTTCTCCACTTGCCGATCCACTATAACTATCGGCTGCTGGTGAACGAAAGATCGCGTCCAAATGAATGGTCTGGTGCTGAATCATGTGAGAAGGGTCTTAGGAAGGGTAATGAAATCCCCACCCAATCTGGATTGGTGTTATAGCCCCTTAAAAATCCGTTTTAAAAATGCAAAGCAGTAAACACACAAAATCTTAAACACTTGCAAAAAAAAAATTATTTGGCTGCGCAAAGAATCCTGCAAAAAAACAATTTATTGGAGAGGGAGAAGAATTTTGCGCAAAGAACTCTGCAGGAAAATTTTTCGGTGGAGATCGGAGAGTAGAAGAGAGGACAAAACACTTACAGAGAATTTTGGGATGCTGACGTCACTGGTTGACCGCGGTTCCACGGTCAACTGCATATATCCGCCGCGGTTCCGCGATGGTTCTAGTAGTTTGGATCTCCAAAAATTTTCTGTTTGTTGTTATGATTCTCCTCTGTCTGTTCAGATCTTCTGTTTATTGATTTGTTCACTGGGTTTTTTTTTTTCCAGATCTGAATCTGTCCGTCTTCTTTTCCTGCACACTTGCACAAAAACCTTTCAAAAAGAACAAGATGATTTTTATTTTTTTTATTTTTTTTTTTTAAAATTTTTCAATTTTTATAAAAAAAAAATTAACCCGAAATTACACAAAGAAAGAGACTACCGTCTCCCCAGCAACGGCGCCATTTGATTGATAGTGCTTTTGCGTATGTGCATTTTGAAATCAAAGAATTAACCGCAATTAATAACGGTGTCGCTTGGTAGCTACCCGATTGAGTACGGGTCGGTCCACAGGGAAAACGTGTCTTTTCTTATTGTTCTAACAAGTCAATTCCTATTTGTGGTAGGTTTTGATTTTCTATAAAAACTGAGGTTGAATTTGATTTGGATTAAAATCTTACTAGGGTTAGGATTAGGTTAATTTGGAAAGTTAATTCTACTCACCGCTTTCTTTGCCCTGATTAAGAACTTAGGTGTTAAGGTAATAATTAACAAAGGGGTTTAGCGCGATCAGGAAGAAACTTCATTTCTTTCTTTTGGCCCTTGTCCGTCCTTTCTTAATTCTTAGCCCTGACCTCTATGGAAATCAAACACAACCTGTCTAACTAGGGAATCACCGCTATCTTGTGGGATAGGGTGCCGTAGTGAGCGGTGTGTGTTTGATTTGCATAAAGTCCTAATTTAAAATATTGAACGGGCAAGAAAGGAGTGAGAGATTTCCATCTCTCAAACCTACCCAATCCTAACCCTAACAAGTAAGGAACTACTCACTCATTAGGGAATTAACAATGGAATTCATTTTTTGTGATTTTCTTTTATTAACCTAATTAACGTGCGGAAAATAAACGACAGATAAAAATTGCAGAGAAATAAAATTGCAGATAAGAAATTCAAGATAAAAAAACTTACTTTACTGATGCACTCTTTGACGATTACAAGGAATTGAAAATTTAAAATCTAGAATTAAAAAGAGGCATGCTCCAAAAAGAGCTATAGGCTTCTTATTTATAGATAGGAGAAACCCTAGGGTTTACATCTGATCCACGTCTGAATTTATAAGACTACCCTAAGAAAACCAGGTCAATGCACCGACACGCACCGACACGTGCGTTGCACGGCCGCAGATCCGCGGCCATAAGCCTTGTTTGGCCGCGGATCCGCGGCCATATGGTGGGGTCTCTGTCTCAAATCTTTAGGGCTGCTTCATATTGCATTTTACTTCTGGTTTCTTCACTTGGTTTCTCGGAATATCTTCTATTTTCTTGCAGATTTCCACAGTGCAGAATGTTGTGGACTTTTACCGTTCGCTTCGTGTTGAAGTCTTGAATCTTGTGCTGCCTTCGTACTTTGTGCAATCGAACTGTTAATTGATCTTCATTTGTTCCTTCAACTGTAGGCGGCATCATAAAGATTCTTCTATTTGTTGGTCGTAGTCTCACTTTTGTAGCGTTTTTTCACCATTTTCACTGTATTGTTCCGAGAACCTGTAACCTGCAACTATTTAACAGACATGGATCAAAAGCACCTATTTATTTGCAATATGATTAAGAATGGGGAATATAATAATGCAAAATTATGTTATGAACAAATACCTCCAAACTTATCTTTTGCTCGTCCCAAGCAAAACCAATTTATTCTCGAAAAAAACCTAACCTCACTTTCGCAGGGAATCGCGATTGCACTGAGCTCGTGCAACAAGCCGTTAAACCTCTAGGTGTCCCTAGTAGGAGGAGTGTTGTCTCCTGAGGGTTTTCAGCGGATACTACCCACAAAATCCGATCAATTTGGCCTATTGACTTTCATTCTTCAATTCAGTGTTCTAGCAAGAAATACTATTATCTTCAACTCAGAAATCATCAACCCATATTTTTCACACTCACTTATCATTTAACTTAAGATCGTATATGTTCTGTAAATTTATTTAGCTTTTAGCATCTTTTGAATTTTCTTTCTACGGTTCCATCTCAACTTAGGAAATTTTATCATCTCTACTGAAGATATAAGTCCTATTTTTCAATCCTATCTCTCATCCAAACCCCAATCATATACCCCTACGTGTGTGTATGTATCACCCCTACACTTGGAAATTCAATTCAAGCTATTATACTCTTGTCCATCGTCCAAAGTACTTTTAGTTGGTGAATTTTAGATGAAATTGCTCACACATCCTTCATGCGACCGTCAATACTTCTTGAGGTACCAACAACCGATTACAAAATGTGTTCGCGCATTTAGGCGTAATTCCTCGTCTTGTAATAGCTAAGGCTTTAGCAGTGACTCCCAAACCAGTTGGTCTAAGGCACTAGGTGATAAAGCACCCTCGCTATATATTTTTTATTTTACGTAGCCCTAAGTGATTACAAAACCAGTGTTCATTTTTTTTTATCTCTTTATTCACACTTATACTTTTATTTAATTTTTTCTCATACTAAGGATTTTAGACAAGAGCAATTCAAGGTATTCTCTACTATCCCAAGTTTCAAGGTGCGTGTATGTGCGAGTTGTAGGGTATATATTTTCAAGATTTAGACTTAAGGTTCGGAATTATTTTTCAGACTTACACTTCACATAAAAATTTCAATACTCTTCCCTTATTTTGACTTAGACCAAGAACTGGACTCAAATTTGCCTATTTCTAAATAACTCCAAGAACATATATTTTCTACAGTTAAACTTTAAGAAAGCTTATTTTTAGGGGTTTTAATTTACTAAGTTTAGGATCTAGTTTTTCCTAACTAGTCTTAAGTCAAATATGGCCAAAATTGAACTTTTCAATTTTTATAATTTTTAAAAAATTTCAATTTTTATGAGTTTTAAAATAAGTATGCAAATGCAAAAATATACATATGAATGCGAAGGAAGAAAGCTTACCAAGCACAGCCCCAAACTTAAACTTGACAGTGCCCTCACTGTCAGGCTACACCAAGCGGGTCAAAATTGTCGGCACTCCCCTGTTTTTTTTTGTTTTTTTTATTTTTTATTTTTTTATTTTAACAGAAAAAAGAAAACAAAATATATATACAAAAAGGTTGCCCCCAAACTTAAGTGAAACAATATTTCCACTGTTTAAGCGTTAAAGTTTATAGTTAGGGGGAGCAAAAACATAGTATCAAGCTATACAAGGCCTTACACAGGCCAAAAGTTAGCACCAACCATTCAAAAATTTTATCGTTATAATGGTGTGTTTGGTGAAAGAATGGAATGTAGAGAAAAGAAATGAAAAACACACGAGACCATGTGGAGATAGAAGCAGTATACGGTCTCGGTGGAGGAGAAGAATGGCGGAAGGAAAAAAGAAACGGTGGTGGTTCGACTTCTTCAGGTGGAGGTTGATTAATCATAAAATCCATGTCATTTAGGAATGCGAGTTCGTCGGCGAAAATATCTTCGAAACTTTCATCGATGGTCCGATTGAACATTTCGATGTCAATAAGTGTCGCGCCAGAATTCAACACACTTGATTTTTCAAAAATTACGGAGCTAGGAGACTCGTAAGGCTCATTTACCTTATTCTCAAAAGTGTCTAAATCAAGTTGTTTTTTCTAGAATTATCGAACTCAAAATATCGGATTGTGATTCATTAACACTCGCTATCATTAAAGGAAGATTAGAAGAAGAACTAGAGAAAGTGGGAGAAAGAAGTGGAATACGAACTTGAGAGTGGAAATGGAGTGTATAAATTAGCATAATTTGTAATGACCGATGTGTAAAAAGCGATTGTGCTAATCTATCAACCCACTGAGAAATGAGGTCAAATCCCTCAAGATTCGTGAGAAAACATGGGTACGTTGAACTTGGTAAACCAGACATTGAAAAAAATGAAAGTGTAACGGATTCTTGCGCGGTCGGAACGATGGAAAGGACGAAGGGGAGTGATTTAGGAAGGGTCACAGTTAAAGGTTCAGGAGGGTGTACACAGTCAGTGGAAGGAACAGGATGAATTGGGAAATCCGACTTATCAAATAAAACTGGTTTATCCTCAATACTATCCTCATAATTCCCCTCAAAAATTATCTCATCCATGCAATTATCATCAAAATCCAGACGCATATGAAGTTCGGGAAAAACATTTAATGACTTGGGATGATGAATTGGAGAGAAAAATTCAGTCAAATCTGCGGGTTCATCATCCAAAATATTCCCAGCGTCGATATCCTCAATCAAGTGAAAATCAATTTTTTCAGACACCTCATCAAAAGCATGGATATTATTCAATTCAGGTTCTAGAGTGGAGGTGTAGAGGTCAAAAGGATTGGTGATGGTTTCACTCGAAAGGGACCCTTCACAATCAGGTAAATCAAACACTACAAAGTCGCACAACTCATTAAACGTTTTATTTTCAACTGGTGAATCATTTTGAACACTTGATAGATATTCAAACCCGGAGTTATGGGATTCAATTGGGGATGGGTAGGTTTGATTTGGAAGTGTGTACAGCTCACTCTCACCACTCAAATTCTCAATCTGTCCAACCGCCTCATCATACATTGGAAAATTTGGAGTTAGTTGGAAACTAGCTACCGGGTCATTAGGTTGTAATAGGGCGGCCATGGACGCATTCAAATCCATTATCTGTTGTCTCGACGCTACCATAAAATCTTCCAACGACTGTTCCAGACTACACATGGGTTGTGAAGGGGTTTCAGTAAAAGATTCAAAGTTGTTTGGATTCTGGAAACTCCCAAATGGCTGTGTAGAAGCAATGTCTAGGGAAGGTGCAACAGTTGGGTAAGATGGATAAGAATTGAATGGTTGGACAGTATTATGATCAACATTTGGATAAAAAAGTGAATGGAATTGTTGATCCCAAGAACTAGAAGTGTTGAAAGGAGTGAAAGATCGGCTACGAGATTGTTCAATATGTTCAGCAATAGACATGGGTTTCAGAGTTACAACAGAACTCGAAAAAGGAGTATCAACGTAAGAAGGTAGTGAAAGTTGAAATGGTTGATATAAGGTGGATTGCGGAGTCCAACTGGATGCCCTAGACGCGTCTATTCGATCTTTCAAAAAAAATTTAGGCATGGAGGGGTCGTCCGAAATTCGACCAAAACAATGAGCGTAGAAAGTAATGTCTGGTTGAGGGTACCAAAGTTCGGCAAGAGTTTTGTGAGGTGGGGTACCCATGATGTGAGAATGGAAAAGAATGTGATTTTTTTTTAAAAATTTTATTTTGTTTTTAATTTTTTTTATATTTTTTTTTTGAACAAAATTGTTTGTTTTTGGAGTTTTGAAATTTTTTGAAAGTGTTGAAAGAGTTTTTGCAAAAATTTGTACGGAGCTACGGCACAATTTCAAACAACCACAATTTAAACATGCATAATCAAACCTAGAGCTAAGGTCTCCTAAGTCAACTAGACTGCTCCTAACTGGTCCAAAGCGACAAGTTGTGAGATATCCCTCAAATCGCCTCTTCACCGCCAATTGTGGCCAGGTAAGCACAAGTGAAGAAAGGAGGGTTCCGCTCACGAATCACCGTGAGACGGGCCTTTTAAAGTTACCTTTCTCACTTTTCTAGCCTGGGCACCACAAAGTCAGGTTTAGATAAACGACTGAATGCCCACAACCTTTCTCTGTCCTAATGAGCGCGACAGTCCTTAATTGGCTGAGTCTAGATATTTTTTTAATTAACTTGAGGGTGATGCATATGCTTTTAGTGATTTCTGGGGTCTTAGGAAGGGTAATGAAATCCCCACCCAATCTGGATTGGTGTTATAGTCCCTTAAAAGTCCGTTTTAAAAATGCAAAGCAGTAAACACACAAAATCTTAAACACTTGCAAAAAAAATTTTATTTGGCTGCACAAAGAATCCTGCACAAAAACAATTTATTGGAGAGGGAGAAGAATTTTGCGCAAAGAACTCTGCAGGAAAATTTTTTCGGTGGAGATCGGAGAGTAGAAGAGAGGATAAAAACACTTACAGAGAATTTTGGGATGCTGACGTCACTGGTTGACCGCGGTCAACTGCATATATCCGCCGCGGTTCCGCGGTGGTTCTGTTAGTTTGGATCTCCAAAAATTTTCTGTTTGTTATTATGATTCTTCTCTGTCTGTTCAGATCTTCTGTTTATTGATTTGTTCACTGGGTTTTTTTTCCAGATCTGAATCTGTCCGTCTTCTTTTCCTGCACACTTGCACAAAAACCTTTCAAAAAGAACAAGATGATTTTTATTTTTATTTTTATTTTATTTTATTTTTAAATTTTTCAATTTTTATAAAAAAAATTAACCCGAAATTACACAAAGAAAGAGACTACCGTCTCCCCGGCAACGGCGCCATTTGATTGATAGTGCTTTTGCGTATGTGCGTTTTGAAATCAAAGAATTAACCGCAATCAATAACGGTATCGCTTGGTAGCTAGCCGATTGAGTACATGTCGGTCCACAGGGAAAACGTGTCTTTTCTTATTGTTCTAACGAGTCAATTCCTATTTGTGGTAGGTTTTGATTTTCTATAAAAACTGAGGTTGAATTTGATTTGGATTAAAATCTTGCTAGGATTAGGATTAGGTTAATTTGGAAAGTTAATTCTACTCACCGCTTTCTTTGCCCTGATTAAGAACTTATGTGTTAAGGTAATAATTAACAAAGGGGTTTAGCGCGATCAGGAAGAAACTTCATTTCTTCCTTTTGGCCCTTGTCCGTCCTTTCTTAATTCTTAGTCCTAACCTCTATGGAAATCAAACACAACCTGTCTAACTAGGGAATCACCGCTATCTTGTGGGATAGGGTGCCGTAGTGAGCGGTGTGTGTTTGATTTGCATAAAGTCCTAATTTAAAATATTGAACGGGCAAGAAAGGAGTGAGGGATTTCCATCTCTCAAACCTACCTAATCCTAACCCTAACAAGTGAGGAACTACTCACTCATTAGGGAATTAACAATGGAATTTATTTTTTTGTGATTTTATTTTATTAACCTAATTAACGTGCGGAAAATAAACGACAGATAAAAATTGCAGAGAAATAAAATTGCAGATAAGAAATTCAAGATAAAAAAACTTACTTTACTGATGCACTCTTTGACGTTTACAAGGAATTGAAAATTTAAAATCTAGAATTAAAAAGAGGCATGCTCCAAAAAGAGCTATAGGCTTCCTATTTATAGATAGGAGAAACCCTAGGGTTTACATCTGATCCACGTCTGAATTTACAAGACTACCCTAAGAAAACCGGGTCAATGCACCGACACGCACCGACACGTGCGTTGCACGGCCACAGATCCGCGGCCATAAGCCTTGTTTGGCCGCGGATCCACGGCCATATGGTGGGGTCTCTGTCTCAAATCTTTAGGGCTGCTTCATGTTGCATTTTACTTCTGGTTTCTTCACTTGGTTTCTCGGAATATCTTCTATTTTCTTGCAGATTTCCACAGTGCAGAATGTTGTGGACTTTTACCGTTCGCTTCGTGTTGAAGTCTTGAACTTGTGCTGCCTTCGTACTTTGTGCAATCGAACTGTTGATTGATCTTCATTTGTTCCTTCAACTGTAGGCGGCATCATAAAGATTCTTCTATTTGTTGGTCGTAGTCTTACTTTTGTAGCGTTTTCTCACCATTTTCACTGTATTGTTCCGAGAACCTGTAACCTGCAACTATTTAACAGACATGGATCAAAAGCACCTATTTATTTGCAATATGATTAAGAATGGGGAATATAATAATGCAAAATTCTGATATGAACACCCACCCGTAACTAACTCTCAAGTCACATTACATCTTGGTGGCGCTTGGGTGAACACTGAAAGCTGACTGATGTGCCTGCTCTAGGACCTCGCGTCTCTACCCATCAGTATCAGGTACACACCAACGAGTCCCGAAACGTAGCACACCCTGGTCATAAATCAAAACTCTGAATCTCTACCCTGCCGAACATGCTCAAGAATCTCAGACAAACGAACATCGGCGGGCTGTGCCTCACGAAAACGCTTAAGTAAAAGTGGACGGGCGCGGACATGAGCAAGCTGTCCCCCCCAGAAGAGGTGAACTTAAACTGTACTCAGCTGTCGCACAAGAACTGCAAATCTACAGAAGACTGTCTCTGAACTGCGCTCATCTTAGACAAGCTAACCCCCGGGCCTACGACTCAAAGAATCAGCTACCACAATCGTTTTACCACGGGTAATAAAGGATCTTACAATCACAATCCTTCACAAGCTCCATCCAACAGCGTTGTCTCAAACTCAGATCCCGCTGCAGGAAGATGTACATAAAGCTCTGGTGGTCCGTGAAAATCTGACACGACTCTCCGTACAAGTAGTGTCTCCAAATCTTCAACGCACGACCACTACGGCCATCTCCAGATCATGAGTGGGATAATTCTGCTCGTGCTCCTTCAACTGTCGGGAAGAATAATAACTCTATCGTGCTACATCAGTACACAATCGAGCCCCACTCGCGAAACATCACAATAATCGACAAAGTCGCCCGATCCAGAAAGCAAAGGTTGAACCGGTGCAGTCGTCAACCGATTCTTCCACTGCTGAAAACTCAGCTCGCATGCCTCAGTCTAAAGAAAAGGAACTCCCTTCCTGGTCAGTACGGTCAGCGGTGCAGTGATACTCAAGAAATTCTGCACGAAACGGCGGTAAAAACCGGCTAAGCCCAAAAAGCTACGGACCTCTGTCACTGATACAGGTCTGGGCCAAAACTGTATGGCCTCGATCTTCCTCGGGTCCATACGAATACCGTCTCCCGTAACCACATGACCTAGGAAGTCAACACTATCAAGCCTGAAGGAACACTTCGAGAATTTAGCAAACAGCCGGTGTTCTCTCAATGTCTGCAAGGAAATCCTCAAGTGCTGCTCATGTTCCTCTCGACTCTTGGAATAGACCAGAATATCATCAATAACACAATAATAAATTGTTCAAGGAACGGCCTGAAAAAAATCTGGTTCATCACATCCATGAATGCTGCTAGGGCATTGGTGAGTCCAACGACACCACCAAAAACTCATAATGCCCATAGCGCATACGAAAAGCAGTCGTCGGAATGTCATCATTTCGAACCCACAATTGATGATGACCTGATCACAAAACAAACTTAGAAAAATGTCCTGCACCTTGGAACTGATCAAACAAATCGTCAATGCAAGGTAAAAGATACCTAATCCGTACCGTAACTCGGTTTAATTGACGATCAATCAATACACAACCTCAAACTGCCGTCATTCTTCTTGACGAACAGAATAAGAGCTCCCCAAAGTAAAACACTTGGACGTACAAATCCCCCTATCTAGTAACTCTACAGCTGATCCTTAAGCTCTGCTGGCTCATCTGGAACAACGTCGGAAAACTCTCGCACGAAAGGAACCCGGTCCAACGAATCCACTGTGGCTCCAGTATCATGAATGAAAGCCAAGAATCCTCGACATCTTCTCCTCAAAAGCCGACAAGCGAAAAAAAAGCTGAAATCAAGCTGTGAGGGGCAACACCACTGTCCCCCTGTACAACAAGAACTGACTCGCCGAGAAAACAAAACCTGATTGTCTTCTCGCGGCAGTCCACATACGCATAGCACGTAGCTAACCAGTCCATGCCCAAGAGAACGTCAAAGTCCAACATCTCTAGAAGGATCAAATCGACGGACGAATCTCTATCTCCTATCCGATTGGCACATGACCGAAACACGTGTCGCGCAACAAAAGAATCGCCAATAAGAGTAAACACAACAAATGGCTGATCTAGCATACACGACTCTCGGCCCAACCTCAGCACGAAGTGTGTAGACACAAACGAGAGCATAGATCCCGAATTAAACAAACATGCGCATCAAAAGGACATACGAAAAGAATACCTGAAACCACTACATTGGATGCCCGCGCGTCCAGATGAGTAGAAGCAAACGCTCGTGCCTGCCCTCTACCTGCAACTGGTTGTCCTCCTCCTCTACCATTCTGTTCTCTCTGAACGAACCCTTCGTGACCACGACCTCTCTGAACATAAGTCTGACGCGATGCGACAACAGGCGCAAGGGGCAACGCTCCCTGAGGTGAAGGTGGTAAGGTAAAATGTGGGACCGCTGCCTCCCTCTGGCGTATCTCAGGGAAAACTCTGATGTGGTGATGGGGACTTCAATATCCAAAACATCCAGGCGACGACTGCTGACCCTGTGGGTATAAACTGTACGTCTGGCCCCGTCTCACGCTCCGTCTACCTGCACGACCCATAGCAAATCCACCATGGCCTCTACCAAACTGACTCTGTGCTGATAAATCAGTACGAACCCTCTTCGGTTCCGGAATGACCGAAGTCTCAGAAAGAAGCTCCTCAACTAGTAGGGCTGCGTCCACTGCGGCTGCATATGTGTCCCAATGCTGGGCGCCGATAATAACGAACAACTGGGTGGTCAAGCCTCGAACAAATCTCTCGACCCGCATCTCCTCCGTGCCCGCCAAATATAGAGCATACACCGATAACTGGGTAAACTGAACATCGTACTCTGCCACCGTCATGCCCGGAGTCTGGCGTAGCAACTAAAAACTGCGCGCTCGAGCATCCCTGACGCTCTGTGCTCGACTGGCCTCAACCAACGATCCTATCATCTCGCGCAAATCCTGCATATATGTCTCTATCCTAGCGATACGAACTATCGAAGGCGGATCAATCTGCTCCTGTACAGCGAGCGTACCGTCATGGTCAGTCCTCGTCTCAAACGAGTCAACTCTGACCTTGGCTCTCGCTGCCGTTCTCTGCGCCCTCGTAGTCTTCGGCGACATAATAGCTATAAATGAGAAATAGGATTCGATAAGAACATAGAAATCGAATCGCAAGGATTGTATATAATCACGGAAGGAATTTCAAGCAATAAGTACTAAGGTCACTTAGGCGGAGTACCGTGTCGTAAGTATGCCGCGGACATACACACGCTACGTCACCCTGCTTAAGCTACCTACTCCATCATACCAAGGTCATCCCACACTCCGAAAGGCAAAACCTAGGGCTCTGATACCAACTTTGTCATGACCCAAAATTTGGCACGTGACGACCCTTAAACCACGTAACGTCTACAGGCGTAACACAATTCAAGTAAGCCGAAAACCCAGAAATCTAAACCATCAAAAGTAGAGTGATAAGAACATTGTTAAAACTTTTGGGAATCTCAAATAAAAAATTTTAACTTAAGTTTCTTTCTTAAAAATTTCAGCAGCACCTCCTTTGTAAAAACTAGCCCCGAAATGGGTACAACATAGAATATAAATAAAGCATCCCCAAACAGGAAAAAATCTCGCCCAACGGCGGAAACAAACACCACAAACATATATACGGTGCCGTAGCGAAGAAATATAAATGGAAACAGCATAAGCAGATAAAACTACATAGCAAAGGCCGGCTCCCACAAGCACGGCACCCAAAGTCACAAAATAATACAACATCGATCCTCACAACTCGTCTCTAAGTCGAATACATGAAGGTGGTAGATGGAGATTACTAGATACAACAAAAGATATACGATATACATAAATGGATAACCGTGAAACCCACCTATAGCAAAAGGCCTCACAGCCAACCGTAGCGGTATCCGCTGCAAAAGATACGATAAGAAGAAGCCCTGCCGCTACCACTCTGAGGGACACCTGCAAAACACTGTGGCACAACGGGGGTGAGTTGCCAACTCGTGAATAGTAAATAATATATGCAGGTAATCGCAGGTATGCACATACTGGGATAATCTATCACATGCAAACTGATAGCAATAATGGCAATATGTATTTGCAACAGTCAAGAAAGGTACTGTATCAGGTACTACTAATACATGAAGCAATGCATATTCAAATAAATGCTGAGTATGGGATAAAACATATCCTGTAAGTCTTATGGAACCTGAGTGTCTAATATCGACACCCGAAAACATCATGAAAACTAGTGTTCAGTATCGACACGTAAATACTCATCTGTCAGGCGCCGTCACCAGGACCGGCCCTCATATCCACGTATCATACGTCTCACGGAACCTAAGTGTCCAACTCCGACACTCGCAATCCCCGTATCCATACGTCTCACAGAACCTAAGTGTCCAACTCCGTCACTCGCAATCCACGGAACATAAGTGTCCAACTCCGACACTCGCAATCCTGATATGTCTCACGAAACCTAAGTGTCCATCTCCGACACTCGCAATCCACTTATCATATTAATTTTCTAACACAAGTCTCAGAACCGAGAAATCTCAGGGTGGATGCATCGAAATATCAAGTAAAGAATAAGGATACTTGAATAGATCATTATGATGATATATAATATATATATACATATATATCAGCGTCCCATACCACTGATATATATACATATATAACAGCGTCCCATATCACTGATATATATCATCAGGAGTAAAACATCCGGAAAATATCATATGAAATCCATATCTCAATGCGTAAATCCATGAAATATAATATATGCAACATAAAACAGTAATATGAGCATATAAAGGAAAACCGCTATTTAAATGCAACAAGTTATTAAATATATCATGTGGTTCCTAATTTCTCCAAAATCCAACGCAACATCATATAAGGGTGAACATGTAGCTATAGCAAGGTATATGTGTGTGCATGTAAGTATGTATGCAAGATGTACATGTAGCTATATCTCATATGTATATATACCTGTCAATAATGATACAATACCCTATAGGATATGTGTAGCTATAGCAAAATATGTGTCTATACCTGTCAATAATGATACAATACCCTATAGGTATATGTGTAAGTATGTAGGCATAGCAAGGCATATGTGTAAGCATGTAGGTATAGCAAGGCATATGTGTAAGCATATAGGTATATGTGTATGCTATCTTTCTTATACACAATGGAAATAAGGATCAAGTCCCAATGTCCCTAACCAATACAATATCACGTATGTATAGGTGTCAGCTATATCTCATATGCACAATGAAAATAAGGATCATGTCTCAATGTCCCTAATCAATACAATATCACATATGTATAGGGTTGTGCGTGTCATGGCAATTATCGACGGAGTGTGTGTAGCATACAATTAGTGCTCGTGTAACATGAACCGTCAATAATGGTGTTGTGTCTCATTAATACTATGTCCATATACAATAGGAAATGAGATATGCAACAATAGTACACATGCACAATCAATGTCCATATACTTGTAACTAATAATCATGTCATTTAATCTAGCCCAGATGCATAACGCCATGCGGGCGATTCCCTTGTAGATGTAAAATCTACTCACCAATGATCTCGAGCTAAGTAAATCCGACTACCTGCTTCCCTTTCTTCGAAGCGTCCTAAGTCTCTGCTCACGATCCTAAATTTCACAAACACAACACATAAGGTTAAATATCCTGCGCCGATACAAAGCCAACGAAACGCAAGGATAACATCCACAAGATATACACACTGTGCACTCAGTGCACAAAATGCGTACGATATCGGCACAATCTCAGCTAGGAACGCAAAACGACACAACCACAAGCCTAGACCCCAATCGTACCAATCGCGCATTCACAACACAATTTATATCGTGGAAGATAATATATATAATATCGCAACGTCAATTGAAACTCATGCCTAATTTTACTGAAAACCTAGTAAGCAACTTTATAAATATTTTAGCTCAAATCTAGAAGTTTAAACCATTCTAGTGATCACAGACAACACATGGTAGCTTACTTAAACCACACAAACCTTTAATACAATTTTAATCTCACCCATATAATATTTAGTAAAAGTTTAGTTTGCATTTAAGCTTAATTAGACAATTAGGAAAATAACAAATAACAATCTCACCACTAGGCTAAGTTTTCCTTGTCCAAACAACTCACTTAACCATTACAAATAATCAAAACCTTAACTTGATCTTCATAACCCTTTCTTGAAATTCCAAAACATGCTAATTAAAGCTTTATTTAAGTATTACACCAACAACTAAGCTTAGGGTTAGGATTTATACCTCACTTAGATTCACAAACTTGCAATTAAACTTACAAATTAGCCTCCAAAATGCTAACTTTCCTCATGAATCAAGCTAGGTTAGAGTTAAAGAATAATGGGTATGGATTTGTATTTGAGTTACTGGGATTATTTGATAATTTTTGATGATTTATTTGAGCTTGAAGAAGTGCAAATTGGGTGAGAAGAGAGAGAGGGCAGCAATGGGGAGCTCGGCCAAGGTGAGAAAATGATGAAGGTTGTGGAATTGTGTGGAAAATTCTAGTCTAAAACCTCAATTAATGCTCATTAATACCTCTCTCATCCATGCCACCTCTTAATCCTTTTCTTTTCTATTTAAAGTTTTCTTTTAATTCACCAAAATATCTAGATATTTTCTAGGATATTTTCAAATATGGTTTAATGCTTAATCTTGTGATTAAGTTAGCATAGATTCACTTTAGAAAATTGTAATTACCACTAATTAAGTGCATAATTAAAAGCTTACAATAATATTTTAATTAAGTAAAAATATTAAAGTGAACTAAAATTTTCAAGTGACAACTAAAAACCGCAAACTAGAAATTTCCTAGTTAAACTAGGTGCAGTTAAGTCAATACTGAAAAATGATCATTTCTAGGTTTTTACGGAAAACACGGTTTATTTTACCTATTAACGGAAAATTCGCATAAACGATTTCTGAGACATTACATTGGACATCATAAACCCAACGTATCATATACTTTGGATTTCATGCCTAACCAAATGAATTCCTTAGACATCTCATGCCTAACAATTATAAACCCCGCATTTCAGTCTCAATATTGAAAACTCTTTTCAATAACCTGTTGGGTAATTCAACAAGATTCCCGATAACCTGATCGAATGCTCGTCGGAAACTTTAGTAGACGGCCGCACCCCCCGATGCCGTCGACGAAGTACACTAAGGCGGAACACCGCGACCGCGAGCACCCGAACGGATGCTTTTGGCGACGGGGTTCTCCTACAGTCACTTGGTCGGGGCTATGGGGCGTGGCTATCTAGTAAGGTTACCCGGCGAGTATCCGCGTACACTACGTAATTGCGACGGACTTTTGATCTACATCAAAATTCCGTGGCAACCGATCAAATGAGACTAAATTGCTAGATTTATAAAATTCAAATTAGTGTGGATTCAAAGTATTGTATCCCATCACATGATATCCGAATGACGTTAAACTTTTCGATCGATTTATCAAAGTCCCACAATTTCCCGACAGCTCAACACTTGAGCATTGTTCACAAATACCCAGAACATGCCACAGTACCTATGGACCAGCCGTAGAAGGGCAAACCCAAGCCTCATTAATGGCACTGCGGAACTGCCACAAACCCTAAGGTTCGAAAGCATTCCATGGTCATTATGTCGAGTTAGGGTTTCATTCTTCTAGAGGGTCCACAGAATTACTTGCATGTTTTTCTGAATACCATAAACTTGGAAAAATGGGTATTCGACATTCGATCGAACTTTTTAACTTCGCCTAGACAATCATGCGAATACCCGAAACAATATTAAAACTACGAATACGAAACACTCCGAATTGATTATCCAGTAAGACTGCATCACATGCATGTTCCCCTCCGAATACAGGGACGAGTGCCGCGTAGGTTCGTCTTGCCTGAGATTCGGGGCAGATGCTATTTGGTTTTATCCGTCCACCTCTCCGAAGATGCCAAGTTGATTTATGGCACCGTGTATCGGAGGTTTAGACGGATGCGGCCGATGTAGCAGACTTCGTCAGATTCCCCCTCGCTTGAGGGGTTTTTGATTGTGGGGACGCTCTTCCCTGCAGGCGCGAGCCCCTGCAGTTAATTACGCTACCGCATCGCGGCAACAACTTTCTCCTTCTCCAGAATTTCACTTCGTGTCGTATGTGTTTGTTTTGTTTGTGGTTGCCCGTGGATTGTATACAGAGACTAAGCGATGTTGTCGCCCGTGGGACGTGGATTAGTCCAAATACGTATTTACTTAAATTTGGTTTTGGTGTTTTAGTTTAAGGATGCGTTAGCCATATTGAGGCTAAGATCAACTTAAACATTCGTTAAGGATACGTTAGTCCTGTTTGAGACTAAGATCGACTTAACGGAAAGAGCATTTAGGGCTCTAATTAAGGATGTAATGGTCCGTTTAATATATGGCCGTCGAGACCCGTCACCTCTCTGACGACGTTGAAGGATTACAACGACAGGTGTCAGAGGAGTTCGGAGATGTACCCTTGAACCAAAGTTGATTTGGAGTTTTATAGTCCATTTGAATGTTTAAGGATACGTTAGCCATGTTTGGGGCTAAGATCAACTTAAACGGGATCGTTTAGATCCGGCAAAAGAGCATTTGGAGGCTCTATTGTTCCAGTTTAGGGACGTGGTGGTCCATGTTCCAGTTTAGAGACGTGGTGGTCCGTGTTCCAGTTTAAGGACGTGGTGGTCCATACTCCAGTTTAGGGACGTGGTGGTCCATGTTCCAGTTTAAGGACGTGGTGGTCCATACTCCAGTTTAGGGACGTGGTGGTCCATACTCCAGTTTAGGGACGTGGTGGTCCATGTTCCAGTTTAAGGACGTGATGGTCCATACTCGAGTTTAGGGACGTGGTGGTCCATATTCCAGTTTAAGGACGTGATGGTCCATACTCCAGTTTAGGGACGTGGTGGTCCAATATTAGTTTAAGGACGTTTCGGTCCAATATTAGTTTAAGGACGTTTCGGTCCACGAGTTTAAGGACCCCGCAGTCCATATTCATGTGTGGTCGTTGGGACCCGTCACCTCTCTGACGTCGTTGAGGAATTACAACGACAGGTGTCAAAAGAGTTCGGAGATGTACCCTCGAACCGAATGTAAATTGATTTAGGGAGCAGCCGTGTTCAGTCAATTTAATTTGAGGACTTATGGCCATGACTGGGCTAAGTCCAATTAAAAAGTTTAACACCTTTATTTGTTTTTTGTTTGGGCTCTGCCCATAAAGGATGCAGAGCATCAATTTATTTTGGGCCCTGCTCATTTTATAAATGATGCAGAATACCAATTTCACTTGGGCTCTGCCCTTATATAAAGGATGCAAAGCATCAATTTATTTGGGCTCTGCCCATTTATTGCCTTGCAATTTATTTTGGCCTGTTAGGTCATTTTGACTTGGGCCTGGCCCTTTAGCAGAGGAAATGCATTGCATTTTCAGGCGCTTTGCGCCAATCAAAGAGCGCAAGCGCTTGTGATGATGACACGTGTCATGCAGCGCAGTGCGTTGCGCTAGTACGCTACGCTTGCGCTGCCGACACGTGGCGCGCTCTGGTGAGTTGCGCCAATTTCAGAAAGCAAACCTCTATTTCAAAAGCGCGTAGCGCAACTGGTTCAGATGCTAACACGCGGCGCTCTCTGGTGGCTTGTGCCAGCCCAAGAGCGCAACAGTGCAGATTTATAAGTGCAAAGCACTATTAATTTGAGAATCTTTTAGATTCAAGAACCAATGGTTCATAAAGGAAGTGCAGAGCACTATTGATTTTTTGATCTAATTTAGATCAAAGAAAAAAAACAAGCTTTTTCTTATTTCAGGAACCAGAGGTTCATAAAAAGTGCAAAGCACTATTTTTATTTTGTTTTTTTATTAAAGATCATTGATCTTGTTTTTAGATCGATGATCTGTTCATAAGAGAATTTTCTCTTTTTCTAAGGGTTTTTTACCATTTTTGTTCTTGAGAATTTCTCTTCAATTCTTCAGAGTTCTCTCTGTTTAATTTCTCACAAAAATGTTGATGCCTTTGAATTGAGGCCTAGGATCCTTTTTATAGTGCCCATAAATTAGTTAAGTTTGTTAAAGAGATCTTTCTCTGAGTGATTTTGGGGAATTTTCCCCACCATTGGATCTTTGATCCAAAGGCCTCTGTCTTACAGAAGAAAATCTTCTTGTTTTAACAAGAACAGAAAGATTTCTTTGAAATCTTTATTCTGTTTGGCGCAGATACCCCAGCGCGTGACGCGTGTCGCGCAGCGCACAGCGGAGCGCAACTGCGCTAGCGCATCTGCGCTGACACGTGTCGCGCAGCGCAAAGCGCAGCGCATCTGCGCTGACACGTGTCGCGCAGCGCAAAGCGCAGCGCATCTGCGCTAACGCATCTGCACTGACACGTGTCGCGCAGCGCAACTGCGCTAGCGCATCTGCCCTGACACGTGTCGCGCAGTGCAGCGCTTGCGCAGCTGAAGCGTTGCTTCATTTAATTAGAGCTTTGCTCTGATTGGGCGCGCTGCCTTGGGCGCTGTACTGATGTGTCTGCGCCTGACACGTGGCGCGTTGCGCGCAGCGCAAATAATCTGAAGCGTTGATTCGTTTATTAAAGTTTAAATTTTCAAAGCAGAGCTTTGCTCTGATTGGGGAAAGATGAAACGTTGCTTCATCTCCCGCTTCGGAATTTGAACAGAGCTTTGCTCTGATTGGGGTAAACAAATGCCCCCCCCCACCGTTTCGCTTACGTGGCCCCAAACGTGAGCGCAACGGTGGCGGAATTCCAACCGCCGTGGCAACTTTTGGAAGTTGAAGAGGCACTTGATGCCTATAAATAGGACCTTTGGTCCCCCACAGATGCTTATCATCTTTAAAATTTTTATTTTCAAAAGACTTCAGAGCTTTGCTCTTATTTAAGAACTTTTAGAGCCCTGCTCTTGTTTCTTTTTAAGAACTTTCAAAGTTAAGAACCCAGCACCCTTTTAGGTAAAATTTTAAATTAAATCAAATTAAGTTTAATTAACAGAGCCTTGCTCTCATAGATCTTTTTATCTATAGAAAATCCTTTTGGGGCTTCACCAAATAGAGCTTTGCTCTCATGAATCTGTTTCAGGGTTTCTCTAGACATGAACAGAAACTTGCATTTTTGGCAAAACATAGATCCCTTTGATCTAAAAGAACTCTTAAGAGTGTTTCATTGATCTTAGAGTTTTGGGGGACTTCTTTAAATCTCCCTTATTAGGATTTTGATAGTCACTCCTGTTCGTAGAGCATTGCTCTCGAGGAGTTTAACTCTCTGTGCTCGTTTTTTAACAAGAACTCGCTTAATCAGTCGGTCTGCTAATTCTGTTGATATTCTTTCACAGGAACAATGGACGCCCACATGTATGCTCTTAACGAGATCATCTCTTACGGGGACATCCGCCGACTTGGCCGCTCTCAAAATCGAGAGTTCACAAATGCGGAGTGTGCTGAAATAATGAGCCGCTTCGACGCATACAATGGTCCACTGCTTCCCCGACGTTCCTCCCTCCTTAAGCTTATCGTGGGAGCCATCTGGGAAGCACTTCCCCTCTTCTGTTCTGGCGTGCCACTTAAGGCGTTGGATGCTGCTGAGGACAAGGTGCACTCGGTGTACCTGTTGAACTTTATCTCAAAGAGACGGAGAGACAGTCTTATCGATCTCTTACACGAGGTCTTTCAACAGTCCGCCATACTCGCTGCTTATCGGAGGGTGGAAGACATCAAGGGGGACCCTGACGCTTGTGCTCACGAAAGAAAGCATACTAGGATGGTCCGCGAGGCATGGAAAGTCATAAATAGAGTAGCTTTTGAGTTCCTCAATCCATGCCCTGGGTTCGAGGTTATTCCCTTGTAATAATGTTTTTAGTTTATTGCTTTTATAATGTAAGAACTTCTGGCGATATTAATGAAAATTTTTGTTTTTCCTAGCCTGTCTTATCTTTTGTTCTGGATCTTTTGCATGAATGAATGTGTCTCGAACGCTTGATCAAATGTAGATCAGATGCTCTTTCCGTCGCTTTCTTCTTTCTTTTATTCTCGGTATGCTGTGTTAATAAACAAGGTCGATAGATAACAGAGTAAGTATCTAGATTTCTCCAAGGGATAGCGATGGCTTAGGCCGCAGGTTCAGATCTGCTCCCTAAGACTTTTCAACTCTATAAGCCGTGAGGGTCTCATAAAGACTTTTCTCTTTACGGATCGAGAGGATCTCGTAGGGGGTTTTCTCCTTAGGAATCGTGAGGATTCCTAAGTGTGGTTTTCTCTTATAAGTCGTAAGGATCATATAAGAGAATTTTTCCCTCTTACGAGTCGAGAGGACTCATAAGCGGTTGTTTCCCTCCTTGTCGAGATTCGACTTTGGAGAGTGAGACCCGTGAATAGTATGCAAGAGATCTTTTTGGATCGACTTGCAGGGTCCCATTGTTCAGGAAGCGAGTTTTTTAGTCCCTGCTGCCTGAGGCTTCATCTTGTAAGTTGAGACGAATCGGGAATCTTCTCGCGGAGACACTGGTTTCTCTGCGAGCCGATACGAATCAGGAGGCTCTCATCAAGGAGTGTTTGTATCCGTGAGTCGAGGAATTTGCTAAGGATTATTTGTTTTCCTAGCGCCAAGGATTATTTGCTTCCTTGGGGTTTGAAACGAGTCGAGAATTTCCCACGGAGGCACTGGTTGCTCTACGAGTCGACGCGGATCAGGAGGCTCTCGTCAAGGAGTGTTTGTATCCGTGAGTTGAGGTGTTTGCTAGGGATTATTTGTTTCTCTAGTGCCAAGGATTATTTATTTCCTTGGGGTTTGAAACGAGTCGAGAATTTCCCACGGAGGCACTGGTGGCTCTGCGAGTCGACGCGGATCAGGAGGCTCTCGTCAAGGAGTGTCTGTATCCGTGAGTCAAGGAATTTGCTAAGGATTATTTGTTTCCCTAGTGCCAAGGATTATTTGTTTCCTTGGGGTTTGAAACGAGTCGAGAATTTCCCACGGAGGCACTGGTGGCTCTGCGAGTCGACGCGGATCAGGAGGCTCTCGTCAAGGAGTGTTTGTATCCGTGAGTCGAGGAATTTGCTAGAGATTATTTGTTTCCCTAGTGCCAAGGATTATTTGTTTCCTTGGGATTTGAAACGAGTCGAGAATTTCCCACGGAGGCACTGGTGGCTCTGCGAGTCGACGCGGATCAGGAGGCTCTCGTCAAGGAGTGTTTGTATCCGTGAGTCGAGGAATTTGCTAAGGATTATTTGTTTCCCTAGTGCCAAGGATTATTTGTTTCCTTGGGGTTTGAAATGAGTCGAGAATTTCCCACGGAGGCACTGGTGGCTCTGTGAGTCGACGCGGATCAGGAGGCTTTCGTCAAGGAGTGTTTGTATCCGTGAGTCGAGGAATTTGCCGAAGACACTGGTTTCTTCGGAATTGGACTGAACCGTCGAGATTTGGCCTCGTCTTCTGGCGGAGCCTGTTGGGAAAGTATTGTTCCCTCTTCGTTTGCGCTCTTGGATTGTATACAGGGATCGATGTGATCTCAACTGTAGGGCCAAAGTTTTGTCATCATTTTCATTTTCATTTTATCTCCGCGATGCTCTATCATTTCAGCTTTTATATCGCGAAGGTCGCGATTGCCCAATCATTTCGGCTATTTTTCGCGGTGCCCAATCATTTCGGCTATTTATTTTATTTTTACTCGCTGCTTTTTATTGCGAGTTGCCCAATCATTTCGGCTATTTATGTTATTTTTACTCGCTGCTTTTTATTGCGAGTTGCCCAATCATTTCGGCTATTTTGCATGCATACATTTTTACTTGCTGCTTTTTATTGCAAGTTGCCCCATCATTTCGGCTATTTCGTATGCATGTGCGGCCTATTGGCTTTTCGCTGTAAACCGATTTCGGCATCAGCACCGCTACAACTGGGATATTACCAGGAGCGAATCATCATCTGCCTCTGTCGATGTCGAACAAAGGTGGCTTAGCGACCAGGGTTAAGGTCCTGTCGGCTAAGGCTTTTGACTTCATGAGCCGTAAGGGTTTCACGAAGTTATTTCTCCCTACAAATCGTAAGGATCTTATAGGTGTATTTTCTCCTTAGGACTCGTGAGGATTCCTGAGTGTTCGTTTCCTCTGTAAGTCGTAAGGATCCTACAGGAGGGTTTTGTCCTCAAAAATCGAGAGGATTTACAAGGGTTGTTTACCATGCGAACATATCCCCAGTCACGGATGAGACTTGGTTAGGGAAATGTTTATTCGCGCCCGTGGATTGTATACAAGGGTCAGTATTGAGCCACTTGTAGGGCAATATTAGAGGTTGTGGGGGTTGCTTAAGCACAGGTTTAGGTCTCTGTAACTTAAGACTTTCAAATCGTATGAGCCGTGAGGGTCCCATAAGAGAGTTCTCCTTACGAGTCGTGAGGATCTCGCAAGTGTATTTTCTCCCTAGGAATCGTGAGGATCCCTAAGTGTGTTGCTCCCTTGTGAGTCGTAAGGATCTCACGCAGGTGGTTTCTCCTTACAAGGTCGAAAGGATCTTGTAAGTGTCCTTTAAAGAGGTTGTGCCCTTTCGGGTTTTCACAAACACTCGCCGGTAGTCCTGCTGTTTTTACTCACGGAGCCCTTTCGGGTTTTCATCCGTGCCCTTTTTTTTTTGCTTATGGACATACCCCTTTTTTTTATTCTTTTATTTTTTTATATATTTTTTTTTACGAGGTCGCGCCCTTTCGGGTTTTCATGAACACTCGCCGGTAGCCTTGCTGTTTTTACTAACGGAGCCCTTTCGGGTTTTCATCCGTGCCCTTTTTGCTTATGGACATACCGTTTTTTTTTATTTTATTTTTATATGTTTTTTTTTATATCTCGTCAGCCTGAGGATGCTGCGGTAGTAGTTTAAAGACGTTTCGGTCTGCTATTAGTTTAAGGACATTTCGGTCCGACTTTGAGCAGGCTGGTTACTGCTGATAGAGTTTGAGCTTAGGAAGATAGCGAGCGGACATAGTCGTCGTCATCTATCATTGACCTAGGCCGTGGCTCATTAAGCGTAGTATCTCTTTAGGAAGCGACCATTTATTGGCCTGAAAGGCCTTTCACCGTGCATGTCCATGAGTAGATAGGCCCCACCCTGGTAAACCTTATCTATGATGTACGGGCCTTCATAGTTTGGCTCGAATTTTCCCCGCTTGGCGCGATTGGGGATCATAGGCCTTTTGACCACTAACACGAGTTCGCCTTGGCGGAATGTCCTCGGTCGGGTCAATCTTTCATATGAGCGCGTCATCTTTGCTTTATAAGCTTCCAGATTTTGCTGTGCTATGAGCCGGGTTTCATCAAGGGCGCCAAGCTCCTCAAGCCGAAGATGAGCACTTTCTTCGTCCGTCAGCTCGTAGTGGACTGCCACTCGTAGAGAAGGTAATTCTATCTCGAGAGGGAGTACTGCTTCTGTACCGAATACCAACGCATATGGTGTTGCGTTCGTGGCCGTTTTAAACGTAGTTCGATACGCCCAGAGAGCCTCTTGCAGTCTTTCGTACCAGTCTTTCTTATTTCGTGACACCGTTTTCTTCATGATCTTCGTCAAGGTCTTGTTGAAGGCCTCAGCTAGACCGTTAGCTCGCGGATTATAAACTGAGGAATATCTCCAGTCTATATTATGCTGTTGTGCGAAGCGACTGGTCTTGTGGCTTCTGTAGGCTGGCCCGTTATCGGAGATGATTCGTCTTGGCGTTCCAAACCGATATATGACATGCGTCTTGAAGAAATGGAGGATATTCTCCGTCTTTACTTCCCTCTGCGGTACCGCTTCTGCCCACTTAGAGAAGTAGTCCGTCGTCGCTAGGATGAAACGATGTCCTCTGGATGATGCTGGTTCGATGGGGCCGACTATATCAGTCCCCCACATTTCGAATGGCCAGCTAGCCATCGTTGGATGTAGTGGATTCGGATGCTGATGGATGAAGTCCCCATGAATTTGGCATGAGTGGCATTGCTTCGCATATTCGAGGCAGTCCTGAATCATCGTGGGCCAGTAGTAGCCCATCCGTTTTATCTTCAACTTCATCTTTGGGCCTGCTTGGTGAGAACCGCAGAGTCCGTCATGAATTTCCTGGACGACTCTTTTCGCTTCTTCAGGTCCCAGGCATCTCAACCACAAAGAATCGAACGACCTCTTGTACAGAATATCATTGACGAAGGCGAAAGACAGAGCTCGTTTCATGAGCTGATGTCTTGTGGACGCTTCTTCAGGCATTCGGTGGGACTTGAAGTAATCTATGAAGACTTCTCTCCAATCCTCGGTATTTTTCCAATCTTTTACTTGCAGGGTCGTCTGCTCGCTCGCTCCCTTTTCTTCGGATGATTCCGGAGATATTTCTGCTGGGGCAAGCACCTGATGGCTTTGTACCACGATTCTTACGTTATCGAGGTTCTCATCGGCCAGTTCCTTGGCGAGCTTGGCCAACGCGTCCGCTTTGCTGTTTTCCGCGCGCGGTATGTTTTCCAAAGTGTAGGAAGGAATTTGGGTCAACAATTGTTGCACTTTTTCACCGTACTTCACCAATTCTGGTTTGCATGTTTGGTAGTCGCCGTTTACTTGACTAACGACCAGTTGGGAATCTCCATATATGAGGAGGTTTTCAATCCCCATGTTGATGGCGATCTCGAGGCCTGCTATCAGAGCTTCGTATTCGGCTTCATTGTTTGTCCTTGGCTCTGTTAGGGAGAAGGCAAAACGCATTATCCCACCTTGTGGAGTTATAAAGATGAGTCCTACTCCCGATTTGATTATAGGAGTACTTTGTTTGCGCTTCTTCACGGAGGATGCTCCGTCGAAATAAATCTCCCATCGGGTATTATCACCGTCGATCACATCAAACGCATGTTCGTCTGGAAGATCGCAGTTTAAAGGAGAGTCGGACGATATCGGATGCTCAGCGAGGAAGTCGGCGATGGCCTGGCCTTTCACTGCCTTGAGAGGTTGATATGTTATCGAGAACTCCATCAAAAGCAGGGCCCATTTAGCGAGTCGTCCCGTCAATATGGCCATTGACATCAAGTATTTAAGGGGGTCCACCTTTGAAATGAGACGGACCTCGTGCGCCAACGCATAATGTCTGAGCTTTGTTATCGCAAAGATCAACGCCAGGCAATGTTTTTCAATGGGGGAGTAGTTGCTTTCTGCCCCCAGTAGGACTCGACTTAAGTAGTAGAGTGCTCTTTCTTTCCCTTGGTCGTTCTCTTGTGCCCATAATGCGCCTAAGGAACCTTTGAGGGCGGTTGTATAAAGAATGAGGGGCTTTCCCTTGACCGGAGCAGCCAACACCGGCGGGTTCTGCAGGTATTGTTTGATCTCGTTTAGTGCGTTTTGGCATTTTTGGTCCCAGACGAACGGGGTTCCCTTCTTCATCAGGTGGCTGTAGGGACGGCACTTGCCTGAAAGATTGGCTATGAACCGCCGTATGTATGCGAGCTTCCCTTGGAGAGACCGCAACTGTCTGAGGGTCCTTAGCGGAGGCATTTCCATGATCGCCTTGATCTTTGACGGATCTATCTCGATACCCCGATGTCGAACAATGAATCCCAGGAATTTGCCTGAGGAAACTACGAATGCACACTTGAGCGGGTTCATTTTCAAGTTATATTGTCGAAGGCGTTGAAATACAGTCTTCAAATGCTCGAGATGTTCCTCGTATGATTTGCTTTTAACCACGAGGTCGTCGATATAGCATTCGACGATTTCGTGTATAAGGTCATCGAAGATCTTCGTCATGGCTCTTTGGTAGGTGGCACCGGCGTTCTTTAGACCAAAGGGCATCACCTTGTAACAGAATATACCCAGAGGAGTCCTGAAGGCGGTATGCTTCTGGTCTTCTGGATGCATCTTTATCTGGTTATACCCTGATGAGCCATCCATGAAGGAGAAAACCTCATGAGTGGACGTATTGTCTATCATCAGTTCGGTGACTGGCACTGGGAAATCGTCTTTCGGGCAGGCTTTATTGAGATCCCGGAAGTCCACGCATATGCGCACTGTCCCATTTTTCTTCATCACCGGGACGATGTTGGCGATCCATTCAGGGTATTGAACTTCCTGGATGAAGCCAGAGTCGATTAACTTCTTGACCTCGGCGTTGATACTCATCTCAAGCTCGAGCCTTATCTTTCTCGGTGCCTGCTTGACTGGTTTGACGTCTGGGGATATCGCCAATCTGTGCACAGCAATTTCTGGATCTAGTCCCGGCATTTCGGAATAGTTCCATGCCAAGCAATCTTTATGTTGTAGAAGCACATCCTTTAACGTGGCCACCCTTTCTTCAGATAGCAGCTCGCTGATGAATGTCGGTCGCGGATCATTTGCCGTTCCCAACTCAATTTTCTTAAGGTTATCTGCAGTGGTATGGATTCCATCTTCCAGCTCTTTTGGCGCTGGCGGAAATTCTGAGATTACCTCGTCGTTGCTGTTTTCAAAGCACCAGGGAAGGTCATCCATGTCCTTAAGCTCTTCTTTTAATATTGTAATCATGTGACAGGTGCGAATTCGCTTCCAATCCCAATGCGAAACTGGTTCTTCTTTCGTGGCCTTGGGTTCGTGCTTCTGCGGCGGCGTTACCCTCCAGTTGTCGGACAGAGCGAACTTGCCAAGCTGATACTGATCTTCGACCCAATTCTTGAAGGTGAAGCAGTCTTCGAGAGGATGCCCTACCACTCGGTGATAAAAGCAATAGTCTGGGTGTGAGACTTCGCCTGCTTGTTCGGGGTGTTTAGACTCCGGCAGTGTAAGCATCTGATGTTTTAAAGCTAGGTCAAGTATTTTCTTTGTCTTGTCCCGAGGAAACGAGTATGCTCGACCCATTTTATTCATAAGGGATAGATCAATAACGCTCGACTCCCGTTTGCGTGGCTTCTTAGCCCTGCCTTGTTGTTGTTGAGCGCCTTTTTGGCCTTTCGACTTATTTCTGCTTTTGCGCCGAGCCTTCTTTATAACAGGTTGACAAGGAGCGGCATTTTCATCCTTCACGGCCTGTTGGAGAAGGCGTTGCGTCTTGGCTTTCTCGTAGATGACCATTTCGCGGTTATGGTCGTCTCGGACTTTTTGACCCGCTTCCCTTATAAGCTTGTCCATTTGTTCTTCGAACAACGGACTGGGCTCTTTTGCATCTGGAACTTTTACTGTTTCAGGATTAGCGTCCTCCCATTGAGCGTCCGCTTCTTCATCAAAGTCATACACGACGTAGCAGCTGTTTAGTAGCTCTCGTTTCTTTGACCGGATGTATCCAAGTCCTTTTGTCTCCATTCTCCCATTAGGCAGTTTGCGTTGAGTCCCGGGAACGTTCCAGACTTTGTCATAGAACTTGACTTTTCGAACGGTCTGTTTGAAGGATATCCCCTGGCGTTTCAGCAGTCTTTTCAAACCTTCCGTATAATATCTGGGAAGACGGATAGGCTGAAGCCTGTCGAGCGTAGGATCTGCGCCATGCCAGATTTCTTTTTCCACCTTGGTTTCTTCAGAGCGGTAGAACAGAATTGCTTTCTCGCCTTCTCGCCTGGGAGGGATATAGAACGTCTGCAGCTCTTCTACATTGTAAATATCAAGCGCATCCAGTTCTTTACGGTGTTTAAGCGGCACCATGGCGACTTGCAGACTTTGTTCTTCATCAGCGAACGTTCGTATGGAAGGTCGAGCAGAGAATACAACACGGATCTCATCTTCTGAGTCGCTACCAAAGATCAACGTAGGAGTGGACGGTCCTGGCTTGCTGTGTTGGGGCGGACCCGAATAAACTATCTCATCTTCCTCTTCAGTATCACTGCCGAAGACAGGGATGGTGGCGTTAGCTTTGTTCTCCGGCTTGTGACACCTCTCCGTGTCTTCGAAATCCGGTAAGAAGTATTTGGCATCTTCATATTTGCGGACCTCGTTCACAGAGAACAGGTTCAGTTCTCCCGTCACGGTATACTCGAAACCATCCTTAAAATACTTCATACACTGATGTTGTGTAGAAGGGATGATGTTGTACTCGTGTAACCATGGTCGGCCGAGCAAAGCGTTGTAGCATGTCTTGGCGTCTATGACGTGGAACTTAATGTCCGTGACGAGTAGCCCGAAGCGTAGCGTCAATATCACAGACCCAAGAGTTCTTGATGACTGGGAATCGAACCCGGAGATGGTGATCTTGTCACGAGCAAGGTGCTGGACGCTCATGCAGATTTCTTTTAACACCCGCATGTTGAGGAGATTAACGGAGGATCCATTGTCGATCAGGATTTTGCCTATCTTTATATCGTGGCAGTATCCTGAGACATAGAGGGGACGATTGTGTTCACACGTCCCAAGGAGAAGGTTCTCGTCGCCGAAAGTGATATCGGCCGTGTGCACTTCCTCCAATTCATCCTTCATCTTTTCCTCGGCCAGGCATGCTTGGAATTGTTCCGGATCTTGTAGTGCCTTGATCAACGAATCTCTTGCCTCCTTTGATAGCAAAACGGCGTCGAGAATGCTGAGCTGTGAGGGTAGCTTCCTCAGGTGCGCTAGGACGTTGTAATCCACCTTATTCTTCTTCGGCGGGTCTTTGGCACTTAGCTCCTCCACCACTTGATCATCTAAGACAATATCTTCAGAGACCTTTTCTTTCCCTTTATCTTTTCTGTTCGAGGGTCCGAGATTCTTTTTGGGCAGCGTCCGATTCCGCAGCCGGATATTTTCGCAGACCTTCGGCTCTTCTTCTTTTCCCGAAGTGGATTCTTTAAAGAGAGGGGCAAGTTCCAGCTCTTCATCAGAATCGATCCCGAATGTAGGCACTTGTGACCCGCCAGTATTAACCATGCGACAATTGCCAGTAGTTCTTGTAATCCCTTCGGTCGTATTTCTTTCCTCTCGACGAGTTTTACGCTTTTCCCACTTAAAGCGTTGTCGATGAGCAACATATCCTTGCCACCATCTATCGAAAGCTTTGCACTCTTGAGTGGGGTGCGAAATCTTTTGATGATATAAGCAATAGGAGGGGTGCGTTTCCACTTCACCGGTGATGTTTCCTTCAGAGGATGGTAGCTTCATGCCCATTGATATGGCCTTAGCAAACTTTTTCCTCATCTTGAATTGGCTTTTGTCGGTAGCGGAGTTGTTTTGCTCCAGCGGGATCGTCTCAGCTCTTTCATCAAGTCCTGACGCTTGGCCCTTTCAAATATAGCCATCTCGCGTTCTCAATCAGCTTTACTTTTCAATCGAGCTTCGTTAAGGAACGCGTCTGTTTCCTGATTTAAAATCAGGAAAGCTTCTGTGGAAAGCTTCAGAAGAGGGTCACGTGCTTACACGTGACTAGCGGTCACGTGTTGGCACGTGACACCTAAAAACGTCATTAAGGCAAGTTCAATTCCCTGACTACGAAGAAGAAAAAGAAAAGCTTCAAGGAGAGTCACGTGCTCCCACGTGATCAGGGTCACGTGGCGACACATGACGTTTAAATGCAAGCGTCAAAGGCACGTCGGTTAACTGACCAAGTCAAGAAAAAGGCTTCAGAAGAAGTCACGCGCTCCCACGTGACCAGGGTCACGTGTTGGCACGTGACGTTTAAGGCAGCAAACGCATTCTTCAGAACAACCAAAGAAAGAAAGTTCAAACAAGGGTCACGTGCTCATACGTGACCAGGGGTCACGTGGTAACACGTGACGTTTAAGCAATGATCAGAAGACAGCGCAAAAGAAAGGAAAGGGCTTATTCCAAAGGGGGTCACGTGCTCACACGTGACCATGGATCACGTGGTCACACGTGACCGGCTTTCAAAGCCCTTTTTGTCAACAGAATTAAATTCTGAGAGAAATGCGAATCTTGCCAAAGGAACGCAACTATATGCATCCAATCAAATTAAAGATTCAGAGGTCATTTATTTATGGAAAATCTCGGGTTTGGAAAGATTTCCCCCTTAAATCTAACCAAAATAAAAAGGGAGAATCTCTGGGTTTGAAATCCAACGGTGAATAAAATTCACCTAATAATCCAAAGGTCCAGAATGAACAATGAATGCAAATCAAATATCTCCATGAAGATTCGTCAAAAACTGATTGATTCGGCTGCTTCTCCTATAAATAGGAGCCAAGAGATACAAAAGAAAAGAGAGATACACGCGCAGAGAAAAAAAAAAGGAGAAAAGCTTTGATACTTGGAAAAGACTTGGATCTTCTGCAAAAACCCTAGGTAAGAAAGGGAAGGCCTTTTGAAAGAGGGGGAATTTAATTCCCAACAGAGTTTAACTCTGATACATAAAACAGAAGAGCACATTTCTTCTCTCTTTGATAGAGGATCTGCAAAGTGCACATCTCCCCTTTAGGTTGAGAATTTAATTCTCAATGGGTCGAGATCCTGCCATGCAGATCCAAAACATAGAGAAGGAATACAAGCATGAGAATTTAATTCTCGCAGAACTGTAGGAATTCAATTCCTTTAAAATAAAATTAGGACTCGACCCTATATCATGGGAATTTAATTCCTTCAAAATAAAAGAAGCAGGGTTTAACCCTAATTAAGAACATAGTTCTGTTGAAACAGCAGGAATTTAATTTCCTTTCTTTAAAACGGGAAGTTTAGCTCCTTAAAAGCTTTCATTAGGGTTTAACCCTATTCAGTTCTTCACATAAACAAGGAATTTAATTCCTACAGAAGGTTCAGGGATCGAAAGGAAGTAGGAATTTAATTCCTTTAAAAATTAAAGCCCGAGGAATTTAATTCCTGAAAAGAAAGATCAACAGATTCTCTAAACTACATACATGGAGGTAGGGTCACGTGTCACCACGTGACCCTCTCAAAAGAGCTACAGAAGTCCCTTTGAGGCAGCACCCCACGTGATCCACGTGACCTTGGCAGAAACTCTAATATACAAGCATTTGAATGCCCATCACGTGATGGCACGTGATGCTTTGAAAGAAGTGATAATTTCAGCAGAACAACTGAAGGGAGGGCGCTCTCACGTGCTGCCACGTGACCCTTCTTGCCTTAGTGTTTAACACTAAAATTAAAACTCTCAAGCCCAGTGTTAAAACACTGTCGGGCCTTAGCATTCAATGCTGGTTAAAGAGCCTTATTGGCAGTGTTCAACACTGATCTGTTTTAGTGTTTAACACTAATTTGAAAAAGCCTTATTACTGGTGTTTAACACCAATTATCTCTTAGTGTTGAACACTAACTCATCAACCTTATTCCCAGTGTTCAACACTGATCGCTCTGAAGTGTTTAACACTAGGCTTTGGTCTAATTGGCTGAAGGGATAGAGGTAAACATTCTCCCTCAATGGACCAACAAAGAGTCAATATTCCAGACCTGACTGGACTTAGCCCAAGCTGGCCATAAGTCCTCAATCTGTGATTAACTGAGCCGATGGGCTCATGACATAATCGATCAGTCTTGACCCAAATTGGGCCAGGGACTATCTAATCCACCCCGGTTCTAGGGTACATCTCTTCACTCCTTTGATATTTGTCATTGTAATCCCTCAATGTCTTCAAAGAGGTGACGGGTCCCGAAGACCATTCATGACATGGACTGTGGGGTCCTTAAACCCATGCATGATACAAAATTCCTGGTTACGTGGAACGTGGATAACGTCACTCTTTGACCCCGCGGGAAACGTCCAGAGCGGATCCTGGTCCTCGCAGAGCACGGCAGTGAACCCGTGTGAAGCATCCAGAGCGGAGCCTGGTCCTCGCCTAGCACGGCAGTGAACCCGTGTGAAGCATCCAGAGCACATACCGGACTGTGGAGTCCTTAAACCCATGGACTATGACGTCCTTAACCTTGACCGAGATGTCTTTAAACTACCCATTGACCGAGATGTCTTTAAACTACCCATTGACCGAGATGTCTTTAAACTACCCATGGACCGCAATGTCCTTAAACTACCCACGGACCGCAATGTCCTTAAACTACCCACGGACCGCAATGTCCTTAAACTACCCACGGACCGCAATGTCCTTAAAACTACCCACGGACCGCAATGTCCTTAAACTAGAACAATAGAGCCCCTATATGCTCTTTTGTCGGATCTAAACGGTCCTGTTTAAGTTGACCTTAGCCTCAAAGATGGCTAACGCGTCCTTAAACCTTCAAGCAGACTGGACCACGAATCCCCCTAATTAACTCTGGCTCGAGGGTACATCTCTGAACTCCTCTGACATCCGTCGTTGTAATCCTTCAACGTCGTCAGAGAGGTGACGGGTCCCGACGGCCACATATACGACGGACCGCCACGTCCCTAAACTGGAACATTAGAGTCCAAACACTCTTTTGTAGGGTCTAAACGATCCCGTTAAGTTGATCTTAGTCACAAAGTTAGACTAACGTGTCCTTAACAAACGTTTGAGTTGATCTTGGCCTCAAGTATGGCTGACGTATCCTCAAACCAAACCCCCAAACCCAAATTTAAGATAATGCGGATTTGGACTAGTCCACGCCCTACGGGCGACGACATAACTCAGTCTCCGTAAACGATCCACGGGCAATAAAACATAAAACAAACACACACGACACGAAGTGACCATTTGGAGAAGGAGAAAGTTGTTACCGCAATGCGGTAGCGTAATTAACTGCAGGGGCTTGCGCCTGCAGGGAAGAGCGTCTCCACAATCAAAAACCCCTCAACGAGGGGGAATCTGACGAAGTCTGCTACATCGGTCGCATCCGCTCAAACCTTCGATACATGGTGCCATAAACCAACTTGGCATCTTCGGAGAGATGAACGGATAGCATCAATTAGCATCTGCCCCGAATCTCAGCGCCAAGCCATCGCAGTCTTGCGCGCCGTCATTCGGAGGGGAACAGATTCTGGCACGCCCGGTGGGACCTTTTCCTCTTTCCACTCCACACTTCGTGCGTCGTGATTCGCGAACCAATCGCGGTTCGCCAATGATTGCCCTTGGGTTTCAAGATACTAAGAATTGGCGTCTTGCCTATTGCAGAAAAACAAAGGATCGATGGCTGCTACTTCCGCGAAATCCTCCAACTGCTCAAACTGCAATTGCGACCAACGCTCTACCTCGCCAGGAGGTATAGCCTATGGACCCCAAGCTGCTTCGTTGTTCACAATGCCGGCAGACCAAGTGACTCAGGCCACTACCGGATTGTTCTTTGGGACTATGCTCCCCTCATCAAGCTTCGTGGCGCCAGTGCTGACAAAGGAAACTCTCAGGAAGACGGTCTTTGATCGTCTTACCCCTGCCGCGGTTCCTCTTAACGAGTCGCCCAACGTTAACGCCTCGGTCTTCTCTAGATTGGGCCAGAAATCTTGCGAACTCATCATGAGGCCTACAATCCCAGAGAAGATTGCTTCTAAGAAGGAGGCCGCTCCTGCCTCCGAAATCGCCAAGGCGGTTTCCCCAGTCAAGAAATCGATCTTCACGAGATTAACAGCTTCGACCCCCGCTCCCGCTGTACAAAGGACATCGGTCTTTGACAGGCTAACACCAACAACGACCCCCCGCCCACACAGGGGGCAAGATGAAACCATTCTTATATCTGACTCTACGCCGTCTGCTCGACGCGCTCGACGTCGGCATTGGCGTCGAATAAGGAAGGCTGGGGGCAACTCCCCCTCTGGATTGACTCCACCAGCCCCGGCGGTAGAAGTTAATGCTGCTGTTCCAACTGGAAACAGCTTTGAAATGCTAAATAAGGTGCGAAGGAATTCCCCTACCGCAGTGCTGAAGAGGTCTCCTCCCCCATCAGAAAGGGTTGTGGAAATAGAATCAGAACAGCCCCGATCTCCTCAACGGCTGTCTTCCAAAATCTATAAGATTTGGCGGCAAGCCCGAGACTCGATCATCGATCCAAACTTCTCCCACCAGCACAAGAAGCCGAAAATCAAACCGAAAGCTGGTCACCAGGCGAGAACCCAAAAGGCTGTTTGGATGCCCGCCTCGACGGCCCCCTCAACCTCCATGGCTCATAAAAGGAGGGAGCCCGAGAAGATCCCTCGACGTGCAACGACGGCTAAAAGCAACAAGCCCGGACACCCTAAGTCTGGAGGCATGATGGTCCACACCGTATACATGGCCTCTGGAAAGGAGGAGAGCCGCACTTCTACAGGCCACCGACCGCTAACCCGATCCGTAACGAAATCCCAGGAGCAGCAACAAAAGCTCCAAGAAATGATGAATGCTATGGCCGCGCTCACCGGGCCGAAGGAAAACCCAGAAGCGTCCTCAGACGCACGCCGGGAGGAAGAAACCGACGCTGAATTCCTTCGCCGGACACTGGAGAAAAGGGACAAAGAGGCTGCTGAACAAGCGGCCAACATACAACGGATGGGCCTTCTCTTTCAAGATGTGATAGGAATGATGATCCAGCAAGACTTACCCGCCGAAGATCCTCCGATTATTCTGGAGGACGACCGAGGAGAGACGTCAAATCCACCTCCAGCCCTCTCAACGGCCAAGGAAGAGACGATCTCTAAGGCTGACTTGGCTGACTATATAGCCCAGCAAATCCGGGTCCATCATGCAACTGAGGCAGCTGGTCAAGTCGTGAAAACGGGGCGGCCGTATCCAAGCTGGTACGATCAAATCAAATACCCGCAAGGCTATACGATACCGAAATTCCATGTGTATAAGGGGACCGGCAATCCTCATCAACACGTCGCCCAGTTCCGGGCCCTCTGCGGTAACACCGGCGGTGACGATAAACTGTTACTCCGTCAGTTCGTTGGCAGCTTATCAGAAACAGCATTCGAATGGTATTCAGAACTTCCGAACGATTCCATCAAAACGTTCGCTGAAATGGAGTTGTTGTTCACTCAGCGGTTCGCAAGCGCCAGCGAGCGCACTCCAATTACTGCTTTGATTAACGCCAGGGTAAAGCCAAGCGAAACCTGGGTCCAGTACGCTATACGCTGGCGGAATTTGTGGTCGAGATGCGAGCAACGAATTGAGGAAGCACCCGCAGTGGGTATGTTCGTGGGAACCTTGGACCCCCACGCAACCATCTCCCAGTTTATGATGTTTTTTAAGCCAACCACATTCCAGGCTTTAATCGACAAGTTGGCTCAGATGGACCAGATGGGTTATAGGCCACCTCCCCCGAAGTCGGAACCTCGGAATGATAAGGGTAAAGGAAGGGCCACCTTTGTCGCAAATGCCCAACAGCAACCTGACGCCCCAAAATCGGCAGATCAACTGGAAGAAAGACGCCGGTATTATAATGAAAAGATGAAGCGTCCCTACTCGTTCCCACGAGACAAGACGAGACGGTTATTTGAGCTGGCAATACGCAACAGACTTATTAACCCCCCAAATCCAAGGCGACCGCCACAACCCACCGAGGTGAATAACCCTAACTATTGCCCTTACCATCAAACGGTAAGCCATCCGATTGAAGATTGCTTCGTCTTCAAAGGATGGATCGAAGATCAATACCTCCAGGGGAAGTTTGTACTGTCCGAAAAGTGGAAGGTGAACCCGCCACAACCACATACTCCTAAAAAGGCAGACACACCGGGGGCAACCTGCTCCTTTATCGAAGAAGTTCCATGGGAAGTCGCGCTATCAACGAAGACCAAAAGGATGCTAAGAGACCTTCATGCGTGTCCTGCAATCGAATGGAAGGACCCTCTTGAACCTCGAATTATCGAAGGAGCAGTGAAGCCCCGCGCAACTACGAAGACTGCTGATAAGGGCCCAAATACTCACGCCCAACCGTCAAAAGCTTCGAAGAAAAAGAAGAAGAAATCCAAGAAGCCCGCGAAGCTTGGAGACGAGCAAACAAACTTGCAGAAGCAAATCGACGCGCTAGAAGAATATAATCAGAAGGCGCGAACTCCTGTCACACTGCAAAAGTTCCTCAGCCACATCTTTCAAGAGGACGATGATGGAGAAAACTCGTCGGACGAATCCGAGGGATATGCGGAAAGTTGCAACATGATCTCCCACTAGTTTACCGATGATGAGAAAACTCCTATCACCAAGAAGCCGGAGGCAGAGCCCGAACCAGAGCGTGCGAGACTGACAACTGATATGATCAATGCCTTCCTAGACGAGATTCGTCTAAAAAGTAAAGCGGATCAGGAGCGCGAGATGGCAGCATCAGGAGGAACCAAATGCGGGCGACTGAACGAAAGAGTTGAGCTACCCCTGCCAGAGCGAAAGGCATCCGAAATGGACAAGAAGATATTCAAGACGAGGAAAAGGTTCGCCAAAGCCATGTCAATGGGAATGAGGCTACCCCCCTCGGAAGGAGACACGCACGATGGGGCGGAGAAACACCCCGATTACTGCGCATATCATCGGAAAGTCTCACACCCCACAGAGGAGTGCGACGCCTTCAAGATATGGTGGCAAGGATATGTTGCTCGCCGGCAACACTTCAAACGCATGAAACGCAAGAGCCGTCGGGAGCGAAGAAGCGCTGTTGACGGACCCAACAGAATTACTGGCAACTGCTATATGGATCATACCGAGGGATCGCAAGTCCTCACCTTTGGGAGCGACTCTGATGAAGAAGTGACTCTGGGCCCTCTCTTTGAAGAATCCGCGCTAGGGAAAGATGAGGAATCAGAAGCCTGCGGAAACACTCAGCTGCGCAATCGCACACTCCCGGAAAAGAATCTCGGGCCTACGAACAGAAAAGATAAGGGAAAGGAAAAGGTCACTGAAGATATCACTTTGGATGACCAAGTCGCGAAGGAACTGGCGACTAAAGACCTTCCTAGGAGGAGTAAAGTGGACTATAACATCCTCGCGCATCTAAGGAAGCTACCTTCCCAGCTTAGCATTCTCGACGCCCTCCTATTATCAAAAGAAGCACGGGACTCACTAATTAAAGCACTGCAAGAACCTGAGCAATTCCAAGCCTTTCTCGCCACCCAAGAGATGAGAGACGAACTGGAAGAAGTGCATACGGCCGACGTCACTTTCGGTGATGAAGACCTCCTTCTCGGGACGTGCGACCATAACCGTCCCCTGTATGTCTCCGGATACTGCCATGATATCAAGATAGGCAAGACCTTGGTGGATAATGGATCCTCTGTCAATCTCCTTAATGTTCGGGTGTTGAAGGAAATCTGCATGAGTGTGCAACATCTCGCTCGTGACAAAATCACTATCTCCGGTTTCGATTCACAATCGTCACGGACTCTCGGGTCCGTGATATTAACGTTACGCTTCGGGCTTCTCGTCACAGACATCAAATTCCATGTCATTGACGCCAAGACCTGTTACAACGCCTTGCTCGGCCGTCCTTGGTTACACGAGTACAACATCGTCCCTTCTACACAACATCAGTGTATGAAGTACTTTAAAGATGGTTTCGAGTACACTGTAACGGGTGAGCTGAACCCATTTTCCGTGAACGAAGTCCGCAAATACGAAGATGCGAAATACTTCTTGCCAGACTTTGAAGATACAGAAAGGTGTCACGACTCGGAGAACAAGGCCGCCGCCACCATCCCTGTTTTCGGAAGCGATACCGAAGAAGAAGAAGAGATAGTTTATACGGGGCCAGCTCAACGCAACAACCAGAGGACGCCCATCCCCATACTGGTCTTCGGAAGTGATTCGGAGGATGAGGTCAATGCCGTATTCTCCAATCGGCTTTCAATACAAGCACCTCCGTGCGATGACCATAACTTGCAAATCACCATGGTACCGCAAGAACACTACAAGGACCTCGACACGCTTCAAGCTCACAGTGTGCAAGAGCTGCAAACGTTTTGCGTCCCCCCCAGGCGAAAGGGTGAGAAGATGATCCTATTCTATCAATCCTCAGAGTCGAAAGTAGAGAAAGAGATCTGGCATGGCGCAGATGCTGCATGCGACAAACTCCAACCCATCCGTTTGCCCAGATACTATACAGATGGACTAAAGAAGCTATTGAAGCGCCAACGAGTACCCTTAAAACAAACTGTTCGACAGGCTCGGTTCTACAACAAGATTTGGGATGTCCCTGGAACCCAACGCAAATTGCCCAACGGGAAAATGGAGACACTCGGGCTTGGATACGCGAGAACCGGAAAACGAGAGCGGGCCCACAGCAGCTACGCTATATATACCTTTGATGAAGAAGAGGACGCCCCGTCAGGAGATACCGATCCCTCATCAAAACCAGACCCTGCGATTGAAGCGCCAAGTCCGTCGTTTGAAGAACGAATGAGCAAGCCTATCAGGAAAGTGGGTCAGAAAGCTCGGGAAGACCACAGCCGCGAAATGGCCATCTACGAGAAGGCCAGGACGCAACGTCTATTTCAACAGGCTGTGAAAGGCAAGAATGCTCATCCTTGTCAACCCATCATGCGAAAGGCCCGATGCGGAGACGGAAATAAGTCGAGAAGCGGAAAAAAGAGCCGACAACAACGACGCAGGATTAGAGGGTTACGTGATCGGGTACTGCACAGCTCGGATTCGTCCTTCATAGAGAAGATGAGTCGAGCATACTCCTTCCCCCGAGACAAGACGGAAAGGTTACTTGAGCTCGCCCTAAAACATCAGATGATCACGCTTCCAGAGTCTAGACACCCCGAACAAGCTAATAAGGCCTCTCGCTCGGGCTATTGCTCTTATCACCGAGCCATAGGACATCCTACCGAAGATTGCTTCACCTTTAAGAACTGGGTCGAGGACCAGTACCGAAGGGGCAGATTCGCTTTATCCAACAGCTGGAGGGTAACACCGCCCCGAAAGCACGAACCCAAAGCCGCAAGAGCAAAACCGGATCCACCTCAGTCCTGGGAGCGGATTCGTACCTGTTATACGATTACGATATTAAAAGAAGAGCCCGAGAACATAGATGACCTTCCCCGGTGCTTCGAGAACAGCGATGATGAGGTAATCTCGGAATTTCCGCCAGCTCCAAAAGAACTGGAAGACGGTATACATACTACCGCAGATAACCTCAGAAAGATTGAGTTGGGATCGGCAGAGGACCCGCGACCAACATTTGTCAGCGAGCTACTCTCTGAAGAGAGGGTGGCCGCGTTAAAGAACGTGCTTCTACGGCATAAAGACTGCTTCGCGTGGAACTACTCTGAGATGCCAGGATTAGATCCGGAGATCGCTGTGCACAGATTAGCAGTATCCCCAGACATCAGGCCAGTCAAGCAGGCACCAAGAAGGATGCGACTCGAGCTTGAGATGAGCATCAACGCCGAAGTCAAGAAACTGATCGATTCTGGATTTATTCAAGAAGTCCAATATCCCGATTGGATCGCCAATATCGTCCCGGTGATGAAGAAGAATGGGACGGTGCGTATATGCGTGGATTTCAGGGATCTCAACAAAGCCTGTCCAAAAGATGATTTCCCGGTGCCGGTAACCGAGCTAATGATAGATAACACGTCCACTCACGAGATCTTCTCCTTTATGGACGGTTCCTCAGGATACAATCAGATAAAAATGCATCCCGAAGACCAGAAGCACACCGCTTTCCGGACTCCTTTGGGTGTATTTTGCTACAGGGTTATGCCCTTCGGTCTAAAGAACGCCGGCGCTACCTATCAAAGGGCCATGACAAAGATCTTCGATGACCTCATACATGACATCGTCGAGTGCTATATCGACGACCTCGTAGTAAAGAGCATGTCATATGAAGATCACTTAAAGCACCTAGAGACTGTATTTCAACGCCTTCGGCAATATAATTTGAAGATGAATCCCCTCAAATGCGCGTTTGGAGTCTCCTCGGGAAAATTCTTGGGATTCGTCATCCGACACCGAGGTATTGAGATAGATCCGTCAAAGATTAAAGCGATCATGGAAATGCCCCCGCCAAGAACCCTCAAACAGTTGCGGTCTCTCCAAGGGAAGCTCGCATACATCCGGCGATTTATCGCAAATCTTTCAGGCAAATGCCGCCCCTACAGTCACCTGATGAAGAAGGGAACCCCATTCGTCTGGGATCAAAAATGCCAAGGCGCACTAGACGAGATCAAGCAGTACCTGCAGAACCCGCCGGTATTAGCTGCGCCGGTCAAGGGAAAACCCCTCATTCTTTATACAACCGCCCTCGAAGGTTCCTTGGGCGCACTATGGGCGCAAGAGAACGATCAGGGGAAAGAGAGAGCACTCTACTACTTAAGTCGAGTTCTACTGGGGGCAGAAAGCAATTACTCTCCCATTGAAAAACATTGCTTGGCGTTAATCTTCGCGATAACAAAGCTCAGGCACTATGCGTTGGCACACGAAGTCTGCCTCATCTCGAAAGTGGATCCTCTTAAATACTTAATGTCAAAAGCCATATTGACGGGACGACTCGCTAAATGGGCCCTGCTCTTGATGGAGTTCTCGATAACATATCAACCTCTCAAGGCGGTGAAAGGCCAGGCCATTGCCGATTTCCTCGCTGAGCACCCGATACCGGCCGATTCTCCTTTGAATTGTGACTTGCCGGACGAGCATGCATTTGATGCGATTAGCGGTGGAAGCACCCGATGGGAACTCTATTTCGATGGAGCGTCCTCTATAAAGAAACAAAAGCAAGGTATCCCAATGATCAAGTCAGGGATAGGCCTCATCTTTGCGACTCCACAAGGAGGGATAATGCGCTTCGCCTTCTCCTTAACAGAGCCGAGGACAAACAATGAAGCTGAATACGAAGCCCTGATAGCAGGTCTCGAGCTTGCCATTGACATGGGAATTGAAGACCTCCTTATATATGGGGATTCTCAGCTGGTCGTTAGCCATGTTAATGGTGACTACCAAACGTGCAAACCGGAGTTGGTGAGATACGGCGAAAAGTTGCAACAACTGTTGGCCCAAATTCCCTCCTATACTTTGGAGAACATACCGCGCGCGGAAAACAGCAAAGCAGACGCGTTGGCCAAACTCGCTAAAGAACTGGCTGACGAGAACCTCGATGACGTCAGAATCGTGGTACAAAGCCGTCGAGTGCTCGCCCCGGCAGAAATATCTCCGGAATCATGCAAAGAAAAGGGAGCGACTGAGCAGATGACCCTACAAATAAAGGACCATGAGAAGGCCGAAGACTGGAGGGAAGTCTTCATAGACTACTTTAAGTCCCGCCGAATGCCCGAAGAAGCGTCTTCAAGACATCAGCTCATGAAACGAGCTCTATCTTTCGCTTTCTTCAACAATACCCTATACAAGAGATCGCTCGATTCTCTATGGCTGAGATGCTTAGGACCTGACGAAGCAGAAAAAGTCGTTCACGAAGTTCATGACGGACTTTGCGGTTCTCACCAAGCAGGCCCAAAGATGAAGTTAAAGATTAAACGAATGGGCTACTACTGGCCCACAATGATCCAGGACTGCCTCGAGTATGCGAAGCAATGCCACTCGTGCCAGATTCATGGAGACTTTATCCATCAACATCCAAATCCGCTACACCCAACGGTGGCCAGCTGGCCATTCGAGATGTGGGGGACTGACATAGTCGGCCCCATTGAACCAGCATCATCTCGGGGACACCGTTTTATCCTGGCGACGACTGATTACTTCTCCAAATGGGCAGAAGCAGTACCACTGAGGGAAGTGAAGACGGAGAATATCCTCCATTTCTTCAAAACGCACGTCATCTATCGGTTTGGAACCCCACGGCGGATTATCTCCGATAACGGGCCAGCCTACAGGAGCCATAAGATTAGCCGCTTCGCGCAGCAGCACAATATAGACTGGAGGTATTCCTCAGTTTACAACCCGCGAGCCAACGGTCTGGCCGAGGCCTTCAATAAGACCTTGACGAAGATCATAAAAAAGACCGTCTCCCGGAATAAGAGAGACTGGCACGAGAGGCTGCAAGAAGCCCTTTGGGCCTATCGAACTACATTCAAGACGGCCACAAACACAACGCCATACGCGTTGGTATTTGGGATAGAAGCAGTGCTCCCCCTCGAGATAGAGTTACCCTCTCTACGAGTGGCAGTCCACCACGAACTGACCGACGAGGAAAATGCCCACCTTCGACTTGAGGAGCTTGATGCCCTCGACGAAACCCGACTTATAGCGCAACAACATCTAGAAGCCTACAAAGCAAAGATGACGCGCTCGTACGAAAGATTGACCAGGCCAAGGGCGTTCCGCCAAGGCGAACTCGTGCTGGTAGTCAAAAGACCTATGATCCCCAATCGTGCCAAGCGGGGAAAATTCGAGCCAAACTATGAAGGCCCATACATCATAGACCAGGTTTACCAGGGTGGAGCCTATCTACTCGTGGACATGCACGGTGAGAGGCCTTTCAGGCCAATAAATGGCCGCTTCTTGAAGAGATACTATGCTTAGTGAGCCACAGCCTGGGTCAACGATAGATGACGACGACTATGTCCGCTCGCTATCTTCCTAGGCTCAGACTTTACAAGCAGTAGCTGGCCTTCCCATAACAACGGACCGAAACGTCCTTAAACTAACAAGGGACCGAAACGTCCTTAAACTAACAAGAGACCGAAACGTCTTTAAACTATGAACGGACCGAAACGTCCTTAAACTATCAATGGACCGAAATGTCCTTAAACTAACGACGGACCGAAATGTCCTTAAACTAACGACGGACCGAAACGTCCTTAAACTAACGACGGACCGAAACGTCCCTAAACTACTGCCGCAGCATCCTTAGGCTGGCAAGATGATAAAAAAAAAAAAAAAAAAAAAAAACGGTACGTCCATAAAGCAAAATGGGCACGGATGAAAACCCGAAAGGGCTCCGTGAGTAAAAACAGCAGGGCTACCGGCGAGTGTTTGTGAAAACCCGAAAGGGCGCAGCCTCGTTAAAAGACACTTACAGGGTCCTCTCGACCTTGTAAGGAGAAACCACCCGCGTGAGATCCTTACGACTCATAAGGGAGAAACACACTTAGGGATCCCCACGATTCCTAAGGAGAAATTACACTTGCGAGATCCTCACGACTCGTAAGGAGAATTCTCTTATGGGACCCTCACGGCTCATAAGATTTGAAAGTCTTCAGTTACAGAAACCTTAACCTGTTCTTAAGCAACTCTCACAACCTTCGATATTGCCCTACAAGCGGCTCGGACTGACCCTTGTATACAATCCACGGGCGCGAATAGACATTTCCCTAACAAAGTCCCACCCGTGACTAGGGATATATCTACGTGGTGAACAACCCTCGCAAGTCCTCTCGACTTATAAGGGGAAAATCCTCTTTGTAAGATCCTTACGACTTACAAGAGAACATGCACTTAAGAATCCCCACGATTCTTAAGGAGAAAACACACCTGCAAGATCCTCACGACTTGTAGGGAGAAACACCTTTGTGAGACCCTTATGACTCATGAGGTCAAAAGCCTTGGTCGACAGGACCCTTAACCCTGTTTGCTAAGCCACCTTTGTTCAAACGTCGACAGAGGCAAATGATGATCCACTCCTGGCAACATTCCAGTTGTAGCGGTGCTGATGCCGAAACCCGTATCCAAGAAATCCGAGCTTGCCGCAAGAAGCTAGCAAGCCACACATGCATGACAAAATGGCCGAAATGATGGGACAACTTGCAAAATCTCAGCGGTTCACAGATAACTTAGTGTTCATCACCGTGGCATTCGTCTCGATACAGCAGACGCGATACCAGCAAATGAAGCGAAGGCCAAATTCCTAGCTTTCATTGTCTCGACGACACAACATCAAGCGAAACGGAACAGCGGCAACCCCAAGTTCCATGGCTCGGCGACACATATCGCCAAGAGTCAACCCCCATCCCGTGAAATGCGGATACAATCAGCAAACTTCCTGGTTACGTGGAAAGCGGATAACGTCACTCTTTGACCCCGTGGAAAACGTCCAGAGCGGATCCTGGTCCTCGCAGAGCATGGCAGTGAACCCATGTGAAGCATCCAGAGCGGAGCCTAGTCCTCGCCTAACACGGCAGTGAACCCGTGTGAAGCATCTAGTGCAAACTTCCTGGTTACGTGGAAAGCGGATAACGTCACTCTTTGACCCCGTGGAAAACGTCCAGAGCGGATCCTGGTCCTCGCAGAGCATGGCAGTGAACCCATGTGAAGCATCCAGAGCGGAGCCTAGTCCTCGCCTAACGCGGCAGTGAACCCGCGTGAAGCATCTAGTGCAAACTTCCTGGTTACGTGGAAACCGGATAACGTCACTCTTTGACCCCGTGGAAAACGTCCAGAGCGGATCCTGGTCCTCGCAGAGCATGGCAGTGAACCCATGTGAAGCATCCAGAGCGGAGCCTAGTCCTCGCCTAACATGGCAGTGAACCCGTGTGAAGCATCTAGTGCAAACTTCCTGGTTACGTGGAAAGCGGATAACGTCACTCTTTGACCCCGTGGAAAACGTCCAGAGCGGATCCTGGTCCTCGCAGAGCATGGCAGTGAACCCATGTGAAGCATCCAGAGCGGAGCCTAGTCCTCGCCTAACGCGGCAGTGAACCCGCGTGAAGCATCTAGTGCAAACTTCCTGGTTACGTGGAAAGCGGATAACGTCACTCTTTGACCCCGTGGAAAACGTCCAGAGCGGATCCTGGTCCTCGCAGAGCATGGCAGTGAACCCATGTGAAGCATCCAGAGCGGAGCCTAGTCCTCGCCTAACACGGCAGTGAACCCGCGTGAAGCATCTAGTGCAAACTTCCTGGTTACGTGGAAAGCGGATAACGTCACTCTTTGACCCCGTGGAAAACGTCCAGAGCGGATCCTGGTCCTTGCAGAGCATGGCAGTGAACCCATGTGAAGCATCCAGAGCGGAGCCTAGTCCTCGCCTAACACGGCAGTGAACCCGTGTGAAGCATCTAGTGCAAACTTCCTGGTTACGTGGAAAGCGGATAACGTCACTCTTTGACCCCGTGGAAAACGTCCAGAGCGGATCCTGGTCCTCGCAGAGCATGGCAGTGAACCCATGTGAAGCATCCAGAGCGGAGCCTAGTCCTCGCCTAACGCGGCAGTGAACCCGTGTGAAGCATCTAGTGCAAAATTCCTGGTTACGTGGAACGTGGATAACGTCACTCTTTGACCCCACGGAAAACGCCCAGAGCGGAGCCTGGTCCTCGCCAAACACGGCAGTGAACCCGTGTGAAGCATCCAGAGCAAACACCGGACTGTGGAGTCCCTAAAATCCACGGACTATGACGTCCTTAACCTCGACCGCGATGTCTTAAAACTAACAACCAACCACCCCTATTCCTCACAGATTTTTGCCTCGGTTTAAGGGTACATCTCTTCACTCCTTTGATGCCCGGCGTTGTAATTCCTCAACGTCTTCAAAGAGGTGACGGGTCCCTGTAACCAAACATCGGACTGTGGAGTCCCTAAATCCACGGACTATGAGGTCCTTAACCTTGACCGTGATGTCTTAAAACTAACATCGGACTGTGGAGTCCTTAAATCCACGGACTATGAGGTCCTTAACCTTGACCGCGACGTCTTTAAACTACAATATCTGGAGAAACCCCTGACTCCGTAGAATACGGGCGAGGGTAACCGCATCCGGCACTCGCAAATCCTCATGGCTGGGGAGAGAAAACTCTTTATGAGACCCTCGTGGTTCGTAAAATGCAGAAGTCTCAGGAAGCATATCTTAAACCTGAATCCTGAGTCATCCCTGTCCTGCAAGGAGATCGAAATAGAATATCCGCAGAATGCATCCAATGAAAAGGGGACACATCATTGAGAGGAAAATTGTATCTTTTATTCATAAACCAAAATGGATACAAAATACAATTCATGAAAAAAACAAAAAAAGGAAGATACCCTTATTCATGAGTATGTACAAAAAATAGAAGAAAAGATACAAGTCCTTAAGCCGGCGGGCGGTGCAGTAATTTCACCAGCTCGTCATTCTGTTGTTGAGCCACAGCTTCATGACGCAGGATCTCCAGAAGACGAGCCTCCGCCTGAGCTTGCTGGGCCTGATATAAAGCAAGCCGGGCTTCAAGCTCTTTTTCAGTGGCCTTGTGAGCCTCAACCCTCTCGCGAGTAAACGTGGCGGCTTTATCAAGAGCCACCACCTCCTTAATGGACTCCTGAAGCACCCGCCACAGCTCATACGCTTTGTCGGCTTTGGCTGTAAAGCTGGCCTGAAGCTCGCTCAGCACCTTAGAAGCTAGCTCCCTCTCTGAAAGTTTACGGTCGAACCCTCTTCTAGCACAACAATATGTTCGCTACGTACCGTTCTACCAGGCCATGTAAGCTCGCTTTCGTGACCACGACCTTAGAAACAAGACACTTACAAGACCATATGAATGGGCTTCCGGTTGACAGCACTAATCGATCTGAAACAAGTTCATATCACCCGGTATGAAAAGCAACGAGAAAATTTCCAATGTTTATCCTATCGAGCATGTGTTATCAATTACATGGACATTCGGAAGAGAGATACAATTCAAGGCTTTGATTCACACGCAACATGACAATAGTATTGGTAATTGAAGAAAGTTTTCATAAAAAGGAACACAAAATTTATTCATGCAAGCGGAAACATACATACGAGTACTGAGCCTACATGAAAGTTCAACATAAAGCATAAAAAGGGGGGTTCTACACTAACGAAAAAGATCACCAAACACAGGATCAGCGGCACAGGGGTTGATGAAGCAAAGGACAAAATTCTCCATCTCTCTCTCCGCTTTCTCCAGCATATCGAAGCGACGATTCTCGCGAGGAGTCGCTCCCCATCGGTTGGTGCCGTGTTCGTCCGCGAATGCAAACATAATAGCTCGCCGGGCCTTTATCTCGCTCAGTAGATGAATTGAGCAGTCCCTCAGAGCCCGAGTAATCAGACAGGCTTCATGAAAGCTCTCGAGCTTTTCCTCCGCTGCATCAAGCATCGCCAGGGTCATCTCTGCCGGGTGAGGAGGAATATCGGCAAGCACGGCCGAGAGGATCATCTGGAGCCAGAGAGAACCCATCGGGAGGGGAGACCCCCTACGGATCGAGAGTTCATGCATGGCTGAGTCGCATTCGTTGTCGTAAAGGAGAGGGTCCACCAACCGAGTAGCAAAGCGGGGGATCGTCTCCTCAAGAGAAACTTCCCACGGCTGTCGACGAGCGTGAGGGCGATTACAAGCCATGGCACTCGTTTCTCCCTCAAGAAAAATATATATGAATCTCTCCGTGAAAAGAAAAGCCTCATATATAATGAAGTGCATTAAGTGCTGTGCGCGGAAAATCCTGCATGGAAATTATTTCCAAGGCCCAAAAAAGGAAAAGCCCCGAAAATCAAGGAGACGGAACTATTCCCAAGGCCCCTTTTCTGCACCTAACATTGTGCACTAAGGGTATGGCATGAGGAAAATCTTGTGAACAACCACATTAAGGGATCCCACGTGTGGAACACGTGAGGCCTAAAAACCTGACGTGCAGTTAAAAGGAAAATATGGAGTGGTACCCCGCATATTAAAAGCACGAGTAACAGCAGTAGCAAAATAATAAAATCTTAAAGGAAAAGCATGCAAATGTACCAGGATACAACAAAATTTATTACCCAGACTTCAAGAAGGCAATACAAAATAAAAAGAAAAACTTTTATAATGGCAAGGCTTCAGACGCGGGGCACGGGTTGAGAAACTCGGAATTGACTTTATTCAAGATCTTCCAAGCATTTCGAACCTCCCGAGTATGCTTTCTCTCACGGTCACAGGCATCGGGGTCCCCGCGGATGTCCTCTTCCCTCCGGTAGGCGCCCAGTATAGCTGATTGCTGGAAAATCTGATGAAGGAGAGCAATGAGATCATCCCGCCTTCTTTTTGAGATCAAGCCCATAAGGTACACCGAATGCACCTTATCCTCGGCAATGTCCAAATCCCCGAGCGGTATGCCGGCACAAAAGAGAGGAAGTGCCTCCCGGATCGCCAGCACGATTAGCCTCAGAAGAGAAGAGCGACGGGGGAGGAGCCTATGGTTGTACTCGTCGAAACGGCTCATGATCTCGGCACACTGAGCATCGGTGAACTCCTGGTTCTGACTGCGGCCCAGCGCGCGGATGTTCCCATAGGAGATAATCTGGTCAAGTCTATACAGATGGGCGTCCATGATACCTGAAATAAAAGTCGCAAGAATTATTACAAAATCCCCCTCGCATTAATTACAGAAGAACAGCCTCGGGCCAAGAGACCCCAGGGAGCCTTTGGGTGAAGAAACTGAGTTCTTCATAAGAAGTAAATTCCTTATCAGAAAAAAGGGAATTAAATTCCCAGGAATAATTTTGATGGAATTAAAGTCCAGGGAGTTGAAACGCTGTCATCGTCCCCCCAAGGATCACCTAAACCCTAAGAGATCTACAGTTCGAAAGTCAGGTGGTTTCCTGTTCTTATAAAAAAAAAAAAAAAAAAAGACTTGAAGAAAAATGGGTTCTTTGTGAAACCCTTAACGCGGATTTAAAATCTAAAGAGTTCTTTTAAGGACGAAGGCGCTCTGGCCGTTCAACATTATTACCTGAGGAAAAGGGATCCGTTGACAGAGTTAAACTCTGGAAAATTTTGAAAACAGAGAACTAAGCTCTGAAAACGAGAATTAAATTCTCAGAGGAAGAAGACGAGCAGAGTGAAGGCTCCTATGAAGAGACAGCGGTATTTATAGAAAACAGCGGAAACGCTTCATCTCCCAAATCCCTAAATGAATCCAACGGTCGCAAGAGATGACAGCGTTGCACTCACGTGCAGACACGTGAGAACAACGCTGTGGGGGCATTTGTTTCCTGATTTAAAATCAGGAAAGCTTCTGTGGAAAGCTTCAGAAGAGGGTCACGTGCTTACACGTGACTAGCGGTCACGTGTTGGCACGTGACACCTAAAAACGTCATTAAGGCAAGTTCAATTCCCTGACTACGAAGAAGAAAAAGAAAAGCTTCAAGGAGAGTCACGTGCTCCCACGTGATCAGGGTCACGTGGCGACACGTGACGTTTAAATGCAAGCGTCAAAGGCACGTCGGTTAACTGACCAAGTCAAGAAAAAGGCTTCAGAAGAAGTCACGCGCTCCCACGTGACCAGGGTCACGTGTTGGCACGTGACGTTTAAGGCAGCAAACGCATTCTTCAGAACAACCAAAGAAAGAAAGTTCAAACAAGGGTCACGTGCTCATACGTGACCAGGGGTCACGTGGTAACACGTGACGTTTAAGCAACGATCAGAAGACAGCGCAAAAGAAAGGAAAGGGCTCATTCCAAAGGGGGTCACGTGCTCACACGTGACCATGGATCACGTGGTCACACGTGACCGGCTTTCAAAGCCCTTTTTGTCAACAGAATTAAATTCTGAGAGAAATGCGAATCTTGCCAAAGGAACGCAACTATATGCATCCAATCAAATTAAAGATTCAGAGGTCATTTATTTATGGAAAATCTCGGGTTTGGAAAGATTTCCCCCTTAAATCTAACCAAATAAAAAGGGAGAATCTCTGGGTTTGAAATCCAACGGTGAATAAAATTCACCTAATAATCAAAGGTCCAGAATGAACAATGAATGCAAATCAAATATCTCCATGAAGATTCGTCAAAAACTGATTGATTCGGCTGCTTCTCCTATAAATAGGAGCCAAGAGATACAAAAGAAAAGAGAGATACACGCGCAGAGAAAAAAAAAAGGAGAAAAGCTTTGATACTTGGAAAAGACTTGGATCTTCTGCAAAAACCCTAGGTAAGAAAGGGAAGGCCTTTTGAAAGAGGGGGAATTTAATTCCCAACAGAGTTTAACTCTGATACATAAAACAGAAGAGCACATTTCTTCTCTCTTTGATAGAGGATCTGCAAAGTGCACATCTCCCCTTTAGGTTGAGAATTTAATTCTCAATGGGTCGAGATCCTGCCATGCAGATCCAAAACATAGAGAAGGAATACAAGCATGAGAATTTAATTCTCGCAGAACTGTAGGAATTCAATTCCTTTAAAATAAAATTAGGACTCGACCCTATATCATGGGAATTTAATTCCTTCAAAATAAAAGAAGCAGGGTTTAACCCTAATTAAGAACATAGTTCTGTTGAAACAGCAGGAATTTAATTTCCTTTCTTTAAAACGGGAAGTTTAGCTCCTTAAAAGCTTTCATTAGGTTTAACCCTATTCAGTTCTTCACATAAACAAGGAATTTAATTCCTACAGAAGGTTCAGGGATCGAAAGGAAGTAGGAATTTAATTCCTTTAAAATTAAAGCCCGAGGAATTTAATTCCTGAAAAGAAAGATCAACAGATTCTCTAAACTACATACATGGAGGTAGGGTCACGTGTCACCACGTGACCCTCTCAAAGAGCTACAGAAGTCCCTTTGAGGCAGCACCCCACGTGATCCACGTGACCTTGGCAGAAACTCTAATATACAAGCATTTGAATGCCCATCACGTGATGGCACGTGATGCTTTGAAAGAAGTGATAATTTCAGCAGAACAACTGAAGGGAGGGCGCTCTCACGTGCTGCCACGTGACCCTTCTTGCCTTAGTGTTTAACACTAAAATTAAAACTCTCAAGCCCAGTGTTAAAACACTGTCGGGCCTTAGCATTCAATGCTGGTTAAAGAGCCTTATTGGCAGTGTTCAACACTGATCTGTTTTAGTGTTTAACACTAATTTGAAAAAGCCTTATTACTGGTGTTTAACACCAATTATCTCTTAGTGTTGAACACTAACTCATCAACCTTATTCCCAGTGTTCAACACTGATCGCTCTGAAGTGTTTAACACTAGGCTTTGGTCTAATTGGCTGAAGGAATAGAGGTAAACATTCTCCCTCAATGGACCAACAAAGAGTCAATATTCCAGACCTGACTGGACTTAGCCCAAGCTGGCCATAAGTCCTCAATCTGTGATTAACTGAGCCGATGGGCTCATGACATAATCGATCAGTCTTGACCCAAATTGGGCCAGGGACTATCTAATCCACCCCGGTTCTAGGGTACATCTCTTCACTCCTTTGATATTTGGCATTGTAATCCCTCAATGTCTTCAAAGAGGTGACGGGTCCCGAAGACCATTCATGACATGGACTGTGGGGTCCTTAAACCCATGCATGATACAAAATTCCTGGTTACGTGGAACGTGGATAACGTCACTCTTTGACCCCGCGGGAAACGTCCAGAGCGGATCCTGGTCCTCGCAGAGCACGGCAGTGAACCCGTGTGAAGCATCCAGAGCGGAGCCTGGTCCTCGCCTAGCACGGCAGTGAACCCGTGTGAAGCATCCAGAGCACATACCGGACTGTGGAGTCCTTAAACCCATGGACTATGACGTCCTTAACCTTGACCGAGATGTCTTTAAACTACCCATTGACCGAGATGTCTTTAAACTACCCATTGACCGAGATGTCTTTAAACTACCCATTGACCGAGATGTCTTTAAACTACCCATGGACCGCAATGTCCTTAAACTACCCACGGACCGCAATGTCCTTAAACTACCCACGGACCGCAATGTCCTTAAACTACCCACGGACCGCAATGTCCTTAAAACTACCCACGGACCGCAATGTCCTTAAACTAGAACAATAGAGCCCCTATATGCTCTTTTGTCGGATCTAAACGGTCCTGTTTAAGTTGACCTTAGCCTCAAAGATGGCTAACGCGTCCTTAAACCTTCAAGCAGACTGGACCACGAATCCCCCTAATTAACTCTGGCTCGAAGGTACATCTCTGAACTCCTCTGACATCCGTCGTTGTAATCCTTCAACGTCGTCAGAGAGGTGACGGGTCCCGACGGCCACATATACGACGGACCGCCACGTCCCTAAACTGGAACATTAGAGTCCAAACACTCTTTTGTAGGGTCTAAACGATCCCGTTAAGTTGATCTTAGTCACAAAGTTAGACTAACGTGTCCTTAACAAACGTTTGAGTTGATCTTGGCCTCAAGTATGGCTGACGTATCCTCAAACCAAACCCCCAAACCCAAATTTAAGATAATGCGGATTTGGACTAGTCCACGCCCTACGGGCGACGACATAACTCAGTCTCCGTAAACGATCCACGGGCAATAAAACATAAAACAAAGACACACGACACGAAGTGACCATTTGGAGAAGGAGAAAGTTGTTACCGCAATGCGGTAGCGTAATTAACTGCAGGGGCTTGCGCCTGCAGGGAAGAGCGTCCCCACAATCAAAAAACCCCTCAACGAGGGGGAATCTGACGAAGTCTGCTACATCGGTCGCATCCGCTCAAACCTTCGATACATGGTGCCATAAACCAACTTGGCATCTTCGGAGAGATGAACGGATAGCATCAATTAGCATCTGCCCCGAATCTCAGCGCCAAGCCATCGCAGTCTTGCGCGCCGTCATTCGGAGGGGAACAGCGTCAATCATTTCATCTGATAGCTCCGGAAATTTTGGTTCAGGATCTGCCCCCAGCGCTTCGGTACAAGGAGTTTCCTCATCGTCCATGAACGAATGGGAAATCACATGACAGCTCGCCACGCATTCTTCAGATTCATCTGACGAACTTTCTCCCTCATATTCCTCTTGAAAAATATGATTGAGGAACTCTTGGAATGTAATGGAAGTCCGGGCCTTCTGGTTGTATTCCTCCAGCGCGTCAATTTGTTTTTGCAAGTCCGTGCGCTTGTCGCTGGGCTTCACGAGCTTCTTTGATTTCTTCTTCTTCTTCTTCGAGGATTTTGACGGCTGGTTGTGAGCGTTCGGGCCACCACCATCGGTCTTTGGAGTTGGACGCGGCTTCAACATCCCTTCGATGACTTGCGGTTCCAACGGGTTCTTCCACTTGATCGCTGGACATGTCTGAAGATCGTTTAGCATCCTCTCTGTCTTGGCTGATAATACAACCTCCCAAGGAGCTTCTTCAACGACGGAACATGTTGCCCCCGGCGTATTTATCCCTTTAGAGGTGTGGGGCTATGGGGGATTCACCTTCCATTTGTCAGATAACGCGAATTTGCCCTGTCGGTACTGGTTTTCAAGCCAATTTTTGAAAACGTAGCAGTCCTCGATCGGATGACCCAGTACTCGATGATAAGGACAGTAGTTGGGCTCGTTAACATCACTTGGTTGCAACGGACGTTTTGGTTCCGGCAGATTTATGAGTCTGTTGCGCAATGCCAGCTCGAATAACCTTCTCGTTTTATCGCGGGGAAAAGATTAAGGACGCCCTAGTCTCTCCTCGAGGTCTACGTATGGGCGCATATTATTTTGACGCACAACCGGCTTCGAGTTGCTCGGTTGTTGTTGAGCATTAGCGACGAAGATCGCTTTTCCCTTCCCTTTGTCATTTCGGGAGTCCGGCTTTGGAAGAGGAGGTTTATGGCCCATCTGATCCATCTGTGCTAGCTTGTCAATCATGGCCTGGAAGGTAGTCGGCTTGAAAAACATCATAAACTGTGAGATGGTTGCTTGTGGATCAAGGGTTCCCACAAACATACCCACCGCAGGAGCTTCTTCAATGCGCTGCTCGCACTTCGACCATAAGTTCCGCCACCGTATAGCATACTGACCCACGTCTCGCCTGGCTTTACCCTGGCGTTAATCAGTGCCGTCATCGGGGTACGTTCACTGGCGCTTGCAAAACGCTGAGTAAACAACAGCTCCATCTCCGTGAAGGTTTTGATAGAGTCGTTCGGGAGCTCAGAGTACCACTCGAACGCCGTATCCGATAAACTTCCAACAAACTGGCGAAGTAAAAGCTTGTCATCACCACCGGTGTTGCCGCGGAGTGCCCTGAACTGGGCAACATGCTGGTGAGGATTGCCCGTCTCCTTGTAGACATGGAACTTGGGAATTGTGTAACCGGGTGGGTACTTGATTTGATCGTACCAACTTGGATATGACCGCCCCGTTTTTACGACCTGGCCAGCTGCTTCGGTCGCATGATGAACCCGTATTTGTTGGGCGATGTACTCATCCAAATCAGCTTTGGAGATTGTATCCTCCTTAGCTGTTGATAGGGCTGGCGGAGGATTTGATGTCTCTCCCCTATCGTCACTAAGGACGATCGGGGGATCTTCGGCCGGAGGATCTTGTTGTATCATCATCCCTATCATGTCTTGGAAGAGGAGGCCCATACGCTGTATGTTGGCTGCTTGTTCAGCAGCCTCTTTGTCCTTCTTCTCCAATATCCGGCGAAGGAATTCGGCGTCGGTTTCTTCCTCTTGGCGTTCATCCGAGGACGCTTCAGGGTTTTCTTTTGGCCCTGTAAGTGCGGCCATAGCATTCATCATTTCTTGGAGCTTTTGCTGTTGCTCCTGTGCCTTGGTCACTGATCGGGTGAGCGGTCGATGACCTGTAGATATGCGGCTGTCTTCTTTACCAGATGCCACGTAGACGGTATGCACTATAATGCCCCTTGACTTAGGGCGTTTGGGTTCACCACCTTGGATATTTATCGCCGGCGTGGGGGTTTTCTCTGGCCTTTTTCTTTTGTGGGTCGTTGAAGTTGAAGGGGCCGTTGTAGTTGGCACCCTAGCGATTGTTGTCCCCTGCTGTTTAATAGGACGGTCTTTTTCTTTTTGCACTTTCGTCTTCTTTTGTTGACGAGAGTGATCTGAGTCGATCACGGAGTCTTGAACCCTTCGCCAAACCTTGTATATTTTTTAGGACAGCCGTTGAGGGGGCTGTTCTTGTTTTGTTTCGGGAACTCTCTCCGCAGGCAAAGGAGATCTTTTCAGTGTAGCAGTTGGAGAGTTCTTACGTACCCTCCTCAGCAGTTCAAAGCTGTTCCCAGTTGGAACAGCAGTGTTGACTTCTACCACTGGAGCCGGTGGAGTTAGTCCTGAGGGGGAGTTGCCCCCTGCCTTGCTCACTCGTTGCCAATGGCGACGTCGAGCATGACGAGCCGTTGGGACTGGCTCGGAGATTGAGACATCTTCTTTTTACCCCCTGTCTGAATGAGGCGCCGCCGGTGTTAACCTCTTAAAGACTGAGGTCGTCTTTTGAGGGGTGATATTCAACCTGTCGAAGACGGATCCTCGAGCAGAGGCAGGAGCAGGAATCATCAGTCTTGAAAAGACTGACTCTTTGACAAGGGAAGCCGCCTTGACGACTTCTGGAGCAGCAGTTATTGCCTTCCTTGGGACAGCCAGTTTAGAGTTCTGATCTAGCCTGGTGAAAACAGAGGCTGTCGGTTTAGTAGTCGGCGACCCGTTGACAGGGGCCGTCGTAGCAGTGAGCCGGTCGAAGACTGACTTCTTGTTCACTTCTGGTGCAGGTATTGGCATAGAGGAGCTTGTAGGCAGGATCATGGTCCCGAAGAACAGGCCAGTGGTGGCTTGGGTCACCTGGTCTACCAGCAGAGCGAGGAAGGAAGCTGCTTGGGGCCCATATGCTACACCTCCTGGTGAGGTGGAGCGTCCGTTGCAGTGGCATTTCGAGCAGTTGGTGCAATTAAATGCCATTGAATCTTGAGTTCTGCGCCAGGAAAAAGACCAAATCTTAGTAACTTGAAATCCGAAGGCAACCATTAACAAACCGCGATTGGTTCGCGAAGACGACACACGAAGTGTGGAGTGGAAAGAGGAAAAGGTCCCACCGGGCGTGCCAGAATCTGTTCCCCTCCGAATACAGAGACGAGTGTCGCGTAGGTTCGTCTTGCCTGAGATTCGGGGCAGATGCTATTTGGTTTTATCCGTCCACCTCTCCGAAGATGCCAAGTTGATTTATGGCACCGTGTATCAGAGGTTTAGACGGATATGGCCAATGTAGCAAACTTCGTCAGATTCCCCCTCGCTTGAGGTGTTTTTGATTGTGGGGACGCTCTTCCCTGCAGGCGCGAGCCCCTGCAGTTAATTGCGCTACCGCATCGCGGCAACAACTTTCTCCTTCTCCAGAATTTCACTTCGTGTCGTGTGTGTTTGTTTTGTTTGTGGTTGCCCGTGGATTGTATACGGAGACTAAGCGATGTTGTCGCCCGTAGAACGTGGATTAGTCCAAATCCGTATTTACTTAGATTTGGTTTTGGTATTTTAGTTTAAGGATGCGTTATCCATATTGAGGCTAAGATCAACTTAAACATTCGTTAAGGATACGTTAGTCCTGTTTGAGACTAAGATCGACTTAACGGAAAGAGCATTTAGGGCTCTAATTAAGGACGTAATGGTCCGTTTAATATATGGCCGTCGAGACCCGTCACCTCTCTGACGACGTTGAAGGATTACAACGACAGGTGTCAGAGGAGTTCGGAGATGTACCCTTGAACCAAAGTTGATTTGGAGTTTTATAGTCCATTTGAATGTTTAAGGATACGTTAGCCGTGTTTGGGGCTAAGATCAACTTAAACGGGATCGTTTAGATCCGGCAAAAGAGCATTTGGGGGCTCTATTGTTCCAGTTTAGGGACGTGGTGGTCCATGTTCCAGTTTAGAGACGTGGTGGTCCGTATTCCAGTTTAGGGACGTGGTGGTCCGTATTCCAGTTTAGGGACGTGGTGGTCCATGTTCCAGTTTAAGGACGTGATGGTCCATACTCCAGTTTAGGGACGTGGTGGTCCATGTTCCAGTTTAAGGACGTGGTGGTCTATGTTCCAGTTTAAGGACGTGATAGTCCATACTCCAGTTTAGGGACGTGGTGGTCCATATTCCAGTTTAGGGACGTGGTGGTCCATGTTCCAGTTTAAGGACGTGATGGTCCATACTCCAGTTTAGGGACGTGGTGGTCCATATTCCAGTTTAGGGACGTGGTGGTCTATGTTCCAGTTTAAGGACGTGATGGTCCATACTCCAGTTTAGGGACGTGGTGGTCCATGTTCTAGTTTAAGGACGTGATGGTTCATACTCCAGTTTAGGGACGTGGTGGTCCAATATTAATTTAAGGACGTTTCGGTCCAATATTAGTTTAAGGACGTTTCGGTCCACGAGTTTAAGGACCCCGCAGTCCATATTCATGTGTGGTCGTTGGGACCCGTCATCTCTCTGACGTCGTTGAGGAATTACAACGACAGGTGTCAAAGGAGTTCGGAGATGTACCCTCGAACCGGATGTAAATTGATTTAGGGAGCAGCCGTGTTTAGTCAATTTAATTTGAGGACTTATGGCCATGACTGGGCTAAGTCCAATTAAAAAGTTCAACACCTTTATTTGTTTTTTGTTTGGGCTCTGCCCATAAAGGATGCAGAGCATCAATTTATTTTGGGCCCTGCTCATTTTATAAATGATGCAGAATACCAATTTCACTTGGGCTCTGCCCTTATATAAAGGATGCAAAGCATCAATTTATTTGGGCTCTGCCCATTTATTGCCTTGCAATTTATTTTGGCCTGTTAGGTCATTTTGACTTGGGCCTGTTCCTTTAGCAGAGGAAATGCATTGCATTTTCAGGCGCTTTGCGCCAATCAAAGAGCGCAAGCGCTTGTGATGATGACACGTGTCATGCAACGCAGTATGCTGCGCTAGTGCGCTACGCTTGCGCTGCCGACACGTGGCGCGCTCTGGTGAGTTGCGCCAATTTCAGAAAGCAAACCTCTATTTCAAAAGCGCGTAGCGCAACTGGTTCAGATGCTAACACGCGGCGCTCTCTGGTGGCTTACGCCAGCCCAAGAGCGCAACAGTGCAGATTTATAAGTGCAAAGCACTATTAATTTGAGAATCTTTTAGATTCAAGAACCAATGGTTCATAAAGAAAGTGCAGAGCACTATTGATTTCTTGATATAATTTAGATCAAAGAAAAAAAACAAGCTTTTTCTTATTTCAGGAACCAGAGGTTCATAAAAAGTGCAAAGCACTATTTTTATTTTGTTTTTTATTAAAGATCATTGATCTTGTTTTTAGATTGATGATCTGTTCATAAGAGAATTTTCTCTTTTTCTAAGGGCTTTTTACCTTTTTTGTTCTTGAGAATTTCTCTCCAATTCTTCAGAGTTCTCTCTGTTTAATTTCTCACAAAAATGTTGATGCCTTTGAATTGAGGCCTAGGGTCCTTTTTATAGTGCCCATAAATTAGTTAAGTTTGTTAAAGAGATCTTTCTCTGGGTGATTTTGGGGAATTTTCCCCACCGTTGGATCTTTGATCCAAAGGCCTCTGTCTTACAGAAGAAAATCTTCTTGTTTTAACAAGAACAGAAAGATTTCTTTGAAATCTTTATTCTGTTTGGCGCAGATGCCCCAGCGCGTGACGCGTGTCGCGCAGCGCACAGCGGAGCGCAACTGCGCTAGCGCATCTGCGCTGACACGTGTCGCGCATCGCAAAGCACAGCGCCACTGCGCTAGCGCATCTGCGCTGATACGTGTCGCGCAGTGCAGCGCATGCACAACTGAAGCGTTGCTTCATTTAATTAAAGCTTTGCTCTGATTGGGCGCGCTGCCTTGGGCGCTGTGCTGATGTGTCTGCGCCTGACACGTGGCGCGTTGCGCGCAGCGCAAATAATCTGAAGCGTTACTTCATTTATTAAAGTTTAAATTTTCAAAGCAGAGCTTTGCTCTGATTAGGGGAAGATGAAGCGTTGCTTCATCTCCCGCTTCGGAATTTGAACAGAGCTTTGCTCTGATTGGGATAAACAATGCAATTTTTGGAAAAAACAAACAACACCTGAAACACCAAAACCCAGTGACTGAAACACCACCAAAATTTGAGGCAAAAATTCCACAAAATGGCTGAACTCGCCGGTTTTAGAGCCTATGTAGCCGGCCAAAACATGCCCAAATTGCTTCAAATTTTTACAGTGTTCATGTTATATCTCATACAACATTCTGCAGTTGTTTAAAAAATTTTAGAGGACTTTTTAAATTCGACAGAAAGTGGGTTTTCGTGTTTCAAGTTTCGGAGTCATTTCGGTTTCGTAATCTAACAAATATCGTCTAATTTTCTAGCATGGCTCTGATACCACTGTTGGGTTCCCTAGCATGGCAGCAAGGTTTCGGGAGGCATCGTCCATGCTAATTTCAAAATTTTGCCGTTCTAGCTAACCCTAACCATAGAATCTTTACTAGAAATGCGACGAAAACAAATGTAAACTGCTTTACATCTAAGTGAATAAGGAATACAACCTTTGTAGACCGGTCCTTCACTTCTAATGCTCCATGTAGTAGTCCCTTCGCTGCAAGTCATGAACACCCGAACTCTAGAAAGAGTTCTCCCGGAGAAATGAACAAGCTTGCTCGAAGTCTTCGAGGCCGAAGATGATCTACGTCGAAAAGACTCAAGCTCATGCTACATCTTCACTAATGGTGAAATTAGTGAAGCAAACACCCTAAACTAAATGGCTAATAGTAGAGGATGATGAAGTAGGAAATGTGATTACTTTAGTTTTATTTTTCTCACAATATTTTCTCACTTTTCCAAAAGGTAGAAAGCTTTTTCTCAAGAATGAAGAAGATGAAGAGAAGAGATGAGAATGAACGCTTGAGGTGAAAATAACAACCATGGGTGAGTTAGTGTCATGCACTAACCCATGTAGATATTAAACCATGGTTAACAAAAATGGTTAGGTTAATAAATATCTACAAGTAAAACAAAAGGTGTGGACTTAGTCAAAAATACTACAAGCTTCTCCAAGCTTCCAAGCATGTGACTAATTAACACTAATTTTGATTTACTTAAATAAATAAAACCATTCCATTATTATAAGCATGGTGTAAGTCTGATACACCCATATCACATGTGGTATCTAGCATGACACAAAAGTTGTACATTAATATAACAAACACACACACACACACACACACACACACACACACATATGTATATGCACACAAGTGAGAAAAAGAAATGTTTAAGTGAGATAATATTAGTTAATGTAATCTATTATATCAAATATACAATTATACATTAAATTATTAAATCAACACTTGATTTAATAATCCGGCTATATCACATATAACCGACTAATATCAAATGTAATAACTTATCGAATCAACACTGAAAGGTTCCTAGGCACCCTAATGAGGTCTCACAAGGCATCAACCATGCCATTTTACAAAAATATGGTGCCGAGAAACCCTAGTTTACGGATCGTTGCTAGAAATCTAGGCGAAAAAGTAAACTAGTTAACACTTAACTATAAGTATACGGAAATTACAACCTTTGTAGATCCGGATATCCACCTCCACGGCTCCGCAACGAAGTCTCCTCGCTGTCCAAGTCGAACCCCGGGCTCTAGCGTCGGCTTCATCGGAGAATGAACGGGCTTGGTCATCGACGACGATGCCGAAGATGATCTACGTCGAGGCATCGCTAGATCAAGCTCCCACTTCACAAAGTGATGAAACTTGTGAAGAAAACACACTCTACTACTTGGCAAGAGGTAGAGGATGAAGAAATAGGAGGTGGGTTCTCTTTAGAATTGGATTTCTCACTCTCAAGCTCAAGTTGCCATTGATGGCCTCAAGGTTTCAAACTTGAAAATGAAGAAGAAGATGAGCTAGAATTATGATAAGTCTATTTTAAAATGAAAAGAAAAACAATACTTATCATAATCAAACTAAGGTTAAGTGTAGAGAGCAAACCATGGTAAGTGGGAATAGTTAGGGTTTAGCATGAAGACAAAATGGTCTTTGAGTCAAACCTTCATGAAGCTTCATCAAGCTTCATGACAAAAAGAAAACCATTTTGTTTTCATAAAATTATTTAAATGAAAAGGAATGGATAAATAAATGAGTGATTAAATCAAAACCCTAATTATCTAGTTAACCATGGTTTTATTCTTTATACTTAACCATATAAACATGCATCATCAAATATGATACAAACAAGTGCACAAAAGTATATCACATATACATCATGCACATCAAGTGAGAAAATCCATATAAAGTGAACCAATACTAGTTAATGCAAAGTAATATATCAAATATATAATTATACATCAAATCATTAAATCAACATTTGATTCAATGATCCGGTCATGTCGCACATAACCGACTAGTATTCAATGTATCGATTTATCGAATCAATGATTCGATAACTAGGTCATATCGAATATAACCAATCGAAACATATATCGCGAGAATGAAATGCGGTATCACATACACGCATTATTCTCGGTCCTGCACATATCTCATATGCGCTCCTATTTCGTTTCGCTTGAGCCAGGAAACCTCTGTGTAGGACTCTAAAGACTCGTCAATACGCCGGTAGCAGATGATGATCATATCAAGCACCCACAAGCCGCAAGCGGTCTGCTAAACGTAACGGCCATCCGGGTATTGAGCGATCAGAAGATCGACGAGCTAGCCCGCTCACACTCCTGTGAATCCAACCAGTAACACTTACCGTACAGTCCGGTCTGTTCGTCTGATACGTCGCATATCAAGTCTAGGGGTGGTAAACGCCAGACCCCAATAACCGATAAGTCGTGCCGATGTGAGGCTCATAACGGGTCGAGAAACTACTGGTAACACTTACCAGCAAATCTCTGATCAGCCCTGGCCAGGGACTTCCTTGTTACGGCCAATCGAGCACAGCGCAACATCAACCCCCAATACCGGGAGAGACGAAACCCCTCCTATCGCTCATTGCCTCCATGTGACTCGGGACTGTACCCAAAGACCACCGTTTTGCACGCCCTCATGGACGTGGTAAGGTGGAGATCAAAGCACAGTGGGAATCACACAAGACTCTATGACGATCTCGGGTCTACAGACTAACCTGCACAAGTGTCACCTGAGAACTGCCATCTGACGTGAGGTATAATACCATCTGGGAGTTCTCGGCGAGTCTGTCCAGTGTACCCAGTCTCCACTGAGCACCCGTATACCATCTCTGATGTCAAACACCAATGGATATGGGATCATCCATCGCCCATCTCATGGGTCGAGAAGCGTATACGCTAGTCTACTCTGGTATATCGATGCCCCGTCTCGATACACCCATGACTAGGGACCTTGAAGGATGTACTTATGGACTACCATGTCCCCACTAGTATGATCTGCATCATAGTCCAGGTAGTCAAGTACACATCCTAAGGGCTTTACCAACATGTAACCATAAGACAGTTTAAAGAGACTAGTGTACATGTTAAGATAAAGAGTAACCAGATAGCATACTATCATATCGAGCAAGAAAGTCATCTCTATATATGTCCAAGCATCCAATATAATATACATCATCTGTACAATACTGGCCTCTAGGGCATACATACAACCAACAATCTCCCACTTGCACTAGGGCCAGCTGCTGTAGTATAGAGTCTCTCAAACTGTATCTGGGGAATGGCCTTCGTGAGTGGATCCGCCGTGTTGTTCTTCGTGTCAACCCTCCTAACCTCGATCTCCCGGCGATCAACTATCTCCCGGATCAGGTGATACCGCCTCAGAATATGCCTGGATCGCTGATGGGACCTGGGTTCCTTGGCCAAAGCCACCGCTCCATTGTTATCGCAATACAAAGGTATTGGATGCTCAATGGATGGAACCACACCAAGTTCAGTAATGAACTTCTTGATCCAGACAGCCTCTTTGGCAGCATCATTGGCAGCGATGTATTCAGCCTCCATCGTCGAGTCTGCCACGGTTTCCTGCTTGGAACTCTTCCAGCTAACCGCCCCTCCGTAAAGGGTAAAGACAAAGCCCGACTGCGACTTAGAGTCGTCCTTATCACTCTGGAAGCTCGAATCGGTAAAGGACTCCACTTGGAGTTCTCCGTTACCATACACCAAGAACATATCTCTAGTCCTTCGTAAGTACTTGAGAATGCTCTTCACAGCTGTCCAGTGACTCTCTCCAGGATCAGCTTGATACCTGCTCACTATACTTAGTGAGTATGCTACATCGGGTCTGGTACATAGCATCGCATACATGATAAAGCCTACTGCCGAAGCATAGGGTATCCCTTGCATGCGAGCTCTCTCCAAATCAGTCTTGGGAGACATCTCTTTGGAGAGAGTGACTCCAGAGATCGTGGGTAAGTTCCCACGCTTGGACTCTTTCATACTAAACCTCTTTAGTATGGTGTCAATGTACCTGGATTGGGATAATCCCAAAATCCGTTTGGATCTATCTCTATAGATCCTGATTCCCAATATGCAGGAGGCATCACCAAGATCTTTCATTGAGAATCTTTGTGATAAGAAGAGCTTGACCGATTGCAGCATAGGAATATCATTTCCTATCAAGAGTATGTCGTCCACGTATAATACGAGGAAGACAACCTTACTCTCTGCCACCTTCTTGTAGATACAAGGTTCATCTGGATTTTTGACGAAATCAAACTCTTTGATAACGACGTCAAAGCAGATGTTCCAACTCCGCGATGCTTGCTTTAATCCATAAATGGATTTAAGCAGCTTGCACACCTTTCCGCTGCTCCCACTGTCTACGAAGCCCTCTGGTTGAGTCATGTACACGCACTCTTCTAAATCACCGTTTAGAAAGGCGGTCTTAACATCCATTTGCCAGATTTCGTAATTATGATATGCAGCGATGGCAAGCATGATCCGGATGGATTTAAGCATAGCCACTGGAGAAAAGGTCTCGTCATAGTCCACACCTGGTCTTTGACGAAAACCCTTTGCTACAAGTCTAGCTTTGAAAGTCTCCACTTTCCCATCTACACCAAGTTTCTTCTTGAAGATCCACTTGCTCCCAATGGGTTTTACCCCTTCAGGAGCAACGTCCAAAGTCTATACTTTGTTGGTGTACATGGATTCCATCTCGGACCGCATAGCATCCAGCCATTTCACTGAGTCCCCACTCGTGATGGCCTGCTCGAAGCTAGTTGGGTCATCATCCTCCATGATGCAATCCTCGCTCCCACCGTCCATGAGAAAACCGTAGTATCTCTCAGGTTGGCGAGGAACCCTACTAGATCGGCGGAGTGGCTGGGGTTCATCGGGAACTACGGAATCCTCTGGTTCCACCAGATCTTCTGTTGTAGCTTCTGCAGCTGGAACCTCTTCCAGTTCTACCTCATGACCACTAATCTCTTTTTCAAGAAATTCCTTTTGTAAAAAGGTGGCATGCCGAGAAACAAACACTCTTTGTTCCTCAGGGTGGTAGAAGATATACCCTCGCGAATGTTTGGGATATCCAATAAACTTACACAGAATAGACCTTGCCGCGAGTTTGTCCGGATTTTGCGTTTTTACATAGGCCGGACAACCCCATATCTTAACATAATTAAGACATGGTCTCTTTCCTTTCCATATCTCATATGGAGTGGTCGGCACGGTTTTGGTGGGAACCATATTCAATAGGTCTGCAGCTGTTTCCAGTGCATATCCCCAGAAGGAAATAGGTAACTCAGCTGTGCTCATCATAGAGCGCACCGTATCTAATAGGGTGCGGTTCCTCCGTTCTAATACACCGTTGTGCTGTGGTGTATATGGAGGAGTCAGCTGAGAGAGAATCCCATTCTCTTTTAGGAAGTCCAGGAATTCATTGCTTAAGTATTCTCCTCCTCGATCAGATCGTAGGATTTTAATACTTTTTCCGGTTTGGTTCTCAACTTCTTGCTTATATTCCCTAAATTTCTCAAAAGCTTCTGATTTGTGTTTCATCAGGAACACATACCCGAACCTAGAGAGATCGTCAGTGAATGTAATGAAGTATGAAGAACCATCCCTGGCATGTGTAGACATGGGACCGCATACATCACTATGTATCAGTCCCAAGAGTTCGGTAACTCTTTCTCTGTGTCCCGTAAACGGAGTTTTGGTCATCTTGCCTTTGAGACATGACTGGCAAGTGTCATAAGATGAAAATTCAAACGGATTTAAATATTCATCTTTATGCAACTTAGCTAGTCGTGTCACATTGATGTGACCAAGTCTACAATGCCACAAGAAGGATTCGTTCAGTTCTGAACTCTTCCTCTTGTGTGTGTTTGTTATGCTCAGAACTGTTGATTGATTTAGAACATAAATGCCATTGCACAACGTGCCTGATCCAACCAACTTTTGGTTACGGAAAATGTTCATAACATTGTCCTGTAATACAAAATTATATCCCTCTTTACTTAATAAAGAAACCGATATAATGTTGCATATCAGGTTCGGCATGTAATAGCATTCGTTCAGAACCAATGTATTACCAGTTGGTAATACAAGGTGATATTCCCCGACAGTCTTAGCTGCAACAATTGCACCATTTCTAACTCTAATGTCTTTATCACCTTCTCCAAGTTCTCTACCTTTCCTAAGCCCATGTAACTGATTACATATATGGGATCCTGACCCGGTATCTAATACCTAGGACGTAAAGCAAATGGAGAAACAGTTCTCAGTAACGAACACACCCGAAGAAAATGCATCAACATGTACTTTCTTCATTCGGGTGGCATGGGAATCCTGGTATTCCCCTATATCCTGTTCATTCCTATAACTCTTATAAGAAAGAACGGAACCAACGTTCCCCAGCACAGTATAACATGCGGGTTCGGTCAATACATCCATATTATTATCTTGATTAAGGCATGAACTGGTCGCTACCTGGAGAGAGAGAGAAGAAAACACTTTAGCGTATGCTCGTGCAAGATCAGATTGGTTATTATCTTATCTAATCAGGATGGCTCCCACTGCTTTTTATCAAATCTTCCTCCAAACCCTAAAAGGAAAGACTAGCCGGGATTAATTACACACTACAAGTTCGCTAATCTTTCAGCCAGGCCAGTGTCGGTACTTTGAGGGAGGTCCCCCGTGCTTTCGCACGAACCTAATTAATGTAAACCTCGTTTTCCCAGAGGCGTAACCCCGTTGACACCTTTCTAGACACCTACTTGATCGGCTAATTGCAATGTGTAAAACTCTCCCAGGAGTAACTCTTACTCGCAGTGGGTATCGGGATCCAACTATCTCATAGAAGGTATGCAATCTCATTGCAAATTTCAACACTTGAAATTCCCGATAATACTTTTGCCCCTAGCGTCCTATGACCTTAACGCAGGCCAACAAACCATAGTACGCTAGTCAAGTTCAACCCGTCATTTCATGATCGAATTAAACCCACCCATACGACCCTTGACGCAGGCCAACAAAGTCGCACGACTACCCTAATCCAATCTGCATCATATGCATAAGCATATAAATACTAGTCAGCTACCGCACACTACGCCTTGACGCAGGCCAACAAACGTAGCACGAATACTAACTACTACTCATCTGAAATGACGGAGGGCTACGCCAGGTTTTTCTGAAAACCATGAGCGTAATGAACTTGATATCGTTGTAGAATCAAATGAAGTTTTGAAATGGAGTGATTTTGAGGCTTTTCTAGTTTTGCTAAAGGAGTCACTCCCGGTGAAGGGATCTCGGTCCTTTCCTCGTCGAATGAGGTGCGGGATATATCATATATATCGCTGTGCAAAGCAAAAACTCTTAAAAGCAATCAAAAACCAAACCGAGTGTGTAGCATCTGCCAGTTATTGCTAAAGGAGTCACTCCCGGTGAAGGGATCTCGGTCCTTTCCTCATCGAATAAGGTGCAGGGTATATCACATATACCGCTGTGCAAAGCAAGAACTGTAGCTACCTGTTTTATTTAAAATTTGATTCCACAACATCTTAGGTTTCTTATCTTTCATTAATCACATTAATGAAGTCCCATCATTTAAATACCTAAACATCACAGATAGATATGACGTACACTTATGCCATCCGCATTCGCCTCGATGTCCCCTCGTGCACCGTTAAGTTAGGTAACTAACGACAGAGCAGGGCAGGGCTAGCGCGGGTGTAAAACATAAGTAACGTCTATATAATATATCATATATACTATATACTATATCCATCACAGAGTCACAACACAGATATCGCAGCAGAATAAACATATGAAATATTGGATATACTAGGACGTCCGTGTTTTCAATACGAGCCAGTATAAAACACGGATTCCACGGTCGTGACGAATAGCCAATCCCACACCCCTAGACCCCTACGAGAGCGGCAAGCAACCCTGCCAATTCTAGGGTTAGGAGACCCGGACTCGACTCCTCGAGTTGGTCTCCCACTGAACCCCAGAACCCGGTTACTTGTGCTCCCCTCCTTGGGTCTATTCTAATGCGGAAAAGTAAATAATATACAAAAGGTGACATCTTCCGCTACCTGGAAATGCCCCAAATAAAAGAATATTACATACAAGTTTTTACATGAATGAAAATGAAAAACACTCATCTCACATAAAAAACCCCGGCTATTCGAACACGACGATCCAATATAACATATCCAGCAACACATAACATCACATGTCATCAACGTAAGTAAATATGGGCATCCCAATTGTCGTTGACATATAGCAACGAAACCGGCGATATCACATACTACACTTACGGTCACAGAAAAGAAAATGTAAAACTACAACAATTGGAATCCGCAACTTCTTTAGACATCACATGCCTAATCAAATGAAATACTTAGACATCACATGCCTAACAGATATAAATCCCGCATTTTAGTCTCATTATCGAAAACTCTTTTCAATATCATGTGGGACTAAACTGCTAGATTTATAACATTCATTCAGTTATCACATAACTGTTTGTGAATTCCAATTATTGCATCACATTCCAGATAAACAGAAAATGTTAAACTTTCCGATCGAACAGTCGAATACCCAAGTTTTCCCGATACAACTCAACACATGAAATAAGTCTAACAACATTCAGTTCGTGCCTCAGTACCAACGGTCCAGCCGTAGAAGGGTCAAGCCAACGCCTCACATGTGGCACGCCGTACTGCCCCAAACCCGAAGGTTCAAAGGGCAGTTCAAGACGGTCACATAATCGAGTTAAGGTTTGTTGTCTTCTAGAGGGTCCATCGCGTTACTTGCACTACTTAGAACGTCGTTAAACTACGGAAAAATCCAACACTTGGAAATTTCCCGACAGGGGAAAAATTGGGTATTTATATCCGGTCGAACATTTTAACATATTCTAAAAATTATCCGGAAATACACAAAGACGAAATTTGATAATCCGATCGAAACATCGAAGCTCTAAAACACCCCAGAAAATTCAACTCTTGAATAATTATTAAAAATACCCATAAAACTCAGCTGCAGAAATGATGAATTACTGTGCAACACAAATTGTGCATTGTGAACAGTAGGCGGCGGAACCGCGGCAGAAGCCATGCTTCTGCCGCGTTTCCGCGGCTGTTTAAACGCTTCATGAGCTCGTGTTTCACCATAATTCTTAGATATTCCTGCTGAATTTTTTAGGAATTTTTAATCTTGAAAAATCCCACTTTTTGGAAAAAGTCCAGAGAGCAAGTTTGGTATTAGGGTTTCGATCCGTTCGGATTTCAAACGTCGTCGGGACTTCGCCTAAGGCTCTAGCTAGGCTCTGATACCAGTGAAAGTTTCCTAGGCATCCTAATGAGGTCTCACAAGGCATCAACCATGCCATTTTACAAAAATATGGTGCCGAGAAACCCTAGTTTACGAATCGTTGCTAGAAATCTAGGCGAAAAAGTAAACTAGTTAACACTTAACTATAAGTATACGGAAATTACAACCTTTGTAGATCCGGATATCCACCTCCACGGCTCCGCAACGAAGTCTCCTCGCTGTCCAAGTCGAACCCCGGGCTCTAGCGTCGGCTTCATCGGAGAATGAACGGGCTTGGTCATCGACGACGATGCCGAAGATGATCTACGTCGAGGCATCGCTAGATCAAGCTCCCACTTCACAAAGTGATGAAACTTGTGAAGAAAACACACTCTACTACTTGGCAAGAGGTAGAGGATGAAGAAATAGGAGGTGGGTTCTCTTTAGAATTGGATTTCTCACTCTCAAGCTCAAGTTGCCATTGATGGCCTCAAGGTTTCAAACTTGAAGATGAAGAAGAAGATGAGCTAGAATTATGATAAGTCTATTTTAAAATTAAAAGAAAAACAATACTTATCATAATCAAACTAAGGTTAAGTGTAGAGAGCAAACCATGGTAAGTGGGAATAGTTAGGGTTTAGCATGAAGACAAAATGGTCTTTGAGTCAAACCTTCATGAAGCTTCATCAAGCTTCATGACAAAAAGAAAACCATTTTGTTTTCATAAAATTATTTAAATGAAAAGGAATGGATAAATAAATGAGTGATTAAATCAAAACTCTAATTATCTACTTAACCATGGTTTTATTCTTTATACTTAACCATATAAACATGCATCATCAAATATGATACAAACAAGTGCACAAAAGTATATCACATATACATCATGCACATCAAGTGAGAAAATCCATATAAAGTGAACCAATACTAGTTAATGCAAAGTAATATATCAAATATATAATTATACATCAAATCATTAAATCAACATTTGATTCAATGATCCGGTCATGTCGCACATAACCGACTAGTATTCAATGTATCGATTTATCGAATCAATGATTCGATAACTAGGTCATATCGAATATAACCAATCGAAACATATATCGCGAGAATGAAATGCGGTATCACATACACGCATTATTCTCGGTCCTGCACATATCTCATATGCGCTCCTATTTCGTTTCGCTTGAGCCAGGACCCCTCTGTGTAGGACTCTAAAGACTCGTCGATACGCCGGTAGCAGATGATGATCATATCAAGCACCCACAAGCCGCAATAGGTCTGCTAAATGTAACGGCCATCCGGGTATTGAGCGATCAGAAGATCGACGAACTAGCCCGCTCACACTCCTGTGAATCCAACCAGTAACACTTACCGTACAGTCCGGTCTGTTCGTCTGATACGTCGCATATCAAGTCTAGGGGTGGTAAACGTCAGACCCCAATAACCGATAAGTCGTGCCGATGTGAGGCTCATAACGGGTCGAGAAACTACTGGTAACACTTACCAGCAAATCTCTGATCAGCCCTGGCCAGGGACTTCCCTGTTACGGCCAATCGAGCACAGCGCAACATCAACCCCCAATACCGGGAGAGACGAAACCCATCCTATCGCTCATTGCCTCCATGTGACTCGGGACTGTACCCAAATACCACCGTTTTGCACGCCCTCATGGACGTGGTAAGGTGGAGATCAAAGCACAGTGGGAATCACACAAGACTCTATGACGATCTCGGGTCTACAGACTAACCTGCACAAGTGTCACCTGAGAACTGCCATCTGACGTGAGGTATAATACCATCTGGGAGTTCTCGGCGAGTCCGTCCAGTGTACCCAGTCTCCACTGAGCACCCGTATACCATCTCTGATGTCAAACACCAATGAATATGGGATCATCCATCGCCCAACTCATGGGTCGAGAAGCGTATACGCTAGTCTACTCTGGTATATCGATGCCCCGTCTCGATACACCCACGACTAGGGACCTTGAAGGATGTACTTATGGACTACCATGTCCCCACTAGTATGATCTGCATCATAGTCCAGGTAGTCAAGTACACATCCTAAGGGCTTTACCAACATGTAACCATAAGACGGTTTAAAGAGACTAGTGTACATGTTAAGATAAAGAGTAACCAGATAGCATACTATCATGTCGAGCAAGAAAGTCATCTCTATATATGTCCAAGCATCCAATATAATATACATCATCTGTACAATACTGGCCTCTAGGGCATACATACAACCAACAAACACTTGATCCGATAACCCGGCTATATCACATATAACCGATCGATGTCACATATCGCGAGAAATAGAATGCGGTATCACATACGCGCATTAATCTCGGTCCCGCACATATCACATATGTGTTCCTACTCCGTTTTGCATGAACCAGGAAACCTCTGTGTAGAACTCTAAAGACTCGTCAATATGCCGGCAGTAGGTGATGATCATATCAAACACCCACAAGCCGCAAGCGGTCTGCTAAACGTAACGGCCACCCAGGTATTGAGTGATCAGAAGATCAACAAGCAAGCCTGCTCATACTCCTGCGAATCCAATCAGTAACACTACCGTATAGTCCGATCTTTTCGTCTGATATGTCGCATATCTCGTCTAGGGGTGGTAAACGTCAGACCCAAATAACTCGATAAGTCGTGCCGATATGAGGCTCATAACGGGTCGAGAAATTACTGATAACACTTACTAGTAAATCTCAGAATCAGCCCTGACCAGGGACTTCCTGTTATAGCCAATCGAGCATATCGCAACATCAACTCCCTATACCGAGAGAGACGAATCCCCTCCTATCACTCATTTCCTCCGTGTGACTCGGGACTGTACCCAAAAACCACCGTTTTGCACGTTCTCTTGAACGTGGTAAGGTGGAAATCAAAGAATAGTAGGAATCACACAAGACTCTATGACGATCTCGGGTCGACAGACTAACCTGTACCAGTGTCACCAGAGAACTGCCATCTGACGTGAGGTATAATACCATCTGGGAGTTCTCGGCGAGTTCGTCCAGTATACCCAGTCTCCATTGAGCACCTGTATACCATCTCTGATGTCAAACACCAATGGATATGGGATCATCCATCGCCCATCTAAATGGGTCGAGAAGGTATACGCTAGTCTACTCTGGATATCGATGCCCCGTCTCGATACACCCACGACTAGGGACATTAAAGGATGTACTTACCGACTACCTTTGTCCCACTAGTGTGATCCGCATCATAATCCAGGTAGTCAAGTACACATCCTAAGGGCTTTATCAACACGTAACAGAGAGACAATCAGTGTACTGTTAGTTGTATGTATGCCCTAGAGGCCAGTATTGTACATATGATGTATATTATATTGGATGCTTGGACATATATAGAGAGGACTTTCTTGCTCGATATGATAGTATTCTATCTGGTTGCACTTTACTTTAACATGTATACTTGTCTCTTTATACTGTTTTATAGTTACATGTTGGTAAAGCCCTTAGGATGTGTACTTGACTACCTGGACTATGATGCGGATCATACTAGTGGGGACATGGTAGTCCATAAATACATCCTTCAAGGTCCCTAGTCGTGGGTGTATCGAGACGGGGCATCGATATACCAGTGTAGACTAGCGTATACGCTTCTCGACCCATGAGATGGGTGATGGGTGATCCCATATCCATTGGTGTTTGACATCAGAGATGGTATACGGGTGCTCAGTGGAGACTGGGTACACTGGACTGACTCGCCGAGAACTCCCAGATGGTATTATACCTCACGTCAGATAGCAGTTCTCTGGTGACACTTGTGCAGGTTAGTCTGTAGACCCGAGATCGTCATAGAGTCTTGTGTGATTCCCACTGTGCTTTGATTTCCACCTTACCACATCCATGAGGGCGTGCAAAACGGTGGTTTTTGGGTACAGTCCCGAGTCACATGGAGGCAATGAGCGATAGGAGGTTTCGTCTCTCCCGGTATTGGGGGTTGATGTTGCGTTGTGCTCGATTGGCCATAACAGGGAAGTCCCTGGCCAGGGCTGATTAGAGATTTACTGGTAAGTGTTACCAGTAGTTTCTCGACCCGTTATGAGCCTCACATCGGCATGACTTATAGGTTATTGGGGTCTGACGTTTACCACCCCTAGACTTGATATGCGACATATCAGACGAGGAGACCGGACTGTACGGGAAGTGTTACCGGCAGGCTTTTACAGGAGTTGGAGCGGGCTTGCTTGCTGATCTTCTGATCGCTCAATACCCGGGTAGCCGTTACGTCCAGCTAGTACCGCTGACGGCTTGTGGGTGCTTGATGTGATCATCACCTACTGCCGGCGTATTGACGAGTCTTTAGAGTCCTACACAGAGGTTTTACTGGCTCAGGCAAAACGAAATAGGAGCGCATATGTGATATGTGCGAGACCGAGAATAATGCGAGTATGTGATACCGTATTCTATTCTCGCGACTTTTTGTATCGGTCGGTTATATATGATATAGCCGGGTTATCGAATCAAGTATTGATTCGATAAGTCGATACATTGGATGTTAGTCGGTTATATATGATATGACCGGATTATTAAGTCAAGTGTTGATTTAATAATTTATTGTATAATTGTATATTTGATATACTAGTTTACATTAACTAACACTTGTTCACTTTAGGGTTTTTCTCACATGAGCACAACTTTAATGTATATATTAAAAATTGTGTTTTCTTTTATTGTATCATGGTTGATGATACACAAGACTAGGGTATATGAGACTTGCACCATGCTATTTATTTATGTTGGATTTTAATATTCAAAGTAATTACAAAATTAGTGGAGGATTAGCTAAATGCATGAAGCTTGTGGAAGCTTGTGGATGCATTGACTAATTCAACTAAATTTGTTTTTACCATGGATATTTGTTAACCCAACCATAAACATTAGCTATGGTTAAGTCTCTACAAGAGTTATTATATGATACTCACTCACCATGGTTAGCTTTCTCACTTGATCATTATCCTCATCTCTTTCTTTTCTTCTTCTTCTTCATTGTTAAGAAAGAAAAAAGCTTGCTAGGGTTTGATCAAAAGTGAGAAAGATTGTGAGAAATAAAATTCTAAAGAGAACCCACTTCCTATTTCTCCATCCTCTACTAGACTAGCACTTTAGTTTAGGGTGTTTGCTTCACTAATTCTCAAGTTAGTGAAGTAGAAGCTTGAGTTGGCATCCCCTCGATGTAGATCATCTTCGGCCTCGAAGACTTCAAGCAAGGACGCGTCTTTCGCCTCGTGAAGCCATGCAAGGGTCTGGGAGAACCACGATCGCAGCGAAGGGACTTCAACAAGGAGCTATAGAAGTGAAGGACCGATCTATAAAGGTTGTATTTCGTATTCACTTAGTTGTAAACGTAGTTTACTTGCATATGAAACCCCAATTTTCTAGCAACGATCTTGTTTAGGGTTATTCGGCACGGATAAAATTTTAAACGGGCATGTTTGATGCTTCCTTAACCCTTGTTAGAGTGCCTAGTAACCCTACAGTGGTATCAGAGCCTAGCTAGAACATTAGGCGATGTGTTAACGAAGTTAAAACCCCGATCGAACCCGAATACGTCAAAGTTAACCCCCTCACTGTACATTTTTTAAAAACTGTGTATTTTCATAATTAAAAATACCTAAAAAATTCAGCAGGGTTTTTTAAGCATTACTATGCAAAACGGTGACGTAAACCGTACGGATGGCCGCGGAACCGCGGCAATAGACTTCTTGTGCCGCGGAACCGCGGCCGTACAGTGAGTGTTTTATTTGGGTTTTGCACAGTAATACTAATATATGATAGTGCTATTTTCTGGGTATTTTTAAACTGACTCAAGTGTTGAGTATTTTGGGGTTTATTTTGTAATCGTCGATTCGATTGGAGAATTTAATTTTGTTTTGTTATTCCGGATAATTTAGAAAGTATTAAAATGTTCGAACGGATATCATTAACTCAATTTTTCCCGGCACGAAAAACATTCAAGTGTTGAATTTTTCTCGGGTTTAAATATTTCGAAAATACGTGCATGTGACGCGATGGACCCTCTAGAAGACAACAAACCTTAACTCGATTATGTGACCGTCTTGAACTGCCTTTTGAACCTTAGGGTTTGGGGCAGTACGGCGTGCCACATGTGAGGCGTTGGCTTGACCCTTCTACGGCTGGACCGTTGCTACTGTGACGTATTCTGGAATTTTTGAACTCCGCTCAAGTGTTGAGCTATTTAGGAAATCTTGGGTATTTGATTATTCGATCGAAAAGTTTAATACTGTCTATTTATCTGGAATGTGATACAATATGTGGAATTCATACAGTTAGACATGAAATGCGATGTATGTGATATTTCGGATTTACGATGTCTAAAGAGATTGTGGATTCCAAATGTTGTAGTTTTACACTTTCTTTTCTGCGACCGTAAGTGTAATATGTGATATCGCCGGTTTCGTTGCTATATGTCAACGACAATTGGGATGCGCATATTTACTTACGTTGATGACATGTGATGTTATGTGTTGCTGGATATGTTATATTGGATCGTCGCGTTCTGAATAGCCGGAGGGTTTTATGTGAGATGAGAGTTTCTATTTTCATTCATGTAAAATTAAATGTATGTAATATTCTTTTATTGGGGCACTTCCGGGATGAGGTCGATGTCACCTTTTGTATATTATTTACTTTTCCATACTAGGATAGACCCAAGGAGGAGAGCACAAGTAACCGGGTTCTGGAGTCCAGTGGGAGACCAACTCGAGGAGTCAAGTCCGGGTCTCCTAACTCTAGAATTGGTAGGGTTGCTTGCCGCTCTCGTAGGGGTCTAGGGGTGTGGGTTTGGCTATTCATCGCGACAGTGGAATCCGTGTTTTATAGAGGCTCAAAATAAAACACGGACGTCCTAGTATATCCAATGTTTCATATGTTTCTTCTGCTGCGATATCTATGATATGATCATGTGATGTGATGTGATGTGATAAATATTGTATATAGTATATATGATATATTATATAGACGTTACTTATATTTTACAGCCGCGCTAGCCCTGCCCCGCTCTGCCGTTAGTTACCTAACCTAACGGTGCACGAGGGGACATCGAGGCGAATGCGGATGGCATAAGTGTACGTCGTATTTATCTGTGATGTTTATGTGACTTAAATGATGGGACTTCATTAATGTGATTAATGAAAGAAAAGAAACCTAAAAAGATATTGTAGAATTAAATTTTCAAAAAGGGTAGCTACAGTTTTTGCTTTGCAAAGCGATATATATGATATATCCCGCACCTTATTCGATGGGGAAAGAGCCGAGATCCCTTCACCGGGAGTGACCTCTTTAGCAAAATTGGCAGATGCTACAACACACGGTTTGTTTTTGATTGCTTTTAGAGTTTTGCTTTGCATAGTGATGTATATGATATATCATGCACCTTATTCCATAAGGAAAGAGCCGAGATCCCTTCACCGGAAGTGACCTCTTTAGCAAAACTAATAAAAGCCTCAAAATCACTCCATTTCAAAATTCACATGATTCTACAACGATATCAAGTTCATTACGCAATAGGTTTTCAGAAAAACCTGTCGTAGCCCTCCGTCATTTCAGATAAGTTGTATATAGTATTCGTGCTGCATTTGTTGGCTTTCGTCAAGGTGTAGTGTGCGGTAGCTATATGCTGCTTATCTACTGCATATGATGCGACTGGATTAGGGTAGTCGTACGGCTTTGTTGGCTTTCGTCAAGGGTCGTGCGGGTGGGTTTAATTCAGTCAAGAAATGTACGGGTTGAACTTGACTAGCGGGCTATGATTTGTTGGCTTTCGTCAAGGTCATAGCACGTTAGGGGAAAAATATTATCGGGAATTTCAAGTGTTGAAATTTGCAATGAGATTGCATACCTTCTATGAGATAGTTGGATCCCGATATCCACTGCGAGTAATTGTTACTCTCGGGAGAGTTTTACACAGGACAATTAGCCGATCAAGTAGATGTCTAGAAAGGTGTCAACGGGGTTACGCCTCTGGGAAAACGAGGTTTACTTTAATTAGGTTCGTACGAAAGCACGGGGAACCTCCCTCAAAGTACCGACACTGGCCTGGCTGAAAGATTGGCGAAGTTGTAGGGTGTAATTAATCTCGGCTAGTCTTTCCTTTTAGGGTTTGAAGGAAGATTTGATAAAAACAGTGGGAGCCATCCTGATTAGATAAAATAATAACCAATTTGATCTTGCAAGAGCATACGCTAAAGTGTTTTCTTCTCTCTCTCTCCAGGTAGCGACCATATCATGCCTTAATCAAGATAATAATATGGATGTATTGACCGAACCCGCATGTTATACTGTGCTGGGGAACGTTGGTTCCGTTCTTTCTTATAAGAGTTATAAGACTGAACAGGATATAGGGGAATACCAGGATTCCCATGCCACCCGAATGAAGAAAGTACATGTTGATGCATTTTCTTCGGGTGTGTTCGTTACAGAGAACTGTTTCTCCATTTGCTCTATATCCTGGGTATTAGATACCGGGTCAGGATCCCATATATGTAATCAGTTACATGGGCTTAGGAAAGGTAGAGAACTTGGAGAAGGTGATAAAGACATAAGGGTTGGAAATGGTGCAATTGTTGCAGCTAAAACCGTCGGGGAATATCACCTTGTATTGCCAACTGGTAATACATTGATTCTGAACGAATGCTATTTCATGCCGAACCTGATATGCAACATTATATCGGTTTCTTTGTTGAGTAAAGAGAGATATAATTTTATATTACAGGATAATGTTATGAACATTTTCCTAAACCAAAAGTTGGTTGGATCAGGCACGCTGTGCAATGGCATTTATGTTCTAAATCAATCAACAGTTATGAGCATAACAAACACACACAAGAAGAAGAGTTCAGAAATGAACGAATCCTTCTTGTGGCATTGTAGACTGGGTCACATCAATGCGACACGACTAGCTAAGTTGCATAAGGATGGATATTTGAAACCGTTCGAATTTTCATCTTATGACACTTGCCAGTCATGTCTCAAAGGCAAGATGACCAAAACACCGTTTACGGGACACGGAGAAAGAGTTACCGAACTCTTGGGACTGATACATAGTGATGTATGCGGTCCCATGTCTACACATGCCAGGGATGGTTCTTTGTACTTCATTACATTCACTGACGATCTCTCAAAATACGGACATGTGTTCTTGATAAGACACAAGTCTGAAGCTTTTGAGAAATTTAGAGAATATAAACAAGAAGTCGAGAACCAAACCGGAAAAAGTATTAAAATCCTACGATCTGATCGAGGAGGTGAATACTTGAGCAATGAATTCCTGGACTTCCTAAAAGAGAATGGGATTCTCTCTCAGCTGACTCCTCCATATACACCACAGCACAACGGTGTATCAGAACGGAGAAACCGCACCCTATTAGATATGGTGCGCTCTATGATGAGCACAGCTGAGTTACCTATTTCCTTCTGGGAGTATGCGCTAGAGACAGCCATACATCTATTGAATATGGCCCCCACCAAATCTGTGCCTACCACTCCATATGAGATATGGAAAGGGAAGAGACCATGTCTTAACTATATAAAGATATGGGGTTGTCCAGCCTATGTCAAACGACAAAATCCGGACAAACTCGAGGCACGGTCTGTTCTATGCAAATTTATAGGATATCCCAAGAATTCACAAGGGTATATCTTCTACCACACTGAGGAACAAAGGGTGTTTGTTTCTCGGCATGCCACATTTTTAGAAAAGGAATTTCTTGCAAAAGAGATTAGTGGTCATAAGGTAGAACTGGAAGAAGTTCCAGCTACAAAATATGCAACAGAAGATTTGGTAGAACCAGAGGATTCGGTAGTTCCCAACGAACCTCAGCCTCTCCGCCGATCTAGTAGGGTTCCTCACCCACCTGAGAGATACTACGGTTTTCTCATGGATGGTGGGAGCGAGGATTGCATCATGGTTGATGATGACCCAACTAGCTTCGAGCAGGCCATCACGAGTGGGGACTCAGTGAAATGGCTGGATGCAATGCGGTCCGAGATGGAATCCATGTACACCAACAAAGTGTGAACTTTGGAAGATGCTCCTGAAGGGGTAAAACCCATTGGGAGCAAGTGGATCTTCAAGAAAAAACTTGGTGTAGATGGGAAAGTGGAGACTTTCAAAGCTAGACTTGTTGCAAAAGGTTTTCGTCAAAGAACAGGTGTGGACTATGACGAAACCTTTTCTCCAGTGGCTATGCTTAAATCCATCCGGATCATGCTTGCCATCGCTGCATATCATGACTACGAAATCTGGCAAATGGATGTTAAGACCGCCTTTCTAAACGGTGATTTAGAAGAGTGCGTGTACATGACTCAGCCAGAGGGCTTCGTAGATAGTGGGAGCAGCGGGAAGGTGTGCAAGCTGCTTAAATCCATTTATGGATTAAAGCAAGCATCGCGGAGTTGGAACATCTGCTTTGACGTCGTTATCAAAGAGTTTGATTTCGTCAAAAATGTAGATGAACCTTGTATCTACAAGAAGGTGGCAGAGAGTAAGGTTGTCTTCCTCGTATTGTACGTGGACGACATACTCTTGATAGGAAATGACATTCCTATGTTGCAATCGGTCAAGCTCTTCTTATCACAAAGATTCTCAATGAAAGATCTAGGTGATGCCTCCTGCATACTGAGAATTATGATCTATAGAGATAGATCAAAAAGGATATTGGGATTGTCCCAATCTAGGTACATTGACACCATACTAAAGAGGTTTAGTATAGAAGAGTCCAAACGTGGGTTTTTACCCACGATCTCAGGGCTCACTCTCTCCAAAGAGATGTCTCCCAAGACTGATTTGGAGAGAGCTCGCATGCAAGGGATACCCTATGCTTCGACTGTAGGCTCTATCATGTACGTGATACTATGTACCAGACCCGATGTAGCATACTCACTAAGTGTAGTGAGTAGGTATCAAGCTGATCCTGGAGAGAGTCACTGGACAGCTGTGAAGAGCATTCTCAAGTACCTACGAAGGACTAAGGAGATGCTCTTGGTGTATGGTAACGGAGAACTCCAAGTGGAGTCCTTTACCGATTCGAGCTTCCAGAGTAATAAGGACGACTCTAAGTCGCAGTCGGGATTAGTCTTTACCCTTTACGGAGGGGCGGTTAGCTGGAAGAGTTCCAAGCAGGAAACCGTGGCAGACTCGACGATGGAGGCTGAATACATCGCTGCCAACGATGCTGCCAAAGAGGCTGTCTGGATCAAGAAGTTTATTAATGAACTTGGAGTGGTTCCATCCATTGAGCATCCAATACCTTTGTATTGTGATAACAATGGAGCGGTGGCTTTGGCCAAGGAACCCAGATCCCATCAGCGATCCAGGCATATTCTGAGGCGGTATCACCTGATCCGAGAGATAGTTGATCGCCGGGAGATCGAGGTCAGGAGGGTTGACACGAAGAACAACAAAGCGGATCCACTCACGAAGGCCATTCCCCAGATACAGTTTGAGAGACTCTTCGGGATGCTTGGTATGCGATACTACAGCAGCTGGCCCTAGTGCAAGTGGGAGATTGTTAGTTGTATGTATGCCCTAGAGGCCAGTATTGTACAGATGATGTATATTATATTGGATGCTTGGACATATATAGAGAGAATTTTCTTGCTCGATATGATAGTATGCTATCTGGTTGCACTTTACTTTAACATGTATACTTGTCTCTTTATACTGTCTTATAGTTACATGTTGGTAAAGCCCTTAGGATGTGTACTTGACTACCTGGACTATGATGCGGATCATACTAGTAGGGACATGGTAGTCCATAAGTACATCCTTCAAGGTCCCTAGTCGTGGGTGTATCGAGACGGGGCATCGATATACCGGTGTAGACTAGCGTATACGCTTCTCGACCCATGAGATGGGCGATGGATGATCCCATATCCATTGGTGTTTGATATCAGAGATGGTATATGGGTGCTCAGTGGAGACTGGGTACACTGGACGGACTCGCCGAGAACTCCCAGATGGTATTATACCTCACGTCAGATAGCAGTTCTCTGGTGACACTTGTGCAGGTTAGTCTGTAGACCCGAGATCGTCATAGAGTCTTGTGTGATTCCCACTGTGCTTTGATTTCCACCTTACCACGTCCATGAGGGCGTGCAAAACGGTGGTTTTTGGGTACAGTCCCGAGTCACATGGAGGCAATGAGCGATAGGAGGGATTTCGTCTCTCCCGGTATTGGGGGTTGATGTTGCGTTGTGCTCGATTGGCCATAACAGGGAAGTCCCTGGCCAGGGCTGATTAGAGATTTACTGGTAAGTGTTACCAGTAGTTTCTCGACCCGTTATGAGCCTCATATCGGCACGACTTATCGGTTATTGGGGTCTGACGTTTACCATCCCTAGACTTGATATGCGACATATCAGACGAGGAGACCGGACTGTACGGGAAGTGTTACCTGCAGGCTTTTACAGGAGTTGGAGCGGGCTTGCTTGCTGATCTTCTGATCCCTCAATACCCGGGTAGCCGTTACGTCCAGCTAGTACCGCTGACGGATTGTGGGTGCTTGATGTGATCATCACCTACTGCCGGCGTATTGACGAGTCTTTAGAGTCCTACACAGAGGTTTTACTGGCTCAGGCAAAACAAAATAGGAGCGCATATGTGATATGTGCGAGACCGAGAATAATGCGAGTATGTGATACCGTATTCTATTCTCGCGACTTTTTGTACCGGTCGGTTATATATGATATAGCTGGGTTATCGAATCAAGTGTTAATTCGATAAGTCGATTTATTGGATGTTAGTCGGTTATATGTGATATGACCGGATTATTAAGTCAAGTGTTGATTTAATAATTTATTGTATAATTGTATATTTGATATACTAGTTTACATTAACTAACACTTGTTCACTTTAGGGTTTTTCTCACATGAGCACAACTTTAATATATATATTAAAAATTGTGTTTTCTTTTATTGTATCATGGTTGATGATACACAAGACTAGGGTATATGAGACTTGCACCATGCTATTTATTTATGTTGGATTTTAATATTCAAAGTAATTACAAAATTAGTGGAGGATTAGCTAAATGCATGAAGCTTGTGGAAGCTTGTGGATGCATTGACTAATTCAACTAAATTTGTTTTTACCATGGATATTTGTTAACCCAACCATAAACATTAGCTATGGTTAAGTCTCTACAAGAGTTATTATATGATACTCACTCACCATGGTTAGCTTTCTCACTTGATCATTATCCTCATCTCTTTCTTTTCTTCTTCTTCTTCATTGTTAAGAAAGAAAAAAGCTTGCTAGGGTTTGATCAAAAGTGAGAAAGATTGTGAGAAATAAAATTCTAAAGAGAACTCATTTCCTATTTCTCCATCCTCTACTAGACTAGCACTTTAGTTTAGGGTGTTTGCTTCACTAATTCTCAAGTTAGTGAAGTAGAAGCTTGAGTTGGCATCCCCTCGACGTAGATCATCTTCGGCCTCGAAGACTTCAAGCAAGGACGCGTCTTTCGCCTCGTGAAGCCATGCAAGGGTCCGGGAGAACCACGATCGCAGCGAAGGGACTTCAACAAGGAGCTATAGAAGTGAAGGACCGATCTACAAAGGTTGTATTTCGTATTCACTTAGTTGTAAACGTAGTTTACTTGCATATGAAACCCTAATTTTCTAGCAACGATCTTGTTTAGGGTTATTCGGCACGGATAAAATTTTAAACGGGCATGTTTGATGCTTCCTTAACCCTTGTTAGAGTGCCTAGTAACCCTACATGTACATGTTAAGATAAAGTGCAACCAGATAGCATACTAGCATGTTGAGTAAGGAAGTCCTCCCTATATATGTCCAAGCATCCACTACAATATACATCTCATGTACAGTAATGGCCTCTTGGGCATACATATAACTAACAGCATACTATCATGTCGAGAAAGAAAGTCCTATGTGTGTGTGTGTGTGTGTGTCTGTCCAAGAATCCACTATAATATACCATAATGTACAATAATGGTCTTTAGAGCATACATATGACTAACAGAACCATCCCTTCCTATTTGTTTGACATAGATTCTTTATCTTCATTTTCGGTTTGCTCGGGTTTACCCGTTAGTTCATGGCCAACCACAACTTCAAAATTCCTAAATCTTGATTTCGTTTTGCTTCTCCCGGTTATCGAGCCTTATCAACTCAACTCTTCTCCCTAACCCCCTAGAGATAGGAGCATTCAGTGGAACCGGTTCACAATTCGTAAAATGGTTAGGTTGCATCTGTGATCGATCTTACTTGGGATTGCAAATCCCAAGTTAAGTTTTCTCAGCATCATTAGAACCATCGTCGCTTTGGCACCTATGGATTTTCCGATATTTGTCTTACTGGCGTGTTAGCGCATCCGTTTTCTTGCTGGAGGAAGCAGTCGTTTAACGGACGAAGCCGGGCAGGTCTGAACTACGCTCTTTGGTATTTGAGTTAGGAATTTTCTCGATCTCTCCTCCCTCTGGAGGTTGCAGACACTTAAAGAACTCTTTTGGATTCTTCAATTCCTCGGTCTCGGGTCCAAGAAGCGCATGATAAATACCGTCAAAGCTTAAGACTTGAAACCCGAAAGCAATAAGCCTTCCTGCTTGCAAGCGGATAAGCTTTTCCTCATTTGCTTTGGAATGATCGCCTGCCTTGCTGAACCGCACCTCCGAGCTTGAAACACCGATGAAAGAGGAAGAAGGGAAGCCCGACACACAAACAAGTAAACACACAAATAAAAAAATAAAAAGCGTAGGAATTAATATGAATAGGTGTAAGCCTCGCTGCAGCGACTGCCCTTTCAATTTTAGCTGTCGATGAAGTGGAACGAATCTTTGGTAGAGCTAGGATTGGAAAGAGGAAGAATTAGGCTGAGGTGGTAGGATATGCTCTTTGTTTGCGTCTTATATGGTCTTGCCCCCAGCCGAGAGAACCGTAAGGATAACGAGTACGGAGCCCGCCAAGAGGGCAGCAAGAGCTACGGGGCAAGTTCCCCTACATGTGGCTCGCTCGTGACAACTTCTTCGGATTTGGATGAACTAGCGAACCGATCGCTACCAGTTAGAGATTCGAAAAAAACCAAGGGCCAATGAGCTTTCACCTCTGTATGGAGCTTGTCACGATCCGAAAGTACGGAACATGACTGGCACTTGAATTATATGAAGTCTATAGGACCCCACTTAATTCAAGTAAGCCAAAGCTCAGAAAATCTATACCATTTAAAAAGAGTGAAGGAAAACTTGTTTTTAAAACAAGTGGTTTTAACAAAATAAGTGGCATTAAACATTTTAAAAGCATCATATTTTCCCGAAAATTTCGGCAGAATCTCCTTTGTAAATACTGGCCCCCAAACAGGTACAACGCATGAAATACATAATAATGAATAAAGGCATCCCAAGCGGGAGCTAGCTCTTCGCCAAATGGCGGAAACCACCACACAAGCAATATAATATACAACGCCGAAGGGCGAGGATCAAAAACTCAGAAAAAAACCAACATCCTCAAGAAAACCATAAAAGAGTCATAATAAAATAATTGTGAGACTCTAAGGTCGAAAAAATAAACAACTGGTTTTCTAAGTCTATCAATATACAAGTCTGGTTGATAGAGTTTACTGGATACAACTGAAATAAATAAGGTGTACAACGGTGGTCACGATGCAAGTGAACCCACCTACCCAAGCAATCACCCGGAAGGAAGCAGTGTGCCAGCAAGCCGCAATGAAACCTGAACGGCCAAACCTCCAAGAAACTGTGGCACAACGGGGGTGAGTTGCCAACTCGTGAGTAGAAAACATCACCAAGAAGAAATCGCATGTATGACTCTCTCCTAGGCCATACAATAAAAATACATATATATATATATATATCAACAAGGTAACTGTATATCATAAGTGTGATACTAAAGTACTCGTGTCCGTGTCAAGAGTAATGATATATCGATGCATGACATGTACTAATGCATCATCCAACGTGTGTCCAGCAACGACACACAAATCATGATAAAACCCGAGTGCCCAGCATCGACAAACATCATGAAGTCTGTGTCCAACAGCGACACATAATACTCAAATCTTGGGCTCCGCATAATCAGGATCGGCCCATATCCATCTCTCTCATCTCGGGCTCCGCATAATCAGGATCGGCCATAACTCCGAACGGTATCCTCCGGATATCTGTCGAGTATCCATACAATCATCGGTCGGAAGTGCTCTCCTGCCAGGCTCAACGCCTTTCTATACAATCTTCTTGTCCCGGGGTACCGCACTGGGTCCACCATGCACCCGCAGACGGTCCCTCCCCCTATCTCGAATCGGGTGTATGATACCGCTCAAGAACCGAGAAAACCCATGGCGGACATCATAAATATTATATCACGAGAAAACCGCAAATTTCTATTTGTTATAAATGATAATGAGTTTATAAATCCTTGCGGTTTCTCCAAATCCAGAAATCTCATGGAAAATCCGAATCTCATAATCAAGAGTCAATAAACAGTGAATACCGACATAAAGCCCCATAACATTGCATGACAAATGAATATACACGTGCATGGATATCTAAGTAGAGGATGCAATATCTAAACTATCATAGTAATGATATATTGGAACTATCAGCTAGCAAGTTATATCGGTGAAGTAATATTCTCTAAAGTGTACGTGACATGACAGTTACCGATGATGATGTGTGTGAGCCGGCAAGCAAGTGTTCGTAGACATACGCATCATCGGTAATGGTGCTAGTGTCCTGACAACATGGGTTCATAATAACAAAAGAAATCACTAGTATAAGCATGCAATGCGATAAGAACAACATGAATATATGGAAAAAGATGTAGTAACCGCAACATATAAATATATACAGTTATATATATACGAGTCATACAGTTTTGGTATTTGAAATAGCACAAATCGTGGTTTTTAGAAAATGGGGGCTACGGTGTTTTTAAGAAAATGTACGTCCTTTGAAAAAATCCGTAATATCTCTCGGGTTGTCTTTTGAAAATGCCCACGATTCATTAGTTTCTGAAAATAAGTATGACTCGAGTCTGGTCCAACCTCTTCCAAATCAACTAAAAGACTAAACTAAAGAACTAGTCGAAAGGGTAAGAAATCCACCTAAATTACGAGTCGATATATCTAATAGTCAGTGATCCCGCCTCAATAGCGTCACGTACGGTAAAATAAATAATACGACATTCTCGAGTCAAGATCGTGGATCAATCATCATAATTATACTTCATACGGTAAAATCTATCGTACGGCATCCCAAAATCGGGATACGAGCCAATTATCACATATACCTCATTATTCATATGGTATCATTATCATAATATCTGGAATCAGGGGTACCGTTCTATAGTCTAGTACATACCAATACCATCAAACATATATCCGCGTGTGAATAAAATCGCATCGCCCATCGATCCACTATAATATCATGTCGTATCTCATAACACGACTCAAATTACATAACCGATCTCATGGCATCATGCCCGATCACATCGACTCATCTCCAAATATCATATACTATCCTCATCACCCGTATGTGTGTGTGTGTATAAACATATACACCCAAAACCATATCACGTGTGTGCATGTGTGTGTGTCAGCCTTACTTTAGGGCTCACGACTAAGAAACTAACTAAAATCACTTTCTTTCAATTACACTAAAACCAACCCATGTCTCCTAAAGTCTTTCTTGCTAAGTATAAACATCTCGCAATAACACACACACATGTGTGTGTGTGTGTATAATCGCATCATACCCTATGAAATTGCGGGGGTGCTATACGCCATCTACCCGACTTCCCCGGTAGATATACATCTACTCACCTGAACGCCTCGGCTAATCTGATCCGTTTCTAGCTCTGCCATTTCCGCGCCACATCCGACGCCTCTGCACCCGATCCTATAAACGTACACAAGCAATTAATAAAATAAATGTACGAATAGTCCCGGAATAAACGACATAAGTCGATCACGCGCACAACAAGACGCGCACACACTTGGTGCACAAAACGCGCTCGCGACAACGCCACAAACTACAACTAGGGTCGCTAAACGCGACAACCCCAAGCCTAAAACCCACTCGCATCAATCGCGCATTCATAACACACTAAGTATATTAGAAATTAGGTTGTATATCACCAAAACCTCAATTTCATTTAAATCGATTTATTTCAAAAAAAAACCAGTAAGCATCAATTTCCATTTTTATTCAAAACTTGATATTTTAACAAATCTAGTGGCCAAAATAATCACTTAATATCTTAATTAATTCACACAAATATTAACTAGATTTTAATCTCACTTATTTTCATAAATTATAAAAACCTAGTTTGCAAAATTTATATAATTTAGACAATTTTAAAGTGACAATTTGCAAACTAACAATTAGGTTGGGTTTTAAAATTCTCAAGATGTTAAACTACACATCACAACCATAACCAAATAATCAAAACTCTAACTTGAATTCAAACCCTATTCTTGAATTTCCAAGTTTGCAATTAAAACCTAATTAACACTTAATTAAAAATTAGATCAGAACAAGTAACAATTAGAGTAAGGTTATACCTCAAAATAGTTTGAAATGAGATCCACACTTGCAAAAACTTAGCCTCCAAAATGCCATCTTGCTCCAAGGATTCAAGCTAGTATTGGCCAAGAAATAATGGGTATGGGTTAAATTAGGAATTAGTGGGGTTTTATCTTGATTTTTTATGCAATTTTGGTGGATTTTTGAGATGGAATGAAGTGGGAAAATGGGGGAATTTGGGGGTGCCTTGTTCGGCCAGAAAATGGGGGAAGGAAATAGAGAGTGAGGTGTGGGTGTGTGGTTTCAAGTCAACTCCCCAAACTCAAGTCAACAAGCCTAACTTCTTTCTTTATTCTTTTCATTTCATTTTCTTTTGTTGCAAGGAAAAGATGTGAAGAGAGAGGGGGGCGCTGCCAAGGGCATCTCGGCCAAGGGGAGAGAAGAGAGGGTGAGGTGTGGGTGTGTGTGTGTCAAAGTCCAAGTAAAGAAAAAGCTCATACCTCAAATAGAATGCACCATACTTCATTATATAACATTTCCTTATTTATTTTGTTTTCTATTTAATTTTTTTTTGAAAGGTTTAGAACCATGGTCAAACATGACAACATGTTACATGTGAGTGTTTAGCGTATCATGGTGCACTAAAGTATAATTAACTTATTCCAATTTGTAATTATCTCTAATTAAATGTATTAGTGAAAACTTAAAATAATATTAAAATAATTAATTAAGAAAAATATTTAAGTAAACTAGAAATTTACAAGTGACCAATTAAATACCAAATACTAGCAATGATATAGCTAGAATAGGTATATTTAAGTCTATGTTGAAAAATAATTATATTCTGGTTTTTACGGAAAACACCAGTTATTTTACCAACAATCGGAAATTTCACCTAAACGATTTTCAAAACGTTACAGAGCTGGTCTACATAGGTTACTTCAACCGATCATGATCAGAAATTCCTAAGATCTTTCCATTCATGTAAACTCTTATCTCCAAACAAGGAATCCACAATTCCTTTTGTAAGTGTTTGGTTGGATAAAGTGGAGAAAAGAAAAGGAGATGAAAGAATACACTTGTCAATTGATGAGTTGTCTAAAAATAAAAAATGATTTAATTTAATAAAGTATCGAATTGTTTAATATTTTTTCTTCGGACCGTTTGGATGCGCAAATTTGCACGGATTTGAGAAGAATTAGGGGACAAAACACTGTATCAAGTAGGGGTGGAACCGGGTCGGTTTAGATGGGTTTTTGATAATTATTTTATCCAAACCGAAAATTCAAACCTAAACCCAAAACCCGACGGGTTTATAATGCGCTAAACTGGAACCCGTAACTTCGGGTTTGGGAGGGTTTCGGGTTTATGCAGGTGGGTCGGTTTTTGCGGGTTTTTCGAACTTTGCCCGTTATTTTTTTTCAAAGAAATTAAAAATATAATATTTGAGTATGTTCTACCAAATGTATATGCACAAAATTTATACCTTGATAAAACTATATAAATTATATGTGATAGATTTATAAACTACACTTGAAAATTACACTAACTACATATCTATAATAAATTGCAATAGGTACTTTATGATACTTAGAATTAAATTTCTAGGTATATATTGAGTTGGATCGGATATAAGAAGCGGTTTGGTTTGGACCGGTTTCAGCGTTCAGACGGACGGGTTTAATACTAAACTCATACCCAACCCAAAATATTTTTATCTAGTCTTAAACTCGGCCGATTGGATTCGGACGTGTATAGGATATCCAAAAAAAACCCGAAAATCAGGTCGGGTTCGAGTCAAACCCAACCCGACTTTCACCCGTAGTATCAAATACAAAATCCAACAACAATTCAAAATTCTTGTTTGTTTGTAATGATTTGGTAACTTTTGGATTTGTAGGTAAGAAGGATTACAAAGATGAAGCCTTTTGAAATGAATTTGGAGGAATTTGGTGACTTATCATCGTTTAACCAAATAAAAAACTATCTCTATCTCTATCTTTGTCTCACTCTTTATTTCGTATTTCAAAACCATATTTCTATCATATAAAACAAACAAAAGATTTGATTGTATACCTACAAATTCAACTTTATTCCTTGCATTTAAAAAAAATTAGGAAAATTAAACTGAAAAAAAAGAAGATTTATGGCACATATCAAATTCTTTTTTTTTAAGTATTGTAACCAAACAGTCCTCACTAAAAAAAGCTCAAACTTTATATTCCAACTTTTGCTCATGTGGCATGATAGTTTGGTTTAATTCTTGTATCCTACTTTTTTATGAACCAAACACCAAACTTGTAATTCCACATAAATTTCAACCTACTGGCAATTCTTGTTTTCTCTAATTCAATCCAATTCTTGCAACCACACAGGCCCTAACCCTCTCTCTCTCTCTCTCTCTCTCTCTCACACACACACACACACAAATGTACACCTTCCAGAATTACTAGCAAGTGGCTCCCTCGCCATGCAGACAGAAATGATTTCCATTGATGTTATGTTACAATTTAGACTGAATAGCAACAGCTTATGCACGAAAATAAATACAGATAATTTATCCGAAAATATTTTGCGTGTATTTGAAGTACAACAAAAGTTATAAAAAAATATTTGATGATGCCACAACTAAACAAAAATACTTTACATGTGCCCGAATTAAATTGCATTTCGGTTTCATTTTCCGCATATTGTTTTTGTTTTAGAATTTTGAAATAAGACATGTGATTCTTTATCCAGACGCTTTTAAGAATCAGTTTTTTAGCAAAACAAAGTTGTAGGTTAATCAATTATTTTGATTAAATATATATCAATTAAAAAAATGTCTTCACACGTAACTCAATTTCAATCGAGGAGGAGTTATAAAACGAATTAAAAATTGTTTGCCAAAGAACCTTTGCTCGAACGGCTATGATAGGCCTTGGATTCGAAACCCTACACTTAAAGCGGCCAGAGAAATTTTCAACCACTTTTGTGGAGAAAATTCCCATTGGGCTAGAGGGCCCAATCCCCCTCCCCCAAAGTCTACAGGTCTGCTGGCCAAATTTTTTTTTTGAATATTGTGTAAAGGATTTGCATGCCAAAAAAGTTAATTAAATGTTTCGTAAATTTCTCCGCAAAGGACTTTAAAATGGAGTCAGAGGTTTCCAATGTTTTTGCATGGGACCGGGTGCAATTTGCAGAAAAACGCAAAATCAAAATTAATCTTCTTTTAGCTATGTATGGTTCTCATGGCCTAAAGTGCCAAACCCCTGGGCTGTTATAAAAAATAAAAATAAATAAAAAATGTTTTAAGTAAGTATTTATAGACCAAAAAAGATAATTAAATGTTTCGTAAATATCTCCAAAAAATACCTTTGAAATGGAGTCATAAATCTGTTGAGAGCTTTCCAATGTTTTTGCATGGGACCGGATGCAATTTGCAGAAAAACAAATAGTCAAAATTAATCTTCTTTTAGCTTTGTATGGATTTGCTTTGAAGGGCCCCAATGCAAATTAACTTAAAACATAAGGTATCGAGTATAATTTCTGCTAGAGTTAAAAAGGGTCCAAATACAGATTAACTTAAAATATAAGGGGTGGAGTATAATTTTGCAAGAGTAAAAAAGCTCAGCATTGGATAAACTTAGTGGGGACCGAATACACATATCCTTAAAATCTAAGGGTGGACGATAATTTTCCGCACAAGAAGACAAAGACTTACCGGCTGCTAAATTAATATAAATCTCATATCTAGTCTATTTTAACCCATGTTTTCCTAGTAATATAAATCTAAGAACAAATCATTTCCTACTCTTGACGTCAAAAGGAGACTAAATTAATATTTATTTATAATACGTTAAAAATAACCTTATTTTAGCTGAATTGAATCCTAAAAATAATCCACAATCATTCTCCATTAGTTTGACATGCATTGCACCTGCCATAGTTCGGTGATATAAGCGATGGGCAATTGAATCTAATTAAATTACTAATCAAAGAAAGCGTCCTTGGTCAAAAGAAAGCTCTGCGAGACAAATGCCATAGTAAAAAAACAGCGAGCCATCTTAGTTGAGTCTTTAGGTAGACATATTGACGAAATGAGTCCGGTAGAAAAATTATTTTTCTTATCCGGTGACACAAGAAAAGATGCGAAATAAAATCTTTAAACAGAAGATTAACTGCAAAAATACCTTTTAGTTTACTCTGCAGTGCACTTTTCGACCTAGCTTGGCAATAAAATTTCTGAAACCTGAGTTTTGTTTAAGTCAACATAAAAGCATATTTTGCATGCATGAAGCCTGTGATTTTGGTAAAATCAAGGTTTCGCAAAGCTTATGGTTATTGGCAGCATGGTTTATGAAACCAAGGTTTCCTTTAACTTACTTTTTGTTTAAACGCGGGTGAGATGACAAAATGAAGACTGCTGAAACCTTATGAAACTCCACTGTTTTTTATGTTTTAAAAGACAAGGTTTTGAGCCCCCGAAACTTTTTGAAGAGGCAATCTGTAAAACACCATTTTGATAGGAGCCATGGTTTTAGCTTTCGGAGTTTCACATCGAAACTACACGAGACCTGGATCTAGAAACCGCAATCTCATTGCCAAAAGACGCTAGGTTTTGATTTTGTGAATTATTCGCTGTTTTTTTGAATAATTCGGCCCATTCGGAAACGGCGAGATTTAATCAGCTGATAAAAAATTTGTGAATTATTCACGAATTCGCCGAATAACTCGCGAATTATATAACTATAGCAAGAAGACCAAAAGAGAGACCGAAGTACAAATTTCCTTAAAGTTCCATGCAAATAAGACAAAAATAGTTGGAGCGAGAATCTTTTCGTATATAGATTTATATAGGATAAAGCTATATAGAATAGAATAGATGGCCCTAAAAATTTTGGGTGGCCATGGTGGTAGTATTTAGCTGTTTAACTTAAAGCCCACTCCCACCCCACCTCCAACACCACACCCACAAAAATCTGATAATTACTTATTACTCCAAAACCGTTTAACTTGTATCATTTTACCATCGCATTAGCACTTTCGCTTCGCTCCGTTAGTCAATTAACGGAGGAAGTCATGTTAGGATTATCAACCCCTAACCAACCCGTATTCACTCTTCTTCATCTAAAATTCCAAACCAGAGCCCCTGTTTCCGAATTAGGGCTTCAAATCTCCACTTGGCCATGGAATATGGAACCTCTTTCTCAACCAGGGGTTCTGATTTGGAATTTTAGATGAAAAGGAGTGAATACGAGTGGGTTTAGGGGTTTGATAACCCTAACCCAACTGCCTCCATTAATTGACTAACGGAGTGAAGCGAAAGAGTTAGCGGAGGGTAAAATGATGCAACTTAAACATTTTGGGGTAACAAGTAATTATCAAGTTTTGGGTTTTTTAGTAATTAGCTCAGTTTTGGAGGGTTTTAAGTAAAAAATCCTTTCTTCTTTAATTTATTTTTATTGAGAGAGTATATAGGGGCGGTTCCATCTAGATGGCATGACTCGTGGCGCGCAGCTGTGACTTGACAAAGGGGTCACTCATTGAACACCTTCTTTCTTTCGATTCGCCGAATATATAAATACAATAATCGCAAACCTTGTGCTGCGACCTGCGAGCGAGCGAGCGAGATAGAAAATAAACGGATCCAGCGACCCACCATCATCCCATTGGTAAAGCTCTCTCTCTTACCTCTCTCTCTCTCTCTCTCTCCCTCCTCTCTCTCTCAATCGAATATTCGTTTCAATAATCAATTTCTTGATCGATTCTCGCTTCGAGATTTCTGGTAATGGGTCCAAAGCATTTGATTTTTCATTCTTTTTTGCCTTTTTCTAGCCCATCTCATCGACGAATCAGACGCTTCCTTTTTCTCATTTTATGTTTTTTCCGTGAAATTTTAGGATGAAATGTTGGGATTTATAGGAGCTAGTTTATGTTATGGACTTTGATTCTTTAAAAATTCATTTGATGCACTCGATATGCAAAGAGTTATTGAAAAATTTGTAGTTCTGAAACCCCTTGTATTCTAAATTCAAGATTTTTGAGGTAGATGTAGCAGCCAAATAGGGAATCACTGATCGAGGTTTTTATTTTGTGAGAATTTTTGTTTAAAAATTTTCAAGTGTATATATTACTGCTTGATGCTGGCATTGATTGCTTTCTATGCTGAAGTTATCATGGTTATGTCAAAATCTATACTTGGTTATTGCATTTAATTGTTTGATGAGGGATGCAACTAAAGTCTAATTGATGATTGCAGATATAATGGCCTCAGCTGCACTGATTTGCGACACGGAGCCATGGAAGGACTTGAAGGTATCATTCACATCTTCATATTACTACTTGAATAGCATTTTTATTACAGTTATTTTAATGCTATGCAGAGCCATGTAGAAGAGATAAAGAAGACACATTTACGCGATTTGATGAATGATGACGACCGTTGCAAGTCAATGATGGTGTATGAACTTCTGGTTTCTTTAATTTAGACACTGATTTTGGACCCCTTAATGTGCCCTCTCTTATTTGTGTTGTTTATTTTTGCTTTTATAGAGAGTTTGATGGATTGATTTTGGACTACTCACGTCAACGTGCTCGACAAGACACTATTCAAAAGCTTTTCAAGCTAGCAGAGGTGGGCTTGTTTTGATCAATCCTTCATTTCTAGGACTTTCGTGTTACTCTTCTAAACATTCTTTTGATAAATTATTGCAGGCGGCACGCCTTAACGAGAAGATTAACCGCATGTTCAATGGAGAGCACGTAAGTGTACTTTCTGGATGCAGTAGAGAGAGTATTTCTGTGAATGGCTATCAAACTTCACTTAATGACATGTCTATTATTGATGCCATGTATATCACTTTTGACATAATCCCTTATTTTGACCATCAAGCTTTATACGCTTATATTTGTAGGATTTTCCTGCAGCAATTGTCAGATGTTAGAATGAAAGTCAATCATTAAGATTATATGCTCGTATAATTTTCATTTGTATTTATATGTGGGCTGTATGGGTGCTTTGTTTCCTCTGGTTAGCATATAGTTTTCAAGCATTGGCTGTTTCGGAACTTGTATCTCAATTATGTTCCATTTCTTTCTTTCCTAGGTTGCTAGTATTTTGTGTTTTAGGATATTATGGGCCTGACTAGTATTTGTTGTATCATCAATTACCAGATAAACAGCACAGAGAATAGGTCTGTGTTGCATGTAGCTTTGCGAGCCGCAAGAGATGCAACTATTTGCTGTGATGGAAAGAATGTGGTGCCAGATGTCTGGAATGTTCTAGACAAAATCAAGGAGTTCACAGAAAAAGTTCGAAGTGGTTCTTGGGTAAGAAAAAGGTACAAGTGTTACGATAATTCCAGCAGAGATCAATACTAACATGTGATTTTGTCAGGTTGGAGCAACAGGAAAGGCGTTAAAAGATGTTGTGGCAATTGGTATCGGCGGAAGCTTTTTAGGCCCTTTATTTGTCCACACTGCGCTCCAAACTGGTAATGTCAATGCAACATATATTTACAATGGATACACTGCTAGATGAGCCCATAACAAAATTATTAGGCTGAATAACTTTGAACTATGTTTTTAGTAATATTTTGTGATGCTTTAGTATTACTTTGGCGACGAGAGCATTAGTGGTTTGATTTTGAAAAATTTTCAGATCCAGAGGCTGCAGAATGTGCAAAAGGGCGGCAGCTCAGATTGTAAGTGTACAAACTGTTTGCATTTTATTAGGATATAAATTATATTCCCTCATCATAACTTCAGAATTGTGGTGTGGTGAAAGGGAAATTTAACATGGTATTAGACCAACCCAGGTTTAATTTCCACTGGACGTGGTATTTAAATTGTGGATTATCAAATCTACCATTGTGCAACATGTTAGATTATAAAATATATTCCCTCAATGCTTGATGGAATGAAAGGGACATTTGACACTTTTATTCATCTTCTCAAGCTAGTAGTCAATAATTTTATTTTACTATTTTGTTTTGAGGAAAAGGATCATGCAACCGACCAAATTCCATTTTAAGTTCATAATGAAGCTTTCAAAATCCCTCACAGTTCGTGAACCCTATGGAATGAGACTAACCACAACATTATCACATAACAGTTCTTCAATAATACTGAGTTTTGCCAATTACATTCCATTTAAAATTAAACAATCTTATGCACAACAAAACCCTTTACCTAGACCTAATAACTGTCCTGCCGCCGATAACTGTCCTGCCGCCTTGGCTCTTCGTTTTATTCAATTTGTTGCTGCATGTCGTTTTGGGACATAGGGCAACCATCCTCTTCAGGCTTCTTGAGACTGCCAACCATTTGCTGCACTGTATGTTAGTGAGGTCCTTTACATTGATATAGGGCAGCATACGTTGATTTCAACTTTTAAGTTAGTTTTGTTCCTGTCCAGCTACTTCCCATCAAATAGCATCCAAGTAATTTCCTCTGCAGTTGTAAGCTCTCCATGCTCATGTCTTGTTCCATTGGATCATTTCTCCTCAAGAATGGCCAATTAAGTTAGTTTACGGCATTATGCAATTATGTCATGGAACTTGGTTGTTCCCATAAAACTTGCTTTTTTTTTTGTCACGGTGTCTTCTCTTCTCTCATCCTTAAACCTCTCACCTGTCTACACTTGCTGCAAATTTTTATCACCATTTAGGCTGATGCAAACTCACGTAGCCTTGAACTTGGGTTATGCATCTCTAATGTAGCCACAATACTGTGATATTTGATGTATAAGACTGGATGCCTTGTAATGGTGTCGACCTCAACCCGTTTGTCTCATTCCATTGACAATTTCAGTTTTGCCAGCCTTCATGTCAGTAATCGCCGACTACTTTTTAAGTCTTTAATGCAAGGTTCGTATGAATTTTGCTTGCAATTCATTCTAGTTGTTGATTGGTATCATTTTTTGCTGGTTGGCATCATTGTCGTGGTCATCTCTTGTATCTCCCTTGCTCTTTTTTAAACATTTAGTTTAATCTTGCATATTAGGCCTGTTCCTACTATTTTTCTCCATACATGTTAGCACTTATATTAGTTACACAGCGTGTAAACATGTAAAGTTTCCATATCCTACTAGTACATCTTCCACATTTGTCATGTATTATCTAATCCATTCTGATGTTATGGAGATTATCACCATATGTTTCTAAGAGCTGTCATAAACTCTAAATCATTTATGTGGATGAGTTTACATGGTTTACTTGGGGGAGAGTGGGTGCTGTAGTCTATTTTTCTCAATTTACAAATTATTTTCTTTTATGATTAGCCTTCTTTATAAACCGAAAAATAGACCTTTTGCTCCGACACCATGGAAGGAGTTGTATAGAGAAAAGATGTAGAGAAAGACTATGATTTCCTATGTATTGACGAGGAACTCTAAGGTCACTTGTATACAATTGCTCAAGATCAACTATTGAGTAAAATGGAAACGTACAATCACTAAGATTATACTACCAAAAATCATACTCATGATGTTTCAAGTCAACCAGTTCCTTCTCATGCATCTAAACTAAAACTGTATGTAATTGTGTTCACCTTTTTCTGTGTCCGAATTTCTTTGCTTCTCTACATTCCTCCAGGAAGCAGAGTTCTTGAAATGTGCTTAAATGAGCAGAATCTTTCATATGCTTTATCTTATTGGAAATTCTATTGTGTAGCCTTGCAAATGTTGATCCAATTGATGTTGCTCGAAACCTTCCTGGGCTGAACCCTGAAACTACTCTGGGTAATACTAACTATTTCATTCATCTTACCATATCATTTTTTCTGCTTACCTTTTTTTCTCTATTCTTTCTTCCCATCTTTGCCGTCATATATTAAGAACTGACGTTTTTTGCTATCTAAATCTTTTTCCTTGCTAATAATGCAGTTGTGGTGGTTTCAAAGACATTTACGACAGCTGAAACTATGTTGAATGCTCGAACAATGAGGGAGTGGATTTCGGCCGCTCTTGGGTAAGCAAACTCATCAGTATATTCTTAAGAAAAGATGCCCCTGCTGCTTCCAGTTTTTGTTTTCATTTGTTCCTCATAATCTTACTGTTTTCAGGCCCCAGGCAATAGCAAGGCATATGGTTGCTGTCAGTACAAATCTTCCGGTACTTCCTGACGTCCCATCATAAGTTCATACATCTTCTGTAGGGCTTCTTATAGTCCACCGACCATTTTATTGTACGTATGAAATGTACTATAGCAGAATCATGAGAAGTAACAAGGGTGTAGTTCATATTGATGACTAACGAGAGCACCTTAGGTAATTAGGGTCACATTCATTTTGGCGCTATAATAGTGGAGCATGTGGTTCATAGAAATAAGGTAGGATAGTTGAATGCTTAAAATTTGGGGGGGGGGGGGGGGGGAGTAGGATGGCAGTTGAGTGTAATGATAGGATGGTTAGGTAGTAATATAACTGAGGTGATCCTTTATGATGAAAAATCATGGGGTTTGAAGTGCTCCCACATAAGCAATGTAAAGGGAATATTTTTAAAAAGCTAAAGCGGTCAAATCTCATGATTTCTCATGCACCTACGGATTATGGCATGTATATTATGATAAGTGGCGTGAACCACCCAATGGATCCTCCACATGTGTATTTGAGCTCGCTAAGCTAGGATATTTGCTCTACTTCTTCCGAGCCCCGTCTTTTCTCTCCCTCTCTCAGACAACTTGGGTATGCACACCTTGCTAGCAGTATTCTGGTGCCTTATCCTTATCTTTGTGTCTACACATGTAATTTGCTGAATTATTAAGCTGTGGTGCTGGATAATATGTTCAGACCTTTTTACACGTCCAGCAGCCTGTAGTACATAGAGGACTAAATGTATTGAGGATATTCATTTGTTGAAGAATGCCATATAATCTTCATTACGACGCTCTTACCCTTGTCTGCTATTTTTATGACAACGTGGAAACATAATGTTGCAATATCTATTACATAATGGGAAACAGCTTACCTGGTGACTTTATTCCCAATACTATAGCATTTGATATCATCATGGCTCCTTTTTTTACTTTCAGCTTGTAGAAAAGTTCGGTATTGACCCTGCCAATACTTTCGCCTTTTGGGATTGGGTTGGTGGTCGTTATAGCGGTGAGTACACTTATCATTTTACCGACTGTTGAACCGTATGGTTATTAAACATGCTGCAATTGATATGGAGCATTGTATTGTAGTCTGCAGCGCTGTTGGTGTGTTTCCTTTGTCTCTCCAATATGGTTTTTCAATTGTTCACAAGTACGTATCATTATCTGTATCAATATACAATACTGAATCTAATATTTCAGCTTGTTGATGCAGCATGAAGTGCTGTGACAGCTTTTGTTATTTGGTTGGTGGGATGGAAAGTTATTGTTTTACTGATGGACTTTCTGATTATTATAATCAGCTTTCTTTTACTATATAGAAAGTCATCTAGTTCGTACAATTCCTAAATTATATATATTTTAATTTAAAAAATCTCTTTCTGCCTACTCCTTTTAGCTGTTTTTATTTGCTATCTATTACTTTATTTTATGACACTTCTACCTAAAGTCCAACATAAAAGGTTACTGAAGAGATGATTTAGGGATGTGGAAGAAAAGGTCAAGTGTGTCAATGCAGACCAGAACTTTGTACTGATCATTTCTGAACTCAAGCCCACTAATGCATTGGAACAGAAAAATTGCCTTGCATGAAACGTACCAGCACAAGAACTTTCGACTAAAGAGTTAGCCTGGAACATACACGAAACAACATAATTGTGATAGAATTAGTTTGTTAAAAAGAAAATGCTAAAATATGACAGATCAATGGAGTGGCAACATGCTAGCAAAGGACAAACTACTGCACAAAATAGAATAATTGTGTTTATATACAATTATACCCGCAGGGTAACAAGAGGTTGGAAGATATCTAGTTGTTATCTTCTGTTTATATGTATTGGAGTACAGAACCACATTTCTTCCTTTCAAACGAACATTATAGTCACTATCTTTTGTATTGCCATATCTTCTCATTCACCTTTTTTCCTATCCTCTTTTTAAGTATAAAAGGTGGAAGTGGAACTGTTCAATCTGATTCACCTTATAGGCTATTATGAAACAATCTACATGAAATAGAAGAACATATTTTCTCAATAAAGCACAAATTACACATATAATATCTTATGTTTTTGGTCCTGATCTGGTATTCAAGACATCCCTTGTTGATATTTAATTTTTTGGCATGTTTTGGTAAAAACTTGCTTAAGAACAGTCTTACAGATGCCCTTACTATTAGTCAAAATCTAAAATTTGATTCTGATGTGAACTATCATTCACCTGACTTGATTTGGAGGCATATTTCATTTCGATATCAGTTTCCTAGTAACTCATATGAGTAGTCTTGTCCAGTGAATCACCTTCTGAGATGCTCTCAACCCCGAACCAACATAGGAGACTACTGGCATGTTGAGTATGACAAACACATCCATAGAGTTAAACTAAAAAGCAATAAAGTTTTGTGTATTTCTAATATTTCCTTTTGCTACTGGTTGGATTGACATGCTTTGAGTTCTTACTAGTTTCTTATGAACATTTTGGTGTTATATTTGGCACTCTTTAGAGAATGGAAACAAATTCTCTCAAAGCTAACATTATTGAAATAGATGCATGCCTAAATTTATATTACCTAATAAAAAATTAGTTTCCATTATATATGATGTTATGCATAAAGTTACATTCTGGCGTTCTGTCTGTATTCACACCCTGGTTCATTGGGATTTTCTATTCATCTTCGTACCGCATACCTTGCGACAGATGCAATATGAGCTCACCACAGATTTACTTATCCTATTTCCAGACTTAAGATCCTGTGGTCAAATTAGCGTACCATAAGAAAAATATCAATTTAATTGATTTGCAAAACCTTACGATGTCTTATTTTTGTGTTCAATAAGATTTCTGAATGGAGCTGCTAGCATTGACAATCATTTTAAATCGACTCCATTTGAGAATAACATTCCGGTAAGTATCACTGATTGACTATTTGGTTCGATCTATGTAACTATGCATGTAACCTGCAATTTCCTTATTCTTGTGCAGGTACTTCTTGGTCTTTTGAGTGTGTGGAATGTTTCCTTTTTCGAATATCCTGCAAGAGTGAGTAACCATCTTCTGTTTCAAACTGTTTGTTCTAGTTATATTGGTTTCAGAAGTGCTGTACTTATGTAGCAAAATGAATCCTTCCTCTATTTCTAGGCCATATTGCCATACTCTCAGGCACTGGAGAAGTTGGCCCCACATATACAACAGGTAGCTAAGTTTCTTCTCTCTTCACACCTTACATATGGCATGCTCAAAAGTTATGGGTTCTCTCTTCTGCTTATTTCTGAACTTAAATTGAAATAATCATATGCTCTAGGTTAGCATGGAGAGTAATGGAAAGGGTGTATCAATTGATGGTGTTCCACTTCCTTTTGAGGCTGGTGAAATAGATTTTGGAGAACCTGGTACAAATGGTCAGCATAGTTTCTACCAGCTTATACATCAAGTAAGACTTTCGTACAAATATGCCAGGCATGTCTTTAGATCAATATGAAGTGATTTTGAGCGTACAAGAGTCATTTTTGTTGGATTCTGTCTGTTCCTTATCTACTGTTCAAATACTTAAATATCATCACACACGAAATATCATCACACACTTTGTTCTGTCATGTTTAACTGGAATCCTAGTGTTCTCTAGAATTTTATTCTGTTCACTTGCAGTGTTGTTAGTTGCAATTCTTACTGTGATATCTAAGTTTTATTTAATAATAACAATCGATTTTTTGTCAATGGAAGGTATATTTCTTTATGCATCTGTCAACCTATTTGCAGATTTCAGTTATATATACTTTTTTCTAAAATGTTGGTAGATATGGCATGTTATGTGTTAGTCGGACACTCAAGATTCTAGGTTATGTGTTACGTCAAAACTCATAGCCTAAAATTTTGTGTTATATATGTGTTATTCTCCTTATTAAATTGAGTTCTGACAGTCTTACCTAATGAACTCTCGAGCAAGCTGCTTTTATGGAGTATGGAAGCATAATCTGCAATGCCTGAAAAGCGTATACTTGATAAACTTGATTTTTAAGAAAAATTTGGAGAAAATTGTGTTGGATGAGTATATGGATAATTGATAAGAATTCCGAATAAACATCAGGCAGGCTGTCTTTGGCATCCTTTTATTTCTTATGCATATAATGTGTGTAAAAAAAGTTCTGTAATATGATTCTAATTTATAATACGTGTCGTGGTTCTTAAGTTAGTTTGGCTCCGATTTTTTTTTATCAAACAATCACTGGATATGAGGATTCATTTCATAAGACCTTTTAATTTCCAACTATGTGAAATGATTGAAGATGTATTTTTATTTTTTCCATGAAAGCATCCAAAGATGCCCTTACTTTGTGGACTGTTGATATGTGGTTCTTCTTTCTATAAATATATGATTTTACTCTATGCATCCCCAGTTGAATACAACCCTGCTTTATTGTATGTTGTATAGGCATATCATTGCCCCCATATTCATCTGACTTTGTAGGTTAAGAGGCTTGCTACACGAAAGATAGAGAGAAGTAATTAGAGAGAAGTAATTTCTTGAAGTTAATGGACTAAAATAATTGCTGCATATAAATAATTAGGTGGTATAAGATTACCATATTTCGGTGGTTTGTTCTCCTGTCAAGGTGAGGCTTCTAAAATTCAAAGTCAATCAAAGCACCAAGGATCCTACTAGAACTTCTACGGCCATACTTGACTTGAACCATTATACCCTAGGTTTGCATGAATACTTTCAATGTGTTGCTATATCCGTGTCCGACACGTATCGGACACCAATACTTGCACGACACGTATCGGAAGCGTTAAACATATCATATATGTATAATATGTGTTCTATGTGTGTTGTATGTGTATAAACATATTATTAGTATGTTATTAGCGTGTAACATTTTAGATTTATTAATTTTTCCTTATTTAGTATTGACATAATAGTTTGATATCTTATTTATCTTCATAAGATTATATATATAGTCGTGTCCTCATATCCTATATTTTAGGATTTTGCCGTATCGCATCGTGTCGTATCCATGCCCCTGAATCCGTGTCCATGCAACCTTGATTATACCAGTCCAATAAGCCTGTAATAACAGTCATTTTGACTTTATAGGTTAAAGAGCTTTTAGGAAGTAGGCCATGAGAAAGGAAAACTACACTTAGGCTGTGATAAATAATTTGATTGTTACTAATCCAGTAATCCTGAATATAATAAGAGCCTGTAAAAGCAATCATTTTGAGCTAATGAGCTGTAATCTGTTCCATGTATAAATTATACGGTGACATGAGATGACATGGTATTGATCAGTATTCTCCTATCACATTGATGCTGATAAAGTAATTAAAGGACTGGAGATGAAAGTAGATTGTGTGATGGTAAATGAGTTGATGCTTGTAATAAAAAGTGATTAAAAAATGAGTCAACCTGAGTTATTAGGCAAAGGAGGATGAATTGAATAGTGAACTTGGGTCTCATGTCACAATGTTGAACCCATACAAAATGCATCTGGGTGATATGGTGAACTAGATTCGAGGAGTAGTTGTGTACGGAGCCCCCATTATTTGTTTAGGTCTGTCCTTCTCACATAAACTCGTGTACAATTATGCCTAATGACGATCCCAAAAATATCAAATTCCCCATGCAAAGTACCGACTTAAATTGCGGGAACCTTTAATATGCGGGAACCTTTGATTGCGGGTATCTCTGTTGACTAAGTCAAAAGAGATGCCCGCTCTAATTTGGAAGCTGTTGTGAGATACCCGCATGAGCGGTTTTGAAGCTTTTAGTGGGCTATTTTCATCCCTGCTACTCCGAAAATTTTGGGTAGTGGCTTGCTAACTACCCCATTCATAAAAGAAACTATAAATACCCTCTTAGAGGGAGAAAAGAGAGAACACAAGGAAAATTACAAGTATTCACGGGATTGAAGAGTCAAGAGCTCTCGGCTAAAGGAGGAGGAAGAAGAAGAAAATAAAGAGAACGTGGATAATGAAAATCTTCTTTTTTTGAGAACCCATCTTATTCAAACTTGACAGAACGTACATAGGGTTGAAGAACTTGAAGGGATTCCCACCGATTTCTACAATTAATAACTCTCCAGCAACTTAAGAACATGATCAATTTCGCATTTGTTTGACAAATCGAGAATTCGAAAGAATTTCTCTTTAGAAAAGGAGAAACCCTATTTTTCCTTACATATATAAGAATATAGACTCTAAAACAGTCCATGTTTCTTCATGACAACTCAATTTAAAGGGGAAATGCTACCCATTTAGACTTTGAACAAAATCAACATAATAGTCAAATGGATCTCTTTTTAAAAGAAGATTCTTGTGCTACTTTTTTTTAAAGAAGGCCAAAAACGAGTCCTTAGGTGGATTCAATAATAACATGAGGAATTCGAAAGAAGATATCCCTATTTGCGGATATCTTGAGATATCCACTTAGGATATCTCTAAAGATATCATCCTCATCGGGTATCTTAAAAAAGATACCCGCTTGAGATTCTAAAGCTTACCCATTGCGGGCATCTTAGAGAATACCCCCAATGAATGTCATAAAAGACGCCCACCGGGTATCTAAAAGATACCCGCATGAGATAAATACATATACCCGCAAGCATCAAAATGGAGCGGATATCTCCACAATAGATATCCGCAGCGGGTATCTTAAAATTATACCCGCAAATGCCAAGGTGAAGCGGATATCTATTTAAAAGATATCTCCATCCATTTAATATAGGGTTTGGACCACACTTTTAGTCACAAAGGGTTCGGCTTTCACCCTATTTGTCTGTTTGGGTCCCACCAGTGGAAGTGCCCATTTAGACTTTAAATATAATATCAATTTTTGATATCCAAACATTCCCCCTACCGTTCAAAGCATATTTGTGTATCGCTTTCCTTTTGTATGAATTTGAGATGTAAAGAAATGCATATGTACTTATATTGTAAGCAAACTAATATGAATGAAATCTTTTTTGATGACTATTTTATGTTATCTATTTTTTTTGCAAGTACATATATCTGTAAGCGATCTTTATTCAAACTGATGTGATTGAGAATTAGCCGAACAAGATATCCCATCTAGGTATTTTCTAAGACAGCAAGGTATAATTAATGGTAAGTGCTTGCGCTTATCGGAAGTGTCGAACCCCAGAACCTTTTGATCAAACATCGTTTTATTTAAACTCTTAGCTTTTCTTAACGATGCAATCGTTAGAGGTCATCAAGAGGATAAACATCTGACCCTCTCTCTCACACAAAAATCAGAAGAGGAGAAAAGAAAGGTGGTTGGTAAAGGGGAAGCCAAAGCACATATATCCAGCCAACACGATTTCCATTTTTAATGCATATCAAAGGTTATGCATATGATATATTAACTATGTACATAAGACACTGTGCAGATATTTAGCACATACATGCCATTTGTACATACATTGATATATCTATCTGTACATACATACAAATATATACATATAAACATACATGCATGCACGCGTGTGAGAATCTTATAGTCTCGGGCCCGAACTGAGCAATTCATGCACCATGTGAAAAATATGGTAGTTTTTTTGATGATCCAAACCATCCATCTTTATCTGCATGGTTTAAAACATAAGAACGCCAAAATAAATGCTAATACAATTAATGAAGGCCATGCATTTATGAGTTGGAGGCTTTAATAAAGTGCTACATGGGCGACTCAATAGGTACTCTTAGGAACACCCCTCGGCACACATAAGTTGGTATGTGATAACATAGAAGAGTTTCTTTCCTAGATTGGCCAAAAAGTCAACTATCCATAATATTTTTTGATGATCGATAACCTCTATCTTGATCTTCATGCCCTAAATCATATATACTCCAATATTCATGTGATTTTCATATTCTTTGCCCATTTGATTTGGCTGTGGAAAATATTTTATTTTCACTAAATCGTTAAATTTGTGTCTGTTCAATGCAAGTGCAAGAAGTGTCAACATCACATTTTTTTGTGAATTCCTCAGAATATGACGATCAAGATGAATGGTGTTGATCATTAAATAAATTGATAGATTGTTAACTTTCCCGTCTATAGTTCTTCTGCAGTGTTAACACGCTTTCCCTCCTTTTATTATGGATCAATCATCTATGAATGAGAAATATCATATAAATGAAAAACCGTTAATTTTGCTACGATCCGAGTAAAGCTAAAACATCGTGTTAATAACAAGATATTTGGTGTACATAGGTTTTAGGCATGTTGATCAACATGCACTGTGTCGATCTTTGAACAAAAATGTGCAAGGTTGACTTTTTGATCGACGTAAGAGAATTTTCTTCCATGGCGGCCGAGGCTCGGTTTCCTTCATCTCTCTCCCTCCTCTCCCCCACATACAGAGACACACCCCTCCCACACATCCCATAACAACCAATGTTTTAAATGATAGATATCAGTGTCATGTCGGTCCAAAAATTTTGATATCGAATATCCGAGAAATGTCGGTGATATTTGCTAAATATCGGTTCTATAGTTTTGTATTGTAAATGCATATAACTTATGTTTTTGACAAAAATGTCATCGTTTTAACTTAATTTACGATTTTGAATCACTTAGGGTTATAGAGCATCTCTAGTGAATCACATAGGCAAAAATCGAAACGTTACGAAATGAGAATAACTTTATATTCCTAATTGATATATATAAAGCTTATTTACTAAAAACTCCCAGCATGTTTGGGCCATAGCCGCCGAGTTTCTTTCCTGAGGCATCACAATATATGTTGAAGCCTCTGGATCTTGTCAGAATGGTAAGATCAGGTGTTATGGTCATTCTTGACTTCGGTTCCATGAATGCTTGTCCCTGCCCTTTGTACATCGCCCGCCGCTACTACCGATTGAATGGTCCGGTGAAGTGTTTGGATCGCGGCGATGGAGGCGGTTCGCCGCCCGTGACGTCGCGAGAAGTCCACTGAAGATAGTCATTTAGAGGAAGGAGAAGAACCCAAATTCACCCAATTTCTAAAATCCTCCACAAAACCTTCAATTCTCAATCCCAATCTGTTCCACACAACCAACACTAGTCTACTAACCCACATCAACCATGAAACACCGAGAATTCACATGCAAATAATTGCATCCCCCCTGTTTTTTTAGGGGGGTATCCGGACCGGAGACCTCTTCTGGGGGTGTCAGGTGTGAACATCCATGAAGATTCCACTACCCAATTGGGTACTCAAGGACATGGCCATGTACATGTACAAATCTTTCAACGATTTCTGTAGAATGCTAGCCTTCATCACATCCAATGGCCTCAAATATCCACGAATACTAGAGACAGGAGACCCGGATCAGATATCTGGCTAAACACTTTTTCTGTTTTCTTCGGGTTTTTTAAAATTATTTTTCTATCGCGGATCACGCGCTTCTTTGAGCTCGTGACCGAGCTATTTATGTTGTATTAAATAGAAAGTCCAAAATCAAGAAAAAAATCATATTAATTTGAAAGGTTTTTGTTAAATGAAAAAGAGTGGAGAAAAGGACTCGACCCACCACACAAAGAAAAAAGCAAAACAATCAATTCCCTAGAAACTAAGGTCTTCTAAAGCAACTAGAGCCGCTCCTGGACTTCCAAGCAAGATATCTAAGATCGTTGAACCCACTCGCTACCCTCATGGCCAGATAAGTGTGTATTTTGGCCTCCCATAAACGGAAAACTCAAAGGGTGATGCAAAAAACTGAAGAACTTTCTTCCAAGATAGTTCATTTCTTGTATATCCAACCGTTGATTTTTTGCAATTCATGCTCGTCGCCTCAAGCGGTAGAAATTGATCACATGGAATAAATTTTGACGGTTAAATCCTATCAATAAAGAACCGGTGAGAAAAGAAATCCGCAAATGTCTGGATAGTGGTATCATATTCCCTATTTCAGATAGTCAATGGGTTAGTCCAATTCATATGGTCCCCAAGAAGTCCGGCATTACGATCATCACGAATAGGGCAAATGAGTTGATCCATGCTCACACCAAACCTAGACGGCGAGTCTGTATTGATTATCGTAAACTCAATGCCGCAACGAGGAAAGACCACTTCTGATTTATCAATAGCATCAATTTTGAATTCCCTGTAGCCATCCTTTTTGGATGCCATGTGATCCCTCTTAGAAATTTTTTCTACAAATCTACTATTTTACATCCAAGTCCTTTATGAATTTATTCCTCAATAGCTCATTGGTATAGTGGTCGTCTATTAAGTGAATTTATTCCAACTCGAAACTTTTTAAGATCTGAAGTCGAATTCGAAACCTTTGTCGACGAGGATTGTCGACGAGGATCGCCTTGAGTTGAGAGGAAAAGGATTAGGACGAAGTCGAGCTTGAGTCGACGTGAATAGCCTTCGCTGAGAATTCGAGTTGCCTTCTTTTGAGAAATCGATTTGTGCTTCTGAGTGGAACTGATTAGGAAATATGGCTAATTACAAAATAGGTTGGGTAAGTTGTAATGGTTTATAACTTGAGGCCCCAAAAAAACCATAATAAAAGGTTTTGGTAAGAAAACTGAAATCTTTCCCAATATCTCAAAATTTCTCCGACATACAGAAATATCGATCGATACGCAGAAATTTTGGCCGATATATTCTCAATTTCGAAAAAAGAAATACTTTTGTAACTTTGTGTCTATTACTCACCAAAACCAAAATTTCGGAGATATATATCGGATTTCAGCCTACATTTTAAAACCTATCATAATTTATTATGGGAAAAATAGAGCTAAGGTATGTCTTAGCTAAGTTACCTAAGTTATGTGAGGGGAGGAATGGTGATGGGTCTTATTGTTTTTTAAGTTGTATCTTATTTTAGTTGGATGAGTCTATCTTCCTTCTTTCACATACCTTAGGTAACTTAATTAAGGCATACCTTAGCTACATAACCTCATATATCATAGAGGCATTTGATCATGCATATGTATACACATGATGCCCTTACATATCCTCTAGTATTAATTATAATTGATATTCTTTTCGAAATCTCTAGGGAAGGGTCATTCCTTGCGATTTTATTGGTGTCATGAAAACCCAGCAGCCTGTCTACTTGAAAGGTATTCATATGACCATGCTGACTATTATTGCTTTTAATTTCAATATGCTGCTTGACAGCCATGGCTGCTTGAAGTACATTTAAACTTGCCATTCATTGCCTTATTTTAACAGGGGAAATTGTGAGCAACCATGATGAGCTCATGTCAAACTTCTTTGCACAGCCTGATGCTCTTGCTTATGGGAAGGTTGGTCTCGTGAATTATGATTGATTCTCTTGTTAAATTTTATCTCATAGTTGAACTTGGTGTTTTCCAGACTCCAGAACAGTTGCTAACAGAGAAAGTCCCGGACCACCTCATCCCTCACAAGGTGATCCCATTTGTTTCTCTTCTTATTATATACTGCCGATTGCTGTAGTTGCATTTCTTATGACAGACACTTCTAAAATTTTCAGACCTTTTCTGGTAATCGACCATCCGTGGGCCTGCTATTGCCCTCTTTAGGTGCTTACAACATTGGACAGGTACGTGCAATATTTCTCACTCAAAATTAGCGGGCCTTTCTATTGTTCTTACTATGCACCCAACTATAGATAATTTTCTCTGCATTTTTAGCTTAATTTATGTTTGAAATTCCTTATTCCCCTCTGCTCTTGGTTGACTGTATAGGGGGACTGTGCACTGTGTCAGGCATAAAGCAGACAGACTAGATTTGTGCAAGGCTCATCTAAATGCATGCTATAATATCTTGCCATGAGAGCTGCTCGAATGAGAAAGAACAAATAAACATGGGCTTGATACATATACATACAACTTGTCTGCTTGCTATGTTTGCCTCTGGAGTATTTTGTAGTCGCTGACAAATTTTATAATGTGGCTAGAAGACCTCCAATACATTATGAGTCACAATGTTGGGAAATTAAGCAGCAGTTTGTTAGAATGAGAGTAGCTGAAATAAGAATTTTAAGATGGATGAGTGACAGAAGTCACAGAACTCTTAAAATATACGATAAAAAAAGGACTATTTGTGTAAGAAATTAGTGGTAGCTCCATAAAGGATAAAACGAGGATGAACCAATTGAGGCGCTTTGGACATGTGCAACTAAGGCAGATAAATGTGCCTGTTACAAAGAGTGACAGAATTGTATTTAATGGAGAAACAAGGGCTAGAGCTAGGCCTCAATAAATATGAATGGAAATGGTTAATAGAAGAAATGAATTCATGCTGCCAGCCCTAAAAGTTTGGGATAAAGGCTTGCTGCTGCTTCTTGTTTACTATATTTGAACTTTGATTGCTTCTCATTGAAATAGGCACTCAGCTTTAGTATTTTAAGTTTCTAATATTTTTTTCAAGAAGTATGTTAAACAGGAAAATAGAGTTGATTCCGCGAGACCTAGGAAAATGCATGTGTAGTGTACTTGAACTCTTTGTTTCATTTGATTACTTTCTTGAAAAATAATATCAGATATAGAAGTTCACATGGTAGATGCAGTAAAATTACTATTACAACATCTGGTCTTCTCCATATGTTGGTAGGAAATTAGGGGAAATTTAAATAGTTAATATATTATTCCTTCACAAACTTGCATCAATTTATGATCCTGCAAAACATTATATAGGTTTTTTCATGTGGTAATTAAAAAACATTATGATTTTTGTATGTGATATACTTTATTATTTAATATTTATTGACAGTAGTGAATTCTTATGTATCCCCACAAACTGATTTATTTCCTAAGTAGAAGTATCTATAATCCGTTGAATGTGATTTGAAAGGATGCCTAACACACTTTCTATAAACACATAAATTAAAATAAAAAATATATTTCAAATTCATTATTTTCGATTTTGCATATTACATCCATTCTTTCCCATATTACTTTTACATGAAGGTTCTGCATATCCATATCACAAAGCATTAACATATGGTTTTAAACATTTTTCAAAATTTATGAACTCGCAATGCATCACTGTGGGGATTCTGAACACATTTCAAAAAAATTTGAACTCATATTGTAAATCCTTATTATTTGAGTTGATTTTCTAAACCAGAGCCTGGAAACATTTGAGCCTTCTAATAATTTGATTTAGCACGGTATGACCGGATTGGTTAAATTGATGCTGGTTAACAATTCTTGAAATCCGAGTTACAGAAAATCTTATGAAAATTTGTCAGAATGAAAGCAAGAAGGGTACTGATTGAAAGTTGCCCCGTATCCCATCAATTCTAGAAAAAAATTCTTCTTAGGATGATGTGGATTTTGCACATAACTTTGTTCTTTATGCATAAATGGAAGGTTACCCCGGTCGCTTGGAGGAATAAATGTGCAGGTTTTGAAAGAGTATAGAATGAATAATAAACAACCCACCGGATTGGCGTGGCTTTGCCATATTGGACGACGAATAGAATATGATAACTACTTCAGTTTCGTACTTGCTGAACTTATATTCAAATATTACTCAAACTAGTTTTGAAAATGCAGCAGCATGCAATCTGCCCTGTTTTTACATAAATCATAGACCCTAGACCCTGAAAACAGGACGATAGAAATGAATTACAAGAGATAAAATTACCATATGTGACGGGGCCATCATTCTTTTATTATGGAATGATGGATAAAACTGAAATTGATTTTATAGTGGAATGGGAGGAACATGTTGGACTGGTTTTACCCAATCTATGACTGAAAGAAGAGTTAAGCTGCAGTGAAATGTCACAGTTGACCCAACTTACTTGGGTCTCATTGTTTCAAATAAGGAAAAAGTTTGATGAAATTGAAATTAATACACTTTGATGTTCTCCTTTACTCCCATGTAAAGGACACTAACCTTGGATCCAAAAAAACTAACATGTCTGAAATGAGAATGTCAAGATGGATTAGTGGCAATACTCCAAAATATAAGATAAGGAGTGAGTGTATTCGTAACAAGTTGTAGGTCGCTCTCATAGAGGATTAAATGAGAGAAAACCAGTTGAGATGATTTGGACATGTGCATCGGACATCAATGAATTCTCTAATTTGAGAAGTGACGAAGCTGTACTTAATGGCTCGGCGTGGATTAGGGTGGATCTAAACGAACATGGATAGTCGGTTAAATAAAACATGGTAATTGTATTAACACAGGAGACAATCCGTAACATAACTAAATGGAAGAAACGGATTCATATAACTACTACAAAAATTTGAGATAAAGGTTTGTGGTGGTGGTGGTTCTTTTACCCCTGTACTAAGAACTGCCTAAATTGGTCAATGACTAGTGGGATGAACATCAATATATTGCAATCTTTTTTTTGTTTTGTTTTCGTGTTTGATCCACTATTGCAATCATTTATGAAACTCAGTCGTTTCATGAAAGTTTGGAATTATAAATAGATAGAGTGGAATGCAAGTGTTCGGTGAAGAATTAGAGAGTTTTAACCATTTCTTGTGCATATTGTTTTTCCCAGTACTCTGCATAAATATATGTCATATATTTTTTTTATAAAGCTTTCTTTCAAAAATGCTGTTGCTTAAAGTTTCTTGCTCCAACTGTCACTTCAAGTTTTTGTGAATCGTGGATTGAACACCCCTCCTGATGCCAATGTCGAATATTTCCCTTATTGTACACAATTGGACTGCATATGGATGTCTGACAGAATTGATATGCCATTATCTTTAGTTTTCGTTTTGTCATGTTTTTTTATGAGAATATATATGCCAATTCTTATTGCTATTAGGCCATTGCTTTTTCACAAGGATTTATCCCCCTTATTTCCATGTGAAGAAATGAATAGCAGAGCATTGTTAATGCATTTATAGAGGAGTAGGGATTGTTGGCAGTGTACATGACGTTGTACTTAAAGATTGGAAAAAAGAAAATAGAAAAGAAAAAGTACTCTGAACACATACAAGTTATATACTTATATCATAATTCTATTCCTATTCGTAGCAGCAAGATTGCAATATCAATGTTTCTTTATTTTTAGCTTCCATGCCACTTTAACTATGACCTCAATTTGTGTCCAGCTTTTAGCGATTTATGAGCACAGAATTGCTGTTGAGGGTTTTGTATGGGGGATCAACTCTTTTGACCAATGGGGCGTGGAGTTGGGAAAGGTTTGTGGAAGCAGAAAAACTCCATTTCATGTTTATGGAAACCCATCCATTCTTTTATCTGACATATATCACGTATAAAAAGTAATCATGTCTGTGATTACAGTCGTTGGCCTCCCAAGTTCGAAAGCAACTGCACCTGTCTCGCACAAAACGGGAGCCTGTTAAGGGCTTTAATTTCAGCACCACAACCTTGCTATCAAGATATCTCGAGGTATGTTTAGATTGTCCTTAATCTAGACTATGTTAAAAGAACTACAAAAAAGAAAATTTATTTAATTTTTTTCTATCCTTGATGTATATATGGTCGACCTTAAAATCCCTTCTACCATACCGCAACTTCGAAGTTGAGGTGGTGTTGAGGGATTTTTATATTTCCACACTCCTCCACAGGTTGAGTGCCTTCTTTATGGGCCCAAAATGTAGGCATTTGCATAAGGATATATTAGTTATGTAGTAGAATGTTTAAATCTATGTGATAGTGGCTCAAAACTTCATCATAACTTCCTTCGGGTGCACAAAAATCTGAAGTTGCAAGGAGGGTCTTGGGATATTATTTTTATTCTAATAGTTCTTGACCCTTGGAATTATAATTGTTTTACCCCTCAAAGTCTATTTCTTTGGTTGCAGGCTGAATCAGGCATCCCAGCTGATTCTTCTACAGTTCTCCCCATAATATAATTCAGCCTGAATCAACCAACTGCTGCAAGGTTTGCCTCGGTTGATTCATTTGCGTAAATATTCCGAGTTTCTGCTGTAACTTTATTTGAGAACAAAATCGACTTTTGTCTCAGCTAGATATGTGTCAGTGATAAATTAAATAAATCTAAATCAACTGTACGAGAGTGAATCTGGTATAGATACTTCAGCTTTGAGGAGGAAGTTTATTTGGAGGCATAGGTTTATTTAAGAGAACCTTTGATAGCCTTGAATAATGTGGCTAGATGTGTGAAAGCGTATTAAATAGATGGCTTCGATGATTTTGCTAGGTTTTCACTTCAGTTTATGAGAATTCAAGTATGGTAAAATCGTCTCTGAGATATGATCTGTTGCTTTGATGTATATATATTGTTCAGTAAGATCTTCAAAGGTGCGATGGGTTTGATGTCTCCATGATTATCATGGAACTTTGGTTTATTGCGGACTCCATTTTGGAGGTAAGACGGTGATCGATATTCTTGTAGACTAATGCATGCATTTTGAAGCTATCAATTGTATGTGGCAACTATGTATATGTCAAGGTTTAGCAATGTCGCTGAAGTCATCGAGATTTCGATTCTGTGCTGTTTGAAGTCCAAACTCCAAGAATAAAAGCTATAGGTTGGTTAAAAAGCACAATGGTGATTTTGCGTTGCGGGACTTCAAACTTTGTATTGTTAATCCTTCAACCTTGCGGATTTTTACAAATAGTGTCGTGTTGCAATCTATATAGTGTTGTGTTTGTGGAAACTGAATGATTCTCACGATCACATAAGACTTGATTTTGGCCGTCATGGCACATGATAGGAACTAAATGATCAATGTCCTCTTCTTCTTTTTGGGCATGGTAGAAATATCCATGAACAAAACATTGACAATAGATGTAAAGTCCGTGAGAGGCAAAAGGCTAAAGTAGGGCAAAAGGCTAATGTATGATAACCATATATTTTATGTATTGCGGATTAATACCATCTACCCAAAATATGAGTCATATTATTCAGTGAATTTGCGAATAATGCGCGAATTTTTGATCTGCCGATTAAACCACAATATATTTTATGTATTGCGGATTAATACCATCTACCCAAAATATGATAGTCCTCGAATTCCTTTCGGAACATTTCCCAGACACCTGCCAAATCTTTTCCAAACACCTGCCGATTTTTTCCGAATAGTTCTCTGAATCCGAATTTTCGATCTCGCCGAATTAATCCCGAATCGCGAATTTGTTACTGTGCAAAAAATTCAATACATTGATGAAAGTTGACTTTTAAAGCATTGTACACTTATTAATGAACAATAGTTTAGTTGGTATGACACTTTCTATTTTGAAGAGAGCGCGGGGTTCGATCCGCGGAAGAGAAAGCGGCCACAACTTAATGTTTTGGGAGCAAATTCATGGGTCCAGACTCTGGGCGTGCAAGTGTTGTGTGCGTGGGGGTCAAGCTTATGGGCCAGTTCAAATGCAGGAAAAAGCATTATATCCTGTTATTTAACTTCGATTTACCGTACATCGTACATCGGTTTTAATTTGAATTTCACATGATTACCATTTGAACAAATGGTATTTAAATGCAACTGACATATAAAGAGTGTGGTATTTATCTGCAATAAATAAAGTATATGGTTTTTATCTGGAAAAAAATTGAAAGTTCAGGGTAATTAGGGTAAAATCAACAATGTAACGTTGATTTTGAAATTCGAATTTAATTGAAACAAAAGAATTAATTGGCACTCAATATGCCACTATCCTTTGCTTCAGCAAAACCGCATTAGAATTTTGCATACAATCAGTTCCAAAATAGATTACTGTATTACTGTAAAATTATGATGATAAACTTAAAATCCCCACTGGTACAAGGACGAGTTAAAACCATGTGGATTAGGTATCAACTGATGCAGCCTTCCAGGGAGGACAAAAACAAACATTTCAAGCTTTTTCATTTTTGTGGATATTTTCATTTCTCGTCTCTGAAATCATATCTATATATAAATAAAAACTTTAGCAGGGAAAATGTTGTCTAGAATTGATCTTTTTTTCCCCTATATTTCTTTTTTATTTACTTATTGCTTGCAAATAAATCAAAAATATCACCCGAAGCTCCTATGCAATGCCTTGCGCCATTATGCTTCTACGTTGACACCTAATATGAAATTCTCTCATAACTAATGGCCATGTATATATAAGCTGAGCAAGCTAATCTCTTGATTAATTGGAAAACAACTGACTACATATATATCAGCTATGCAAGCCATATATCTTGATTAATTGGAAAACAAATAACTATTATTTATGCAAGCTATATTTGGGATAACTTAATTAGACTCAACGGGTCAATATCCATCCCCCCCCCTCTTCAAATGGGCAATAAATTCTCTCCCTCTCCTCCAAGATGTACACTTAAAAGTATTACAAATAACAGTTCCAACAACATGCCCCATTTTGAAAGTTCATATCAAAGGATTACATGTTCCAAAAATAAAACATGCTGCAAATTTACAATATGAGCAGCAGCACACACATTCACACCGAACATGAAATTCTAGATCACCTTCCTGTGTCCTCCAAAGGCCCAAATCTGCCAAAATAACAAAAGGAAATATAAATAAAGCAAAGGATAAAATATTGATTGATGTAACTTTCACTATGGAAAAATCATCAAATACAAAAAAAAGTCGCTGCCTGATTTTTCTTGCTTACATATAAAATTCCATGAAGCCCGATGAAATAAAGTTAAGGGTAAACTTAAGCAGTATGCTGAATATCACACTCCTTTATTTACTTTTGATAGTTGAAAAATTGTTAATCACAAGGGTTGCTGGCTTATAACACATCTGCCTATTGCTTAAGATTTTATGAGGCCTGATTAAATACCGGGGTTTATATTAAGCAAGTGTGACAATTATTGCAGTCTTCTATTTACTTGCGATAGCTGAAATGCCCAACATAAAAGCTTGTTTATCATCAGCCTGATGCGTCAGATTTCATAATGTTTGATGAAATGATGTTACCAAGGTTTATATTACTGATGATTTGATGGGGATGAAGAAGCTTCTCATGTCATTGAATGTTGACAAGACTGAATGTATTGATGAGATGAAGAAGTTGGTCATGTTAACAACAACTTGATTTTTTTTTCTTTTCTTTTTTTCTATTTTGAGATTGAAGGTATGTACACGACCTTTTTTCCGGCTTCAAATTTAGATGGTAGAACTTGGTTGGAGGATTCACTAGAAGCATAGCATAATACATAGCAAATAAAGTGACACTACTGCATTATTAGGCACATTGTGATCAATGCAGAAACACTGAAACTAGACTCCTAACATACCCTCCTGCAAATAATTGATATAGTGGACCCCAAAAGTTTGAGAAAAGAAGCATGTTACCATTGTCATACAGTTCCTAAGGAGCAAGATGCTGCATCTCCTAAAGAGTAAGATACTGAACCTGATATGCTTGCAAGAATCTATCTTTGCTCGAAATATTTCAAAACTGTCCTAATAGTTATGTAAATGAGCGTAACGTATGTAATTTGCTTAATTGACGAACTAACCTTGAGGTTCTTGTCCCAGCTTCCTGTGCACAGGGCACTACCGTCCGCCGAAAGACCTAGGCAACTTATTCTGCCTTCATGTGAGTTTTGAAGGGATCCCAAGTTCAAAACAACCTGAGAAAACAGGATCAGTTTCATTCAAGGCACTTCAAAGGAAAATAATGCACTCTCGCAAGTGTGCGCAAGATGATAATACTATCAGAAAAATGAAAACAAAACCTGTGCACACACGTGCACACAGAGAGTACATTCTAGGGGGTTAGATATTAAATATAACCTCAATGTACAACTAATGTAACGAGACTCATGCAACAACCAACACCTACATTGATCTCAGTACAAGAAGTTAATTACAAGCATTAAAACATATTTCCAATTGAAGTACAAACAACATTTTCAAATTATGATTCGATGTCTTGTCAATTTCAATTTTTAAAAAAAATGCAGATTTACACTTGGGTACTTTCCATTACTTCAAAATTTCACTTGCTGAGATATCAACAGAATCAAGTATCCGAGTAGATGCCTTGAGACAAATCAGTAAAAGCCCTTGCATGGAAGTCCCAAGACAAAGAGCTGTCGCTGTAACATATTGACAAACGAGATGTCCCGTGTCTTAACTGCAGACTCACCACTATACAGCAGCTGTTGCTATTAAAGAACACAAATCCCCTAAGCTTAGCTTGCAGTAATGAAGCAAAGTGGTCTAGGAAAATGGCATATCTTCATTGATATCTGAGGGGTTCAATTAATTAGAAGAACTGGAGGCAGGATAAGGAAGATTGAGAAAGCATCGACTTCTTGGTGTTCTACTCTTGAGTCAACCATACTATTTTGTTATGGTCATCTAGCTCCTCATTCAAACAGATGAAATAGTAATGTGTAGCCTCCTTCCATTCTATCCCCACCCCCACCCCACCCCCACCCCACCCCACCCCAACCCAAACACCCAACAAACAAAAAATAATTTAATAAACAAATCAGCAGGGGGAAAATTTAAAAGAAACATGATCCAACACTCATTGGTGACTCAAATTATTTCAGAAGAAAAAACAAAGTAGTACACACCTCGGCCATTAAAGTGTCCCACACATAGCAGTCACCATTGGAATATCCAGCAAAGAGGAGTCTGCCTGATATAGAGAAAGCAATAGAAGTGACTATGGGGGCATCATTGTCATCATTCCTATGCTGCTGCTGACTGTAAATTTGAAGCCGATGCCCTGTCCTCATGTCAAATAGCCTGCATGTACCATCATCAGAGCCAGTCCCAAATCTCTGCCCATCAGGAAAGAACTTGACAGTGTTGACATCCCCCTCATGACCATGATATGTCCGAACAGCTCGACTTGCTATTCGTACATCCCATAGCCGTGCAGTTGCATCACAGGAACCAGAGACAAACATGTTCGAATTTGAGTTGTTGATCGAGACACTGAAAAAAAAACCAATAAATGGCTTTAAAAAATACTCATATTTATTTGCCATCACTGTCTTCAGATCATAATACGTTTTGGCGGTGCAAGCAGGATTTTTAACCCCGACATATTGCTTAAAAGATAAAGTTCACCAATATGATATAGGGGTATTCACACACATAATAAAACAAATATGGTAGAGTATGATGTATTTTGAACTTCTGAACCCATCAACTTAAAGGTCATAATGTTCTGTCACAGAAAAACCACTCATTTTGCAACCAATAGATGTACAATTTTATAAAGTTTATATTTCATATTATCTTTCATCCATGATATTTTTTATCACGACTAACGGTGTGGAACATGCATTGGGATGGCCCACAGTTATTTGATAGGCGGGAACGACTTTAGGCTTGTTTTCGGAGTACAATAAAGGCTTGCCATATGTGTGCAAATTCATATGATAAAGTAACTCGCTTTGGTTTTTTATGACGAGCTTGGCTGTAGAACATCCCCACTCATTAAACCAAAATGGATGAACTTAAAGGAAGTATTTAAATGGTCATGGCCAAAATAAGGTTTTTAGGGAATCAGATAATACATTATGTATCTGCTTAATCTTTGGGCTACTTATTCTCTGTACTAGAGAATTTCTTATCATGTGCAATCTCTAGTCATATAGTACTTGTGGTGAAGCATGTGCCAAGAAGAATAAATGCTATCAAAGGTTATTGGCATGATGAAAGAAAAATAATTAATCTAATATAAAAGCACACCAACAGTTAAATCTGCTTTACGTGTTGAGTAAATGTGCCCATGATTGTAGCCATGCTGTGGATGGTTTCAAATAACATGCATATCGAAGTGAATGACTATAGAACATAAAATCGTACCCCCAAAAAAAAGCACAAGAGCCATCCAAAGATAACCCATATCGCAAATCTTAAAAACAGTGCTCATGCGACAAACTAGAGACATGCTCAAAAAGTTAAAACCAACATAACGACCTAAAACCAACGAATGCAGGTCGGCCGTAGATGATGGAGAAAAAAATAGGTTTATGTACTGCGTCATCTTTAAGATTCTATCCCACAAACAGATGTGAATTGAAGACCGCTCATTAGACTGTGGAACTTAAGTTTCAAGTGAGTTGACTAACATGATGGTTTTGAATAGTATAAAGATAACAAATAAAATAATGCTATGAAACAACTTCATAACAAAACATAAGAAAAACAAAGGACCTCAAAGTCCAAATGTTAAGCTATAAATTGTAGATAAACATTGCTTAACGAGAAACACAACAAAGATCTGTGAAAACCTTTGCACATCAGCCGTGTGTCCTGATGGGAATTCACCTCCAAAAACTGAGATCCTCTGGCCCGTGGTAACATCCCACAAACCACATGTCTGATCACCCGAGCTGGTGATAAGGCGACTATCTTGATCTGGGACATATTGACATGAAGATACATAGCCTTTGTGCCCGGTCAGTACTCTCGATGTTGGTATATTGCCATCTCTGTCGGCTTGAGAATTAAGATTGAAAATAGAGCATGCGCTATCAAGGCCACCACAAGCAACGGATTGACCATTCAGAGAAAAAGCACAAGTCATGACCCATGCACATGGAAGCTTTATCACATGTATCTTCTGGCTAGTTAAAGCATTCCATACTATTAACCTCCCATCCTGAGAAGCGCTCACTATCCGATTCCTTTCAGGAGTCCAATCTAGTGAATACACCTGAAAGATCCATATAATGATATGAGTGAGATTTAAGACGGCGTCTTAGGACTCTTAGTCTCTTACTAATATTGAATCTCTATACCACAAGCCTCATACAAATTCATTTACTAGAGCAGATAATGCCTAAAACAAAGCATTTGAAGACATGATAATATGGTATGTATAAGCGAATTGAACTTTCTTTCTCACAAAATTCAGTATACAGAGAGGGTCTTTTTTATAGCCTTGTTACATAAGTATAGGAAGATATGAGGAAAACAATAAAATAAGAAAGTTACAAACAGATTCTGTTACAAACAGATTCTAACAGATTTTGTTACAAACAGATTCTAACTAATCTGAGAAATATCTTACTGTTGACTATTTCCAACACTCCCCCTCAAGTTGGTGCGTAGATGTCCATCATGCCCAACTTGTTTATGAATCCCTCGAATATTGTTTTGAATAGTCCCTTTGTAAAGATATCTGCAGTTTGTTCTTTTGTCGGAATGTAGGGGATACAGATAGTACCGGTATCCAGTTTTTCCTTAATGAAGTGGCGGTCGACTTCAATATGCTTCGTTCTGTCATGTTGTACGGGGTTGTGTGCTATGCTGATGGCAGCTTTGTTGTCGCAGTATAGTTTTAGTGGCCGAGTTATAGGCTGCTTTATTTCATGTAGTACCCGTTGAACCCACAGAACTTCACAAATACCGTTGGCCATGGCTCGAAATTCTGCCTCCGCACTACTCCTTGCCACGACACTTTGTTTCTTGCTCCGCCATGTAACTAGATTGCCCCACACGTACGTACAATACCCTGAAGTTGACTTCCTGTCTACGATGGAACATGCCCAATCCGCGTCAGTGAATACTTCGACGCTGTGAGTCTCACCTTTTTTGAAGAATAAACCTCTTCCTGATGCGCCCTTTAAATACTTCAAAACTCTATATGCTGCATCAAGGTGCTCTTTTTGAGGTGAGTGCATAAATTGGCTTATCATACTCACTGCAAAGGTGATATCGGGACGTGTGTGTGAGAGATAGATCAATTTTCCCACTAACTTCCGGTATTGTGGAATGTCGACTGACGGGCTCTGTGTAAATTCTCCGAGCTTTTTATTCGGATCTATCGGTGTCTCCGCAGGTTTGCAGTTTGTCATCCCTATTTCTTTGAGAAGATCGAGAACATACTTCCGTTGAGACACGACAATGCCTTTTTTACTTCAAGCAATTTCCATACCTAAGAAATACCTTCAATTCTCCCAAGTCTTTTACTTCGAACTCCTTGGAGAGACTTCCTTTTAACTGGTTGACCTCTTCCTCGTCATCTCCTGTAACAATGATGTCATCAACGTAAACAATTAGTATTTCCAGCCATTTTTCCTCAATCAAAAGAAACCTCGGTTCCTTTTTTTCCAGCCATAATGTCCTCCATCACAAAGACTGAAGTATCCTCCGTGTATCAACCAACATATAGGTCCGGAACTTAAGGGGATCGGAACACCAACCAAAGTCCTTTACAAAAACAGGCTTTGCAGATCGAGTCTGATGGTTCTCAGAAGTCAAGAATCAACTCAGGATCGCCTCCATTCATAAAGGAACAACAAGAGCACATGTACAAGTTCTTTAACTCCACCGCAGACCCGTCAACACAACCCTCCTGTTCTTTAGCCCAAATCGGTAACAATCACCCTATCTCTTTTTTCATGTATCAATCAACTTCCTTGGATTCTTGACTCTGGAGTAACTGATCACATGACCAGTTGCTTCACATTATTTTCAACTTACACACCCTATGCAGGAAACAAAAGGGTCAAAATTGCAGATGGTTCGTATTCTGCCATAGCCGGCTAAGGAACCATCACAATCTTTCCTTCCTTAACCTTTCTTAATGTTTTACATGTTCCAAAACTTTCCTGCAATCTGATTTCCATTATAAAGCTAACTCAAGACCTTAAGTGTCAAGTTAAATTCATGTCCTCTCATTGTGAAATTCAGGTTCTGGACTCGGAGACGATGATTGGCAATGCTAGGACCAGTGGAGGTCTCTACTTGCTTGAAGAAGGATCGCATCTCAATAAGTCTGCATCTAGTTTGGGTTCTCAGTCCATATTTGTTTCTCATGACAATGAATTAATTATGTTACATTTTCGTCTAGGTCATCCTAGTTTCCATTATATGCAGTATTTGTTTCCAAAATTGTTTCTGAATAAAAATCCTTCTCAATTTCAATGTGAAGTATGTGCTTTTGCCAAACACAAAAGGGCAATTTATCCACCTCGACCCTATAAACCGTCAGCACCGTTTGCCTTAATCCATAGTGACATTTGGGGACCATCCCGCGTTTTATTTGGCTTCGGAAAAAATGGTTTATTTCGTTTATTGATGATCATACTAGAGTCATTTGGGTGTTTTTGCTAAAGAAGAAATCAGAAGTTGAACAAGTTTTCAAAATCTTTTATGCCATGGTTGAAACACAGTCTAACACAAAAATTCAGAATTTTCGAAGTGACAATAGACGAGAATTTTTTAACGAAACCTTAGGATATTTTTTTGCAAAGAAAGGTATCATTCACCAAAGTTCTTGCATTAACACACCGCAACAAAACGGTGTGGCTGAAAGAAAAAATAAATACATTCTTGAAATTGCTAGGGCATTATTATTCACCAACCATGTTCCAAAAATATTATGAAATGAAGCAATTTTAACAGCAACCTATCTTATTAATAGAATGCCCTCGAAAATTCTCAATTTTAAAAAACCTGTTGCCTTGTTATAATCCCTTTACCCTCAAAGCCGCCTTGCAATCTCGAATCTGCCTTTGAAAATTTTTGGTTGTACCGTGTTTGTTCACGATCACAACCCCACTAGGGGCAAACTTGATCCAAAATCGAAAAAATGTGTTTTCATTGGCTACGCCACGAATCAAAGAAGGTATAAATGCTCTGATACCATATAAGCGAATTGAACTTTCTTTCTCACAAAATTCAGTATACAGAGAGGCTCTTTTTATAGCCTTGTTACACAAGTATAGGAAGATATGAGGAAAACAATAAAATAAGGAAGTTACAAACAGATTCTGTTACAAACAGATTCTGTTACAAACAAATTCTAACAGATTTTGTTACAAACAGATTCTAACTAATCTGAGAAATATCTTACTGTTGACTATTTCCAACAGTTTGGATTCTGCTTATACAAGGAAACAATACATATATAGCATGGCACTGGATGTGGGACACAAAACCTATGAAACCTGGGACAAAGATGTGCATAGACACAACAATGAAACAGGGTAAAATGAGCACCAAGTACAGTAATACAAAACAGTCCAAAACTACTAGACCATGACATTGCAAGGACACATATACAAATATGTAGCACAGAGCTTAGGTAGAAAAAAATGAGTGTCAGGTCTGAAAAGTCGTTATGACTTTGGAATTACACACTTGTTACTCAACTAGAGGTTAAATTCATGAAATCTAGAAGACTAGGTTAAGCATCACAAGATGAAAGGGAAGAAATTAAATACAGAGTTGAGTTGGAGGAAGCGCCCACTGAGGTTCCAGCCAGGGGTTACAGATGTTAACAAAATGAGATACCGGAGGCCTTTTTAGTCAAGTACATGCATAAGAGGTTCCTAAAGTCTAATTAATTTTAGAAAAAGAATTCACACCTTTTGACTAGGTTTGCATATTGTCTCCGAAAGAAGCATGTATAATAATCTTCAAAAGAAAAGAGTTACACCATAATTCTAATGTGATATATATTAGAATCAATAAAATTCTTGTCTAATCTACTGTAATCAAAGCTCAATTTCACAAGAATCTTAGCTACATTAGAACATCACTTGTGTTTTAAATTTAATATAGTCAACTAAGACCATATAGTACCATTCTTTAAGATAAGAAAAACCTATAAACAAACTATAAAACGTGTAGATACCGCTTACATTTCTTTTAAATCGAAGAATTTCACGACTATTCCATTCACCAAAAAGTCAATCTAGACACTGCCACAGGATAATTGCTTTTTGATACTTCGAATAAAAGAATAATTTGAAGGACTTTCATCAAGCATGACAACTTCCATCGACATATAAGTAGCTTGTGATATGCTATTGACCAGGGTACGAAAACTAGGGATTAGATCGATATCTGATAGTCATTTTTAGGATAGGTATCAGTTGTCTCGGATCGAAGAAATCGGTTCATTTTATATCGATCGATTACATGAATATTTATAAATCATAAAATAAATTTGAAATGTTTTTGACATTTTTCCGATAAATATGATATGTAACTTTGTTTGAATTTTATTCTATATTTTGCAAGAGTTCATGCTCTTTGGCTTTTTATTTTTGTTATTAATAAACATAAGATATTTCATATTTTGCTTAAAAGGACAGATTTTGGTAATTTTTCTTTGTAGCGTATCTTTAAATTGAATCTCATTGGCCCCTCACCCCACCAATATTGATCAGAAATGACTTGACTCGGCCGATTCAGTCCAACTCGGACGGAGTTAGGCCGATTCCGTGAAAATCTTGCTAAGTTATGCCTACATAGGCTAATCTCAAATTTCATAAGGTATCCCTACCTTCAAAACTCGATTCGATCCGATCGATCCGAATCAGGATAGGTCGTGTCTTAAACCTTACTATTGGCAATATGGAGATATCATTTGGAGTTCAATAGCAAAATACAAACATTTCTTTATTTTAAAAGACAAATAGATATTTGACTAGAAATAGACATTAATTATTTCTATACTTCTAGCATTATAATTTCAACCCAACAATCCTAATGGAATTACATTTTTTCTAATCTATAATTCTAGGCTTGTCGAGAATATTGGATTCAGCTAGATCTTTTGCATTCCTTTATTTATCTAATATCCGTCCTAGATAAATTACTATGAATACTTGCTTCTATTACAAACCACTGTAATGAAAAGTTAAAAGCTTGTTTAAGAGCATATCTAACGGTAGGTTTTAGCAAAATTCCAATAATATTTTGTGACCCAAACATAATACCACTGGAATGTGTTGCAAATTCTCAGGTTGCACTCATGGGCTTGTGAGATATCAATTCAAACTTAAAAAATTAAAATCAGCTTCACCTTTTACTCACCATATTTAGCTTTTTGGTCTATCCAAAAGTCTCAAACTTGTTCACAATTTTTACGATAGACTTGGAAAAAAGGTGGCATTTCTCTAACAATTAAGCATTCACATTTTTTGGAAGCACAAATCACCTACCAATCTACATAATCTTGTGTGCATACGGATGAATGATGGAGCCTAATTTTAAGTAAACATAACTCATTAGGTCAATTTGAAAATTGTGTCGCACATTTATTAAATATTGCTTACGAGGGTCATGTTCTAATAATTTAGCCAAGCTCAACAACCACCCCTACTCAGGTTCAGTGTCATCCAATAAAAATTACTGGTTATGTCTAAATGAATAGAGTAATACATATGGTATTAGCATTTCCACATATATATTGTTGATTTATAAATGATATTTGACAGTCAACCATATTAAGATCATTTTAACTTAATAGCTAATGCCCTAAGTCAATCTCACATTCTGATTTTGATTTCATAAATTTCCAAGAAAGGACAGGGACATAATTCTAGATTCTTCTTTCATTTTGGAGTTATAAAAGTTAAACATGGGTAGGACGCATTCCAACTTTCCTAAACAAAAAGTGCTAGTCACTTCTCCACTTCAATTGGTGGCATGCCTTTATATGTCGCTTTCTTGTCACCATTGCCATTCCTTATCAACTTGTTCATTTCCTTAGGGTGTTTCAATTATTAGGACTTTTATGTTCTTTATTTTCTTTTTAAATGAAATTACGTTACATTATATAAATGAGTGCTGCTGAAGTAAGAAATGTCAAGATGAATGAATGATAATATTATGAAAGATAGGATAACAAAACGAGTATATTTGTATCAAGTTGGAGGTAGCTCTCACTAAGGATAAAATATGATAATCGATCGAGATAGTCTCGACATGTGCAACGAACTAATATGACAGTTAGAAGAAAGATGGTAGAAATGAAAACTAGAAAGAGGCCTTAACGAACATGGATGAAAGCAGTCAAAAAATGTCAACTATCAATTTAATCAAGATGTGCAGAATGAATGAGACAACTGATGTAGATGCCAACAAACGTAAGAGAAGAAATCTTTTCTATTATAATAATATTTATTTTACATGTTCTTTGTCAACATAGGCATACCAAAACAGTCAAACCCAAACCCAACAAAATGTTTTGGTATGGACTTGAAGGTGGAAATCAAACATCCAAAAACCCTTAGCATATTATATATCAAATTACAATTATACTTCAATTCGGCAAATAGTATATGAAATTGAATTACCAATTATGTAACATCATCGGTAATGATGCCAGATGTCTCACAATAGTCACGTATAAGTAAATAGGTTTAAAGAATAATATGGAATTGTAACCTTAATAGGCCTGACATGCGTACACAACTATAACTCATAATTATATTTCAAAGGTGTACATAAGCATACATTTTATAAAATCACTTTACCAAACTGGGTAACCATTTACTTGGTAACATTCTAAATAAAAGCCTCTATATAAATATGTCAAACATTATATATATATATATATATATATATATATCAACATGGTTTAATTTTCATGCCATGTAGTGTTTTGGTGTCTTATGAGCAAGGTTGTATAATCTATATTTGGTATTCGTTCGGTTTGCCACGGATAAAGGATAACTGGATTACTTGGCGGTTATTCGGTTTATCCAGATTATTCGGCCATTATTATTTTTAATATAAATATTAAGTATAGTTTACAATATATACAATATATTTATATATATAATTATACACATATATACACATTAATAGACACCTAATATGTCCGTGGCCTAATGTAATGGTAGGCGTCCGCATAAATTCGAAAAATTATGGGAATGAATTTTGATTGAGATTCCCCGCCAATCGTCGGAATTTCGTTGAGGTCGAAGGTTGAACATGAAATTTGGGAAATTTTAAAATTAGGATATCGAGGATGAGGGAGGACAGGAGAGCGTGCGAGGATGATGGAGTGAGCGAGGACGACGACACAAGGACAAGGGAGGAAGTCACGGGGTCAGGTCGTAGGGAGAAGAATCACAGGAAGGAGAAGTCGCTATTTGCAAAATGGGAGTATTGGGGATTTTTTAAATTAAAATGATGGGCTTGGACCGAACCGGTTTTTTATTTTTTGTATTCTTCGAACCTACTACGACCGGTTAACTGTTATCCGGCTGGATATCTTGTTTACTTGGCAGAAATTTGTTTTGACCGCATATTAGACTGGATAATGTGTTGCCCGTTCATTTTGGGACCGGATCCGGATATCCGGCCCTCCAAATTTTAGAACCTTGCTTATGACTGCCAAGTATTGTATAAGGCATGCCCGTGGTTTTAATTTCTGGTGCTCACATAACAGTCTCATGAAGAACAACTAATTCTCAAAAGCAACATATTCCAAAGAGAACTTTGATTACTGATCCTTTTCCCACCTCTATATAACTCACATCCTCCCTAATGGGAGAAATAGCGTCAAAGTTAAAGATAATTTATAAACTATTCACTCTTAACTCTTTTTCTTCTAACAGGCTTAACCTCCATTACATCTCCTTCTAGCATTAGGATGAAATGGCTATGCAGCATAGGTTATATAGAACGACATATGTAAGACAGTTAATTTTGTCCAATGTCCATCCAAAGCAAAAGGTTTAAGTTTGCTCCACAGTAACCTTGAATTTCCTCTCCTCTTTTACTCGCAATCACACTCATGTTTACTGATCCAACCAAGGACCTCTCAGTTGGTTACTTTCCTAGGAAATGATTGGTGAAGAAGAAATTCATGTAAAATCTTAAAGGAAAGTTGATGGTTCCAAACAACAAATCTTTACCTAAAGGTCAGAATTATTTGATATCATACTAGGCCGAATCAAACTTCCAATATTCTCCTAATGAAAACTTCAAGGAAAGTGTATCTTATTCATTAGGATGCCTACATTGATTTGTGTGGATTGTGCTTTAAAAACCGGCATATTAAAAAGTAAGCTAAACCTCTTAAGAGTGTTGCAGCGAACCAACATAGTACATGATGTACATAGTTACTTCTTCTTTCATGCACTCTAGAAGCAGTGAGATAGCATGTTACATTAATTTTTCCAAAACAAAATACCCTCTTAGATGACATTTAAGAGTTTCTATATATAAATTCGATGGTTTGATTTGATCAGGCACAACATTAAGGTAGAGCCACACGAGAAGTTAACAGTTGCTTTAAACCAAGGTATTCGTAAAACTGATGGACAACTCCTAAAGGAAGTTATAGTAGTTCAGGGGTTCCAAGATCCTAGTTATCCAAACAAACCATGGACTGAATTTACCATAACTGTTTCGAATTTCCCTTTGATCCCTCGTTAATTCTTCTCCTTCTCCATTTCACTTTTAGTAAGAACCGAAAATCAGCAATATTTCAAAATTAAGCAAGCGGAAAACTAAAAGAAGTCACAAAATTTTCAACTTTGCAAACGATGAGCAAAATCATGGGCGTAACATAACAAACTACAAGAAAACAGACAACTCACCTTCCCACTATGACCCTGAAGAATCCTGCAGCATACCAGATCTGTGGAATTGAAGTTAACAGCAGTCTTCCCGTGGCTCATCGCATAAGTAGCCACTGCAATTTTACATCAAAATAGACAAATCTGAGCCCCAAAAACATGAAGAGAGAAAGGGAATGAAAGGAGTAGATAATTCACCATCGGTGTCAAGGAGAAGCTGCCTCCTTTGCCTTAGCTGCTCCCTCAGACCATTCACTGTCTCCGTAGCGGCCACGTGCCGATCTCTCAGCTCCGCAACCGACATCCCTAAACCCTAGCTCTAATCGAAGAACAACGAGTAGATTGGCGCATTAGAATCTCGCTCCAGGACCGGATCCAATGTCTAATTCTTCGTTCCAGTGAGAAAATTGGGGAAGAATTAGGGTTAGGGCTTTGATTTTGGGGATGATCTCAAGAAAGAAAATGGGAGGAAAATGGCGAAGACAGGAGTGAGTGAGGGATTAATTGCTGAAGGCGGACCGCGTATCTGGAGAGCCGCGGGGCTCGTCATAAGAGACTGCTGGTCCTGCTGGTCCTGCTGGTACTGGAGCGCCCGTTGGCCGCGGGCCCACCGTACGGAATTTTTCTGTGGCTAAGCTGCACCTAAGGGGCTGTTTGGTTGCAGGATTATGGAATTTGGATTCCAAAAATAGTACGGTTGAAATTTCTGGATTTGGTAATTTGTTGTTTGGTTGGTTTTGGATTTGTAGATCTGGATTTGTAGATCCTTGTAATCTTTGTTTGGTTGTTGGAAAAAAAATAGGATTTGGATTTGAGGATTTTAGAGAGAGATAGAGAGAGAGAGGATTGTTAAATAAATAAAGTGCATGGGCCCCATCTAAAAGTACAATGAATAGTGCCAAATCCTTGAGAATCCATGAAAATTTTTAGGATTCATGAATCCTTCTTTTGTGGTGGGCCCTCCATATAAAACAAAGGAATCCTAGAAATCCTAATCCTGCAACCAAACACAAAATTGTGGAATCCTAGGATTCCACAATCCAAAATCCTAATCCAAACCCATAATCCTGCAACCAAACAGGCCCTAAGGGGCTGTTTGGTTGCAGGATTATGGAATTTGGATTCCAAAAATAGTACGGTTGAAATTTCTGGATTTGGTAATTTGTTGTTTGGTTGGTTTTGGATTCCTAGTATTGGATTTGTAGATCCTTGTAATCTTTGTTTGGTTGTTGGAAAAAAATGGGATTTGGATTTGAGAATTTTAGAGAGAGATAGAGAGAGAGAGGATTGTTAAATAAATAAAGTACATGGGCCCCATCTAAAAGTACATTGAATAGTGCCAAATATTTGAGAATTCTTGAAAATTTTTAGGATTCATGAATACTTCTTTTGTGGTGGGCCCCCCATACAAAACAAAAGAATCCTAGAAATCCTAATCTTGCAACCAAACACAAAATTGTGGAATCCTGGGATTCCACAATCCAAAATCCAAATCCAAACTCATAATCCTGCAACCAAACAGGTCCTAATTACCCTGAACTTTCAATTTTTTTCAGGATTAAAACTGTATACTTTATTTATTGCAGATAAATACCACACTCTTTCTATGTCGCTTGCATTTAAATACCATTTGTTCAAATGGTAATTGCTTTTTCATGCTTTTGAACTGGCCCATAAGCCTGACCCCCACACAGTCACACAACACTTGCACGCCCAGAGTCTAGACCCACGAATTTGCTCCCAAAACATTAAATTGTGTCCACTTTCTCTTCCGTGAATCGAATCCCGCGCTCTCTCCAAAATAGAAAGTGTCATACCAACTGAACTATTGCTCATTGATAAGGGTACGGTACTTTAAAAATCAACTTTCATCAATGTATTGAATTTTTTGCACAGTAACAAATTCGCGATTCGGGATTAATTCGGCGAGATCGAAAATTCGGATTCAGAGAACTATTCGGAAAAAATCGGTAGGTGTTCGGAAAAGATTTGGCTAATGATTCTGACCGTGGAAATGAGGAAGCGGTAAATGTAGGTCAGTGGTGCATGCTCCCACAACTCTTGTGGCGCGGCGGAAGCGATGAACAAAAATTTCTTAGCATGCAACACGCACTTAACCGAAGATCTTGTCTAAACCACAACTAGTAAACCCCAACTAGAGATCTTATCTACTATGTTAGGGATTTTACCTTGATGATACGGTCCTTCGGGTCTTCTCTTTGATGCAACTCCTTTGCTCCTTTCTCCTCTTTTGTGGAATCCTCGGCTCCTTTCTTCTCTTTTGTGGACTCCTCGGCTCCTTTCTTCGCCGGAAGGGCACCACATCGCCTACGTCTTTTACGGGCTCCCACCTCAATACCGAGGCAACTCGGGCGCGAAGTTGGCTAGCCGACGCGCCCAAGATTTGATGTAGAATGTGTATTTGATTAACTTGAAGTCCTAAGCTTTTGATTCACATCTCATGTGAGGGTTAAAGCTAGGAAGAATGATCACCATCATTTTTCTTTCTCTCTTCTTATGAACTTGTTATGATACACTTATCATAATTTTGTTAAGAAATTGAATGCCTTGATTTCACATCTCATGTGAAGGTATTTATAAGAAGAAATGGAGGAGAGAATAATTTCATTTATAATTAAAAAGTTTAAGCATGATAGAAAAAAGAAAGAAAAGAATTTAGCACTAATTAAAGCATGCATTATGAAAGAAGTATCATGCTTAATTAGTACATCCACTTCTATCATGCTTATACTTTTCAATTTACACCTCACTAATTTATTTTCATAAAATAAATGATGTCATAATTATGTCATTATGAGGTGGCATCTTCTAGAAGGTATTTTGTAACAATTACAAAAATACCCCTCCTCCGTATACCGTATACCGTATACTGTATATCCGTATCCGAATTCCGAAAAATAAGAATACCATTAATCCAATAATATAATACTGGTATTCGTCCAGTATTATTCTTTCGATTATTATTCCTGTAACAATTACTGAACATAATCGAAAACCTGCCGCAACACTTTACGGCTGCCGTAACAACTTACGGTTTTCTACATCTTTTCGCCCGAAAACTTGAGTAACTAAATGTGGGGGACTTTAAAGACTCGTCAACACCTTAGTTGTGGATTTAACCACTAGCACGTTAGAGGTATAAGCCAATACATAACGGGCTACCAGGTATTGACTAAAAGGTGGCCGACGAGAGAACTCATCACAACCCTTACGAGCCTGTAAGCAACACTTACCGTACAGTCCGGTCTCTTCGTCTGATACGTCGCATATTCAGTCTAGGGGTGGTAAATGTCAGACCCCAGTAACTTTATAAGTCATGTTGATTTATGGCTCATAACCGGTCGAGGAACTACTGATAACACTTATCAGTAAACCTCGAGAACCCTGGCCAGGGATTTAGGTGTTATAGCCGATCAAACATAGCGCGACATCAACTCCCCATACCGGGAGAGACGAAACCCCTCCTATCGCTCACTGTCTCCATATGATTCGGGACTGTACCCAAAATCCACCTGTTTGCACGACTCAGTAGAGCCGTGGTAGGGAGGAAATCAAAGCACAGTGGGAACCACACAAGACTCTATGACGATCTTGGGTCTACAGACTAACCTGTACAAGTGTCACCAGAGAACTGCTATCTGACAATAGGTATATATACCATCTAGGAGTTCTCGGCGAGTCCGTTCAGTGTACCCAGTCTCCACTGAGCACCCGTACACCATCCTTGATGTCAAACACCGATGGATATGGGATCATCCATCGCCCATCATATGGGTCAAGATGCGTATACGCTAGTCTACTCTGGTGTATCGATGCCCTGTCTCGACACACCCTCGACTAGGAACAGTTATAGGATGTACTCATAGACTACTGTGGCCCCACTAGTATGATCTCATCATAGTCCCAGTAGTCGAGTACAAATCCTAAGGGCTTTATCAACATGTAACAAAAGAGACAATCGGAGTACATGTTTAGATAAAGTACAACCAGATAGCATACTATCATGTCGAGCAAGAAAGTCCTCCCTATATATGTCCAAGCATCCACTACAATATACATCGTATGTACAGTAATGGCCTCTAGGGCACACATATAACTAACAATCTCCCACTTGCACTAGGGCCATCTGTTGTGGTATCACATACCAGACAATCAGTTGTGGTTTAAGTATCTCATACTCAACCATCCCATAAAAGTCTCTACTGGGAAAAAGCCGTAGTGAGTGGATCCGCTCTTGTTGTCCTCTGTATCTACTCTCCATACCTCGATCTCCCTGGAGATCAACCATCTCTATGATCAGGTGATGCTGCCTAAGAATTATATCTGGATTTCATATGGGACGGTAGTTCCTTGGCTATAGCCACAACTCCACTGTCACACAATGGTAGGAACGAAATTCATCTTATGAACTTTTATATATATATCCAGATTTTATCTTTGGTAGCATCTTTAGTAATGACGTATCTTGCCTTTCTTGTATGTCACGGTATCTAGCTTGGAACTCTTCCAACATACCGTCCCTTTACTTAGGGTAAAGACAATACCTGCGCCTGACATTCAGTCGTCTTTATCACCCTGGAACCTTTCCAGTGATTCTCCCCTGGATCGATTGATACTATCTCACTACATCTAGTGAGTATCCTAACATCCATTTAGATCTATCTCATAGATCAAAAACTCAGGATTTAGGAGGTATCATTTTGATCTTATATGGAGAATCTTATGATAAGCGGAGATTGACCGAGTGTATCATAGGAAACTCTTCCCTATAAGAGTATGTCATCCACGTACTCTACGAGGATTACCATCATACTCCATACCACGAGGTTCAACCATTTTGATGAAGTCAAACTCTTTGACTACCACATCAAAATTCCGCTGTGATTCTCCCCAGGATCAATTGATACTATCTCACTTCAACTAGTGAGTATCCTAATATCCATTTAGATCTATCTCATAGATCCAAAACCCTGGATTTAGGAGGTATCACCTTTGATCCTATATGGAGAATCTTTATAAGAGGAGATTAACTGAGCGTAGCATAGGAAACTCCTTCCCCATCAAGAGTATTTCATCCACGTACTCTACGAGGATCACCACCATACTCCCTACTACCTTTTATGTATATACAAGGTTCATCTATTTATTTTGATGAAGTCAAACTCTTTGACTACCACATCAAAAACAGATGTTCCAACTCCGCGATGCCTGTTTTATCACATAAAACATCTTGCACACTTTTCCGCTGCTCCCACTGTCTACGAAGCCTTCTGGCTGTGTACTTATAGACGCTCTCTTTTCTAAAACTTCTTTTAGAAAAGCAGTCATGACACCCAACCACCAGATATCGCAGTCAAGGTATGTAGCAGTGGCAAGTAGGATCTGGATGGACTTAAGCATAGCTTTGAAAGTCTCAACTTTTCCATGTACACCAAGTAATCTTCTCAAGATATACTTGCTTCTGATGGGGTTTTAACCCTTCAGATAAAGCAACCAAAGTCCATACTTTGTTGGTGTATAAGGATTCCATCTCAGATCGCTAATCATCCAGCCATTCTTACAGAGTCCCACTCCTGATGGCCTGCTCGAAACTAGTTAGGTCATACCATTTTAGTCAGGCAACAACCCCATCCCATAGGGTCACCGTGGCACCAAAAGGTCCCTCAGCAGCTATTTTCTACGCATGCCCCCTTGCGAGGACTACAACCCGTCAGAACACCTTCCGATCTCGGGATACGCTGGGGTAATATGAGATCCTCGCTCCCACTGTCACAGAGAAACCAAAGTATCTCTTAGGTGGGTGAGGAACCCTACTAGATCGGCGGAGAGGCTGAGGTTCGTTAGTGTCTATTGAATCTTTTGGTTCTACCAAATCATTTGCTGTAGCTGGAACTCCTTCCAGTTCTACCTCATGACCAATAATTTCTTCACAAGAAATTCCCTTTCATAAAGGTGGCATGCTGAGGAACAAAACAACTTTTGTTTTTCGGTCAGGTCATCTGTTGTAGTTTGTATAGCTGGAACGCCTTCCAGTTCTACCTTATGACCACTAATTTCTTCACAAGAAATTCCCTTTCACAAAGGTGGTATGCTGAGAAACAACCTTTGTTCCTCTGTTAGGTAGAAGACATTCCCTTGCTAATGCTTGGGATATCCAACAAACTTCCACAGTTTTGACTTTTCCTCGAGCTTGTCCGGATTTAGGTTTTTAGACATAGGCCGGACAACCCCAAATCTTAACATCTTTAAGAGATGGGCTCTTCCCATACCATATCACATATGGAGTAGTAGGCACCTGATTTGATTTGAACCCTATTCAATAGGTATGCAACTTCACAAGTGCATAACTCCCAAAAGGAAAATAGGAAACTCAGTAGTACTCATCATGGAGCACACCATATCACATAGGGTGCAATTGCTCCACCCCGTTATACCATCGTGCTATGGTGTATACGGAGGAGTAATGCTGAGAGAGAATCTCATTCTCCTTTAGAATAGTCCAAGATTTCCATGCTCAAGTATTCTCCTCCTTGATCTCATCAAAGGACATAATACTTATACCCGTTTTTGGTTCTCTACTTCTATTATATTCTGTGAATATCTCAAAAGCTTCGGACTTGTGTTTCAACAGGAACAAATGTCTGAATCTTGAGAGATTATCAGAGAATGTAACGAAGTACAAAGAACCGGTCATGGTATATGTAGACAGGGGACCTTTCATACATCATCATGTATCAATCCCAAGAGTTTACTAACTCTCTCTGTTTCCAATAAACAGAGCTATGGTCATTCAATCTTTGTGACATGACTGGCAAGTTTCACAAGATGTAAATTCAAACTGGTTTAAATATGCATCTAAAATGTAACTTCAGCCAGCCGGGTCGCATTGATCTGACCTAGTCTACAATGCCTCAAGAAGGATCCGTTCATTTCTGAACTCTTCCTCTTGTGTGTGTTCTGTATACTGAGAACTGTGATTTGATTTAGAACGTCTATGCTTTTAGATAACGTGCCTGAACCGATCAACACTTGATATAGGAAATGTTCAAAACATTATCCATCAATACAAAATTTTATCATTTCTTTACTAATAAAGAGATTGATATGATTTTGCATATCAGGTTCGGTATCTAATAGCATTTGTTCAGAATCAATGTATTCTTAATACAGAGTGATAACTGCCAACTTCTTGGCTTGCAACAATTGCACCATTTCCAACTCTTGAAACTTATCACCCGTTCTCAGTCATTTACCTTTCTGTAGCCCATGTAACAAATTACATTTGTGGGATCCTGATCTGGTATCATTATACCCAGGACGTAAAAGAAACTGAGAAACAGTTCTTTGTAATGAACATACCCGAAGGAGATGCATCATATGCACTTTCTTCCTTTGGGCGGCATAGGAATTCTGGTATTTCCCTATTTCCTGCTCTGTCTTATAACAATTATAGGTTGGAGCGGGACCAACGTTCCCCAGCTCAATATAACAAGCGGGTTCAGTCAATATATCCGTATTTATTATCTTGATTAAGGCATGATATGGTCACTATCTGGAGAGAGAGTGAAGAAAACATTTTTAGCGTATGCTCTTGCAAGATTAGATTGGTTATTTATCTAATCCAGATGTCTCCCACTGTTTTTATCAAATCCTCCTTCAAACCCTAAAAGGTAAGATTAGCCGGGAATAATTACACCCTATAATTTCATCAAATTGTCTTATGTAAAACTTTCCCAGGAGTAACTCTTACTCGCAGTGAGATCGGGATCCAACCATCATATAGAAGGTATGCAATCTCATTGCAAATTTCAACTCTTGAAATTCCTGATATGGTTTCTACCCCTAGTCCTTATGACCTTGACTATGATCAACATATCATAAGTACTAGTCAAGTTCTACCCGTCATTTCGTGATTAGCCAGACCCACCCACATGACCCTTGACTATGATCAACATAATCACATGAATGTCCTGACTAATCGCATCATATGCTTTGTAGGAATTCATCACTTAGCTACCGAACACTACGCCTCGGCTATGGTCGACATACGTAGCACGAATACTAAGTACTCTGCTTCCTAAAATGACGGAGGGCAACGGATGGTTTTTATGAAAACCTTTAACGTTTTGAACTTGATGTCGTTGTAGAATCAAGTGGGAAGGAGTGGTTTAAGCTCCAGTTTTAAATATCGAATGGTTTTGTAGTATCTTTCCAATTTTGCTAAAGAGGTCACTCCCGGTGAAGGGATCTCGGCTCTTTCCTTATCGAATAAGGTGCTGGATATGTAAATACCACGATGCAAAGCAACAATAGATCAACTATAAAACCAAATCGAGTTCTTTGTAACATTTTCCAGTTTCGCTAAAGGGGTCACTCCCGGTGAAGGGATCTCGGCCCTTTCCTCATCGAATGAGGTGCAGGATATTCAAGAATACCACTATGCAAAACAAAAGCTAGAGTTACTCTTTTTCAAAAAGTTTGATTCTACAACATCTTTAGGTTTCTTTTCTTTTAACATTAATCATATTAATGTGGTCCCATCATTTACGTTTCCTATCTTTTACGTTTCCCAAACATCACAGAAAAGAAACGCAAAATAGAACGTACGCTTATGCCATCCGCATTTGCCACTGGGCCCCGTCATGCACCGTTAGGTTACTTAACTAACGGCAGAGCGGGGGCTGGACTAGCGCGGGTGCAAAACATAAGCAACGTTTATTATATATATCTCATATATAAATATAGCCATGTCAGATCACAGATGAATGCATTGGATATGCTAGGAATTCCGTATTTCATTTAAGCCCTTAATAAAAAACGGGTTCCACGGTCGTGATGAATAGCCAAAACCTCCCCTAGACCCCTACGGGTGCGGCAAACTACCCGCCAAATTCCCGAAGTGTAGCAACCTCCCTCAACAATTGAGTAGGCCACTCGGCACTTGGAGAATGTCGGATTGCAAGTTACAGTCGTTTCATTTTAAGTGTTTGCTGCTGGAATTTCAGTTTCTGAACTGATTGTCCAGTTCGCAACACAGTTTTAACCTTGTTGTGTTCAAAATTAGGCGACGCTATAGTTGAACAAAATTTAGGTTTATCAGTTAGTTTTCCAACGCATCCTACGGATCAATAATATCCATTGGGTACTAGAAGTTATGGACTGAAAACCACAGGGGTATACGTTCTGTCCCTGTCAGGGACTGCAATACGTTCTGTTGATTTAAAATACATTTTAAATAGTAAACGACATTAGAAACGAATGAAACCACTTTCATTGGTTAGCTAACAGATTTATCTTCACTATGATATATAGTTCCGCATAATATCATTTTCATACAGAAGATAGAAAGCATTGCAAAACGCGAATTGACAGCCAGAACTGTTCTGGACAGCCGCACTCCGAACCAGTTTTTTTGTCATCTAATTGTGGTTTAGTTCGGCTCTGATACCATGTAGGTCAGTGGTGCATGCTCCCACAACTCTTGTGGCGCGGCGGAAGCGATGAACAAAAATTTCTTAGCATGCAACACGCACTTAACCGAAGATCTTGTCTAAACCACAACTAGTAAACCCCAACTAGAGATCTTATCTACTATGTTAGGGATTTTACCTTGATGATACGGTCCTTCGGGTCTTCTCTTTGATGCAACTCCTTTGCTCCTTTCTCCTCTTTTGTGGAATCCTCGGCTCCTTTCTTCTCTTTTGTGGACTCCTCGGCTCCTTTCTTCGCCGGAAGGGCACCACATCGCCTACGTCTTTTACGGGCTCCCACCTCAATACCGAGGCAACTCGGGCGCGAAGTTGGCTAGCCGACGCGCCCAAGATTTGATGTAGAATGTGTATTTGATTAACTTGAAGTCCTAAGCTTTTGATTCACATCTCATGTGAGGGTTAAAGCTAGGAAGAATGATCACCATCATTTTTCTTTCTCTCTTCTTATGAACTTGTTATGATACACTTATCATAATTTTGTTAAGGAATTGAATGCCTTGATTTCACATCTCATGTGAAGGTATTTATAAGAAGAAATGGAGGAGAGAATAATTTCATTTATAATTAAAAAGTTTAAGCATGATAGAAAAAAGAAAGAAAAGAATTTAGCACTAATTAAAGCATGCATTATGAAAGAAGTATCATGCTTAATTAGTACATCCACTTCTATCATGCTTATACTTTTCAATTTACACCTCACTAATTTATTTTCATAAAATAAATGATGTCATAATTATGTCATTATGAGGTGGCATCTTCTAGAAGGTATTTTGTAACAATTACAAAAATACCCCTCCTCCGTATACCGTATACCGTATACTGTATATCCGTATCCGAATTCCGAAAAATAAGAATACCATTAATCCAATAATATAATACTGGTATTCGTCCAGTATTATTCTTTCGATTATTATTCCTGTAACAATTACTGAACATAATCGAAAACCTGCCGCAACACTTTACGGCTGCCGTAACAACTTACGGTTTTCTACATCTTTTCGCCCGAAAACTTGAGTAACTAAATGTGGGGGACTTTAAAGACTCGTCAACACCTTAGTTGTGGATTTAACCACTAGCACGTTAGAGGTATAAGCCAATACATAACGGGCTACCAGGTATTGACTAAAAGGTGGCCGACGAGAGAACTCATCACAACCCTTACGAGCCTGTAAGCAACACTTACCGTACAGTCCGGTCTCTTCGTCTGATACGTCGCATATTCAGTCTAGGGGTGGTAAATGTCAGACCCCAGTAACTTTATAAGTCATGTTGATTTATGGCTCATAACCGGTCGAGGAACTACTGATAACACTTATCAGTAAACCTCGAGAACCCTGGCCAGGGATTTAGGTGTTATAGCCGATCAAACATAGCGCGACATCAACTCCCCATACCGGGAGAGACGAAACCCCTCCTATCGCTCACTGTCTCCATATGATTCGGGACTGTACCCAAAATCCACCTGTTTGCACGACTCAGTAGAGCCGTGGTAGGGAGGAAATCAAAGCACAGTGGGAACCACACAAGACTCTATGACGATCTTGGGTCTACAGACTAACCTGTACAAGTGTCACCAGAGAACTGCTATCTGACAATAGGTATATATACCATCTAGGAGTTCTCGGCGAGTCCGTTCAGTATACCCAGTCTCCACTGAGCACCCGTACACCATCCTTGATGTCAAACACCGATGGATATGGGATCATCCATCGCCCATCATATGGGTCAAGATGCGTATACGCTAGTCTACTCTGGTGTATCGATGCCCTGTCTCGACACACCCTCGACTAGGAACAGTTATAGGATGTACTCATAGACTACTGTGGCCCCACTAGTATGATCTCATCATAGTCCCAGTAGTCGAGTACAAATCCTAAGGGCTTTATCAACATGTAACAAAAGAGACAATCGGAGTACATGTTTAGATAAAGTACAACCAGATAGCATACTATCATGTCGAGCAAGAAAGTCCTCCCTATATATGTCCAAGCATCCACTACAATATACATCGTATGTACAGTAATGGCCTCTAGGGCACACATATAACTAACAGTAAAGGCCCCCCTAGTCTGGGAAATGTTCCGAAAGGATTTCGAGGAAAAAAATAATATATGAGGCGCTGGATTTTGGTGTTGCTAATTATTCGTTGTTTTTGTGAATTGTTCGCTGATTCACGAATTATTCGGAGCATTCGCCAACGGCGATTAATTCAGAGATTCAATCGGCCGATCGAAAATTCGCGCATTATTCGTGAATTCGCCGAATAATATGACTATCATATTTTGGGTAGATGGTATTAATCTGCAATACATAAAATATATTGCGGTTTAATCGGCAGATCAAAAATTCACCGAATAATATGACTATCATATTTTGGGCAGATGGTATTAATCCGCAATACATAAAATATATTGTGGTTTAATCAGCAGATCAAAAATTCACCGAATAATATGACTATCATATTTTGGGTAGATGGTATTAATCCGCAATACATAAAATATATAGTATCGATGAATGATCATGGTTATCATACATTAGCCTTTTGCCGTACTTTAGCCTTTTGCCTCTCACGGACTTTACATCTATTGTCAATGTTTTGTTCATGGATATTTCTACCATGCCAAAAAATAAGAAGAGGACATCGATCATTTAGTTCCTATCATGTGCCATGACGGCCAAAATCAAGTCTTATGTGATCGTGGGAATAATTCAGTTTCCACAGACACAACACTATATAGATTGCAACGCGTCACTATCTGTAAAAATCCACGAGGTTGAAGGATTAACAATACAAAGTTTGAAGTCCTGCAACGCAAAATCACCATTGTGCTTTTTAACCAACCTATAGCTTTTATTCTTGGAGTTTGGGCTTCAAACAGCACAGAATATGACTTCAGCGACATTGCTAAACCTTGACATATACATAGTTGCCACATACAATTGATAGCTTCAAAATGCATGCATTAGTCTACAAGAATATCGATCACCGTCTTACCTCCAAAATGTAGTCCGCAATAAACCAAAGTTCCATGATAATCATGGAGACATCAAACCCGTCGCACCTTTGAAGATCTTACTGAACAATATATATACATCAAAGCAACAGATCATATCTCAAAGACGATTTTAGCATACTTGAATTCTCATAAACTGAAGTAAAAACCTAGCAAAAACACCGAAGCCATCTATTTAATACGCTTTCACACATCTAGCCACATTATTCAAGGCTATCAAAGGTTCTTAAATAAACCTATGCCTCCAAATAAACTTCCTCCTCAAAGCTGAAGGATCTATACCAGATTCACTCTCGTACAGTTGATTTAGATTTATTTAATTTATCACTGACACATATCTAGCTGAGACAAAAGTCGATTTTGTTCTCAAATAAAGTTACAGCAGAAACTCGGAATATTTACGCAAAAGAATCAACTGAGGCAAACCTTGCAGCAGTTGGTTGATTCAGGCTGAATTACATTTTGGGGAGAACTGTAGAAGAATCAGCTGGGATGCCTGATTCAGCCTGCAACCAAAGAAATAGACTTTGAGGAGTAAAACAATTATAATTCCAAGGGTCAAGAACTATTAGAATAAAAATAATATCCCAAGACCCTCCTTGCAACTTCAGATTTTTGTGCACCGGAAAGAAGTTATGATGAAGTTTTGAGCCACTATCACATAGATTTAAACATTCTACTACATAACTAATATATCCTTATGCAAATGCCTACATTTTGGGCCCATAAAGAAGGCACTCAACCTGTGGAGGAGTGTGGAAATATAAAAATCCCTCAACACCACCTCAACTTCGAAGTTGCGGTATGGTAGAAGGGATTTTAAGGTCGACCATATATACATCAAGGATAGAAAAAAATTAAATAAATTTTCTTTTTTGTATTTCTTTTAACATAGTCTAGATTAAGGACAATCTAAACATACATCGAGATATCTTGATAGCAAGGTTGTGGTGCTGAAATTAAAGCCCTTAACAGGCTCCCGTTTTGTGCGAGACAGGTGCAGTTGCTTTCGAACTTGGGAGGCCAACGACTCTAATCACAGACATGATTACTTTTTATACGTGATATATGTCAGATAAAAGAATGGATGGGTTTTCATAAACATGAAATAGAGTTTTTCTGCTTCCACAAACCTTTCCCAACTCCACGCCCCATTGGTCAAAAGAGTTGATCCCCCATACAAAACCCTCAACAGCAATCCTGTGCTCATAAATCGCTAAAAGCTGGACACAAATTGAGGTCATAGTTAAAGTGGCATGGAAGCTAAAAATAAAGAAACATTGATATCGCAATCTTGCTGCTACGAATAGGAATAGAATTATGATATCAATATATAACTTGTATGTGTTCAGAGTTCTTTTTCTTTTCTATTTTCTTTTTTCCAATCTTTAAGTATAACGTCATGTACACTGCCAACAATCCCTACTCCTCTCTAAATGCATTAACAATGCTCTACTGTTCATTTCTCCACATGGAAATAAGGGGGATAAATCCTTGTGAAAAAGCAATGGCCTAATAGCAATAAGAATTGGCATATATATTTTCTCATAAAACAACGTGACAAAACGAAAACTGCATCTAAAGATAATGGCATATCAATTCTGTCAGACATCCATATGCAGTCCAATTGTGTACAATAAGGGAAATATTCGACATTGGCATCAGGAGGGGTGTTCAATCCACGATTCACAAAAACTTCAAGTGACAGTTGGAGCAAGAAACTTTAAGCAACAGCATTTTTGAAAGAAAACTTTATAAAAAAAATATATGACATATATTTATGCAGAGTACTGGGAAAAACAATATGCACAAGAAATGGTTAAAACTCTCTAATTCTTCACCGAACACTTGAATTCCACTCTATCTATTTATAATTCCAAACTTTCATGAAACGACTGAGTTTCATAAATGATTGCAATAGTGGATCAAACACGAAAACAAAACAAAAAAAAGAGTGCAATATATCGATGTTCATCCCACTAGTCATTGACCAATTTAGGCAGTTCTTAGTACAGGGGTAAAAGAACCACCACCACCACAAACCTTTATCTCAAATTTTTGGAGTAGTTATATGAATCCGTTTCTTCCATTTAGTTATGTTACGGATTGTCTCCTGTGTTAATACAATTACCATGTTTTATTTAACCGACTATCCATGTTCGTTTAGATACACCCTAATCCACGCCGAGCCATTAAGTACAGCTTCGTCACTTCTCAAATTAGAGAATTCATTGATGTCCGATGCACATGTCCAAATCATCTCAACCGGTTTTCTCTCATTGAATCCTCTATGGGAGCGACCTACAACTTGTTACGAATACACTCACTCCTTATCTTATATTTTGGAGTATTGCCACTAATCCATCTTGACATTCTCATTTCAGACATGTTAGTTTTTTTGGATCCAAGGTTAGTGTCCTTTACATGGGAGTAAAGGAGAACATCAAAGTGTATTAATTTCAATTTCATCAAACTTTTTCCTTATTTGAAACAATGAGACCCAAGTAAGTTGGGTCAACTGTGACATTTCACTGCAGCTTAACTCTTCTTTCAGTCATAGATTGGGTAAAACCAGTCCAACATGTTCCTCCCATTCCACTATAAAATCAATTTCAGTTTTATCCATCATTCCATAATAAAAGAATGATGGCCCCGTCACATATGGAAACTGAAGTAGTTATCATATTCTATTCGTCGTCCAATATGGCAAAGCCACGCCAATCCGGTGGGTTGTTTATTATTCATTCTATACTCTTTCAAAACCTGCACATTTATTCCTCCAAGCGACCGGGGTAACCTTCCATTTATGCATAAAGAACAAAGTTATGTGCAAAATCCACATCATCCTAAGAAGAATTTTTTTCTAGAATTGATGGGATATGGGGTAACTTTCAATCAGTACCCTTCTTGCTTTCATTCTGACAAATTTTCATAAGATTTTCTGTAACTCGGATTTCAAGAATTGTTAACCAGCATCAATTTAACCAATCCGGTCATATCGTGCTAAATCAAATTGTTAGAAGGCTCAAATGTTTCCAGGCTCTGGTTTAGAAAATCAACTCAAATAATAAGGATTTACAATATGAGTTCAAATTTTTTTGAAATGTGTTCAGAATCCCCACAGTGATGCATTGCGAGTTCATAAATTTTGAAAAATGTTTAAAACCATATGTTAATGCTTTGTGATATGGATATGCAGAACCTTCATGTAAAAGTAATATGGGAAAGAGTGGATGTAATATGCAAAATAAAAAATAATGAATTTGAAATATATTTTTATTTTAATTTATGTGTTTATAGAAAGTGTGTTAGGCATCCTGTAACGTTTTAGAAATCGTTTTGCGAATTTTCCCGGTTTAGGCCATAATTGTCGTTTTTTCCTGTTTTAACCCGATTTCGATCAAACGTCCGTATAAGATTGCCGGCACCTAGATTAGCTAAAATAAAGCTTGTGCACGAACTTTGGGAGTATTTGGGAGGTTTTGGTTCAGATAGAATTTTTCCCAAATAAAATATTATTTTAAGCGGTATTTTGTGCACGTAAATCGGGAAAAATTTTCTCTTGTGAATAAATTAATTTTGTCACTATAATTATTTTAGAAACTTCTTTTTAAATATCTAGATATTTTTGGGGTGCAAAAGGAATTATTTTAAAAAGAAAAGGTGTAAAGGTGGCAAAGTGCATTTATTAGCTTTTATTACTCATTTTCCTAGCAATTTCTTCACCCAAAATTCACAAAAATACCCCCAACCTCCCCATGGCCGAGCCTTATCTCAAATTTCTGTCCAAAATATTTCCCAAGCTCATTTCTTCATTATTTCTGCAAAATTCTTCAAAAGAATTCCAAAAATAAATCCAAAAATAACTATATAAAAATTAAACCATCATTCTCTTCACTAAGCTTGTTTGGATCTTCAACAAAACATGGGTTTTGGTGGCTAGGGTTGATGAAGCATGTTGGTTTTGTGAGTTCTTAAAGTGGTATAAATTCTATCCTTAATTCTTAATTCATTGCTTTGATCTTAATCTAGCTATTTTAGCTAGCTAATTATGTATTTTGTATAGCTTTTAAATCATGATTAATTCATTTATTTTTGTTTTAAGAAATTCATGTTAGGGTTAAAGTTTGTTTAAGTGATTAGTGTTCATTTAAAGTGTTAATTTGTGCTTTGGAAAAGATTAACCTAGTAGAAAATGTTAATCTTTGCTAATGAACACTTTGGTTTAATTATGCAAATTGCTTACTAGGTTTTTGCTAAAACATAATTAGCGAGTGTTAAAAATATAGGAATGGTTTAGATAGCTTAGTTAAGCTATTTTAAGGAGTTTGTAATCGCTAGATATGCGTTAGCTTGAAACTAGTGCGAAATATTGCGATAGGTCGCTTACTAGGTTTCGGGGTTTTTCCGACGTAGGGTTCGGTCGGCCGTTGCGAGGTTATATCTAGTGTATTCCTCGTAATTTTTGTGTTGTATTGCGCGATCGGGACGATCGGGGTCCAGACTTGGTGTTTTGTAGTTTAGCGACCCCAATTAGGGTTTTGGCCGGTATCGTGCGCGATAGATGCGCTAAGCGCGCAGTGAAATTTTCCGGGCGTTTTCATCGCGTTTCGTTGTCTTTTCGTCATTATAGGATATTTAGCTTATGTGTTGTATTTATGAAATTTTAGGTTCGCAAGCAGGGATTTCAGGTGCTGCGGACAAGGGGAGGCAGGTGGTCGGATTTTCATAGCTCGAGACCATCGGTGAGTAGATTTAACATCTACGGGGAAATCGCCCGTATGGCGTTATGCGTCGGGGCGAATTTGATATGTTAGCTGCATAGTATTTGCATATTATTTACTTTCATATGAATGTCATTGCATAGCATTATCTGTTGTACTTGACTCGTACCTTTAGATATAACACATTACTGACGGTTCATGTTGCACTAGCACTAAATATTATGCTACACCCACATCGTCAGTAATTGCCATGACACGCACAAGCCGATATATATTGTTGACACCTACATACGTGATACGGTAGTGGATAGGGATAGTTGTGGTGGTAGCATTTATCCCATTATGCATATGAGATATTGTTGATACTTACATACGTGACATTGCTTTGGGCAAGAATAGTTGAGGTAGTAACACTTATTCCATTTCATGTATACCTTACTATAGCTATATTATATATCATGCACTCATATTGACATGTACAGCCACATAGTCTATTATAGTTACATGTATGTTATGCACTCATATTGACATGTACACCGCATATTTTTGCTATAGTTGTATGTACCCCAAGTGGTATTGTTTGATATATGATATTGAGTTGTTGATCCTTACACTTATGACTTGCATCATACATACTAGTTTACATGTAGATACTTAAACATTGCTACAATTACATGTACACCTTATATGATGCTGCATTGTTTTTCGGAGGTTTTGGGAACCGCAAGATATATTCTAAAAAGCTGGATTCATTTAAAGAGCGGTTTTCTCTTTATATGCTCATATTGATGTTTTATGTTGCATATATCAGTTTTACGTGAATTTTATGCATTGAGATATGGATTTCATGTGATTATGGATTTGAGGACCGTGGGGGATATTTTCAAGAATACTATGTATTGTTTGAAAACCCGGTTTCTCTTGATATGATATTTCAGTGCGTCCACCATGTGATTTCTCGGTTCTGAGATTTGGCTTGTGATACCCGATTCGAGGAGCGGGAGACACCGTCTGCGGCTACATGGTGGACCCGGTATGGTACCCCGGGACGAGTGGTGATTTCGTGGTGTAGACGATAAGCCTGGCGGTGGGACCACTACCTACCGGTGATTGTATTTGGACTCGGCGGTTATCATGGGGATACCGACCGGAGTGAGGTATGACATATCGTCAGGGCCAGTCATGGTGACAGCGCCTGAGTTATGAGGATTTACGTGTCGATGCTAGACACGGGTTTCATGATGTTTCGAGTGTCGGTGTTTGACACTCAGGTTTTCGTGAGACTTACAGGATGTGAGGGCCGATCTGAGGATGCGGTGCTTGAGGATTTAGGATTTGATGTGTCAGTGAGGGACACTGGTGTTTTTCCATGCTGATGATTTTTTCATGAGATTTTATATTATATCATCCCACACTCAGGATTATGTTGATATGCATTGTTTCATGTAGTTGTAGTACCCTGATGATGTACCTTTACATGATTGTTGCATATTGTAACAACCGAGTCCAGTTTTACTAATTTCAGTTACCGTATGAACGTATTGTGGCACTTATTTCATTTATTTTGCTTAATTGTGACTTATTGTAATTTTTACCCCGTCAATTCAATTCTGCATATAACAATTTAAGGCATCTAAAATAAAATTAAAATACTGGTCATAGCCTGCTCGACACCCCTAACCCCGTGGTAGCGTCCCTGCATCGTTTTCTCGTCCCGTTCTGTGAAACGGACGTATTTGGACGGCTACGCGCTCGTACATGTGTTCGTTTTGGGGGTATGATTTTTGAGTATACAATACTTCATTTCAAATTTTGGATCCCGCCTAAAATTTTCTTATTTCAATTTTAAATTTTTGGACCCAACCCGGACGCAATTCTGAAATATTTTGCATTTACGCCAAATCCTATTTTCTAGTATTATTCTAACCAAACGAAAATATAATATAAATCCCCAGAAAATATTCTTCCATTTCTTTTAAAATCTTTTTCATTATTTTTTCTCCTAACTGATCAAAAAAACCCCACGAACCCTTTCACATTTTTTTAGCCAATCACATTTTTTCCCTTTACTTAACACCGGGCCCCACACCTTTCATTTCCTCTGCTAAAATCTTTTCTTAAAATTTTTTCCTTAACAAACCTTAACTCCCTAACCAATCAAAACGTTTCCTTAAACCGTGGGCCCCACCGTCTCTCTCTCTCTCTTCTCCTCTTTCTCTTTCTCTCTCTCTCCCAAGCCTCTCTCTCTCCTCTCGTTATCCCTTCTCTCTCCTCTCGCGGTGGATATTGGTCCCGTTACAGCCCTTTCTCCTTATCGTCACCGCCGCTCTCTTCTTCTACCTCTATATATTTTTCCCCGAGCCTCGAGAACCCATGCACCCTCCGCTTCTCCTCGAACCCTAACCCTTGAAACCCCTTCACCTCCTCACCACTTCCCTCCAATCAAGCCTCCTCCTCCTCGCCATCTTCTTCTTCTCCTTTCTTCTCCCCGAGCCCTTTCCCCTGCACAGGCCCTGCACACATCCAACTCGACCCCGGACCCACCTTCTCGTCGCCGACGACCCTAGCCTCATACCCATCATCGTCACCACCTCATCTCCTCCCTCTCCTCGACATCATCCCCTCACCAATACCCCGACACCTAGCCTTACACCCAAAACCGGCAACCCAACCCTAAACCTAACCCTTACATCAAACCTCTTCGCCGGCGCCTTCACCGCCGTCGATCTCACCACCAACGCATCCTCTGCAACCCAGTAAGCAGTCTATTCTTCTTCTTCTACTACTTCTTCTCCTTCTCTTCTTTTTCTTTGTCCTTCTTGAACTCATGTTTTTGTGTTTGCTGTTTTTGAGTTCGCCGGAATCCGACCATGCCGGTGACGTGTCCCGACGTTCCAGCGAGGAACCCTGACCCGTGTGGCTCCACTGTTCGTCGTTTGGGTTCATTCCGTGAACCGTGCGCACGTCGCGAGATTTCCCCGCCGACGTGTAACGTTCCGTTTTCCCGATTCGCGACCCGTCGAGGCAAGTACCCCTTGCTACATGCTAAATAATATTTACATACACATTGATAACACCCTAAACCTGCAGTTTAACTTTAGTACTACAATTTCCCATTTTCATGTTCAATGTCGTGTTATATCATTTTATTCTCCCAAGCTTGGAACCTACCGTCTGCAATTACTGTATTGAACCTAATAACCACATTTACATGTTTTAATCACACTTTCACCAATGACGTAGCCTATGGTACTTTCTCTATAGTTTTACTTCATTCGGACGCTCGTGTACATTCAACCTGTATTAACTGTGACTTCATCCATTGAACCTATATATGTATATATCATTGCATCCATAAAATTCTTAAACTTGTTAACATGATTTAACGGCCCTAACTGTCATATTGTATTCTTATAATGTTGATAACACCTCTGAAACACAACTGATAACTGTGCTGCTAATTAATTGAAGCTTCTTTATTGTTTAATTCGTTGCTTAAATTTATGTTGTTGATAACCATGCTTGATTATGTAACTGAGTATGAGCACACCCATGATATCGTTTACATCTTGACCTGACTTGCTACATACATATTGATTGACCCGACATGGTACCATATACTGCTTGACTTGACCTGATATACCATGACCTGACCCGTTACTTGATCTTGTGCCTAATGCCAACAATCTGACTTGTAGTCCTCATGGACCGTTCCTGTTGTCTATCCAGACAAACCTGTTTACCTGATCCTGTGTTGGCATTAGTTCTTGATTACGGAATACCTGACTTGACATGCACATATAACTTGGGGGTATGGGGAAATCAAAGGTGAAACCTGACTTGTAACTCAACAGTTCGCTATTTGTTCTGATCGGTTTTAGAGGCTAGGCCAGCCTTGGAATGATGCTGCTGACATCATTCATCTGTACATATTCCTGTTTAGTGCCTAGCGGCATGTCTCGGTTTCAGCCCGAGAATCTAGGCCGTGGTCCCGGGTATGCACGGGATACTATTGAGTTACATCGATGATTCGTCAATTTGGTTTCAAAGACTTTAGAACAGAAAACCTGAATGAACAGTTTAGTTTACCCACTGCACACTACCCTGCACTGCTCTGATTTATATTATTGTTACCCTTGCTTTATTCATGTTTATATTCGCATTGCCTGTTACCCTGTTTATATGTTATTACTTGATGACTTGACGCGCTGACGTCTGGGTTTTGCATGGCCCAGATTCTGTACCACTGTTGCAGTCCGAGCAGGAGTACTTCAGCCAACAGGCTGAGCTGTGAGTATCAGCAGTAGTTAGTTTTTCTTTCCTGCATTTATTTCCTGATGTGAGCCCGCATTATGGGACACACATTCCAGTTATTTTGTATTGGAACATTCGCTTCCGCATTTTATTATTCTTGACTCAGATTATCTTGGATTATGGACATGTTTTAGATAGTTTTATTTTGTTCTTGATATTTCTACAGCCGTAATGTGACTGTGGATGGATACTTCCTACCCACAGGTAGCATGGTTAACTATGTCACGTGCCCACTTTAGCGTACTCTGGGAAGCGGGGCGTGACATGGTTCTTTTGGTATCAGAGCCATAGGTTAGTCGGGTTGATTCTTTTTGTAGTTGGGTATTATACCCAATACACGAATCAGAATACCCGTGTTTAGGAAACATGTCCTGCCACCTTGCCGTTTTACCATTCTTGAATCACTTTCTTCCTGATTATATCTTTTACGATGTGCAAACTTTCTTTGCATATCGACTCGAAAACCTGATTCCTTGTTATCTCTAGGACTTAAGCGACTTGGGTAGAGTTATGTAATAGTGGCTATGATACCGCGGCATAGTTACAATGCGGCGCTCTATTTAAGTAACTTGGAGTTCTAGCCCTGATCTATATTTTGAATCTATCATCATGCTAATGTTGGGTGTTTTGATTTCAGGAATATGGCAGATAAGAATTTGAAGACGTACCAGAGGCGTGCGGACGAAGCCGCCATGCTTGGAGTGATAAGGGGGATGCTGGAGAATCAAAAGAGACAGACCGAGCTGATCTAGCAGTAAGCGGAATCGTTTCAGGAAGGTTTGCAGATCGTTCGGCAGTCTGTGAACAATGTTGGAACTAAACCAGTTGACCGAGTAGGGACCGTGACAGATTTCAGGCGTTTGGGTTCGTCTGCATTTACTGGTTTGGAGGAGCCGTTGCCAGCGGAGTAGTGGCTAGTTGACACAGAGAACTTGCTTATTGCGGCACAGATTCCAGATGAGAAAAGAGTTGATGTGGTACGCATTCAGTTAGTGGACTACGCCCGAGAATGGTGGCTTGTGGAGGAGAACCGCTTGCCCAAGTCGATCAAGTGGGCAGATTTTTCAAAGAGTTTCCTAGAGAAGTTCTTCCCGCGGACCGCACGGGAGGAAATGGAAGAGAAGTTCATCGGGCTAAAGCAGAATGGAGCACCCGTAGATGTACATGCAGCAGAATGGACAAGACTCAGTAGATTCGCTGGACCTTTAGTTGCCAACGATGCAGACAGGGCACGGAGGTTCATGCGCAGCTTGGTGTTCCCCTCCGAACGGCGGCCGAGACGTGGCGTCTCGCCTGAAATTCGGGGCAGATGCTAATTGGTGCTATCCGTCCACCTCTCCGAAGATGCCAAGTTGATTTATGGCACCATGTATCGAAGGTTTAAACGGATGCGGCCGATGTAGCAGACTTCGTCAGATTCCCCCTCGTTTGAGGGGTTTTTTATTGTGGGGACGCTCTTCCCTGCAGGCGCAAGCCCCTGCAGTTAATTACGCTACCGCATCGCGGTAACAACTTTCTCCTTCTCCAGATGGTCACTTCGTGTCGTGTGTGTTTATTTTATGTTTTGTTGCCCGTGGATTGTTTACGGAGACCGAGTTATGTTGTCGCCCGTAGGGCGTGGACTAGTCCAAATCCGTATTATCTTAGATTTGGGTTTGGGGGGGTTTGGTTTGAGGATACGTTAGCCATACTTGAGGCTAAGATCAACTCAAACGTTTGTTAAGGATACGTTAGTCTAACTTGAGACTAAGATCAACTTAACGGGATCGTTTAGATCCGACAAAAGAGCATTTGGGGGCTCTATTGTTCCAGTTTAGAGACATAGTGGTCTATCGTATGTATGGCCGTCGGGACCCGTCACCTCTCTGACGACGTTGAAGGATTACAACGACAGATGTCAGAGGAGTTCAGAGATGTACCCTCGAACCAGAGTTAATTGGGGGAGATTCATAGCCCAGTCTGTTTGAAGGTTTAAGGATACGTTAGCCATATTTTAAGGCTAAGATCAACTTAAACGGGATCGTTTAGATCCGACAAGAGAGCATGCGTGGCTCTATTGTTCCAGTTTAAGGACATTGCGGTCCATGGGTAGTTTGAGTACATTGCGGTCCATGGGTAGTTTAAGGACATTGCGGTCCATGGGTAGTTTAAGGACATTGCGGTCCATTGTTAGTTTTAAGACATCTCGGTCAAGGTTAAGGACGTCGTAGTCCATGGGTTTAAGGACCCCACAGTCCATTGTTAGTTTTAAGACATCTCGGTCAAGGTTAAGGACGTCGTAGTCCATGGGTTTAAGGACCCCACAGTCCATTGTTAGTTTTAAGACATCTCGGTCAAGGTTAAGGACGTCGTAGTCCATGGGTTTAAGGACCCCACAGTCCATTGTTAGTTTTAAGACATCTCGGTCAAGGTTAAGGACGTCGTAGTCCATGGGTTTAAGGACCCCACAGTCCATTGTTAGTTTTAAGACATCTCGGTCAAGGTTAAGGACGTCGTAGTCCATGGGTTTAAGGACCCCACAGTCCATTGTTAGTTTTAAGACATCTCGGTCAAGGTTAAGGACGTCGTAGTCCATGGGTTTAAGGACCCCACAGTCCATTGTTAGTTTTAAGACATCTCGGTCAAGGTTAAGGACGTCGTAGTCCATGGGTTTAAGGACCCCACAGTCCATATCAATATGTGGTCATCGGGACCCGTCACCTCTTTGAAGACATTGAGGGATTACAATGCCAAGTATCAAAGGAGTGAAGAGATGTACCCTGGAACCGGAGTGGATTAAATAGTCCTTGGCCCAATTTGGGATCAAGACCAATTAATTATGTCATGAGCCCATTAGCTCAGTTAATTACGAATTGAGGACTTATGGCCAGCTTGGGCTAAGTCCAATCATGTCTGGAATATTGGCTTCCTGTTGGTCCCTTGAAGGAGAGGCTTTGCCTCTATCCATTTAGCCAGTTGGGCCAATGCCTAGTGTTAAACACTAAAGACCAATCAGCGTTGAACACTGGGAACGAGATTGATAAGTCAGTGTTTAACACTAAAAGATAATTGGTGTTAGACACCAGCAACAAGGCTTTCGAATTAGTGTTAAACACTAAAACAGATCAGTGTTAAACACTGTCAACAGAAGTCCCAAACTAGTGTTTGAACACTGCAAGTAAAGTTCTTTGCTTAGTATTGAACACTAAGACCAAACAATGTTTTAATACTGAATTCAGGGGTTTAGTGTTAAACACTAAGGCAGGAGGGGTCACGTGGCAACACGTGAGAGCGCCCTCCCTTCATTTGTTCTTCTGAGACTATTGCATCTTCTAGAGCATCACGTGCCACCACGTGACGGGCATTCAAGCGCTTTGTGTGTTAAAGCTTCTGTCAAGGGTTACGTGGGTCACGTGGGGAACTGCCTCAAAGGGGCTTTCTGTTGATCTTTTGGTGGGGTCACGTGGTGACACGTGACCCTTCTTTTCTGTAGTTGTTTTAGAAGATCTGTTAATCCCTTTCAGGAATTAAATTCCTCGTAGGGTTGAACTCTGACACAATAGAGGAATTAAATTCCTACTTCCTTTTGAAGATTTATATTCTGGGATAGAGTTGAACTCTGAATTTTCTGTAGGAATTAAATTCCTCATATATGTGAAGAACTGAATAGGGTTTAAACCCTAATAAAAGCTTTAAGGAATTAAACTCCCACTCTCTGTTAAAGAATTATGATTAAGGGAATTAAATTCCCGTTATTTCAACAGAACTAAGTTCTTAACTAGGGTTAAACCCTAATTCTTTTTCATTCTGAAAGAATTAAATTCCCATAACACAGGGTCAAACCCTAATTTTATTTTAAAGGAATTAAATTCCTATAGTTCTGTGAGAATTAGATTCTCGTGCTTCCATTCCCTCTCTATGCTTTGGATCTGCATGGCAGGATCTCAACCCATTGAGAATTAAATTCTCAACTTCAAGGGGAGATGTGCGCTTTACAGATCCTCTATCAAAGAGAGAAGAAACATGTTCTTCTGTTTTACATCAGAGTTGAATTCTGTTGAGAATTAAATTCTCTTTCTTTCAAGGAGCCTTCCCTTTCTTACCTAGGGTTTTCTTTTGCAGAAGATCCAAATTCCTCAAAGTATCAAGGCTCTCTCCCTTTTCTTCTCTCTGCGTGTATATATTTTTTTGTATGTCTCTTGGCTCCTATTTATAGGAGAAGCAGCCGAGTCAATTAGTTTTTGACGAATCTTCATTGAGAGATTTGATTTGCATCCATCATTCGTTTTGGACCTTTGGATTATTAGGTGAATTTTATTCATCATTGGATTTCAAATCCAGAGATTCTCCTTTGTTATTTCTGTTAGATTTGAAGGGGAAATCTTTCCAAATTCGAGATTTTCCCATAGATAGATGATATTTAATCACTTCTGAATCTTTAATTTAATCGGTTGCTTTTGGAAAGATTTGAGAGTCCTTTTCTCAGAATTTAATTCTGTTAACAAATAGGCTTTGAAAGCTGGTCACGTGCGGCCACGTGACCCTTGGTCACGTGTGGGCACATGACCCCCTTGTAACGAGCCCTTTTCTTCTTTTGCACTCTGCCTGCTTCTGCTGCTTAGCCATCACGTGCCACCACGTGACCCCTGGTCACGTGTGAGCACGTGACCCTCGTCTGGAGTCTTTTTCTTGATTTAACCGGAGAATGAGTCTGATGTTTTGAGCGTCACGTGCCAACACGTGACCCTGGTCACGTGGGAGCACGTGACCTCTTCTGAGGCCTTTTCCTTGATTTGATCAGGGAACCAATGTGCCTTTGCCGCTTGCTTTTAAAAGTCACGTGCCGACGCGTGACCCTGGCCACATGGGAGCACGTGACTCTTTCTGAAGCCTTTTTCCTCGATGTAGTTGGGAAACTGAACTTGCCTTGCTGATGCTTTTAGATGTCACGTGCCAACACGTGACTGCTGGTCACGTGTTGGCACGTGACCCTCTTCTGAAGCTTTTTCCATAAGCTTTTCTGATTTTAAATCAGGAAACAAATGCCCCCACAGCGTTGTTCTCACGTGTCCGTACGTAAGTGCAACGCTGTCACCTTTTGTGATCGTTGGATTCCTCTAGGGATCTGGGGAGATGAAACGTTTTCATCGCCTTCTATAAATACCACTGTCTCTTCAGAGGAGCCTTCACTTTGCTCATCTTCTTCTTCTGAGAACTTTTCCCTTGAGAATTTAATTCTCGCTTCCAGAGCTTAGTTCTCTGTCTTGAAACAATCTTCAGAGTTTAACTCTGTTCAGGTGACCCTTTTTCCTCAGGTAATGTTCTTGGACAAACAGCGAACTTCCACATTCCTTTGGATTTTAAATCCAAAACAAGGGTTTTTACCCATTTTTCCTCATGTTTTTCCATAAGAACATGAAACCGCCTAACCTTCGAACTGTAGATCTCTTAGGGTTTAGATGATCTTTGGGGAGATGATGATGGCGTTTCAACTCCATGGAATTTAATTCCATCAAAAAATGTTTCTGGGAATTTAATTCCCTTTTCTTAATAAGGAATTTAATTCTAATGAAGAACTCGATTTCTTCACACGGAGGCTTCCTGGGGTTTCCTTGTCATTCTATGATTAGTTAAGAAGAAGAGGGTTTGTAATAAATTGTCCTGATTTTTATTTCAGGTATCATGGACGCTCATTTGTATAATCTCAACGAAATCATTTCCTACGGGAATATTCGTGCCCTGGGCCGTAGTCAGAATCAGGAGTTCACCAACGCTCAGTGTGCTGAGATTATGAGCCGCTTTGACGAGTACAACCATCGGCTACTCCCCCGTCGCTCTTCTCTTCTAAGGCTCATCATGCTGGCGATTTGGGAGGCGCTTCCTCTCCTCTGCGCCGGTGTGCCACTCAGGGCATTGGACGTTGCCGAGGATAAGATACATTCGGTGTATCTGATGAGTCTGATCTCGAAGAGAAGGCGTGACAACCTCATTGATCTTTTGCACCAGGCGTTTCAGCAGTCGGCCATACTTGCCGCCTACCGGAGGGTGGAGGACATCCGCGAGGACCCCGACGCTTGCGATCGCGAAAGAAAACATACTCGGGCGGTTCGAAATGCTTGGAAGATCTTAGACAAGGTCAAGCTTGAGTTTCTCAATCCGTGCCCCGCGCCTGAGGTCTTGCCGTTGTAATCGTTTTTTTTTCATTTTGTATGAACCTTTTTAAAGCATGAATGATAAACTTATCGTGTCCTTTTATGTTTGCGTGCCCCCTCTCCCTTTTTTTTGGAATTTTGTCGTTCATTTTTTTTTGTTGATGTGTGCAAGGCATTGTTTCATTTCTTAGTACGCACCAAGCATGGTGCTCACGTGCTCCACACGTGAGGGGACTTTTGTGGGGCTATTCAATTTTTCATGCCACATTTCTGTGCATGGCATTGGATGCAGAGAAGGCATCTTGGAAATCGTTCCTTTTCCTGATTTCCAATGTCTTCCCTTATTTGGGCCTTGGAAGGGTTCCATCATGCAATTTTCTCTCGCACGCAGCATTTAATGCTCCCCTTTATAGTCTTGAGGCCATAGCGTATTTCCTCCTCACAGAGAAATTTATTCCCATATTGACGTGATTTAATTTGAGGAGTAGCTGAGTGCCATGGCCTGTAACCGTCCACACGCTCGTCGACAGCCATGGGAAGTGTCTATCGAGGAGATGATCCCCCGCTTTGCTGCTCGGTTGGTGGATCCACTTCTTACCGACGACGAATGCGACTCTGCAATGTACGAACTCTCGACTCGTAGGGGGTCCCCCCTCCCGATGGGTTCCCTCTGGCTCCGGATGATTCTCACGGCCGTGCTTGCCGACATCCCTCCTCACCCGGCAGAGATGACCCTGGCGATGCTTGACGCGGCTAAAGAAAAGCTCGAGGGCTTTCATAAAGCGCGCCTGATTACTCAGGCCTTGAAGGATTGCTCAATTCATTTGCTGAGCCAGATAAAGGCCCGGCGAGCTATTATGTCTGCTTTCGCGGACGAACATGGCGCCAATCGATGGGGAGCGACTCCTCGCGAGAACCGTCGCTTTGACGTGCTGGAGAGAGCGGAGAGAGAGATAGAGAACCTTGTTCTTTGTTTTGTTAACCCTTGTGCCATTGATCCCGTGTTTGGTGACCTTTTTCCATTAGCGTAGTATTTTTACATTATTCCCTCCTTTTCCTTATGTTTTATGCCGAACTTCCCTGTAGGCTTGGTGCTAGAATGTATGTTTCCGCTTGCATAAATAAACTTTGTATTCTTCTCATAAGAACTTTCTTTAATTGCAAATGCTATCATCACTTTCCTGTGTATCAGACTTTTGAATGTTCATACGATTGCAAATGCTATTATTATTTTTTTTGATTACTCATATGATTGCGAACGCATGCTTGAAATATGTCGGGAATCTTTCTTGTTGCCTTTCACGTCAGGTGATGTGAGCGCGTTTTAGATCGATTATTCCCGTCGACTGGAAGCCCATTTATACAGTCTTGTAAATGTCTTGTTTCCAAGGCTGCGGTCACGAAAGCGAGCTTACGTGGCCTGATAGAGCGACACGTAGCGAACATATTGTTGTGCGAGAAGAGGGCTTGGCCGTAAATTTTCGGAGAGGGAGTTGGCTTCTAAGGCGCTGAGCGAGCTTCAGGCCAGCCTCACGGCCAAGGCCAACAAAGCATACGAACTCTAGCGGGTGCTTCAGGAGTCCATAAAAGAGGTGGTGGCTCTCGATAAAGCTGCCACGTTCACTCATGAGAGGGTCGAGGCTCATAAAGCCACCGAGAAAGAGCTCGAAGCTCAGCTTGCCTCGTATCAGGCTCAGCAAGCTTAGGCGGAGGCTCGTCTTCTGGAGATCTTGCGTCATGAAGCCGTGGCTCAATAACAAAACGATGAGCTGGTAAAATTACTACACCGGCCGCCGGCTTGAGGACTTGTATCTTTTCTCCCCTTTTTGTACATACTCATGAATGAGAGTATCTCTTTTTTTGTTTCTTTCATAAATTGTACTTTGTATCTATTTTGGTTTATGAATAAAAGATACATTTTTCCTCTCAATGGTGTATCCCCTTTTTATTGAATGTATTCTGCGGATATTCTATTTTGATCTCCTTGCAGGACGGCGATGGCTTAGGATTCAGGGTTAGGATCTGCTTCCTAAGGCTTTTGCATTTTATGAGCCACGAGGGTCTCGTAAAGATTTTTTCTCCCTACAGGTCGAGAGGATCCCATTGGTGTAAGTTCTTCTTAAGAATCGTGAGGATTCTTAAGAGGGTTTTCTCTTGAGAGTCGTAAGGATCCCACAAGAGAGTTTTTCTCCCTTACAGGTCGTGAGGACTTGTAAGTGCTGGATGCGGTCACCCTTGTCCGTGTTTTACGGAGTCAGGGGTTTCTCCAGGTATTGTAGTTTAAAGACGTCGCGGTCAAGGTTAAGGACCTCATAGTCCATGGATTTAAGGACTCCACAGTCTGATGTTAGTTTTAAGACATCACGGTCAAGGTTAAGGACCTCATAGTCCGTGGATTTAGGGACTCCACAGTCCGATGTTAGTTTTAAGACATCACGGTCAAGGTTAAGGACCTCATAGTCCGTGGATTTAGGGACTCCACAGTCCGATGTTTGGTTGCAGGGACTCGTCACCTCTTTGAAGACGTTGAGGAATTACAACGCCAGGTATCAAAGGAGTGAAGAGATGTACCCTTAAACCAAGGTAGAATCTGTAGGGAATCGGGGTGGTTGATCGTTAGTTTTAAGACATCACGGTCGAGGTTAAGGACATCATAGTCTGTGGATTTTAAGGACTCCACAGTCCGGTATTTGCTCTGGATGCTTCACACGGGTTCACTGCCGTGCTTGGCGAGGACCAGGCTTCGCTCTGGGCGTTTTTCGCGGGGTCAAAGAGTGACGTTATCCGCGTTCCACGTAACCAGGAATTTTGCACTAGATGCTTCACACGGGTTCACTGCCGTGCTCGGCGAGGACTAGGCTCCGCTCTGGATGCTTCACACGGGTTCACTGCCGTGCTCTGCTAGGACCAGGATCCGCTCTGGACGTTTTCCACTGGGTCAAAGAGTGACGTTATCCGCGTTCCACGTAACCAGGAATTTTGCACTAGATGCTTCACACGGGTTCACTGCCGTGCTCGGCGAGGACTAGGCTCCGCTCTGGATGCTTCACACGGGTTCACTGCCGTGCTCTGCGAGGACCAGGATCCGCTCTGGACGTTTTCCACGGGGTCAAGGAGTGACGTTATCCGCGTTCCACGTAACCAGGAATTTTGCACTAGATGCTTCACACGGGTTCACTGCCGTGCTTGGCGAGGACCAGGCTTCGCTCTGGGCGTTTTTCGCGGGGTCAAAGAGTGACGTTATCCGCGTTCCACGTAACCAGGAATTTTGCACTAGATGCTTCACATGGGTTCACTGCCGTGCTCGGCGAGGACTAGGCTCCGCTCTGGATGCTTCACACGGGTTCACTGCCATGCTCTGCGAGGACCAGGATCCGCTCTGGACGTTTTCCACGGGGTCAAAGAGTGACGTTATCCGCGTTCCACGTAACCAGGAATTTTGCACTAGATGCTTCACACGGGTTCACTGCCGTGCTCGGCGAGGACTAGGCTCCGCTCTGGATGCTTCACACGGGTTCACTGCCATGCTCTGCGAGGACCAGGATCCGCTCTGGACGTTTTCCACGGGGTCAAAGAGTGACGTTATCCGCTTTCCACGTAACCAGGAATTTTGCACTAGATGCTTCACACGGGTTCACTGCCGTGCTCGGCGAGGACTAGGCTCCGCTCTGGATGCTTCACACGGGGTCAAAGAGTGACATTATCCGCGTTCCACGTAACCAGGAATTTTGCTGATTGTATCCGCATTTCACGGGATGGAGGTTTGACTGTTGGCGATATGTATACCACCGAGCCATGGAACTGGGAGTTGCCGCTGTTCCGCTTAGCTTGAAGTTGTGTCCGTCGTTACGAGACGAGTGTTGGGATGATCTCTAGGTCACTTGTGGCCCGTCGAGATTTAGCTTCTTTCTTTGGTGAAACCTGGGGGAAGTATGTCCCCTTTTTGTTTACGCCCTCTTTTTTATATTTTATTTCTTTTTCCGCGATGCTCTATCATTTCAGCTTTGATATCGCAGAGGTCGCGATTGCCCTATCATTTTGGCTATTCTTCGCGGTGCCCAATCATTTCGGCTATTTATTTATTCTCTACTCGCTGCTTTTTATTGCGAGTTGCCCCATCCTTTAGGCTATTTTTTAAGCATACATTTTTACTTGCTGCTTTTTATTGCAAGTTGCCCCATCATTTCGGCTATTCTTCATGCATACATTTTTACTTGCTGCTTTTTATTGCAAGTTGCCCCATCATTTCGGCTATTTTGTAGGCATGTGTGGCTTGCTAGCTTTTTCGCCGCAAGCTTGGATTTTAGACACCGATTTCGACATCAGCATCGCTACAACTGGAATGTTGCCGGGAGCGAATCATCATTTGCCTTTGTCGATGTTGAACAAAGGTGGCTCAGCAAACAGGGTTAAGGGTCCTGTCGACCAAGGCTTTTGACTTCATGAGCCGTAAGGGTCTCACAAAGGTATTTCTCCCTACAAGTCGTGAGAATCTTGCAGGTGTATTTTCTCCTTAGGGATCGTGAGGATTCCTAAGTGTGTGTTCCTCTGTAAGTCGTAAGGATCCTACAAGAAGGCTTTCTCCTTATGGGTCGAGAGGACCTACAAGGGTTGGACTTTGCTGGGGAAATGTTTATTCGTGCCCGTGGATTGTATACAAGGGTCAGTATTGAGCCTCTTGTAGGGCAATATCGAAGGTTGTGGAGGATTTGCTTAAGAACAGGTTTAGGTTTCTGTAACTTAAGACTTTCAAATCTTATGAGCCGTGAGGGTCCCATAAGAGAGTTCTGTTGGAGATAGTGCCCTCAGAGTCAATTATTGGATCACAGGCACGTGATTGCAATGATTGAGGGAGGACCTATCCCGGTAGGACAATCTTACTCGAGATGATAGTATGCTGTCTGGTTTATCTTTATCATCGTGTACTGCTTTAGGTGACCTGACATGTCGCTATTACACGTTGATAGAGCCCCTAGGATTCTTGCTTGACTGCCGGCAGTATGATGGCGATCATATACGTGGGAGCTGGTAGTCTATAAGCACATCCTTAAAAGGTCCCTAGTCGTAGGAGTTTCGAGACAGGGCATCGATTCTCCAGAGTAGACTAGTGTATACAGTCGAGACCCCGACGAGGGGCGGTGGCCGGTCTCACAAGCCACTTGTGTCAGTTGGTTCACCTAAGATGTATACAGGTGCTCATTGGGTTATGAGTACACCGGACAGGACTCGCCGGGAACATGCTAGTTGGTCTTATACCTGACGTCAGATAGCAGTTCCCTGGTGACATGTGTACAGGTTAGTTCATCGACCTGAGGATCGTCATTTGTCTCGTGTGAGTTCCCACTGTGCTTTGATTACTACCCTACCACGGCTCAAAGGAGTCGTGCAAACAGGTTTTAGTTGGGTACAGTCCCGAGCCACATGGAGGCAGTGAGCGGATCTTCAGGGGTTCGTCTCTCCCGGTATTGGGGGTGAGGTCGCGCTGTGTCTAGGAGAGCCATTACACGAAGCCCTCGGCCGAGGCAAGGAGATTTACTGGTAGGTATTCCAGTAGTATCTCAGGGTGTTCTGGGCTACACTCCGACACGACTTGTACCGCTTTTGAGGGTCTGACTTTTACCAACCCCCTAGGCCCGCCGTGCGATACTCATAGACGAACGGACCGGACTGTACGGATATTGTCACTGACAGGCTCAGTTGGGTGTCGGGGTGAGCTTCCTCATCGACGTCCCTTTTGGTCAATAGCTGGTGGCCCGTCACGTATTGGCTTATACCTCTGACGTGCTAGTGGTTAAATCCACAGCCATAGTATTGACGAGTCTTTAGAGTCCACCACACTTACAGTTACTCAAGCTTTCGGGCGAAACGCTGTAGAGGCCGTATGGAGATATGGCAAGGTCCGATCAGATACGTGCGGTATTGCACGGATCAGGATCGGATAGTTTTGTACTAGTGGCCGTATAGTTATATGGCAGGGTTCGATCAGATACGTGCGGTATTGCACGGATCAGGATCGAACGGATTTTACTAGCCGGCTTTGGTTTAAGCCGGTACTAGTTTAGTACAGTGTAGATTTTGTCTCATTGCATTTGTATCCGGTCGGAATACAGATGCGGGTGTGTATGCACAGTATCGGGGTTTTCCTGTAATTTATTACGGGACCAGTTTTCTGGAGTTGCCAGTTTGCATTCCGTTCCGGCCGGTTTTCCTTTGTTCTTTCCCGGCCGGACTTTTCCGATGGAGGGGGTTATTTGCAGTTTTGCAAATAACACTTTGTGGAGGTTTTTCTTGCAAAAGTATTTATCATGATAGCATCTTTAGATGCCATTCTTTTCCTTTATCTTTTCATGCTTTATTTTGATTAGTTGTGATAAGAATGGTTGATGTGAGTTTGTGATGATTATGTTTGGATATAGTCACCACTTGCTTTTACTACCATGACCTTCCTTCTATGGTTGTGTTTTAGTATTCCCTTCTCCACCATTTTTAGCACTTGATGAAATGGATGATAAGTTTTTTCATGAGAGAAAAAGAAAGAGAGAAGAAGAAGAAGAGAGCTTCATCTTGAGAGTTTCATCCATGATCTCATTTTCTTGCTAGAAAAATGCAAGCACCATTTTTCTATTCTTGATTCCTCCATCACCATGGCAACAAACTCCAAAGAGACATACCCTCTACACTACACATTCTACAGCATATCTTGAGCATGTCGAGTTGCCGGCTTCATGCGCGAGTTGCCTCGGTATTGAGGCGGGAGCCCGTAAAAGAAGAAGGCGATGTGGTGCCCTTTCCGGCGAGGAGGCGACGATGTGGAGGCAACACTTTCCGCGGGAGATCGGGACGACGACAAGAAGACCGGAGGACTCGGATCACTAGGTATACTTCTCACCCTATCTCTTGATTGCTAGCTTTAGGTTAATGGTAAACGATCCGGGTTTTCATTGTCCGCGGTAGCGCCGGTTTCCGAGTAAGGAAAATTTTTATTCCGCATTTTGGCCTCGAGCAAGAGGCCGGGGCGCTGCCGTGGCGCAACAAGTTCTTCTTACGAGTCGTGAGGATCTCGTAAGTGTATTTTTTCCTTAGGAATCGTGAGGGTCCCTAAGTGTGTTGCTCCTTTGTGAGTCGTAAGGATCTCACGCAGGTGGTTTTTCCTTACAAGGTCGAGAGGACCCTATAAGTGTCTTTTAACGAGGTTGCGCCCTTTCGGGTTTTCACAAACACTCGCCGGTAGTCCTGCTGTTTTTACTCACGGAGCCCTTTCGGGTTTTCATCCGTGCCCATTTTGCTTGTGGACACACCGTTTTTTTTTATTCTTTTCCTCTCTTTTTTTTTATCTTGTCAGCCTAAGGATGCTGCGGTAGTAGTTTAGGGACGTTTCGGTCCGTCGTTAGTTTAAGGACGTTTCGGTCCGTCGTTAGTTTAAGGACGTTTCGGTCCATCGTTAGTTTAAGGACGTTTCGGTCCATCGTTAGGGGAAGGCCGGCTGCTGCTTGTAAAGTCTGAGCTTAGGAAGATAGCGAGCGGACATAGTCGTCGTCATCTATCAGTGACCCAGGCTGTGGCTCATTAAGCATAGTATTTCTTTAAGAAGCGGCCGTTTATTGGCCTGAAAGGCCTTTCACCGTGCATGTCCATGAGTAGATAGGCTCCACCCTGGTAGACCTTGTCTATGATGTACGGGCCTTCATAGTTTGGCTCAAATTTTCCCCGCTTGGCAAGATTGGGGATCATAGGTCTTTTGACCACTAGTACGAGTTTGCCTTGGTGGAATGTCCTCGGCCTGGTCAATCTTTCGTACGAGCGCGTCATCTTTGCTTTGTAGGCTTCTAGATGTTGTTGCGCTATGAGCCGGGTTTCATCGAGGGCATCAAGCTCCTCAAGCCGAAGGTGAGCATTTTCTTCGTCCGTCAGCTCATGGTGGACTGCTACTCGTAGAGAGGGTAACTCTATCTCGAGGGGGAGCACTGCTTCTGTCCCAAATACCAACGCGTACGGCGTTGTGTTCGTGGCCGTCTTGAATGTAGTTCGATAAGCCCAAAGGGCTTCTTGCAGCCTCTCGTGCCAGTCTCTCTTATTCCGGGAAACGGTCTTTTTTATGATCTTCGTCAAGGTCTTATTGAAGGCCTCGGCCAGACCGTTAGCTCGTGGGTTGTAAACTGAAGAATATCTCCAGTCTATATTGTGCTGCTACGCGAAGCGGCTAATCTTATGGCTTCGGTAGGCTGGCCCATTATCGGAGATAATCCGCCGTGGGGTTCCAAACCGATAGATGACGTGCGTCTTGAAGAAATGGAGGATATTCTCCGTCTTCACTTCCCTCAGTGGTACTGCTTCTGCCCATTTGGAGAAGTAATCAGTTGTTGCCAGGATAAAACGATGTCCCCGGGACAACGCTGGCTCGATGGGGCCGACTATGTCAGTCCCCCACATTTCGAATGGCCAGCTAGCCACCGTTGGGTGTAGTGGATTCGGATGTTGGTGGATAAAGTCTCCATGAATCTGGCACGAGTGGCATTGCTTCGCATACTCGAGGCAATCCTGGATCATCGTGGGCCAGTAGTAACCCATCCGTTTAATTTTTAACTTCATCTTTGGGCCTGCTTGGTGAGAACCGCAAAGTCCGTCGTGAACTTCCTGAATGACTCTTTCTGTTTCGTCAGGTCCTAAGCATCTCAGCCATAGAGAATCAAACGATCTCTTGTATAGAGTATCGTTGACGAAAGCGAAAGATAGAGCTCGTTTCATGAGCTGATGTCTTGAGGACGCTTCTTTAGGCATTCGGTGGGACTTAAAGTAATCTATGAAGACTTCCCTCCAGTCCTCAGCCTTCTCACGGTCTTTTATTTGTAGGGTCGTCTGCTCAGTCGCCCCCTCTTCTTTATATAATTCCGGAGGTATTTCTGCCGGGGCGAGCACTCGACGGCTTTGTACCACGATTCTTACATCATCGAGGTTTTCGTCCGCCAGCTCTTTAGCAAGTTTGGCCAACGCGTCTGCTTTGCTGTTTTCCGCGCGCGGTATGTTCTTCAAAGTATAGAAGGGAATTTGGGTCAGTAGTTGTTGCACCTTTTCGCCGTACTTCACCAACTCCGGTTTGCACGTTTGGTAGTCACCATTTACTTGACTAACGACCAGTTGAGAATCCCCGTATATAAGGAGGTCTTCAATTCCCAGGTCGATGGCGATTTCGAGGCCTGCTATCAGAGCTTCGTATTCAGCTTCATTGTTTGTCCTCGGCTCTGTTAAGGAGAAGGCGAAGCGCGTTATCCCTCCTTATGGAGTTGCAAAGACGAGGCCTATCCCCGATTTGATCATTGGGATACCTTGTTTCTGTTTCTTTACGGAGGACGCTCCATCGAAATAGAGTTCCCATCGGGTGCTACCGCCGCCAATCGCATCAAATGCATGCTCGTCCGGCAAATCATAGTTCAGAGGAGAATCGGCCGGTATCGGGTGCTCAGCGAGGAAATCGGCAATGGCCTGGCCTTTCACCGCCTTGAGAGGTTGATACGTTATCGAGAACTCCATCAAGAGCAGGGCCCATTTAGCGAGTCGTCCCGTCAGTATGGCTTTTGACATCAAGTATTTAAGGGGATCCACCTTTGAAATGAGACGGACTTCATGCGCCAACGCATAGTGCCTGAGCTTTGTTATCGCGAAGATTAACGCCAAGCAATGTTTTTCAATGGGAGAGTAGTTGCTTTCTGCCCCCAGTAGAACTCGACTTAAGTAGTAGAGTGCCCTCTCTTTCCCCTGATCGTTCTCTTGTGCCCATAATGCGCCCAAGGAACCTTCGAGGGCGGTCGTATAAAGAATGAGGGGTTTTCCCTTGACCGGCGCAGCCAACACCGGAGGGTTTTGCAGGTACTGTTTGATCTCGTCTAGTGCACCTTGGCATTTGTGATCCCAAACGAATGGAGTTCCCTTTTTCATCAGGTGGCTGTAAGGACGGTATTTGCCTGAAAGATTGGCGATAAATCGCCGGATGTATGCGAGCTTCCCTTGGAGAGACCGCAACTGTTTGAGGGTTCTTGGCGGAGGCATTTCCATGATCGCTTTAATCTTTGACGGATCTATTTCAATACCTCGGTGTCGAACGATGAATCCCAGGAATTTGCCCGAGGAGACTCCAAACGCGCATTTGAGGGGATTCATTTTCAAATTATATTGCCGAAGGCGTTGAAATACAGTCTCCAGATGCTTTAAATGATCTTCGTATGACATGCTCTTTACTACGAGGTCATCGATATAGCACTCGACGATCTCATGTATGAAGTCGTCGAAGATCTTTGTCATGGCCCTTTGATAGGTAGCGCCAGCGTTCTTTAGACCAAAGGGCATAACCCTGTAGCAGAATATACCCAAAGGGGTCCGGAAAGCGGTGTGCTTCTGGTCTTCGGGATGCATCTTTATCTGATTGTATCCTGACGAACCGTCCATAAAGGAGAAAACCTCGTGAGTGGACGTGTTATCTATCATTAGCTCGGTTACTGGTACTGGAAAATCGTCCTTTGGACAGGCTTTATTGAGATCCCTGAAATCCACGCATATGCGTACCGTCCCATTCTTCTTCATTACCGGGACGATATTGGCGATCCAATCGGGATATTAGACTTCTTGGATAAATCCAGAATCGATCAGCTTCTTGACTTCGGCGTTGATGCTCATTTCAAGCTCGAATCGCATCCTTCTCGGCGCCTGCTTGACTGGCTTGATATCCGGGGATATCGCCAATCTATGCACAATGATTTCTGGATCTAGTCCTGGCATCTCGGAATAGTTCCATGCGAAGCAGTCTTTATGCCGTAGAAGCACGTTCTTTAACGCAGCCACCCTTTCTTCAGATAGCAGCTCGCTGACAAATGTCGGTCGCGGGTCATCTGACGATCCCAACTCAATCTTCTTGAGGTTATCTGCAGTAGTGTGTATACCATCTTCCAGTTCTTTCGGAGCGGGCGGAAATTCTGAGATCACCTCATCATTGCTGTTCTCAAAGCACTAGGGAAGGTCATCCATGTTCTCGGGCTCTTCTTTCAATAACGTAATCATATAACAAGTGCGAATCCGCTCCCAGGACCGAGGTGGATCCGGTTCTGCTCTTACGGCCTTGGGTTCGTGCTTTTGTGGCGGTGTTACCCTCCATCCGTTGGATAAAGCGAATCTGCCCATTTGGTACTGGTCCTCGACCCAGTTCTTGAAGGTGAAGCAGTCTTCGATAGGGTGTCCTATGGCTCGGTGATAAGAGCAATAGCTCGGATGAGAAGCCTTGTTAACTTGCTCAGGGTGTCTAGGCTCTGGAAGCGCGATCATTTGATGTTTTAAAGCTAGCTTGAGTAACCTCTCCGTCTTGTCTCGGGGGAAGCATTACGCTCGACTCATCTTCTTCATGAGGGACAACTCCGAGCCGTGCAATACTCGATCACGTAACCCTCTAATCCTGCGTCGTTGTTGTCGGCTCCTCTTTCCGCTTCTTGATTTATTTCCGTCTCTGCGTCGGGCCTTTCGTACAACGGGTTGACGAGGATGAGCATCTTTGTCTTTTGCAGCCTGTTGAAATAGACGTTGCGTCTTGGCCTTCTCGTAGATGGCCATCTCGCGGTTGTGGTCTTCCCGAGCTTTCTGACCCACTTTCCTGATAGGCTTGTCCATTCGTTCTTCAAACGACGGACTCGGCACTTCAATCACGGGGTCTAGTTTTGATGAAGGGTTGGCATCTCCTAACAGGGCGTCCTCTTCTTCATCAAAGGTATATATAGCGTAGCTGCTGTGGGCCTGTCCCCGTTTTCCGGTTCTCGCGTATCCAAGCCCAAGTGTTTCCATTTTCCCGTTGGGCAATTTGCGTTGAGTCCCGGGGACATCCCAAATCTTGTTGTAGAACCGAGCCTGCCGAACAGTCTGTTTTAAGGGTACTCCTTGGCGCTTCAATAGCTTCTTTAATCCATTCGTATAGTATCTGGGCAGACGGATGGGTTGGAGCCTGTCGAGTGTAGCATCCACGCCATACCAGATCTCTTTCTCTATTTTCGACTCTGAGGATCGGTAGAATAGGATCACCTTCTCACCCCTTTGCCTGGGAGGGACGTAAAATGTTTGCAGGTCCTGCACATTGTGAGCTTGAAGCGTGTCGAGATCCTTGTAGTGTTCTCGCGGTACTATGGTGATTTGCAAACTATGGTCATCGCCAGGGGGTGCTTGTATTGACAGCCGATTGGAGAACACGGCATTAACTTCATCTTCTGAATCACTTCCGAAGACCAACATGGGGGCGAGCGTCCCCAGGTTGTTGCGTTGAGATGGCCCTGCATAAACTATCTCTTCCTCTTCTTCGGTATCGCTCCCGAAAACAGGGATGGTGGCGGCGGTTTTGTTCTCCGGGTTGCGACACCTTTCTGTATCCTCGAAATCTGGCAAAAAGTACTTCGCATCTTCGTATTTGCGGACTTCGTTCACGGAAAATGGGTTCAACTCACCTGTTACGGTATACTCGAAACCATCCTTAAAGTACTTCATACACTGATGTTGTGTAGAAGGGATGATGTTGTACTCGTGTAGCCAAGGACGACCGAGCAAGGCGTTGTAGCAGGTCTTGGCGTCAATGACATGGAATTTGATGTCTGTGACGAGAAGTCCAAAGCGTAATGTTAGTATCACAGATCCGAGAGTCCGTGACGATTGTGAATCGAAACCGGAGATAGTAATTTTGTCACGAGCGAGGTGTTGCACACTCATGCAGATTTCCTTCAACACCCGAACATTAAGGAGATTGACGGAGGATCCATTATCCACCAGGATCTTGCCTATCTTGATATCATGGCAGTATCCAGAGACATATAGGGGACGGTTGTGGTCGCACGTCCCGAGAAGGAGGTCTTCGTCACCGAAAGTGATGTCGGCCGTATGCACTTCCTCCAGTTCATCCTTCATCCTTTCAGTGGCGAGGAAGGCTTGGAATTGCTCAGGTTCTTGTAACGCCTTAATTAGTGAATCTCGCGCTTCTTTTGATAATAGGAGGGCATCGAGAATGCTAAGCTGAGAAGGTAGCTTCCTTAGATGCGCGAGGATGTTATAGTCCACCTTACCCTTCCTAGGAGGGTCTTTGGCGGCCAGCTCTCTCATGATTTGGTCATCTAAAGTGATATCTTCAGTGACCTTTTCCTTTCCCTTATCTTTTCTACTCACGGGCCCGAGATTCTTTTCTGGGAGTGTGCGATTGCGCAGCTGAATGTTCTCGCAGGCCTCCGATTTCTCCTCTTTCCCTAAAACGGCTTCTTTAAAGAGAGGGCCCAGAACCATTTCTTCATCAGAGTCGCTCCCAAAGGTGAGAACTTGTGACCCCTCGGCGTGAGCCATATAACAGTTGCCAGTAGTTCTGTTGTGCCCATCGACAGTACTTCTTCGCTCCCGACGGATCTTGCGTTTCATGCGCTTAACATGTTGCCGACGAGCAACATATCCTTGCCACCATATCTTAAAGGCGTCGCACTCCTCCGTGGGGTGTGAGATTTTCCGATGATATGCGCAATAATCAGGGTGCCTCTCCACCCCATCGTGCGTGTTTCCTTCCGAGGGTGGTAGCTTCATTCCCATTGACATGGCTTTGGCAAACCTTTTCCTCGTCTTGAATATCTTCTTGTCTACTTCGGATGCCTTTCGCTCTGGCAGGGGTAGTTCAACTCTTTCGTTCAGTCGCCCGCCTTTGGTTCCTTCTGACGTTGCCATCTCACGCTCCTGATCCGCTTTACTCTTTAGACGAATCTCGTCTAGAAAGGCATTGATCATTTCATTTGTTGGCCACACACGCTCTGGTTCAGGCTCTGCCTCCAGCTTCTTAGTGCCAGGAGTTTTCCCATCATCGGCAAACGAGTGGGAGATTACGTTACAACTCGCCACATATCCTTCGGATTCATCCGACGAGCTCTCTCCATCATCTTTCTCTTGAAAGATGTGGTTGAGGAACTCTTGCAGTGTGACAGGAGTTCGCGCCTTTTGATTGTACTCTTCCAGCGCGTCGATTTGCTTCTGCAAGTTCGTGTGCTCGTTTCCAAGCTTCACGGGCTTCTTGGATTTCTTCTTTTTCTTCGAAGATTTTGACGGTTGGGCGTGAGTATTTGGGCCCTTATCGCGAGTCTTCGTAGTTGGGCGGGGCTTCGACATTTCTCCGATAATCTGAGGTTCAAGAGGGTCCTTCCATTCGATCGCAGGGCACGCATGAAGGTCTCTCAGCATTCTTTTGGTTTTAGTTGATAGCGCGACCTCCCATGGAGCTTCTTCAATAAAGGAGCAGGTTGCCCCCGGTGTATCTGCTTTCTTAGGAGTATGCGGCTGTGGTGGGTTTACCTTCCACTTTTCGGACAGTGCAAACTTCCCCTGGAGGTATTGATCTTCAATCCATCCTTTGAAGACGAAGCAATCCTCAATCGGATGACTTACCGTTTGATGGTAAGGGCAATAGTTAGGGTTATTCACCTCAGTGGGTTGTGGCGGTTGCCTTGGATTTGGTAGGTTTATAAGTCTGTTACGTATTGCCAGCTCGAATAACCATTTCATCTTGTCTCGTGGGAACGAGTAGGGACGCTTCATCTTCTCATTATAATACCGGCATCTTTCTTCCAGTTGATCTGCCAGTTTCGGGGCGTTAGGTTGCTGTTGGGCATTCGCGACGAAGGTTGCTCTTCATTTACCCTTGTCATTCCAAGGTTCCGACTTCGGGGGAGGTGGTCTATGACCCATCTGGTCCATCTGAGCCAACTTGTCGATTAAAGCCCGGAATGTGGTCGGTTTAAAGAACATCATAAACTGGGAGATGGTTGCGTGGGGGTCTAGGATTCCCACGAACATGCCCACTGCGGGTGCCTCCTCAATGCGTTGCTCGCATCTCGACCACAAATTCCGCCAGCGTATAGCATACTGGACCCAGGTTTCGCCTGGTTTTACCCTGGCGTTAATCAATGCAGTTATTGGGGTGCGTTCGCTGGCACTTGCGAATCGCTGAGTGAATAACAACTCCATTTCAGTGAACGTTTTGATAGAATCGTTCGGGAGTTCCGAATACCATTCGAACGCTGTTTCTGATAAGCTGCCCATGAACTGGCGAAGCAACAGTTTATCATCACCGCCGGTGTTACCACAGAGGGCCCGGAACTGGGCAACATGTTGATGGGGATTGCCGGTCCCCTTATGCACGTGGAATTTTAGTATCGTATAGCCTGGCGGGTATTTGATTTGGTCGTACCAGCTTGGATACGGCCGCCCCGTTTTTACGACTTGACCAGCTGCCTCAGTCGCATGATGAACCCGGATTTGCTGGGCTATGTAGTCAACCAAGTCAGCCTTAGAGATTGCCTCCTCCTTGGCCGTTGAGAGGGCTGGTGGTGGATTTGACGTTTCTCCTCGGTCGTCTTCAAGAACGATTGGGGGATCCTCGGCGGGTAAGTCCTGTTGGATCATCATTCCTATCATATCTTGGAAGAGAAGGCCCATACGTTGTATGTTGGCTGCCTGTTCGGCAGCCTCTTTGTCTTTCTTCTCCAGTATCCGGCGAAGGAATTCAGCGTCGGTTTCTTCCTCCTGGCGTGCGTCTGAGGACGTTTCTGGGCTTTCTTTTGGCCCGGTAAGTGCGGCCATAGCATTCATCATTTCATGGAGCTTTTGCTGTTGCTCCTGGGCTTTCGTCACGGATCGGGTTAGCGGTCGGTGGCCCGTAGAAGTGCGGCTTTCCTCCTTTCCAGAAGCCATATAAACAGTGTGCACCACCATGCCCCCAGACCTCAGGCATCTGGGCTCAGTGCTTTTAGTCGTGGTTGCAGGCTGGGGGATCTTCTCTGGCCTCCTCCTTTTATGAGCCATGGAGGTTGAGGGGTTGAGGTGGGCGTCCAGACAGCCTTTTGGGGTTTATCCTGGTGACCAGCTTCCGGTTGGATTTTCAGCTTCTTGTGCTGGCGGGAAAAGTTTGGATCGATGATCGAGTCTCGGGCCTGCCGCCAAACCTTATAGATTTTAGAAGACAGCCGTTGAGGAGATCGGGGCTGTTCTGGCTTTATTTCCACAACCTTTTTTAATGGGGGAGGAGACCTCTTTAGCACTGCAGTAGGAGAATTCCTTCGCACCTTATTTAGCATCTCGAAGCTGTTCCCAGTTGGAACAACAGCATTAACTTCTTCCATCGGGGCTGATGGAGTCAACCCGGAGGGGGAGTTGCCCCCAGCCTTCCTTACTCGGCGCCAATGGCGACGTCGAGCGTGTCGAGCGGACGGCGTTGGGTCAGCGGTAAGAATGGTTTCGTCTTGCCCCCTGCGTGGGTGGAGGGTCATTGCTGGTGTTAGCCTGTCAAAGACCGACGTCCTTTGGATAGCAGGAGCGGGAGCTGGAGCCATCAATCTTGTAAAGACCGACTTTATGGCAGGGGAAGTCGCTTTGATGTCTTCAGGAGCAGGACCGGTCACTTTCTTAGAAGCAGCATTCTCTGAGATTGTAGGCCCCATGATGAGTTCGCAGGATTTCTGGCCCAATCTAGAGAAGACCGAGGCGTTGACGTTGGGCGACTCGTTGAGAGAAGCCGCGGCAGGGGTAAGACGATCAAAGACCGACTTCTTGAGAGCTTCCTTTGTCAGTACCGGCGCCGCGAAGCTTGTTGGTGGGAGTATAGTCCCAAAGAACAATCCGGTAGTGGCCTGAGTCACCTGGTCCACCGGCATTGTGAATAACGAAGCAGCTTGGGGTCCGTAAGCTATACCTCCTGGCGAGGCAAAGCGTTGGTCGCAATTGCATTCTGAGCGGTTGGAGGATTTCGCAGAAGTAGAAGCAATCGATCCTTTGCTTTCTGCAATAAGCAAGACGCCAATTCTTAATATCTTGAAACCCAAGGGCAACCATTAGCGAACCGCGATTGGTTCGCGAGTCACGACACACGAAGTGTGGAGTGGAAAGAGGAAAAGGTCCCACCGGGCGTGCCAGAATCTGTTCCCTTCCGAACGGCGGCCGAGACGTGGCGTCTCGCCTGAAATTCAGGGCAGATGCTAATTGGTGCTATCCGTCTACCTCTCCGAAGATGCCAAGTTGATTTATGGCACCATGTATCGAAGGTTTAAACGGATGCGGCCGATGTAGCAGACTTCGTCAGATTCCCCCTCGTTTGAGGGGTTTTTGATTGTGGGGACGCTCTTCTCTGCAGGCGCAAGCCCCTGCAGTTAATTACGCTACCGCATCGCGGTAACAACTTTCTCCTTCTCCAGATGGTCACTTCGTGTCGTGTGTGTTTATTTTATGTTTTGTTGCCCGTGGATTGTTTACGGAGACCGAGTTATGTCGTCGCCCGTAGGGCGTGGACTAGTCCAAATCCGTATTATCTTAGATTTGGGTTTGGGGGGGTTTGGTTTGAGGATACGTTAGCCATACTTGAGGCTAAGATCAACTCAAACGTTTGTTAAGGATACGTTAGTCTAACTTGAGACTAAGATCAACTTAACGAGATCGTTTAGATCCGACAAAAGAGCATTTGGGGGCTCTATTGTTCCAGTTTAGGGACATAGTGGTCCATCGTATGTATGGCCGTCGGGACCCGTCACCTCTCTGACGACGTTGAAGGATTACAACGACAGATGTCAGAGGAGTTCAGAGATGTACCCTCGAACCAGAGTTAATTGGGGGAGATTCATAGCCCAGTCTATTTGAAGGTTTAAGGATACGTTAGCCATATTTTAAGGCTAAGATCAACTTAAACGGGATCGTTTAGATCCGACAAGAGAGCATGCGTGGCTCTATTGTTCCAGTTTAAGGACATTGCGGTCCATGGGTAGTTTGAGGACATTGCGGTCCATGGGTAGTTTAAGGACATTGCGGTCCATGGGTAGTTTAAGGACATTGCGGTCCATTGTTAGTTTTAAGACATCTCGGTCAAGGTTTAGGACGTCGTAGTCCATGGTTTTAAAGACCCCACAGTCCATTATTAGTTTTAAGACATCTCGGTCAAGGTTAAGGACGTCGTAGTCCATGGGTTTAAGGACCCCACAGTCCATTGTTAGTTTTAAGACATCTCGGTCAAGGTTAAGGACGTCGTAGTCCATGGGTTTAAGGACCCCACAGTCCATTGTTAGTTTTAAGACATCTCGGTCAAGGTTAAGGACGTCGTAGTCCATGGGTTTAAGGACCCCACAGTCCATTGTTAGTTTTAAGACATCTCGGTCAAGGTTAAGGACGTCGTAGTCCATGGGTTTAAGGACCCCACAGTCCATTGTTAGTTTTAAGACATCTCGGTCAAGGTTAAGGACGTCGTAGTCCATTGGTTTAAGGACCCCACAGTCCATATCAATATGTGGTCATCGGGACCCGTCACCTCTTTGAAGACATTGAGGGATTACAATGCCAAGTATCAAAGGAGTGAAGAGATGTACCCTGGAACCGGAGTGGATTAAATAGTCCTTGGCCCAATTTGGGATCAAGACCAATTAATTATGTCATGAGCCCATTAGCTCAGTTAATTACGAATTGAGGACTTATGGCCAGCTTGGGCTAAGTCCAATCATGTCTGGAATATTGGCTTCCTGTTGGTCCCTTGAAGGAGAGGCTTTGCCTCTATCCATTTAGCCAATTGGGCCAATGCCTAGTGTTAAACACTAAAAACCAATCAGTGTTGAACACTGGGAACGAGATTGATAAGTCAGTGTTTAACACTAAAAGATAATTGGTGTTAGACACCAGCAACAAGGCTTTCGAATTAGTGGTAAACACTAAAACAGATCAGTGTTAAATACTGTCAACAGAAGTCCCAAACTAGTGTTTGAACACTAAGGTAATCAGTGTTGAACACTGCAAGTAAAGTTCTTTGCTTAGTATTGAACACTAAGACCAAACAATGTTTTAATACTGAATTCAGGGGTTTAGTGTTAAACACTAAGGCAGGAGGGGTCACGTGGCAACACGTGAGAGCGCCCTCCCTTCATTTGTTCTTCTGAGACTATTGCATCTTCTAGAGCATCACGTGCCACCACGTGACGGGCATTCAAGCGCTTTGTGTGTTAAAGCTTCTGTCAAGGGTTACGTGGGTCACGTGGGGCACTGCCTCAAAGGGGCTTTCTGTAGATCTTTTGGGGGGGTCACGTGGTGACACGTGACCCTTCTTTTCTGTAGTTGTTTTAGAAGATCTGTTAATCCCTTTCAGGAATTAAATTCCTCGTAGGGTTGAACCCTGACACAATAGAGAAATTAAATTCCTACTTCCTTTTGAAGATTTATATTCTGGGATAGAGTTGAACTCTGAATTTTCTGTAGGAATTAAATTCCTCATATATGTGAAGAACTGAATAGGGTTTAAACCCTAATAAAAGCTTTAAGGAATTAAACTCCCACTCTCTGTTAAAGAATTATGATTAAGGGAATTAAATTCCCGTTGTTTCAACAGAACTAAGTTCTTAACTAGTGTTAAACCCTAATTCTTTTTCATTCTGAAGGAATTAAATTCCCATAACACAGGGTCAAACCCTAATTTTATTTTAAAGGAATTAAATTCCTATAGTTCTGTGAGAATTAGATTCTCGTGCTTCCATTCCCTCTCTATGCTTTGGATCTGCATGGCAGGATCTCAACCCATTGAGAATTAAATTCTCAACTTCAAGGGGAGATGTGCGCTTTACAGATCCTCTATCAAAGAGAGAAGAAACATGTTCTTCTGTTTTACATCAGAGTTAAATTCTGTTGAGAATTAAATTCTCTTTCTTTCAAGGAGCCTTCCCTTTCTTACCTAGGGTTTTCTTTTGCAGAAGATCCAAATTCCTCAAAGTATCAAGGCTCTCTCCCTTTTCTTCTCTCTGCGTGTATATATTTTTTTGTATGTCTCTTGGCTCCTATTTATAGGAGAAGCAGCCGAGTCAATTAGTTTTTGACGAATCTTCATTGAGAGATTTGATTTGCATCCATCATTCGTTTTGGACCTTTGGATTATTAGGTGAATTTTATTCACCATTGGATTTCAAATCCAGAGATTCTCCTTTGTTATTTCTGTTAGATTTGAAGGGGAAATCTTTCCAAATTCGAGATTTTCCCATAGATAGATGATATTTAATCACTTCTGAATCTTTAATTTAATCGGTTGCTTTTGGAAAGATTTGAGAGTCCTTTTCTCAGAATTTAATTCTGTTAACAAATAGGCTTTGAAAGCTGGTCACGTGCGGCCACGTGACCCTTGGTCACGTGTGGGCACGTGACCCCCTTGTAACGAGCCCTTTTCTTCTTTTGCACTCTGCCTGCTTCTGCTGCTTAGCCATCACGTGCCACCACGTGACCCCTGGTCACGTGTGAGCACGTGACCCTCGTCTGGAGTCTTTTTCTTGATTTAACCGGAGAATGAGTCTGATGTTTTGAGCGTCACGTGCCAACACGTGACCCTGGTCACGTGGGAGCACGTGACCTCTTCTGAGGCCTTTTCCTTGATTTGATCAGGGAACCAATGTGCCTTTGCCGCTTGCTTTTAAAAGTCACGTGCCGACGCATGACCCTGGCCACGTGGGAGCACGTGACTCTTTCTGAAGCCTTTTTCCTCGATGTAGTTGGGAAACTGAACTTGCCTTGCTGATGCTTTTAGATGTCACGTGCCAACACGTGACTGCTGGTCACGTGTAAGCACGTGACCCTCTTCTGAAGCTTTTTCCATAAGCTTTTTTGATTTTAAATCAAGAAACACTTGGATGTGGACATCCAGAGGCAGATTGTCTCCCTGGGTTTAACCACTTTCTCACAAGTACTTACGGCAGCCCGAGAGCAGCAGAGTCTATCTGGGATGAAAGGGAGTTTGCAGCAGACAGCAGTTGCAGTAAGGAAGTCAGCATTTGTACCAAACCGAGCTCATGGTCACAGATGTATTCCAGTGGACCGTCGAGGTGTAGCACCTATGAAGAAGCCTGTTGTCATCGATCGAAGAAAGAGCATAACTTGTAACTACTGCAATTTACCTGGCCACGTGCAAAAGGATTGTCGAAGGAGGCTGGGACTCTGTTTGGTTTGTGGAGCGGCAGATCACGCTGTCAGCGCTTGTCCGTCGAAGCTTCGTACGAGGAATGATATTCAGAAGCCTCCGCAGAGACCGTTCCAGGGACAGAAACAGCTGACTCAAGGACCTAATCAGGCTCGAGCTTTTACCTTGACAGCTGAAGAAGCTAAGGCGTCAGGAGAAGTTGTTTCAGGTATTCTACTCGTTCATGGTTTTCCCGCATTAGCGTTATTTGATTCTGGTGCATCCCATTGTTTTATGTCATCCAAGTTTATAACTACACACTCGATTACCTGCACGACCCTGTCTAGTTTCTGGGACATACACACTGGGAATGGGAAAATCATAGCTAGTAGGGAATGTAAAGATTGTACAGTTGTTGTGTGCGGACGGGAGCTTTTTGCAGATTTCTTGGTGATTGATACGGGCAGCTACGAAGTCGTCTTAGGAATGGATTTTCTTGGCACTTTCCACGCTCACATTGATTGTAGGGCAAGGAAAGTAATTTTCCAGATTCCCGGACATCCTGAGTTTAGCTTCACTGGAGGAAGCAGTTCTGTCGGGCCAGTCGAGTTTAGGGCTAGGCCGACAAATAATATTCTTGCATCAATGGAAGTTGATAAAATCGAAGAGCTAGCTGTTGTTCGCGATTTTATGGACGTGTTTGAAGATATATCGGGTTTACCGCCGAAGCGAGACGTGGAGTTCACAATTGATCTTATTCCTGGTGCAGCGCCAGTATCCAAAGCGTATTATCTAATGACACCAGTAGAGTTGGAAGAAATCAAGAAACAGGTTGCCGAATTGCTTGAAAAGGGTTGGATTCGAAGCAGTAACTCGCCTTGGGGAGCTCCAGTTCTTCTAGTAAAGAAGAAGGATGGCACGAGAAGGATGTGCATCGACTATCGAGAATTAAACCGGGTGACTATTAAGAACAAGTACCCGATCCCTCGCATTGGAGAACTTTTTGAGCAGCTTAGTGGCGCGAGGGTATTCTCGAAGCTGGATTTGCGATCCGGATATCATCAGGTCCGAGTAAAAGCAGAAGATATTTGCAAGACGGCGTTCCAAACTCGGTATGTACATTATGAGTACTTAGTAATGCCCTTCGGAGTAACGAATGCACCGGCGATATTCATGGACTTGATGAACCGAATCTTTTCACCATTCTTGGACCAGTTTATTGTGGTATTCATTGACGATATTCTGGTTTACTCGAAGAGTTTTGAAGAGCATGCTGAACATTTGAAGATCACACTGCAAACGTTGAGACAAGAGAAGTTATATGCGAAGATGAGCAAGTGCGAGTTTTGGCTGGAAGAAGTAAAGTTTTTGGGGCATGTTGTGTCTGGCGATGGAATCGCCGTCGATCCCGAAAAGATTGCAGCAGTTCGTGATTGGCCAATTCCAAAGAATGTTGCGGAGATAAGAAGCTTTCTTGGACTCGCCGGATATTACAGGAGATTTGTGGAGAACTTTGCTCGTCTGGCGGAGCCGTTGACCAAGCTTACGCGCAAGGAGGTACCTTTTGTATGGACGGATAAGTGTGCATTAGCTTTTGAGACGTTGAAGCAGAAGTTGATAACCGCCCCTATTCTGACCGTGCCAGACAATTCCGGAGGATTGGTGATTCACAGCGACGCATCTGGGAAAGGATTGGGATGTGTTTTGATGCAGCATGGGAAGGTTGTAGCGTACGCATCGAGACAGTTGAAGACCCATGAGAAGAATTACCCAACTCATGACTTGGAGCTTGCAGCTGTGATTTTCGCTTTGAAGATTTGGAGACACTACCTTTTAGGCGAAAGGGTCGAAGTTTTCACGGATCATAAGAGCTTGAAGTATGTGTTCACGCAGAAGGAGCTTAATATGAGGCAACGTAGATGGTTGGAGCTGATGGCTGACTACGATCTTGATCTTAAGTACCATCCGGGGAAGGTTAATGTTGTGCCGGATGCGCTTAGTCGGTTACCAGCAATTCAGATGTTAACTACGCAGAAGGAGCCCGTTGAAGATTTTCGAAGATTTGACTTGGGGGTTGTGCTACCGCATTCTTCGGGACAGTTGATGCAGCTGTAAGTACATTCATCGTTGATCAAGAATATTAAAGCAGCGCAATCGCAGGATCCTAGATTGCAAATGTTTCGAGAACAGGTTGAAGCCGGACTACGGACAGATTTATTGATCCACGAAGATGGTTCGTTGAGATATGGTAGCCGGTTGTGTGTACCAAAGGGAGATATTCATGAAGAGCTTATGAAATAAGCACACAGTTCAGCTTATTCTGTACACCCAGGAGGCACAAAGATGTACCGAGATATTCGACAGCATTTCTGGTGGGAAGGCATGAAACGGGAGATTGCTCGCTTTGTGGCAAAGTACTTGGTGTGTCAGCAAGTTAAAGCTGAACATCAAAGGGTTGCTGGTTTATTGCAACCACTTCCGATTCCGTATAACCTTGCCGGCACCTAGTTTAACTAAAATAAAGCTTGTGTGCGAACTTTGGGAGTATTTGGGAGGTTTTGGTTCAGATAGAATTTTTCCCAAATAAAATATTATTTTAAGCGGTATTTTGTGCACGTAAATCGGGAAAAAAAATTCTCTTGTGAATAAATTAATTTTGTCACTAGAATTATTTTAGAAACTTCTTTTTAAATATCTAGATATTTTTGGAGTGCAAAAGGAATTATTTTAAAAAGAAAAGGTGTAAAGGTGGCAAAGTGCATTTATTAGCTTTTATTACTCATTTTCCTAGCAATTTCTTCACCCAAAATTCACAAAAATACCCCCAACCTCCCCATGGCCGAGCCTTATCTCAAATTTCTGTCCAAAATATTTCCCAAGCTCATTTCTTCATTATTTCTGCAAAATTCTTCAAAAAAATTCCAAAAATAAATCCAAAAATAACTATATAAAAATTAAACCATCATTCTCTTCACTAAGCTTGTTTGGATCTTCAACAAAACATGGGTTTTGGTGGCTAGGGTTGATGAAGCATGTTGGTTTTGTGAGTTCTTGAAGTGGTATAAATTCTATCCTTAATCCTTAATTCATTGCTTTAATCTTAATCTAGCTATTTTAGCTAGCTAATTATGTATTTTGTATAGCTTTTAAATCATGATTAATTCATTTATTTTTGTTTTAAGAAATTCATGTTAGGGTTAAAGTTTGTTTAAGTGATTAGTGTTCATTTAAAGTGTTAATTTGTGCTTTGGAAAAAATTAACCTAGTAGAAAATGTTAATTTTTGCTAATGAACACTTTAGTTTAATTATGCAAATTGCTTACTAGGTTTTTGCTAAAACATAATTAGCGAGTGTTAAAAATATAGGAATGGTTTAGATAGCTTAGTTAAGCTATTTTAAGGTGTTTGTAATCGCTAGATATGCGTTAGCTTGAAACTAGTGCGAAATATTGCGATAGGTCGCTTACTAGGTTTCGGGGTTTTTCCGACGTAGGGTTCGGTCGGTCGTTGCGAGGTTATATCTAGTGTATTCCTCGTAATTTTTGTGTTGTGTTGCGCGATCGGGACGATCGGGGTTCAGACTTGGTGTTTTATAGTTTAGCGACCCCAATTAGGGTTTTGGCCGGTATCGTGCGCGATAGATGCGCTAAGCGCGCAGTGAAATTTTCCGGGCGTTTTCATCGCGTTTCGTTGTCTTTTCGTCATTATAGGATATTTAGCTTATGCGTTGTATTTATGAAATTTTAGGTTCGCAAGCAGGGATTTCAGGTGCTGCGGACAAGGGGAAGCAGATGGTCGGATCTTCATAGCTCGAGACCATCGGTGAGTAGATTTAACAACTACGGGGAAATCGCCCGTATGACGTTATGCGTCGAGGCGAATTTGATATGTTAGCTGCATAGTATTTTCATATTCTTTACTTTCATATGAATGTCATTGCATAGTATTATCTGTTGTACTTAACTCGTACCTTTATATATAACACATTACTGACGGTTCATGTTGCACGAGCACTAAATATTATGCTATACCCACATCGTCAGTAATTGCCATGACACGCACAAGCCGATATATATTGTTGACACCTACATACGTGATACGGTAGTGGATAGGGATAGTTGTGGTAGTAGCCCTTATCCCATTGTGCATATGAGATATTGTTGATACTTACATACATGACATTGCTTTGGGCAGGAATAGTTGAGGTAGTAACACTTATTCCATTTCATGTATACCTTACTATAGCTATATTATATATCATGCACTCATATTAACATGTACACCCACATTGTCTATTATAGTTACATGTATATCATGAATTCATATTGACATGTACACCGCATATTTTCGCTATAGTTGTATGTACCCCAAGTGGTATTGTTTGATATATGATATTGAGTTGTTGATCCTTCCACTTATGACTTGCATCATACATACTAGCTTACATGTAGATACTTAAACCTTGCTATAATTACATATACACCTTATATAATGCTGCATTGTTTTTCGGAGGTTTTGGGAACCGCAAAATATATTCTAAAAAGCTGGATTCATTTAAAGAGCGGTTTTCCCTTTATATGCTCATATTGATGTTTTATATTGCATATATCAGTTTTACGTGAATTTTACGCATTGAGATATGGATTTCATGTGATTATGGATTTGAGGACCGTGGGGGATATTTTCAAAAAAACTATGTATTGTTTGAAAACCCGGTTTCTCTTGATATGATATTTCAGTGCATCCACCATGTGATTTCTCGGTTCTGAGATTTGGCTTGTGATACCCGATTCGAGGAGCGGTGGACCCGGTATGGTACCCCGGGGCGAGTGGTGATTTCGTGGTGTAGACGATAAGCCTGGCGGTAGGACCACTACCTACCGGTGATTGTATTTGGACTCGGCGGTTATCATGGGGATACCGACCAGAGTGAGGTATGACATATCGTCAAGGCCAGTCATGGTGACTGTCACGACTCGCAGGGTACGGAACGTGACTGGCACTTAAGTTTACGAAACGTCTAAAGGCGTCCGTAAAATAAGTAAGCCAAAGCCCAGAAAACAAAACCAATTAAGCAAAAGAGTGAAGAAAACCCAAACATTTGAAAGCAAGTTTATCAAATAAGTCATGTAAAACCCTTTTTAAAAACAATACTAATTTTTCCGAAAATTTCGGCAGAGTCTCCTTTGTAAATACTGGCCCCCAAAAATGGGTACAACAAGAATATATGCAAAACCAACAAAATAGGGCATCCCCAAGCGGGAGCTAGCTCTTCGCCATAAGGCGGTCACAAATCCCACGCAATGTAAATGACAGCAAGCATAATAATCATAAAAAAAAGCATGAAAAAGTAGCATGTCGGCTCAAGTGAGCTCGACCCCAAAATACAGCATAAAATCCACAACCCTCACAGTCTCATCTCTAGGTCAATATACAATAATCTGGTAGAAACAGTAGATGGAGTACACTAGATATAAAGAATATACAAGGTGGTACAAAAATGATAACATAACCCACCTATGAGCAAATCTCGAGCTCAGGCAAAAGAGGCAAAAGAACAAGTGCGCCCGCCGCTACTGAACTGACGGAGCGGACCTGCAAAAGACTGTGGCACAACGGGGGTGAGTTGCCAACTCGTGAGTAATAAATAACATCTACCAAGGTTATCGTATGCATGCACACAAGCATCCTAGCATCTATAATACGGGTATGACTGGATGCACTAGCAGGTGTGTATATAACATCGGTGTACTAATATGTATGCAACATGAATATCTGAGGTCTCAATAGGTATATATAGGAAATATTTTATCTCTTTTTGTTTTTGAAACTCTTTTAGAATGCCAGCATAATGTCAATGAATCGACGAAAATCGGTGTCCAGCAACGACACCCAAAAGCTGTCTCAAATCTCATAAATCCATGTCATAGTGTCTCTGGCCTCAGCCATCCGGCTGACCCATCTCAAAATCAATATCTCATCCTCTCGCGGCCCCGGTCGGTATCCTCTGGATATCCGCCGTGCCCAATGAAGTCACCGGTAGGTAATCCGTCCCCTGCTAGGCTCAACGTCATCACCACATTCCTCTTGCCCCGGGGTACCTTACCGGGCCCACCATGTACCCGTGCCGGTTCCTCCACTCCTCGACACGGATTTCCAAATCCACAGCAAACTCATGGTGGACGACACTTACATCACTAGAAAACCGCAATTTACATATTTTAAAAATATAATAAGTTTAGAAATTTTGCGGCTTTCCCCCGAAATCCAGCAATATCATAAAATCTCAAGAAATCCTCATAAGTGCATATATCAATGATAATGAATACGTATGATATCAATAATCAAGTTGCGATGTGTGATTAATGTATTAAGCATGAACAATGAATATGATGAAGTACATGCACATGAAAAGCAATCCTACGGTTTTATTTTAAGGAAATAGCACAATTTAAGTATCAATTAGTAAAAGGTTTAAATTAAAGGTTATCTAGTGTGGTGGCATGGCAATTACCAGGGTGTGTGTGTAAACATGAATAGTGCTCGTGCTGCATATAAAAACCTGGTAATGGTGCATGTGTCCTACAATTGAGTTTGCGTATATGGATATAACATATTGATCTAATTGCAGCAATTATCATGCCAGTATTATTATTCTAATGTCACAAGTGATTATCCAATTTACTATTTTCCAGTTTACTAAATCTATCGGGCGACTTGCGCCATCCAAACGATCGTCCTCCGTAGATGTTAAATCTACTCACCGGGATCCCTGGCTAGCTGTGTCCAATCACCGCCTTTCCCTTTCGCGCCGCGTCTGACGTTTCCGCGACCGAACCTGGAATTTACATCAATACCAAATATAAGTTTACACATTCAAGAACGACGCAAAACCCCAACGAAACTACTAAAGTTCGCTAGCTAGGTACAACGTGCACAAAGTGCGCGGAACACACGCGAAAATCGCAAAAACTGCCAAAAAAACGCCGATTTGGGTCGCCCGGCGAAACTAAAACCCGACTACCCAAAAACCGCACTCACGCATCCTAAAAGTCGCAGGACAAGCCATTACAAACATCAAGATATCAAAAATAATTCATCACATAACTTTTATAAAAATCTAGTAAGCAGAAATTGCAATTTGATGCAAACATCGACAATTTAGCGACAAAGTCAACACCACCCAACACCAACATCCAAACTAACCAAATAGCTAGCCAATACACTAATTTTAAACCATCAACTATGCTTAAAAAACCTAATTTCCATAAACAAAACCTTCTCTTGATTTTTGTAATTAGCAAACATAAACCAAACTATATATGAAAAACCTTAATTTAACACTAGATTTTAGCCTAATAAGCAAGTTAACCACTTAGATTAAGGTTAGCAAAACACTAGATAGCAAATTAGGTTTAATCAATTAAATAATGCTTTCTAAAACTTAATCCACTCACTAATCAAGCTTCACAAACCAATTCCATATAAAAACCCTCTCTTGAAAATCCTAAAAGCAATTTCACACTTCTAAATTTAATCAAATTAGCATAATTGAAAACTACATCAACAAGATAACTATATGGATTAGTTAATTAACCACTAGATTAACTATAAAACAATCTAATTAAGTATTATGGCTTCAAAACCCTAGCTAAAATTTTCAAGCAAAACCTAAGAAACTAGATTAAACTACACTAAATTAACACTAAACCATCTAACATAAGAACTTAAACAAAAGAATTTAACATGATAGAAATTATACCTCTTGATCTATGGATCAAGCAAGAAAATTTTGCTCCAATTGATGGCCTCAAGCACCAAGATCCAAGTTAGAATGGCTACGGAAAATGATAGCATAAGGATTTGTTTGGATTTTTGAATAAATCATGGATTTTGATGTGGTTTTTTGAAGAAAATGAAGGAAAATGAAAAGAAAAGAGAGGAAGAAGAGGGTGTGCAGGATTTTCGGCCAGAGGAGGGATGGGGGAGGGTGTGGGCAAGTGGGGAAGGTCATGGGTCAAGTCCACAAAGTCAAAGTATCATACTTTATCAATTATAATTAAAAATAAATCCATAAACCAACAATTTAACTCAAGAAAGAAACCAAGAAGAGAGAGGCCAGAAATTTCTGGTCTCACACAAGGTGGGGCTGTCCTAGGGCTGAGGAAAAAGAGAGAGGGGTTTTACAAAAGAAATTTTATGCAAAAAGGCCCCCTACAACTCAAAAATTGCAAGTTTTAGCTCAAAATTCAATAAATTCGTTTCATAACATAAAAATTTGTTAAAAATCAAAATAAATTACTAAAAATTCATGTTATCACTAGATTATAATTATCATAATTTTAGAGATTAAAATTAGCCCGGAAAAATTTGTATTTATCGCTTATTTAATGTATTTTCTTACCGGCTTAAAATAATATTAAAAAATTGAAAAATAGGGAAAAATTTTTAAATGACCAAAATTTCATAATTAACTCATTAGTCACTAAAAACAAGTAATTACCTATCCATTTAAGGTATAATTAGCCCTAAACTGCAAAATATCGAGAAAGACGGTTTTCGGAAAAATACAGAATTTTCACCGAATTTCAGGAAAACACCAAAACGACTTTTCAAGACGCTACAGTGACAGCGCCTGAGTTATGAGGATTTACGTGTCGATACTAGACACGGGTTTCATGATGTTTCGAGTGTCGGTGTTTAACACTCAGGTTTTCGTGAGACTTACAGGATGTGAGGGCCGATCTGAGGATGCGGTGTCTGAGGATTTGGGATTTGATGTGTCAGTGAGGGACACTGGTGTTTTTCCATGCTGATGATTTTTGCATAAGATTTTATATTATATCATCCCACACTCAGGATTATGTTGATATGCATTGTTTCATGTAGTTGTAGTACCCTGATGATGTACCTTTACATGATTGTTGCATATTCACTTATCATACTTATGCTATCGGATTACATGTGATAGATAGATCGATGTTTGTGCATACTTGCGATTACTGTATGATGTTATTTACTATTCACGAGTTGGCAACTCACCCCCGTTGTGCCACAGTGTTTTGCAGGACTTACCCTCTGAGTAGTCGCGGCAGGGCGTCTTATCATCTCAACCTTTGCGGATACCGCTACGGTTGGCTGTGAGGCCTTGCTTTTAGGTGGGTTGCAGTTATCTGTTTGTACATTGTATATCTTTTTGTTGGATCTAGTATTCTCTATCTACCACTGTTGTATATGACTTAGAGACGACTTGTGAGGATTCAGTGTCATATTTTGTGGTGACTTTGGGTGCCGTGCTCGTGGGAGCCTGTTTTGTTGAAAAGTTTTACTTCTTTATGCAGTTTTCTTTTATATTTCTTCGCTTTGGTATCGTATATATGTTGTGGTGGTTGTCTCCGCCGTTGGGCGTGATTTGCTCCCGTTTGGGATGCTTTTATTATTATCTATGTTGTACCCGTTTTCGGGGTTAGTTTTTACAAAGGAGGTGCAGCCGAAATTTTTAAGAACGAAAACTAAAGTTAAAGATTTTTTCTTGAAAATTTCCGAATGTTTAAAACTATGTTTTTTTTTCCGTTGATCTAGTTTTTGGTGGTTTAGATTTCTGGGTTTCGGCTTACTTGAGTTGCGTACGCCTGTAGACGTTACGTAGTTTAAGTGCCGGTTACGGGCCAAATTTTGGGTCGTGACAAAGTTGGTATCAGAGCGCTAGGTTTTTACCTTTCGGAGTGTAGGACGACCTTGGTATGATGGAGTAGGTAGCTTAAGCAGAGTGACGTAGCGTGTGTATGTTCCGCGACATACTTACGACACGGTACTCCGCCTAAGTGACCTTAGGACTTATTGATTGAAATTCCTTCCGTGATTGATATACATCTTTGTGATTCGATTTCCATTTCCTTATCGAATCTTGTTTCAATTTCCAGCCTATATGCCGCCGAAGACTACGAGGGCACAAAGAGCGGCCGCGAGGGCCGAGGCCAGAGTCGACTCGTCTGAGGCGAGGGTTGACCAGGGCGATACGCCTGTGGTACCGGAGCACATTGCTATGATTGGAGCTGGTATGCAGGATCTGCGCCAGATAGTGGGGACTTTGGTAGAGGCCATTCGAGCGCAGGGGCAGGCAGTTGCTCCACCCGTTGTAGGGACCACGATGGTACCTACAGTTCCGGCAGTCGCAGTTACAGCTCCCGAGGTTATTACTGTGTCACCGACGGAGTTCATGAGGCTGAGGCCTCCGGTGTTTACTGGCACAGATGTTACTGATGATCCGCAGTCGTTCATCGAGCGGATGGCCAGGATTTGTCGCTCACTCCGATGTTCCGACGAGAGATGGGTTGAGTTTGCGGGTTTCCGGCTGGAGGGTATGGCCCAGAAGTGGTGTGAGTTGTTGGAGAGGGGCAGAGCCGCTGGTCTTGCTCCTATGACCTAGGCTGAGTTTGTGACGTCGTTTCTTGCCCGTTTTCTTCCACCGAGCGTCAGGGATGCGCGAGCGCGCAGATTTGAGTCATTACGTCAGACGCCGGGGATGACGGTGTGTATTGTTTACTGAGCTGTCGGTGTATGCTCCGTACCTGGTGGCGACTGAGGAGATAAGGGTGAAGAGGTTTGTTCGAGGCCTGCTTACGCAGTTGTTCCTAGCCATCAGCATTCAGCATTGCGACACATATGCGGCAGCTGTCAATGCAGCCCTATTGGTGGAGGAGCGTCTAGCTGAGTCATCAGTTGTTCCAGAACCGAAGAGGACTCGTACGGATGTACCAGCACGGAGACCGAGGTTCGTCCGCAGAGGCAGAGTTCCTTCAGACTCGGGGAGTGGCAGAGACGTGGGACGTGGCCAGTTATTCAGTTCTTATTCCCAGGAGGGCCAGCGACCGTCTTATGGATGCTTCGGTTGTGGCAGTTTACATCATCTTGTTCGGGATTGTACTGTGGTGCGTCAGAGAGGGCCAGCAGTACCGCAGGTTACCTTACCACCTTCTCCGCCTCAGAGAGCGTTGCCTCTTATTCCTGTTGTTGCGCCGCGTCAGACTCCTGCTCAGAGAGGTCGTGGTCGCGGTGGTTTTGTGCCGAGAGGACGAGGTGGCAGAGGCAGAGGGCGACTAGTAGCCGGTAGAGGGCAGGCACGGGTTTTTTCCTTGACTCACCAGGACGCTCAGGCGCCCAATGCTGTGGTTTCAGGTACCCTTTCTTTATGTTCTTTTGATGCACACGTTCTTTTCGATCCGGGATCTACGCATTCGTATGCTTCTACGCACTTCGAGCCGAGGTTAGGCCGAGAGTCGTGTTTGCTGGATCAGCCGCTGGTCGTGACTACTCCTGTGGGAGAGTCGTTTGTTGCGCGTTATGTGTTCCGATCTTGTGTTGTCCATGTTGGTGACAGAGATCTGTCCGTCGACTTGATCCTTCTTGAGATGTTGGACTTCGACGTTCTGCTGGGCATGGATTGGCTAGCTACTTGCTATGCGTCCGTGGACTGCCGCGAGAAGACAGTTAGATTTTGTTTTCCCGGCGAGTCAGTGTTTGTTGTGCAGGGGGATCATGGTGCCGCCCCTCACGGTTTGATTTCTGTTATGTGCGCTAGTCTGCTTTTGAGGAGGGGATGTCGGGGATTCTTGGCTTCCATTCATGATACTGGAGCCACAGTGGAGTCGGTGGACCAGGTTTCTACCGTGCGAGAGTTTCCCGATGAGCTACCTGGGCTGCCGCCAGAGCGCGATATTGAGTTTTGCATTGATCTGATTCCTGCAACGGAGCCTATTTCTATACCGCCTTATCGGATGGCTCCGGTAGAGCTTAGAGAGATTAAAGATCAATTGCAAGAGTTGCTTGATTTGGGACTTATGCGTCCGAGTGTTTCGCCGTGGGGAGCTCCTGTTCTGTTCGTCAAGAAGAAGGACGGCAGTTTGAGGCTATGTGTGGATTATCGTCAGTTGAACCGAGTTACGGTGCGGAACAGGTATCCTTTACCCCGCATTGACGATTTATTTGATCAGCTCCAGGGTGCGAAACATTTTTCGAAGATTGATTTGCGTTCGGGTTATCATCAGTTGCGGGTTCGGAATGATGACATTCCGAAGACCGCTTTTCGTACGCGCTATGGGCATTATGAGTTTTTGGTGATGTCATTCGGACTCACCAATGCGCCAGCAGCGTTCATGGATCTGATGAACCGGATTTTCAGGCCGTTCCTCGACCAGTTCATTATAGTGTTTATTGATGACATACTGGTCTACTCTAGGAGTCATGAGGAGTAGGAGTCATGAGGAGCATGAGCAGCACTTGAGGATTACTTTGCAGATATTGAGAGAGCACCGGTTGTATGCTAAATTCTCAAAGTGCGTATTTTGGCTTGATAGAGTTGACTTCCTGGGTCATGTGGTGACTGGTGATGGTATTCTTGTGGACCCGAGGAAGATCGAGGCTGTACAGCTTTGGCCCAGACCTGTATCGGTGACGGAGATCCGCAGCTTTTTGGGTTTAGCTGGTTATTATCGCCGTTTTGTGCAGGATTTCTCGAGTATCACTGCACCGCTGACTGGACTGACCGGGAAGGGAATTCCTTTTCTCTGGACTGATGCGTGCGAGCAGAGTTTTCAGCAGTTGAAGACTCGGTTGGCGACAGCACCAGTTCTTTCTTTACCTTCTGGATCGGGCGGCTATATTGTTTATTGTGATGCTTCTCGAGTGGGGATCGGCTGTGTTTTGATGCAGCATGATAGGGTGATTGCATATGCTTCTAGGCAGCTGAAGAAGCACGAGCAGAATTACCCCACTCACGATCTTGAGATGGCAGCGGTAGTCTTTGCGTTGAAGATTTGGAGACACTACTTGTACGGAGAGTCGTGTCAGATCTTCACGGATCACAAGAGTTTGAAGTATATCTTCCAGCAGCGAGATCTGAACCTGAGACAGCGTCGATGGATGGAGCTAGTGAAGATTATGATTGTGAGATCCTTTATCACCCGGGCAAGGCGAATGTGGTAGCTGATGATTTGAGTCGTAGGCCTGTGGGTAGCTTGTCCCAGTTGAGCGCAGTTCAGTGTCAGTCTTCTGCAGATTGGCAACTCTTGTGTGATAGTAGAGTGCAGTTCGAGTTCATTTCCGCTAGGGGACAGTTTGCTCGTGTCCACGCCCGTCCACTACTATTTGATTGTATCCGTGAGGCGCAACCCAGTGATGCCCGTTTGTCTAAGATTCTTGAGCTTGTTCGGCAGGGAAGAGTTTCGGAGTTCATGGTTGATGACCAGGGTGTGCTACGATGCGGGACCCGCTTATGTGTACCAGATGTTGATGGGTTGAGACGCAAGATCCTAGAGCAGGCACATCAGTCGGCCTTTAGCGTTCATCCAGGTTTCACCAAGATGTACCGTGACTTGAGAGACTTCTACCGGTGGGAAGGGATGAAGCGCGATATTTCGGACTTCGTTTCGAGGTGCCTGACTTATCAGCAAGTCAAGGCTGAGCATCAGAGACCGGCTGGAGAGTTGCAGCCCTTACCCGTTCCGGAGTGGAAATGGGAGCAGATTTCCATGGACTTCATTGTGGGTCTACCCAGGACCAGTCGAGGGTATGACTCCATTTGGGTTATTGTAGACCGGTTAACGAAAGCGGCTCACTTTCTTCCAGTGAAGACCACTTTCGGTTATGCTCAGTATGCTCAGTTGTACATAGATGAGATTGTGCGTTTGCACGGTGTTCCCACATGCATAGTATCCGACAGAGGCACCCAGTTTACTAGCCGTCTTTGGCAGAAGCTTCAGGAAGCTTTGGGTACCCGGCTGAGTTTTAGTACCGCTTTTCATCCACAGACCGATGGCCAGTCGGAGCGGACTATTCAGACTCTGGAGGATATGCTCCGTGCATGTGTGCTTGATTTTGGTGGCAGTTGGGATCGTCACTTGCCGTTGATTGAGTTCTCCTACAACAACAGCTTTCAGGAGACTATTCAGATGGCACCTTTTGAGGCTTTATATGGTAGGAAGTGTCGATCGCCAGTCTGTTGGACCGAGCTTAGTGAGAGTCTGGTTTTGGGACCCCAGCTAGTTCAGGAGACCACGGAGAAGATCCAGCTAATTCAGGATAGGATGAGAGCAGCCCAGTGCAGGTAGAAGTCTTATGCAGACCGTCGTCGTCGCAGACTTGAGTTCGCAGTGGGGGATCATGTATTCCTGAGGATTTCTCCGATGAAGGGCATTATAAGATTTGGGAAGAGAGGGAAGCTCAGTCCCAGATTTGTAGGTCCTTTCGAGATCCTTGAGCGAATGGGTTCTGTTGCTTATCGTTTGGCGCTCCCGCCCAGTTTTCCGGATGTTCACCCTGTTTTTCATGTGTCGATGCTTCGTAGATACCTTCATGATCCTTCTTACACGATTCAGCACGAGACCGTTCAGCTTGAGCGCGATCTTTCGTTCACCGAGCAGCCGGTAGTTATTTTGGATCGGCAGGTGAAGAAACTTCGGTCAAAGGTCTTGCCATCTGTGAAGGTTCTTTGGCGTAGCCCGACTAGTGAGGAGATCACTTGGGAGGCCGAGAGCGAGATGCGGAAGAAATTCCCTCATCTTTTTGAAGGTACGCTTAGTATGAAATTTTAATTCGGGGAACGAATTTCTATAAGGAGGGGAGATTGTATCGTTTTAGAAATCGTTTTGCGAATTTTCCCGTTTTAGGGCAAAATTGTCAGTTTTTCCTGTTTTAACCCGATTTCGATCAAACGTCCGTATAACCTTGCCGACACCTAATTTAGCTAAAATAAAGCTTGTGTGCGAACTTTGGGAGTATTTGGGAGATTTTGGTTCAGATAGAATTTTTCCCAAATAAAATATTATTTTAAGCGGTATTTTGTGCACGTAAATCGGGAAAAAATTCTCTTGTGAATAAATTAATTTTGTCACTAGAATTATTTTAGAAACTTCTTTTTAAATATCTAGATATTTTTGGAGTGCTAAAGGAATTATTTTAAAAAGAAAAGAAAATGTGTAAAGGTGGCAAAGTGCATTTATTACTCATTTTCCTAGCAATTTCTTCACCCAAAATTCACAAAAATACCCCCAACCTCCCCATGGCCGAGCCTTATCTCAAATTTCTGTCCAAAATATTTCCCAAGCTCATTTCTTCATTATTTCTGCAAAATTCTTCAAAAAAATTCCAAAAATAAATCCAAAAATAACTATATAAAAATTAAACCATCATTCTCTTCACTAAGCTTGTTTGGATCTTCAACAAAACATGGGTTTTGGTGGCTAGGGTTGATGAAGCATGTTGGTTTTGTGAGTTCTTGAAGTGGTATAAATTCTATCCTTAATCCTTAATTCATTGCTTTAATCTTAATCTAGCTATTTTAGCTAGCTAATTATGTATTTTGTATAGCTTTTAAATCATGATTAATTCATTTACTTTTGTTTTAAGAAATTCATGTTAGGGTTAAAGTTTGTTTAAGTGATTAGTGTTCATTTAAAGTGTTAATTTGTGCTTTGGAAAAGATTAACCTAGTAGAAAATGTTAATTTTTGCTAATGAATACTTTAGTTTAATTATGCAAATTGCTTACTAGGTTTTTGCTAAAACATAATTAGCGAGTGTTAAAAATATAGGAATGGTTTAGATAGCTTAGTTAAGCTATTTTAAGGTGTTTGTAATCGCTAGATATGCGTTAGCTTGAAACTAGTGCGAAATATTGCGATAGGTCGCTTACTAGGTTTCGGGGTTTTTCCGACGTAGGGTTCGGTCGGTCGTTGCGAGGTTATATCTAGTGTATTCCTCGTAATTTTTGTGTTGTGTTGCGCGATCGGGACGATCGGGGTCCAGACTTGGTGTTTTGTAGTTTAGCGACCCCAATTAGGGTTTTGGCCGGTATCGTGCGCGATAGATGCGCTAAGCGCGTAGTGAAATTTTCCGGGCGTTTTCATCGCGTTTCGTTGTCTTTTCGTCATTATAGGATATTTAGCTTATGCGTTGTATTTATGAAATTTTAGGTTCGCAAGCAGGGATTTCAGGTGCTGCGGACAAGGGGAAGCAGATGGTCGGATTTTCATAGCTCGAGACCATCGGTGAGTAGATTTAACATCTACGGGGAAATCGCCCGTATGGCGTTATGCGTCGAGGCGAATTTGATATGTTAGCTGCATAATATTTGCATATTCTTTACTTTCATATGAATGTCATTGCATAGTATTATCTGTTGTACTTGACTCGTACCTTTAGATATAACACATTACTGACGGTTCATGTTGCACGAGCACTAAATATTATGTTACACCCACATCGTCAGTAATTGCCATGACACGCACAAGCCGATATATATTGTTGACACCTACATATGTGATACGGTAGTGGATAGGGATAGTTGTGGTAGTAGCCCTTATCCCATTGTGCATATGAGATATTGTTGATACTTACATACGTGACATTGCTTTGGGCAGGAATAGTTGAGTTAGTAACACTTATTCCATTTCATGTATATCTTACTATAGCTATATTATATATCATGCACTCATATTGACATGTACACCCACATAGTCTATTATAGTTACATGTATTTCATGCATTCATATTGACATGTACACCGCATATTTTCGCTATAGTTGTATGTATCCCAAGTGGTATTGTTTGATATATGATATTGAGTTGTTGATCCTTCCGCTTATGACTTGCATCATACATACTAGCTTATATGTAGATACTTAAACATTGCTACAATTACATGTACACCTTATATGATGCTGCATTGTTTTTCGGAGGTTTTGGGAACCGCAAGATATATTCTAAAAAGCTGGATTCATTTAAAGAGCGGTTTCCCCTTTATATGCTCATATTGATGTTTTATGTTGCATATATCAGTTTTACGTGAATTTTACGCATTGAGATATGGATTTCATGTGATTATGGATTTGAGGACCGTGGGGGATATTTTCAAGAAAACTATGTATTGTTTGAAAACCCGGTTTCTCTTGATATGATATTTCAGTGCGTCCACCATGTGATTTCTCGGTTCTGAGATTTGGCTTGTGATACCCGATTCGAGGAGCGGGAGGCACCGTCTGCGGGTACATGGTGGACCCGGTATGGTACCCCGGGGCGAGTGGTGATTTCCTGGTGTAGACGATAAGCCTGGCGGTGGGACCACTACCTACCGGTGATTGTATTTGGACTCGGCGGCTATCATGGGGATACCGACCGGAGTGAGGTATGACATATCGTCAGGGCCAGTCATGGTGACAGCGCCTGAGTTATGAGGATTTACGTGTCGATACTAGACACGGGTTTTATGATGTTTCGAGTGTCGGTGTTTGACACTCAGGTTTTCGTGAGACTTACAGGATGCGAGGGCTGATCTGAGGATGCGGTGCCTGAGAATTTGGGATTTGATGTGTCAGTGAGGGACACTGGTATTTTTCCATGCTGATGATTTTTGCATGAGATTTTATATTATATCATCCCACACTCAGGATTATATTGATATGCATTGTTTCATGTAGTTGTAGTACCCTGATGATGTACCTTTACATGATTGTTGCATATTCACTTATCATACTTATGCTATCGGATTACATGTGATAGATAGATCGCTGTTCGTGCATACTTGCGATTACTGTATGATGTTATTTACTATTCACGAGTTGGCAACTCACTCCCGTTATGCCACAGTGTTTTGCAGGACTTACCCTCTGAGTAGTCGCGGCAGGGCGTCTTATCATCTCAACTTTTGCGGATACCGCTACGGTTGGCTGTGAGGCCTTGCTTTTAGGTGGGTTGCAGTTATCTGTTTGTACATTGTATATCTTTTTGTTGGATCTAGTATTCTCCATCTACCACTGTTGTGTATGACTTAGAGACGACTTGTGACGATTCAGTGTTATATTTTGTGGTGACTTTGGGTGCCGTGCTCGTGGGAGCCGGTTTTGTTGAAAAGTTTTACTTCTTTATACAGTTTTCTTTTTTATTTCTTCGCTTCGGCGTCGTATATATGTTGTGGTGATTGTCTCCGTCGTTGGGCGTGATTTGCTCCCGTTTGGGATGTTTTTATTATTATCTATGTTGTACCCATTTTCAGGGTTAGTTTTTACAAAGGAGATTCTGGGGAAATTTTTAAGAACGAAAACTAAACTTAAAGATTTTTACTTGAAAATTTCCGAATGTTTAAAATTATGTTCTTTTTTTCCGTTGATCCAGTTTTGGGTGGTTTAGATTTCTGGGTTTCGGCTTACTTGAGTTGCGTACGCCTGTAGACGTTACGTAGTTTAAGTGCCGGTTACGGGCCAAATTTTGGGTCGTGACACATCCTTTCAAATCACTTTCAAAGGATTATAGATACTTCTACTTAGGAAATAAATCAGTTTGTGGGGATACATAAGAATTCACTACTGTCAATAAATATTAAATAATAAAGTATATCACATACAAAATTCATAATGTTTTTTTAATTACCACATGAAAAAACCTATATAATGTTTTGCAGGATCATAAATTGATGTAAGTTTGTTAAGGAATAATATATTAAATATTTAAATTTCCCCTAATTTCCAACCAACATATGGAGAAGACCAGATGTTGTAATAGTAATTTTACTGCATCTACCATGTGAACTTCTATATCTGATATTATTTTTCAAGAAAGTAATCAAATGATACAAAGAGTTCAAGTACACTACACATGCATTTTCCTAGGTCTCGCGGAATCAACTCTATTTTCCTGTTTAACATACTTCTTGAAAAAATATTAGAAACTTAAAATACTAAAGCTGGGTGCCTATTTCAATGAGAAGCAATCAAAGTTCAAATATAGTAAACAAGAAGCAGCAGCAAGCCTTTATCCCAAACTTTTAGGGTTGGCAGCATGAATTCATTTCTTATATTAACCATTTCCATTCATATTTATTGAGGCCTGCCTCTAGCCCTTGTTTCTCCATTAAATACAATTCTGTCACTCTTTGTAACAGGCACATTTATCTGCCTTAGTTGCACATGTCCAAAGCACCTCAATTGGTTCATCCTCGTTTTATCCTTTATGGAGCTACCACTAATTTCTTACACAAATAGTCCTTTTTTTATCGTATATTTTAAGAGTTCTGTGACTTCTGTCATTCATCCATCTTAAAATTCTTATTTCAGCTACTCTCATTCTAACAAACTGCTGCTTAATTTCCCAACATTGTGGCTCATAATGTATTGGAGGTCTTCTAGCCACATTATAAAATTTGTCAACGACTGCATAATACTCCAGAGGCAAACATAGCAAGCAGACAGGTTGTATGTATATGTATCAAGCCCATGTTTATTTGTTCTTTCTCATTCGAGATGAGAAAGCAGGCAAACATGTTTATTTGTTCTTTCTCATTCGGATGGCCGATTACCAGAAAAGGTCTGAAAATTTTAGAAGTGTCTATCATAAGAAATGCAACTGCAGCAATCGGCAGTGTATAATAAGAAGAGAAACAAATGGGATCACCTTGTGAGGGATGAGGTGGTCCGGGACTTTCTCTGTTAGCAACTGTTCTGGAGTCTGGAAAACACCAAGTTCAACTATGAGATAAAATTTAACAAGAGAATCAATCATAATTCAGGAGACCAACCTTCCCATAGGCAAGAGCATCAGGCTGTGCAAAGAAGTTTGACATGAGCTCATCATGGTTGCTCACAATTTCCCCTGTTAAAACAAGGCAATGAATGGCAAGTTTAAAATGCACTTCAAGCAGCCATGGCTGTCAAGCAGCATATTGAAATTAAAAGCAATAATAGTCAGCATGGTCATATGAATACCTTTCAAGTAGACGGGCTGCTGGGTTTTCATGACACCAATAAAATCGCAAGGAATGACCCTTCCCTAGAGATTTCGAAAAGAATATCAATTATAATTAATACTAGAGGATATGTAAGGGTGTATACATATGCATGATCAAATGCCTCTAAGATATATGAGGTTATGTAGTTAAGATATGCCTTAATTAAGTTACCTAAGGTATGTGAAAAAAGGAAGATAGGCCCATCCAACTACAATAAGATACAACTTAAAAAAACAATAAGACCCATCCACATTTCTCCTCTCACATAACTTAGGTAACTTAGCTAAGACATAGCTTAGCTCTATTTTGCCCATAATATATTATGATAGGTTTTAAAATGTCGGCTGAAATCCGATATATATCTCCGAAATTTTGGTTTTGGTGAGTAATAGACACAAAGTTACAAAATTATTTCTTTTTTCGAATTTGAGAATATATTGGCCAAAATTTCTGCGTATCGATCGATATTTCTGTATGTCGGAGATATTGGGAAATATTTCAGTTTTCTTACCAAAACCTTTTATTATGGGTTTTTTGGGGAGGCTCAACTTATAAACCATTACAACTTACCCAACCTATTTTGTAATTAGCCATATTTCCCAATCAGATCCACTCAGAGGCACAAATCGATTTCTCAAAAGAAGGCAACTCGAATTCTCAGCAAAGGCGATTCACGTCGACTCAAGCTCGACTTCGTCCTAATCCTTTTCCTCTCAACTCAAGGCGATCCTCGTCTACAAAGGTTTCGAATTCGACTTCAGATCTTAAAAGGTTTCGAGTTGGAATAAATTCACTTAATAGACGGCCACTATACCATTGAGCTATTGAGGAATAAATTCATAAAGGCCTGGATGTAAAATAGTAGATTTGTAGAAAAAAATTCTAAGAGGGGTCACATGGGAATTCAAAATTGATGCTATTGATAAATCAGAAGCGGTCTTTCCTCATTGCGGCATTGAGTTTACGATAATCAATACAGACTCGCCGTCTAGGTTTGGTGTGAGCATGGATCAACTCATTTTCCCCATTCGTGATGATCGTAATGCCGGACTTCTTGGGGACCACATGAATTGGACTAACCATTGACTATCTGAAATAGGGTAAACGATACCACTATCCAGACATTTGAGGATTTCTTTTCTCACTGGTTCTTTATTGACAGGATTTAACCGTCAAAATTTATTCCATGTGATTAATTTCTACCGCTTGAAGCGACGAGCGTGAATTGCAAAAAATCAACGGTTGGATATACAGGGAATGAACTATCTTGGAAGAAAGTTCTTCAGTTTTTTGCATTACCATTTGAGTTTTCCGTTTATGGGAGGCCAAAATACACAGTTATCTGGCCATGAGGGTAGCGAGTGGGTTCGACGATCTTAGATATCTTGCTTGGAAGTCCAGGAGCGGCACTAGTTGCCTTAGAAGACCTTAGTTTTTAGGGAATTGATTGTTTTGCTTTTTTCTTTGTGTGGTGGGTCAAGTCCTTTTCTCCACTCTTTTTCATTTAACAAAAACCTTTCAAATTAATATGATTTTTTCTTGATTTTGGACTTTCTATTTAATACAACATAAATAGCTCGGTCACGAGCTCAAAGAAGCGCGTGATCCGTGATAGCAAAATAATTTTTAAAAACCCGAAGAAAACAGAAAAAGTGTTTAGCCAGATATCTGATCCGAGTCTCCTTTGTCTCTAGTATTCGTGGATATTTGAGGCCATTGGATGGGATGAAGGCTAGCATCCTACAGAAATCGTAGAAAGATTTGTACCCGTACATGGTCATGTCCTTGAGTACCCAATTGGGTAGTGGAATCTTCATGGATGTTAACACCTGACACCCCCAAAAGAGGTGTCCGGTCCGGATACCCCCCTAAAAAAACAGGGGTGATGCGATTGATTTGCATGTGAATTCTCGGTGTTTCATGGTTTATGTGGGTTAGTAGACTGGTGTTGGTTGTGTGGAACTGATTGGGATTGAGAATTGAAAGTTTTGTGGAGGATTTTAGAAATTGGGTGAATTTGGGTTCTTCTCCTTCCTCTAAATGACTATCTTCAGTGGACTTCTCGCGACGTCACGGGCGGCGAACCGTCCCCATCGCCGCGATCCAAACACTTCACCGGACCATTCAATCGGTAGTAGCGACGGGCGGTGTACGAAGGGCAGGGACAAGCATTCATGGAACTGAAGTCAAGGTTGACCATAACACCTGATCTTACTATTCTGACAAGATCCGAAGGCTTCAACATATATTGTGATGCCTGAGGAAAGAAACTCGGGAATTTCTTTGGTGCTTCCAAAGGAAGAGAGAGAAAGAGTGAGTGAATGAGAGAGAGAGAGAGAGAGGGGAGAGAGAGTGAGTGTGTGTGTGAGAGAGAGAGGGGAGAGAGAGTGAGTGTGTGAGAGGAGAGAGAGGAAAATCTTTGGAAGCACCAAAGAATTCCCCAAGAAACTCGGAGGCTATGGCCCAAACATGCTGGGAGTTTTTAGTAGCTATAAATTGATGGAAAAGTGAATAAATGTGGGACCCATTCCACTATCATTCCCTTTTCTTTCCAAGTTTTGCTTTTCCAGTGTGGGTTTTGGTTTAGGGCAAAAATATAGTTGCAAAAAATTAACGGTTGCTAAAGTTGTGAATTGAGTGGGGTGGGCGTTAGGAAAAAATCTAGCAAGCAAGACCTTGCATAGCTTTTAGATGAACTTTCTTTTTGTGCAAGAGAATTCCATCCAAAGGCTCTAGGGGAATTTGCATGGTGCAAACCCTTCTAAAGTAGATTTTTCTGAATGTGGAATAGAGATTTTTTTATTATTAAAATATTTAGAACAGCCCCACTTACTTTCTATCTCTCTCCATAAAAAAGAATCTATTATCTACCTTACACCAGAAATTTTCAAACCAGACAAACAAAACAAAGATGAAAACTCTATTGTTGAATCTAATGACAGAAACAAGGATACGAGAAATCAAAGAAAAGTTATGATTTGCATTTTCAAATTGCGCAATTATACATGGAAAAGACGAACCATAGGGAAGGTATATTAACACGAGTTGACATTGTTGTTTATTCTTATAAAATGAGACTCGGTGTTCCATGTCATAAAGATAGGCTGGTTTAGTTTTACATAAGAATTAAAAAAAAACTTATTTTTGTATGGAATTTTTCCAATATACCCTTAGGGCATGTTTGGTTGTGGGATTTAGATGGATTTGGATTGTGGAATCCAAGAATTCCATAATTTTGTGTTTGGTTGGAGAATTTGGATTTGTAGGATTCCTTTGTTTTTTATGGGGGGCCACCACAAAATAAGGATTTTTGAATCCTAATTTTTTTAAAGAATTTGACACTATTCATTGTACTTTTAGATGGGACCCGTGTACTTTATTTATTTAATAATCATTTCTCTATCTATCTATCTCTAAAATACTCAAATCCAAATCCCGGTTTTTTTTCACCAACTAAACAAAGATTACAAGGATCTACAAATCCAACACTAGGAATCCAAAACCAACCAAACAACAAATTACCAAATCCAGAAATTTTGGACCCTACTATTTTGGAATCCAAATTTCTAAATCCTACAACCAAACAAGCCCTCAGTGATAGTCAATCATTCGGAGGCTGGCTATAATTATTCCAATCAATGCATGTTATCTTTTCCAAGCCGCTGTGGAGGAAAACATAACAAATCTAAAAAATTTCAAACACACATTTGCCAAATTTTTCAAATGATCGTTTGTCCAAAGCTTCAAATAAAACTAAAAAATTGGGCAAAACAAAATTGCGCCATTTTTGCATGCATTCAAATTTTTTATGGCTTATAAAAAAAGACAAAACCCATAATGATTTTTAACAAACATGAATTCCTTTTCTTTCGTGAAGTATTTGATATAAATCTCCAATCGACAGTAGTAGTATTAATACTTGTATGAAGTTGTAGATCACCGTTAATAAAGAATAAAAGCATTAAACTTTATATGCTTTGGAACTAACTAAACAAATATGGAACCGAGGAGCATGCCGCCAACTATAAATGTTGGAAATTGATACTATAATCGGGGGCAAAAGAAAAAAATTAACATATTAAAAGTCTTTTTGGACCGCACAAATCGGACTGTATTTTGGGACAAACCGAAATAAAAACATTATCTATCTTTGTGGGACGGGAGGATTATTTATCAAAGGAAAAAGGTTCCTACACAACCTTTTTCTACACAACAAATCTAACACTCATAAAATCAGTGGGTTCCGCACTTAAGTGTAGAGACTAAAGTGTTGTGATACCATTTTATAGACAACAAAGAGCGCTGATTTATGGTGTTGAGTTTGATTTGTGGAGAGAATGATAACATAATATCAATATAATATCAATAGAAATTCGGAATTAAATAAGATGGAGCTCATATATATTTCATTATATCAATTGGCTTGCAATTGCAAACTAATTCCATACATGTATATAGATATTATTCATCATTTTCTATACTGATAACTCATGATTCCTGGCATTACATCCGCTAAATGTAATTACACTCGCTAAATACATTAACTCATCATAATACTAATTATAATACTAATTAAAATAAAGAAACGCTAAGTGGCCATATTGATGTCATGACTTTTCGTAATACCATAATTATTAAATATAGTGTTTATTTCCAACATTAAGGCCGTGCGTGTTGGAAATTTTTTCCATGTGTCGGCCGTAAATACCCGGACAGAAGAGTGAAAGAGATGGAGAATTTCAGGCACCCTTCGTGCAGCTTGGTGGAGTTCGCATTTCTATTTCTTTCTCTCTCCTGTCCGGGTGTATGGCACATGGGAAAACTCCTCGTGCGTGTTTGAGTGTTGTGTAGTTTGTTGTGCATGAAAAATGCATAGCTACTCTTTGCTCTTTAGCAAGATGCTTCTTTTCACCAATGAGCAATCGCTCAGCTGGTATGGCGCTTCCTCGACCGGGGGTGCGGGTTTCGAAGCTTAGAAGAGGAAGCGGCTATAAATTAACGTTTCCGAGGCAAATTCGGCACACACGCTGTGTGCTTGTGTGTGTGAGCATAGTGTGTGCTAGGGTTGAAAAAAAATTTTATAACTTTTTTCCTTATATATCTCCGTACTATATTGTAGGCCATTAGGGTTTATTTTAACAATTAATCTTCATATAATTTCAACCTATCCCGGTGTCAACTTCATCTAATCTTTGTATAAATGCCACCCTTCAATTCTCTAAGCTATCCATCATCCTACATTGGTTTTTTTTTTGAAATATTATTAATTTAAAAATTAATTATTAAAATAGGGGGCTTAAATTTAAATTTGCAAGAATAGGACGGTTTCGCCCCCCTATCCCGACCCCACCCCCACCCCACCCCCATTGAGAATAGGGGGCGGGTTCCCAGAACCCACCCCCTATACATTTTTATAGGGGGCGGGTTCTGGGAACCCGTCCCATTTTTTTTATTATTAATTTTTTTAATTATTAATTATATAATGTTAATTATAATTATATAATTATAAATATAATTTTAATTATAATATGATTATATAATTATAAATATAATCATAATTATAATTATTTATAAAAAAAGTAAATAAACGAAAAGAATATTTAAATAAAATAATAAAATTTCACTATATTAATGTTTTTTACAGAATGAATCCGTCAAAATTTACAATACCAAAAAATCCTATCCGATTTCTATCTCGACGTTCAAATTTATAATATCAAAATGAATCCGTCAAATTTACAATGTAAAAAAATCCTATCTGTTTGTAAAATGTAAATACTATATCGACGGTCAAATTTATAATAACAAAATGAATCCGTCAAATTTATAATACAAAAAATCTGAGTGCACTTGTCACGATCCTGAAGGTCCCGCTCCTGATGCATGTCCTGGACATCTGGTCCTATAATGGCCTGGTTGTTTGCATAGGCTACATCTGACTTGCCTTTGCTGAGGATCCGCATCCATTGTCATTCGATCTCGACGCACCTTAGGTCTTCCGGGCCTTATATTTTTTCCGACGGTAATACAGTTGGTGTTTGTCTGTTGGCAGTATAATAGTGCCAATAGCGACTGTCCGGTATAGGATGAAATTTTGGATCGTATGCGCCTTGATAATTGGAAACTGTGTAGTAATGGGAAGCAAAATTATAATGTGAGTTATGCATGCTGCTCGCAGCAGCAATTGCGTGGGCATAAGGTAAATGTTGTTGCTGGAAAAGACCCACTAGTAAAATAGGGGTTGCAGATTTAACTTGTCCCTACGGATTAATCCGTAGGGCTAAAAGGTTGTCCCTACGGGCACAGACGTCCAAGAATAAAAATATTAATTCTTAATTTGGTGTTTGCCCCTACGGAGCCGCAAACAAAGGACCTACGGGTATATCCGTAGGGGCAAGTAAATATCGATTTAACAAAACCCCAGATCGATCGCCTACGCTCACTTTCTCTCTCTCTCTCGATCGCGCGCGAAAAAAATCCCCAAATCGCCACGCCGTCGTCGCCACCGTCGTTCTCCTCGTCGCCACCGCCGGTTTCGTCGCCACCGCAGTTCTCGTCGCCACCGCGGTTCAGGTCGTCGCCACCGCCGTTCAGGTCGTCGCCACAGCCCCAGCAGCAGCCGTTCAGGTGAGTAAATCTCGAGGTAAATTAAAGAATTTTTGGATTATTTTGGGCTTAGGGTTCATGGTTGGGTCTGGGGTTGCACGCGCGAGTTGGGGTTGGGCAGGGGTCGCGGTCGCGGTCGGGGTTGGGGTAGGGTTGGGGTTGGGGTTCGGCTGCTGCTGGGGTGGGGCTGGGGTTAGGGTTTGCCTTAGGGTTGGTGTTGGGGTTTAGCTGGCCGCGCTGGGGTTAGGGTTAGGTTGGGGCTGGGCTGGGGCTGGGGGCTGGGGCTGGGTTGGGGTTAAGTGGTGGGGAGTTGGAAAAAAACAAGAAAATGAAAGAGTAATGAATGTGAGAAATTAAGAATGAGAACAATTGCACAACAAATTTGTTGACAAGAAAATGAGAGAGTAATGAATGCGAGAAATTAAGAATGAGAACAATTGCACAGAAAAAGCTATGCTTGACTAGGGGGATGGTTCTATGTGCTTTCATAGAGCAACTTGGGGTTAGGGTTTGGTGGATTGATGACAACAAAATACCATAATTTATAACTATATTACTCATATAATGTGTATGTCATGTGAAAGCTAGATAAAGGTCGAGGCAAGCACAACAAATTTGTTGGATGGGACAATGTCAATAGGAGCTCAATGCTATTTGGAAAAATAATAATTCAAAGACATAGTGGAGTTTCCGATTGGTGGCATGGACTAGTTTGATGTATGTAGTTGGTTTGATTTATGAAAAAATGGGGAGACAACATGCATGTATGAATATAGGTAACATCTGCCAATATGCCATATCCAGACCGCAATCTATTTTTGCCTATTGGCTAATATGAAAATATCGGCCCGCGTATATGACATAATCAAAGTTGTTAAATCTTGATACGATTTGTGTTTCGTTTTTTTATTTATCAGTTCTATCAATGTTGCGTATAACGCTTTATGATATCAGTATCCTACATTTGTAGTTTTAATTGTTGATTGTTATAGATGAATACCATTGCAATAATAGTTTTTGGTTGATGAATGCTATTGCAATGTAGGATGATCAGTTCTATCAATCTTGATCTCAATGGTTTAAAATCATGTTACACATACAACACGAATGCACAACAAACGCATAATTAGAGAGCGACTCGAGATATTCAGGTTAAAACCAATATATGATACTCGATGATAATATGAAACCTTCATATTCCCATCGATACTCATATATGAAACTAAAAGCGCCACTTAGTCCCCGTCTATCGGTTAACATACGTGCGATGCTCGTCGTGACCTAGAACTATACGAAGGTTGTTAAATATCGGACAGTATAGCTCGATACTAACAACCGTCGTATAGTCTACGCGACGAGAAAATTCAATCGTATGGTAACCCATAGATTTGTCCCGTGTGGACAAGTTAAGAATGTATAAAGCAAACGCCTTCATTCACTTGTGTTTTCATCCGTTTCGAGATATTTCGTCGGTACCTTTCTGCTGGTTCTCCGTGTATAAAGATAGATTAGATGTTCATTTCAACGTTGTTTCACAGCTTTGAAATGATTATCTATTCTATTACAGTGTACTCGGAGAACAGCGGGGAGGTGCTGCCGAAATTTACTCGAAACGGTTGAAAGCACAAGTGATGGGCGTTCGCTCTATACATTCTTAATGGGATAGAAGCCTACCCCCGACAGCCGGAACACACACATACAACAAGAATACACAACAAACGCATAATTAGAGAGCGATTCGAGATGTTCGGGTTAAAACCAATATATGATACTCGATGATAATATGAAACCTTCATATTCCCATCGATACTCGTATATGAAACTAAAAGCGCCACTTAGTCCCCGTCTATCGGTTAACATACGTGCGATGCTCGTCGTGACCTAGAACTATACGAAGGTTGTTAAATATCGGACAGTATAGCTCGATACTAACAACCGTCGTATAGTCTACGCAACGAGAAAATTCAATCGTATGGTAACCCATAGATTTGTCCCGTGTGGACAAGTTAAGAATGTATAAAGCAAACGCCTTCATTCATTTGTGTTTTCATCCGTTTCGAGATATTTCGTCGGTACCTTTCCGCTGGTTCTCCGTGTACAAAGATAGATTAGATGTTCATTTCAACGTTGTTTCACAGCTTTGAAATGATTATCTATTCTATTACAGTGTACTCGGAGAACAGCGGGGAGGTGCTGCCGAAATTTACTCGAAACGGTTGAAAGCACAAGTGATGGGCGTTCACTCTATACATTCTTAATGGGATAGAAGCCTACCCCCGACAACCGGAACACACACATACAACAAGAATACACAACAAACGCATAATTAGAGAGCGATTCGAGATGTTCGGGTTAAAACCAATATATGATACTCGATGATAATATGAAATCTTCATATTCCCATCGATACTCGTATATGAAACTAAAAGCGCCACTTAGTCCCCGTCTATCGGTTAACATACGTGTGATGCTCGTCGTGACCTAGAACTATACGAAGGTTGTTAAATATCGGACAGTATAGCTCGATACTAACAACCGTCGTATAGTCTACGCGACGAGAAAATTCAATCGTATGGTAACCCATAGATTTGTCCCGTGTGGACAAGTTAAGAATGTATAAAGCAAACGCCTTCATTCACTTGTGTTTTCATCCGTTTCGAGATATTTCGTCGGTACCTTTCTGCTGGTTCTCCGTGTATAAAGATAGATTAGATGTTCATTTCAACGTTGTTTCACAGCTTTGAAATGATTATCTATTCTATTACAGTGTACTCGGAGAACAGCGGGGAGGTGCTGCCGAAATTTACTCGAAACGGTTGAAAGCACAAGTGATGGGCGTTCGCTCTATACATTCTTAATGGGATAGAAGCCTACCCCCGACAGCCGGAACACACACATACAACAAGAATACACAACAAACGCATAATTAGAGAGCGATTCGAGATGTTCGGGTTAAAACCAATATATGATACTCGATGATAATATGAAACCTTCATATTCCCATCGATACTCGTATATGAAACTAAAAGCGCCACTTAGTCCCCGTCTATCGGTTAACATACGTGCGATGCTCGTCGTGACCTAGAACTATACGAAGGTTGTTAAATATCGGACAGTATAGCTCGATACTAACAACCGTCGTATAGTCTACGCGACGAGAAAATTCAATCGTATGGTAACCCATAGATTTGTCCCGTGTGGACAAGTTAAGAATGTATAAAGCAAACGCCTTCATTCATTTGTGTTTTCATCCGTTTCGAGATATTTCGTCGGTACCTTTCCGCTGGTTCTCCGTGTACAAAGATAGATTAGATGTTCATTTCAACGTTGTTTCACAGCTTTGAAATGATTATCTATTCTATTACAGTGTACTCTGAGAACAGCGGGGAGGTGCTGCCGAAATTTACTCGAAACGGTTGAAAGCACAAGTGATGGGCGTTCACTCTATACATTCTTAATGGGATAGAAGCCTACCCCCGACAACCGGAACACACACATACAACAAGAATACACAACAAACGCATAATTAGAGAGCGATTCGAGATGTTCGGGTTAAAACCAATATATGATACTCGATGATAATATGAAATCTTCATATTCCCATCGATACTCGTATATGAAACTAAAAGCGCCACTTAGTCCCCGTCTATCGGTTAACATACGTGTGATGCTCGTCGTGACCTAGAACTATACGAAGGTTGTTAAATATCGGACAGTATAGCTCGATACTAACAACCGTCGTATAGTCTACGCGACGAGAAAATTCAATCGTATGGTAACCCATAGATTTGTCCCGTGTGGACAAGTTAAGAATGTATAAAGCAAACGCCTTCATTCACTTGTGTTTTCATCCGTTTCGAGATATTTCGTCGGTACCTTTCCGCTGGTTCTCCGTGTACAAAGATAGATTAGATGTTCATTTCAACGTTGTTTCACAGCTTTGAAATGATTATCTATTCTATTATAGTGTACTCGGAGAACAGCGGGAACGTCAGGTGGTACACCGAGCGTCCTGTCCGCATATCTTGTCGTCCACGGTACCTCGACAGATCCCGCCACGGGCGAGCTTCGATATCCCGACGTCGCTACCCAGGAGTACTGCGTAAGTGTTCATATTTTTTCTACCCAAATTTGAAATTTTAGTTTTGGAAGGTTCAAGTTTAAATCTTATACTTATACTTTACTGCTTAATGTGGGTGTAGGAGCAGGTGGTTGAGCAGGCCCATGCCTCGGGGATCGATTTTACCGGATAGAGCGATCCGAAGCTGCTGACCCCAGTTCTGGACGCCACACACGGAGGGCACCACGGAGGTTGGGAGAAAGGCCGGGGACTGGGCCCTAGCAGGGCCCATATGAGGTTGGACTCCACCCCGGCGGTTACTTCCTCCGTCTCCGGTGACCGACGTGTCCATCAGGAACTGGAGAGCTTGAGGGCCACCGTTCAGGAGTTGAAGGAGATGCTGGTATGTATACTGCTTTATAGTAAAATATCATGTCATATTATATAGATATCAACATATCAATAATTAGTACATAGCTTGAGCTTATTTGGTTTTAGACTTAAGTTTGATTAATCATACATACAGATGTAATTAAAATAAACAACAAACTAGATATCCAAACGGGGTTTCGAAATAACTTAATAATGATACGAATTCGAATAATACACAGTTCTTACACGCTTATTACACACGTTAGGTCCAGACGCGACAGGGTACATCGGCCGAGCCTCCACATGCATCTCCTTCGGCTGCGGCTCCGCAAGCCACTACATCGGCTGCGCTTCCGCAGACAGCTCCTGTAGCTCCACCGCCCACTCAGACTCCCGCAGCCGCGGCTCCGCAAGCGACTACCTCGACGGCGGCCGCGCAGACCACATCGCCAGCTCCACATGCCGCTCAGACTCCCGCTCGCGACGAATTGCAGAGTTTATTGACTGAGGAGCAGGCGCGCGTTATTCTAACGTTATTCAGAGGTGGAGCTGGACCGAACTAGGGTAGCTTTTTGGTTCTTATTTTTTGAAACATGTATTTATTTATATCACACATTGTACTACATTTTGAAACGATATTGATATTGGTTTATATTTATATCATATTCAGTTTTTTGGTTTCTTTTGTATATTATATATATGCGTGAGATGGGATTATGAATACTGCAACATATGATTTGATTGATGTATATAGTATTGTGCACAGGGCGGGAAAAAAATCTAGCAGCCCATTTTTAAAAAAAAATACAGACAATATGTACCTACGGATTAAGCCGTAGGTATATATGTTGCCCCTACGGAGTTATCCGTAGGGGCAAAATATCAGGAAACCTGATATTTTTCCCCCCTGATCTCAGTGCAGGGTGTTGGGAGTGCCCCTACGGATATGTCCGTAGGGGCCACTGTCTCTTCCCTACGGAGTTATCCGTAGGGGCAAAATATCAGGAAACCTGATATTTTGCCCCTACGGCATAGTACCTACGGATATATCCGTAGGGGGTAGCACAAGGACCTACGGTTCTATCCGTAGGTACATATAATATATTCAAAAAAACCATAAAAAAATATAAAATCTTATACCCTACGGATTACTCCGTAGGGGCAACAGGACCTACATATAAATCCGTAGGGGCAAGAATTTGCCCGTAGGGGAAAGTTCGGGGCCTCAACTTGCACCTGCGGCCTTTGCACCTACGGGGCATTTTTTCGCCCCTGCGCATATATCCGTAGGGGCAACCCTTATTTGTAGTAGTGATCGCATGTACACGAAGAGGGCCCTTCATCTCTAAAGTTCACGGTATATTGATTCCCATTACCGCCCGTTACTTGAAACTTCGCCGTGTCAAACCTTTCGGATCTGTAGTATTGTGCTCTGCGCTCTCTTTTCCGAAATATATCTTCGTAATACGCGGTGAGCGGAGTCTCCATCGCCAAGGACTTTTCTCTTCTGTGCACAAAATAAGTATTCATCCGGAAAAAGGTTCGAACAATCAACCCCTGTATCGGTAAGCCTCTAACCCCTTTAAGGACCCCGTTGAAGCTTTCAGACATATTAGTCGTCATTAGTAGATATCTGCACCCATCGTCATGTGCTTATGACCACATGCGTACTGGATACTCATCTAACCACGCTTTCGCGGCTTCACTCATCTCCCCAATTTTCGTCATGTATATGTCGTGAACATTAGGGTCAGGCGTTTCACCGGCTCTGTACATAAGCTTATGTAGATCCGAATTTTTAAATTTTCGATCAAAATTTTGCCTGAAGTGCCGTAGGCAAAACCTATGTGGGGTCGTCGGAAATACAGATCTCATTGTAGCTAGTATTCCCAGATGTCTATCAGATATGATGCATAAATCTGTTCTATGAAGAACAGATGGGATATTTTTTAGTTGACGGAAAAACCATGACCAGGATGATGTATTTTCACCCTCGACAATAGAAAATCCCAATGGAAATATACCGTTATTAGCATCAACACCTGTAGCAATTAACATGCAGCCTCTGTACTTACCGTATAGATACGTACCATCAACGCACAATCCCGGCCGACAGTGTGTGAAAGCAGCCGCACATGGACCAAAGCACCAGAAAATTCTTTGAAACCTGACAGAGCCCTCGACGTCTGTTTCTGTGGTTTTTAATCGGTATACGGTCCCCGGATTTGATGCTTTCATGGCTTCCATAAAAAGGACTAGTGAGTTGTACGAGCTTTCTCAGTCCCCAAATATCTTGCATAAAGCCTTTCTACGAGCATCACATGCCTTCACATACGAAATCTGAATTTTATACTCTCCGCTAACCAAGAGCCGTATCTCTCGGGGAGTCATCGCCGCATCTGTACGGATTAGTGGCATGATTAGCGAGCAAATGTAAGATGAAGTACAATTCCGTTGATCTTGTAACATAATAGAATTGATGCAAGTATGTTCTTGGTTGTATTTCGTGACCTCCAAGCTTTGGCTCTTTTGGAACAACATGCATGCAATCTCCACTGACATTCATGAGCTTTCGTACATACCACCGTATAGTACGTCTTATTTGACTCTTCGGTTTTAAATGTAACGTTTTGCTGAATAGACCACGACTTCAGCTTACAAATAAGATCTCCTTTTTCCTGAAACAAATCCCCGACACTGATGCAATCTTCGCTTGCTGCTGTCGCGTCCAAATAGGGTGCCGTATTTACTTCTGCCACGGCTAAGTCTACCCAACTATCATCTTCCAGCGGATCGAGGCCGGGATCTTCTAGTTCGACAAAATCGCTATTCGCAACTATACCATCAAAGAATGCTACCTCATTCAATCCAGCGGCATATTCCACGCTATCCTCCCCCTGATGACCTTCATCGATTTCATCATCATCACTGCCATACATATCAATATCACTCGTAGCAACATAAGGCTCGGGTGCAATATATGATGGTTGCGGTCGGTGTAATGTGGATGGTTCGGGGTGAGAAGACCGGAAAGATGTGGACGGACATGCTTGGAATGCGCTGCTTGGATCATGTTGGAATGATGCGGAGGTGTGGGGAAATCTGCGTTTAGTATATAAATTGTTATTATAATATTATTCCTTAATATTTTCATAACCAGATCATCACTTGTTTCAGATTTATTTACCTGTGGAAGGTTGTGTATGGTAATCCTTGTTGTTCTTCTGGGGTGCATGTAACTGCAGCAGTCGACTGGGAGAACCTGGATTTAGGGATTTTATTAAATGTTTGAATATTAATATCTTGGTATTACTAAAATGTTTGAATATGGGTTTATAAAATGTTTACCCATGAGTTTGAAGGTTTGAATAATGTTGTGTATAGTCATATCCACCGACACTGACGGTATCATCGTTAACCATGTGACCGTACCCTCAGGAACTATCTCCAGCATTACCATCAAAATTACCCGTTGGAGGGGCATCTGATACTTTCAATTGCTCATTCTGAACCAAAAGTTCAAAAGAATGCTGGGTGTTTGAGAGACCGAAATCTATCATCGAAGATATTGATGCATCGTCTATAATTTCAACCAATGCATTTCCACTGAATATTAGCCATATACAACATAACTTAACCCTAATTTCACGGGGATCGTATTTCGTGATTTTGAACACTTTATTCTCTAGTTCATTATAAGTCGTTGATGTTTCTAATCGCATGATTCTTGCGGACCCGCCCATATACTCGGGACATTGTGCACTTGTGATAACCCGGCCATCATATTTACATACAACAAATAAACTTGAACTTGCCATAGTCTGCATCAAACAATATCAAGCCAACAATAAAAAAAAAGCGTTAACAACTTCATACAATCACAGTCAAACCATGCACCATCATACCTAGAGCTATGGTCTTCAAAGTCCACTAGACTGCTCCTAACTGTTCCAAAGTAACAAGTTGTGAGATAACCCTCAAATCGCCTCTTCACTGCCAATTGTGGCCAGGTAAGCACAAATGAGGAAAGGAGGGATCTGCTCATGAATCACCGTGAGACGGGCCTTTGAAAGTTACCTTCCTCACTTGTCTAGCCTAGGCACCACAAAGTCAAGTTTAGATAAACAATCGAATGCCCACAACCTTCCTCTGTCCTATTGAGCACGAAAGTCCTTAGTTGGCTGAGTCTAGATATTTCTTAATTAAACTCGAGGGCAATGCGTATGCTGTTAGTGATTTTTGGGGTCTTAGGAAGGGTGATGAAATCCCCACCCAATCTGAATTGGTGTTATAGCCCTTTAAAGTCCGTATTATTTATGCAAACAGTAACAAACATAAATCGAAAACAATTGCAAACAACTTATTTGGCGGCGGCGCAAAGAATCCTGCACAAAAACAGTTATATTGGAGAGAAAGAGAGTTTGCGCAAAGAATCAACCACAAAAACAGTTGTATTTTTAATGTTGTGTTGAAACAAACATTTTATAATACAAAATAATGGATGTTATTATTCGTAATTGGATATTCTTAATGCTGTGTTGAATAATGGATGTTATAATACAAAAACAGTTATATTTTTAATGTTGAGTTGAAACAAACAGTTATATTTTTTATTTCTGAAATTGGTGTTATAGCGTAAGTACATAGAGAAAATATAATGGATGTTATTATTCGTAATTGGATATTCTTGACCAAATTGAAATCGGTTGTGTGTTGGAATTGTAAGCATTACAAATAAGACTAATAGTTTCTTTTGATTTTTGATTTTTTTAGTTTTTAGATCCTGAGCTCATTTAAGTTAGATGCATTGCCAAATTTTAATAGTGTGTTAAAAATCTTTTATCTGTTTTTGAATTGCCAATTTTTTGCCAAATTTTAATTTGAATAATTAGTGTGTTCAAAATCTTTTCTAGCATATTCCCATATTCAAAATCTTAGCAAAATTATCTTCTCTCCATCAAAATCTCCAGCAAAGTGACTTCAAAATCTTGTATCTGTTTTTGAATAATTAGTGTGTTCAAAATCTTGTATAACGTTGAGCATCTGAAGGGAAAAGACGAGAAAAGAAGTTATAAAAAAAACTTGAATATAGGAATATGCTAGAAAAGATTGGCTTACCTCCAATACTTTGTGAACCGTTCCGTCTTGATCCTATCCAGCAGCTCCTCCTTCCAGGCTATGGTACTGAACTTGACCTTCTTCCTGGACTCCACACAGAGCTTAAATGGACGGTGAGTTGTATAGCAGAGAGTAAGTTGTGTATAGGATAGGGCGTAAATGGACGGTGAGTTGTATAGCAGATAGCTATTTATAGGATATGAGGGCTGGCTAATTATTGAAGAGGGCGGGTTCTAATTACCCGCCCTCTTCCTTCAGCAAACGACATGATGGGACAACGCACAGACAAATGATGTGACATATCACTGATTTGACAAATATAATTATTGAAGAGGGCGGGTTATTAGAACCCGCCCTCTTCCAAATAAACTGACGTGACACAACGTAATATAATATAATTATTGAAGAGGGCGGGTTTTAATAACCCGCCCTCTTCCTTCTGCAAACGACATGATGAGACAACACAATTGAAGATGGCGGGTTTTAATAACCCGCCCTCTTCCTTCTGACAAAGGACAAAAAAAAAATGACGTAACATATCACTGACTGATTTGACTAAACTGATTTGACAAATATAATTATTGAAGAGGGCGGGTTATTAGAACCCGCCCTCTTATTGGAACAGAAAAAATAAACTGATGTGACACAACGTAATATAATATAATTATTGAAGAGGGCGGGTTTTAATAACCCGCCCTCTTCGTATTAATGATTTGAAAAGCTGATTTGACATCACAAAAGTTATTTGAAAATAGAACTGATTTGACATCACACAGTTAAAGAGGGCGGGTTCCAGGAACCCGCCCTCCTTTTCCTATAAAAGCAAACCCCCAGTGTGCCTTCAACACTTTAAAATTAACTCACCCCCTCAAATCAACTCACTCTGTCTCTTCTCGTATCTCAAATCGTCTCAATGGAGAATCAACCACTCGACAAATCTCTGCTCGTTCATCAAAACGAACACAGATCGTTTAATATATTACACGGAGAGGAAATATTCTAAACTTAGTAATTTTTTTTAATTACTCATTTCTTTTAATTCTAATAGTTGAAAATAACATTATTTAATTTTGCAGGATGGAGATAATCTCACCGTCATCACCCATAGCTCAGACAAATGGATAGTTAGCGACCAGCGAATAACCCAGCGGCTACGACGGGCCGGATTTTATGAAGCTTCATTGATTCGTCATATCCAAATCGACCACGCCTTCGTTACCTCTCTAGTTGAGCACTGGAGAAAAGAGACCCACACTTTTCATCTAAGATGGGGTGAGGCCGCTATCACACTCCAGGATATTGGCCTCTTACTCGGTTTACGGGTCAATGGGCTTGGATTGGTCGGAGGAAAAATTGTTGGTCCAGATACCGACCACCCATACTGGGATACATATGCCGAGTCTGTTCTCGGACAGGTAAAAAATTATGAAAATGATTCCCCTATTTAGTGTACCTATTGCATGTTGTACATTATTTCTAGCTTTAATATTTCACAAAAAATGCTAATATCAGGCACCAGGAGGCTACAGTAAAGGGTATAAGATCAGTTTAAACTGGCTAAAAGATACATTTAGTAATATCCCTGATGAATCCACCGATGAAGTCTTGGATAGATATGCACGTGCCTACATTCTGTACATGATCGGTTCTTGGTTGATGTCGGACCAATCAGCAGCGCATGTTCATCCGTTATACCTTGGCTTCCTAACGGATTTTGATGTGTGTGGCCAATATGCTTGGGGAGCAGGGGTCCCGACCTTTCTTTATAAGGAACTCGATAAGACATGTGCTCCTACGAAGAATAAAATTTGTGGATGCATTACATTACTATGACGCCCCGCTTCCCAGAGTACGCAAGATTTGGCACGTGACATAGCCAACCATGCTACCTGTGGGTAGGAAGTATCCATCCACAGTCACATTACGGTTGTAAGGATATCAAGAACAAGATAATAAGCTAATCTAATACATGTCCAAATCCATAATAACAAGAATCAATAAACAATAAGTGCGGAAGCAAATGATCCAATATAATCATAGAAAGGTACGCCCCATAATGCGGGATCGCACCTGGAAATAAAATGCAATAAACAAACTAACCACTATAGAACTCAAATCAGCCTGCTGGCTGAAGTACTCCTGCACGGTCGGCGACAGTGGTAAAGAATCTAGGCCATGCAAAACCCAGACGTCAGCGCGTCATGACAACCAATAATATAATATGAACATGGTAATAAGCAATGCAGTTATGAACATGAATAAAGCAGTACTAAGAAATAACAGTGCAGGGTAATGTGCAGTGGTAACTAAACTATCCTATCAGGTTTCTACTCTATAGTCTTTGAAACCAATTGATGAATCGTCGATGTAACTCAATAGTATCCCGTGCGTGCCCGGGACCACGGTCATGATCCTCGGGGCTGAATCCGAGACGTGCCGCTAAGCAGTAAAAGGTAGTAGGATAGATGAGTGATGTCAGCATCAACACTCCGGAGCTGGCCAAGCCCGTAAGACTGATCAGAACAATGTATCGAACTGTTGAGTTACAAGTCGGTTTCACCTTTGATTTCCCCATACCCCCAAACTATGTATGTCAATCAGGTATTCAGTAGTCAAGGACTAATGCCAACACAAAGTCAAGTAAAGGTAGGTCTGTCTGGATCGACAGCAGGAATGGTCAGGTCGGTCGGCATTAGGCATGAGATCAGGTAACAGGTCAGGTAATGTATAAAGGTGTCGTGTCATGTCAAGAGTGCACGGTACCATGTCATGTCAAGTAGGAAGTGTAACAGGTCATGTCAGGAAGCACAAGATGTCATGTGGGTGCTCATAATCAAACTAACATAAGCATATGTATAAATAAACAAGCATGAGTACTATCAGAACAATAAACTGGAACATGTAATATGATATGTAAATAAATATAATTTAAGGATATGGATGCACAGTTATCGATTAGGGTTACATTTATAGTTCCAATATTAATTAGGATGCAATTTATTAAATATGGGGTGTTACTATCACATTATTATGTAATAGTGTGATCTATGCTTGCAATTATATGTATCTTAAATGCGATAGATGCAAACGGGTATCCGAAAAGTTATAAAACTGTAAAATGGTAATGTGGGATGTACAACTAAACAATATATGATATAAATATTGATATAATAATATTAATATGGATAGCATATTCAAAGCGATTAGTAACTATAAAAGATGTATTGGTTAACCATGCACAAGAAGGTTCCGTTCAGAAATTCAGCGTCACCCTAATTTGTAAAATAGCTTAAAAATAACAAACGTTCTCCAAAAGAGACGTATCTTATACCAAAACAAAGATAATTCAATAAGGTTTTCAGTTTTATAAGTATAAGCATCTCAGGTTATCCCTACGAAAAGTTATGAATATTCGAAGTTGAAAGTTTGCTGCTGGAATTTCCCTGGACAGCAGTTTAGAGACGTGTTCATTTGCATTTTACGTTAATTAAACAATTTATTTTGCAAGTAAATATTTCATAGAGTTATAGTATTCTGAATTATCTTCGTAACGAACTAAAGAACGTATACTAATGATTTTTCTATGATTTATAATGAATTTTATAAGATAAGGTGTACAGTAAATTTCAGATTTGTCATATCCGATTTTTCAACGACATTTCATATGTAAACTATAAGATTTTCAAATGTATAACATTATAAAATGAAGATTATAAAAGTATATAGCATGTAGCAAGATTAACTTGCCTCGATGGGTCGCGAATCGGGAAAACGGAACGTTAACCGTCGGCGGGGAAAACTCGCAACGGCGCACGGTTCACGGAATGAACCCAAACGACGAACAAAGGAACTACACGGGTCGGGGTATCTCGCTGGAACGTCGAGAAACGTCACCGCCACGACGGAATTCCGGTAACAAAAGAACAGTTAAAAGAAATGAGAAACGAGACATGAAGCAAGAAGAGAAAAATGATAAAGAGAAGTACGAGAGAATATATGAGGGAGAGGGAGCGAGAGGAAAAAGTGGAGAGAGAGAGAGAAAGTAGGGCCCACGGGGTTAAAGGGGAGGTTGTGATTGGCTGAGAGAATAAATTGAGAAGGATATAAAAGATTGTAAAAATATTATATGGTTAACTTAAAGATTTAAAAGATAGGTAATGAACAGTAAGATATCAGGTTAGTTAGAAAAATATATGTGATGGTTTTAATAATATTAAAATTTGGGATTTTGGCGCCAAATGAAACATTTCCAAATTGCACCCGGGTTGGGTCCAAAAATTCGAAATTCAAATAATAGGATTTTAGGCGGGTTCCAAATTTTAAAATGAAATGTTTTATGATTAAAAAGCATACTCCCAAAACGGACACACGCACGTGCACGTAGCCATCCAAACTCGCCCGTGTCACTGAACGGGACGAGAACACAATGCACGGATGCTACCACGAGACTAAGGATGTCAAGTAGGCCAAGATGAATATTTTCAATTTCATTTTAGATGCTAAAATTTGTTATATGTAGAAATGACTTTGCCGGGTAAATTTTACAGTAAGCAACAAACAAGCAAATTAAATGAAATGAGTACCACATTATGCTCAAACAGTAACTGAAAATAGTAGCATTGGGCTCGGGTGTTACATTATACCCAACTACAAAAGAATTTCGTCCTCGAAATTCCAAGAATACAAGATAGAAGACTACAGGAAAAGGTGAGGATACTTCTGTCGGATCTCGTCTTCTCGCTCCCACATGGACTCTCCATGCGATCGATTACCCCAAGAAACGAGCACAAGGGGGATAACCTTGTTCTTAAGAACCTTTTCCCCTACGATCCATGATTTCAACCTGTCGCTCCTCAAAAGTTAGGTCTTCCCGTACTATTAACTCCGAATGATCCAAGACGTGTGTTTCATCTCGAAACATACCTTCGTAGTTGAGATACATGAAACACATCGTGCACACCTGCCAAGGACTGTGGTAACGCCAAACGGTACGCTACCTCTCCAACACGCTCCAATATCTCAAAGGGTCCAACGAATCGAGGACTAAGCTTTCCCCGACTCCCAAAACGAATCACTCCTCTAGTCGGTGATATCTTCAAGAATACCAAATCACCCACGGCGAACTCTAGAGGTCTTCTTGACGTGTCAGCCCAACTTTTCTGTCTGTCTTGAGCTGCCTTCATATGCTTCCTGATTGTATTCACCTTCTCGACTGTCTGTACCACCAAATCTGATCCTAGTAACCTTCGTTCACCAACATCATCCCAACAAACAGGTGAACGGCACTTACGATCATACAACGCTTCGAGCCATCTGAATAGTCGCTTGGAAACTATTGTTGTAAGAAAACTCCACCAAGTGTAGGTGATCCTCCCAAGAACCCTTGAAGTCCAACATGCATGCCCTCAACATATCTTCAAGAGTTTGGATCGTTCTCTCCGATTGTCCATCAGTTTGAGGATGATAAGCTGTGCTAAACTTCAATCGAGTCCCCAAACTTTCCTGTAAACTCCTCCAGAAGTGTGACAAGAACCGAGTGTCCCGATCGGACACGATGCTCACCGGTACTCCATGCAATCTTACAATCTCCTGCATGTACCGCTCTGCCAAAGTCTCCGTTGATTGACCAACCCGAAAAGGAATAAAGTGAGCTGCCTTGGTCAACCAATCGACAATCACCCATACTGCATTGTTGCCCTTTGGACTCCGCGGTAAAGCCGTCACGAAATCCATGGTTATATGTTCCCACTTCCACTGAGGAATCGGAAGTGGTTGCAACAAACCAGCAACCCTTTGGTGTTCAGCCTTGACTTGCTGACACACCAAGCACTTAGCCACGAAGCGAGCAATTTCCCGTTTCATACCCTCCCACCAAAAGTGCTGTCGAATATCACGGTACATCTTTGTCCCTCCTGGATGTACAGAGTAAGCTGAACTGTGTGCCTCCTTCATAAGCTCTTCACGCACATCTCCTTTTGGCACACACACACGGCTACCATACCTCAACGAACCATCTTCGTGGACCAGTAAATCTCTTCGTAGTCTAGCCTCAACCTGCTCTCGAAACTTCTGCAGTCTAGGATACTGCGATTGTGCCGCTTTAATCTTCTCAACTAAGGACGATTGTACTTGCAACTGCATCAACTGTCCTGTAGCATGGGGTAGCACAACTTCCAAGTCAAATCTCCGAAAATCCGCAATGATCTCTCTCAGTGCAGTCAATATCTGAATTGCTGGTAACCGACTTAGCGCATCTGGCACGACGTTAACCTTTCCCGGATGGTACTTAAGATCAAGGTCGTAGTCGGCCGTCAGCTCCAACCATCTGCGTTGCCTCATGTTCAACTCCTTCTGCGTGAACACATACTTTAAACTCTTGTGATCCGTAAAGACTTCGACTCTCTCGCCCAAAAGGTAGTGTCTCCAAATCTTCAGGGCGAAGATCACGGCTGCAAGCTCTAGGTCATGAGTCGGATAGTTCTTATCATGAGTCTTCAGTTGTCTCGATGCGTAAGCGACGACTTTCCCATTCTGCATCAAAACACATCCCAATCCTTTCCCTGATGCGTCGCTGTGAATCACCAGTCCTCCTGAATCATCCGGTACGGTCAGGATCGGGGCGGTTATCAACTTCTGCTTCAACGTCTCAAAGGCCAACGCACACTTATCCGTCCATACAAAAGGTACCTCCTTACGCATAAGCTTGGTCAGCGGTTCTGCCAAACGAGCAAAGTTCTCCACAAATCTCCTGTAGTATCCGGCTAATCCAAGGAAACTCCTTATCTCCGCAACATTCTTTGGAATAGGCCAATCTCGAACTGCTGCAATCTTTTCGGGATCAACAGCGATTCCATCGCCCGACACGACATGCCCCAGAAACTTCACTTCTTCCAGCCAGAATTCGCACTTACTCATCTTCGCAAATAACTTCTCTTGTCTCAGCGTCTGCAGTGCGATCCTTAAATGCTCAGCAGGCTCCTCCGGACTCTTCGAGTATACCAGAATATCGTCAATGAATACCACAATAAACTGGTCCAAGAATGGTGAAAAGATCCTGTTCATCAAATCCATGAATATTGCCGGCGCATTAGTCACTCCGAAGGGCATCACTAGATACTCAAAATGTCCATATCGAGTCCGAAACGCCGTCTTGCAAATGTCTTCTGCTCTCACTCGGACCTGATGATATCCTGATCGCAAATCCAGTTTCGAGAATACCCTCGCGCCACTAAGCTGCTCAAAAAGTTCTCCAATGCGAGGGATCTGGTACTTGTTCTTAATAGTCACCCGGTTCAACTCTCGATAATCAATGCACATCCTTCTCGTGCCATCCTTCTTCTTTACTAAAAGAACTGGGGCTCCCCAAGATGAGTTGCTGCTTCGAATCCAACCCTTCTCGAGTAATTCACCAACTTGTTTCTTAACTCCTTCCAATTCCACTGGTGCCATTGGATAGTAAGCTTTAGACACTGGCGCTGCACCAGGACTAAGGTCAAACGTTAACTCCACGTCTCGCTTCGGCGGTAAGCCCGATATATCTTCAAATACGTCCATAAAATCACGAACAACTGCCGGCTCTTCATTACTATCAACTTCCATAGCTGCAAGAACACTGTTTGTCAGCCTAGCCCTAACTCGACTGGCCCGACAGAACTGCTTCCTTACCGCAACCGCTGTCTACATTGTTGGCCACGAAAGGTCCAGCAAGACTACTGAGTCTCGTCCATTCTGCTGCATGCACGTCCACGGGTGCTCCATTCTGCCTCAGCCCAATAAATTTCTCTTCCATTTCCTCCCGTGCAGTCCGCGGAAGAACTTCTCCAGGAAACTCTTAGAGAAATCCGCCCAACTGCTTGGCTTGGGCAAACGGTTCTCCTCCACAAGCCACCACTCTCGGCGTAAACTACTAGTTGAATGCGCACCACATCAACTCCTTTGTCCTCTGGAATCTGTGCCGCAATCAGCAAATTCTCCGTGCTGACTAGCCACTGCTCGGCTGGCACGGCTCCTCCAAACCAGTGAAAGTAGTAGGACCCACACGTCTGAACTCTGCCACGGTCCCTACTCGGTCAACTGGTCTAGTTCCAATCTTGTTCACAGACTGCTGAACGATCTGCAAACCTTCCTAAAACGAGTCCGCTTGCTGCTGGATCAGCTCGGGCTGTTTCTTTGATTTCCAACATTCCTCTTATCACTCCAAGCATGGCGGCTTCGTTCACACGCCTCTGGTACGTCTTCAACTTCTTACCTGTCATAATCCTGAACTCAAAACACCCAATATTAGCATGATGATAGATTCTGAATATGGATCAAGGCTAGAACTCCAAGATACTTAAATAGAGTACCGCATTGTAGCTATGCCGCGGTATCATAGCCGCAATTACTTAACTCCACCCAAGTCGCCTAAGTCCTAGAGATAACAAGGAATTAGGTTTTCGAATTGACAATGCAAAGTAAGTTTGCATGTCGACATGATCCGGAAGAATGATTCAAAGATGGTAAAACGGTCAAGGTGGCTGGACATGTTTCCTAATCACGGGTGTTCTGATTTGTGTATTGGGTACAATACCCAACTACAAAAGAATCAACCCAACTAACCTATGGCTCTGATACCAAAAGAACCATGTCACGCCCCGCTTCCCAGAGTACGTAAGATTTGGCACGTGACATAGCCAACCATGCTACCTGTGGGTAGGAAGTATCCATCCACAGTCACATTACGGTTGTAAGGATATCAAGAACAAGATAATAAGCTAATCTAATACATGTCCAAATCCATAATAACAAGAATCAATAAACAATAAGTGCGGAAGCAAATGATCCAATATAATCATAGAAAGGTACGCCCCATAATGCGGGATCGCACCTGGAAATAAAATGCAATAAACAAACTAACCACTATAGAACTCAAATCAGCCTGCTGGCTGAAGTACTCCTGCACGGTCGGCGACAGTGGTAAAGAATCTGGGCCATGCAAAACCCAGACGTCAGCGCGTCATGACAACCAATAATATAATATGAACATGGTAATAAGCAATGCAGTTATGAACATGAATAAAGCAGTACTAAGAAATAACAGTGCAGGGTAATGTGCAGTGGTAACTAAACTATCCTATCAGGTTTCTACTCTATAGTCTTTGAAACCAATTGATGAATCGTCGATGTAACTCAATAGTATCCCGTGCGTGCCCGGGACCACGGTCATGATCCTCGGGGCTGAATCCGAGACGTGCCGCTAAGCAGTAAAAGGTAGTAGGATAGATGAGTGATGTCAGCATCAACACTCCGGAGCTGGCCAAGCCCGTAAGACTGATCAGAACAATGTATCGAACTGTTGAGTTACAAGTCGGTTTCACCTTTGATTTCCCCATACCCCCAAACTATGTATGTCAATCAGGTATTCAGTAGTCAAGGACTAATGCCAACACAAAGTCAAGTAAAGGTAGGTCTGTCTGGATCGACAGCAGGAATGGTCAGGTTGGTCGGCATTAGGCATGAGATCAGGTAACAGGTCAGGTAATGTATAAAGGTGTCGTGTCATGTCAAGAGTGCACGGTACCATGTCATGTCAAGTAGGAAGTGTAACAGGTCATGTCAGGAAGCACAAGATGTCATGTGGGTGCTCATAATCAAACTAACATAAGCATATGTATAAATAAACAAGCATGAGTACTATCAGAACAATAAACTGGAACATGTAATATGATATGTAAATAAATATAATTTAAGGATATGGATGCACAGTTATCGATTAGGGTTACATTTATAGTTCCAATATTAATTAGGATGCAATTTATTAAATATGGGGTGTTACTATCACATTATTATGTAATAGTGTGATCTATGCTTGCAATTATATGTATCTTAAATGCGATAGATGCAAACGGGTATCCGAAAAGTTATAAAACTGTAAAATGGTAATGTGGGATGTACAACTAAACAATATATGATATAAATATTGATATAATAATATTAATATGGATAGCATATTCAAAGCGATTAGTAAATATAAAAGATGTATTGGTTAACCATGCACAAGAAGGTTCCGTTCAGAAATTCAGCGTCACCCTAATTTGTAAAATAGCTTAAAAATAACAAACGTTCTCCAAAAGAGACGTATCTTATACCAAAACAAAGATAATTCAATAAGGTTTTCAGTTTTATAAGTATAAGCATCTCAGGTTATCCCTACGAAAAGTTATGAATATTCGAAGTTGAAAGTTTGCTGCTGGAATTTCCCTGGACAGCAGTTTAGAGACGTGTTCATTTGCATTTTACGTTAATTAAACAATTTATTTTGCAAGTAAATATTTCATAGAGTTATAGTATTCTGAATTATCTTCGTAACGAACTAAAGAACGTATACTAATGATTTTTCTATGATTTATAATGAATTTTATAAGATAAGGTGTACAGTAAATTTCAGATTTGTCATATCCGATTTTTCAACGACATTTCATATGTAAACTATAAGATTTTCAAATGTATAACATTATAAAATGAAGATTATAAAAGTATATAGCATGTAGCAAGATTAACTTGCCTCGATGGGTCGCGAATCGGGAAAACGGAACGTTAACCGTCGGCGGGGAAAACTCGCAACGGCGCACGGTTCACGGAATGAACCCAAACGACGAACAAAGGAACTACACGGGTCGGGGTATCTCGCTGGAACGTCGAGAAACGTCACCGCCACGACGGAATTCCGGTAACAAAAGAACAGTTAAAAGAAATGAGAAACGAGACATGAAGCAAGAAGAGAAAAATGATAAAGAGAAGTACGAGAGAATATATGAGGGAGAGGGAGAGAGAGGAAAAAGTGGAGAGAGAGAGAGAAAGTAGGGCCCACGGGGTTAAAGGGGAGGTTGTGATTGGCTGAGAGAATAAATTGAGAAGGATATAAAAGATTGTAAAAATATTATATGGTTAACTTAAAGATTTAAAAGATAGGTAATGAACAGTAAGATATCAGGTTAGTTAGAAAAATATATGTGATGATTTTAATAATATTAAAATTTGGGATTTTGGCGCCAAATGAAACATTTCCAAATTGCACTCGGGTTGGGTCCAAAAATTCGAAATTCAAATAATAGGATTTTAGGCGGGTTCCAAATTTTAAAATGAAATGTTTTATGATTAAAAAGCATACTCCCAAAACGGACACACGCACGTGCACGTAGCCATCCAAACTCGCCCGTTTCACTGAACGGGACGAGAACACAATGCACGGATGCTACCACGAGACTAAGGATGTCAAGTAGGCCAAGATGAATATTTTCAATTTCATTTTAGATGCTAAAATTTGTTATATGTAGAAATGACTTTGCCGTGTAAATTTTACAGTAAGCAACAAACAAGCAAATTAAATGAAATGAGTACCACATTATGCTCAAACAGTAACTGAAAATAGTAGCATTGGGCTCGGGTGTTACAATTACTTCAGGTAAATTCCTTATTTTTCACAGCTAGAAATTTGCAAAATTGTAATATTGGTTTTCTCTCTTATAATCTGAAACTTTATTTATAGATCTGGTCATGGGAGCATATGTATATAGGAAGACCGGAGAATGTTAAAATAACTGGCTTGGATACCCCTGGAAAGCCGCTCGGCTGTTGGTGGAATGGGAAGAAAGCGTATAAGGCTCCTCGTCGAGTACTTAAGTACTATAGAGATGAGTTGGATCGCATGGAGGCGACTCAGGTAAGCATAACTTAGGTAATTAAATTTGTTTTACAATTTTGAAATACCTTCATCACAATTTTTGTACTATATTATTTGCGCAGTTCCTGTGGACGCCTTATACAGCAGATCGTCTGCAAAGCTTACCCGGCATCTGTATCGAAGGAGAGCCGGTTTGGCGGGCTCGATGCCTACTCCTCTGCATTAATGTCGTTGTCATGCACCTCCCGGACCGGGTGTTGCGACAGTTTGGTAGATCGCAACATATTCCTGTCCCGCCGCCTTCGCCTATGACAATAGATGAAGACATGCGAGGAGAAAAGACAGAGCGTGATTGGAGGGAGCATCATCATCAATATTTGCTGAGATGAGAGGATAGGCAGCGTAGTATTGCCTTACAACAAATAGGTGACCAAACAGCCACCGACGCTGCCAAAGCATATCTACAGTGGTATAAGCGTGTCACCATAAGATATCTTTCTGCTCCCCCCAACAATTTCCCAAACATCTCGCGGTACGAGCCTAGAGGCCACATGGAACGAGATTTGGTAAGTTGAATACTTTAGATTATATTACTTTTTAACATCCGGCGGTATAAGTCAATACTTATTTCTTATTTCTAATGTAACGACAGGCTCGTGGGTTGCATCTCGTACAAACAATGGTGCAGGAACCATATCCGACTGATGCTGGTCCGGCAACTCAGGCTCTATTGTCAAATGCAGACCAATTAATTGGTGGTGTATTCGGTTCATATAATATTTCTCAACATTTATCGCCGGCACCAGAGCGACAGTATCAGCCAGCACCGGAGCCGCAGTATGAGCCGGCACCGGAGCCGCAGTATGACCCGGCACCAGAGCCGCAGTATCACGGAGATCCAGCGCAGCAGGATCAGTGGTTTGGATCACCATACCGTCAGCAGCAACCCTGGCATACCGGACAAGTGCAACAACACCAGTCTTGGGGGTCAGGTTTTGCAGAACAGCTGTCTTGGGGGTCAGGTTTTGCGCAACAACAACAACCTTGGGGGTCAGGATTTGCGCAGCCATGGGGCCAAGGTTTTGTGCAACATCAGCCGCATGAAACCGGGACAGGCTCTTCGCTACAACTGCCCAGTTGGGACACGGATTTAGCGTCCTACATGCAGTTGTTGGGAGGTAGCACATATCCGACACCTGTCCCACATTCAGGTTCAGGATTTGCGGATCAACAGCCTGTCCAAGACGCTGCCGAAGCTGAAGCCGAACCCAAACCCGAAGCAGAAGAGCAGACGCCACCGCCGCCGCCATCTATCCAAGAAACAGGTGGGTCCTCCAGTCATCCCAGGAGGCATAGGCTTATGTCAAGCCTCCTCGGATTTCATAAGGGAAAAGGAAAGGGAAAACGATAGCATTTACATTTTACAAACATATAGTATTTTTTTACATTGTAAATTTGACGGATTCATTTTGATATTATAAATTTGACCGTCGAGATAGAAATCGGATAGGATTTTTTGGTATTGTAAATTTTGACGGATTCATTCTGTAAAAAACATTGATATAGTGAAATTTTATTATTTTATTTAAATATTTTTTTCGTTTATTTACTTTTAATTGTTTTTAAAATAATTATAATTATATTTATAATAATATAATCATATTATAATTAAAATTATATAATTATAATTAACATTATATAATTAATAATTAAAAAAAAATTAATAAAAAAAAATAGGGCGGGCAGAACCCGCCCCCGCCCCCTATACATTTGTATAGGGGGCGGGTTCCAAGAACCCGCCCCCTATTCTCAAAGGGGGTGGGGTGGGGGTGGGCGAAACCGTCCTATTCTTACAAATTTAAATTTAAGCCCCCTATTTTAATAATTAATTTTTAAATTAATAATATTTCAAAAAAAAAACCTCCTACATTCAATCTAAATATATCTTCTTCTGATAAACTAGCTACAGTTGTATCCCATGGATATGATGAATATGGAGTCGCAGGTTGAGAGATGCGGACGAGGCCAAGTTTGGCAACCTCTCGTGGGCGTCCTTCTTCACCTGCTTCGTCTCACCAAGCCCACATCGGCCTCTGTCTCCGGCATAGAAAAACCCATGAGCCTATTTTCAAAATCTAGACCCTTGAAGGACTCTTTCCTTTGCCCCCCCAAAAAAAAAAACAAATTTAAAAATATGCAAACTTTTGTAGCGCGAATATTTCCCGCCAACAATTTCCGGCGCGTTTGTTGTTCAAATACGCCCATTTCTCTTCCTTTTTCGATCACAACCCCACACAAAATCTCTCCTCGATCTTTTTTCTCCCAAATCAAAATGGCAGCGCCATCATCATCAGAAATCATCAACAGCAGCAGCAGCCCAAATGCCCAAGAACCCCTTTTCAAGCTCCAAAAGCTCAACAATGGCAGCGCCATCCATCAAAACCCACCACCACTTCTCAAGATCAAGAAGCTCACCCAAAACGCCACCTTGCCTTCTCGCGCATCACCTCTCTCTGCTGGCTACGATCTCTCTAGGTTTCTCCCTTTTTTCTTTCTTATGAGAAATGAGATCTTTTCCAATCTATTTTGTTTTTAAAAAAAACAATTTTTATCAATTCCAGCGCTGTGGAAACCAAAGTCCCTGCTCGAGGCAAGGCCCTCGTCCCTACCGATCTCAGCATCTCGATACCCGATGGCACTTATGCCCGCATCGGTGAGCTTTTCCTTTTACGCCTATCACGTGTTTGATCAATTGCTTCATAGATATATTATATATGATCAAATGCTAGCTTTATTGGATTGTAGCGCCGAGGTCGGGGTTGGCGTGGAAGCACTCAATCGATGTCGGGGCGGGCGTGATTGATGCGGACTACCGTGGGCCTGTTGGTGTTATTTTGTTCAACTATTCGGACGTTGATTTCGAGGTGAAGGTTGGGGATCGGATCGCGCAGATGATAATTGAGAAGATCATGGTGCCTGATGTTGTTGAGGTGGATGATTTGGATTCTACCCTTAGGGGTGATGGAGGGTTTGGGTCGTCTGGGGTGTGATTATAGAATTTGCGTGCATGAGAGAAGTTTGTTGTTTGAATTTGATTTGGCCTTTTGAATATTGTTTGTTATGGCTTTGCTTTTCAAGTTCTAATTTTGATCCTCGTGTTCTTAAAGAAGCTGTTGGTGTGCTTCCTTTGTCTCTCCGATATGGTTTTTCAATTGTTCACAAGTACTGAATCTAATATTTCAGCTTGTTGATGCAGCATGAAGTGCTGTGACAGCTTTTGTTATTTGGTTGGTGGGATGGAAAGTTATTGTTTTAAGTCCAACATAAAAGGTTACTGAAGAGATGATTTAGGGATGTGGAAGAAAAGGTTAAGTGTGTCAATGCAGACCAGAACTTTGTACTGATCATTTCTGAACTCAAGCCCACTAATGCATTGGAACAGAAAAATTGCCTTGCATGAAACGTACCAGCACAAGAACTTTCGACTAAAGAGTTAGCCTGGACCATACACGAAACAGCATAATTGTGATAGAATTAGTTTGTTAAAAAGAAAACGTCAAAATCTAAAATTCGATTCTGATGTGAACTATCATTCACCTGACTTTATTTGGAGGCATATTTCATTTCGATATCTGTTTCCTAGTAACTCATATGAGTAGTCTTGTCCAGTGAATCACCTTCTGAGATGCTCTCAACCCCGAACCAACATAGGAGACAACTGGCATGTTGAGTATGAAAAACACATCCATAGAGTTAAACTAAAAAGCAATATTGTTTTGTGTATTTCTAATATTTCTTTTTGCTATTGGTTGGATTGACATGCTTTGAGTTCTTACTAGTTTCTTATGAACATTTTGGTGTTATATTTGGCACTCTTTAGAGAATGGAAACAAATTCTCTCAAAGCTAATCATTATTGAAATAGATGCATGCCTAAATTTATATAAACTAATAAAAAATGAGTTTCCATTATATATGATGTTATGCATAAAATTACATTCTGGCGTTCTGTCTGTATTCACACCCTGGTTCATTGGGATTTTCTATTCATCTTCGTACCGCATACCTCGCGGCAGATGCAATATGAGCTCACCACAGATTTACTTATCCTATTTCCAGCCTTAAGATCCTGTGGTCAAATTAGCGTAACCATACGAAAAATATCAATTAATTGATTTGCAAAACCTAACGATGTCTTATTTTTGTGTTCAATAAGATTTCTGAATGGAGCTGCTAGCATTGACAATCATTTTAAATTGGCTCCATTTGAGAATAACATTCTGGTAAGTATCACTGATTGACTATTTGGTTGGATCTACGTAACTATGCATGTAACCTGCAATTTCCTTATTCTTGTGCAGGTACTTCTTGGTCTTTTGAGTGTGTGGAATGTTTCCTTTTTCGAATATCCTGCAAGAGTGAGTAACCATCTTCTGTTTCAAACTGTTTGTTCTAGTTATATTGGTTTCAGAAGTGCTGTACTTACGTAGCAAAATGAATCCTTCCTCTATTTCTAGGCCATATTGCCATACTCTCAGGCACTGGAGAAGTTGGCCCCACATATACAACAGGTAGCTAAGTTTCTTCTCTCTTCACACCTTACATATGGCATGCTCAAAAGTTATGGGTTCTCTCTTCTGCTCATTTCTGAACTTAAATTGAAATAATCATATGCTCTAGGTTAGCATGGAGAGTAATGGAAAGGGTGTATCAATTGATGGTGTTCCACTTCCTTTTGAGGTTGGTGAAATAGATTTTGGAGAACCTGGTACAAATGGTCAGCATAGTTTCTACCAGCTTATACATCAAGTAAGACTTTCGTACAAATATGCCAGGCATGTCTTTAGATCAATATGAAGTGATTTTGAGCGTACAAGAGTCATTTTTGTTTGATTCCGTCTGTTCCTTATCTACTGTTCAAATACTTAAATACCATCACACACGAAATATCATCACACACTTTGTTCTGTCATGTTTAACTGGAATCCTAGTGTTCTCTTGAATTTTATTCTGTTCACTTGAGGTGTTGTTAGTTGCAATTCTTATTGTGATATCTAAGTTTATTTAATAATAACAATCGATTTTTTGTCAATGGAAGGTATATTTCTTTATGCATCTGTCAACCTATTTGCAGATTTCAGTTATATATACTTTTTTGTCAATGGAAGGTATATTTCTTTATGTATGTTATTAGCGTGTAACATTTTAGACTTGTTAATTTTTCCTTGTTTAATATTGACATAATAGTTTGATATCTTATTTATCTTTATAAGATTATATATATAGACGTGTCCCCATATCCTATATTTTAGGATTTTGCCGTATCGCATTGTGTCGTGTCCATGCCCCTGAATCAGTGTCCATGCAACCTTGATTATACCAGTCTAATAAGCCTGTAATAACAGTCATTTTGACTTTATAGGTTAAAGAGCTTTTGGGAAGTAGGCCATGAGAAAGGAAAACTACACTTAGGCTGTGATAAATAAGTTGATCGTTACTATTCCAGTAATCCTTAATATAATAAGAGCCTGTAAAAACAGTCATTTTGAGCTAATGGACTGTAATTTGTTCCATGTATAAATTATACAGTGACATGAGATGACATGGTATTGATCAGTATTCTCCTATCACATTGATGCTGATAAAGTAATTAAAGGACTGGAGATGAAAGTAGATTGTGTGATGGTAAATGAGTTGATGCTTGTAATAAAAAGTGATTAAAAAATGAGTCAACCTGAGTTATTAGGCAAAGGAGGATGAATTGAAACTATAATAGCGAACTTGGGTCTCATGTCGCAATGTTGAACCCATACAAAATGCATCTGGGTGATATGGAGAACTAGATTCGAGGAGTAGTTGTGTACGGAGCCTCCATTTTTCGTTTAGGTCCGTCCTCACATAAACCTGTGTACAATTATGCCTAATGACGAACCCAAAAATATCAAATTCCCCATGCAAAATACCGACTTCAATTGCGGGAACCTTTAATATGCGGGAACCTTTGATTGCGGGTATCTCTGTTGACCAAGTCAAAAGAGATGCCCGCTCTAATTTGGAAGCTTATGTGAGATACCCGCATGAGCGGTTTCGAAGCTTTTAGTGGGCTATTTTCATCCCCACTACTCCGAAAAATGTGGGTAGTGGCTTGCTAACTACCCCATTCATAAAAGAAACTATAAATACCCTCTTAGAGAGAGAAAAAAGAGAACACAAGGAAAAATAACAAGTATTCACAGGATTGAAGAGTCAAGAGCTCTCAGCTAAAGGAGGAGGAGGAAGAAGAAGAAAATAAAGAGAAGGCGGATAATGAAAACCTTCTTTCTTTGAGAACCCATCTTATTCAAACTTGGTAGAACGTAAATAGGGTTGAAGAACTTGAAGGGATTCCTACCGACTCCTACAATCAATAACTCTCCAGCAACTTAAGAACATGATCAATTTCGCATTTGTTTGACAAAACGAGAATTCGAAAGAATTTCTCTTTAGAAAATAGGAGAAACCCTATTTTTCCTTACATATATAAGAATATAGACTCTAAAACAGTCCATGTTTCTTCATGACAACTCAATTTAAAGGGGAAATACTATCCATTTAGACTTTGAACAAAATCAACATAATAGTCAAATGGATCTCTTTTTAAAAGAAGATTCTTGTGCTACATTTTTTTAAAGAAGGCCAAAAACAAGTCCTTACGTGGATGCTCAATTATAACATGAGGAATTCTAAAAAAGATATTCCTATTTGCGGATATCTTGAGATATCCACTTAGGATATCTCTAAAGATATCTTCATCGGGTATCTTAAAAAAGATACCCGCTTGAGATTCTAAAGCTTACCCATTGCGGGTATCTTAGAGAACACCCCAATGAATGTCATAAAAGACGCCCACCGGGTATCTAAAAGATACCTGCATAAGATAAATACATATACCCGCAAGCATCAAAATGGAGCGGATATCTCCACAAAAGATATTCGCAGCGGGTATCTTAAAATATATACCTGCAAATACCAATGTGAAGCGGATATCTATTTAAAAGATATCTTCATCCATTTAATATAGGGTTTGCACCACACTTTTAGTCACAAAGGGTTCCGCTTTCACCCTATTTGTCTAAGTTTGGGTCCCACCAGGGGAAGTGCCCATTTAGACTTTAAATATAATATCAACTTTTGATATCAAAACATTCCCCCTACTGTTCAAAGCTTATTTGTGTATCTCTTTCCTTTTGTATGAATTTGAGATGTAAAGAAATGCATATGTACTTATATTGTAAGCAAACTAATATGAATGAAATCTCTTTTGATGACTATTGTATGTTATCTCTTTATTTTGCAAGTACATATATCTGTAAGTGATCTTTATTTAAACTGATGTGATTGAGAATTAGCCGAACAAGATATCACATCTAACTATTTTCTAAGACAACAAGGTATATTTAATGGTAAGTGCTTGCGCTTATCGGAAGTGTCGAACTCCAGAACCTTTTGATCAAACATCGTTTTATTTAAACTCTTAGCTTTTCTCAACGATGCAATCGTTAAAGGTCATCAAGAGGATAAACATCTGACCCTCTCTCTCTCTCACACAAAAATCAGAAGAGGAGAAAAGAAAGGTGGTTGGTAAGGGGGAAGCCAAAGCACATACATCCGGCCAGCACGATTTCCATTTTTAATGCATATCAAAGGTTATGCATATGATATATTAACTATGTACATAAGACACTATGCAGATATTTAGCACATACATGCCATTTGTACATACATTGATATATCTATCTGTACATACATACAAATATATACATATAAACATACATGCATGCACGCGTGTGAGAATCTTATAGTCTCGGGCCTGAACTAAGCAATTCATGCACCATGCCATAAGTGAAAAATATGGTAGTTTTTTTTATGATCCAAACCATCCATCTTTATGTGCATGGTTTAAAACATAAGGACGTCAAAATAAATGCTAATACAATTAATGAAGGCCATGTATTTATGAGTTGAAGGCTTTAATAAAGTGCTACATGGGCGACTCAATAGGTACTCTTAGGAATCATCTTAGGAACACCCCTCGGCACACATAAGTTGGTATGTGATAACATAGAAGAGTTTCTTTCCTTGGTTGGCCAAAAAGTCAACTATCCATAATATTTTTTGATGATCGATATCCTCCATCTTGATCTTCATGCCCTGAATCATATATACTCCAATATTCATGTGATTTTCATATTCTTTGCCCATTTGATTTGGCTGTGGAAAATATTCTATTATCACTAAATCGTTAAATTTGTGTATGTTCAATGCAAGTGCAAGAAGTATCAACATCACATTTTTTGTGAATTCTTCAGAATATGACGATCAAGATGAACGGTGTCGATCATTAAATAAATTGATAGATTGTTAACGTTCCCATCTATAGTTCTTCTATAGTGTTGACACGCTTTCCCCCCTTTTATTATGGATCAATCATCTATGAATGAGAAATATCATATAAATGAAAAACCGTTAATTTTGCTACAATCCGAGTAAAGCTAAAACATCATGTTAATCACAAGATATTTGGTGTACATAGGTTTTAGGCATGTTGATCAACATGCACTGTGTCGATCTTTGAACAAAAATGTGCAAGGTTGACTCTTTGATCGCCGTAAGAGAATTTCCTTCCATGGCAGCCGAGGCTCAGTTTCCTCTCCCTCTCCCCCCTCTCCCCCCCCACACAGACACACCCCTCCCACACATCCCACAACAACCAATGTTTTAAATGTTAGATATCGGTGTCGTGTCGGTCCAAAAATTTTGATATCGAATATCCGAGAATTGTCGGTGATATTTGCTAAATTTCTGTTCTATAGTTTTGTATTGTAAATGCATATAACTTATGTTTTCGACAAAAATGTCATCGTTATAACTTAATTTTCGATTTTGAATCACTTAGGGTCATAAAACATCTCTTGTGAATCACATACGCAAAAATCGAAGCGTTACGAAATGAGAATAACTTTATATTCCTAATTGATATATATATATAAAGCTTATTTACTAAAAACTCCCAGCATGTTTGGGCCATAGCCGCCGGGTTTCTTTCCTGAGGCATCACGATATATGTTGAAGCCTCCGGATCTCATTTTTTTCAGACCTGACACTCATTTTTTTCTACCTAAGCTCTGTGCTACATATTTGTATACGTGTCCTTGCAATGTTATGGTCTAGTAGTTTTGGACTGTTTTGTATTACTGTACTTGGTGCTCATTTTACCCTGTTTCATTGTTGTGTCTATGCACATCTTTGTCCCAGGTTTCATAGGTTTTGTGTCCCACATCCAGTGCCATGCTATATATGTATTGTTTCCTCGTATAAGCAGAATCATACCATATTATCATGTCTTCAAATGCTTTGTTTTGGGCATTATCTGCTCTTGTAAATTAATTTGTATGAGGCTTGTGGTATAGAGATTCAATATTAGTAAGAGACTAAGAGTCCTAAGACACCGTCTTAAATCTCACTCATATCATTATATGGATCTTTCAGGTGTATTCACTAGACTGGACTCCTGAAAGGAATCGGATAGTGAGTGCTTCTCAGGATGGGAGGTTAATAGTATGGAATGCTTTAACTAGCCAGAAGATACATGTGATAAAGCTTCCATGTGCATGGGTCATGACTTGTGCTTTTTCTCTGAATGATCAATCCGTTGCTTGTGGTGGCCTTGATAGTGCATGCTCTATTTTCAATCTTAATTCTCAAGCCGACAGAGATGGCAATATACCAACATCGAGAGTACCGACCGGGCACAAAGGCTATGTATCTTCTTGTCAATATGTCCCAGATCAAGATAGTCGCCTTATCACCTGCTCGGGTGATCAGACATGTGGTTTGTGGGATGTTACAACGGGCCAGAGGATCTCAGATTTTGGAGGTGAATTCCCATCAGGACACGGCTGATGTGCTACGGTATTCACAGATCTTTGTTGTGTTTCTCGTTAAGCAATGTTTATCTACAATTTATAGTTTAACATTTGGACTTTGAGGTCCTTTGTTTTTCTTATGTTTTGTTATGAAGTTGTTTCATAGCATTATTTTATTTGTTATCTTTATACTATTCAAAACCATCATGTTAGTCAACTCACTTGAAACTTAAGTTCCACGGTCTAATGAGTGGTCTTCAATTCACATCTGTTTGTGGGATAGAATCTTAAAGATGACGCAGTAAATAAACCTATTTTTTTCTCATCATCTACGGCCGACCTGCATTCGTTGGTTTTAGGTTGTTATGTTGTTTTTAACTTTTTGAGCATGTCTCTAGTTTGTCGCATGAGCTCTGTTTTTAAGATTTGCGATATGGGTTATCTTTGGATGGCTCTTGTGCTTTTTTGGGGGGTATGATTTTATGTTCTATAGTCATTCACTTCAATATGCATGTTATTTGAAACCATCCACAGCATGGCTATAATCATGGGCACATTTACTCAACACGTAAAGCAGATTTAACTTTTGGTGTGCTTTTATATTAGATTAATTATTTTTCTTTCATCATGCCAATAACCTTTGTGATGGAGGTCCTTTTCGGGTCTCCGTCAGATGTTGTCTTCCGTCGATCTCCCGGTGGATTTTGGAGGTGATCTCCTGTTGCGTGTGGGTCTCAATGAGTTTTGAGAAGATTGGTGATTTGAAGAGTTTAGCGCCGAGTACCTGTAAAGAAGTCCCGGGATGGTTTGGTACCACCGAGGACCCTCCGACGATCAAGTTAGCACGAGATCCGAGCAGTGTAACGGCTAAGTGGAGTAAAAATGGTTTACTTGACCCCTCTGTGATGGGGGTTTATATAGTGGCGGTAGCACGCTGCAGCAGGCGTGAGAATCTCGCCGGCAGTTACGCTCCCGACGTCACGCCCGCGTTACAAGCAGATCGCCCGTTAATGGAGATCGTGATGGCGTGGAACGTGGGATGTTGCCGGTGGAGAATCCGCGCATGGCGAGATTCGTGGAGCGGCGGTTACGCCTGTGAGTGGTGGAGTTGGTCGGTCGGAGGGACCGAGGGAGATGGCCTCGGCGGGAGAGCTCGGGAACGAGCGGGGGAGCCTAGGTGTCTTGGTCCTGTGGTAGCTCGGGGGCGAGCTGAGAGGCCGAGGAGGCCAATTTTCAGGTTCTCTGAAGAGTTCCTGCTTGTGCCTGCAGGTCGGGTACAAGGGTGGCCTGGTTGGCTCCATGCAGGCCCTTTCTTCTGAGTTCTTGGACACGTCGTCTGCCACGTGTCGTGATCCTGTGGATCACCAATATTGAGCATCATCATTAGCCCCCCACTCCTGTCCCGACCAGCCAGCCGGTCGGGTCAGGAGTGGAATGCCGGGCCGCCCGGGGTGAGCTCCCTCCTAAGGTTTCGTCGGGACGTATCCCCGGGCTGTCAGTTGTCTTTGTTGGGTAGGAAGCTACCTGCCGGGATGCGCCGAGTAGGAAGGGGCTCGGCGGCCTCGCGAAGAGGGCTTCGGATCCTCTGCGTTTGATGGGCAGGAGGACACCCGCTGGGGATGCGCCGAGCAGGAAGGAACTCGGCGGCCTCGCGATGAGGGCTTCAGACCATCAGCGTCTGATGGGCAGGAGAATGCCCGCTGGGGATGCGCCGAGCAGGAAGGAACTCGGCGGCCTCGCGATGAGGACTCGAGATCCTCAGCATCTGATGGGCAGGAGGATGCCCGTGTAAGTCCACGTTGCGACCCCCGGTTCTTACGGGGAGACGGAAACAGTATAAAAATTAAATTTTTAGCGCAAGGGGCAACATGGACGAAACAAAGTCGGGATCTTTTCCTAAACTAAAACTAGCAAACAAGCTAAAGAGCGTTAGCTACTCGGAAAGATGGTTATACCTAAACTTGAACTCCTTCTTCTTCAAACTTTTGTAGAGGTTGATGGTACTCTCCTTGTCGCCTTCTTCCGTCGAAGATGGATCCACCTGAGGGTTCAACCTTCGGGCTCTTTCTCGAACTTTGAGTGAACTAGAATCTCCGGCTTGCTAAACCCTTGATCCTAGAGTGAGTAGAGAGTGTCTAAGGGATGCTTTTCTTTTAAGGAGATGGATTCTCAACACATGAGAAGGGTTCTCCTTTTGCTAGAGGAAGAAGAAGATGAAGTGAGGAGAGAGAAGCCAAATGAAAAAGTGAGCTCTTTTTCTTTTGCAACCATAACATAAAGCAAAAGAATTATCAAATAATAATAATAATGAAAATGAAAAAGGTTGATGGAAGGTTTAGGAATGACCATTATCATTTCAAACATTAAATGAATTTGCTAGAATCAAAGAGCATCTTTCTTTTGTAATGATGATGGTCAAAACTTCAACCATGGTCAACAAGTCAACCATGGTCAACAAGTCAACATAAAAACCAACCATGACACAATTTCATTTTATTAATATTATTAATTGATATAAAATAAATCCATTAGGGTTTGGAAAAAGACGACTGTCAACTGTGCATGCGCACCCGTTCCGAAATCCTAATGAAAGTCCTCTTCCTCCTCATCAAATAACTGTGCATACACACCTGCATTCTTGTTCCGAGGAACATGAATACTGAGAGATAAGAGCAACCCCAAAACATATACCAGTATCTGACTCAAACCAGAGCCAGCCAGTAATATCCGTCCGGACTCCAAACGTGTACAAGTGCGCGGATGAGAACGAACCCTGTCGCAAAACCATGCGACCTCTACTCTGTTTTGCCCAGAGGCGAATACCCTCTGTGTGGGACTCTAAAGACTCGACACTACGCTGGCAGTGGGTTTAACCACAGACCGCAAGCGGCACCAGCTGTGCGTAACGGTCCCCAGGTAGATGCCGACAAGAAGGCTGACGAGGTGAAACCCCATCTGTACTCCTACTGAGTCTGAATGTGACAGTCTCCGTACAGTCCGGTCTGTTCGTCTGATACATCGCATGTCGGGCCTAGGGGGCGGTAAAACGTCAGTCCCCTAATAGCGGTATAAGTCGTGTCGGAGTGAAGCCCAAAACACCCTGAGATAACACTGGAAGCCTACCAGTATATCTCGCTTGCCCTGGCCAGGGACTACTCGTGTAATGGCTCTCCTAGACACAGCGCGATGTCAACCCCCAATACTGGGAGAGACGAATCCTGTCTAACCGTCACTGCCTCCAAGTGCTTCGGGACTGCACCCAACCACCACCTGTTTGCACGACTCCTTTGAGCCGTGGTAGGGTAGTGATCAAAGTGCAGTGGGAACACACTCGAGGCGAAGTGCCAGTGTCAAGTCAGCGGACTAAGCTGTACTCATGTCACCTGGGAACTGATAACTGACGATAGGTATAATACCAACCTGTCAGTTCCCGACGAGTCCTGTCCAGTGTACTCGTAACCCAACGAGCACCCGTATACTATCTCCAGTACGACGTACTGATGGCTGTGAGACAGACCATCTCCCATACTGGGATGAGAAGCGCATACGCTAGTCTACTCCGGAGTATCGATGCCCTGTCTCGATAGTCCTGCGACTAGGGACCTGTATAAGGATGTGCTTATAGATTACCCAGCCCCCACTAGTGTGACTGCCATCACAACGCTGGTAATCAAGCAAAGATCCTAAGGGCTCCACTAATGCGTATAAGTGATATACTGAAATAAACACAAGTACACATTGAAGAAGAAACAAACCAAGTAGCATACTACTATATTGAGCAAGATTGTTTATACAAGGTGAATATCCCAAGCTTCCATCAAGTAATATACAAACTAGTATGATACAGTAATGGCCTCTAGGGCATATACACTAACAGCCCGCTGGGGATACGCCGAGCAGGAAGGAACTCGGCGGCCTCACGATGAGGGCTTGATATCCTCAGCGTCTGCTGGGCAGGAGGATGCCCGCTGGGGATGCGTCGAGCAGGAAGGAACTCGACGACCTCACGATGAGGGCTTGAGATCCTCAGCGTCTGTTGGGCAGGAGGATGCCCGCCGGGGATGCGCCGAGCAGGAAGGAATTCAGCGGCCTCGGGATGAGGGCTTCAGACCATCAGCGTTTGATGGGCAGGAGGATGCCCGCTGGGGATGCGCCGAGCAGGAAGGAACTCGGCGGCCTCGTGATGAGGGCTTCAGACCATCAGCGTCTGATGGGCAGGAGGATGCCCGCTGGGGATGCGCCGAGCAGGAAGAAACTCGGCGGCCTCATGGTGAGGGCTTGATCCCTGGCGCTGTGGGGTAGGGAAGCTGCCAGCCAGGGATAGTCGAGCAGGGTAGCTGCTCGGTACCTCCTGGCGGAGGCTTTGATCCTTGACGCTGGAGGGACCGTGAGAGGCCTGCGAATGATGGCTGAGCAGCACTGGAGGGGCCGTTTGAGGCCTGCGAAGGATGGCCGAGCAGGGTAGCTGCTCGGTGTCTCTTGGCGAGGGCTTTGATCCTTGACGCTGGAGGGGCCATGAGAGGCCTGCGAAGGATGACCGGGCAGTGAAGCTGCGCGGTTGCCTCTTGGCGATGGCTTTGATCCTTGACGCTGGAGGGGCCGTGAGAGGCCTGTGAAGGATGGCCGAGCAGGGTAGCTGCTCGGTGCTTCTTGGCGAGGGCTTTCTGATCCCTGACGTTGCGGTAGGGAAGCTACCCGTCAGGGATAGTCGAGCGAGGGATCCTCGGGCTCGACTGCCTCTGGGAGGACTTTCTGATCCCTGGCGTTGCGGTAGGGATGCTACCCATCAGGGATAGCCGAGCGAGAGATCCTCGGGCTCGACTGCCTCTGGGAAGACTTTCTGATCCCTGGCGTTGCGGTAGGGATGCTACCCGTCAGGGATAGCCGAGCGAGGGATCCTCGCGCTCGACTGCCTCTGGGAGGACTTTCGATCCTTCAGGACGGGGACCGAGCAGGGTTGCTGCCCAGTGCCTCTTGGCGAGGACTTTGATCCTTGTCGGTTGTGGTAGGAAGCTACCAGCCGGGGATAGCCGAGCAAGGATCCGACTACCTCTGGGAGGACTTTGGTTCTTGGCGCGGGAAGAGCTATAAGGCTGTAAGAAGCCTACCAAGAACCCTTGGCCGGGCAGGGTTACTGCCCGGTGCCTCTTGGCGAGGGCTTTTGTCCTGAAGGATAGCCGAGCGAGGGATCCTCGGGCTCGACTGCCTCTAGGAGGGCTTTCTGATCTCCGGCGTTGCGGTAGGAAAGCTACCCGCCAGGGATAGCCGAGCGAGGGATCCTCGGGCTCGACTGCCTCTGGGAGGGCTTTCTGATCCCCGGCGTTACGGTAGGGAAGCTACTCGCCAGGGATAGCCGAGCGAGGGATCCTTGAGCTCGACTGCCTCTGGGAGGACTTTCTGATCCCTGGCGTTGCGGTAGGGAAGCTTCCCGCCAGGGATAGCCGAGCGAAGGATCCTCGGGCTCGACTGCCTCTGGGAGGACTTTCTGATCCCTGGCGTTGCGGTAGGGAAGCTATCCGCCAGGGATAGCCGAGCAGGGTAGCTGCTGGGCTGCCTCTTAGTGAGGGCTTAGATCCTTGGGCGAGATGGCCCTCGAGCCGCCGTGGCGAGCCCCCTCTGTACGACCCCGTCAAGGGAGGGGGTGTCGGTCTATTCGGCCGGTGAGGGCGTTGATGACGCTCGCCGGAGGAGGTTCACTCGTGCCTCCGGTGAGGAGGTGGCGGCGGCTGGTATTTGGATATTCAGGATGATCGCTTGCCATGGGGATGGAGATCGGAATGCCAACTTTTTTTTTGTGGAGTTTCGTTTCCCACAGACGGCGCCAACTGATGGAGCTCCATTTTGGGTCTCCGTCAGATGTTGTCTTCCGTCGATCTCCCGGTGGATTTTAAAGGTGATCTCCTGTTGCGTGTGGATCTCAATGGGTTTTGAGGAGTTTAGCGCCGAGTACCTGCAAAGAAGTCCCGGGATGGTTTGGTACCACCGAGGACCCTCCGACGATCAAGTTAGCACGAGATCCGAGCAGAGTAACGGCTAAGTGGAGTAAAAATGGCTTACTTGACCCCTTTGTGATGGGGGTTTATATAGTGGCGGTAGCACGCGGCAGCAGGCGCGAGAATCTTGCCGGCAGTTACGGTCCCGACGTCACGCCTGCGTAACAAGCGGATCGCCCGTTAATGGAGATCGTGATGGCGTGGAACGTGGGATGTTGCCGGCGGAGAATCCGCGCATGGCGAGATTCGCGGAGCGGCGGTTACGTCTGTGAGTGGTGGAGTTGTTCGGTCGGAGGGAGAGCTCGGGAACGAGCGGGGGAGCCGAGGTGTCTTGGCCCTGTGGTAGCTGGGGGTGAGCTGAGAGGCCAAAGAGACCAATTTTCAGGGGCTCTGAAGAGAGCCAGCTTGTGCTTGCAGGTCGGGTACAAGGGTGGCCTGGTCGGCTCCATGCAGGCCCTTTCTTCTGAGTTCTTGGACACGTCGTCTGCCATGTGTCGTGATCCTGGGGATCACCAATATTGAGCATCATCACTTTGATAGCATTTATTCTTCTTAGCACATGCTTCACCGCAAGTACTATATGTCTAAAGATTTCACATGATAAGAAATTCTCTAGTACAGAGAATAAGTAGCCCAAAGATTAAGCAGATACATAATGTATTATCTGATTCCCTGAAAACCTTATTTAGGCCATGACCATTTAAATACTTCCTTTAAGTTCATCCATTTTGGTTTAATGAGGGGGGATGTTCTACAGCCAAGCTCTTCATAAAAAACCAAAGCGAAATACTTTATCATATGAATTTGCACACATATGGCAAGCATTTATTGTACTCCGAAAACAAGCCTAAAGTCGTTCCCGCCTACTGTGGGCCATCCCAATGCATGTTCCACACCGTTAGTCATGACAAAAAATATCATGGATGAAAGATAATATTAAATATAAACTTTATAAAATTGTACATCTATTGGTTGCAAAATGAGTGGTTTTTCCGTGACAGAACATTATGACCTTTAAGTTGATGGGTTCAGAAGTTCAAAATACATCATACTCTACCATATTTGTTTTATTATGTGTGTGAATACCCCTGTGTCATATTGGTGAACTTTATCTTTTAAGCAATATGTCAGGGTTAAAAATCCTGCTTGCACCGCCAAAACGTATTATGATCTGAAGACAGCGATGGCAAATAAATATGAGTATTTTTTGAAGCCATTTATTGGTTTTTTTTTCAGTGTCTCGATCAACAACTCAAATTCGAACATGTTTGTCTCTGGTTCCTGTGATGCAACTGCACGGCTATGGGATGTACGAATAGCAAGTCGAGCTGTTCGGACATATCATGGCCATGAGGGGGATGTCAACACTGTCAAGTTCTTTCCTGATGTGCAGAGATTTGGGACTGGCTCTGGTGATGGTACATGCAGGCTATTTGACATGAGGACAGGGCATCGGCTTCAAATTTACAGTCAGCAGCAGCATAGGAATGATGATAATGATGCCCCCATAGTCACTTCTATTGCTTTCTCTATATCAGGCAGACTCCTCTTTGCTGGATATTCCAATGGTGACTGCGATGTGTGGGACAATTTAATGGCTGAGGTGTGTACTACTTTGTTTTTTCTTCTGAAATAATTTGAGCCACCAATAAGTGTTTGATCATGTTTCTTGTAAATTTCCCCCCTGCTGATTTGTTTCTTAAATTATATTTTGTTTGTTGTGTGTTTGGGGTGGGTGTGGGTGTGGGTGTGGTGGGGGGGAATAGAATGGAAGGAGGCTACACATTACTATTTCATCTGTTTGACTGAGAAGGGCTAGAAGACCATAACAAAATAGTACGGTCGACTCAAGAGTAGAATACCAAGAAGTCGATGCTTTCTCAATCTTAATTATCCTGCCTCCGGTTCTTCTAATTAATTGAACCCCTCAGATATCAATGAAGATATGCCATTTTCCTATACCACTTTGCTTCATTACTGCAAGCTAAGCTTAGGGGATTTGTGTTCTTTAATAGCAACAGCTGCTGTATAGTGGTGAGTCTGCAGTTAAGACACGGGACATCTTGTTTGTCAATGTGTTACAGCGACAGCTCTTTGTCTTGGGACTTCCATGCAAGGGCTTTTACTGATTTGTCTCAAGGCATCTACTCGGATACTTGATTCTGTTGATATCTCAGCAAGTGGAATTTTGAAGTAAAGAAAAGTACCCAAGTGTAAATCTGCGATTTTTTTTTAAATTGAAATTGACAAGACATCGAATCATAATTTGAAAATGTTGTTTGTACTTCAATTGGAAATATGTTTTAATGCTTGTAATTAACTTCTTGTACTGAGATCAATGTAGGTGTTGGTTGTTGCATGAGTCTCGTTACATGAGTTGTACATTGAGGTTATATTTAATATCTAACCCCCTAGAATGTACTCTCTGTGTGCACGTGTGTGCACAGGTTTTGTTTTCATTTTTCTGATAGTATTATCATCTTACGCACACTTGCGAGAGTGCATTATTTTCCTTTGAAGTGCCTTGAATGAAACTGATCCTGTTTTCTCAGGTTGTTTTGAACTTGGGATCCCTTCAAAACTCACATGAAGGCAGAATAAGTTGCCTAGGTCTTTCGGCGGATGGCAGTGCCCTGTGCACAGGAAGCTGGGACAAGAACCTCAAGGTTAGTTCGTCAATTAAGCAAATTACATAGGTTACGCTCATTTACATAACTATTAGGACAGTTTTGAAATATTTCTAGCAAAGATAGATTCTTGCAAGCATATCAGGTTCAGTATCTTACTCTTTAGGAGATGCAGCATCTTGCTCCTTAGGAACTGTATGACAATGGTAACATGCTTCTTTTCTCAAACTTTTGGGGTCCGCTATATCAATCATTTGCAGGAGGGTATGTTAGGAGTCTAGTTTCAGTGTTTCTGCATTGATCACAATGTGCCTAATAATGCAGTAGTGTCACTTTATTTGCTATGTATTATGCTATGCTTCTAGTGAATCCTCCAACCAAGTTCTACCATCTAAATTTGAAGCCGGAAAAAAGGATGTGTACATACCTTCAATCTCAAAATAGAAAAAAAGAAAAGAAAAAAAAAATCACGACGTTGTTAACATGACCGACTTCTTCATCTCATCAATACATTCAGTCTTGTCCTCCCTCAAGCCTGAAATGTTAGTTTTTGTCCTCCCTCAAGGCTGCATCAGTTGATGCCTAAACCCCATGGTTTTAACTCGTCCATATACCAGTGGGGATTTTAAGTTTATCATCTTAGCGATTTTCTTACATCATAATTTTACAGTAATACAGTTAAGGATAACAATGTAACGTTGATTTTAAAATTCGAATTTAATTGAAACAAAAGAATTAATTTGCACTCAATATGCCACTATCCTTTGCTTCAGCAAAATCGCATTAGAATGTTGCATACAGTCAGTTCCAAAATAGATTGCTTTGGATACTGTTTGGTTAGCTATAAATTGGTGGAAAAGTGAATAAATGTGGGGCCCATTCCACTGTCATCCCCTTTTCTTTCCAAGTTTTGCTTTTCCAGTGTGGGTTTTGGTTTGGGGCAAAAATGTACTTGCAAGAAATTAACGGTTTTTTATTATTAAAATATTTAGAGGGGCCCCACTTACTTTCTATCTCTCTCCATAAAAAAGAATCTATTATCTACCTTACCCTAGAAATTTTCAAACCAGACAAACAAACCAAAGATGAAAACTCTATTGTTGAATCTCATGACAGAAACAAGGACACGGGGAATCAAAGAAAAGTGATGATTTGCATTTTCAAATTGTGCAATTATACATGGAAAAGACCAACCATAGGGAAGGTATATTAACACAAGTTGACATTGTTGTTTATTCTTATAAAATAAGGCTCAGTGTTCCATCCCATAAAGATAGGCTGGTTTAGTTTTACATAAGAATTAAAAAAACTTATTTAATGTGATGTCAACTATATTTTTGTATGGAGTTTTTCCAATATACCCTTAGGGCCTGTTTGGTTGTAGGATTTAAATGGATTTGCATTGTGGAATTCATGGATTCCATAATTTTGTGTTTGGTTGGAGAATTTGGATTTGTAGGATTCCTTTGTTTTTTATGGGGCGCCCACCACAAAACAAGGATTTTTGAATCCTATTTTTTTTAAGGATTTGGCACTTTTCATTGTACTTTTAGATGAGACCCGTGTATTTTATTTATTTAATAATCATCTCTCTATCTCTCTCTCTAAAATCCTCAAATCCAAATCCGGCTTTTTTTTCACCAACCAAACAAAGATTACAATGATCTACAAATCCAATACTGGGAATCGAAAACCAACCAAACAACAAATTACCAAATCCAGAAATTTTCAACCCTACTATTTTGGAATCCAAATTTCTAAATCCTACAACCAAACAAGCCCTCAGTGATAATCAATCATTCGGAAGCTGGTTATAATTATTCCAATCAATTCATGTTATCTTTTCCAAGCCGCTGTGGAGGAAAACATAACAAATCTAAAAAATTTCAAACACACATTTGCCAAAATTTTCAAATGATCGTTTGTCCAAAGCTTAAAATAAAACTAAAAATTTGGGCAGAACAAAATTGCGCCATTTTTGCATGCATTCAAATTTTTTATGGCTTATAAAAGAAGATTCAACCCATAATGATTTTTAACAAACATGAATTCCTTTTCATTCGTGAAGTATTTGATATAAATCTTCAATCGATAGTAGTAGTATTAATACTTGTATGAAGTTGTAGATCACCATTAATAAAGAATAAAAGCATCAAACTTTATGCTTTGGAACTAACCAAACAAATATCGAACCGAGGAGCATGCAACCAACTATAAATGTTGGAAATTGATACTATAATCAGGGGCAAAAGAAAAAATTAACATATTAAAAGTCTTTTTGGACTGCACAAATCGGACTGTATTTCGGGACAAACCAAAATAAAAACATTAGCTATCTTTGTGGGACGGAAGGAATATTTATCAAAGGAAAAAGGTTCCTACACAATCTTTTTCTACACAACAAATCTAACACTCATAAAATCAGTGGGTTCCGCACTCAAGTATAGAGACTAAAGTGTTGTGATACCACTTTATAGACAACAAAGAGCGCTAATTTGAGGTGTTGAGTTTGATTTGTGGAGAGACTGATAACATAATATCAATGGAAATTCGGAATTAAATAAGATGGAGCTCATATATATTTCATTATATCAATTGCCTTGCAATTGCAAACTAATTCCATACATGTATATAGATATTATTCATCATTTTCTATATTGATAACTCATGATTCCTGGCATTACGTACATCTGCTAAATGTAATTACACTCGCTAAATACATTAACTCATCATAATACTAATTATAATACTAATTAAAATAAAGAAACGCTCGGTGACCATACTAATGTCATGACTTTTCGTAATACCATGATTATTAAATATAGTGTTTATTTTCAACATTAAGGCCGTGCGTGTTGGAAATTTTTTCCATGTGTCGGCCGTAAACATCCGGACAAGGGAGTGAAAGAGATAGAGAATTTCAGGCATCCTTCGTGCAGCTTGGTGGAGTTCACATTTCTATTTCTTTCTCTCTCCTGTCCGGGTGTATGGCACATGGAAAAACTCCTCGTGCGTGTTTGAGTGTTGTGTAGTTTGTTGTGCATGAAAAATGCATAGCTACTCCGCTCTTTAGCAAGATGCTTCTTTTCACCAATGATCAATAGCTCAGCTGGTATGGCGCTTCCTCGACCGGGGGTGCGGGTTTTGAAGCTTAGGAGAGGAAGCGACTATAAATTAACGTTTCCGAGGCAAATTCGGTACACACGCTGTGTGCTTGTGTGTGTGAGTATGGTGTGTGCTATGGTGAGCTTATGGGTCAGTCTGGAAAATTTTTTATAACTTTTTTGCTTATAAATCTCCGTACTATTTTGCGTATACTACTATAGCAATGGTGTGAGCCATAGAAAAACCCATGAATCTATTTTCAAAATCTAGACCCTTGAAAGACTCTTTCCTTTGCCCCTAAAATAAAGTGCATGTTTTTCAAAGCCCAGAATCTACTATAGCTACGGCAGAATTCAAGCCCAGAATCTATGTAAACATACACAACATATAAGAAGTGCTAATGGATGGAAAAATTAACACCTCTCAGAATAAAGTGCATGTTTTTCAAAGTTTGAAAGGGTTCTGTATTTCAGCCAAAAATAAATAAAAGAAAACAGGTTAAGGCTTCTATGTCAATTTTACGAGTTATAATGGATCGGCAAAGGGACGGTATAGACCCTTTTGGACTCTGATCAAGTTGACCTGTGAGAATTTTGCTCTCTTTTTGCCCCCAGAAGCAAATAGGAAATGAAGAGTTCAAGGATCAAAGGCGCACACATATACAAGATACAAAGATCTTTTTTTACCCTGGAGTACAAACCCTATGAAATAGAGATCATCTTCCATCGCCAATGCTCGAGTTCACCAACGGCAGAGACGGTGAAGGCAGGCCTCTCCGGTTATTTCCATTTGAAGTCCCACTATCTTGGCTATAAGCTGAGGTCGTGGCTTTTGAAAAGTCGCTGCTCGTAAAATTGCTGCTTAAGTAACCGGGTCTTGTTGTGACCTCTGTCCCCTGAAAGCATAGCGACCACCCTTGACATGGGTGGTCGTAGCATCGGTGATGCTTGAGTGCAAAGAAGAGCTACACCGATGAGTCGAGTGGCTTCCTTCTCGTCGAACGATGATAGTTTCGGGTCCACCAACTCTAGATCGCGATTGTTCTCGTGTAGACACCATGCCTACAAAAATTGAGATCCATCAATGTTGGAAAGCATTTTGAAATTGAATGGAAAATATATTATTATATTAGCCTGACTTTTTGGGAAATATTGTCTCCTATATGTTTGGTATTGCATATATATTAAATTTTTCATAACTTAATTTGATCTGGTTCGGATTTTCAAACTCTTTGAATTGTTATTCGGGGTTTTCCGCTGCTCAGACAATGGCTGGGTGTAATACCCAAATTTTCCCTGTTAACATAAAGCGTAAATATATAAATTCTAGGATGTTTCGTGTAAAAGGAAGACTGCAATAGTGTATCCCGCGAGCAATTTCCAGCGATTTTCGATCACAACCCCACACAAAATCTCTCCTCGATCTTTTTTCTCCCAAATCAAAATGGCAGCACCATCATCATCAGAAATCATCAACAGCAGCAGCAGCAGCCCAAATGCCCAAGAACCCCTTTTCAAGCTCCAAAAGCTCGACAATGGCGGCGCCATCCATCAAAACCCACCACCACTTCTCAAGATCAAGAAGCTCACCAAAAACGCCACCTTGCCTTCTCGCGCATCACCTCTCTCTGCTGGCTACGATCTCTCTAGGTTTCTCTCTTTTTTCTTTCTTATGAGAAATGAGATCTTTTCCAATCTATTTTGTTTTAAAAAAAACAATTTTTATCAATTCCAGCGCTGTGGAAACCAAAGTCCCTGCTCGAGGCAAGGCCCTCGTCCCTACCGATCTCAGCATCTCGATACCCGATGGCACTTATGCCAGCATCGGTGAGCTTTTCCTTTTACGCCTATCACGTGTTTGATCAATTGCTTCATAGATATATTATAAAGGATCAAATGCTAGCTTTATTGGATTGTAGCGCCGAGGTCGGGGTTGGCATGGAAGCACTCAATCGATGTCGGGGCGGGCGTGATTGACGCGGACTACCGTGGGCCTGTTGGTGTTATTTTGTTCAACTATTCGGACGTTGATTTCGAGGTGAAGGTTGGGGATCGGATCGCGCAGATGATAATTGAGAAGATCATGGTGCCTGATGTTGTTGAGGTGGATGATTTGGATTCTACCCTTAGGGGTGATGGAGGGTTTGGGTCGTCTGGGGTGTGATTATAGAATTTGCGTGCATGAGAGAAGTTTGTTGTTTAAATTTGATTTGGCCTTTTGAATATTGTTTGTTATGGCTTTGCTTTTCAGGTTCTAATTTTGATCCTTGTGTTCTTAAAGAAGCTGTTGGTGTGCTTCCTTTGTCTCTCCAATATGGTTTTTCATTTGTTCACAAGTACTGAATCTAATATTTCAGCTTGTTGATGCAGCATGAAGTGCTGTGACAGCTTTTGTTATTTGGTTGGTGGGATGGAAAGTTATTGTTTTAAGTCCAACATAAAAGGTTACTGAAGAGATGATTTAGGGATGTGGAAGAAAAGGTTAAGTGTGTCAATGCAGACCAGAACTTTGTACTGATCATTTCTGAACTCAAGCCCACTAATGCATTGGAACAGAAAAATTGCCTTGCATGAAACGTACCAGCACAAGAACTTTCGACTAAGGGGCTGTTTAGTTGTAGGATTATGGAATTTGGATTCCAAAATAGTACGGTTGAAATTTCTAGATTTGGTAATTTGTTGTTTGGTTGGTTTTGGATTCCTAGTATTGGATTTGTAGATCCCTGTAATCTTTGTTTGGTTGGTGAAAAAAAAGTAGGATTTGGATTTGAGGATTTTAGAGAGAGATAGAGAGAGAGGGGATTGTTAAATAAAAAAAGTGCATGGGCCACATCTAAAAGTACAATGAATAGTGCCACATCCTTGTAAATCCTTGAAATTTTTTAGGATTCCATAATCCTTGTTTTGTGGTGGGCCTCCCATAATAAACAAAGGAATCCTAGAAATCCTAATCTTGCAACCAAACACAAAATTATGGAATCCTAGGATTCCACAATCCAAAATCCAAATCCAAACTCATAATCCTGCAACCAAACAGGCCCTAAAGAGTTAGCCTGGACCATACACGAAACAGCTTAATTGTGATAGAATTAGTTTGTTAAAAAGAAAACGTCAAAATCTAAAATTTGATTCTGATGTGAACTATCATTCACCTGACTTGATTTGGAGGCATATTTCATTTCGATATCAGTTTCCTAGTAACTCATATGAGTAGTCTTGTCCAGTGAATCACCTTCTGAGATGCTCTCAACCCCGAACCAACATAGGAGACAACTGGCATGCTGAGTATGAAAAACACATCCATAGAGTTAAACTAAAAAGCAATATTGTTTTGTGTATTTCTAATATTTCTTTTTGCTATTGGTTGGATTGACATGCTTTGAGTTCTTACTAGTTTCTTATGAACATTTTGGTGTTATATTTGGCACTCTTTAGAGAATGGAAACAAATTCTCTCAAAGCTAATCATTATTGAAATAGATGCATGCCAAAATTTATGTTACCTAATAAAAAATTAGTTTCCATTATATATGATGTTATGCATAAAATTACATTCTGGCATTCTGTCTGTATTCACACCCTGGTTCATTGGGATTTTCTATTCATCTTCGTACCGCATACCTCGCGGCAGATGCAATATGAGCTCACCACAGATTTACTTATCCTATTTCCAGCCTTAAGATCCTGTGGTCAAATTAGCGTAACCATACGAAAAATATCAATTTAATTGATTTGCAAAACCTTACGATGTCTTATTTTTGTGTTCAATAAGATTTCTGAATGGAGCTGCTAGCATTGACAATCATTTTAAATCGACTCCATTTGAGAATAACATTCCGGTAAGTATCACTGATTGACTATTTGGTTCGATCTATGTATCTATGCATGTAACCTGCAATTTCCTTATTCTTGTGCAGGTACTTCTTGGTCTTTTGAGTGTGTGGAATGTTTCCTTTTTCGAATATCCTGCAAGAGTGAGTAACCATCTTCTGTTTCAAACTGTTTGTTCTAGTTATATTGGTTTCAGAAGTGCTGTACTTATGTAGCAAAATGAATCCTTCCTCTATTTCTAGGCCATATTGCCATACTCTCAGGCACTGGAGAAGTTGGCCCCACATATACAACAGGTAGCTAAGTTTCTTCTCTCTTCACACCTTACATATGGCATGCTCAAAGGTTATGGGTTCTCTCTTCTGCTCATTTCTGAACTTAAATTGAAATAATCATATGCTCTAGGTTAGCATGGAGAGTAATGGAACGGGTGTATCAATTGATGGTGTTCCACTTCCTTTTGAGGCCGGTGAAATAGATTTTGGAGAACCTGGTACAAATGGTCAGCATAGTTTCTACCAGCTTATACATCAAGTAAGACTTTCGTACAAATATGCCAGGCATGTCTTTAGATCAATATGAAGTGATTTTGAGCGTACAAGAGTCATTTTTGTTTGATTCCGTCTGTTCCTTATCTACTGTTCAAATACTTAAATACCATCACACACTTTGTTCTGTCATGTTTAACTGGAATCCTAGTGTTCTCTTGAATTTTATTCTGTTCACTTGAGGTGTTGTTAGTTGCAATTCTTATTGTGATATCTAAGTTTATTTAATAATAACAATCGATTTTTTGTCAATGGAAGGTATATTTCTTTATTCATCTGTCAACCTATTTGCAGATTTCAGTTATATATACTTTTTTTGTCAATGGAAGGTATATTTCTTTATGTATGTTATTAGCGTGTAACATTTTAGACTTGTTAATTTTTCCTTGTTTAATATTGACATAATAGTTTGATATCTTATTTATCTTTATAAGATTATATATATAGACGTGTCCCCATATCCTATATTTTAGGATTTTGCCGTATTGCATTGTGTCGTATCCATGCCCCTGAATCCGTGTCCATGCAACCTTGATTACACCAGTCTAATAAGCCTGTAATAACAGTCATTTTGACTTTATAGGTTAAAAAGCTTTTGGGAAGTAGGCCATGAGAATGGAAAACTACACTTAGGCTGTGATAAATAATTTGATCGTTACTATTCCAGTAATCCTTAATATAATAAGAGCCTGTAAAAACAGTCATTTTGAGCTAATGGACTGTAATTTGTCCCATGTATAAATTATACAGTGACATGAGATGACATGGTATTGATCAGTATTCTCCTATCACATTGATGCTGATAAAGTAATTAAAGGACCGGAGATGAAAGTAGATTGTGTGATGGTAAATGAGTTGATGCTTGTAATAAAAAGTGATTAAAAAATGAGTCAACCTGAGTTATTAGGCAAAGGAGGATGAATTGAAACTATAATAGCAAACTTGGGTCTCATGTCGCAATGTTGAACCCATACAAAATGCATCTGGGTGATATGGAGAACTAGATTCGAGGAGTAGTTGTGTGCGGAGCCTCCATTTTTCGTTTAGGTCCGTCCTCACATAAACCCGTGTACAATTATGCCTAATGACGAACCCAAAAATATCAAATTCCCCATGCAAAATATCGACTTCAATTGTGGGAACCTTTAATATGCGGGAACCTTTGATTGCGGGTATCTCTGTTGACCAAGTCAAAAGAGATGCCCGCTCTAATTTGGAAGCTTATGTGAGATACCCGTATGAGCGGTTTTGAAGCTTTTAGTGGGCTATTTTCATCCCCACTACTCCGAAAATTGTGGGTAGTGGCTTGCTAACTACCTCATTCATAAAAGAAACTATAAATACCCTTTTAGAGAGAGAAAAGAGAGAACACAGGGAAAATTACAAGTATTCACAGGATTGAAGAGTCAAGAGCTCTCGGCTAAAGGAGGAGGAGGAAGAAGAAGAAAATAAAGAGAAGGTGGATAATGAAAACCTTCTTTCTTTGAGAACCCATCTTATTCAAACTTGACAGAACGTAAATAGGGTTGAAGAACTTGAAGGGATTCCCACCGATTCCCACAATCAATAACTCTCCAGCAACTTAAGAACATGATCAATTTCGCATTTCTTTGACAAAACGAGAATTCGAAAGTATTTCTCTTTTGAAAATAGGAGAAACCCTATTTTTCCTTACATATATAAGAATATAGACTCTAAAACAGTCCATTTTCTTCATGACAACTCAATTTAAAGGGGAAATACTATCCATTTAGACTTTGAACAAAATCAACATAATAGTCAAATTGTCACGACCCGAAAATACGGAACATGACCGGCACTTAAACTACGAACGTCTCGAGGCGTACGTAATCTAAGTAAACCAAAAACCCAGAAATCCAAACCAAGAAAATAGTAGAGTGCAGGAAAAACCAACTTAAAGCAATTAATTTCAATAGCATAAGCCGAATTATGCGGTTTTTAAAACATCAAAAATTTACTGAAAATTTCGGCAGTCTCTTTTGTAAATACTGGCCCCCAAACGGGATACAACATGAATAGTATACGAAATCAAGAAAAATGCATCCCCAAGCGGGAGCTAGCTCTTCGTCAATCGACGGTCACAACCACACAAGCAATATAATATACAACGCCAACGGCGAGGATCAAAAACTCAAAAGGGAACTCAAAACCATCAGAATTAAAACGAGCGACTCTAAGGTCGAAAGAATAAACAACACTGGTCTCTATCTCAATAGATACATATTTGGTTGATGGAACTTCTAGATACAACAGAATAATATCATACAAGGTAAGTAATGGGGGTATGATACAAGTAAACCCACCTACTAGCAAATCACCCGAATGAAACTATGTCCGCAAAGCCGTAAGGAAACCTGTACGGCAAACCTGCAAGAAACTGAGGCACAACGGGGGTGAGTTGCCAACTCGTGAATAGAAAAAAATATCTACGCACAGAAATCGCATAAATAACGCAACCTAGGTCAATGATCATAATATATCCTCAAATGTAAGTATAACAGGCAGCCTATAACAATGACTAGGGTAATATCTAACCCGAGTAAAATTTTATGTGCCCGTGTCAGTGCCTCAGGTAGCAATATATCATATGAATGAGGTATGAATGCATGAAACAGAATACATGTAAATGAAGAAACTGTTTTCATAAATTAGTGAGATTTCCTTCGTATTTTTAAACTGAGGTATCATAATGAAATCAGTATCAACAGTGTCTAGCATCGACACAAAACATAAATCTCACTGTCTCGAAATATCAATGTCTCAAGCTCAATATCTAGGGCGCCGTCAGTCCGGACCGGCCCCTACCATACATCTCAAGACCACGACGGTATCCTCCGGATATCCGACGCGTCGGGTAATATCACCGGTAGGTAGTCTCCCCCTGCCAGGCTCATCGTCATCACCACGAGCTTCTTGCCCCGGGGTACCTTACCGGGTCCACCATGTATCCGAAACGGTTCCTCCACTCCTCGAACTCGGGTCTCACATGTCGCTCTCAGCACCGAGAAAACGCATGGTGGACGCACTGAAATATCATATCCAGGGTAACCGGGTTTTTAAAACAATTACATATTCTCTTTTGAAATCTCCACGGTTCCCAAATCCAGAAATATCAAGGAAATCCGAGTCCAAAACCTCAATAGCACATAAACTAGTGAATAAATGGATGAGAATCCATGCGTGCGGTATAACAATGAATAACAATATGCATGAAGTAGCAAGTAATAACTGAAATGTCTAATATGGCATATAAGGAAAGTACACTAATATCATGTCAAAACTACTAGCTAACAAGCTAAGTCAAGCAAATATATTATCTAAAGTGTACGTGACATGGCAATTACCGATGAAGATGTGTGTGAGCCGGCAAGTAGGTGTACGTGGTACATACGCATCATCGGTAATGGTGCTGGTGTCCTAACAGCATGATATCAATAATGGAATATGCAGTACAATAAGTATGCGAGGCAGAGCGAACAGCAATAATGTGCGGGAGCTGAATACTAGACACAACGATAACTAATCTACAATAATCTAATATAAGTCCTACAAATGGTGCCTTTTGAAATAACACGAATCATGGGGTTTTGAAAATAGGGCTACGGTGTTTTTATGAAAAGATACGTCGTTTTTTGAAATATCCGTAGATTCCCTTGAGCTGTCTTTAAAAATGCCCACGATTCGTTAATTTTTTTGAAATAGGTAAGAAGTCTAATCTAATCTAACAACTACACTAAACTATACGGCTGAACTAACAAGCTGAACTACGGGTAAGGAAACCGCCTATCATCTGAGTCTATACATATACATACCTGTATATGTATAGTCGGTGATCCCGCCTCAATAATATCATATCCGATACCATATCTATAATCAGGCATCCCAAGTCAAGAGTGCGGATCAATCATCAATATAGCTCGTACGTAAATCCGTCGTACGGCATCCCAATCTGGGTACGGGTCAATATCACATTCATCATACTGTTCACCTGGTATCCTCTTTATCAAATATTATGATCGGGGTACTGATCTACGTCTAGTACCATACTGATACCGCCTACGTAAGCATGGACGTGTGTGAAACACTACGTCGAGGACCCGCTACAACGTCATGTCGTATCTAAGATACGAACTCTGCTATATCACCGATCTCACGGCCTCGATCCAATCTCATCGACTCAGCTCAACCCCAAGTATCATCCTCAATCCGTATGTGAACACTTAGTCCCATACCCATATGAATACATAACTATAAAGAATCCCATGAGCACATATCAATAGGAATGTATGCAAGTATGTATGTGTGCAGGTGTAGTGCAACACTACCCTAGGGTTCGCAACACTAAAAATAGTCCAACACACCAATATCCATCCTAAGCATCGTTATTAATCCTAAATAACATATAATAAATGTTGGTGTGTATACGCATCCGTATACACCACCACGGACTGCGGGGGTGCTATACGCCATCCACCCGACTTCTCCCCGTAGATATAAATCTACTCACCTGGTCCTCGTTCGCCGGTGCCGACGTCGCCACGTGCTTGCTTGTCGTCTCGAAGTCCACATGGGGTACCTACATATCATAACGCACCGTATCGTATTAAAATCCGACTCATGACCAAAACGACACACGAATCCCACATAGGTCAAAACCTATGGTTGCTTTCACAAATCAACCCAAAAACCCTCGACGTCGGCGTACAAACGCCAAATCATCGAGAAAAACCCAAACGTACCAATCATGGTTGCAACACTCACTAACTGTATAAGAAATAGGGATTAATTCATCAAATCCATAAAATTAAACCAATCGTTTTATTTTCCAAAAACCTAGTTATCGCAAATTCCTATTTCGGTTCAAAACTTGATGTTTTAACCAATCTACAAATTTTAACGATTCAAATGGCCAAAATGCTCATTAAATAACATAATTAGGTCATACAATCACTTTCATAAATTAAACTCATCAATTTGTATAAATTCCAAATTCCTAGTTTGCAAAAATATCGATTTTAACTCTTTTTAAAGTAAAAATTCACAATTTTACCATTAAGCTTGGTTTTGCATATACTAAAATATTAAACCATAATTTATAATGTTAATAATGCTATGAAAAACTTAATTAGATTTTAATCTCAATTATATGTGTATTTCATTAAAACCTAGTTAGCAAAATTTATGAAATTGGACAAATTTGAAGCAACAATTAGTAAACTAACCACTAGCTTACATTTTCCAAAACTTAATATGGTAAACTACCCATTACAACCAAAATCAAGTGATACAACACTCACTTGAATTCCAAAACACCCTCTTGAAATCTTAAACTTGCAATCAAACCAATATTACGAACTAATTATGTCTTGATTCAAAGTATTAATACAACAATTAACTATAGGATTTAGATTATACCTCAAAGTTCAAGAGATCCAACATGAAAATCTTGGCCTTTAAATTGCTCTCTTGCTCCATGATTCATGTTAGCTAAGGCAAAGAAATAATGGGTAGGAGTTGGATTTGAATTTTGCTTTGAATTTGTGTTGATTTTGAAGCATTTTGTGGACTTATTTTTTTATGCAAATTGAGTGGATTTTGGGGGAGGGGGCTGCTGCAGTTTCGGCCAAGGGAGGAAGAGGACGGGGGGAAAAATGAGTGAGGAAATGTTAGTCAACTCCAATACCCAAGTACCCATACTTCTTTAATTAATGTTTTCTAAATTTTCTTTTTTTATTTTCTTTTCTTCTCTTGACCTTAGGAGTGAAATGGGGTGAACATTTTTTTTTGGGCTGCCAAGGGTGGAGGCTTGGCCACAAGGGGAGGGGAAGAGAGGGTGAGGTGTGGGTGTGTGGGTTTGTGTAGGAACTTCTCAAATTTCCATATTCATTAAGTCTTTTTATTAATTAAATAAATTTTCATATAACTCATTCCTAAATTTTAAGAACCCACATGACAAGTCCAATTCATTTTAAAGCCACATGTTACATTTTGTTTTAGTGTGTCATGATGCACAAAATTTGTATCAACCCATTCCAATTTGTAATTTTCCTTAATTAAATGTATTAGTGACGGCTTAAATAATAATAAAATAATAATTTTTTTCAGAAAATTTGAAATTTCACCAGCGGCTCAATAAACACCAAAAAATAGCAATTACATAGCTAGAATATGTATATTTAATTTTTATAATAAGATATTTGTATTTTGACTTTTTACAGAAAACCCCCTCATTTTACTAATTTTTTTCGAAATTTCACCGAAACGATTTTCAAAACGTTACACAAATGGATCTCTTTTTAAAAGAAGATTCTTGTGCTACTTTTTTTTAAAGAAGGCCAAAAACAAGTCCGTAGGTGGATGCTCAATTATAACATGAGGATTTCTAAAAAAGATATCCCTATTTGCGGATATCTTGAGATATCCACTTAGGATATCTCTAAAGATATCCTCATCGGGTATCTTAAAAAAGATATCCGCTTGAGATTCTAAAGCTTACCCATTGCGTGTATCTTAGAGAATACCCCAATGAATGTCATAAAAGACGCCCACCGGGTATCTAAAAGATACCTGCATGAGATAAATACATATACCCGCAAGCATCAAAATGGAGCGGATATCTCCACAAAAGATATTCGCAGCGGGTATCTTAAAATATATACCTGCAAATACCAAGGTGAAGCGGATATCTATTTAAAAGATATCTTCATCCATGTAATATAGGGTTTGCACCACACTTTTAGTCACAAAGGGTTCCGCTTTCACCCTATTTGTCTAAGTTTGGGTCCCACCAGGGGAAGTGCCCATTTAGACTTTAAATATAATATCAACTTTTGATATCAAAACATTCCCCCTACTGTTCAAAGCTTATTTGTGTATCTCTTTCCTTTTGTATGAATTTGAGATGTAAAGAAATGCATATGTACTTATATTGTAAGCAAACTAATATGAATGAAATCTCTTTTGATGACTATTGTATGTTATCTCTTTATTTTGCAAGTACATATATCTGTAAGTGATCTTTATTTAAACTGATGTGATTGAGAATTAGCCGAACAAGATATCACATCTAATTATTTTCTAAGACAACAAGGTATATTTAATGGTAAGTGTTTGTGCTTATCGGAAGTGTCGAACCCCAGAACCTTTTGATCAAACATCGTTTTATTTAAACTCTTAGCTTTTCTCAACGATGCAATCGTTAGAGGTCATCAAGAGGATAAACATCTGACCCTCTCTCTCTCACACAAAAATCAGAAGAGGAGAAAAGAAAGGTGGTTGGTAAGGGGGAAGCCAAAGCACATACATCCGGCCAGCACGATTTCCATTTTTAATGCATATCAAAGGTTATGCATATGATATATTAACTATGTACATAAGACACTATGCAGATATTTAGCACATACATGCCATTTGTACATACATTGATATATCTATCTGTACATACATACAAATATATACATATAAACATACATGCATGCACGCGTGTGAGAATCTTATAGTCTCGGGCCCGAACTAAGCAATTCATGCACCATGCCATAAGTGAAAAATATGGTATTTTTTTGATGATCCAAACCATCCATCTTTATCTGCATGGTTTAAAACATAAGGACGCCAAAATAAATGCTAATACAATTAATGAAGGCCATGCATTTATGAGTTGGAGGCTTTAATAAAGTGCTACATGGGCAACTCAATAGGTACTCTTAGGAATCATCTTACGAACACCCCTCGGCACACATAAGTTGGTATGTGATAACATAGAAGAGTTTCTTTCCTAGGTTGGCCAAAAAGTCAACTATCCATAATATTTTTTGATGATCGATATCCTCCATCCTGATCTTCATGCCCTATGTCATATATACTCCAATATTCATGTGATTTTCATATTCTTTGCCCATTTGATTTAGCTGTGGAAAATATTCTATTATCACTAAATCGTTAAATTTGTGTATGTTCAATGCAAGTGCAAGAAGTATCAACATCACAATTTTTTTGTGAATTCCTCAGAATATGACGATCAAGATGAACGGTGTCGATCACTAGATAAATTGATAGATTGTTAACTTCCCCGTATATAGTTCTTCTACAGTGTTAACACGCTTTCCCCCTTTTTATTTTGGATCAATCATCAATGAATGAGAAATATCATATAAATGAAAAACCGTTAATTTTGCTACAATCCGAGTAAAGCTAAAACATCGTGTTAATCATAAGATATTTGGTGTCCATAGGTTTTAGGCATGTTGATCAACACGCACTGTGTCGATCTTTGAACAAAAATGTGCAAGGTTGACTTTTTGATGGCAGCCGAGGCTCGGTTTCCTCTATCGCTCTCCCCCCTCTCCCCCACACACACAGACACACGCCTCCCACACATCCCATAACAACCAATGTTTTAAATGTTAGATATCGGTGTCGTGTCGGTCCAAAAATTTTGATATCGATTATCCGAGAAATGTCGGTGATATTTGCTAAATATCGGTTCTATAGTTTTGTATTGTAAATGCATATAACTTATGTTTTTGACAAAAATGTGATCGTTATAACTTGATTTTCGATTTTGAATCATTTAGGGTCATAGAGCATCTCTAGTGAATCACATAGGCAAAAATCGAAACGTTACGAAATCGGAATAACTTTATATTCCTAATTGATATATATAAAGCTTATTTACTAAAAACTCCCAGCATGTTTGGGCCATAGCCGCCGAGTTTCTGAGGCATCACAATATATGTTGAAGCCTCCGGATCTCATTTTTTTCAGACCTGACACTCATTTTTTTCTACCTAAGCTCTGTGCTACATATTTGTATATGTGTCCTTGCAATGTTATGGTCTAGCAGTTTTGGACTGTTTTGTATTACTGTACTTGGTGCTCATTTTACCCTGTTTCATTGTTGTGTCTATGCACATCTTTGTCCCAGGTTTCATAGGTTTTGTGCCCCACATCCAGTGCCATGCTATATATGTATTGTTTCCTTGTATAAGCAGAATCATACCATATTATCATGCCTTCAAATGCTTTGTTTTAGGCATTATCTGCTCTTGTATATGAATTTGTATGAGACTTGTGGTATAGAGATTCAATATTAGTAAGAGACTAACTGTCCTAAGACGTCATCTTAAATCTCACCCATATCATTATATGGATCTTCCAGGTGTATTCACTAGATTGGACTCCTGAAAGGAATCGGATAGTGAGTGCTTCTCAGGATGGGAGGTTAATAGTATGGAATGCTTTAACTAGCCAGAAGATACATGTGATGAAGCTTCCATGTGCATGGGTCATGACTTGTGCTTTTTCTCTGAATGGTCAATCCGTTGCTTGTGGTGGCCTTGATAGCGCATGCTCTATTTTCAATCTTAATTCTCAAGCCGACAGAGATGGCAATATACCAACATCGAGAGTACTGACCGGGCACAAAGGCTATGTATCTTCATGTCAATATGTCCCAGATCAAGATAGTCGCCTTATCACCAGCTCGGGTGATCAGACATGTGGTTTGTGGGATGTAACAACGGGCCAGAGGATCTCAGTTTTTGGAGGTGAATTCCCATCAGGACACACGGCTGATGTGCTAAGGTATTCACGGATCTTTGTTGTGTTTCTCGTTAAGCAATGTTTATCTACTATTTATAGTTTAACATTGAGACTTTGAGGTCCTTTGTTTTTCTTATGTTTTGTTATGAAGTTGTTTCATAGCATTATTTTATTTGTTATCTTTATACTATTCAAAACCATCATGTTAGTCAACTCACTTGAAACTTAAGTTCCACAGTCTAATGAGTGGTGTTCAATTCACATCTGTTTGTGGGATAGAATCTTAAAGATGACGCAGTACATAAACCTATTAGATTAATTATTTTTCTTTCATCATGCCAATAACCTTTGATAGCATTTATTCTTCTTGGCACATGCTTCACCGCAAGTACTATATGTCTAAAGATTGCACATGATAAGAAATTCTCCAGTACAGAGAATAAGTAGCCCAAAGATTAAGCAGATACATAATGTATTATCTGATTCCCTAAAAACCTTATTTAGGCCATGACCATTTAAATACTTCCTTTAAGTTCATCTATTTTGGTTTAATGAGGGGGGATGTTCTACAGCCAAGCTCTTCATAAAAAACCAAAGCGAGTTACTTTATCATATGAATTTGCACACATATGGCAAGCCTTTATTGTACTCCGAAAACAAGCCTAAAGTCGTTCCCGCCTACTGTGGGCCATCCCAATGCATGTTCCACACCGTTAGTCATGACAAAAAATATCAGGGATGAAAGATAATATGAATACCATAACAAAATAGTACGGTTGACTCAAGAGTAGAATACCAAGAAGTCGATGCTTTCTCAATCTTAATTATCCCGCCTCCAGTTCTTCTAATTAATTGAACCCCTCAAAGATATCAATGAAGATATGCCATTTTCCTAGACCACTTTGCTTCATTACTGCAAGCTAAGCTTAGGGGATTTGTGTTCTTTAATAGCAACAGCTGCTGTATAGTGGTGAGTCTGCAGTTAAAGACACGGGACATCTCGTTTGTCAATATGTTACAGCCACAGCTCTGTCTTGGGACTTCCATGCAAGGGCTTTTACTGATTTGTCTCAAGGCATCTACTCGGATACTTGATTCTGTTGATATCTCAGCAAGTGAAATTTTGAAGTAATGGAAAGTACCCAGGCCTTTCTAAAATAGATTTTTCCGTATGTGGAATATAGATTTTTTTTTATTAAAATATTTAGAGGGCCCTACTTACTTTCTATCTCTCTCCATAAAAACGAATTTATTATCTAACTTACACCTGAAATTTTCAAACGAGACAAACAAACCAAAGATGAAAACTCTATTGTTGAATCTCATGACAGAAACAAGGATACCAGAAATCAAAGAAAAGTGATGATTTGCATTTTCAAATTGTGCAATTATGCATGGAAAAGATGAACCATAGGGAAGATATATTAACACAAGTTGACATTGTTGTTTATTTTTATAAAATGAGACTAAGTGTTCCATCCCATAAAAATAGGCTGGTTTAGTTTTACATAAGAATTAAAAAAACTTATTTAATGTGACAGTCAATCATTTGGAAGCTGGCTATAATTATTCCAATCAATGCATGTTATCTTTTCCAAGCCACTGTGGAGGAAAACATAACAAATCTAAAAAATTTCAAACACGCATTTGCCAAAATTTTCAAATGATCGTTTGTCCAAAGCTTCAAATAAAACTAAAAAATTGGGCAGAACAAAATTGAGCCATTTTTGCATGCATTCAAATTTTTTATGGCTTATAAAAGAAGACTCAACCCATAATGATTTTTAAGAAACATGAATTCCTTTTCATTCGGGAAGTATTTGATATAAATCTCCAATCGATAGTAGTAGTATTAATACTTGTATGAAGTTGTAGATCACCATTAATAAAGAATAAAAGCATTAAATTTTATGTTTTGGAACTAACTAAACAAATATGGAACTGAGGAGCATGCATCCAACTATAAATGTTGGAAATTGATACTATAATCAGGGGCAAAAGAAAAAATTAACATATTAAAAGTCTTTTTGGACTGCACAAATCGGACTGTATTTCGGGACAAACCAAAATAAAAACATTATCTATCTTTGTGAGACGGAGGGAATATTTATCAAAGGAAAAAGGTTCCTACACAACCCTTTTCTACACAACAAATCCAACACTCATAAAATCAATGGGTTCCGCACTTAAGTGTAGAGACTAAAGTGTTGTGATACCACTTTATAGACAACAAAGAGCGCTAATTTGTGGTGTTGAGTTTGATCTGTGGAGAGAACGATAACATAATATCAATAGAAATTCGGAATTAATTAAGATGGAGCTCATATATATTTCATTATGTCAATTGCCTTGCAAACTAATTCCATACATGTATATAGATATTATTCATCATTTTCTATACTAATAACTCATGATTCCTGGCTTTACATCCGCTAAATGTAATTACACTCGCTAAATACATTAACTCACCATAATACTAATTATAATACTAATTAAAATAAAGAAACGCTCGCTGACCATACTAATGTCATGACTTTTCGTAATACCATAATTATTAAATATAGCTTTTATTTTCAACATTAAGGCCGTGCGTGTTGGAAATTTTTTCCATGTGCCAGCCGTAAACATCCGGACATGAGAGTGAAAGAGATGGAAATTTCAAGCACCCTTCGTGCAGCTTGGTGGTGTTCAGATTTCTATTTCTTTCTCTCTCCTGTCCGGGTGTATGGTACATGGAAAAACTCCTCGTGCGTGTTTGAGTGTTGTGTAGTTTGTTGTGCATGAAAAATGCATAGCTACTCTTTGCTCTTTAGCAAGATGCTTCTTTTCATCAATGAGCAATAGCTCAGCTAGTATGGCGCTTCCTCGACCGTGGGGAGTGCGGGTTTCGAAGCTTAGGAGAGGAAGCGACTATATATTAACGTTTCCGAGGCAAATTCGGTACACACGTTGTGTGTTTGTGTGTGTGAGCATAGTCACATAATTCGCGAATTATTCGCCGAATTTGTGAATTTTTGATCAAACGAATTAATCTCCGAATTAATCGCCATTGCCGAACTGGCCGAATAATTCGCGAATTATTCCCGAATTATGTGAAAAAACAGCGAATAATTCAAAAAACGGCAAATAATTCACAAAATCAAAACCTAGCGTCTCATATATTAATTTATTGCTCGAAATCCTTCCCGAACATTTCCCGAACACTTACCGAATCTTTCCCGAATACCTGCCGATTTTTTCCGAATAGTTCTCCGAATCCGAATTTTCGATCTCGCCGAATTATTCCCGAACGACGAATTTATGACTATGTGTGTGAGTATGGTGTGTGCTAGGGTGAGCTTATGGGTCAAAAATTCATAACTTTTTTCCTTATATTTCTCAGTACTATTTTGCGTATACTATTGTAGCAATGGTGTGAACCATAGAAAAACCCATGAACCTATTTTCAAAATCTAGACCCTTGAAAGACTCTTAACTTCGCCCCAAAAAAAAATTTAAAAATATGCGGACTTTTGTAGCGCGAATATTTCCCGCCAACAATTTCCGGCGCGTTTGTTGTGCAAATACGCCCATTTCTCCTCCATTTTCGATCACAACCCCACACAAAATCTCTCCTCGATCTTTTTTCTCCCAAATCAAAATGGCAGCGCCATCATCATCAGAAATCATCAACAGCAGCAGCAGCCCAAATGCCCAAGAACCCCTTTTCAAGCTCCAAAAGCTCAACAATGGCAGCGCCATCCATCAAAACCCACCACCACTTCTCAAGATCAAGAAGCTCACCAAAAACGCCACCTTGCCTTCACGCGCATCACCTCTCTCCGCTGGCTACGATCTCTCTAGGTTTCTCTCCTTTTTCTTTCTTATGAGAAATGAGATCTTTTCCAATCTATTTTGTTAAAAGAAAAACAATTTTTATCAATTCCAGCGCTGTGGAAACCAAAGTCCCTGCGCGAGGCAAGGCCCTCGTCCCTACCGACCTAAGCATCTCGATACCCGATGGCACCTATGCCCGCATCGGTGAGCTTTTCCTTTTACGCCTATCACGTGTTTGATCAATTGCTTCATAGATATATTATAAAGGATCAAATGCTAGCTTTATTGGATTGTAGCGCCGAGGTCGGGGTTGGCGTGGAAGCACTCAATCGATGTCGGGGCGGGCGTGATTGACGCGGACTACCGTGGGCCTGTTGGTGTTATTTTGTTCAACTATTCGGACGTTGATTTCGAGGTGAAGGTTGGCGATCGGATCGCGCAGATGATAATTGAGAAGATCATGGTGCCTGATGTTGTTGAGGTGGATGATTTGGATTCTACCCTTAGGGGTGATGGAGGGTTTGGGTCGTCTGGGATGTGATTGTAGAATTTGCGTGCAGGAGAGAAGTTTGTTGTTTGAATTTGTTTTGGCCTATTGAATATTGTTTGTTATGGCTTTTCTTTTCAACTTCTAATTTTCATCCTTGTGTTCTTGAAGAAGCTTCTCTGTAAATACTAAACCTATTATATAATTTAATTCGACATAGAGACGCACATGCGGGATCTGGGGCCGTCTCTCTTAATTATTTTAGTAGAGATTTTCCTAAATTTAGTTCAATCGTCCATTTATAAATGGAAGGTGAGATGATTAGATTAGCCAAGGAAAGTCTTCGCTAAAATTTTATATGGGATTAGACACTAAAATAAAAAAAATATATGCTATCATAACTCATGGATAGGCTGGTTGTAGTATGGGTATGCGGGATGAGAGGACTCCTGTTCAATCATTCACATGCATAGGGTATTTCTTTTTTCTCCATTCTTTCTTTAATTAATTGTGCAGATTTGATCTGGACGTGTGGGCGTGTGTGATAGGATCCTTGGGCTAGTCCATTGGTGGCTGTCAAAAAAAAAATAAAAAAAATAGATGAACTTATGTTACCGTACATCAAAAAGCTTTGTTAGATTGTGATGCAGATGACAATATCCAATTCTATTGGATAAGCGGCAACTACCTTTTGTTGTGGAAAGAAGTTTCAAATTGGTTTGGGCTGTTGCAGTATTTTCTGTAATGGTTGGCTGCACCATCAACATTCAAACCTATTAATTAATCATCAGCCTGGCAGCTTGTTGGGCGCTTTGGCTTATTTAATGATTAATGTGAAGGCAGTAATGATGACTTCTATTGTAAAGCGTTGTTAATATAGGGTTTAGCCATAGCTAATGCGGCATTTTGATGGCACATCCTGAATATTTGCTGCCTCACTGCAAATTTGCTTTGGGGATTTAATTTGTTCCAGATGAGGAGAGATGCTCTTCGGAATGTCTGGCTCTATATTTAATAAACCGGTACAAGAATAGCATCGCCTCCTCTTTTTGTTTCACCTCCAACCAAAATCTATCTATTTTGTTCATTACATCGTTGGTTATATTTTAGTTGATATATTTAGGGCCTTTTGTCCTACTTCTTACCTAAGCACAGTTGAAGGAAGGTTTCCAACAAATAATTAAGCAGACATGGAAATGAATACTTGACATCCATCAGGCGATTCACAATTCAGTTGAACTCCAAGCTTTGGTAGTCAATAATCAGTGACAAATCATTTCATCTGCCATACTTCTCAAAAAATGAGAATAAAATAATCTCGTAACTAATCTGAAGTAAACTTGGCCAAGCCTAAACTAATGCAGGAAAGAAGGCAAAAGCTGCCTGGAAAAACTTGGTTACAGTTCGATAATGGAAAGAAAATATATTTCACGTGCATTCCCTATAGAAACATCCAAGCAAACAAGCAATATTCACCAAATGCAAATATAAAGTTTCTGAATACCTTAATTTCAAAATACTTCACCAGATATATTAGATCCAAACATTTGATTGGCAATTTCTTTTGACCCTAGTAAAAAAGATAATAGTTCCTACTGCCTGAATATGTCAAGTTACGCAGTTCATAACACATAATATCCCACTTCAGTTTCCGAGCAACTTAAAAACAGAGAAAAGGACATAATCCCTACGTAGCGAAAATTACAATTCCCTGCTACTTAAGATACAGTTTATGCAGCTTCAAGTTCAAATAAAACACATTCCTAATTTATAGCAACATTCTAACCATAATCAGCACATCCATATTGCTCGTCTGGGGACTGCAAGCAAAAGAGTGATGGAAAGATGAGAAACAAAAATTAGTTTTTTAATTCCAAATGTTACTAACAATTAATTATTACCTTTTTCCATCAGAACCTCATCGTTCATACTCTCGAGAGAGTGACCTTTCGGATCGCTGATATCCATAGTCATGCTCAGCAACGGCCTCACCCTCCTCTCGTTGCTCAGGATCTTCATGGCCAGATTGTCCTCGATAGCCATCATGATAATCATCATACAGCTTCACCCGATGCCTCTCATGATCAGCCTCACCATAGTGCTGCTCTTCATGACTATGGCCATACTTAGGAGGCTCGTCGTGATACTCACGCTCACCTGGCTCGAGATCCCTGTCTCTGGTGTTGGGCCGTTCTCGATCCTGCTGGGTCGGCTCGATCTGGTCATGGTCCCCATCCCTCTCATGTGTGTGCCCGCGTTCCCTTTCGAGGGTACCACGGTCGTAGTCTCTGTCACGGTCACGTTTGCGTTTGCGATCCCGCTCAGAATCACGGTCTCGGTCATGATCCCGTTCGGAATCACGGTCTCGGTCTCGGCGGCTGTCCCTGTCTCTGCCACGGCGGCTCTCTCTTTCCCTGTCTCTGTCTCTAGTCCTATCCCGGTCTCGGTCACGGTGATGCCTGTCTTCACGTGTATCTCTATCTCGAGACTTCTCCCTCTCCCTCTCCCTGTCTCTGCCTCTTTCTCGGGACTTCTCTCTGTCCCTACAAGGACAAGTTGGTAAGTGATAATCTCATTCAAGAGTTAATAGTTTATAACAACGAATTGACAATATATAAGGTGTTCAAGTTTTGTTTTATGTTACAATGTGAGATTCCTCACCTATCAGCCTGACGGTCTTCACGCACTCTTGGTTCTTCAGATCTGCGATTTCCTCCTACAGATGGAAGCAGCTGCTCCCTGAAAACAAAGGAGAAATGTGGGCATGACTCGCGAAACAAAGCATTGAGAAATCTTCATAATCAAATAAAAAGGGAAATCTTTGAGGTATAAATAAATGGATGAGAACAAGCCATTATAAAATTATGCTTATAACATGGCAGAAAAGATGACATTACAATTAATTTTAGAACAAAATTCTGACTGGAACCAGAATATTTTTGTAGGATAAGAAAAGAACAATAATAAAAAAGAATGGTTATTCTGCATTACATAAATTTTTCCCAAAAAAAAGTAAAGAGAAAAGATCCAAGACCTGAAATAACACCAATGTAACACAAATCTTACAAACCGCTAAGCTATTTTTATATGTATTAGCTTTCACTTGCATAGAAAGCGATGATGTCTAGTTGACTCTTACTCCCTCAACTCCCAAATAGGAATAGTATTGAAGGAACCAACTTTTCTTGGACTTTTCAGCCATCAAACAAGGAAAAGCAATTTTATTACCAACTTCTTACTCATTTTTCTAAATATATGGACCCTCAAAACAAATAGATAAAAGAAAAGTAAGAATTGGTCCAGCTACCTTCCAGAATTCTTCTGATTAAGGTCTTCACCTCCAATCCTAGTTGACCCAAGCCCACCTCCCAACCTTCGAGGTCTCCAATTTGGTACAGTTCTACCTCGCTCAACATCCACAAGAACTCTTCGATTATCCAGCTTCCTCCCATCAGCTTGTTTGTATGCAGCTGCAGCATGTAAAAGTATATCAGTATCACCGGGTGATACAATATATAACACTTAAAAACAATGGTGATAAAAATCAGCAATGACAGAAACCCACTTTTCATGTCTCTAGTATGCATATATTCGATAAAGGCGTATCCTCTAGGTTTATTTGTCTCATTGTCAGTAATCAACCTGACCTGCAAAGTTCCAATAGAACATATAAAATTGTTAAAAATATCAGGATGAGAACGGAAAGCAACAGATGAACATAATACTCTAATTGATTTCTCAAATCCTAAATTGCACGACAGACAGGCCTAACGCCACACTAGTCGTGCTCACCTTCAAAGGTGTACAGCTTCCCCGAGATGCGTCACCAGCATATCAATCAAGTTGGCAGAAAAAACCCATGTATGTGCCCGATTACCGAAGGGAAAATTTTATTTACCGTCCCCTTACCAGGGAGATATTAAAATAACAAGCTAGAAGAAACATATAATAAAGAAAATACCAGAATAACTTCTGATTACTGGAAACATTTTGATTTGGCCTTTAAAGTCATGGGAAAAGAAATTTAGTAACAGTAATAATAATTATACATGAAGTCAGAAGTTAAGCGGGAAGACCTGTTTAAGCCCATGAAAAGTTTCTATACAGCACCAGGGATTCTTGAGGGAGAAAAGAGATACTTCCCTTGTATACCTTAGGGTGATGGGGAAGCACATTGCACTAGAGCCCGTACACATTTATAGTGGACAGAAAAAAATACAATTGGGATGGCATGTCAATAAAGAAACTAAGGGAGAGGAGTGCCAAAAGTTCGCAGTGAAGGAGATTAACCATATTCTTACCATAATTTTGCTCGCACCAGTTATGAACACTTGGATGTCATCTGGAACTTACAAACCTCTCTACTAACCATCATTTTTGAAAAAGTAAATTACCAAATCTTTACCTGCCACTACTCCAAACTTGGCCCTCCAGCAAAATATTTCTGCTTATCTAATGGCTTCTAACCAAAATATAGTTAAGAAACTAAACAAAAAAAGCATAAATCAACAAACCGCAACTGCCATCTATGGCATGTATATACCTTTCGTAACTCCCTATAACCTTGCTAAGCAACAATCTTCTGCGTCCCTAGTTCTTTTGATGGCAACCAAACTTCAAAATTAGAATATGAAAATGGATGCAAATATTAAAATACCACCAACAGAACTAATATACCTGGTTGCAGACATCCCAGCACCGGTGATTTAAGATCAAAAGAGATTGCAAAATGTCTCTTCAAAAGCATGATTATTTTTAGAAAAAGAAACCCAAGTCTAAACTAGCAGGGAAGGGCTACTGATCAAGGAATCCTACAGGGACCTTGGTTTGGATGCGAATGTGGAATGGATGTTTACATTTTATTTCCTTAAATATTGGTGCAAACAGGCATCAGTCAGCTAAACCAGCAGAAGGAACTTCTTTTTGTCATTAAATTAATGCATGAGATGATTGATCAAAAAGAGGCCACATCAAATGGAGTGGATATTGCAACACATTATGCTCTTATATAAATAAAAAGAATATCCACATGGTACAGATAAAAACTGGTACCGAAAGGTTCCTGATTTACCAAGACCATAATTTAAGGTCCAATAAGTAACCATGTAAGGTAATTTTATGGAAAGAACAAAACAGAAGTTGGACTTCCAGAGTTCAACACAAGTTAAGATGGATAACCATCCTTTTTCTTATAACAGAATGAAGTGGATGAAATCCCTTAAAAAGCTGGGAGCAATAACTGGGCTCCCAACAATAATGACTGAATCCTTACCCGCTTGATTGGCCCATAAGCTTCAAATTCCCTTTTGATCCTATGTTCAGTAGTCTCATAATTCTGCAGGCATAAAAACCCAAAATTAATATGTCAAGAGTTGGCAACAGGAAAATAAGATGATGAGATCATATACTCACAAGCCTTGCAACAAACAGCGTCTTGTATGGATCCCCAGTTGCATTAGGATCTTTATGTGGATCATCTGTAAGAAGATTAAAATGACAGTTATAAAATGTGAAAAAATAAAAATAAAAGACTGTTCTGAGTCGAATTACATTTCTGCAACTCTTCAGCAGCCTTTGCTGCTCCCTTCTCGAGTCGAATCTTCTGAATTCTAGCTCTTTTTTCTGCCTGCAATCATCACATGATATATATAAATTGAAATGTATAGGTACATACAAACTGATTGCATGTGTTATAGTGTGTGCATAAAGGCGAAGGATGTCAAGACTGTTAATATTAAAGACGTATACAACATCAATAAACTTACTAATGTAACTTAAGTTTATAATTTATAGTTTCATAGTAATAAACGGTTAAGCCCTTTAATCTGTATCCTCTACGAAGGCGTTTTGCTGTAAGTAACAAATAAAAGCATTGATATAACAAGAATTAAGGCATTAAAACTTCGGCAGAGGATGAGAAGGCTACTGCAAATAAAAATAAGAAAATGTCTAAAAAAAGTAAGGCATATGAGTATATAACAGCTATATCGCTATGGAATGAGCAACTCATTAAAATGCAGCTGATCTCAAGAACAACAAAGCCTACAGTACATAGAGTCAAAAAACCAAGGGAATAATCCCTTAATAATTTACCCCCTCTTTTGGCTTGTGCAAAGCACAGGGTTATAATATGTCATTTAACAAAAAATTTCATGTGATACCAATTGCTTGTCTGTATATTTTGTTCTTCTACATGGAACCTGAACCACAAGAGAAGATTATACTACTTGTTTGTTTAGACTCTTTATTTGAATAGCACAAATGATCCACCATCTAATATTGGTACTCGATGATGATACTCAACTCTATTTTCTCCAGTCCCATGATTTGCATGTTTCTTTATATACAGCTTAAGGAATATAAGCGATTCTTAATGACGGCTACATAAGGTGAAGGCAATGCTAAGTTCTATAACCCTAGGAAAGATCACTATCAAGTAACATCACCCCGGCACGCATCTAATTATTGGTCTTAACAATGGGAACATGCATCAAGAAGGAATATAAGCACAAAATTCATACTGGGGTTTCCGCCTTTACAACAGGCGGAGCATACTCGGGATCACCCGGCTCGGCAAATTGGCTCACAAATTGTGCCATTCCTGTATACGGAAGGGGCTTCCTCTTCTCGGGAGGAGGTTTATACTCCAATGGAGGCCGAGGTTCAAAAAGCTTCAATAGGTTCGTGGTAAGACCTGTTGGATGGCTCTGACCAATCTGTGAAAATACAAACCACATCTTATTCCAACTTATATCATGATCAAAACTAGAGCATAAAGATCTAAGAAATTCAAACATGCATGATTGCAGCTAATCATCAAAAGATCACACAAGAATAATGCAATTCCTTCTAAATTCCAACGGAAAAACTAAATAAATAGTATAATAAGCGATCGACCGATCAAATCTATCAGACGATTGATCGATCGATCAAAACCCTAAATAAAAATCATGCAAATCAGTCGATCGATTGAAACCCTAAGAACAAAGGATCCGAAATCAGATCCAGTGATGGTAAACCAAAAAACTAGGGTTTAATACAAGATCGAATCGAAAAATCGAGGGAAAAGAAAAAGGGATGGAAAATTACCAGCTTCAACTGAAGAACGTTGGCGCGGTTCTGAGCTTTGGTGCGGGCCTGAACCGCGGCGTCTTTATTGCGCATGAAGGCGTCATTGTAATCGCCCATTGTTAGGGTTTCGAAGCTCAGATCTCTCTGTTCTTAAAAATTTGCTAAAGAGGCGGCGAAGGTAAAAAAGAAGAAGAAAAGATAAGAGGACTGGATCGAGTCTGGTATTTATAGAGGCGGGGATAAGTTCGGTAAGTTGGGTCTGTCGTGCCTGTTAGAAAATTCTGGATGGGCTGTCACGTGTTCGGGTTCAAGGGCCCTAAATGCACTTTATGGCATGCTCACAAATTCACGATTCGCCGTTAACTCGGTGTGCTCGAAAATTCGGATTCGGAGAACTATTTGAAAGAAATCGGCAGGTATTCGAAAGATTCAGTACGTATTCGGGAAACGTTCGGTAAGAATTTCGAGAAAGAAATTAATATAGGAGACGCTGAGTTTTGACGTTGCCAATTATTCGCTGATTTTAAGAATTATTTCTGAATAATTCGATAATTATTCGGAGCGTTCGCCAACGGCGATTCAATTGGAGAATTAATCGACCGATAAAAAATTCGTGAATTATTTACGAATTCGTGAATTATTTACGAATTCGTGAATTATGTGACCATGCTTTATGGAGTATATGTTATCTATATTTACACTCAAATCCAAATTTGAGTGTTTTTAATGTATGCACACACCACACAAAACCATGGACCCATGAATTTGTTTCCGAAAACGTTAATTTATGGTTACTTCCTTTCTTGGGGTACCTAGGGTTTGGAACCATGCACTCTTCTTAGGAGAAGCGCCAATACCAACTGGGCTACTGTTCATTGGTAAATCAAATTTGAGTTATTCCATAAATTCTGCTTTACAAAATCAAAGCGAATTCAGTTATACCAATTTTCTTTTAAAACAAAAGGAAATCTTTTCAAAATAAAGAATTCTTTGTATTTTTCATTTAAATTTTAATGAATATAAAAACAAATTTGATATAAGAAATAAAATAAAATTTTGGTATAAACTAATCATAACAATAAATTTTAACACATGCGTTGTGATTTACCTGTACTTTTTTTAAAACAAAAAATCAATTCATTTCAAAGCAAATTATTGCATTTGGTACTTAACTTTTTTTGACAATCAAATAAAAGTTTATAAATTTTGTCAAAAACTTGTTATACAGCATTTATGGCAAAAAACTTGGTTTGCAGATTTTCTACATGAAAGTGATATATGCCATGCCCATGCACATGGCGCATGAAAAATAACCAACGTGACCCAAAAAGCAATCGAGAATTCTTACGACTCCTAAAATATTTGTGAAAAACTAGCTATCAAACTGGCAAGTTCAAGTCTTTCGAGTACACCAGCTGTTTTTTTTTAAATTTTACAATACTATCCTTGTGGCTTATTTGGAGATAACTATAGCATGTATGAGAGACTACTGCGTTAAGCAGATAACAACTACGTTACTTGATAACTACTGCATTTACAAGTTAACCATAATATTTATCAGATAACTACTGCACTCATCAAATTACTGGACATAAAGAGTGACAGTTTGAAAAGACGCAAACACATGTAAGGTAGTGTTTATATGTTAATGCAGCAGTTATATGATAAATACAGCAATTATTTGCCAAAAAGTTTAAGTAGCACCCGTGGAGGAGAAGATGCGGGAAAACCGGCTTAGATGGTTTGGTCATGTGCGACGCAGACCTATGGAAGCACCGGTTCGACGAATAGATACTCTCGATATGGGTAATGGCAAAAGGGCAAAAGGGAGACCGAAGAAAACATGGATGGAGGTGATACGAAACGATATGGTTGCCAAAGGACTCAATGAAAGTATATTGTTCGATAGAAGTCAGTGGAGACAGAGGATTCATGTGCTGGACCCGGCGTGATTCTCATGTTGGTTCATGTAGCCTACCCCATATGCTTGGGATAAAAGGCTCAGTTGTTGTTTGTTGTTGTTGGCACTAGACTCGTTTCTTACTTTTATTGGAAATAGACGGAAAAATGAAAGAAGTCATAATCCGCCATAAAAAACGTTTGAATCCCAAATAAGCAAGAGACTTTACCATTAAAGTCATGTTTGGATAACGAGGATTAAAATTCGTTAGATTTCATGAGGATGAGAACATTCAGAAATGCATATATATTCCTTTAGGTAGAAAATTCAAAGGATTTTCACAGCGAATGCATGTTTGGATGCTTTGGGTAAGGATTTTAAAATATTTGGATTGAAAGGTAAAATAGACGTTGGCCTTTGAAAGATATGAGAGAAATAAAGACAAGATGATCAATGACTCAAGCTGCAAGAAAAAAGTATTAAATAAGGAAGTATGGAAGTTTAGGAATAAAAAATATAGGTTGGAGCTAAAGAAATTTAGGGTTATTTTTTATAGGTCCCTTAAAACTTTATTATTTTGAAAAACAACTTCTAAAACTTCATACTTTTAAATACTCCCCTAAAACTCCTTGTTAACTGAATACACCCCATTTTCATATGTTAATTAGAACTAAAAAATAGATTAGAGCTAACACGATGAATTAGAGAAAGTTGATCGATTTCTCTGTCCGGCTATGAGGTAAAATCTCAAGTAAGCGATTTTCCCGGGGCAACTTGATCCATTTTCGGATGGACCGTAAAGAGGCAACCTGATCCCAGGTCTCTAGTCTATCAAACTGTTCACTAGCAGCCATTACTCAAGGGAATCCTTGCCTATTTCCTGTTTTTCTTTATAGAAAAACAGCGAGTTTGACGAGCGAAACGTCGTAATAAGCTCACTTCTCTTAACAAAAACTTGAGGCTAGCCCTCCACTTAATAGGGCTTATACCTTCTTCATCAGGAAAGCTACGGTAAGGGTGGACTTCAGCCCTATAGAAAAACGAAAAAGGAATTTATCTTTCTTTACTAATTTGTTTGAAAAAAAGACTTAAATTACCTTTCTATGAAACTGAATCTTCCGATGATTTGCAAACCTTTCGATCCCAAATCCATCCACAATTGAGGGATGTCACCAGGGGTTTCACCGCCTTTGCTCTTCTTCTCTCATTCACCCTTCAGTGGGGGTGCAGCCGGGTCGGAGTCGTAAGCCAATCATCTCTTTTTTTAAGGGCCAGTTTTCTTAACGAAAACTTTAGTAAATTTCTTAAATAGAGAATCTATCTCGTTACATAGTGAAGGAATTCGCTTTCGTATATTGCACATCTTGGATCAGACCATCATCAGACGAAAGAAGATTCGTTCTTATACCCATTTCTTGGTTAAGCAAGAGATAACTCATTATTTGACGGTCGAAGACAGTGTTTGGGAACCAAACTTGGAGTAAAAAAAAAATAGATACTTATCATTCATTGGCGGGGGATAACCTAGAAGAGCTATACCCAATATCCTTTTTAATAAGATATTGGGAACGGCCCCCTTCAACGATTCTTAATATTAATACATGAAAACAGAAGTATTATCCATTTGACGAATCTGATTTACTCCTTTCCTCTTTTGCATCCGTTTTCTTGCTAGGCTCTGTTCCTCTTGCAAGTGCAGGAGCGGTGTCGGCCCAAGCAGTAAGTAGGTGGAGCTCTTAGTGCTTGGTCCCTTCCTCAGTTCCTTGGCCTCGGTAGGTGCTTCTTTGGGATTTATAGGAGTTGGCTCTACTCGTGTGCTCGAACTTGTGGAAGAATGAAATACCTCAACGATTTTCATTTAGGTATCTTATATTACTTCTGAAGTGACCGAACGAAGTTAAGGATTTTTTCATTCCGAGTTTCCTTTTGCCTCGGAGGATTCGCTATGAGAAAGAAAGTCTTACATACTCTTGGCATCTTTAAGAAACCTTCATCTCCTTTCATTTTCATATAAAATCCATCATTCTCACTCTTTCCTACTCCCATCTTCAAAATACTCCTCTCCCTCTTCCCTGCCACCTCCACCTTCACCCCCAATGCAAAACCTATTTCTCTCTCTTTCCAATCCTTAAACGCAAAACCCATAATTTCTCCTTTAATCCTCCAAACCGTTGGTTAATAATCTAGCAAACTATCTATCTCCCTCCAAGGCATAATCCATTTTAGTCTTTCCGAATGCTTAAATGCAAAACTCATATTTTCTACTTCAATTATTTATAATAATACTTAATAATCTCCCACTCATTTTTCACTGCAAAATATAAGTCAACAAAGTTGTTATTTTAGCACATTGATGGAGATTTCTAAGGATGATAGAAATGATAATTAAATATAGAGACTAATTTAATTTAATTAAGAGTTTTATAAAGTGTATATAAAATTATTAAATTTTATGGGATGCTTTTCAATACAACAATGTTTTAGGAGGCCTATATAAAAAAGCTTATTTTTAATCAGAGGAATGGATTATTTTGGGGTCTTTTTTTTTTTTTTTTTGTGGATTGGCTCATGAAAAACCCATCCAAAACAAACATTCCGACGGATTTATCCAATCCAAAGTAAAAATGGAATCTTGGCTTTTAATCCGGTGGAAAGTGTAAAACCAAATTAGGTTTATGTGCGGTGGCACCCACCTCAGATTTTGTATTTGATCTTTAAATGATATGTAGCTTTTTAGAACTCTAATGGATTGTTTTGCTATCTTTAGATTCGATACATCATGGAAAAATATTATTATTAATAACCCGTTAAAATTGCGATCCTCGAATCCTAGTAGAAGGAATAAAAAAAATCCATATTTTGACATATATATACTCATAATATTTTGATTAGCACGAATGAAGTTTTATCATTTAGAAAAGGAAAAATTGTATTTAGCGCCCTAGGTCCCAATTATATATATCATATATAAAGGGGTACGAGGGAATATTCCATTTTCAAGCTTTATTTTGGCATTCTCTAGCTTGGAATTTTATGGATAAGCATGGGCTTGGTAATTTTCTTTTCGGCCCTGGTTTCCTTGAAAAATTCTACTCAGCCCCAATTTGTTGCCTTTTTGAATTCTTGGATATTTGGGTTGCGCCTGTTGAAATGACTTTTGCAGACAACCCCGTTCTCATACATGTCGAGCAGTAAAAGTTGTATATTTTGTATCCCCTTTTTAAAATTGGTATATACGAATTCAATTCATTTTTTCCTTAGGATGTAGACCAATCGGATTGGAAAGCGAATACCGATGTTACCATTACGTTGTTGGTCCAGTCGGTATATAATTCATTATAGAATAAGAACAATAGAAACTGTAAATTTATATTTGTACTTGGTAAACATAAATGTGGATACTAATAAAAGCAGTAGACTTCTAATATATATAAGCTATATTTGTCTCTATATGGCTGCAAAAATTTGAACAGGTCTGCATGGAAACCTGGCATGATGAGAAATCAATCAAATAAAAAAAAAGGTTTATACAAATATTCTCATCCTTATTTAAACTTGGCGATATTAGAAACCAATCAAAAAAAATATTTATTGAAATATTCTCATACTCATCGAAATTTGGCATAACGCAATCAATAAAAAATATTTAAAGAAAATGGTTAGGCCATGACCAGGAAATAGATATAAATGCTTATGGTATGACTAGAAATCAATTAGAAATGTTTATACAAATAGATATTTGTAAACAATAATTCCTACTAATGGAGGTCATTTTCGGGTCTCCTTCAGATGTTGTCTTCCGTTGATCTCCCGGTGGATTTTGGAGGTGATCTTCTGTTGCGTGTGGGTCTCAATGGGTTTTGAGGAGATTGGTGGTTTGAGAAGTTTAGCGCCGAGTATCTGCAAGGAAGTCCCGGGATGGCTTGGTACCACCGAGGACCCTCCGACGATCAAGTTAGTACTAGATCCGAGCAGCGTAACGGCTAAGTGGAATCAAAAATCGCTTACTTGACCCCTCTGTGATGGGGTTTATATAGCGGTGGCGGCACGCAGCAGCAGGCGTGAGAATCTCGCCGGCAGTTATGCTCCCGACGTTACGTTCGCGTAGAGAGCGGATCGCCCGTTAATGGGGATCGTGATGGCGTGGAACGTGGGATGTTGTCGACGGAGAATCTGCGCATGGCGAGATTTGCGGGGTGACGGTTACGCCTGTGAGCGGTGGAGTTGGTCGGAGGACCGAGGAGATGGCCTCGGCTCGGGAGCTCGGGGACGAGCGAGAAGGCCTAGGAGTCTTGGTCTTGTGGCAGCTCGGGACAAGCTGAGGGGCCGAGAAGGCCAATTTACAGGGGGCCCTGAGGAGGGCCAGCCTGTGCTTGCAGGTCGGGTACAGGGTGGCCTGGTCGGCCCTTATGGGCCCTTTCTTCTAAGTTCTGAGACACGTCATCTGCCACGTGTCATGATCTTGGGGATCGCTAATATTGAGCATCATCATTAGCCCCCCACTCTTGTCCCGACCAGCTAGCGGGTCGGGTCAGGAGTGGACTGCCGGGCCGCCCGGTGTGAGCACCCTCCTAAGGTTTCGTCGGGACGCATCCCCGGGCTGTCAGCTATCTTTTCTGTCAGCGAATCAGGGCGAGATCTCTGCATTTAAGGAATGTGCGCCGGTTCGTGCATCCTGCCACTGAAGCGACGGTCTATGTGTCAAGCGTCGGTTGGCCGACGCGACGTGTGCAGATCTGTGGCGTCTAATGGGGTGCGGTCCAATGCGGGAACGACAAGTGGAGCAATCAGAGCCGTTGGACGCGAGGAGGCGTTTTGGCGGGAGATGAAGGGCGCCGTTGGATGAGGTCGTTTACGGTGATAAATAGAGGCGGGGCCCTCTCCAGCCCCCCTACTCCTTCATATCTCCCAGTTCTAAGTCTTGGCTGCTCGGTGATCTTCTTCTCTCTTCCGCTTTCGTTCCCTGAGGATCCTTCTTCTCAAGGTTAGATGTCTTCCTTTGTAGAGTCAGTAGATGTCATAGGAGTAGGTTCTAGGGACCCTTTAGTTGATCCTGAGTCCTCCCGGGGAGCAGGGGTCGGATCATCTCCCCGGGATCGTGCAGCGGGGGCAGCCCCCAGGGAGGAGGCGGTAGATGCTGCCCCCGGCGCTTCGTGTTGGGTGAGGCATGAGGACGAGCTCGCCAATGCTCGGGCTCTCTTCCACATCCCCTCACGTTATACGCTTCGTCTGGCCAAGGAGGGAGAGAGGGCAGACCAAGTAAGGAGCAGGGAGATCGCCCTGTATTTGGAAGCTTTTTGGGGCGGAATGCGCCTGCCCTTCTCTCCCGAGGTCGTCGAAGCGCTGAACTTTTTCGGGTTCGCCCCTGGCCAGTTAGTGCCGAACTCGTGGAGGATTCTCTTCGGGTTCCTGATCCGCCTGAAGTTACAGGCTGTTCCCTTTAGCCTCTCCCTCCTTGATTCTTCCCTCGTCTTCAAAAATCACCCTGGTGGTCGAGCGGGTGACCCGAGGTGGGTCTACCTCTCTTTTAGAAAGCGACAGGGGGCGCCGCCGGGACAGGGGTTGTGGCCCTGCCTTCTTCCATTCACGACTGGAAAAAGAAATTCTTCTTCGTTTCCTCTCCCGAGGGCGAGAACTGGCCCGTGCCTATAAAGTGGTCGAGGGAGAAATGCTTGCCGGGGAACCAGTCCAGTGACCCCGTCGCAGTGAGAGTGGCGTCGTGGGAGCCCATCCCCCGATCCGGCGTGCTGCTGTCTGAAAGGGTCCTGAGTTGGGCCGGGCTCAGCCCCGTTGAGTTCGTCGGTAAGTTTAGGCTTGCTTTTTGGCTTATATATTGCTTGTGTTGCTGATTCCTTTACATTTGGTTTTGTGTAGGACCCATGGACTTCGACTCGCTCCGATCTTCTATGCGCCAGCCGAGGAAGGTCGCGAAGGCTGGGGGCGCCAGCTCCTCCCGCTCAAAGCCTGCCACGGCTCCTTCTCCTCCTATGGTCGCGTTCCACGAGTGTTCAGGAGCGGATCCCGCCTCGGGGCCTAGCAGAGCGTCGGGCTGGAAGCGGGCTCGGATTCTAGAGGACCCGGTCTCGGAGGAGGAGATCGGCTCTCCCCCGGAGCTGCTCAAGAGGGGTTCCAGGAGGCCTTCCCGGGGCCCGTCCTCACCGATTGTGGTGGAGGAAGGGGGCCTCCAGTTCGCAGTGCCTTCGGGGCTATCCGTTGCGGATAGCCTGCTGCATGAGATAGAGACATCGGCCGGGGGTAGAGTCCCCGGGGAGACCTTCAGGGCTCAGATGGCATCCATCGCCCAGGAGTCCGTCTTTGTAAGTGTTTGGTTTTTGTTGCAAGATTCGGTGCCTCTTTCGTCTTTCTGATCTTTTTCTTATCTTTCAGGTCCTCCAGTACGTTGCCTTCGCCTTATGCATGGAGGCCGAGGTGATAGCCCCGGCGATGAAGGCCGCGGGCCAGCTCGCCTCGCTGGAAGAGAGCTCCAAGCGGGAGCTGGAGGCGGTGATGGCGAGGGTCGCCGCCCTGGAAGGCGAGGTGGAGGCCGGGAAACGGGAGGTTGCCCGGTACCGTGAGGTCACTGTGGCCGCCGATGCCAAGCTTGAGGACGCTCAGGTGCTCGCGGGCAACCTGAAGAAGACGGTGAAGACCCTCCGGAAGGAGCTGGGGGTGGCGGCTTGATTTGTCAAAGGTTTTACGATCAAAGAATTAATTACCGCAATTAAGAACGGCGTCTCTTGGTAGCTAGCTGGTGAGTACGGGTCGGTCCACAGGGATTTTGTGTATTCTCAAATTGTTCTAACGAGTTAATTCCAAACGGTGTTGGGATGATTATCACTAAAAACTAAGTTGATTTATAGTAGGATTAGAATCTTGCTAGGATTAGGTTTAGGTTAAGTTTGGAAATTTAAGATTTCCCATCGCTTTCAATGTCCTCATTTAAATCTCTTTAGGTGTTATGATAATAATTAATAAAGGGGATTAGGACGATCGGGAAGAAACGATATTTCTTCCTCCAGGTCCTTGTCTGTCCTTTCTTAACTCTTACCCTGACCTCCATGGAAAACATGCACAACCGGACTTTTAAACTACGGTATCACCGTTACCTCATAGGTAGGGTGCTGTAGGGAGCGGTGTATGTATGTATGTATGCATGGAGTCCTATGAATTGATATGTGATGGGCAAGAAAGGGGTGAGAGATTTTCATCTCTCAAACCTTTTCTATTCCTAACCCTAACAAGTGAGGAACTACTCACTCATTAGGGGATTGATAAAAGACATGTTTTTTTTTATGAGTTTTCAATTTAAAAGATTAACTATCTAAATTACGACAAATTAATAAAAAGTTCTAAGCTAATTAACTAGGGCAGATAATAAATCTATACTAGGACAGAAAAGAATTTAAGAACCAGGGCAATGAAAATAGATCTACTTACTTTATTGATACTCTCAAAACATTACAAAGGATTTCTGAATATTTTATCAATGAAAAGATGCATACACCATAAAGAGGTTTAGGATTTCTATTTATAGAGCATAGAAACCCTAGGCTTACAATCGATTCACATCTGCATTTACAAATATACCCTAAGAAGACTAGTCAACGCACGCCATCCACCGTCAAAGTTCGCACCGACCCGGGCTCAACATCGACGCGGATCTGTTGTCTGATTTCTGTGGCCATAAAGGGGGCTTGTTGTCTGATTTCTTCTATGCTGCTTCTGGTTGCATTTGTCTTCCTGTTTCTTCACTTGGTTTCTCAGATTGTCTTCTAGTTTTCTTCCAGTTTTTCACAGTGCATAATGTCGTGGACTTTTACCGTTTGCTTCGTGTCGAAATCTTGAACCCTGCGCTGCCTTTGTGCTTTGTGAAATTTTCCATTGATCTTCGTTTCTTCTTCAAACTGTAGGCATGATCAAGATTCTTCCATTTGTTGGTCGTAGTCACACTTTTGTATCGTCTTTTCATCTTTTTCACTGTTTTTTTTGTTCCGAGAACCTGTAACCTGCAACTATGTAGCAGACATGGATCAAAAGCACCTGTTTATTTGTAAAATGACTAAGAATGGGGACTTTGATAATGCAAAATTATGATGTGAACAAATACCCCCAAACTTATCTTTTGCTCGTCATCGAGCAAACCTAGTTTTATTCTTGAAAAAGACCTAGCCTCACTTTCGCAGGGAAACGCGATTGCACTGAGCTCGTGCAACAAACCGTTAAACCTCTAGGTGTCCCTAGTAGGAGGAGTGTTGTTTCCTGAGGGTTTTCAGCGGATACTACCCACAAAATCTTATCAATTCGGCCTGTTGACTTTTATTCTCCAATTAGGTTTTTCTAACAAGAAACTCTATTATCTTTGACTTAGAAATTATCCACCCGTATTTTTCACACTTCCTTATTATTTAACTTAAGATTATATATGTTCTGTAGACTTACTTAGTTTTTAGCATCTTTTAAGTTTTCCTTCTAGGGTTCTATCTCAACTTAGGAATTTTTATCATCTCTATTAAAGATATAAGTCCTATTCTTCATTCCTATCTCTTATCTAAACCCCAATCACATACCCCTACGTGTGTGTATATATCACCCCTACACTTGGAAATTCAAACCAAGCTATTATACTCTTGTCCATCGTCCAAAGTACTTTTCAATTGGTGAATTTTTAGATGAAATTGCTCACACATTATTTATGTGACCGTTAATATTTCTTGAGGTACCAATGACCGATTACAAAATGTGTTTGCACATTAAAGCGTAATTCCTAGTCTTGTAACACCTAAGGCTTTAGCAGTGGCTCCCAAACCAGTTGGTCTAAGGCACTAGGTGATAAAGCACCCTCGCTAAATATTTTTTTCTATTAATGCAGCCTTAAGTAATTACAAAAACCAGTGTTCATTTTTTTATCTCTTTATTCACACTTATATTTTTATTTTATTTTTCTTCGTACTAAAGATTTTAGACAAGAGCATTTCAAGGTCTTTTCTACTATTTCAAGTTTCAAGGTGCGTGTAGATGCTAATTGTAGGGTATATATTTTCAGAATTTAGACCCAAGGTTCAGAATTATTTTTCAGACTTACACTTTAAATAAAAATTCAATACTCTTCCCTTATTTTACTTAGCCCAAGAACCGAACTCAAAATTTGCCTATTTCTAAATAATCTACAAAGACATATATTTTCTACCGTTAAATTTTAAGAAAGATTATTTTTAGGGTTTTTAATTTACTAAGTCTAAGATCTAGCTGTTCCTATCTAATTAACCTATTTGTCAAACTCAAGTCAATCAAGGCCAAAATTGAATGTTTTAAATTTTTTTTTTCAAAATTTTCAGTTTTTATTTGATTTTTATTTTTCAAAATTTTTTATTTTCAAAATTTTCAATTTTTATGATTTTTATATAAGGATGCAATGCAGAATTTAAACATGCAAAAGGAAAAGAAAAAGTATATACAAAAATTTAAAAAGTATGCAATGCAAAAGATAACTATATACAACCACCAACTCCCCCAAACTTATCCAAAGCAGTGCCCTCACTGCTCGGCCCCACGCCGCGCTCTTGAGCGTGAACGTGAACGCTCAGCCCTACCCAACAGGGTTCGAATCCCCTGCTCAACCTCCGTCAACTGACGGTCGTGCTCCCTCGATATCACCCTAAATTGCTCCCTCAACTCCTCTATGCCCCTCACAGCTCTTCGCATTAACTGTGCATGTTCTAGAGGGGTCATTTCTCCTTCGCTCGCGGCTGAGCTAGAGCTAAGTGTGCGGGCGGGCACGTGCTCGCCGGTTCGGTTCAAGACCACACATCTGTCAATCAAGAATAGGACGTAGAAACACCTTCAATAAGAGGCCTGACCGGAATGCCTCCATGCATATAAAATTCGAACTCCTCTACGGGGAGGAAATATCGACATAATTATGTAACCAGCATGGGACAAGGATAATTTGCGGCTCGTTTACCCGCACCTATAGAGTTTAGCAATGCTGTGCACATGTCGAAACGGGGGGTTCTTTGTCATAAGGGTATGCACAATATGCAAGGAGGGTGTAAAAAATGTTGTGTTATGGAAGTTACCGAAAATATTATTTTGTGACCACCGGCACACAGTCAAAACATTCGCGAAAAGGGTTCTCGCCTGGATACCCTTCCACGGCTCCCTTGAGCAATCGTTGCCCATCAAGGGCATGTAATCCTCAAATTGCAAGGTTTGGTCATGTGCGGGTATGCGAGAGATTAGTGTGACTTCGTGTATAATATTCCTATCAATGACAATTTCTCGATCACCCCATTGCAATTTAATAAACCCAAATTGGTTGAGGCACCTATCCTCCATACACTCGTAAAAATGAGTAACTAATTCCGGCAATGCATACGCATGAGGGTGATTATAAATCAGAAAGTTCCAACCCCTACGCGCGATTTCGTTCGCAAAATAACTACCGTACAGCTCGTGTGAAAATACTAGCGAAAAATCGCGTTCAAGCTGCATGCTGTGTGCCATTGGTGATCTACAGATCTAAGAATTGAAAAACAGAGATGGGTTTTTAAAGACGAACCTCCCCTGAAAAGTTCAGGGGGCGACGCGGCTGACAGGCGGCGGAAGCGCGGTCAAAACTGGTGTTGGGCGGCGGATCCGCGGCTGGAGGAGGAGATCGCTCGGTAGAAAAGAGGCGGCGGCGCTAGGGTTTCTTTTAGAGATTAAAATTAGGGTTAGAGAAAACAGGGGGGTCGGGTTCTTTATATAGGGGGGAAATGATGGATATTTGCAAATAAACCCCTCTAAAAAGAGGAAATTATTTGCAAATATAAATTTTATTTATTTAATTAATCTGTAAATTTACAAAAATACCCCCAAAAATTTAATTTTCAATTTTTTTTATTTTTTATATTATTTTGTATTTATATATTTACAAATGATACACACCCCCAAACTTATTTGAAACAAAGTCTTGGCTAGATGATCGAAAATTTGGGGGTAAAATGGAGGAAGATCAATCAGTGTAAATCGGCTCCTGCAAAAACAGGAACCCTTCCGACGGGTCCGCAGTGAGGAACGGTTTGAGTCGATGTCCGTTTACTTTAAATAAAGTACCGTCCTCTGGGTTTTCAAGATCTACCGCACCTTGCGGATATACGGTGCATACCAAAAACGGCCTTTCCACCGAGATTTGAGCTTGCCGGGGTGAAAGTGTAACCGAGTGTCATAAAGCAAAACCTGTTGATCAGGTTTAAACGTTTTGCGCATAAGGTGTTTGTTATGGAACACCTTAGTTCGGTTTTTAACAATTACAGCATTATCATAAGCCTCATCCCGCAGCTATTCTAGTTCATTTAATTGCAGTTTTCGATTGCTACCCGCATCTCCCTTCGATAAATTCAACTCCTTAATCGCCCAAAATGCCTTGTGCTCAATCTCAAGTGGGAGGTGGCAAGCCTTCCCATAAACAAGCCGGTATGGGGACATACCATGATCGGTCTTGTATGCAGTACGAAATGCCCATAGTGCATCAATCAGTTTGTGTGATCAATCTTTACGGTTTTTAGAAACCGTCTTCTCCAAGATTTGTTTAATCTGCCGATTTGAAACTTCGGCTTGCCCATAAGTTTGGGGATGGTATAGTGTTGACAATTTGTGAGTAATGGAATATTTGCGCATTAAGAACTCAAAAGTCCTATTGCAGAAGTGAGATCCATTATCACTTATAATCGCTCGAGGATGCCCAAACCGAGAAAAGATGTTTTCTTTAAGAAATCGAACGACAAGCTTATTGTCATTCGTTCGGCTAGGCACAGCCTCGACCCATTTTGACACATAGTTAACAGCCAAAAGAATATACATATTCCCAAAGGAATTGGGAAATGGTCCCATGAAGTCTATTCCCCAAACATAAAAAATGTCCATAACCAAAATTGGTTGGAGCGGCATTTCATTTCTCCGCGATATCCGGCCCAAGTGTTGGCACCGGGAGCAAGTCTTGCAGTATTCATATGCATCCTTAAAGAGTCGTGGCCAGTAGAAACCACACTGCAAGATTTTCTCTGCTGTCTTCTTGGGGCCAAAATGCCCGCCATACGCTTGATCGTGGCAAAAAGACAGCACACTCTTAAACTCATTTTCAGGTTCATACCGACGAATGATTTGGTCGGAACAGTATTTAAAGAGATACGGTTCATCCCAGTAAAAATGTTTTACTTGGGACAAGAATCGGAGTTTGTCCTGTTTCGACCAATCTTTAGGTATCAGGCCGGTGGACAAGTAGTTTACTATATCAGCGAACCATGGTTCGCATGACACGGTTAAGAGTTGCTCATCGGGAAAAACATCTTTAATTGGAATTTCAAGTGTGGGCGAAGAAGGAAGTCGTGAAAGGTGATCGGCCACTACATTTTTACATCCTCTTTTGTCCTTTATGACAAGGTCAAACTCTTGTAGCAAGAGGATCCAACGTATTAAACGCGATTTAGCATCCTTCTTCGCAAAAAGGTGGCGAAGAGCTGAATGGTCCGTGTACACAATCACTAGAGAGCCAATTAAATAAGGCCGAAAATTTTCAAGTGCAAACACAACGGCTAAAAATTCCTTTTCTGTTGTTGTGTAATTCAGTTAGGTCTCATTTAATGTTCGGCTAGCGTAATAAATTATGTGCGGCATCTTATTAATGTGCTGTCCAAGAACAGCACCAATGGCAAAATCAGCTGTATCGCACATAATTTCGAATGGATGCGTCCAGTCGGGAGATGAAAGAATGGGCGCAGAAATGAGTGAGTGTTTCAATGACTCGAATGCTTCCATGCAAGTTGAGTCAAAATCAAATGTGGTATCCTTGGCCGATAAAAGAGTCAAGGGTCTAGCTATCTTGCTAAAATCCTTGATGAACCGTCTATAAAAACCGGCATGGCCAAGGAAGGCTCGGATGTCTTTGACGCATTTAGGAGGAGGAAGATTGGAAATGATCTCAATTTTGGCTTTGTCAACCTTTATGCCATTTTGCGAGATGACATGTCCTAAGACAATGCCTTCTCGTACCATAAAGTGGCACTTCTCCCAATTTAAGGTGATGTTCTTATCCCTATAGCGGGTAAGAACTGCGTCAAGGTGTAGCAAACACTCATCGAAGGAGTCACCGAAAATGGAGAAATCATCCATAAAGATTCTAAAAATTTCTCCACCATGTCAGAAAAGATCTCCATCATACACCGCTGGAAAGTAGCGGTTGCATTGCATAACTAAAAGAGCATGCGACGGTAAGCGAAAGTACCGAAAGGACAAGTAAATGTGGTCTTGTCTTGATCCTTTTCGGCGATGGGGACTTGATTATAGCCGGAATAGCCATCTAAAAAGCAGTAAAATTCGTGCCCAGCCAATCGTTCTAGCATTTGGTCAATAAAAGGTAAAGGAAAGTGGTCTTTCCTTGTCGCGGCGTTAAGTTTTCTATATTCGATGCAAACTCGCCACCCAGTTTGGGTGCGAGTAGGTATTAACTCGTTCGCCTCATTTGTTATGACCGTAATGCCCGATTTTTTTGGGACAACATGAATGGGGCTAACCCACTGGCTATCCGAGATAGGGTAAATGATACCACTATCAAGACATTTGACAATCTCCTTCTTGACAGCCTCCTTCATTATGGGGTTGAGGGGTCTTTGTGGATCCCTTACTGGCTTGGCATCATCCATCATGTGTATATGATGTTCAATTATGAGGGGACTAATCCCCTTGATGTCCACCATAGTCCAGCCAAAAGCGTGCCGGTTGTTTTGTAAGACCATTAAAAAGGCTTTCTCTTGCTCGAGGGCTAGAGAGACCGATATGATAACGGGAAGGGTCTCATTCTCACCTAGGTAAGCATATTTAAGGTGAGACGGCAAAAGCTTTAGTTCGAGTTTTGGATGTGAAACAATTGATGATAACATTGGTGTAACTGTCTCGAACTCGAAGGATTCGATCAACGGTTCAAATCGAGTGTACGCAACCGAGTCGGATGGTTTAACTAACTCATCCGAAAAATCAAAAGACTCAAACTCGAGTGGTGGGTCTTCAAAATCGTCCAAAAAAGTGAAACACTCGTAATCGTTTTCCGGCGTGAAGGCCGTGTCGGATTCTAGGAGGAACGCACTAGAGGCGTCAAAACTGCTGTGATCGAACAGAAATTTTTCGATCTCACAGTCCTCCTGTGTGATCTCATGGATCGAGCAAACATCAAGTATACTAGCATTAGGCTTGGAGGGATGATTCCCCAACTTAAAAATGTTGAGTTCAATTGTCATATTTCCAAAAGATAGATTCATTGAACCATTATGACAATTGATCACCACATTGGAAGTCGCAAGGAATGGTCGACCAAGTATCACCGGAATTTGACTCCGGGGGTTAGCTACAGGTTGTGTGTCCATAACAGTGAAGTCAACGGGGAAAATGAAGTCCCCTATTTTAATTAACACATCCTCTAACTTACCCCTAGGATGGGTGATGGATCGGTCGGCCATTTGGAGAGTACAATGAATGGGTTTAAGCTCTCCAACGCCTAATTGTTCGTACACTGAATAGGGTAGCAAATTGACACTAGCACCAAGATCTAATAGTGCTCTATTGATATTCTTGTCCCCAATTGTTATCGAAATTATTGAACAGCCGGGGTCCTTATGTTTTTGGGGTAAAGATTGGACAAGAGCATCACTAACAACACTAGCCACGAAAACTTTCTTTGGTATTTGTGACTTCCTCTTCTTGGTGCATAAGTCCTTTAAAATTTTCGCGTAAGAAAGGACTTGTTGGATTGCATCTAAGAGAGGTATATTTATGCTAACCTGTTTGAACAACTCTACAATCTTCTCCATTTGTGGAGTTGGTTTATTGGATCTCAACTTGTTTGGAAAAGGTACATTTTGAAAATTTGTTGAGTCCAATGTATGTGGAGTAGATTGCTGAGTTGGAGCGGATCTCAGTATTGGTGTGTTCGTGAAGTGAGATGTGGGTCCGTTCGAGCTAGAAGAAGTAGAGCCTTGTGAAGGATGAAGAATAGGCTCTAACGAAGAAGATGAAGAAGAAGAAGATGAAGAAGAAGAAGAAGAACCACCGGCAGGGGTGTCATTACTAATACCCACATTATTGTGCAACACTTTTCCAGATCTCAACGTGGTCACATCATTTACATTATGATTTTGCTGTTCATATGCAACATGTGCATTGTGTGCATAACCCGGATTTGGCAATGGTTGAGATGGAAGCTTTCCCTTTTCTCGCTCGCTCAACGCAGTATTTAGTTGTGCAATTTAGGCCTCAATTGATTTGATGCTTTGATCGTGTGAGGCACTGTTTTGCACCAAAGATTGAATGGAAGTCTCCAACCTTGCTGCAGATTGTGTAGATTGTTTTAGAAATGCATCTAGACTTCTTTCTAGCGAGGTAACCTTATCATTATTTGGTTGAACAAAATTGTTTTGAGGATAAGAGTTATTGGGCACAAAATTGTTCATTTGGTTTGGGTAAGGTTGTGGTTGGAAAGGTTGTTGGTATTGAGTTTGTTGTGGTGCTTGTTGTTGTGGAGGAGAAGGCCTTTGAAAGTTGTTGTTTCCTTGGAATTGTTGATTTTGATTCTAAGCAAAATTTGGGTGACTCCTCCAACCAGGATTATAAGTCGAAGAGTATGGATCACTTATTTGTCTTTGCTGAAAGGCAGCATTGACGTGATCTTGTCCTTGAGCAGGTGGATTGTAAGGACACTCTTCGTTAAGATGTGATGGATCCGAACAACAAGCGCAAACAGTTCGTGGGGGTAAAGCAGGGGCAGGAGAAGGCGATGAGATTTTGGTCTCAATTGCTTCTAGCTTTTTCGTAAGTGCGGCCATTTCGGCCTTCATTGCAATCGACATATCTAGTTGATGTATGCCTGCCTTACACTGACCAACAGAAGAAGATGATGTGGTCTTGGTGCTTTCCCATTGAAGTGTTTGTTCAGCAAGATCCTCGAGAAACTGCCAAGCTTCTTCGCTTGATTTCGTTAGAAAATGACCTTGACAAATGGTTTCCAACAACTGCTTAGTTGCTGGGTTCAATCTCTCGTATAAAGTTTGACAAAGTTGCCAATTCTCGATACCGTGGTGAGGGCATTGAACAAGTAGGTTTTTAAATCTTTCAAAACACTTCCAAAAGGGTTCGGAAGGAAGCTGGGAAAATTGAATGATCTCATTGCGAATTCTCGCGGTCTTGTGATGTGGATAAAACTTTTTAAGAAAAGCTTTAACAAACTCTTTCCAATTTTTAATTGAGTGTGATGTTATGCTATATAACCATTTCTCGGCTATGTCACATAAGGTGAAAGGAATGACCCTTAGCCTTATAGCATCATCTGAAAGTTGTGTTGTTTTCATCATTGCACAAATATTATGGAATTTGTTTATGAAGATATAGGCATCTTCGGATTCCAGTCCGTGAAATTTTGGCAACATATTGATGAAGTGGGGTTTGATCTCAAAATTGTCCCCATTTGCCGGTGGAAGTGAAAGACAAGTAGGTAAGGCTGTGCGGATAGGGTAGAAAAGATCCTGGAGCGTGATTCGTTGGGGCGCTTAAACAGGCGGGTGTTGTGGGTTATTCGCACCTAGCGGAGGTGGAATTAGTTCCGTGGGTAAGGTGTTGTTAGGATTAAATCCCGACATCTCCTTAGAAGACGAAGAATGTGAAGGTGAAGGTAAGGAAGTGGAAGAATTTCGACTTCGGAGTATGTAACATTTCAAAAAATAAAATATTATTTTTGGGAAATTTTATAATTAAATAATATTATATTGAATATTTTAATAGTACGGTATAATTAAATACCGATAAATCGGGAAATTTTTTGGGAAAATTATGGAAAATACTAAAAAGATGATGCTTTGTGTAATTCATGCAAATTACAAGTTTTTATGATTTATTACACACTATTTTAGTGCTAATCGCGATTAAATATCGCTAATCGGGCTTTAAGCGTGTTTTGTGCACATGTCATTTTTTTTAACACTTGTTACATTTTTCCTACATGTTTTGGGTGTATGGTTATTGTTTTGGGTTTACTATTGCAATGAGAAGAAGAGTAGAAAATAAAAGAAGAACAAAAGAAAAAGGGAAATGAATAAACAATGGGGTATGGACATGAGAGAGAGTGTGAGGGGTCTTCATTGACCATGGCATTGTTTCCTCCTTCATCATTCTTCATTTTTCCTCTCCCCCATCCTCAATGGCTGCTGCCCTCACTCCCTCCCCCTCTTCATCCTCTCAAACACCATCAAAATTAACACAAAACCCAATCACCACTTCATTAAAAATGTGCACAAGCCTTCTAGCTACACTTTGGACCAAGAAAGGGTGGATCTTGAGCACTTGGGTCAACTCAAGAAAATTCTTGAGTTGCCAAATGAGGTATTTTCTGAACCATTAGTGTAGTATTTGGTTTACTTGAGGTTCCATGCATGTTTAGAAGTAATTAGGCGATGTTTAGTGGGGTTTGGAAATTCCTAGAAAAGGATTAGGGTTTGAATTGATTTCAAAAGCGTAATTGAGATTAGTAGTGGCCCTAAACCCCCTCTAGTGATATCGTATTGGACCCAAACCTGAGACGTAACCCCCAAACACGAACTTTGAAATTCTGCCGATAATGAAATTGTGGGAATTCTGTAGGGATTTGAAATCTGCTAACACTCGGGGACCTGAAAAATTATATTGCAAACACAGAGAGACCAGCAGGCACCTAAAAAGCATCACCCTAGACCCCAGCCCCTATACCCTAAGCCAGGCCGCAAATAAATCCCTTATGGCTGCAATTTACGGCCAGACCTGGTCCAAATGGCTTCGTGTTTGTTCTGTAGCTCCATCTCTTGTAAACTAGACCCTTGGCATATGCAAAATTGACTAATTTGACATAGGGTAAAATCTGGGACCATTTTCAAGAGTTGCTGTTTTGATTCGGGATTTCGTTTTGCATATTTTGCATTCTGAATTTTTGTGTCTGTGTTGTACCTCGATCATTCGACGTTTGTACGACAATATCGAGGGTTGGTGGTGGTTTTGAATGCGTGGTCCATAGGTTCTAACCTATAGGCCTTTAGCGTGTCGTTTTGATTTTCTGATATGATTTTAATACTGTAACAACCGAGTCCAGTTATAACAATTTCTGTTTCCGTATTTATTATCTGTGGTATTTTATTGATTTATTTTGTTTGGGTGCGAATGGTAGTTTACTTTTACATTGTATTCGACCCGACCCGCTTGCTTGAACTAGTGGAATCATATTTATAGATTACCCGGACTTGTTAAATAGACACGTGCATTTCATATGGATTGCATATTGATTTTTATTTGGCATCGCACATTTTACATATAACATTTTAGATCACGTAAAATAAATTAAAATTGTGTTTCATGACCTGCATGATACCCCTAACCCCGTGGTAGCGTCCGCGCACCGTGTTCTCGTCCCGTTCAGTGAAACGGACGTGTTTGGATAGCTACGCGTACGTACGTGTGTCCGTTCTTAGGGGTATGCATTATTGTTACCTAACCTTTCATATTAAAATTTGGAGTCTGGATATAATTTTCATATTTTAAATCTAAATTTTTAGACCCGACTCAGGCGCATTTTGAAATGAAAGGTTAGGTAACAATAATGCATACCCCCAAGAACGGACGCACGTACGTGCGCGTAGCTATCCAAACACGTCACGCCCTGCTTCCCAGAGTATGCTAAGATGGGCACGTGACATAGCCAACCATGCTACCTGTGGATAGAAAATATCCTTCCACAGTCACATTACGGCTGTAGAGATATCAAGAACAATAATAAACTATCTAACACATGTCCATAAGCTAGAATAAAACGAGTCAAGAATAAAATAATGCGGAAGCAAAAGATCCAATACAAAAATAACTGGAATCTATGTCCCATAATGCGGGCTTACATCAGGAATGAAAAATACCGAAAATAAAAGAACTAACTACTAACAAGTCCTCACTGCTCAGCCTGCTGACTGAAATACTCCTGTTCGGACTGCAGCAAAGGTAAGGAATCTGGGCCATGCAAAACCCAGACGTCAGCGCGTAATAACATCAAGCAATAATATATAAACATGGTAGCAAAACATACACGTATGATCATAAATGGTAAAACAGGTGTAACAACAATATAAATTAGGACAGTGAAAGGTAGTGTGCAGTGAGTAATCTAAAGCTGGTCTACTGTGTTAACTACCCTCAAGTATTTGAAATCAATTTGATGAATTATCGATGTAACTCAATAGTATCCCGTGCGTGCCCGGGACCACGGTCAAAGACTCTCGGGTTGAATCCGAGACGTGCCGCAAGGCAGTAAAGGGTGGATAGTATCCCGTGCGTGCCCGGGATCACAGTCTAAGACTCTCGGATGAATCCGAGACGTGCCGCAAGGCAGTAAAGGGTAGTAGGTAATGACGAGTGATGTCAGCAACATCACCTCGGGGCTGGCCTAGCCCGTAAGACTGATCAGTAAAGGTATCAAACTGTCGAGTTACAAGTCAGGTTTCATCATCGATTTCCCCATACTCCCAAGTTATGTGTGTTCAAGTCAGGTATTGAATAATTTGGAGCTAATGCCAACACAGGATCAGGAAGGTACAAGTTCGTCTGGATAGACAGCAGGAAATGTCCGTAGGGACAACATGTCAGGTTTGTTGGCATTAGTAACAAGATCAGGTAACAGGTAAAGCCATGGTACATTAGGTCAAGTCAGGTAGTATATAGGTATCATGTCATGTCAAGAAGTGCATGGTATCATGTCGTGTCAAGTAATAGGTGTAAGTCATGTCAGGGGTGCACAACATGTCACGCGGGTGCTCAAAATCAAACTATACTAAGCATGGGTACACAAAACAAGTATGTAGTACTAATGAAATGAACTAGCATGAATGGTATGCACATAGATAGAAAGTCAAAGACATGGATGCACACTGTCGATTAGGATTACATTTGATAGTTCCAAAACTAATTAGATTACACTTTACTAAACAATATTGGGTTATTAAGGAGATCTTTGAATGCGGCTATATGTATTCTATTTGATATGGATGCGGATGGATATCATATAACCATTAAATGATAACTAGTTAATGCACGATGTTCAATTAAACAATGGGAACGGTTATATGCAATTTGATGCGATATACTATACTATGCTATGTGACAAGATAAGTTGCATATGCTAGATATGAAATGATAAGAACGGATGCATATGGTCCTTATAAAACTGTGAAACAAGTACTATGGATGCACGGTTTGAAATTCAATAATTATACTTATTAAAAATAGATGCATAAAATGTAATGTAGCATGTAGCAAGGTAAACTTGCATCGACAGATCAAGAAACGAGTATACGGAATGTCTCACGTCGGCGGAAAAAATCGCGACGCGTGCACGGTACACGGAACAGATCCAAACAACGTACAAGGGGATCACATGGGTCAGGTATGCTCGCTGGGTCGTTGGGATCGTCGACGGCGCGACCGGATTCCGGCGAACAAATGAACAGCGAACATTTAAACAAAAGAAAAATTATAGAAAGGAAGAAGAAGGAAAGATCTTACTGTGGATAGGTGCTCTGGGATACCAGGGGAGTCGGCAAGGGGCGACGCCGACGAGGGGTTGCCGGCCTGGGGGTTTGCCGGCAAAGGGTAGTGGCTTCAGTTCTTGGTGCAAGGAATGGTGCTCGGGTTCTTGGGTTTGTAGGGTTGGAGAAGGAGAGAGGGGGAGAAGATGGGGAAATGGTGACCAGGGGAGGCCGAAGAGGTGGTCGGCGGCGAGGCCAGGGTATGGGTTTTCTTGTCGCGGTGGGTGCAGGGATGAGAGGAGGTCAAGTGTGCAGGGGTTTCGATGATGGAGAAAAGGATAGAGGATGAGGACGAAGATGATGAGGGTTGAGGGGCGATGGGTTCTCGTGGGGCTTGGTTATTTAAAGGAAGAAGAAGGAAAAATTTTAAAGAAAGAAGGGATTTAGTGAAGGGAGGTGAGCGTAGCGCGCGGCGGTGATGCGACTCGAGGAACGCACAGTAAACGCGATAGGAGTGAGAGGGGATTCGAGAGGAGAGAAAAAGAAGAGAGAGAGAAAGAGAGGCTGCGTGAGAGGGAGAAAGAGAAAGAAAGAGGAGAGTGGATGGTGGGGTCCACGCAATTTAAAAGGAAAATCCTGATTGGTTGGAAGGAGAGAGAGAAGCCGGAGTTGTTATTTGCTTGGATTTTAATTTAGAAAAATCTTATGTTAGTTATATTAATTTTTAATCTGTAGATTTTAAAATAAAGATATTAATTTAAATAAAATTCGAATTTTCGTGGGATACAAAAGTATTTCAAAATACGCCCGACTCGGGTCTAAAAATTTAGATTTAAAATATGAAAATTATATGCAGCCTCCAAATTTTAAAATGAAAGGTTAGGTAACAATAATGCATACCCCCAAGAACGGACGCACGTACGTGCACGTAGCTATCCAAACACGTCCGTTTCACTGAACGGGACGAGAACACGGTTCACGTACGCTACCACGGGGTTAGGGGTATCATGCAGGCCATGAAACGCAATTTTAATTTATTTTACGTGATCTAAAATGTTATATGTAAAATGTGCGATGCCAAATAAAAATCAATATGCAATCCACATTAAATGCACGTGTCTATTTAACAAGTCAGGGTAATATATAAATATGATTCCACTAGTTCAAGCAAGCGGGTCGGGTCGAATACAATGTAAAAGTAAACTACCATTCGCACCCAAACAAGATAAATCAATAAAATACCACAGATAATAAATACGGAAACAGAAATTAGTATAACTGGACTCGGTTGTTACATTTAGCGTCCGCACACCGTGTTCTCATCCCGTTCAGTGAAACGGACGTGTTTGGATAGCTACGCGCACGTACGTGCGTCCGTTCTTGGGGGTATGCATTATTGTTACCTAACCTTTCATTTTAAAATTTGGAGGCTGCATATAATTTTCATATTTGAAATCTAAATTTTTAGACCCGATTTGGGCGTATTTTGAAATACTTTTGTATCCCACCAAAATTCGAATTTTATTTAAATTAATATCTTTATTTTAAAATCTACAGATTAAAAATTAATATAACAAACATAAGATTTTTCTAAATTAAAATCCAAGCAAATAACAACCCCAGCTTCTCTCTCTCCTTCCAACCAATTAGGATTTTCCTTTTAAATTGCGTGGACCCCACCATCCTCTCTCCTATTTCTTTCTCTTTCTTCCTCTCACGCAGTCTCTCTTTCTCTCTCTCTCTTCTTTCTCTCTCCTCTCGAATCCCCTCTCACTCCTACGTGTTTACTGTGCGTTCCTCGAGTCGCGTCACCGCCGCGCGCTACGCTCACCTCCCTTCACTAAATCCCTACTTTCTTTAAAATTTTTCCTTCTTCTTCCTTTAAATAACCGAGCCCCACGAGAACCCATCGCCCCTCAACCCTCATCATCTTCTTCCTCATCCTCTATCTTCTTCTCCATCATCGAAACCCCTGCACACGACCTCCTCTCATCCCTGCACCCCCCGCGACGAGAAAACCCATACCCTAGTCTCGCCGCCGACCACCTCATCGGCCTCTCCTGGTCACCATTTCCCCATCTTCTCCCCCTCTCTCCTTCTCTAACCCTACAAACCCAAGAACCCGAGCACCATTCCTTGCACCAAGAACCGAAGCCACTACCCTTCGCCGGCAAACCCCCACGCCGGCAACCCCTCGTCGTCGTCGCCCCTTGACGACTCCCCTGGTATCCCAGAGCATCTATCCACAGTAAGATCTTTCCTTCTTCTTCCTTTCTATAATTTTTCTTTTGTTTAAATGTTCACTGTTCTTTTGTTCGCCGGAATCCGGTCGCGCCGTCGACGATCCCAACGACCCAGCGAGCGTACCTGACCCATGTGATCCCCTTGTATGTTGTTTGGATTTGTTCCGTGTACCGTGCGCGCGTCGTGACTTTTTCCGCCGACGTGAGACGTTCCGTATACCCGTTTCTTGATCCGTCGAGGCAAGTTTACCTTGCTACATGCTACATTACATTTTATGCATTTATTTTTAATAAGTATAATTATTGAATTTTAAACCGTGCATCCATAGTACTTGTTTCACAGTTTTATAAGGACCATATGCATCGTTCTTATCATTTCATATCTAGCATATGCAACTTATCTTGTCACATATCATAGTATAGTATATCGCATCAAATTGCATATAACCGTTCCCATTGTTTAATTAAACATCGTGCATTAACTAGTTATCATTTAAAGGTTATATGATATCCATCCGCATCCATATCGAATAGAATACATATAGCCGCATTCAAAGATCTCCTTAATAACCCAATATTGTTTAGTAAAGTGTAATCTAATTAGTTTTGGAACTATCAAATGTAATCCTAATCGACAGTGTGCATCCATGTCTTTGAATTTCTATCTATGTGCATACCATTCATGCTAGTTTATTTCATTAGTACTACATACTTGTTTTGTGTACCCATGCTTAGTATAGTTTGATTTTGAGCACCCACGTGACATGTTGTGCACCCCTGACATGACTTACACCTATTACTTGACACGACATGATACCGTGCACTTCTTGACATGACATGACACCTATATACTACCTGACTTGACCTGATGTACCATGGATTTACCTGTTACCTGATCTTGTTACTAATGCCAACAAACCTGACCTGTTGTCCCTACGGACATTTCCTGTTGTCTATCCAGACGAACTTGTACCTGCCTGATCCTGTGTTGGCATTAGCTCCAGATTATTCAATACCTGACTTGAACACACATAACTTGGGGGTATGGGGAAATCAATGATGAAACCTGACTTGTAACTCGATAGTTTGATACCTTTACTGATCAGTCTTACGGGCTAGGCCAGCCCTGGGGTGATGCTGCTGACATCACTAGTCATTACCTACTACCCTTTACTTCCTTGCGGCATGTCTCGAATTCATCCGAGAGTCTTAGACCGTGATCCCGGCACGCACGGGATACTATCCACTCTTTACTGCCTTGCGGCACGTCTCGGATTCAGCCCGAGAGTCTTTGACCGTGGTCCCGGGCGTGCACGGGATACTATTGAGTTACATCGATGATTCATCAAATTGATTTCAAATACTTGAGGGTATTTAACACAGCAGACCAGCTTTAGATTACTCATTGCACACTACCTTTCACTGTCCTAATTTATATTGATGTTACACCTATTTTACCATTTATGATCATACCTGTATGTCTTGCTACCCTGTTTATATATTATTGCTTGATGTTATGACGCGCTGACGTCTGGGTTTTGCATGGCCCAGATTCCTTACCTTTGCTGCAGTCCGAGCAGGAGTACTTCAGTCAGCAGGCTGAGCAGTGAGGACTTGTTAGTAGTTAGTTCTTTTATTTTCGATATTTTTCATTCCTGATGTGAACCCGCATTATAGGACATACATTCCAGTTATTCTTGTATTGGATCTTTTGCTTCCGCATTATTTTATTCTTGACTCGTTTTATTCTGGCTTATGGACATGTGTTAGATAGTTTATTATTGTTCTTGATATCTCTACAGCCGTAATGTGACTATGGAAGGATGTTTCCTATCCACAGATAGCATGGTTGGTTATGTCACGTGCCCATCTTAGCGTACTCTGGGAAGCGTGGCGTGACATGGTTCTTTTAGTATCAGAGCCATTGGTTGTAGGGTAATCGGGTTTGATTCTTTTGTAATTGGGTATTGGACCCAATGCACGAATCAGAATAGTCGTGATTAGGAAACATGTCCTGCCACCTTACCGTCTTACCATTTTTGAATCTTAACCTCCTCCTGATTCTACTTTTACGATATGCAAACCTCCTTTGCATATCGACTCGAAAACCTGGTTTCCTTTGTTTATCTTTAGAGCTTAGGAGACTTGAGTGGAGTTATGTGATTGTAGCTATGATACCGCGGCATGGTTACAATTCGGTACTCTATTTAAGTAACTTGGAGTTCTAGCCTTGATTCATATTCTTGATTTATATGTTGAATCTGTTATGATACAAATCCTCTTTGGTGTCTTGGTTGCAGTATCATAGAAGCCAGGAATCTACAATCGTACCAGAGGTGTATGGATGATGCCACTTTGCTTGGAGTGATTCGTGACTTACTTGAGGACCACAAGCAGCAGACCGAGCTGAAGCTGGCGTTTGCACTAAACCAAACGCCCGTACGTAGAAGTATTCCGGTGAACCGACGCGGCGTAGCACCAATGAAGAAAACAATCGTTGTTGATTGGAAAAGGAGCGTGATTTGTAACTGCTGCCATTTGCCCGGACATGTGCAAAGAGATTGCCGAAGGAAGGGGGGACTCTGTTTTGTTTGTGGATCGACAGATCACACTATCAATGCTTGTCCGTCGAAACTTCATAAGAAAGAGAATGTTCGGAGGCCAGTTTTGCCCAAGCAAAATGGAGGGATGTTGTGCGATTACCGCCAACGACTGGGTCATTTCTGGAGAGATTGTCGTAAGAGGCTTAGACTTTGTCTGATTTGTGGATCAACTGATCATATCGTCGATACCTGTCCGTCAAAGCTAAGATTGAAGGGTGATACTTAGGGAGCTAATCAGACTCAAGCTCTTACCGTGACGGCTGAAAAGGCTAAAGCTACAGAGAAAGTTGTTTCAGGTATTCTACTTGTTCATGGTTTTCTCGCATTAGCGTTATTTGATTCTGGTGCATCCCATTGTTTTATGTCATCCAAGTTTTTTCTACACACTCGATTACTTGCACGACCCTATTTAGTTTTTTGGACATACACACTGGGAATAGGAAAATCATAACTAGTAGAGGGTGTAAGATTGTTCTGTTGTTGTTGGCGGACGGGAGCTATTCGCAGTTTCCTCGATGATTAATACCGGTAGTTAGGAAGTTATCGTGGGAATGGATTTTTCTCGGCACTTTCCACGCTTGCATTGGGTGTAGAGCAAAGAAAGTGAATTTCCAGATCCCCGGATATCCAGAGATGGTTGGAGTTAGCTGTTCTGTCGGACCAGTCGAGTGTAGGGCTAGGCCGACAAAACAATGTTCTTTCGGCAATAGAGGTTGAAGTGCCAACTGTAGTTCGAGATTTCATGGACGTGTTCGAAGACATCTCGGGTTTTCCGCCAAAACGAGATGTGGAGTTTGCGATTGATCTTGTTCCTGGTGCAGCGCTAGTTTCTAGAGCGTACTATCTAATGGCACCAGTGGAGTTGAAAGAAGTCAAGAAGCAGGTTACTGAATTACTTGGGAAAAATTGTATTCGAAGCAGTAACTCACCTTGGGGAGCTCCAATTCTTCTAGTCAAGAAGAAAGATGGCACAAGGTGAATGTGCATCGATTATCGAGAATTAAACCGGGTGACTATTAAGAACAAGTACCCGATCCCTTGCATCGGCGAATTATTTGAGCAGCTGAGTGGCGCGAGGGTATTCTCGAAGCTGGATTTGCGATCCGGATATCATCAGGTCAGAGTTAAAACAGAAGATATTTGTAAGACGGCGTTCCGAACTCGGTATGGACATTACGAGTATTTAGTGATGCCCTTCGGAGTAACGAATGCACCGGCGATATTCATGGACTTGATGAACCGAATCTTTTCACCATTCTTGGACCAGTTTATAGTGGTGTTCATTGATGATATTCTGGTCTACTCGAAGAGTATTGAAGAGCATACTGAACATTTAAAGATCGCACTACAGACGTTGAGGCAAGAAAAATTGTATGCATAGATGAGTAAGTGCGAGTTTTGGCTGGAAGAAGTGAAGTTTTTGGGGCATGTCGTGTCTGGAGATGGAATCGCAGTTGATCCCGAAAAGATTGCAGCAGTTCGAGATTGGCCGATTCCGAAGAACGTTGCAGAAATCAGAAGCTTTCTTGGACTTGTCGGGTATTACAGGAGGTTCGTGGAGAACTTTGCTCGTCTGGCGGAGCCTTTGACCAAGCTTACGCACAAGGGGGTACCATTTATATGGACGGATATGTGTGCGTCAGCCTTTGAGGTGTTGAAGCAGAGATTGATAACTGCTCCTATTCTGACCGTGCCAGACAGTTCCGGAGGATTGGTGTTTCACAGCGATGCATCTGGGAAAGGATTGAGATGTGTTTTGATGCAGCATGGGAAGGTTATAGCGTACGCTTCGAGACTTATTGAAGACTTTTGAAGATTCGATTTGGAGGTGGTATTACCGCATTCTTCGGGACAGTTGATGCAGCTGCAGATACAGTTGTCGTTAATCGAGAATATTAAAGCAACGCAATTGCAGGACCCTAGATTGCAAAAGTTTCGAGAACAGGTTGAAGCCGGACTTTGAACAGACTTACTGATCCATGAAGATGGTTCGTTGCGTTATGGTAGCCGTTTGGGTGTGCCAAAGGGAGACATTCGTGAAGAATTTATGAAGAAAGCGCACAGTTCAGCATATTCTGTACATCCAAGAGGCACGAAGATGTACCGGGATATACGACAGCATTTCTGGTGGAACGACATGAAACGGGAGATTGCCCGCTTTGTGGCGAAGTGCTTGGTGTGTCAGCAAGTTAAGGCTGAACATCAACGGGTTGCCGGTTTATTGCAACCACTTTCGATCCCTCAATGGAAGTGGGAACATATAACCATGGATTTCGTGACGGCTCTACCGCGGAGTCCAAAAGGCAACAATGCAGTTTGGGTGATTGATGATCGATTGACCAAGGCAGCTCATTTCATCCCTTTTTGAGTTGGTCAATCAACAGAAGCTTTAGCAGAGCGGTACATGCAGGAGATTGTAAGATTGCATGGAGTACCGGTAAGCATCGTGTCTGACCGTGACACTCGTTTCTTATCACATTTTTGGAGGAGCTTACAGGAAAGTTTGGGGACTCGTTTGAAGTTTAGCACAGCTTATCATCCTCAGACAGATGGCCAGTCGGAGAGAACGATCCAAACTCTTGAAGACATGTTGAGAGCTTGCATGTTAGACTTCAAAGATTCATGGGAGGATCATCTACACTTAGTGGAGTTTTCTTACAACAACAGTTTTCAGGCGACTATTCAGATGGCTCCATTCGAAGCTTTATATGGTCGCAAGTGTCGTTCACCTGTTTGCTGGGACGATGTTGGTGAATGAAGATTGTTAGGACCAGATTTGGTAGTGCAAACAGCTGAGAAGGTTAACACTATCTGTAATCATATGAAAGCAGCACAAGACCGACAGAAGAGTTGGGCAGATACATCTAGAAGATCTCTAGAGTTCGCCGTTGGTGATTTGGTATTCTTGAAGATATCACCGACTAGAGGGGTGATTCGTTTCGGAAGTTGAGGAAAGCTCAGTCCTCGATTCGTTGGACCCTTTGAGATTTTGGAGCGTATTGGAGAAGTGGCGTATCGTTTGGCGTTACTGCAATCCTTGGCGAATGTTCATGACGTGTTTCACGTATCTCAGCTTCGTAAGTATATTCGAGATGAAACACATGTGTTGGATCATTCGGAGCTGACTGTACGAGAAGATTTGACTTTTGAGGAGCGACCGGTGTCGATTGTGGATTGAAGAGAAAAGGTTCTTAAGAACCAAGTTATCCCTCTTGTACTTGTTTCTTGGGGTAATCGCTCACATGGAGAATCAACTTGGGAATGAGCAGATGAAATCCGGCAGAAGTTTCCCCATCTATTCTTGTAGTTGTTGTTTGTTTATCCTTTCTTGTTCTTGGAATTTCGAGGATGAAATTCTTTTTGTAGTTGGGTATAATGTAACAACCGAGTCCAGTTATACCAATTTCTGTTTCCGTATTTATTATCTGTGGTATTTTATCGATTTATCTTATTTGGGTGCGAATGGTAGTTTACTTTTACATTGTATTCGACTCGACCCGCTTGCTTGAACTAGTGGAATCATATTTATAGATTACCCTGACTTGTTAAATAGACACGTGCATTTAATGTGGATTGCATATTGATTTTTATTTGGCATCGTACATTTTACATATAACATTTTAGATCACGTAAAATAAATTAAAATTGCGTTTCATGGCCTGCATGATACCCCTAACCCCGTGGCAGCGTCCGCGCACCGTGTTCTCGTTCCGTTCAGTGAAACGAGCGTGTTTGGATAGCTACGCGCACGTACGTGCGTCCGTTCTTGGGGGTATGCATTATTGTTACCTAACCTTTCATTTTAAAATTTGGAGGCTGCATATAATTTTCATATTTGAAATCTAAATTTTTAGACCCGACTCGGGCGCATTTTGAAATACTTTTATATCCCACTAAAATTCGAATTTTATTTAAATTAATATCTTTATTTTAAAATCTACAGATTAAAAATTAATATAACTAACATAAGATTTTCTAAATTAAAATCCAAGCAAATAACAACCCCAGCTTCTCTCTCTTTCCAACCTATCAGGATTTTCCTTTTAAAATGCGTGGACCCCACCATCCTCTCTCCTCTTTCTTTCTCTTTCTCCCTCTCACGCAGTCTCTCTCTCTCTCTCTCTTCTTTCTCTCTCCTCTCGAATCCCCTTATTTCCCCCCAATCAGAGCAAGGCACTGTTTGAATTTCAAAAATTCAAATTTTGAAGCAACGCTTCAAATTCCGTGCGCTGCACGCAACGCACCACGTGTCACAAGCTGATACGTCAGCGCAGCGCCCAAGGCAATGCGCCCAATCAGAGAAAGGCTCTACTAAAAAACAAAATTAAAGAAAGCAAAGCTTCAGTTGCGCAAGCGCTGCGTGACACGTGTCAGCGCAGTTGCTTTTGCGCAAGCGCTGCGCTGCGCGACACGTGTCAGCGCAGTTGCTTCTGTGCAAGCGCTGCGCTGCGCTGTGCGCTGTGCGACACGTGTCAGCGCAGTTGCGCTGCGTGACACGTGTCAAGCGCTGGTGCATCAGCGCCAAACAGAATTAAAATTCTAATAAGATCTTTCTGTTCTTGTTAAAACAAGAAGACTGTCTTTTGTAAAACAGAAGCCCTTGGATCAAAGATCCAACGGTGGGGAAAATTCCCCAAATCACTCAGAGAAAGATCTCTTTAACAAATTTAACTAATTGATGGGCACTATATAAAGGCCCATAGACCCCAATTCAGAGGAAAAAAAACATCATCAACCTCGATATCATCATCAAGAATTTTAAGAAAGAACTCAAGAAGAAAAAAGGTAAAAAAACCTTTATAAAAGAAGAATTTCTTCTGAATAGATCATTGGTCTAAGAACAAGATCAATGACCTTCAGTAAAAAAGAAATAAGAACAGTTCCTTGCACTTTTTTATGAACCATTGGTTCTGGAATCTTAAAAATTCTTTTCTTGAATCCAAAATTGGATCAAATTATTGAAACAATGCCTTGCACTTGCAAAAACTGCACTGTTGCGCTTCTGGGTTGGCGCAAGCCACCAGAGAGCGCCACGTGTCAGCAGCGCAACAACGCAGCGCACTGACACATCGCACTGCGCTGTTGCGCTTGCGCTCACCAGAGCGTGACACGTGTCACCTTCACATACGCTTGCGCTCAATAATTGGCGCAAAGCGCCTGACAAGTCACTGTCAGATAATTAATGCATCGCATTATTTACAGAAGGGCCAAGCCCAATTAAAAAAGGCCTAACAGGCCAAGTTAAATGCAATGCATTATTTTAAAGAAGGGCAGAGCCCAAACAGATGCTCTGCACCATTTATAAAGGGACAGAGTCCAAATAAAAAAGGCTTAGCAGGTCAGAATAAAATGCAGTGCATTATTAAACATGGGCAAAGTCCTAGCACAGGCCTAATAGGCCAAAGATAAAGAAAAACGTTGAACATCTTCAACTGGACTTAGCCCAATCATGGCCGTAAGTCCTCAAATTAAATTGACTGAGCACGGCTGCTCTCTTAAATCAATTTACATCCGGTTCAAGGGTATATCTCCGAACTCTTCTGACACCTATCGTTGTAATCCTTCAACGACGTCAGAGAGGCGACGAGTCCCGACGGCCACAAATAACATGGACCACCACGTCCCTAAACTGGAGCATAGACCCCCACGTCCCTAAACTGGAGCATGGACCCCCACGTCCCTAAACTGGAACAATAGAGCCTCCAAATGCTTTTTTGTCGGATCTAAACGATCCCGTTTAAGTTGATCTTAGCCTCAAATATGGCTAACGTATCCTTAATCCCTCAAATTGACTTTAGTCCCAAAATGGACTATAAGACCCCCAATCAACTTTGGTTCAAGGGTACATCTCCAAACTCCTCTGACACCTGTCATTGTAATCCTTCAACGTCGTCAGAGAGGTGACGGGTCCCGATGGCCATATATTAAATGGATCACTACGTTAAGTTGATCTTAGTCTCAAATCAGACTAACATATCCTTAACAAACGTTTAAGTTGATCTTAGCCTCAAATAAGGCTAACGTATCCTTAAACTAAAACACCAAACCCAAATCTAAGTAAGTACGGATTTAGACTAATCCACGTCCTACGGGCGACATCATAACTTAGTCTCAGTATACAATCCACGGGCAACCACAAATAAAACAAACACACACGACACGAAGTGAAATTCTGGAGAAGGAGAAAGTTGTTACCGCTATGCGGTAGCGTAATTAACTGCAGGGGCTTACGCTTGCAGGGAAGAGCGTCCCCACAATCAAAAACCCCTCAAGCGAGGGGGAATCTGACGAAGTCTGCTACATCGGTCGCATCCGTCTAAACCTCCGATACACGGTGCCATAAATCAACTTGGCATCTTCGGAGAGGTGGACGGATAAAACCAAATAGCATCTGCCCCGAATCTCAGGCAAGTCGTTCAGTCTTGGCCGTCTTTCGGAGGGGAATAGATTCTGGCACGCCCAGTGGGACCTTTTCCTCTTTCCGCTCCACACTTCGTGTGTCGTGTTCACGAACGAATTGCGGTTTGCTGTGGTTGCCTGTGGATTCGAGGTACTAAGATTTGGTGTCTTGCTCAGTGCAGAAAACAGAAGATAAATGGCTTTAAACTGCACTGCCTGCGACTGCAACTCTCGCTCGGTCTCTGCTGGAGGAGTGACTTACGGGCCCCAAGCGACCTCTCTTTTCAAGATGCCAGTGGAGCAGGTAACTCAAGCCACCACTGGACTATTCTTCGGGACCATGCTCCCACCGATGAGCTTCAATGCCCCCAATGACATTGCAAGAAGCCCCAAAGAAGTCGGTATTTGATCGACTTACAACTACCGCGGCCCCTCTCAACGGGTCGCCCAACTCTAATACCCCAGCTCTCAACAGACAGGGCCAGAACGTCTGCAAGCCTGCGATACCCGAAGCTGCCATCCCAAAGCGGATAGCCACCCTGGCTCAAGCGGACAAAATCATTGGAAAGGCTCCTCCTTTCAAGAAGTCAGTTTTTACAAGGCTGGCCATTCCGGTTGTTGCTCCAGGCGAGGTCCTCAAAGCTACTTCCCCTGCTCAGAGGTCTGTCTTTGACAGATTAAACATTGCTTCTCAACGGGTGTCAGTCGCCAATAGGCTAACACCAATAACAGTCTCCCCTCAAAGCAAGGTGCACGACGAAGTCACCCTTATAGCTGAAACAACTCCATCTGCAAGACACGCTCGACATCGCTACTGGCGCCGAGTGAGGAAGGCTGGGGGCAACTCCCCCTCTGGATTTACTCCACCAGCTCCAACGGTGGGGATCGATGCTGTTGTTCCAACCGGGAACAGCTTTGAATTGCTGAACACGGTGCGCAGAAACTCTCCTACTGCGGTGTTGAAACGAACTCCTTCACCTGTGGAGAATGCTCCAGAGAAAAAGCTAGAGCAGCCTCCTCAACGACTGTCCTCTAAAATTTACAAAGTTTGGCGACAAGTCCAAGAGTCAGTGATCGATCAAGACTACCTCCGCCGACAGAAAAAGATGAAGGTTCAGCAGGAGAAGGGCTATTCTGTCAAGTCGGAAAAAGCAACAGCTGGATGGGTGCCCACTGCGACGGCTCCCTCAACGTTAATCACTCAAAAGAAAAGGAGGCCGCAAAAAGCCCCTGTGAATATGGCGAAGCGTGAAACCACTGAATCTAAACGCCCCAAGTCTGGGGGCATGGTGGTGCACACTGTTTATATGGCTGCCGGAAAGGAGGAAAGCTGTGCTTCTACGGGCCACCGACCGCTTACCCGATCCATGACAAAAGCCAAAGAGCAGCAACAGAAGCTTCAGGAAATGATGATTGCAATGGCTGTACTTACTGAGCCAAAAGAAAGCTCAGAGGCGTCATCAGAACAGCGTCACGAACAAGAGACTGATGCTGATTTCCTACGCAGAGTCCTCGAAAAGAAAGACAAAGAAGCCGCACAACAAGCGGCTAATATAAAACAAATGGCGCTTCTCTTCCAAGATATGGTAGGGATGATGTTACAGCCGGGCCCTCCAGCTGATGACCCTCCAATCATTGTTGAAGATGCTAGAAGGGAGACATCTAATCCTCCGCCGGCTCTTTCAGCAGCCAAGGATGAAACCATTTCCAAGGCCGCGCTCGATGATTATATCGCTCAGCAAATACGGGCTCATCAGGTGAATGAAGCAGCTGCTTAAATTGTTAGAACCGGACGACCCTATCCAAGCTGGTATGACCAAATTAGTTACCCGCCGGGATATACGATCCCTAAGTTCCACGTATATAAGGGGACAAGGAGCCCACATCAGCATGTCGCTCAATTCAGGGCCTTATGCGGCAACACTGGAGGCGACGACAAACTGCTGCTTCGCCAATTCGTCGGGAGCTTAGCAGAAACAGCCTTTGAATGTTATTCGGAGCTACCTAACGACTCTGTCAAAACATTTGCGGAGATGGAGCTATTGTTTACACAAAGATTCGCGAGTGCTAGTGAACGCACCCCGATAACAGCACTGATAAATGTCAGGATAAGGCCAGGCGAAACTTGGGTTCAATATGCAATCCGATGGCGGAACTTGTGGTCAAAATGCGAACAACGCATTGAAGAAACGCCAGCGGTGGGCATGTTCGTGGGCACTCTTGATCCGCAAGCGACCATCTCGCAATTCATGATGTTCTTCAGGCCGACCACCTTCCAGGCCCTGATCGACAAGTTAGCCCAAATGGACCAGATGGACCATGGACCGTCTCCTCCAAAACCCGATTCTCGAAATGAGAAAGGAAAAGGGAAAGCGATCGTCGTCGCCAATGCTCAACAACAGCCGAGCAACTCAAAGCCGGTCGTCCGCCAAAACAACGTACGTCCACGCCCATCCTTCGAGGAGAGACTAGGACGTCCTTACTCATTTTCTCAGAATAAAACGCGAAGACTGTTTGAGCTGGCAGTGCGTAACAGACTCATCAATCTGCCGAGTCCAAAACGTCTGTTGCAGCCAGGCGATCTCAATAATGTCAATTATTGCCCTTACCACCAAACGGTAAGTCACCCGATCGAGGATTGTTTTGTCTTTAAGGGATGGATCGAGGATCAGTACCTACAAGGCAAGTTCGCGCTGTCTGAAAACTGGAAGGTGAACCCACCACAGCCGCACTCTCCAAAGAAGACGGACACGCCAGAGGCAACTTGTTCTTTTGTCGAGGACGAAAACGATGGAGAAGACTCATCAAGTGAATCCGAAGACTGCATAATGACTTGTCATGTGATCTCTTACTTATTGGCAGATGATGAAGATGCTCCTTGCGCCGAGAAACCGAGGGCGAACCCTGAACCAGAAATTCCGCAGCCGTCAGACGAGTTGATCGATACTTTCCTAAATGAGATTCGTCTGAAAGTTAAAGCCAATCAAGAGCATGGTATGGCCATACTGGAAGGAGCCAAACACCGACTACTAGACCAAAGAGTCGAGGCACTTCCGTCAAAGCAAAAGTCATCCGCTGCGGGTAAAAACAAGACGAGGAAAAGGTTCGCCAAAGCTCTATCAGTGGGAATGAAACTACCGCCTTCTGAAGAAAATACTCTCGGTGGATTAGAGATGCATCCTAACTTCTGCTTATATCATCAGAAGATCATACATCCTACCGAAGACTGTGACTCCTTTAGGTGTTGGTGGCAAGGATATGTCGCTCAAAAGCAACACTTCAACAGGACAAAGTGTGAAGCTCGTAGACATCGGAAAAATGCGATAGATGAGTGCAAAAGATCCGCCGCCGACTGTCATGTAGCCGACTCCAAGGGACCGTAAATTATCACCTTTGGAAGCGACTCTGACGAAGAAGCTGCCCTCAACCCTCTCCTCAAGGAATCCATTTCAAAAATGAAAGAATTGAGAAGTTGCGAGAACGTTCAGCCGTGCAATCGCATACTACTCGGAAAAAATCTCGGCCCCGCAAACAAAGGCTCGAGCAAAAAGGATAAAGGGAAGAGGAAAATGACCTTCGTCGCCAACACTCAACAACAGTCGAATGGCTCTAGACCGGTTGTTCGTCAAAACAATATGCGTCCACGTATATCCTTTGAGGAGAGGCTAAGACGTCCTTACTCATTTCCCCAGGATGAAACAAGGAGGCTGTTCGAAGTGGCAGCACACAACAGGCTTATCACTCTACCGGAGCCGAAATACCAACTACAACTGGATGATGTCAACAGTTCTAATTATTGCCCTTACCACCAAGTATTGGGCCATGCGATCGAAAACTGTTACGTTTTCAAAAACTGGGTTGAGGACCAATACCAACTGGGCAAGTTCGCGTTGCCTGAAAACTGGAGGTGAGCCTGCTACAACCGCACGCTCCGAAAAAGATGGATACACCGGGGGCATCATGCTCAGTCATAGAAAAAGCCTCATGGACCGAAACGTCCTTAAACTAGAGATTCGCCTCAAATACGGCGACGACGGTCCGAAACGTCCGTAAACTAATGCCGGACCGAAACGCCCTTAAACTAATGACGGACCGAAACGTCCTTAAACTAATAACGGACCGAAACGTCCTTAAACTACTACCGCAGCATCCTTAGGCTGACGAGATGAATAAAAAAAGGGGAAAAGAAAAAATATATAAATATAAAAAAATAAAAAATAAAAAAAAACGGTATGTCCATAAGCAAAAAGGGCACGGATGAAAACCTGAAAAGGCTCCGTGAGTAAAAAAAAGCAGGACTACCGGTGAGTGTTTGTGAAAACCCGAAAGGGCGCAACCTCGTTAAAGGACACTTACAGGGTCCTCTTGACCTTGTAAGGAGAAACCACCTGGGTGAGATCCTTACGACTCACAAGGGAGCAACACACTTAGGGATCCCCACGAATCCTAGGGAGAAAATACACTTGCGAGATCCTCACGACTCGTAAGGAGAACTCTCTTATGGGACCCTCACGGCTCATAGGATTTGAAAGTCTTAAGTTACAGAGACCTAAATCTGTGCTTAAGCAACCCCCACAACCTTCAATATTGCCCTACAAGTGGCTTAATACTGACCCTTGTATACGATCCACGGGCGCGAATAAACATTTCCCTAACCAAGTCCCACCCGTGGTTAGGGATATGTCCATATGGTGAACAACCCTTACAAGTCCTCTCGACTTATAAGGAGAAAACCCTTTAGTAAGATCCTTACGACTTACAGGGGAATATACACTTAGGAATCCTCACGATTCCTAAGGAGAAAACACACCTACGAGATCCTCACGACTCGCAGGGAGAAATACCTTTGTGAGACCCTTACGGTTCATGAAGTTAAAAGCCTTAGTCGACAGAATCCTAACCCTGTTTACTAAGCCACCTTTGTTCGATATCGACAGAGGCAGATGATGATTCGCTCCTGGCGATATCCCAGTTGTAGCGGTGCTGATGCGGAAATCGGTGTCTAATTTCAGGTTTACGGCGAAAAGCCAGTAGGTCACACATGCATACGAAATAGCCGAAATGATGGGCCAACTTGCAATAAAAAGCAGCAAGTAAAAACGTATGCTCACAAAATAGCCGAAATGATTGGGCAACTCGCAATAAAAAGCAGCGAGTAAAATAAAATAAACAGCCGAAATAATTGGGCACCGCGAAAAATAGCCGAAATGATTGGGCAATCGCGACCTTCGCGATATAAAAGCTGAAATGATAGAACATCGCGGAAATAAAACAATAAAAAAATATATGATGAAACTTTTGCCCTACAGGTGAGATCACGTCGATCCCTGTATACAATCCAAGGGCACAAATAAAGAGGGAACCAAACCTTCCCGACAGGCTCCGCCAGAAAGCAAAGCCAAACCTCGACGGTTCACCAGCAACCTAGAGACAACCGCGACATTCGTCTCGATACAGTAGACGGGATGTCACCCCAGCGTTCTTCTTCCAGCAGGGATCAAACGGGACAATCAAGCAAACGGAGCCACGGAAAAATCCCTAGTTCCAAACCTCGACGGTTCACCAGCAACCTAGTGACGACCGCGACATTTGTCTCGATACAGCAGACGGGATGTCACCCCAGCGTTCTTCCTCCAGCAGGGATCAGACGCGACAATCAAACAAATGGAGCCACGGCAAAATCCCAGCTCCACCTCGGCATTCATCTCGATATATTAGACGAGATGTTAATCCAGTATTCTTCCTCCAGCAAGGATCATACGCGACAATCAAATAAACGGAGCCACGGTAAAATCCCGACTCCACCTCGGCATTCGTCTCGATACAGCAGACGAGATGTCAACCCAGCGTTCTTCCTCCAGCAGGGATCAGACGCGACAATCAAACAAACGGAGCCACGGCAAAATCCCAGCTCCATCGTGACATTCGTCTCAATACAGCAGACGCGATGCCAGCAAACGAAGCAAAGGCCAAATTCCTAGCTTCAGGGTCTTAACAGCAACTCACATAAAACCTGAAACACTATCGGAGATCATCCCACACCAGTGCGGAGTGGTTATGACTCATCGGGGCTCTCCCAAAATGAGCCTAACCTCAAGTAAAAAGCGACATGGCAAATTCCTAACGCTTGCTCTTCCGACGGTCAAACTGCCTAGGAAGATTGCTTGAAGACGTCTTGTCCAGCCCCCGAAGGGATCAGAGACACGGCAGTCGCAGGGCTACTCGAACAGCACGATTGCCTATCGAAGAATATATCAGCTGATACGACGGTACGACGGCCAAAACCCTAAGTACCACAGACCCTAACGGACTTCTGTCGTAAAGAGCAGAGGTTAACTGTGACGTTAGGATGTTCTTGTGAGAAATGCTCGATTTGTCTCGACTTGTGAAGAAATTGATGTCTTTGTGAGAACTTCTCGATGCGGCTCGACTCGTAAGATAAAGCCTTAGGCAGTAAGGATTAAACAACTTGTTCCCTAAGCATTGGGGCCCTGCAAGTTGGCCCAAAACGGTCTCTTGCATACTATCCACGGGTCTCACTCTCTAAAGTCGAGTCTCGACAAGGAGGGAAACAACCGCTTACGGGTCCTCTCGACTCGTAAAAGGGAAAAATTCTCTTATAGGATCCTTATGACTTATAAGAGAAAACACACTTAGAAATCTTCACGATTCCTATGGAGAAAATCCACCTACGAGATCCTCTCGATCCGTAGGGAGAAAAATCTCTATGAGACCCTCACGGCTCGTAGAGTTGAAAAGTCTTAGGCAGCAGATTTGAACCTGCGGCCTAAGCCATCACTATCTCATGAAGAAATCAAGATGCTTACTCTATTATTTGCCAATTATGTTTATCAAGACAGCTTGCTGATAATAAGAGAAAGGAGAAAGCAAAAGAGCATACAAGACATTGCAAAGAAAAATTGTGTATCTTTATTTATTAATTCAATCAAGTACAAGGTGAATCATATAAAAGAATAAAGAATGGATACATGTTATTCGAATTTTTTTTTTACGAGTATATTGATACAAGGGCAGCTACTGGGAAGGAAGCGTCTTGCATAGCCCTATCAATTGTTTGCGCACCTCCTTCCATGCTTTCTCCTGATCGGCCACCACCGCCAGTTCTGCTTCCACTTGAGCCCGCTGCTGCAAGAAAGATGCAAGCTGCTCCCCAACGGCCTGATGAGCAGCTTCGCGGCCTGGGGCATCACGCTCGGCGGCATCAAGCTTCCGCTTCAGTGTTAGCCCATTAGAGATACGCTCCAGAAGGCCCTCAAAGATGGCCTTCACCTTGGCAGCGTTCTCTTCAACCTCAGCGCGCAAACGAGCCATCTCGTTTGAGGTCTCTTGGTATTCCCTCAGCCTTAAAGCCGCTTCTTGTTCTAAGTGGTGGACGTAAGAAGCGCTTTGCTCAATCCACGCTACTCTTTGTTATCTTGCGGCTAAGATCTCGGGAGCAGGGCGCATAAACTCCAGTTGACGCAGGCGGGCCTCGATCTCCCTGTAGTGATTAACCCAAGATGCGATGATGCTTTCGTTATGGAAGTTCACGAGTATCACCAGTATTGGGTTAACCGCCGTAGCAAAATCTGCGGCAGACGTAGGAGTCTCGACGTCGAGCTCCTCAATGTAGTCGCTCACCATGTGCAGACTATCCGCGGTGCCTTTCGAGGACGGACGTCTCAGGAAAGGGCCTGCCGGCATTATAACATGAGACTTAAAGGGCGCCGAGATCGGAACGACAGCTGAAAAGACAAAATGCGATTAGATGACAGTTCAAGAAATATAAAAAAAGTTATTGATAAGATAGTCTACTATACCAGCTGCAGCAGGTGGCAAGGCCGGAAGGGCCGGTGGCGCGACCGATCTTTCATCTCCTCCTTCGATTTGTAGCACTGCAATCAGGACAAGGGAAAATTAGAAATAATTCCATTACTAAAAAAAAGGGACATCAGTTGGAAACTATACTCACCAGCGCCACTGGAGGAAGAAGAAAGTTCAGATGGGAAGGAGAAGTGTGGGTGCAACACCTGATAAAGATGATAAAAAAGCACTCCAGAAAAGACACAGCAGTACGACTTTAGTACATAAATTATGCGGCTGAAAGATAAATAGGTTGCAAATCCATACCTTCCAACATCTTTGATGGTACAAGGGAGGGCTGAGAGGTGACCACCACCAAGGCAGTAGTTGACGGCGCTCCCTCGAGCAATGGAGCATCGGCACTGGCCGCACCTGCGTTAAAAACAATGATAAACTTGTCAGAAAGGATTACAAGATAAAAAAAAGAAAAAAGGGGGACTGTAACTCGAAATTTACCTGATGAGCCGCCGGCCGAAACGGAGGCGTCTTCCTCCTCCATCGACATGAGGCCACCGCCCGTGGCCTCATCACCTGACTCAATGGGGGCTGTCGTCGTGCTCGCGCGACCAGGAGACGGCGGAAGACCGTAGACGGGGAGGGCAATAATCGGAGCATTGCCGGACTCTTGAGAAAGAGCGGCTGACTTTTCCCCAAGAGTCGTGCCCATCTCACCCGCTACTTCTTCGGGCTCGGCAGTCTCCATTGTCTCATCCGCCATCACCATGGGGTTGCCGGTCTCAAGCGCCTCGTCCGCCGCTGCCCCGGGCTCAGTTGTAGCGGTCGTCTCATTTGCCGCCACCTCAGGCTCGGCATCAACAGCCTTGCAGCTCCCTCAGCCCCCAACTCAGCTCAGCAACCCCAGCGACGCTGCCCACCGTCGACTCGGGTTCGGCTGGTTCTTCTTCCTCTGGACCCTTAGGTTCGACGGTCTCCGCCTCCCCCTCGGTTGGACTTGGCCCTGCAAGACAAGATATATAAGAACCGGCAAGTTTACAATTCTTATAAATAAATCTTGAAAGATGCGTTACCTGAGGTATACTTATCGTTAGCACTCCGAGCAGCACGCGCCACCTGTCTGCGAGCGGTGGATAGGGCGACGGGGGCCTCTTCTGAAGAAGTATCAGCACGAGGGACGGTGCTTGGGCCTGCTCCAATGGCCAAAGCAGCCCTGCGTGCCTTCTCCTCGCGCCTTAGCCGCTTTCTCTCTTCCCGAGCCGTCAAGACGGAGCTCTTCAAAGCTTCCTTCATTGAGGCGTCATCGTCCGTAAATAGAGATGCCTCCAAATTCTTCAAGGCATCCCTTACCGACTTTTCGAGTCGAGGTTCTTGCGGCTGCCCCGAAGAGACTGGGACTTCAGTAGAGGGCCCGGGGAGAGTCCCCGCATCAGCTGGCGTAGCCCCTGCAAAGAAACAAAGGAAGAAAGTTAGATTGGCCATCAGAAAAGAGGACAAAAAAAATCTGATAAGGCGAGACGTACCAACGCCCATCAAAGCACGCTTCTCTTCCTCCTTCTGGAAGGTTTTTAAAGAGGCAGCGACGGCTTCTTCGGTAGTGACACCTGTTAAAAAAGGGGGGGAAAGAATTAGTCGAAGATGATGATAAAAATGCTATAAAATGACGAAGAGTACAACTACTGATGACCTGCTCGAGCGAGTTTATCCAACCACGCTTCGAGCCTCGCTGATCGCTCAGAAGCCGCGATGGCAGCCGCCAGATCAGTGTCTGCAGGGTCTACCGAGAAGCCCTTATTGCTGCTATACTCGCTTATTCCTTCGGTAAGAGGGGCTTCGGGCTCTAAACCGAGGATGGCATCGAGAGAGAGGAGCGACTTCTTCTTCCTCTTCTGCCCACCAGCCCTGGGTGCACCCGAGATTGACTTGCGCTTTGCAGGCACCCTAGGGCGGCGGGTCCCGATATCCGCGCCCACGCCGGACTCCGGCGATACCACATTGACCGTCTCTGCTGGAGCACGGGGCGCTGGTGGCGCATCCGCCGCATCAGGAAGCGGCAATCCGCGCGAGGGGCTCAGCACGCGCGGCGGCTTAACTCCGGCATCTTTCAGCGGACGAATAACAGGGGTCCTTGGCTTCAAAAGAGCCTTGCGATCGCCGCCGTAAGGCGCACCCTTGCGGTCAACCAGCATGCGCTTCTCCATAAGGATAACGGGACCCATTGTATGCGCGTACCAAGCCACGTACGCGTTGAGGACTTTGGGGACGCAGCTCGGCTCGCTGATGAAGAAATAAGAACCCGTGTTAAGCCGCATAAAATGGTGCATTGCATTTCTTATCCCCTCGGCTAACCACGGGCTTTTCCAAGAAAGCTTCCATCGGGATCCCCTGGTTATAGCTCAATTGCTGAGCAAACCGGTGAGGGTTATACCTCATGAAGAGTGCCGTCTCATTCTGCTTAAACACCAGGTAGCCCGGCCGAATGGAATAGAGGCGGAGGATCTCCCGAGCCTTCAATATGGAAGCCCCGTCCTTAAAATCATCGCGCAGCGGCACTACCGACTTGGTGGTCTCTGAGCCTATGATTATGACCTTATCCAAAAAGGAAACCTTCGCTCCAACCAGGTGTGGACGAAGGAGCAGCCCCCTAGTCTCCCGCGGAGGTGCAACCACGATCGAAGCGCCGACCAACCGCATGACTCTTGGGAGTCTGCACTTCTCAAAGAACGGAGGTATCTTAAGGGCGCCGAACACCCCGTGCACATGCATTTCCATCCAAGAGGTGAAGTAGTGCATCGGAAAGTTAGCAGGCTGCACCCCAGGCTCACTAGCGTCCGCCGCTACGCTAAGTCCATTATAAAGGTAAGCCAGCCCAGCGATTCCTACTGACAATTGCAAACCAGCCACCATTCGATGCGCTGGGTAGAAGACAGATGGTCGCTGTGGCGCGGATGCATGGGGAGCGCAAAACTGCACAGCCACAATCCTAAGAACCCTACAAAAAAGGTTTCCTCATCCATGCTCGGGACGACGATCTCTGACAAGGGCATGAAAGCGACACCGGGGAGATAAAAGTCATTATGATCATCCTCCGATATGGGTCGACGGTCCAAACCGAAGCCAAAAGGGTCATCAAGCTGGGTGAACTTCTCGCTCCGCTCCGATAGGAATTCCGGTCGAATGAAGCGGGCGATAAAATCTGCGAAACTGACTCCCCGGATGCCCGATTCCAGATAGAGCCCTTCATAAATGTTCAGCACCTTCACCAAGCCCAGGAACTGGTGCTGAATAGCGTTCTCCGGAGTCAAATCAAACACCAGCGGCTTGGTGGCAAAGTCGTATTCGTCAAGAGAAAGCAGCTCCTCGTAATGCTCCCCCCTCATCGGCAGACCTGAAATTTTGGCAAACTCCTCCAAAGAGATAGAGACCTCCCTGTCCGTCATCAGGAAGGTGTGGGTGGGGATATTCCATTGCTCGATAAAAGTATTGATCCACCACGTTGGAGGAGAGGGATACTCAAAGAGCGAGACGTAGATGGCCGAATACAAACCAATCTTCGTCAGATGTGTCCTTTTCGCCGATAAGATATACCGGGCCCACTGCAAATATCCGTCAGTCGGTCGTGGGACCAATCCAATATTATAGGCCTGTCCCCAAGGCGTGCTTCACCTTGACAGATTCGCCTCCCTAAAATGTCTATTGCCGGCGGCGGCTGCACGGGAATAGCACCAATTGCAGGCTGGAGGAGGTCATCTGAATTCCAATTTTTAACCTCCACGGCATACTTCACCGGGGGTTCATCCACATAGGGAATCAAGAATATTGGCTCAGACGGCGTAGCAAAACCAAAGCTTCGGTGACCTGGATAATATCATTATACCACCTACTCCCCTCCGAACGGCGGCCGAGACATTAGGACGTCTGGCCTGAGGTTCGGGGCAGATGCTATTTGGTTTTATCCGTCTACTTCTCCGAAAATGCCAAGTTGATTTATGGCACCGTGTATTGGAGGTTTAGACGGATGCGGCCGATGTAGCAGACTTCGTCAGATTCCCCCTCGCTTGAGGGGTTTTTGATTGTGGGGACGCTCTTCCCTGCAGGCGCAAGCCCCTGCAGTTAATTACGCTACCGTATCGCGGTAACAACTTTCTCCTTCTCCAGAATTTCACTTCGTGCCGTGGGTGTTTATTTTGTTTGTGGTTTGCCCGTGGATTGTATACGGAGACTGAGTAATGCCGTCGCCCGTAGGACGTGGATTAGTCCAAATCCGTATTTACTTAGATTTGGGTTTGTTGTTTTTAGTTTAAGGATACGTTAGCCGCATTTGAGACTAAGATCAACTTAAACGTTCGTTAAGGATACGTTGGTCTGATTTGAGACTAAGATCAACTTAACGGGATCGTCTAGATCCATTTCTAATTTAAGGACGTAGTGGTCCATTTAATATATGGCTATCGGGACCCGTCACCTCTCTGACGACGTTGAAGGATTACAACGACATGTGTCAGAGGAGTTCGGAGATGTATCCTTGAACCAAAGTTGATTGGGGGTCTTATAGCCCAATTGAATGTTTAAGGATACGTTAGCCGTGTTTGGGGCTAAGATCGACTTAAACAGGATCGTTTAGATCCGGCAAAAGAGCATTTGGGGGCTCTATTGTCCCAGTTTAGGGACGTAGTGGTCCATAGGTAGTTTAAGGACGTTGCGGTCCGTTGCCAGTTTAGGGACATGGTGGTCTATGTTCCAGTTTAGGGATGTGGTGGTCCGTATTAATTCCAGTTTAGGAACGTGGTGGTCTATGTTCCATTTTAGGGATGTAGTGGTCCGTATTAATTCCAGTTTAGGGACGTGGTGGTCTATGTTCCAGTTTAGAGACGTGGTGGTCTATTATTAGTTTAAGGACGTTTCGGTCCATTGCCAGTTTAGGGACATGGTAGTCTATGTTCCAGTTTAGGGACGTGGTGGTCCGTATTAATTCCAGTTTAGGGACGTGGTGGTCTATGTTCCAGTTTAGAGACGTGGTGGTCCATTCTTAGTTTAAGGACGTTTCGGTCCAACATTAGTTTAAGTACGTTTCGGTCCACGAGTTTAAGGATCCCGCAGTCCATATTCATATGTGGTCGTCGGGACCCGTCACCTCTCTGACATCGTTGAAGGATTACAACGACAGGTGTCAGAGGGGTTCGGAGATGTACCCTCGAACCAGAAGTAAATTGATTTAAGCGAGCAATCTTTCTCAGTCAATTTAATTTGAGAACTTGGCCAAAATTGGGCTAGGTCCAGTTGAAAATGTTCAACATTTTATTTGCTTTTGCATTGCATTTCTTTTTACTTTGATCTGGGCTCTGCCCATAAAGGATGCAGAGCATCAATTTGTTTTGGGGCTCTGGCCATTTATAAATGATGCAGAGCATCAATTTCACTTGGGCTCTGCCTCTTTTTATTGCTTTGTAATTTATTTTGGCCTGCTAGGTCTTTTTGACTTGGGCCTGGCCCTTTAGCAAAAGAAATGCATTGCATTTGTCTGGCGCTTTGCGCCAATCAGAGAGCGCAAGCGCTTGTAGTGTTGACACGTGTCACGCAAGCGCAGTGCGCTGCGCCATTGTGCTGTGCTGTTGACACGTGTCACGTTCCGAGGAGCGCAAGCGCAACAGTGCAGTGCGTTGTGTCAGTGCGCTGCGCTGTTGCGCTGCTGACACGTGGCGCTCCCTGGTGGCTTGCGCAAACACAGGAGCGCAACAGTGCAATTTTTCAAGTGCAAAGCACTATTAATTTGAGAATCTTTTAGATTCAAGAACCAATGGTTCATAAAGGAAGTGCAGAGCAATATTTGATTTCTTGATCTAATTTAGATCAAAGACAAACAAGCTTTTTCTTATTTCAGGAACCAGAGGTTCATAAAAAGTGCAAAACACTATTTTTATTTTGTTTTTTAATTTGTTTTTAGATCAATCATCTGTTCATAAGAGAATTTTCTCTTTTTCTAAAGGCTCTTTACCTTTTTTGTTCTTGAGGATTTCTCTCCAATTCTTCAGAGTTCTCTCTGTTTAATTTCTCACAAAATGTTGATGCCTTTGAATTGAGGTATGAGGTCCTTTTATAGTGCCCATAAATTAGTTAGAGAGATCTTTCTTTGAGTGATTTGGGGAATTTTCCCCACCGTAGGATCTTTGATCCAAGGGCTCTTGTTTTACAGAAAAAAATCTTCTTGTTTTGACAAGAACAGAAAGATTTCTTTGAAATCTTAATTCTGTTTGGCGCAGACGCCCCAGAACGTGACGCGTGTCATACAGCGCATAGCGCGGCGCAACTGCGCTAGCGCATCTGCGCTGACACGTGTCGCGCAGCGCAAAGCGCAGCGCAACTGCGCGAGTGCATCGTATCTACACTGACACGTGTCGCGCAGCGCACAGCTCAGTGCTACTGCGCTAGCGCATCTGCGCTGACACGTGTCGCGCAGCGCAGCGCTTGCGCAACTGAAGCGTTGCTTCCTTTGATTTTGCTTTAAACAGAGCTTTGCTCTGATTGGGTGCGCTGCCTTGGGCGCTGCGCTGATGCATCTGTGCCTGACACGTGGCGCGTTGCGCCTGAGATCTGAAGCGTTGTTTCAAAATTTGAATTTTGAATTTCCAACAGAGCTTTGCTCTGATTGGGGGAAACACCACCTACCCCACAAGTGAAGGTTCTTGTGCTCAGGGTCATGATCCTTGATGAGAGTGAGCACCTCTCGATCCACTGGTGCCTAGGGAAATCCTCCCTCCGAGCGAACGAACGGGAACGATAAGTCAGCAGGCATGTTTCCTGTAAAGAGACAAAAATTAGCTTGTAATTCCAACGCTTGACATTTTAAAAATTTACACCACGTTGCAATGTAGTGGGTAGGGGACCAAATGGGGACCCACAAAATCTGGACGACAGTGCATCATTTAATAAGACAGCCCCATCATTGGATGAGACTGTCAATTAATGAAAAGATCCCTAAGAGAATATTCTCATTAATGGGAAATCCCTAGAGACAAGGAGAAAATCTCCTCTTTCAGAGCAAAGCTCTGTCACAGAGTGACATTTGTCAAACTCTGGTCTCAAGGGAATAAAATTTCCTAAAAAGAGCCTAGCTCTGTGGTAATAATAGAAAGATCCATCAGAAATTTTTAACTCTTGAAAGAACTAAAATTTTGGGATCTTAAAAATCCATGAAAACTTATAAAAAGTTCTTCATTTTTAGATCAAAAAAGATCTGCATTTGATCCATGAGCAAAGCTCTGTTCATGGGTTAAAACCCATGAACAAGATCTCTGTAGATCTATAGATTTTTGAGAGCAAGGCTCTGTTAATAAAACCCCAAAGGGGTTTTCTTTAGATCAAAGATCTATAAGAGCAAGGCTCTGTTAATCAAATTTAATTTAATTTAAATTTTACCTAAGTTGTTCTAAAAATCTGAATTCTGGAGTTCTTGGAAAGAAACGAGAGTAAGGCTCTAAAATTTTTAAACAAGAGCAAGGCTCTGAAATTCAAGTTCTTGAAAATGGTAAAAAATTTATCAAGGACCAAGGGTCCTATTTATAGGCGCCCGCGCCCCTTCAACTCACCTGTTGATCTAACGGCCAAGATTTTGCCACCGCTGCACTCACGTGTGCGCCACTTGAGCGCAACGGTGGGGGGGCATTTGTTTCCCCCAATCAGAGCAAGGCTTTGTTTGAATTTCAAAAATTCAAATTTTGAAGCAACGCTTCAAATTCCGTGCGCTGTGCGCAACGCGCCACGTGTCAGAAGCTGATGCGTCAGCGCAGCGCCCAAGGCAGTGCGCCCAATCAGAGCAAGACTCTATTAAAAAACAAAATTAAAGAAAGCAAAGCTTCAGTTGCGTAAGCGCTGCGCTGCGCGACACGTGTCAGCGCAGTTGCTTCTGTGCAAGCGCTGCGCGACACGTGTCAGCGCAGTTGCTTCTGTGCAAGCGCTGCACTGCGCGACACGTGTCAGCGCAGTTGCGCTGCGCTGTGCGCTGCGTGACACGTGTCAAGCGTCGGTGCATCAGCGCCAAACAGAATTAAAATTCTAATAAGATCTTTCTGTTCTTGTTAAAACAAGAAGATTGTCTTCTGTAAAACAGAAGCTCTTGGATCAAAGATCCAACGGTGGGGAAAATTCCCCAAACCACTCAGAGAAAAATCTCTTTAACAAATTTAACTAATTGATGAGCACTATATAAAGGCCCCTAGACCCCAATTCAGAGAAAAAAAAACATCATTAACCTCGATATCATCATCAAGAATTTTAAGAAAGAACTCAAGAAGAAAAAAGGTAAAAAAACCTTTATAAAAGAAGAATTTCTTCGGAATAGATCATTGATCTAAGAACAAGAACAATGACCTTCAGTAAAAAAGAAATAAGAACAGTGCCTTGCACTTTTTTATGAACCATTGGTTCTGGAATCTTAAAGATTCTTTTCTTGAATCCAAAATTGGATCAAATTATTGAAACAGTGCCTTGCACTTGCAAAAACTGCACTGTTGCGCTCCTGGGTTGGCGCAAGCCACCAGAGAGCGCTACGTGTCAGCAGCGCAACAGCGCAGCGCACTGACACAGCGCAGCGCACTGACACAACGCACTGCGCTGTTGCGCTCGCGCTCACTAGAGCGTAACACGTGTCACCTCCACATGCGCTTGCGCTCAATAATTGGTGCAAAACGCCTGACAAGTCACTGTCAGATAATTAATGCATCGCATTATTTACAGAAGGGCTAAGCCCAATTAAAAAAGGCTTAACAGGCCAAGTTAAATGCAATGCATTATTTTAAAGAAGGGCAGAGCCCAAACAGATGCTTTGCACCATTTATAAAGGGACAGAGCCCAAATAAAAAAGGCTTAGCAGGTCAGAATAAAATGCAGTGCATTATTAAACATGGGCAAAGCCCTAGCACATGCCTAATAGGCCAAAGATAAAGAAAAACGTTGAACATCTTCAACTGGACTTAGCCCAATCATGGCCGTAAGTCCTCAAATTAAATTGACTGAGCACGGCTGCTCTCTTAAATCAATTTACATCCGGTTTAAGGGTACATCTCCGAACTCCTCTGACACCTATCGTTGTAATCCTTCAACGACGTCAGAGAGGAGACGAGTCCCGACGGCCACAAATAACATGGACCACCACGTCCCTAAACTGGAGCATGGACCCCCACGTCCCTAAACTGGAACATGGACCACCACGTCCCTAAACTGGAGCATGGACCACCACGTGGTGGTCCCCTAAACCGGAGCACGGACCGCCACGTCCCTAAATTGAAGCATGGACCCCCACGTCCCTAAACTGGAACATGGACCACCACGTCCCTAAACTGGAGCATGGACCACCACGTTCCTAAACTGGAACAATAGAGCCTCCAAATGCTCTTTTGTCGGATCTAAACGATCCCGTTTAAGTCGATCTTAGCCTCAAATATGGCTAACGAATCCTTAAACCCTCAAATTGACTTTAGTCCCAAAATAGACTATAAGACCCCCAATCAACTTTGGTTCAAGGGTACATCTCCGAACTCCTCTGACACCTGTCGTTGTAATCCTTCAACGTCGTCAGAGAGGTGACGGGTCCCGACGGCCATATATTAAATGGATCACTACGTTAAGTTTATCTTAGTCTCAAATCAGACTAACGTATACTTAACAAACGTTTAAGTTGATCTTAGCCTCAATTAAGGCTAACGTATTCTTAAACTAAAACACCAAACCCAAATCTAAGTAAGTACGGATTTGGATTAATCCATGTCCTACGGGCGACGTCATAACTTAGTCTCCGTATATAATCCACGGGCAACCACAAACAAAACAAACACACACGACACGAAGTGAAATTCTGGAGAAGGAGAAAGTTGTTACCGCTATGTGGTAGCGTGATTAACTGCAGGGGCTTGCGCCTGCAGGGAAGAGCGTCCCCACAATCAAAAACCCCTCAAGCGAGGGGGAATCTGACGAAGTCTGCTACATCGGCCGCATCCGTCCAAACCTCCGATACACAGTGCCATAAATGAACTTGGCATTTTCGGAGAGGTGGACGGATAAAACCAAATAGTATCTGCCCCGAATCTCAGGCAAGACGTTCAGTCTTGGCCGTTTTTCGGATGGGAACATCCCTCTCACTCCTATCGCGTTTACTGTGCGTTCCTCGAGTCGTGGCACCGCCGCGCGCTACGCTCACCTCCCTTCACTAAATCCCTTCTTTCTTTAAAATTTTTCCTTCTTCTTCCTTTAAATAACCGAGCCCCATGAGAACCCATTGCCCCTCAACCCTCATCATCTTCTTCCTCATCCTCTATCCTCTTCTCCATCATCGAAACCCCTGCACACTCGACCTCCTCTCATCCCTGCACCCACCGCGACGAGAAAACCCATACCCTCGTCTCGCCGCCGACCATCTCGTCGGCCTCCCCTGGTCACCATTTCCCCATCTTCTCCCCCTCTCTCCTTCTCTAACCCTACAAACCCAAGAACCCGAGCACCATTCCTTGCACCAAGAACCGAAACTACTACCCTTCGCCGGCAAACCCCCACGTCGGCAACCCCTCGTCGTCGTCGCCCCTTGCCGACTCTCCCGGTATCCCAGAGCACCTATCCACAGTAAGATCTTTCCTTCTTCTTCCTTTCTATAATTTTTCTTTTGTTTAAATGTTCACTATTCTTTTGTTCGCCGGAATCCGGTCGCGCCGTCGACGATCCCAACGACCCAGCGAGCGTACCTGACCCATGTGATCCCCTTATACGTTGTTTGGATCTGTTCCGTGTACCGTGCGCGCGTCGCGACTTTTTCCGCCGACGTGAGACGTTCCGTATACCCGTTTCTTGATCTGTCGAGGCAAGTTTACCTTGCTACATGCTACATTACATTTTATGCATCTATTTTTAATAAGTATAATTATTGAATATCAAACCGTGGATCCATAGTACTTTTTAACAGTTTTATAAGGACCATATGCATCCGTTCTTATCATTTCATATCTAGCATATGCAACTTATCTTGTCACATATCATAGTATAGTATATCGCATCAAATTGCATATAACCGTTCCCATTGTTTAATTGAACATCATGCATTAACTAGTTATCATTTATAGGTTATATGATATCCATCCGCATCCATATCGAATAGAATACATATAGCCGCATTCAAAGATCTCCTTAATAACCCAATATTGTTTAGTAAAGTGTAATCTAATTAGTTTTGGAACTATCAAATGTAATCCTAATCGACAGTGTGCATCCATGTCTTTGACTTTCTATCTATGTGCATACCATTCATGCTAGTTCATTTCATTAGTACTATATACTTGTTTTGTGTACCCATGCTTAGTATAGTTTGATTTTGAGCACCCACGTGACATGTTGTGCACCCCTGACATGACTTACACCTATTACTTGACACGACATGATACCGTGCACTTCTTGACATGACATGATACCTATATACTACCTGACTTGACCTGATGTACCATGGCTTTACCTGTTACCTGATCTTGTTACTAATGCCAACAAACCTGACCTGTTATCCCAACGGACATTTCCTGTTGTCAATCCAGACGAACTTGTACCTGCATGATCCTGTGTTGGCATTAGCTCCAGATTATTCAATACCTGACTTGAACACACATAACTTGGGGGTATGGGGAAATCAATGATGAAACCTGACTTGTAACTTGACAGTTTGATATCTTTACTGATCAGTCTTACGGGCTAGGCCAGCCCCGGGGTGATGCCGCCGACATCACTCGTCATTACCTACTACCCTTTACTGCCTTGCGGCACGTGTTCATACCATAATATTGCATTATTATATTCCCCATTCTTATTCGGTTTATAAATAAACATGTACTTTTGACGCATGTCTGCTACATATTACAGGTTACGGGTTCTTGGACAGAAAACAGTGAAAACGATGAAAAGACGATGCAAAAGTGGACTTTAACCAATAAACAGAAGACTCTTGATCAAGCCTACATAAGGAACAATTCACAAAGAAAGATTCAAGACATTGACTCAAAGCGAACGGGTAGAAGTCCACTACAATGTTCACTGGAAAATTTAGAAGAGAACCAGAAGCTAAATTGAGAAAAGACATAAAGAAATAAGAAGATAAAGAGCACCAGAGCCAGCCCACAAAACCCCAAGCCATGATCTCATCAATGGGCCGCGGAACCGCGGCCCAAAGCCTACCCTGGCCGCGGTTCCGCGGCCAGAAGAAGCCCGGAGGAAATTAAGTTTTTTCCATAATGTGTTGGCGGCGTTGACTGGTCTTTTCTTAGGGGTATTTTCGTAAAAGCAGATGTGCGAATCAAATATAAACCTAGGGTTTCTATTCCCTATAAATAGAACCCAAATCATTGTATTTTCTTATGCCTCCTTTTAATAATAAATTCAGAATTCTTTATGGAGAGCATCGGTGCCTCTTTTCAATTTATGAATCCAGATCTGACAACCCTGCGTTGATGTTTAGAGAGAGCCATCTGTAAATAGTTTTATTTAATTGCTCTAGTTTAGATTCAATTCTTGCCCTAGGTAGATTTAATTCCTTGCCTTAGGAAAATGTTTAGAGTTAGCTTTGGGGAAGGCTTTTGAGAGATGAGATCTCTCATCCCTTTCTTACCCATTATATATTTTCAATAGGACTCCATGCATACACGCACACACCGCGCCCTACGGCACCCTATCCCTCGAGGTAGCGGTGATACCGTAGTATAAAGGCCCGGTTGCGCGTGTTTTCTATGGAGGTTAGGGTAAGGATCTCTAAAGGAAGGACAAGAACCTAGAGGAAGGAACACTTTCTCGAATGGATCTAATCCCCTTTATTGATAATTACCATAACTCCTCATAGATCTTCAATTGGGTATAGAAAGCGTTGAGATTTACTTGCATTTCCAAACCATCCATAAACCTAACCCTAGCAAGACTAGATATAGATAATCGTAGTATAGAATAATTAGGTTTTTAGATTTAATAATCAATCCGAACACCCTTCGGAATTAACTCGTAAGAGCGAATCGGAAATTCACAACATCCCTGTGGACCGACCCGTACTCACCGACTAGCTTCATGCGACGCCGTTCTTGATTACGGTAATAGATAGTTTTTGAGATCAATCAAATGGCGCCGTTGCCGGGGATGGCGTAGAGCTTTCCTTTTTGCAATTTCGGGTTAATTTTTATAAAATTAAAAAATCATAAAAATCTGAAAAATCCAAAAATTATAAAAATATATCATCTGTTATTCTTGGAAAGGGTATTTTGTGAGAATTTTGCAGGATCTATATACAAACTCGGATATGGAAATTTACAGAAAGACAAACAGAAAACAAAATATCAAAACAGAAGGGAACTACGAAATCAGAGCAGCATAATTTTTTCAGAGATCCGTGCCTTCCATCGCACCGCGTTTCCGCCGCGCATACCCATATTAGACCGCGGAAACGCGGCCTTCTAGTCAGATCAGAGCGTTAGAAAAATTCTAGGGTCTCGCGCCGACCACCTGACCGCAAAACCGCGGTGTAACCCTACATTATACCGCGGAAACGCGGCTATCTAGTGTCTACAGCTCGTGAAAAATCTTCTGTAAGCCCCTCTGTTTCTTCTCTGTAAATTTTGATATATCTTTTCTGAAAAATCCCTTTAGAATTTTGTGCGCTTGAAAAATCTCTCTTTCCAATTAACAAGTCTTGTGCAGGATTTGTGCGCTTCGCTTAAAATAGAAATTGATTGCAAGTAATATTTTCTGTTGCATATCTTTTCTCGAAAATCTTTCCGCACCAATTTCCAAATAAAGATAAAAAGAAAAAGGAAAATTATTATTAGAAAACTTGCAAATTTTTGCCGCAAATAAATCCTTGCACCACCCAACCTTCTTTCTTTTCTCCTTTCTTCTAACATGGGTACCCCACATAATAAATCACTTGCCGAACTTTGGTATCCCGAACCTAATTTTGCCTCGTACGTCAATCTGTTCGGTCAATTTAAAGACGATCCTTCCATGCCTAAAATATCTTTGAAAGATCAAATAGAAGCGTCTAGGAGAAACAGTTCGACTTTTCAACCCACTTTGTATCAACCAAGTCAACTTTTACCACCTCCATATGTTGATACTACTTTTTCAAGTCCTACTGTCACTCCTACGCCGATGTCCATTGCTGAGCATATTGCTCAATTTCGCAGCTGATCTTTCACCCCTCTCCACTCATCTAGTTTTAGGGATCCACACGACTATTCACCTTTTTATCCATATATTGACCCTACCCCTGTCCAATCACCCACTTCCTACCAGTCCTACCCGACCTTACCACCCTCACTAGACACTGTTTCTACACAGCCATTAGGGAGTTTCACATATCCAAAAAATTTCGAATGTTTTACCGAAACCCCCTTACCACCTAAGTCTAGTTTGGAAGAGTCGTTGGAGGCGTATATCGCAGCAACAAACAAAATGGTTAGGAATGTGGAAGCGTCCATGGCCGCTCTTATGCAACCTACTGAACCGGTAGCTAGTTTCCCCCTGGCTCCAAATTTTTCAATGTATGAGGAGGCAGTTGGACAGAGAGAGAATGTGAGAGGATTTCCAAATCAAACCTACCCATACCCAATTGAATCCAACAACTCCAATTTTCAAACATGTGTCCAAAATGATGAGTTGTGGGACTTTGTAGTGCTTGATTTGCCAAATTGTGAAGAACCCCTTTCGAGTGAAACCACACCTCATCCGTTTGACCTTTACACCTCCACTCTAGAACCGAAAGTGATAAATATCCATGCTTTTGAGGAGGTGTCAGAAAATATTGATTTTCACTTGATTGAGGATTTAGACGCCGGGATTATTTTGGATGATGAACTCGTTGATGTGGTTGAAATTTTATGTCCAATTCATCATCCCGGGTCATTAATGGTTTCTCCCAAACTTCATATGCGTCTTAATTTTGATGATAATGGCATGGATGAGTTAAATATTGAGGAGACTTATGAGGATAGTATTGAGGAGAGTCTTGAGGATGATATTGAGGTTGGCCCATTTTTGTTTGATGTGTCGGATTTTCCAATTCAGCCTTCTGAACCTTTAACTGTTATATCACCCTCCCTCATTTCCATCGTTCCGACCACGCACAACATCACGCTTGAAGACTGTGAGCTTGAAAATTTTTCCTTTGAATCTGACACAGTTCTCCCAGCCGATAACACCTACGAGTGTTTCACTTTTTTGGACGATGTTGATGTCTCCCCGCCCGAGTTTGAGTCCTTTACATTTTCAGATGAGTTAGTTGAACTATCAGACTCAGTTGCTTACAGTCATTTCGAACCATTGTTGGAATCTTTCCAGTTCGAGACAGTTTATTACGGTGAGAATGATACTATCCCTAATTCACTCCCTTTCGTCCTTCCCATTGTTCCGACCGTACAAGAGACCGTTACGCTTTCATCTCCACTACCGAGTTCCATGTACCCATGTTTTCTTGCGAATCTTAAGGAATTTGACCCCATTTCTCGACAAGTTGATAGGATAGCGCAATCGCTTTTAACACATCGGCCATCACATATTGCGCTAATTTATTCACTCGATTTACACCCTCAAGATCGTACTCCACTTCTTTCTCCTTTCCGCCATTCTTCTCCTCCATCGTGACCATATTCTACCCTTCTTTCCACACGGTCTCGTGTGTTTCTCATTTCTTTCCTCTACACCCCATTATTTCACCAACTCGGCCATTACCACGATAAGATTTTTGAATGGTTGGTGCTAACCTTTGGCTTGTGTAAGGCCAAACTTAAGTTTGGGGGGAACCTTGTTATATATATGTATATATTTTTGTTTTCTTTTTCTATAAAATAAAAGATAAAAAAAATTCAAAAAATAAAAAATATATATAAATTTTTTTTATAAATAAATAAACAGGAAAGTGCCGATAATTTTGACCCTCTTGGTGTAGCATGACAGTGAGGACACTGTCAAATTCATGTTTGGGGGTATGCTCGGTACGTATTCTTCCTTCGCATTCATTTGTATATATTTTTGCATTTTCATATTCATTTGAAAACCCATAAAAATTGAAAATTTTCAAAAATTATAAAAATAACTGTATTAATTTTGGCCGTATTTTGACTTGAGTTTGACAAATAGGTTAACTGGTTAGGAATAACTAGATCTTAGACTTAGTAAATTAAAAACCCTAAAAATAACCTTCCTTAAAGTTTAGCGGTAGAAAGTATATGTTTTTGTAGTTTATTTAGAAATGGGCAAATTTTGAGTTCACTTCTTGGGCTAAGTTAAAACAAAGGAAAAGTATTGATATTCTTATTAGAGTATAAGTTTGAAAAATAATTCCTAGCTTAAGTCTAGATTCTGAAAATGTATACCCTACAGTTTGTACAATCACGCACCTTGAAACTTGGAATAGTAAAGGAGACCTTGAAATGCTCTTGTCTAAAGTCCTTAGTACGAAGAAAATAAAAGAAAAAAAAAGTGAATAAAGAAAAAAAAATGAACACTGGTTTTTGTGATTACTTAAGGCTGTAAAAATAGAAAAATATTTAGCGAGGGTGCTTCATCACCTAGTGCCTTAGACCAACTGGTTTGGGAGTCACTGCTAAAAAGCCTTGGGTATTACAAGACTAGGAAGTACGCTTTAAAGTGCAAACGCATTTTGTAATCGGTCGTTGGTACCTCAAGAAGTATAAACGATCGTATGAATGATGTGTAAGCAAAATTCATTTAAATTCACTAACTAATTAGTACTTTGGACAACGGACAAGAGTATGATTGCTTGATTTAATTTCCAAGTGTAGGGGTGATATATATACACACACATAGGGGTATGTGATTGGGATTTAGATAAGAGAGATGAATGAAGAATAGAACTTGTATTTTTAGTAGAGTTGATAAAAATTCCTAAGTGGAGATGGAACCCTAGAAGGAAAACTTAGGAAATGCCGAAAGCTAAGTAAATCCACAGGATATATATAATCTTAAGTTAAATGATGAGGAAGCGTGAAGAATATGGGTGGATAATTTACAAGTAGAAAATAATAGAATTCCTTGTTAGAAAACTTAATTGGAGAACAAAAGTCAATGGGCCAAATTGATAGGATTTTGTGGGTAGTATCCGCTGAAAACCCTCAGGAGACAACACTCCTTCTACTAGGGACACCTAGAGGTTTAACGGCTTGTTGCACGTGCTCAGTGCAATCGCGTTTCCCTACGAAAGTGTGGTTAGGATTTTAGTGAATAAAAATAAGTTTGCTCAAGGACGAGCAAAAGATAAGTTTGGGGGTATTTGTTCATACCATAATATTGCATTATTATATTCTCCATTCTTATTCATTTTATAAATAAATAGGTACTTTTGACGCATGTCTGCTACATATTACAGGTTACAGGTTCTTGGACAGAAAACAGTGAAAACGATGAAAAGACGATGCAAACGTGGATTTTAACCAATAAACAGAAGACTCTTGATCAAGCCTACATAAGGAACAATTCACAAAGCAAGATTCAAGACATCGACTCAAAGTGAACGGGTAGAAGTCCACTACAATGTTCACTGGAAAATCTGGAAGAGAACCAGAAGCTAAATTGAGAAAAGACATAAAGAAATAAGAAGATAAAGAGCACCAGAGCCAGCCCACAAAACCCCAGGCCATGATCTCATCAATAGGCCGCGGAACCGCGGCCCAAAGCCTACCCAGGCCGCGGTTCCGCGGCCAGAAGAAGCCCGGAGGAAATTAAGTTTTTTCCATAATGTGTTGGCGGCATTGACTGGTCTTTTCTTATGGGTATTTTCGTAAAAGCAGATGTGCGAATCAAATGTAAACCTAGGGTTTCTATTCCCTATAAATAGAACCCAAACCATTGTATTTTCTTATGCCTCATTTTAATAATAAATTCAGAATTCTTTATGGAGAGCATCGGTGCCTCTTTTCAATTCATGAATCCAGATCTGACAACCCTGCGTTGATGTTTAGAGAGAGCCATCTGTAAGTAGTTTTATTTAATTGCTCTAGTTTAGATTCAATTCTTGCCCTAGGTAGATTTAATTCCTTGCCTTAGGAAAATGTTTAGAGTTAGCTTTGGGGAAGGCTTTCGAGAGATGAGATCTCTCATCCCTTTCTTATCCATTATATATTTTCAGTAGGACTCCATGCATACACGCACACACCGCGCCCTACGGCACCCTATCCCTCGAGGTAGCGGTGATACCGTAGTATAAAGGCCCGGTTGCGCGTGTTTTCCATGGAGGTTAGGGTAAGGATCTCTAAAGGAAGGACAAGAACCTAGAGGAAGGAACACTTTCTCGAATGGATCTAATCTCCTTTATTGATAATTACCATAACTCCTCATAGATCTTCAATTGGGTATAGAAAGCGTTGAGATTTACTTGCATTTCCAAACCATCCCCAAAACTTACCCTAGCAAGACTAGATCTAGATAATCGTAGTATAGAATAATTAGGTTTTTAGATTTAATAATCAATCCGAACACCCTTCGGAATTAACTCGTAAGAGCGAATCAGAAATTCACAACATCCCTGTGGACCGACCCGTACTCACCGGCTAGCTTCATGCGACGCCGTTCTTGATTGCGGTAATAAATAGTTTTTGAGATCAATCAGCACGTCTCGGATTCATCCGAGAGTCTTAGACCGTGATCCCGGGCACGCACGGAATACTATCCACCCTTTACTTCCTTGCGGCACGTCTCGGATTCAGCCCGAGAGTCTTTGACCGTGGTCCCGGGCACGCACGGGATACTATTGAGTTACATCGATGATTCATCAAATTGATTTCAAATACTTGAGGGTAGTTAACACAGTAGACCAGCTTTAGATTACTCACTGCACATTACCCTTCACTGTCCTAATTTATATTGCTGTTACACCTGTTTTACCATTTATGATCATACCTGTATGTCTTGCCACCCTGTTTATATATTATTGCTTGATGTTATGACGCGCTGACGTCTGGGTTTTGCATGGCCCAGATTCCTTACCTTTGCTGCAGTCCGAGCAGGAGTACTTCAGTCAGCAGGCTGCGCAGTGAGGACTTGTTAGTAGTTAGTTCTTTTATTTTCGGTATTTTTCATTCCCGATGTGAGCCCGCATTATGGGACATACATTCCAGTTATTCTTGTATTGGATCTTTTGCTTCCGCATTATTTTATTCTTGACTCGTTTTATTCTGGCTTATAGACATGTGTTAGATAGTTTATTATTGTTCTTGATATCTCTACAGCCGTAATGTGACTGTGGAAGGATATTTCCTATCCACATGTTGCATGGTTGGCTATGTCACGTGCCCATCTTAGCGTACTCTGGGAAGCGGGGTGTGACAAATACGTATTGAGATTGTGTTATATTTGTAGGTACCCCGCGAGGACTTCGAAGCGACAAGCAAGCGCGTGGCGACGTCGGCAACGACAAGCGAAGATCAAGGTGAGTGGATCTATATCCACGGGGGAAGGCGGGTGGATGGCGTATAGCACCCCCGCAAAGTTTTGATGGAAACCGATTATAGAATATGGTTAAGAAAACCTAGATTAGGAAACTAGGGTTAGAGTTAAATGATAGTTAGTAAAACCATATTAGAAACTAAGGATAGTTAGACGTGATATTACGGCTAATATGTAATGACGGATTTGAGGATGATGTTTGACGATATTGCCGTTTAGGATACTATAGGACTAGATAGTCGACGTAGATGTGTCATCCGAACCATACATATTTCTAAACTGAAGAATCGTATGCATCTTTTAACCAGATACCTTGAGGGACATTACGGATTTTCAACGATATCTTTTCTTTAAAAACACCGTAACCCCTATTTTCAAAACTACGATTCACATCTTTCAAAAACTGTTGTATGGTTCGGGTGTGTATGTTAGATTAGATACTTATACTTATAGTAGAGATATAATTTTATGTCAACTCGACTTGATGTGAGATATAAATGCGATGAAAAGAATATATGACGAATGTGATGATATGTTGGTTTACGGATATCAAAAGCAGAGTATATTAATAAATATTTTTTGGTGGACCATTCGTCATCAATTAGCAATTATATCTCACATTCGTCATATATTCCACATTCGTCAATCCACCAAAAAATTATATCCATGATTTCCATGAGTTTTCTCGGTTTTGAGATTTGGTTTTCGAGACCCCATGCGAGGAGCATCGTGGGCCATGTGCGGGTACATGGTGGGGCCCGGTATGGTACCCCGGGGTAAGAAAGGAATGATGTGTATAGAGACGGTGAGCCTGGCAGAGGGACTACTACCTACCGGTGACAGTATTTGGGCTTGGCAGATATCCGGAGGATACCGACCGGAGTTGAGAGATGATATGAGCCTATCCGGACTGACGGAGCCCGTGGGCCGATCCGGACTGACAGAGCCCGAGATATAAGGATTTACGTGTCGATGCTGGACACGGGTTTCATGATGTTTTCGGGTATCGATGTTGGGCACCCAGGTTCCATGATTTTGATGTGTCGCGAGAGACACCTTTGATTTATATCCTCATACTTTCATGCACACTCTTTTATGATATTTACGTGCATGCATACATTGATTATATGGGTGGACGAGATCCACATGCATACATGCACTGATTATTACTGTTGGATGTTATCCACATGCTTATAGGCATTGACTATCTTGTTGGCACATTTACAGACCCGGTCACCCTAGATATCATAGTATTACCTTTATAATATAGTTGACCTAGGAGTCGTTGTTTATTCGATTTCTACTTGTAAATGTTTTTTCTACTCACGAGTTGGCAACTCACCCCCGTTGTGCCACAGTTTCTTGCAGGTTTTGCCGTACAGGTTTCATTGCGGCTTTCTGGCACATTGCTCCCTTTTCGGGTGATTGCTTCGGTAGGTGGGTTCACTCGCATCGTGACCACCCTTGTATTTATTTTCATTATTGTATCTAGAAACTCCATCAACCAGACATGTATATTTATTTCAGACTTAGAGACCAGAGTTGTATATTATTCCGACCGTAGAGTCGCGCTTGTATTATTATGGGTTTTCTTATTGTTTTAAGTTTCCTTTGAGTTTTGATCCTTACCCTTCGGCGTTGTATATTATATTGCTTGGTGGTTGTGACCGTCGATTGACGAAGAGCTAGCTCCCTCTTGGGGATGCCTTTTATCATTTCGTATACTATTCATGTTGTACCCCGTTCGGGGCCATTATTTACAAAGGAAACTTTGCCGAAATTTTTAGAAAAGACTTGATATTTTAAAAAGGCATGATTCGGCTTATGCTATTTAAAAACACTTGCTTTAAAACGAATTTTCCATCCTTTATTATTTAAAAAAATGGTTTTAGATTTCTGGGATTTTGGCTTACTTGAATTAGATGGAGTCTTATAGACTTTATATGATTCAAGTACCAGTCACGGGTTATTTTGGATCATGACTGAGTCGAAAGCGTCATCAGTCGGTACCAACGAGACACGGACTAATCGGGCACTAGTGTCCCTAGTCCAACCGAATATACACTAAAGAGGTAGTGTAGTCAAAAAGTGAAAAACAGAATGTGGGGGTAATAAAACGTCAATGGAAATAAAGTGGGTGTAAGTGGGGTGCACGGATTTCTTAGCGACAAGTTGCAAGTTTTTGTAAAAAAAAATTTCCTTTTTTCTTTTTGTGTTTTTTTTATGTGGAGCTTTTTGCAAAAAAAGATTTTTGATAAAAGACTTAGACACACGTTCAAGCAACCACAAATGCACAATTAAACCTAGATCTAGGGTTACCTAGGTCAGCTAGACAGCTCCTAACTGTTCCAAAGGGCAAGAAATATGACCTCAAACCGCCTTTTCACCGCCAATTGTGGCCAGGTAAGCACAAATAGAGAAAGGAGGGATCCGCTCACGAATCACCGTGAGACATGCCTTTTAAAGTTTCTTTTCACTACCTGCCTAGCTTAGGCACCACAAAGTCAGGTTAGGATCAACGGTCGATGCCTACAACTATTCCTTTGTCCTATTGAGCGCGAAGTCCTTAGGGCTGAGTCTAATCTTTTTTAATTAATTGATGGTCAATGCAATATGCTTTATGTGATTTTTGAGGTCCTGGGAAGGGTGATGAAATCCCCACCCAATCTGGATTGGTGTTCAAGCCCCTTAAAGTCAATTTAGATATGCAAAGCAGTAAACACAATCACTTGCAAATAATTTTTTTAGCGCGGCGCAAAGAATCCTGCACAAAATCAATTATTGGAGAAGGGAAGAAATTTTTGGCGCAAAGAATCCTGCAGGAAATTTTTACAGAGAAGATAATGGGGTTGCAGAGAAGAGCAGAAGACTTACAGAGGGGTTTTGGGTTGCTGACGTCGGCAACCCGTGGTGGATCCGCGGCGGCAAGTGCAGTTTGGCGGCGGAAACGTGGTCCTTCAGTCGGCTCAGGCCTCCAAAAATCTTCTGCTGTCTGTTCTGATTCTCCTCTGCTTGTTCAGATCTAGGGTTTTCTGTTTTGCTTTCTGGATTTTTCCAGATCCGAACTTGTTCGTCAATCCTGCACAATTCAAACAAAACACCCTTCAAAAAATAACAAGATGATAAAATTTTTATATTTTTTTAAATTTTTCAGTTTTTATGAATTTTATGATTTTATATTAATCCGAAATTACAAAAAGAAAATACTACGCCATCCCCGGCAACGGTGCCATTTGATTTGTCAAAGGTTTTACGATCAAAGAATTAATTACCGTAATCAAGAACGGCGTCGCTTGGTAGCTAGCTAGCCGGTGAGTACGGGTCAGTCCATAGGGATTTTGTGTATTCTCAAATTGTTCTAACGAGTTAATTCCAAACGGTGTTGGGATGATTATCACTAAAAACTAAGTTGATTTAGACTAGCATTAGAATCTTGCTAGGGTTAGGTTTAGGTTAAGTTTGGAAATTTAAGATTTCCCACCGCTTTCAATACCTTCATTTAGATCTCTTTAGGTGTTATGGTAATAATTAATAAAGGGGATTAGAACAATCGGGAAGAAACGATATTTCTTCCTCTAGGTCCTTGTCCGTCCTTTCTTAATTCTTACCCTAACCTCCATGAAAAACATGCACAACCGGTCTTTTAAACTACGGTATCACCGTTACCTCGTGGGTAGGATGCCGTAGGGAGCGGTGTGTGTATGTATGCATGGAGTCCTATGAATAGATATGTGATGGGCAAGAAAGGGGTGAGAGATTTTCATCTCTCAAACCTTTCCTATTCCTAACCCTAACAAGTGAGGAACTACTCACTCATTAGGGGATTGATAAAAGACATGTTTTTTTTATGAGTTTTCAATTTAAAAGATTAACTATCTAAACTACGGAAAATTAATAAAAAGTTCTAAGCTAATTAACTAGGGTAGATAATAAATCTATACTAGGACAGAAAAGAATTTAAGAACTAGGGCAATGAAAATAGATCTACTTACTTTATTGATGCTCTCAAAACATTACAAAGGATTTCTGAATTTTTGATCAATGAAAAGAGGCATACCCCATAGAGAGGTTTAGGATTTCTATTTATAGAGCATAGAAACCCTAGGGTTATAATCGATTCACATCTGCATTTACAAATATACCTTAAGAAGACTAGTCAACGCACGACATCCACCGTCAAAGTTCGCATCGACCCCGCGGAACCGCGGCCAAGTGCCATGTTTGGCCGTGGATCCGCGGCCATAAAGGGGGCTTGTTGTCTGATTTCTTCTGTGCTGCTTCTGGTTGCATTTTTCTTCCTGTTTCTTCACTTGGTTTCTCAGATTGTCTTCTAGTTTTCTTCCAGTTTTTCACCGTGCATAATGTCGTGGACTTTTACCGTTTGCTTCGTGTCGAAATCTTGAACCCTGCGCTGCCTTTGTATTTTGTGAAATTGTACATTGATCATTGTTTCTTCTTCAAACTGTAGGCATGATCAAGATTCTTCCATTTGTTGGTCGTAGTCTCACTTTTGTATCGTCTTTTCATCTTTTTCACTGTTTTCTTTTGTTCCGAGAACCTGTAACCTGCAACTATGTAGCAGACATGGATCAAAAGCACCTGTTTATTTGTAAAATGACTAAGAATGATGACTTTGATAATGCAAAATTATGATGTGAACACGGCTGAGTCGGCGAAGTCGGCCGACCTGAGAGCAGCGAAGCTGGCCGACCTCTCGGCGGCGAAGGCGGTGGAAGGCTACAAGAAGTCGAAGGACTTCTATGATGACCTGGCCGTGGCCATGACCCTCATCTGGCACGAGACCCTCGACGCTGTTAAGGCCCGGATGCCGGGGTTCGCCGACGAAGAGCTCCAGTCCGAATACGCCCTCGCTGATGCCGATGAGCAGGGGAGGGTGGTTCCTGACGAGGAAGTCACCGAGGACCCGGCTCGCCCCGTGGTGGATGTTGGCGACACCGAGGTTGCGCCTGGCCCCGAGGCCTAAAGCCCCCGTCTTCCTCCTCTTTTTATTTTGTTGCTTCTGGAATTTTGTAAGCCTCCGGGCATTTTGTAAGGCTGGGGAGCCCAAAATACCCTTTGTAAAGACTTTGCCTTTGGTGGTAATAAAACTTTTTCTTTGGTTTCATCGGTTTGCATTTTATCTTTTGTTTGTGCGGAATGCTTCCACGTCAGGTCGGCTATCTGTCTAGCGATCGTCCGTCGAATTGATTTCGATCACTTGCCGAGCGTGCCAAGCGCTGCTGGGAAGGAGGCATCTCCATGGCCCCGAAGTCGAGGGGGGATCGCTCAGACTTGAATAGATTTGATGCCCCTTATTGGGGCCTCGGATCCTTCGCATGTGATGGGCAGAGGGATGTCCGCCGTGCTTGTGCCGAGCATGAATGGGAAGCTGCTCGGATGCCCCTTGGAGAGGGACTTTGACTTCCGGCATTGCGAGCAACGACCACTAGCTAGGGATGGTAGAGCCAGGGTCGGGCTCGACTGCCTCTGGGAGGACTTTGAATCCTTAGTGTTGGAGGGGCTGTAAGAAGCCCACTAAGGATGACCTGGCAGGGAAGCTGCGCGGTTGCCTCTTGGTGGGGGCTTCGACCCCTGGCGTCATGGGTAGGGAGCTACCGGCCGGAGATAGCCGAGAAGGGTAGCTGCTGAGCTGCCTCTAAGGAGGACTTTGATCCTTGCGTTAGAGGGGCTGTAAGAAGCCCACTAAGGATGACTGGGCAGTGAAGCTGCACGGTTGCCTCTTGGCGAGGGCTTTGATCTCGGGCGTCGTGGGCTGGAAACTACCAGCCTGGGATGACCGAGTGGGGTAGCCGCTGTTCATACCATAATATTGCATTATTATTTCCCCATTCTTATTCGCTTTATAAATAAACAGGTGTTTTTGTTGCATGTCTGCTACATATTACAGGTTACAGGTTCTTGGATCTAAAACGGTGAAAAGGATGAAAGACGATGCAAAAGTGGAACTACAACCAACAAATAGAAGGATCTTGATCAAGCCTACATAAAAGATAAAGTTCACAAAGTACAAGGCAGCGCAAGGTCCAAGATGTCAAAGCGAACGGTTAAAGTTCAATACAACTACTCACTGTGAAGATCTGGAGAATACCTAGAAGCCAAATTGCAAATAGACCTGCAGAAACAGGAAGCACATAAAGCCCAAAAGCAGCCCAAGAAATATCATAAGCTAAGTCTACTATTGGGCTGTAGAACCGCGGCCCAACGCCAGCTGAGACCGCGGTTCCGCGGCCATGTAAAGGAATTAAAAGATAGAAATTTTACCATATCTTGGGCGGCTCTGAATAGGTCAAATTAGGGGTATTTTTATAAATGCAGACGTGCAAATCAATTGTAACCTAGGGTTTCATATCCTCTATAAATAGGAACTCTAAATCATTGTAAAGGCTATGCCTCCATGCCTCCCTATGCCTCTTTCTATGAATAAAATTTAGAATTCTTTTGGAGAGCATCGGTGTCTCTTTTCAATTCATGAATTCAGATCTGACAACCCTGTGTTGATGTTTGGAGAGAGCCATCTGTAAGTAGTTTTATTTAATTGCTCTAGTTTAGATTTTAATTCCTTGCCCTAGATGTTAGCTTTGGGGAAGGCTTTTGAGAGATGAGATCTCTCATCCCTTTCTTGCTCATCATATATTTTCATAGGACTTCATGCATACATGCACACACCGCTCCCTACGACACCCTATCCCATGAGGGAGCGGTGATACCGTAGTATAAAGGCCCGGTTGTGATGTTTTCCATGAAGGTTAGGGTAAGGATTGATAAAGGAAGGACAAGAACCTAGAGGAAGGAACACCTTCCTGAATGGATCTAATCCCCTTTATTGATATTACCATAACTCCTCTTAGATCCTAATTTGGGTATAGAAAGCGTTGAGATTTATTTACATTTCCAAACCATTCCTAAACCTAATCCTAGCAAGACTTAGAGCTAGATAATCTTAGTATAGAATAATTTAGTTTTTAGACTTAGAGCTAGAATAATTTAGTATAGGTAGCTAGCCGGTGAGTACGGGTCGGTCCACAGGGATGTTGTGAATCTCCTAATCGCTCTTACGAGTTAATTCCGAAGGGTGTTCGGATTGATTATTAAATCTAAAAACTAAATTATTCTATACTAAGATTATCTAGATCTAAGTCTTGCTAGGGTTAGGTTTAGGAATGATTTGGAAATGTAAATAAATCTCAACGCTTTCTATACCCAAATTAGGATCTAAGAGGAGTTATGGTAATTATCAATAAAGGGGATTAGATCCATTCGGGAAGGTGTTCCTTCCTCTAGGTTCTTGTCCTTCCTTTATCAATCCTTACCCTAACCTTCATGGAAAACATCACAACCGGGCCTTTATACTACGGTATCACCGCTACCTCGTAGGATAGGGTGCTGTAGGGAGCGGTGTGTGCATGTATGCATAAAGTCCTATGAAAATATATGATGGGCAAGAAAGGGATGAGAGATCTCATCTCTCAAAAGCCTTCCCCAAAGCTAACATCTAGGGCAAGGAATTAAAATCTAAACTATAGCAATTAAATAAAACTACCTACAGATGGCTCTCTCCAAACATCAACACAGGGTTGTCAGATCTGAACTCATGAATTGAAAAGAAGCACCGATGCTCTCCAAAAGAATTCTAAATTTTATTCATAGAAAGAGGCATAGGTAGGCATGGAGGCATAGCCTTTACAATGATTTAGAGTTCCTATTTATAGAGGATAGGAAACCCTAGGTTACAATTGATTTGCACGTCTGCATTTACAAAAATACCCCTAGTTTGACCTATTCAGAGCCGCCCAAGATATGGTAAAATTTCTATCTTTTAATTCCTTTACATGGCCGCGGAACCGCGGTCTCAGCTGGTGTTGGGCTACGGTTCCGTGGCCCAATAGTAGACTTAGCTTATGATATTTCTTAGGCTGCTTTTGGGCTTTATGTGCTTCCTGTTTCTGCAGGTCTATTTGCAATTTGGCTTCTTGGTATTCTCCAGATCTTCACAGTGAGTAGTTGTATTGAACTTTAACCGTTCGCTTTGACATCTTGGACCCTGCGCTGCCTTGTACTTTATGAACTTTATCTTTTATGTAGGCTTGATTAAGATCCTTCTATTTGTTGGTTGTAGTTCCACTTTTGCGTCGTCTTTCATCTTTTTCACTGTTTTAGATCCAAGAACCTGTAACCTGTAATATGTAGCAGACATGCGTCAAAAGCACCTGTTTATTTATAAAACGAATAAGAATGGGGAATATAATAATGCAATATTATGGTATGAACAAATACCCCCAAACTTATCTTTTGCTCGTCCTCGAGCAAACTTATTTTTTATTCTCGACAAAAAACCTAGCTGCACTTTCGCAGGGAAATGCGATTGCACTGAGCTCGTGCAACAAGCCGTTAAACCTCTAGGTGTCCCTAGTAGGAGGAGTGTTGTCTTCTGAGGGTTTTCAGCGGATACTACCCATAAAATCCTATCAATTTGGCTTTTTCGACTTTAATTCTCCAATTAGGGTTTCTAACAAGGAACTCTATTATCTTCGACTTGTAAATTATCCACACATATTCTTCACACTTCCATATCATCTAACTTAAGATTATATATGTTCTATAGACTTACTTAGCTTTCGGCATTTCCTAAGTTTTCCTTCTAGGGTTCCATCTCCACTTAGGAATTTTTATCAACTCTACTAAAAATACAAGTTCTATCCTTCATTCCTTTCTCTCATCTAAACTCCAATCACATATCCCCACGTGTGTGTATAAATCACCCCTACACTTAGAAATTAAAATCAAGCAATCATACTCTTGTCCGTTATCCAAAGCACTTCTTAATTAGTGAATTTTAATGAATTTTGCGTACACATCCTTCATGCGACCGTTAATACTTCCTGAGGTACGAACGACCGATTACAAAATGTGTTTGCACTTTAAAGCGTACTTCCTAGTCTTGCAACACCCAAGGCTTTTTAGCAGTGACTCCCAAACCAGTTGGTCTAAGGCACTAGGTGATGAAGCACTCTCGCTGAATATTTTTCTATTTTTTAGCCTTAAGTAATCACAAAAACCGGTGTTCATTTTTTTTTATTCACACTTGTATTTTTTTCATTTTCTTTGTACTAAGGACTTTAGACAAGAGCATTTCAAAGTCTCCTCTACTATTCCAAGTTTCAAGGTGCATGATTGTGCAAATTGTAGGGTTTACGTTTTCAGAATCTAGACTTAAGCTAGGAATTATTTTTCAAACTTATACTCTAATAAGAACATCAATACTTTTCCTTTACTTTGACTTAGCCCAAGAAGTCAACTCGAAATTTGCCTATTTCTAAATAAACTACAAAGACATATACTTTCTACCGTTAAACTTTAAGGAAGGTTATTTTTAGGGTTTTTAATTTACTAAGTCTAATATCTAGTTGTTCCTAGCCAGTTAACCTATTTGTCAAACTCAAGTCAAATACGGCCAAAATTGAATACATTAATTTTTATAATTTTTGAAAATTTTCAATTTTTATGGGTTTTCAAATAAGTATACAAATGCAAAAATATGTACAAATGAATGCGAAGGGAAGAAAACGTACCGAGCAGCCGCTCGGATTCCTCTTGCGAGGGCTTCGATCCCTGGCATCATGGGTAGGGAGCTCCCAGCCGGAGATGACCGAGCAGGATAGCTGCTCGGTTGCCTCTTGCGAGGGCTTTGATCCTTCAGGACGGGGACCGAGCAGGGTTACTGCCCAATGCCTCTTGGCGAGGACTTTGATCTCTGTCGGTTGTGGTGGGAAGCTACCGGCTGGGGATAGCCGAGCAAGGACTCGACTGCCTCTGGGAGGACTTTGGTCCTTAGTACGGAAGGGGCTGTAAGAAGCCTACCAAGGACCCTTAGCCGGGCAAGGTTACTGCCCGGTGCCTCTTGGCGAGGGCTTTTATCCTGAAGGATAGCCGTGCGAGGGATCCTCGGGCTCGACTGCCTCTGGGAGGGCTTTGATCCCCGTCGGTCGTGGTAGGAAGCTACCTGCCGGGGATAGCCGAGCAGGGTAGCTGCTGAGCTGCCTCTAAGGAGGACTTGGATCCTTAGCGTTGGAGGGGCTGTAAGAAGCCTGCTAAGGATAACCGGGTAGTGAAGCTGTGCGGTTGCCTCTTAGCGAGGGCTTTGATCCCTGGCGTTGCGAGTAGGGAAGCTACCGGCCAGGGATAGTCGAGCAGGGTAGCTGCTGAGCTGCCTCTAAGGAGGACTTGGATCCTTAGCGTTGGAGGGGCTGTAAGAAGCCAGCTAAGGATAACCGGGCAGTGAAGCTGCGCGGCTGCCTCTTGACGAGGGCTTTGATCCCTGACGTTGCGAGTAGGGAAGCTACCGGCCAGGGATAGCCGAGCAGGGAAGCTGCTGAGCTGCCTCTAAGTAGGACTTTGATCCATGGCCGAGCAGGGTAGCTGCCTGGCCGGTTCTTCATGAGGTTTCACCCGACCATCTTGTTGCAGGTATGGGGAACGGGAACAACGGTCGTGGCGAATGCGCGCGTAGCATGCACATTGAATGTGGGGGGAGGCAAAGCGCCATGGTCGCGTCGTTTCGGTTCCGCCAGAGAAGGCTCGATGATCGCCGAGTGGCAGCGACTTTTCGGGCGAAAGCGGGCGACTGTTGAGTTCCGTTGGGACGCAGTAGGCTATATAAGGCTGAAGGAGCACTGGTCCTTTCGCAAACAGATCGTCGAGAATGCAAGACTTTCCCTTTACCATGTAACAACTCCATTTTTAGTGTACATAAATTTGATTTAAATTTAAAATATACTTGGAGTATTTAATGTTGCTGTTACCACTTTAAGTATTTATTTCACTCCATAATTACAAGAAGGAGCTTGTAGCTCATTGGTAATACCTTGCATTGCTGAACCAAGCCACCAGAGTTCAAATCCTATGCCCCGCATTATTTTTAATATTATTTTATTTTTTGATTCTTTAGAATACCAACAATTACACGTGCATTTCTCACAATTTTCCCACTACACATGAAAAGTTAAATGCACAAGAGGCTTATCTAGGAGACCCTCCACCCCGACCACTTGACTCGGCCCGACTCGGCCGAGTCGGCACGCGGACCGGCCGACTCGGGCCGGCGCCGCCGGCCGGACTCGGCCGGACGGCCGAGTCCCCAACATCAAAGTTGGGGATCTTCGTCTTCTGAAACCCCCTGCATGCTTCATTTACAGAGATCGGTTATAGAGAGCCCATTAACCCCCATTTACTCAAATTTTTAATGATTTTTTTAATACATTTTTACATTTTTTTAATTAAAAACCCTACACCTACCCTAACCCTATAAATACACCCCTACCCCCTACCCTCTCATCCCAAAATTCTGAGCCCACTCTTTCAAAATCTCAAGAAAATCTTGTGTACTTTGAAAACGAGCGAAAGGCGAAGCTCCGACAAAATCTATGGCGAACTTCCGGTGATCGTGTTAGGAACTCGCGGCGACGAATCGACGCACCGGCGAACCCTCTTCTTCTTTATCACTCTCATAATTGTCCAAACCCGTAAGTCCCTTTCTAATTTCTCTTTTCTTTTCTAAAAAAAATACGAATTTATAAAACCCGACGGAATCGGAACAACTCCGATTTCTGATTCGGTTTTCTTATAAAACTCCACTTCTCATTAATACTATCATGCTTAAACATCCTCATGTTGACTATTAATCACTAATCAAACCAAATCGATCAAGTTTCAAATCATGAAATGATAGCTATTTCCAATTATCGTATTTTTACTTAAATACCACATTGTTTCAATTATGCCTTTAACTCCATTAAAATTGCCATACCTTTAAGTAGATCACGAGATAACGACCTACCTCCTCACACACTCATATGCAAACATAACACGATACCTCGAGAACTTAGAATACGGGAAAACAAACACTTTCATTTAAATACCCTTTACTTAATAAAACCATTTCTAAAAGATTTAGTATTGAAACATCTTTGCAAATAAATACCATCTCTTATGAAAATATGATAGGTTGTGGACATCAGTCGTTTATCTAAACCTGACTTTGTGGTGTCTAGGCTAGGCAAGTGAGAAAGTTAACTTTAAAAGGCCCGTCTCACGGTGATTTGTGAGCGGATCCCTCCTTTCTTCACTTGTACTTACCTGGCCATAATTGGCGGTGAAGAGGCGATTTGAGGTATCTCACAACTTGTCTCTTTGGACCAGTTACGGGCAGTCTAGTTGACTTAGGAGACCCTAGAACATAGAATACGGGAAATTTGATAACTTTACAAATAAATACCATTTACTTCATAAAACCGTTTTCTAAAGGATTTAGTATTTATACAATCTTTGCAAAGCGCCGCTACAACCCATTTTGGGGAACTCGTTCGGGATGGTGCGGGTTATCGCACATCCTCGGGCTTAGTAGTGCGAGATTCAGACCTCCGCAAAGAGCATTTGGTCTCGAAAGATTTTAAATACGACATCTCAAGAAAATGAGATTTCTAGAATATAATATATATATATATATATATTAAAATTATTTTTGTATAAATATATGTATATTTATCATTAAAATACCTATTTTGTTATGATATAAATATTCCACCTTTTTCTAAAAATCATGAGAATCAATTTTTCACTAAAATACCATGAATTCCATATAATCAATATTACAAATAAATACCTTTATTTCTGAAATTAGGATATTTCTACTAGAAATATCACTAATATAAAATCTACAATTATTACAACTCTAAAGACGATAATAATTACTTAGGGTTTATTTTGAAAACTATACAAAAGTATTTTTACATAAACCCCCTCAAGTTTTATAAATTACCCTAAGAACCCTAGTAAATATAAGACTTAGATTTACATTTCTAATTGTCTGACTCGGGTTTGAGTCTGATTATATCTTACTTGAATATGATTCAAGTACAATCTACAATCTATAATATTCCAATTCAATATGAACACACGAATCCATGAATCCAGTTATCAATCTATACAACTTGACTGAATCAAACCATGGATATACATCCATTATCCAGTTATTCCATTTACATGATTATGCAGTTACATCCGTTTACTGATATCATGGTTTTGGTCAGTCATCCACCTATACAACACAACACAACAATACAATCAAAACACTACGGGTTTAAGGGGTAGATTGGTACGGAAGGTATTAAAAGTGGCACGAGGCGGTAAGATTAAGACACCTAACCTATATTCCGTTGCTGTTGTACCGTGGCTTAATGGTTCCTTGTACATTCCGTTTGCCCTGGTCTCTAGCATATAGAGACCCCTCTCGTATACACTGGCATCCTTCTATACCAAGCTACAAATAACAGTGTTAACACAATATTACAACAATATAATACAACTCTATAAGATACCTTCTTATTCTGTCTATTCTACTTTCCTCTTATCTTTGGGACTTACCGAGCGACCTGTTCGCTGACGACGTTCTATTTCTTTCTTCTTTGAATGTCGTCAGGTGTTTTGGACCCATCAGAGATCGAGCCAACTGCAGAAGACTTGGATCAGTACAGCGAAGACCCTGAGCTCTAGACATTGTACATTTTCTATTCAGTACCTTTAATTTCCCGTCATGCCATTGTTTAGGCATTGCTTTTATTTCAGTTGTATTTCCTTTTCATGCATTGTACAAAAGAATGTTAATAAATAAAGTTGCTGTTTTTATTATACCTTGTCTCTTGTGTATATTTTCTTTTATATTGCTTAGTTACGGATAGCACCAATTAGTATCTGCCCCCAAATTCAGGGAAGACGGACCTACGCGGTCGCGTCTCTGTGTTCGGAGGAGAATAGCGGAGAGCGTCTAGCCTGAATTTGGAGGTAGATACTATTTGAACATATTCATCCACCTCTCCGAAAATACCAAGTCGATTTATGGTACCAAATATCAGAGGTTTAGATAGATGCGACCGATATAGTAGGCTTTATCAGATTCCCCCTCATTTGTGAGGGTTTTTGATTGTAGGAACACTCCTCCCTGCAGGTGCACGCCCTACAGTTAATTACGTTTTCGCGTTGCGATAACAACTTTCTCTTGATCCGGTAGGTCACTTCGTGCCGCGTTGTATTTTGTTTATTTTGGTTGCCCGCGGATTATATACGGAGACTAATCTATGTCGTCGTCCGTAGGGCACGAATTAATCCAAATCCGTATATTAAATTTGGGTTTGAACCTAAGTTGTATGTTCCATCAGTTTAAGAGATATTTTATTTTACTTAAGAACCGTTAATCTGATTTTAGATTAAGATGTACTTAAATATATGTGTTAGTGATATATGCTCTAGAGGCCATTATTGTATCATACTGGATTGTATATCATATATTGGAAGTTTGGGATATTCACAATTATGATAACAGTCTTGCTCAAAATGGTAGTATGCTACATGGTTTGATTCTATCTCAATATGTGCATGTGTTTCTTTTAGTATATTACTTATACATATTGGTATAGCCCTTAAGATCTTTGCTTGACTACTAGCGATATGATGGCAGTCACATTAGTGGAGGCTGGGTAGTCTATAAGCACATCCTTATACAGGTCCCTAGTCGCAGGATTATCGAGACGGGGCATCGATACTCCGAAGTAGACTAGTGTACTAGTGTATACGCTTCTAATCCCAGCAGGAGAGATGGTCTGTCCCACAGCTATTAGTACATCGTACTGGAGATAATATGCTTGTGCTCATTGGGTTATGAGTTATGTTGGACATGACTTGTCGGGAACTGCTGGTTGGTATTATACTTATCGTCAGGAAGCAGTTCCCAGGTGACATGAGTACATGTTAGTCCGTTGACTTGCCATCGCTATTTCGTCTCGAGTGTGTTCCCACTGCACTTAGATTACTACCCTACCACGGCTCAAAGGAGTCGTGCAAACAGATAGTAGTTGGGTGTAGTCTCGAAGCACTTGGAGGCAGTAGCGGTCAGATAGGATTCGTCTCTCCCGGTATCGGGAGTTGATATCGCGCAGTGTTCGAAAAGCCATTACACAAAGTCCCTGGCCAGGGCAGTCGAGAAATACTGGTAGGTACTCCAGTAGTTTCTCAGGGTTTATTGGGCTCTCATCCGGTATGACTTATTGGGCTGTTAGGGGTCTGACGTTAACCATCCCTTAGGACCGATATGTGAGTATCTTAGACGAACAGACCGGACTGTACGGAGATTGTCACAGACAGGCTCAGTAGGAGTTCGGGTGAGAGTGCTCATCGACAGATACCTGGGTAGCCGTTACGTGCAGCTAGTACCGCTGACGTGCTTGTGGTTAAACCCACTACCAGCGTACTGTCGAGTCTTTAGGGTCCCACACAGAGAGTTTCCCTGCTTCGGGCAAAAGATATAGAGGCCGTATGGTTTTACGGCAGGGTTACGGTCACCTACATGTACTTGTACACAGATGATGTTCGGGCGGCCAATACTAGTGGGTTTTGGTTTAAACCGGATCCTAATATTGTATTATTAGATTGTTATCGTCTCAGTGTATTCGTATTTTTTCGGAATACGGATACATGTATGTATATACGGTGAGGGGTATTCTTGTAATTTTCTCAAGAATGCTTCTAGAAGGAGACACCTCATTATTTAGTATTATTCATTTTCTTAAATAGATTAATGAGGTGGAATTGGATGAGACTTTTGTAGCATGGTGTGAGGATTGACTCTTGTAGCATGGTGTGAGGAATGACTCTTGTATTATTTTATTTGTCTTGACTCACTATTGAAGTATGGGTGACATATTCTAATGGAATTAAATCCATAGTTCAATGAGTGAGGGATTATTTGTTATGAGGCATTCTTTACACCAAGTCACGACATGAATTCATTTTCTTCTTCTCCTTCTCTCTCTTCATTTCATCTCCTTTTTCCTCTTGCTAAACCCTAATCTTCACATGTGTTGTAAGCCATAGGGTTTAGTGAGATAAAACAATCTAATAACTTCTCTACATCATCTAGGCTACCTGCAAGGAAGTCCTATAGGGTTTAGTGAGACAAAACATTCTAATAAGTGTTATCAGTTGTACTTCAAGTGTTATGAGTTTTATATCAGCATGACTTATCGGGTTATTGGGGGTCTGACAGATTCCACCCCCCAGACCCGGTATACGACACTCTTTGATGAAGAGACCAGACTGTATGGCGACTGTCGCTGATAGGCTCTGATTACGTTCGATTGAGTTTGGTTGTTGACATTTCTTTTGATCAATACCTGGGTAGCCGTTATGTACAGCTAGTGCCACTGACGTGCTTGTGGGTTAACTCGTGAGGGGATTGATCTGAAAGTGTTTCAGATCAATCGGATATGATCTTGACCTACTGCCAACGTATTGATTGAGACTTTAAAGTCTCACGCAGAGGTTTTTCCTGCTAGGACGAAATAATGTAATGCGCGTATGGCGATACGTGCGGGAGTTTGATTAAATACGTGTATTAGATACATGTATGTTAATCAGACGTTTTTAATACTAGCCGGTTTAGGTTTAAGCCGGATTATTAAATCAAGTGGTGATTTAATAATATACATATATATTGGATATATATTCTAATATCATGTTCATATTATATTTCTCTCTCATACGTATTTCGTATTCGATACAAATACGGGTGTTTGTAGACGATACATATACTTTGTGTATATAATACACAAACTAGATGTTTGTATTTATTTGATAAATAAATAAAACATTCTAGAATGAGACACCTCATTTCTAATTTAGAAAAAGGGAAAAGAAAAAGAAAAGGTGGCATTGTTAAATAGAGTAGAGAGGTATGGCTACAAATTTAATATAGGAAATTCATTTTGTAAAAATTAGATGAAGCATACTCGCTGCATTCATTCAATCGTGTATCTTCTTTCTCTTCTTCTTCTTGAAGTGAGCAGAGAGATAAAATATGAGAGGAAAATTATTGTGAGCCTTTTAATCTAATGAATTAGAAAATCATTAGATTAAGTTACCTCATTAGTTGCATCCAATTAGTGGAGTTGAATCTTGGTTGGGGTTCCTCGACCCTCCGACGATCAAGTTAGTCGAGGTGTTTGGGCAGAGTAGCGGTCTATTAGATTAGAATTGCCTTTTCTGAGTCGTCTGAGAGAGCGGTTTATATAGTGGTCATATGGAGCGAGTCGGTGCGAGATCATCGTCGTTTGTTGCGCCCTTGCGTCACGACCGCGGTGATGGCGGGATCTGCCCGTTAATGACGGGATACGCTCATTAAGGAGGGAGGCATCAGCGTGGGACGCGGGATGTGGGACGGCGTATATCTCGTTTCGGCAAGATACGCGAAGTCGTTGCGGAAGCGCTAAGGCCCCACGCTCTCGTTTGACCGGGATATAGTCACAAATTCGTCGTTCAGGTATAATTTGGCGAGGTCGAAAATTCGGATTCGGAGAACTATTCGGAAAAAATCGAAAGGTATTCGGGAAAAATTCGGTAAGTGTTCGGGAAATGTTCAGGAAGAATTTCAAGCAAGAAATTAATATATGAGTCGCTACGTTTTGATTTTGTGAATTATTTGCTGTTTTTTGAATTATTCGCTATTTTTTCACATAATTCGGGAATAATTCGCGGATTATTCCCGAATAATTCATGAATTCTTCAGCCCGCCGATTAATTCGGAGATTAAGTCGGCTGATCAAAAATTCGCGAATTATTCGTGAATTCGACGAATAATTCACGAATTATGTGACTATGGACCGGAAGAGCTGGGGAGGCTTAACTCGGCGTGAGGCTCGGAGACGAGCCGGGAGGCCGAGGAAGCTCGAGCCTGTGATAGCTCGGAGTCGAGCAAAGGGACAATTGGCTCGGCTGCTGAAGTGCTCGGGAGCAAGAAATAGGGTGCAACCTCGGAGACGAGGTCTGAGGGAAGTCCCCTCTGTAGCACACCGGTTCCTTTCCGTGGCCCTCAGGGGCCTAACGCATGTGACATGTCATCCACCACGTGTCATGATGTGAGGAATTACATTTATTGAGCACCATCGGGTAGATAACAAATGAATGCATCGTTTTCGTCTGTTTATATTTGATTTTTGAAACTTGCATGGTGTGTGTTGAAACCCACTTATCAGTGGGTTGATATCATCAGGAATATGAAAGCTTCTTATGTACATAGGTGCTTTGGGCGTTGGGGGTGATGTATTACTATTGAGTTGATGAGAAAGAGATAGATGCCAAAAATGGAGAAATTACCCGGTAAACTTGATAAAATGTATTAAAGCTAGAGAGAGAGAGAGATGGGATATTTCCAAACACACTTTAGAAAATTTTGTTTGGTCAACACTTCTATTACTTTCTCTCGGAAATACATAAAGAAATTTTATGTTCTGATTCTTTAAGAGGAATGAGTTTAGATGGATAACTTATATTACAGGATAGCGTTTTCTCATCCATGGGATGTTTATAAAACAAGGAATCCAACCATCCATGTTTTTTTCTTCCCCTTTTTCCTCATTCATAGTCCATATCGGTACTAAATTGAGTTTGAAGTCTAGTTCGACTCAAATTCACTTTCCCACATTAAGAGTTGGTATATTTTCAAGAAAAAATATAAATATTGCATCATACCAAACCATGCTGCCTACAAAAAGTTTAGAAGTGGGCAAGTTTTTTTTTTTGAACGAAATAATAGGGTAAATTGCACTAATGTAACCCTGAGATCTGAGAAATTTTAAATAATCATTGAGATCACAAGAAATCATTTTAATTTGACTTTTCATCATATACATGTTTTGCTAACCTCAATTATGAAACTTTCATCAGATACATCTGCACACTATTCTGCCACATGAGGATGAATGTCTTAATCCTATACCTGCCGCCACTTGTATTGTTGCTCAATGTGTCCAAATGAAAAATATAAGCTTCAAGTCTACTTTCTTTGTTCTCCCCAAAAAGCCAAACAACAAAGGAGAAGGAATACAAATATATTGTCCATGTGACATATTATTTTCTTTTTTCCTCTTTTTCAACATATTTTTCAACCGGTCAAAAATCAAATGATGATTTCCATTAAATACATTGCTAAGAGACCGGATTTAAGACAAATACATTCACTTCTACAAATAAACGGTAGAAGATACAACACTGAAAAAAAATTGGCCCTTCACCCTTGGGGGCGAGAGAATTTTTGGGTTGGCACTTCAGCAGTTAGAAAGTGCTCGATCGTTTCAAGTGCCTATCAAAGAGTTTAACAACAAAGTTATTGAAGCCAATTGCGAAATATACCATTGATAAATAAATTGCACACAAATATACAGATAGGAAAGCAAAACCCTTTGTAACATGATGGAGATACCTCTGTCGCGATCGCCATCGGTGTTAGTGAAGATACATCTCCATGTCCTTGTTTGTCTGCAATATCTGCATATCAATGATTCAAGTCATTAAACAGGTTACAGCATTTTTGAAAGGGCCAAGCATAGTAAAAGAGTGTTCGATATGTAAGCACATGGTAATATCATACTAAGATCGCATAAAGACCTTAAAGCAGAGAAGAATTGGACCATTTCCAAGACCAAGAATTCAAGAAAAGTAGAAAAATCGTCATAATCTATATCAAACATTCAGATGCTTGAGGATCTTACGGGTATGCTTGCAACGATAAAAACAAGAGGTAATAATTAACTTTGACTGAGAAATAGCAGCATGAAGATACTATGCTCTAAGTAAGGATGTTCACATCTATTCCCATTTTTTAAACAGGACAGCATAAACATTTAGAATATAAATGGCTTTATGTAAGAAAAAATTGCAGCAGCCTAGAATAACATTACAGGTGATAACAAAATAAGAATAAATTTCCTACAAATATTAGCCGGCCATTGAGTCTCTGCTGCCTTCGCACAAACTTGTGCATATATATGACGTGGGGTTGCTTGCGTATATAATACGGGCGATTTTATAAGGATGGGAAAGCCTGGAAAGGCAACAAGTGCTGTGTGTGTCTTGGTGCGTGTGTGTATGCACGTGTGCTCGAGAGCATGAGAAAGAGAGAGACAGTAGGAAATAGGAAACATACTTTGGAGGCAAACTCTTGCATCTGCATTGGCATAGGCTTCACCCCTTTCTACAGACAGTATGGAGAGCCGTTTGAAAGCCTGCAAAGAAGTTTATTGTTAAAAAAAACGATTTTTTTTTGAATTCTAGACAATATTTAAAAATGTTTCTACTTCAAGAGTCTCTTCTCCATGGTATGATACTTAAATAGAACATATGGAATTGAAACTAAAAGGATTATATCAAGAGCATAACCAGAACATGAAAACGCCGAACAAGCTCCTATTGGATAACTCATAGCAGATGCTAATAGAAAGAACATTTATGTTTGTATCTAATATAAAAAGTGTTATGATTACCTTTGTGTAAGGATCACCATGTCCTTGATTCAAAAGAGGACGTGACTCGGTCCCTACAGCAGCAATACGCTTTGCAAGGTCTTCCAGAGGGACATCTATCCAGACTGTTATTCCTTGTTTCATATACCTCCTGATAATTTGAAAAGAAAAGGTATATGCAATGATTATACAATTCCTATACTAAAATACCACCCCAAAAAATGATCTGCTTTAAGCTACCAATTGACCGGCCGAATCACAGCACCCCCACCGGTTGCAACAACTAATCGGTGCATAGAAGACAAGTCTCTTAGAACTTTACTCTATACAGAAAAGAGGCAATCCATAAGACTTCACAAAAGAAAAACACAATATTGTAATCTAAGAACAAAGAACACACACACGATGATTTAAGCTCATTAGTTATTACATCTTCTAAATAATGTAGTAATAGTACTACCTCATTATCTCTGAAGAAAGCCTCACTGCGCTCCTTGAAGATCTGAGCAACCGACAACATGCCAACAGCCTGCTCCACTAATTTGTCGCTGCATAATCATGGTGTATATAATTACAATTATATCCAAGGACTGCCGTTATAGAAAGTAACACCACGGGAAGTTTCTAAAAGTGTTCACAAATTATTAACTTACAGACCTATCAAAGAAAGAATAGCCTAACACTTCCGATAAAATCTTTCCCACAGTAGTTTTCCCAGATCCCATCATTCCTGAATTTTTGAATAGGAAATATATAATGGTTGGAACAGTATACATAAAAAATGTTCTTCGCTATCGATCCAGTTTAACAACCTATAGCTACCGATAGATGAGACAAGAAAACCGACCGACTAGATAAATGCACCGTCCATCTAAGTAGGGAAGAACATCTTCTGATTTCCGCTGCAATTTTAACATCACTATATCAGTTTGTGGGCAAATAACAATACACATCTTAGTTGTATTTATTTTCCTTGAATCCATGATAAAGAAATTGATAGGAAAACTCTATTTGGAGGTTCAAAAAAGTTTCCAGTATGTTATCTTTGCAAATGGACATAATGCGTATTATTTCCCTATTCAACACAACTTCCATACCTTTAATATAAGAGCATCATCAACAGCAGAACAGGAGTTTGATAAGTCTCCAGCTGAAGCAACATGCAAACAAGCAACAAATAAACAATCCATTGAGAAACCATAAATTAGAATGCACAGCAAAGAACAGAAAGGAAATCGGATTTGACATGTAAATTTCTCTAACCTTGATGATTCATTCAAACTCAAATATTGCTTTCACAACCAATAAACAATAAGGGGAAGAAAACACTGCTGAAAAGTGAAAACAATAAGCTCGCTCCCTCCCTCCCTCGCTCAAGTGTCAAGGGTAAGATGAGTAATGCAACAAATTTCGCAGTGGAAGTAATATATTGAATTGGATACTTTGCATAGTTCACAAAGTCTATCCTTCTCGATACATGTAAAAATAAATCTGTCTATTTGTTCGTGTGTGTGGTTGTTTGTGTATAAACACGTGTATATGCTATCTATTGAGCAATATGTGTGTGCGCACACAAATTGTGTGCACGCATTTGTGTGCATGTTGTACACATGCACACGTCTGTGTGTGTGTGTGTGTGTGTTTTCGTTCTATACTTGTGTGAGGATGAATTGTTTAGTTTAGGCATGGGCCTAAAGGATCCACGCGCACGCATGGGTGCGCGCGTGCACACAATCATGGGCACGCGCGTGCGCGCACACACACACAAAAGAAATAGAAAAAGCCAGAGAACATAAATTATGACCCTTGAACATATTCACCCAGTTTCCAATGAGTCACGTTCTTATAACTAATCTACAAGCTTCTGAATTTACATTCATCAATTTCACATGATCTAGCCTCAGGAAGTAACAACTAGCGAGCACATACAGCATTGACTGCGCAGTACATAATACGTCATCAATACAACAAGATAAATTGATAGTACAATGATTGATGGGTAAATATTCAGTTGGGATAGAGAAGACACTTTAGAACATGCTCCGCAGTAGACTTGATCAAGTATGTTGAAACATTATAGTGTTTCTGAACAAGAAGGATCATTGTTCAATAGGCCCCAAAGTATAGGCAGCGTTAAGTAGTAAAAAAGATAGCAAAACTATTCGGAATCCATTTGCATAATAGATGCACAACAGACTTCCTCCTGGCACCATCAACACAGCCAGAGGAGTACAGTGAAACCATAGGTTTTTTCCTTATTGTTTGCAAACATTAATTTTTTTGCATGCATTTGGACATGTGGGAAATGAGCACAAACCTAATAATACTTCTATGAATCTTGATTCTTGGGTAACTTAATGTGAAACGATAGGCAACTATTTGCACTTCAATAAATGTTGCCATGCTTATTGCCAGCATGCCAATGTGCACATGCCAGCATGCCAATGTGCAACCAAGTTATTCCTCGTAAATGTGCTCAGAATACATATTCTGTTTTAATGGATACGGAGAAGCATGCGGGAATCGAGTACAAATTTAGTCTGTGTGAATAAGGGGATAAACTAATAGGAAATCCAAGTTATTCAAAGCCAGATAAATGTGGTTCTTATGTATATTTCCGGCATAAATTCCTCATATTGTAGTGATTGTGCAAATGCACTGAGCTCCCTTCCTGATTCAATCCTACAAACATAATTCATGATAAAAATACCCGAACTGGACAATTAGGCTACTTTGAATACTTGGTATGAGAATCCCATTACAAGAATCCCTTGCGTTAAAATAACTCAAAACCACTAACTTGTCCCTCTTTAAACTAGCTAGTAGGCCATGCTTCCCTTTGAACAAATGTATGCACAAAAAGATATTAAAGCCTAGAATTTCAAGAGACCTAAAGGGCTATTAAGATTAAAAAAATAGAACCTAAGAGGTTTTTTTTTCATACTTCACATGCGATGAACTTAGAAGAGGGTTTTATGTTCATTTTGTCAAGAGAGATCTGTGAGAAGCAGAGGGTTTATTTGAGAGCTCTTTTAACACAAGTTTTTGTGTGAAAGACGAGTGTGTAAATCTTTTGCATTCTCCTCTTTGGTATAGGAGAATCCTATTGGCGCTTCACCTACGGACGAAGGTCATTTTTTCCCAAACCACATAAATTGTGTGTATTGCTATCCGCTTTCCATTTGTTAGCTATTTTGCTATTAATGTGTATTCTAATTTGCAAGCCATCTATGGTGAGTCCGCACCATTTTGCTGCAACCCCTTGGGTTGTCAATTAATCCCTTCGGTTAAAAATCCTCGAAATTTCTTAGACTTTACTTTTACCAATATAGTCATGAGGAGAGCGACGGCTCAACTTTTCATCAGAAAAGAAAATCCTTGCATCTCAGATGCTTGTTTGGATACTATAGCAGTTTGGTGTTTGAGGAGCTACAGGAGATTTGTCAGGTAAGCCGAAGGATATCAAAACACCACCCACCATCATCCTTCAATATTGTCATTATGTTTTGAGCTGTCAAAATACGAGTAATGTACGTGAGGATATCCGCAGGGGCGGATCATTACGGATGTCAGATCAAATTGGTATGACAGAACTGATTAATGTTTTGTCGGGTGGATATGCATAACCCGTGTTTAGATGAATGGGTCACGTGTTAGCGGATCAGTGTGTGGATTACATAGATTGTTGCGACTGGTAACACCAAAAATAGGGGAAACAAAAATTCAAGTTGTTCAAACTAAACTTTTAGTTTTTATGAAAGTAAAAAATACGGACATGTTAGACAAATAGAGAAAATGGGTAGCACCGAATCGGAATGGGAAAAAAGGCCATTTGTATGAAGATAAAACAAAAGAATTAGTTGCAGCGTAATCCAATGACGTAAGTAAACAAGTGAGTCTTGTACCGGTTATTTTTCTGATGGATCATAAAAAAATCTAGACATGCGAAGTTTTATAAGCAGGGTTGCGGGTTGTTTTGACACCTCTCAATACACGGGAGAAATTTTGTCATTAATAATTTTGTTAAATCATATTGTATCCTTAATTATAGACTCAATGGAAATCGTCTCATATTAGCATCTCATATCTCGTCTATAACTTGCAAAAACTTGACGACTCACAATCAAAAAATAACAATGGAACATTAAAGAAAGATATGAATTTTACCAACAGATTTCTCATAGCAGCAGGAAATCTTCAACCCGCGGCCCTTTTTCTGAACCAAACAAGTAATCGGCCTCGATACACGCAAATTCACCGCATGAATCCTCCTCTCTTCATCGAATCATATCGAAACCCTTAAATTCCCACAAGATATCCCCTTGCTTTCTCTCCACCGATCCAAGAACATGACTGCAAGCTCAAAGCGGCGATAGCTTCTATTGTTCTCCAAAACCCCGCCAAAATACGAAGAAAGCTCCCTTTCATAAATGAATACCAAAAACCCTAAGCAAACAACCAATCCCGATCAAACGAACGTATGAATGCCTCCAAAAAGGAAAGTGTAAATGTAAAAGATAGATTCACTGGATTCGGGAGGGAATTCGAGGGTTCGAGCACCAAATTCAGTGGAGTATAAGGATTAGAGCGAGGGTATTTGCATCATAAAAAGTTTTGGGTGTTGGTGGGTCTGCGGTTTCCACACCAACTACCAAATATCACGGTAGATATAAATTGGTGATAGGAAAAAATCTCCTGTGAGGTACGGAACACCGAATACGGTTGTTTGCTTACGTGTCTTTATTTTATTGGCTCTAAAGTGTTCTTCCTGTTGGCACGTTAGCGGATATAGATGTTTGGTGTTTGAGGAGCTGCAGGAGATTTATCAGGTAGGTCTAACGATATCAAAACTTCTCCCACCATCATCTTTCAATATTGTCATTATGTTCTGAGCTGTCAAAATACGAGTAATGCATGCGTACTGGGTGAGGGTAATCCGCAGGGGCGGACCATTACAGATGTCAGATTAAATTGGTATAGACAAAACAAATTAATGTTTTATGTCGGGTGGATATGCATAACCCGTGTTTGGATGAATGGGTCACGCGTTAGCGGATTAGTGTGTGGGTTATATAGATAGTTACGACTGATAACCCAAACAACAGGGAGAAATAAAAATCCAAGTTGTTCATACTAAACTTTTAGTTTTTATAAAAGTAAAAAATATGGACATGTTAGACAAATAGAGAAAATGGATAGCACCGAATTGGAAGGGGAAAAGGAAGAAAAAGGCCATTTGTATAAAGGATAAAACAAAGTAATTAGTTGCAGCGTAATCCAATGACGCGAGTAAACAAGCGAGTCTTGTGCTGGTTATTTTTCTGATGGGTCATAAGAAAATCTAGACATACGATATTTTATATGCAGGATCGCCGGTTGTTTTGACACCTTTCAATACACGAGAGAAATTTTATCATTAATAATTTTGTTCAATCATATTGTATCCCAAATTATAGATTCAATGGAAATTGTCTCATATTAGCATCTCATATCTCGTCTATAACTTGCAAAAACTTTGCGTCTCATAATCAAAAAATAACGGTGGAACATTGAAGATACGGATTTCACCTCCATATTTCTCATAGCAGCAGGAAATCTTTAGCTCGCCACCTTTTTTCTGAACCAAACAAGTAATCAGCCTCGATCCACACAAGTTCACCACTTGAATCCTCCTCTCTTCAACGAATCCTATCGAAACCCTTAAATTCCCACAAGATATCCTCTTTGCTTTCTCTCCACCGGTCCAAGAACACGACTGCAAGTTCAAAACAGTGGTGGCTTCCATTGTTCTCTAAAACCCCACCAAAATACGTAAAAGACCCTTTTTTCAAATGAACACCAAAATTCCTAAGCAAACGCCCAATCTCGATCAAACGAACGTATGAATGCCTCCAAAAAGGGAAGCGCGAATAGAAAAGATAGATTCACTGGATTCGGGTGGGGGAAATTCGAGATTTCGAGCGCCAGATTTAGTGGAGTTTAGGGATTAGAGCGAGGGTATTTGCGTCATAAAAAGATTTGGAGGTTGGTGAGTTTGCGGGTCGAAAGCGGTTTCCACACCAACTACCCAATATCATGATAGATATAAATTGGTGATGGAAAAAATCGCCAATGAGATACGGAACCGCGGATACAGCTGTTTGCTTACGTGTCTTTATTTTATTGGCTCTAAGATGTTCAAAGTTTGTTAAGAGTGACTTCTCTTGACAGGTCGGCAGACATATGTGTTTGATGTTTGAGGAGCTACATAAGATTTATCAGGAAGACCTAAGGATATCAAAACTCCACCCACCACCATCCTTCATTATTATCATTATGTTTTGAGCTGTCAAAATACGAGTAATGTATGTGTGGTGAATGAGGGTATCCGCAAGGGCGGATCATTACGGACGTCAGATTAAATTGGTATAGACAGATTAATGTTTTATGTCAGGTGGATATGCATAACTCGTGTTTAGATGAATGGGTCACATGTTAGCGGATCAGTGTGTGGATTATATAGATTGTTGTGACTGATAACCCCAAAAATAAGGGAAACAAAAATTCAAGTTGTTCAAACTAAACTTTTAGAGTTTATGAAAGTAAAAAATACGGACATGTTAGACAAATTGAGAATGGATAGCACCGAATCGAAAGGGAAAAAAGGAAGAAAAAAGGCCATTTGTATAAGGATAAAACAAAAGAATTAGTTGTAATGTAATCCAATGATGCAAGTAAAGCGAGACTTGTGCTAGTTATTTTTCTGATGGATCATAAAAAAATCTAGACATGCGATGTTTTATATGCAGGGTCGCTGGTTGTTTTGACACCTCAAAAATACACGGGAGAAATTTTGTCATTAGTAATTTCGTTAAATCATATTGTATCCCTAATTATAGATTCAATGGAAATCGTCTCATATTATCATCTCATATCTCGTCTATAACTTGCAAAAACTTTGCGTCTCACAATCAAAAATTAGCAATGGAACATTGAAGAAAGATATGAATTTTACCTCCAGATTTCTCATAGCAGCAGGAAATCTTCAGCTCGCATCCTTTTTTCTAAACCAAACAAGTAATTGGCCTCGATTCATGCAAATTCACCGCTTGAATCCTCCTCTCTGCATCGAATCCTATCGAAACCCTTAAATTCCATAAAGATATTCTCCCTGCTTTCTCTCCACCGATCCAAGAACACGACTGCAAGCTCAAAGCAGCGGTAACTTCTATTGTTCTTTAAAACCCCGCCAAAATACAAAAAAGGCCCTTTTCACAGATGAACACCAAAGACCCTAAGCAAACGCCTCGATCAAACGATGTATGAATGCCTCCAAAAAGGGAAGCATGAATGGAAAAGATAGATTCAGGATTTGGGGGGAAATTCAAGGGTTCGAGCGCCAGATTCACTGGAGTTTAAGGATTAGAGCGAGGGTATTTACATCATAAAAAGTTTTGGGGGTTGATGAGTCTGCGGGTCGAAAGCGGTTTCCATTCCAACTACCCAATATCATGATAGATATAAATTGGTGATAGGAAAAATTCTCCTGCGAGGTACGGAATTGCGAATACGGTTGTTTGCTTACGTGTCTTTATTATATTAGCTGTAAGGTGTTCAAAATTTGTTAAGAGTGCCTTCCCCTTGGCACGTCGGCAGATATAGATGTTTTGTGTTTGAGGAGCTGCAGGAAATTTATTATGTAGGCCAAAGAATATTAAAACTCCACCCACTATCTTTCAATATTGTCATTATGTTCTGAGCTGTTAAAATACGAGTAATGTATGTGTAATGAGTGAGGGTATACGCGGGGCCGGATCATTATGGATGCCGGATTAAATTGGTATGGACAGAACTGATTAATATTTTATTTCGGGTGGCTATGCATAACCCGTGTTTTGATGAATGGGACACGTGTTAGCGGATCAATGTGTAGGTTGCATAGATTGTTGCGACTGATAATCCCAAAAATAGGGGAAATAAAAATCCAAGTTGTTCAAACTAAACTTTTAGTTTTTATAAAAGTAAGAAATACGGACATATTAGACAAATAGAGAAAATGGGTAGGACCGAATCGGAAGGGGAAAAAGGAAGAAAAAGGTCATTTGTATAAGGATAAAACAAAGGAATTAATTGCAGCGTAATCCAATGACGCAAGTAAACAAGCAAATCTTGTGCTGGTTATTTTTCTAATGGGTCATAAAAAAATCTATACATGCGATATTTTATAAACAGGATCGCGGGATTTTTTGACACCTCTCAATACACGGGAGAAATTTTATCATTAATAATTTCATTAAATCATATTGCATCCCTATAGATTCAATGGAAATCGTCTCATATTAGCATCTCATATCTCATCTATAACTTACAAAAACTTTGCGTCTTACAATCAAAAATAACAATGGAATATTAAAGAAAGATACGAATTTTACCTCCACATTTCTAATAGCAACAGGAAATCTTCAGCTCATGGCCTTTTTTCTGAACCAAACAAGTAATCGGCCTTGATCCAAGCAAATTCACCGCTTGAATCCTCCTCTCTTCATCGAATCCTATCGAAACTCTTAAATTCCCAAAAGATATCCCCTTGCTTTCTCTCCATCGATCCAAGAACACAACTGCAAGCTCAAAGCAGCGGTGGCTTCTATTGTTCTCTAAAACCCCGCCAAAATACGAAAAAGCCCCCTTTTCACAAATGAACGCCAAAAACCCTAAGCAAATGCTCAATCTCGATCAAACGAACGTATGAATGCCTCCAAAAAGGGAAGCACGAATTGAAAAGATAGATTCATTGGACTCGGGGGGGAATTCTCGAGCGCCAGATTCACTGGAGTTTAGGGTTTAGAGCGAGGGTATTGCGTCATAAAAAGTTTTGGGGTTGGTGAGTTTGCGGGTCGAAAGCGGTTTCTACGCCAACTACCTAATATCACGGTAGATATAAATTGGTGATAGGAAAAAATCTCCAGTCAGATACGGAATAACGAATACGGTTGTTTGCTTACGTGTCTTTATTTTATTGGCTCTAAGGTGTTCAAAGTTTGTTAAAAGTGACTTCCTCTTGGCACGCGAGCAGATATAGATGTTTGGTGTTTGAGGAGCTGAAGGAGATTTCTCAGACCTAAGAATATCAAAACTCCACCCACCATCATCTTTCAATATTGTCATTATGTTCCGAGTTGTCAAAATACGAGTAATGCATGTGTAATGAGTGAGGGTATCCACGGAGGCGGATCATTATGGCTAGTATGGACAAAACTGATTAATGTTTTATATCGGGTGGATGTACATAACCCGTTTTAGATGAATGAGTCACATGTTAACGGATCAATATGTGGTTACATAGATTGTTGCGACTAATAACCACAAAAATAAGGGGAAATAAAAATCCAAGTTGCTCAAACTAAACTTTTAGTTTTTATAAAAGTAAAAAATATGGACATGTTAGACGAATGGAGAAAATGGGCAACACCGAATCGGAAGGGGAAAAAGGAAGAAAAGAGGCCGTTTGTATAAGGATAAAACAAAGGAATTAGTTACATCGTAATCCAATGACGCAAGTAAACAAGCGAGGCTCGTGCTGGTTATTTTTCTGATGGGTAGTAAAAAAATCTAGACATGCGATATTTTTTAAGCAGGGTTGCGGGTTTTTTGACACCTCTCAATACATGCGATGAACTTAGAAGAGGGTTTTAGGTTCATTTTGTCGAGAGAAATCTGTGAGAAGCAGAGGGTTTATTTGAGAGCTCTTTTAATGCAAGTCTTTGTGTGAAAGAGTGTGTAAATCTTTTGCATTCTCCTCTTTGGTATAGGAGAATCCTAGCAGCGTTTCACCTATGAAAGTAGGTCATTTTTTTCCCAAAGCATGTAAATTGTGTGTATGCTATCCGCTTTCCATTTGTTAGCTATTTTGCTATTATTGCGTACTCTAATTTGCAAGCCATCTATGGTGAGTCCGCACCATTTTGCTGCAACCCCTTGGGTTGTCAATTAATCTGTTCGGTTGAAAATCCTTGAAATTTCTTAGACTTTACTTTTACCAATATAGTCATGTGGTGAGCGACGGCTCAACTTTTCATCGGAATAGAAAATCCTTACATCTCAGATGCTTGTTTGGATACTATAGCCTATAGGATTGGATGCTCAGTTTAACACTTCCAGTGAAAGATATAATAGTTGATCTTATAATAGGATGATGGTCATAAATATTATTGTAAAGATAAAGACCTTTTATTTCTACTATTTCAAATCTATGGATGAAACTTGTCAAAAGATTCATTCTCCATGAACTCTAAGACTTTTGTGTAATTCAACAGAATGATCAGTTAAATCATATTGTATCCCTATCTATAGATTCAATGGAAATCATCTCATATTAGCATCTCATATCCGGTCTATAACTTGCAAAAACTTTGCATCTCACATTAAAAAAACGAACAATGGAAAATTGAAGAAAGATACGAATTTTACCTCCAGATTTCTCGTAGCCGCAGGAAATCTTCAGCTCGCGGCCGATTTTCTGAACCAAACAAGCAATCGGCCTCGATCCACGCAAATTCACCGCTTGAATCCTCCTCTCCTCATTTAATCCCATCGAAACCCTTAAAGTCCCACAAGATCTCCTCCATGCTTTCTCTTCACCGATCCAAGAACGCGACTGGAAGCTCAAAGCAGCGGTGGCTTCCATCGTTCTCTAAAACCCCCGCAAATACGAAAAAAGCCCCCCTTTTCACAAATGAACGCCAAAAATCCTGAGCAAACTCGAACGTATGGATGGCTTCAAAAAGGGAAGCGCGAATGGAGAAGAATCATTCGCTGGATTCGCGAAGGGATTTGGAGGGGTCGAGCCTTTACTCGAGTTTTGGGATCAAACCGAGGGTATTTGTGTCATGAAATGTTTTTGGGGTTGGTGAGTCTGCTGGTCCCACGCCAACTACCCAACATTGGTCGAGATAAACCGGTGAAAAAAAACCGCGTGCCAGGTACGGAACAGCGAATACAATTGTTTGGTTACGTGTCTTTATCTCATTGGTGTTAAGATGTTCAAAGTTCCTTAAGAGCGACTTTCTTTTGACACGTCAGCAGCAGATATAGCTGTTTGGTGTTTGAGTAGCTACATAAGATTTATCTGGTAGGCCAAAAGAAACCAAAACTCCACCAACCACCATCCTTCAATATCTTCAATATTGTTTTGAACTGTCAAAAAATATGAGTAATGTACATGTGATTGGTGTGGGTGCATGCATGGACGGATCTTTACGGATGTCAGATTAAATTGGTATAGACAGAACGGATTAATGTTTTATATCCGGTGGATATGCATTTAGATGAACAGATCACGCGTTAGCGGATTAGTCGTGTGGGTCACATAGATTGTTGCGAGTGATAATCCCAAAAATAGAGGGGAAATAAAAATCCAGGCTGTTCAAACTAAACTTTTAGTTTTTATAAAAGTAAAAAATACAGACATGTCAGACAAATAGAGCAAATGGATAGCATCGAATTGACCGGGGAAAAAGGAAGAAAAAGACCATTTATATAAGGATAAAACAAGAAAATTACTTGCAGCATAACCCAATGACGCAAGTAAACAAGCGAGCCTTGTGCTGGTTATTTCTCTGATAGATCATAAAAAAATCTAGATATGTGATATTTTATAAGCAGGGTCACGGGTTGTTTTGACACCTCTAAATACACAGGAGAATTTTTGTCATCAATAATCTCGTCATGGATAAAGAAGAAGTAAATATCCATCCATGTAAATCTATTCTTCTTTCTGCACAAATCCATCTAAACCTAGTCTATCTAAAGTATTTTTAAAAAAACTAGTAGTTGGGTTTGAATAGCCCCTTTATTTTAACATGTCTTAATTATAACCCCATGGTTTATAAAAGACATTTCTGGTAAGAATCACATTTAGAATATAAATGAATAAAATATCATTAAATGATTTGGTAGCCATTTTATATTCCCATGTGCACCTTGGCACCCATTATTTTATACTTTTCTATGCATTGTGATTATTAGGGTTGCAGCAGAATTCGACGTCTATGTTATTATTTGTTCCACTTCGACAATGGATGTGAGGATTAAGTCCTTTAAACTTGTGTTTTAATTGTCTCTCACCAGTAACATGCACGGGTGTAATGATGAAAAAAAATCATGCATCTTTCTTGATGTTTATTAGTTCAAAGACCTTTTGACAATTTTGTTCATTTTCTAAAAAGAAGATATTTTGTATTCGAAATTATTGAGGGTATAAAATTAGCATGTTCTTGAAAATGCCATGAAACCCTCTTAAATTAGCATCGTTGATGGAAATTTTTAGTTTCATTAACTCGTACAAGGCACTGGAGAACCGAGTAATCCTAATACGCCTTGTATGTGGATTAAACAACCCCAAAATGAATTAATATACATACATTTGAAACCAAGTCAATCAATTTTCTCTGTGTATATTTAACATTTCGAGAATTTCATGTATCCGTTTTTTCGTGAAATCGTGCCTTGCCTTAATAAATGTTACTACTATTTTAAAAGATTTATCATTTGTCATTTCAAATCCCAGAGCATAATATTGCATTTATATACAGCAACACCGAAAAGAGAGAGTAAATATTCACATTTGTTTTCAATCAAAAAATATATACATTTGTCAATAATATCAAACAATTCTTTAATCTGTGGGGTTTTTCATCCTTCTAAATGCACCCAAAAAAGGAACAAGAGCATTAAAAAAATTTCAAAATGGAGAAAAAAAGAATTCGGCCATTCACTCGAAAACATATGCTCACAAAGCTGATCAATGGCTGCCTCCATAGTCGAATATATCCAAATTATTTTTCGATGACGATGCCCTCAGATGTGGAAGCATCTAGATCAAACCGGCATCCTCGCTGCATCTGGTGCTTTTTCCATGAATAACTGTAAATAATTCATGAGCTAAATTACGCTTAAATTACCCAAAACTATTGTTTTTTTCAGTTGACCACCTTGAAGTTTTTTTTATTATAGTAAGTTCCTTGTTTTTCTTTATTATAGTAAGTTCCTTGTAACTGCTACATTTCAAGTTATTTTAGCAAAAAAAAGAGCTTCCCTAAACAAATTCGGGAGTCTACCACAATAAAAAAAAAAAAGTCAAGGTAGTTTCATTAAAGGAGATGCATGCTTTGTATTTTCGTTCTTCTCGCTAGACTTTTCTGCACTACAACTTTGTAAGCCTTGCATGCAGTTGTGGCGATCTTGTTTCATTAAATACTAATTTTAATAAGGGTTTGGAGTAGCCCATTGGTGGGGGAGACCCGAGGCCGGACATCCCATTAATGAAAAGGGATTGGCTAATTTATTCCACCATCATCGTTCCAGGATCAGGCCCGGGATCTCTTTTTTTTTTAAATACTAATTTTAATGAGTTCGGTGGGCTTAATTATACCACCTTTATCTCAAAACAAAAACCTTCAAGGTAGTTTAGTGAAGATCATCGATATCATCTATATTTAATGGTAGTTTAATGTAATGCATAAATTTTTAGTGTAAGAGAAGTCACTTATGCTAAAAGCAGTTGAAGTCCACATGATTACCTATTTTATAGTGAAGGATGGGGAATGGCCCTCTGGTTTCCTATCGGATTAAGCTCATCTGAAAACACGGTGTCGCTAATCGGGCTGCCGGCACGGACGTGTCCATACTCGACAACAGGCCCGGGGTATTCGCTGCTGTACTCAGGACTATCTACCAGGGGCTTTCTCATATTTTTCCTAACGTTTGGTGTGCGGATGTCTGAATCATAGTCCGAGCTTGAAGTCGAACTGAAAAGCACGCTTTGCCCAGGATTGATCCCCTCACTCAGATCTTCAAGTGACATATCGCCTTCCAATGCACGTACAATCTGTTATACTTAGAAGATCGATTAGAAATCGGCATTTGTTGGTCTTTAGAGACGGTTAAAATTTTGTGAAGATACCATAAACTTTCAGTGTTAGGTTAAAGTTAGTAATAGCCGATAAATGTAATATCATCGCCATTTTCTTCCTAGAGGACATAATAATTCATATAAAGCATACAGAAAGACGAAAACATGTGAATGCTAAAAATGTCATCGATCTATTAATTTGCATGTTTTTGTCATTATCTATATACAAAGACAAATATCATATTATGAAAGGGGAATGAAGGGGAAAACGCTCTCACCATTAACGATATATTGCAATAAGTTGAAAATGCTGGATATCCATGCTGTTTATTTGGCATGAACTAAGTTATGATATTTGTTTAGAATCACAGCGCTTATGGTATTTATCTGCGATAGGCTGAAAGTTCAAAATATTTACCAAAGTTAGCAATTAGACGATACCTGGCTCATATTTGGTCGTCTCCTTGCAGAATGCCGTACTGATCCATCTGCACAAGCCACCATGCGCGCCATCTCCATTGGATCATAGTTTCCGTTCAGATTCGGATCCACTAATTCATTATAGTTTCCATCGGACAATGCATTTGAGAGAATTGGCCTTGCCTATTGGGAGAAGCACGCCAGTTAAAACCTTGTTCATGATCGGTTTATTTTTAAGACTAATCTCTAGTTAAAACTTTGGTCATGCTTGATTGTACCATTTATCCTACCCTTGGAAAAAGGATAAATTTCCCTAATATACCATGACTTTTCAATGTTTGTATATAAATTCCCTATTTTGTAAATTTTAAAGTAAACACCATAAACTTAGAATTTATCAAATAAATGCCGTGAACCTTCAGCATTTTCCAATAGTTTAGTATCATATATTGTTTTCGGCAAAAACCTTCTTACATTTATCTGCTTTTTCGTTATTTCCCAGAAAAAGTGCACATAGTGTTTGACTGAAGAAGCTGATGGCTCATGGTATTTATTTGAAGAACGCTAAGTTCATGGTATTTATTTGCATTTAATAAAATACATTTGAAAGTCCATGGTATTTAATGAAATTAACCTAAAAAGACATCACTACGGCATCAAACTAACCCAATCTACCAAGCTATCCTCCATGAATGTGTATGAAGTATCGCAGGGCCTTCGTCCGGTTATGAGCTCAAGAAGCATCACGCCGTATGAAAAGACATCAGATTTCTCTGTTAGCTTGCCACTTGATGCATATTCTGGAGCCAAATACCTACAAGGATTTATTAATATTTTCTCAGTGAAGATAGCTGGAAAAATTCTGGGAGTTGTGTTAAGATAAAACCTAAGTATGAAAATATTGCTCACCCAAAAGTTCCCATTACACGAGTTGAGATATGAGTGTGGTTGTCTGACGACAACTTGGCCAACCCAAAGTCTGCAACCTGGTTTAGTTCTTTAGTAAGCAACTTACAAATACATGGTGCAAGTCTATAAATATGGGGACAATTTTTTGATTTAGGCCATTTTAAAAAAATAATAATAATATTAGGATACTTTCAAAAATTATTACAAATCTAGACCACCTAGACGCCAGCTCAGCACGGACGCCGGCTCTTTTTTTAAAAAAAATCCTTTGGGACGCTCTTACCAAGTGCGCCCCATGCAAAACGCTGATGGGCACTCAGTGTTTTATAGAAGGCGTACCTCATAAGTGCCCCATACAAAACGCTGATGGGCACTCAGTGTTTTATAGAAGGCGTACCTCATAAGTGCCCCATACAAAACGCTGATGGGACGCATATTTTCATGGGACGCGGTTGCCTACTGCGTCCCAAAAAGTAGCAGTGGGTCTGTTTCTTTAAATCTCTCTATCTCTCTCATCTCGCTCTCTCTGGTCTCTCCTCCCGAGCTCTCTCTCTCTCTCTCCTCTCTCTCTCTCTCTCCTCTATCTCTCTCGATCTCGATCTCGTCTCCCGTCTACCCTTCGACCCGATCTCCTCCTCCTTGTTCGACTCGAGCCCCGAGACCCTCCTCCTCCTTGTTCGACTAGAGACCCGAGACCCCTTGTTCGACTCAATCTTTCATATCTCTCTCAATTAGGTAATTCAATTTTTTGAAAATTCAATTTTTATGTTATCTTAGTATTTTTTAGTTTGGTTAAAATGGAAAATAAATTAAAATTTTATTTTATGAAATTATTTTTATGATGTTAATTTGTGCATTTTAGTTGTTAATTGAAGTAATTAGGTAAGTGGAAATGTGAAAATAAATAAGTAGGGTGTTTGTGGAGAACTTTCAAAGCATATCTCAAATTTTCAGCGGGCGGAAAAATAACGGATAATTACATTCCTCTAATTTACTATTTTGCTGGCCAATTATCAATCAAAGAAAATAACATTCTTAAATACGTGGGAGGAAAAAGTAAGATCACGAGAGTTAAGAAGTCTAGCACATACAAAGAGTTGATGCAAGTAATGCACAAAGCTACCAAAATCAACCCGCTAGAGTTCAATATTTTCTTAATATGCAAATGGCCGACGGAGCATGAATACACTGCCATTGAAGTATCCGATGACAAGGATACACAAGTCATGCTTGGTTCGGGATTGAAAACGATCGAGCTGTCTATGAAGAAAGATATATCGATATCGACTCAACTGGCCGAACCTTCTTCTAAAGTGTCGGATCCTTCTTTTCAAGCGTCTAAGCATGACCTGCAAGGAGAATATTCTCGCATGCTCAATATGAATGCAAATTCTACCAGTTTTATGTCTCCTACCAATAATGATCAGTATAGAGATCAAAATTACATAAGTGAAGGCACATGAAGCTGAACACCAGTAAATTGACAGTTTATGAAGTATTACCTTGCATACTTTTATACCGCATGTATATTTAGCGGACCATTTATTTAGAGTGGAGGTATGCTATAGTTTACTAAGTATTCATAAATTTGTGTGCAGTTCCTTTGTACCGCCAGTCGGTTCTAATTGTATGTTAACGCCAAGCTTTGGCTTCAATTTTATTCCCCAAAATACTGAGCACATGCAGTCATACAATATGGGATGGACACCGATTGCAGACGATAGGTCAGGATATTGTCATTATGCAACAAGAATATCAAGTACCATGTAAGTCCCTAATGTTGGTTCTGCACATGCAACTGATGCACCTACTACCGATCCAACGGTGTTGAAGCATAATAAAGATGATAGTGATGATGGTGATGATGTTACTAATGACGACGACTTTCAAGCATAAGATAGCATGCAAATTGCACATGTTCTTGATGATGAGAAGGATAGGTAGTAGATTATTAATTCATGTGTTAATAATGACTTCATTGCGTTTGAAGATCCACTTGCAAATAACATGACGGATGCTTACATGTTATCTACAGATGTAATGGAGAATATCAACTTTCATGATGATAGGCTTTCGGCAATTGATACTGACAGTGGATTGAAGGTAGGAGATGTTTTCAAGAATAACGAGAAGTTAATTCAGGCAGCCAATGTTCAATCAATTAAACTCGGAGTTTCTTTTAGACCAACCAAGAGTAGCAAGACCAAGTACACCGTCGTTTGTAAAACAGACGCGAACTGCCCTTGGAGACTTCATGTATATATCTCGAAGAAATCACAGACAGGATATTTAGAGATAAAGAAGTATGCTGGTGATCATACTTGTGTGAATTCTGTAGTGAATTCAAATCATAAACATGCCACTTTTATGTTTCGGTGTAACAGGATCTTGCCTTTCGTGAAAGTAAATATCGATATGATTTCTCTTACGATTCAAGTGCTTGTAAAAGAAACCTTATTCATCGATATAAATTATATGAAGGTATGGAATGCGTTGAACAAGATATTGTCTAAAATCTACGGAAATTGGGAAGGGTCATATGATAATTTTCCACGATACCTTACCGCTATCAGATCAACTAATCCCGAGATGTCTTCAAAATTACTAGCACACCACTGTCAGAAAATATAGGATATTTTATTGATGTATTTTAGGCATTTGGATCGACCATTGAAGATTTCGCTTACTGCCGTCCAGTTCTCAGTATTGATGGGACATTTTTATTCGGTAGATACAAAAGGACTTTGCTTATTGCTACCGGTGCTGATGCAAATGATGGTATTTATCCTTTGGCATATAGTTGATAGTGAAATCACAGACAATTGGGAGTGGTTCATTATTTGCATTTATAACTACATTCCACCTGTGTGAAGAAGGCACATTACTTTCATATCTGAACGGATGAAAGGGATTCCAAATGCATTAAAAAAGTTATGGCCAAAACCTCATTATCATCATTATTATATACGACATATCAGAGCCAACTTTGCAACTGCTGGATTTCGTGACAAAACCTTGCAGAATTTGTTCTCCCAAATTGCATGTGCACCAGATGACTTGACATATATCGCACTGAGAACGGAACTTAAAAGTATATGTCCAAGAGCAGATGCTTGGATTAAAAATAGTCTTAAAAATAAAGAAGTCGGATGGGCTATTTCGAAAGATGATGGTAAATGATTTTGCATGATGATTATGAATACTTCAGAAAATTTTAACGGGGTATTAAAATGATCTCCATCTTTACCTATTCAGTCCTTAGTAGCACATGCGAACAAATACTTCTTTGCACGACGTGAGGAGGGACAGACGTGGCCGATGAAGTTATGTCCTAATTTCGAATAGTTAATTACAAGCAAGGGTACTGATGCTAGATATACTTAGATCGTGAGATTCAGCCAGCTTGAATGGCAGGTGACTGACAAAATTGGAAAACAATACACTGTAGTCATTACTGGTAAGAACTACAGTTGTACGTGCAATATCCCCAAGTTGCAAAAGTTGCCGTGTTCACAAGTAATTTCAGCATGTACACGAGCAGAGAATGGGAGAAACATTGCATATCACGATCTTGCTTCGAATTGGTGTTCTGTCTCCAAATACAGAGCTGCTTATACTCTGTTATTCAATCCTGTTCCTGATAGCCGATATTGGGATGGTCCATCGATATTTCCACCTACCACTAGAAGACAAGCATGGCGACCATATTCTACTCGTTTCAATGGTGTTATGGATGAATCACAAGAAGGACGTAGGCAAAATAGATGCAGCATCTGCTATGAGTATGGTCATAACAAGGCACGATGCAAAAATCCTCTAGCACCATGTCATCCTTGGTAATCACATTATATACTTTGATATACCTGCAAACATACACACATATACACACAAAAACAAACATACATATGCACAAACATGCATACTGACATACACATGCACACACATATACACATGCACGCACACATACAAACACACACACATACACATAAATACATGTAAACATACACACACATTAATACATGCAAACCTGTTTTTTGATATACATGCTCATTTTTCTCAAATGACATATAATACGATTTTCTCATTGTGTAGATATACTTATGGATCCTGAACCTATGGATACGAGTGTTTTGTACTTTCAGGCTGAGCATAGATCAACCAACGCCACATTAGTACAGATAAAAATTGTAATATTTATTTCGAATTTCATATGCTATTTATATGCTGCTGATATAAGTCATCTTATTTTAATTGGCTGAGCCATCAAGTGATTCAGTACGTTGATCCCTCACGTCGGAACGACATATCCCATTTGGAGATCCTCATGTCTGTAGGGTGTTTTTCGTCACCCCATTGAGATGGGAATGTGCGCGTGCTTGTCAGGCGCATTACAGATTCCTCCTGTCTAGGGTAGGCTGGGGTTTATTGATTGTGGGGATCCAAATCTCCGGCAGCCACGGACTAAGTTGCTGTTAATTACCCCTCGCCTTTAGAGCGAGAGAACCTCCGATTGACGGGTCAAATAGGTCATGCGAACTCAATGTGCGGTGTTGTGCTTTGAAGGGCTTTTGGATATATCAGGGGCCCGGTAGAGTTTTCACGGGGGTCCCGCTACCCGGATAGCGGGGTGGGGGTCAAGAGGGAAAGCAGCCCCCTTGCGGGGTGCGGGGCAGCGTCCCGTTAGAATTTTTTTTCTAACAAGGACAGTGTCGTGGAGTATGTATGTGTGTGTGTATATGTGTGTGTGTGTATAAAGGGAAAGGGCATCCAAAGGATGCGTGGGAGAAGGCGCCAGTGCCCCACGTGCCAGACACACGGGCGCTGTGCGCTAGAGCACCAGCGCACTACGTGCCTGGCACGCGGGCGCTGGGTGCCAGAGCGCCAGCGCCCCCACGTGCCTGGCACGCGGGCGCTGGGTGCCAGAGCGCAGCGCCCCACATGCCTGGCACGCGGGCGCTGGGTGCCAGCAGCAAAAGGGACTTGGTCCCTGCACCGGGAGCTGTGCTCCAAAACGGAAATATTTATTATTTTGTATATATATGTATATATATATATATATATATATATATATATATATATATATATTTGAGGAGTTGAACTCTTAAGATATTTTTGGAGCTGATGAAGGGGCTTCTCCCTTGAGCCCTGGATCTTCCCCAGAGTGGGATTTTAGAGATGGGTTTCCTTCCTCCTCTTCTGTCGGTTAGATCTTGAAGAACAAGAAGTATGAGATTTTAAAAATCTCTTATTTTTGAGATCTAATGGGAGATCTGAGTTCCCCTTTATGAGTTTTGTGGTGAAAAACTATTTAGTTTTGGAAAAGGAAGAGTAAAACTCTTGATTTAATTCAAAAGATAGAAGAATGTTTAGAACCTTGAGGAAGGAGAAGGAGGCACAAAAACCCTAACCTTTTTTAGAGGAATGAAAAGTCTATTAGATATTTTCATCATGTTGCTTTATATAGGCTTACATATTTACATATAGCCCCTTGGGCTTTATAAAATGGCATTTTGCTCATTCCATGGCTCATGTGCCATTTCTTTTTGCACATAAGCCGTGGGCTTTACAAATATTTGGCTTTATACCCATTTTGCCTACATGCATACATAAAAAATTATATCAAAATTATTTATTACATGATTTTTTTTATTTGCATAGGGGAGGCCGGCCGCTTCATGTTCGGGCTCGACTTGGGCATGAGCCCACTTGATCTGGGCTTGGGCCCACCTGGTTTGGGGTTGGCCTTGATTTTGACTTGGTCAACCGGGTGCAAATTTTGACCCCAACAATGTCCAGGTGCAGCTGCAACGGACATGCTTTCATCTCCTGTCTAGATAGGAGTATATACGTCTAGATAGACACTTGATTACTGCGTTGGTGGATAGGTGAAGACCGGAAACCTCCACATTTCATTTTAGAGTGGGTGAGATGACTATCACCCTACAGGATGTCGATGTGCTACTTGGCCACAATATAGACTGAGATGTGGTTGCAGCGAATTTCAACCACGATTGGGCAGATTTGTGCGGCCGCTTATTAGGTAGGACTGTAGGAAAAGAAATGCAACAACATTCTGTTGAGTTGGCTGCGGGAGACGTTTAGTGTTGAGCCTCCTATAGATGCTGTGCATGTAGTAATTGAGAAGCATACACGCGTCTATATTCTACATCAGATAGGGGTGCGCTTATTCCCAGACAGAAGTAAGAGCAGAGTTGGTCTTAAGTGGCTGGCACCGTTAGAGGATCTCGATGTATGGCACTTTATTGTGAGGGAGTGATGTTCTTTCATTCCTCTATAACGAACTGAGCATGGCCTCATTGATGGAGCAGAAAGTCTTTGGAGGCTGTTTAACGCTTCTTCAGATATAAAATATTTAATTGACAATTACTTTTATTTTGCTGAAGTAAATTGATATTCATTGTAATTCATATTTTATTTCAGATATGATTATGGACATATCTCCTTATTGGTCACCCGACCATTACAACCCAGTTTGCTCTTGATGGCCAAATGCTATATGGTTGCATATAAGTAATTCAACCTATGTGCATATTTAAACTTTCAAGTTTTTTTTAAATATTAACTTGTTGTGTGCAAACTGTATGCAGGTGGAATGTGTCCAGGTCATGAGATATGACACCGGATCACAGCCTCCGCTTCTACCGCAACGAGTTCGACGTAATATAGGAGACATCTTGTTCGCCTTCGAAAAGGGATCCCGGAAAACCTTAGAAAGCTCTCGAGGATGTTTACGGGATTAGATCGATGCAGATTTGCATGGCTCTTCAACATGACGCGTTGCCGTGATGCAACATATGGCTAAGGGTTCAACCAGATACGACCGATGCAGCATGACTTTTCAGATTCACCCTTCGGAAAGGGTTTTTGATTGTGGAGACTAGATTTTCTACAGGCGCAAGCCCTTGTAGTTAATTACCCCTCCGTATTAACAGGGAGAACTTTCTACGAGTGGTTTATTCCTAAGTGTATTTAAATACGAGAGCAAAACGGATGGCAATGGCATATATTCAACAACAAGAGCATATAAAGACAGTGATTAGAATATTTATTTCATAATCATCATATACAATGTTACACATCTCAATTTACAATATATCTTTGCCGTTGAGAAAATATGTTCTCGAATCGCTATTCACGCACCTGGATTGTATACGGTTTTATAGAATGTATTATCCAGACCGTAGAACAGCTACAGGAGAACACATGGTACATGCTTGTAAGGAGAAGCCCATGGATAGTACACGCCATGTGGAACTTAATTGGTGGTAACGCCCGATTATTGGTCAGCACATCCGATGGGATAAGTATAGTTGGCTTCTACATCACAAGAATTAGGTATATGTATTAGTTTAGAGTCATCTCAAACTTGGCTAGTAGTTTAGGGTCATCTCGGACATGGGTAGTAGTTTGTGGTCGTCTCGAACATGGGTAGTAATTTAGAGTCGTCTCGGACATGGGTAGTGGTTTCGAGTAGTCTCGGACATAGGTATGGTGGAACATTGATTTCTATGTCACGATGGTTGTCTGTGGATTGTATATGATAGCTAATATAGAACAACTTACCATAGGGTATAATTCCAGTTTAGAGACGTAATGGTCCATTGTGTAAGTTTCCTTAGTTTACAGTCATCTCGGATATGGGTGTTAGTTTAAGGTCGTCTCGGACCATGGAATTAGTTTAAAATCATCTCGTACATGAACATCAGTTTAAGGCCATCTTGGACCACGTATTAGTTTAGGATCATCTCGGACCAGGTATTAGTTTAGGGCCATCTCGAACCATGGGTTATTATGGTTTCAGTTGTGTTTGACTTCAGTGTCACATTTTGACTTTTAGGTCATCAAAGTAGCACATGGATAGTATATGGTGGGTTAATGTTACGCTATTGAAAGTTCCCAGTGCCCTTACCGCTACAATTGCGGTCGACGAGGAATCGAAAAACAAAAATTTCAAGAGGAGCACTAGAAACTAATCCCTAACAATCGTTCCAAACACTAAACTAGTAAACTAAGTATGCAAGTTTTAGGGATTACAGCCTTTGTCGCGTGTCCACCTAATCGTGGAAGACCCTTCCAAGCTCCTCGTAGGCCGTCAGTTACAAGCTTAATAGGCGACCGCCCTTGCCAAAAATGATCAATTCGAGGTAAACCGATCCAAACTCCAGCTTCACCTAATAAAGCAACCGACACTCCAATCTTGCAATAAATGGAGTGTGGGGATGTAGGATTTTTCCACTCTAAAAAACTCTCTCTTTACAAACTTAAGAGAGCTTAGAAGCTCATGAGGAGGAGGAGGGGAGAGAGAGAGAGAGAGAGAGTGAATGAATGAGAGAGCAATGGCTACATCTTATTTTTCAACCATAACAAAAAATATATATCACAACAATTTTTGCAATAAACAATTGAAGCTCATCCTTCTCTACTTGCCGTCATCCATACCTAAAGTCATCTCACCCTCCACCTCACTTCCTATTGATTTTCTTAAAAATAAAATCAATAATTAGGTGTCATATTTCTAGAAATATTCCGTATAAATACGAGATACAACCCCAGCATATGCATCGAAATACATATACGCGTATTCGTATAAAAATATAAATAGCCAAAAGAGAGAAATTGAATAGTGAACATAATACCAGAATATATATATATATATATATATATATATATATATATATATATATATATTATTAAATCAATACTTGATTTAATACTTCGTCTTAATCTTAAGCCGACTAGTATTATCAACCGTCCGATTAAATTCGGTACTGCAAGTACACGCATTTAATCGAAACCCTGTATGTATCAATATACAGCCTCTGCATCATATTACCTGAACCGGAAAAACCCTATTTATAGGACTCTAATAACTCAAAAATACGCTGGCAGTGATTTACTGGATAAATCCAAAACCACAAATACGTCAGCGGCACTAGCTGTACGTAATGGCTATCCAGGTATATGCCGAAAGGGAGGTCGACAATCAAGTTCGTCCGTACCCTGCTGAGCATGAATATGATAATCTCCGTACGGTCTGGTATCTTCGTCTAAGAGTATCGCATATCGGGTCTAGGGGTGGATAACGTCAAACCCCTAATAACCCAATAAGTCATGCCGGAGTCAGGCTCATTACCAACCGAGAAATTACTGAACTCCTATCAGTAAATCTCATCCACCGTGGCCACTGATTTATAGTGATGGCCAACCGAACACAGCACGATATCGACTCCTAATATCAGGAAAGACGAATCCCTGACAATCGCCCACTGCCTTAATGTAGCTCGAACTATACCCAACTAAAACCTGTTTGCACAACTCCTTTGAGCTGTGGTAGGGTAGTAATCTAAGTACAGTGGGAACTCACACGAGACAAATGACGATCTCAGGTCAAAAGGCTAACTTGTACTCATGTCACTAGAGAACTGCTATCTGACGATAGGTATAATACCATCTAGAAGTTCTCGACGAGTCCGTTCAGTATACTCACCTCCAGTGAGCACCTGTATACTATCTTATGTGACAAAATACCAATGGCTTGTAAGAACGGCCACCGTCCCTCGTCGGGGTCTAGAAACGTATACACTAGTCTATTCCGGAATATCGATACCAAGTCTCGATACTCTCTCGACTAGGGACATTTAAGGATATGCTTATGAACTACATAGCTCTCACGTATACGATCGCCATCATAATACTGGTAATCAAGCAAGAATCCTACAGGCTTTATCATTATGTATTAGCGACACGTAATAGCAAGTAAAACGTATACACACGATGATAAAAATAAATCAGATAGCATACTATCATCTTAAGTAAAACCGCTCTATCAGTATAGGTTCTCCTTCAATTATCATAATCATCTACTTGTAATTACAATAATTGCCTTAAGGGCGCTATATCCAATAATCTCTCACTTGCACTTAAGGCCAATTATTGCGGTATCGCATACCCACAGCTCGTGTGCTACAGAATACCCAACTTCTATACTAATCAGTTTCGTAAAACTCGTTTGAAAAACATCCGTGTTCGAGAAATAGCCTCTGTGAGTGGATCTGGTACAATGTTCCAATTTCATCTCTCTATATCTCAACTTCATGGAGATCAATAAACTCCCGAACTAAACGATACCCCATCTCAAGAATTTTTCTGGATATTTGATGGGACCAAGTTCATAATTGAACAATTTTATCCAACAAACTTCTTGGACTGTATCCTCCGTTGAGTTTAATCAGCATCCTACGCCATGCCTACCTCAGTATCCCTATTAGAACCATATCCAATATACTGCTCCTCAGAAGAGGGTAAACTCAACACTCTTGACAGCATCTCTGTCATCCAGGTCACCTTGAACACCTGAACAGATAGACGCCTCATAGTGGAGGTTGTCGTTACCATATACCAAGAACATTCTCTTATGTTCTTAGTTGTTTCCTCTTATTTCTCCATAATTGGATTAATATCTGCTTAACACAGCAAGTGCAAAAGCAACATCTGGTTTGGTACATAACATCACATGATTGACTCAATTGCCTAAGCAAGGGTCACGGGTTGTTTTGACACCCAGGATATTTTATAAGCAGGGTCACGGGTTGTTTTGACACCTCTAAATACACAGGAGAATTTTTGTCATCAATAATCTCGTCATGGATAAAGAAGAAGTAAATATCCATCCATGTAAATCTATTCTTCTTTCTGCACAAATCCATCTAAACCTAGTCTATCTAAAGTATTTTTAAAAAAACTAGTAGTTGGGTTTGAATAGCCCCTTTATTTTAACATGTCTTAATTATAACCCCATGGTTTATAAAAGACATTTCTGGTAAGAATCACATTTAGAATATAAATGAATAAAATATCATTAAATGATTTGGTAGCCATTTTATATTCCCATGTGCACCTTGGCACCCATTATTTTATACTTTTCTATGCATTGTGATTATTAGGGTTGCAGCATAATTCGACGTCTATGTTATTATTTGTTCCACTTCGACAATGGATGTGAGGATTAAGTCCTTTAAACTTGTGTTTTAATTGTCTCTCACCTGTAACATGCACGGGTGTAATGATGAAAAAAAATCATGCATCTTTCTTGATGTTTATTAGTTCAAAGACCTTTTGACTAATTTTGTTCATTTTCTAAAAAGAAGATATTTTGTATTCGAAATTATTGAGGGTATAAAATTAGCATGTTCTTGAAAATGCCATGAAACCCTCTTAAATTAGCATCGTTGATGGAAATTTTTAGTTTCATTAACTCGTACAAGGCACTGGAGAACCGAGTAATCCTAATACGCCTTGTATGTGGATTAAACAACCCCAAAATGAATTAATATACATACATTTGAAACCAAGTCAATCAATTTTCTCTCAATTTGAGCAAACCAATCTATTCTTTAAATGTACATATATTTCAGATGTACACACATCGTATTGCATAGGCAAACTACTAATGGTTATGAACTATCAATTACTTTCTGGCTTCTTTTTCTCGGTGTATATTTAACATTTCGAGAATTTCATGTATCCGTTTTTTCATGAAATGTGCCTTGCCTTAATAAATGTAGCTACTATTTTAAAAGATTTATCATTTGTCAATTCAAATCCCAGAACATAATATTGCAACAAGCGCATAACAACGATTTATATACAGCAGGCACCGAAAACAGAGAGTAAATATTTACACTTGTTTTCAATCAAAAAATATATACATTCGTCAATAATATCAAACAATTCTTTAATCTGTGGGGGTTTTCATCCTTCTAAATGCACCCAAAAAAGGAACAAGAGCATTAAAAAAAATTCAAAATGGAGAAAAAAAAGAATTCGGCCATTCACTCGAAAACATATGCTCACAAAGCTGATCAATGGCTGCCTCCATAGTCGAATATATCCAAATTATTTTTCGATGACGATGCCCTCAAATGTGGAAGCATCTAGATCAAACTGGCATCCTCGCTGCATCTGGTGCTTTTTCCATGAATAACACCTATGGTGTAAATAATTCATGAGCTAAATTACGCTTAAATTACCCAAAACTATTGTTTTTTCAGTTGACCGCCTTGAAGTTTTTTTATTATAGTAAGTTCCTTGTTTTTTTTAATTATAGTAAGTTCCTTGTAACTGCTACATTTCAAGTTATTTTAGCAAAAAAAGAGCTTCCCTAAACAAATTCGGGAGTCTACCACAATATATATATATAAAAAATCAAGGTAGTTTCATTAAAGGAGATACATGCTTTGTATTTTCGTTCTTCTCGCTAGACTTTTCTGCACTACAACTTTGTAAGCCTTGCATGCAGTTGTGGCGATCTTGTTTCATTAAATACTAATTTTAATAAGGGCTTGGAGTGGCCTATTGATGGGGGAGACCCGAGCCCGGATATCCCATTAATGAAAAGGGATTGGCTAATTTATTCCACCGTCATCGTTCGAGGATGAGGCCCGGGATCTCTTTTTTCTTTAAATACTAATTTTAATGAATTCGGTGGGCTTAATTATCCCACCTTTATCTCAAATCAAAAAACTTCAAGGTAGTTTAGTGAAGATCATCGATATCATCTATAGTTAATGGTAGTTTAATGTAATGCATAAATTTTTAGTGTAAGAGAAGTCTCTTATGCTAAAAGCAGTTGAAGTCCACATGATTACCTATTTTACAGTGATGGATGAGGAATGGCCCTCTGGTTTCCTATCGGATTAAGCTCATCTGAAAACACGGCGTCGCTAATCGGGCTGCCGGCACGGACGTGTCCGTACTCGACAACAGGCCCGGGGTATTCGCTGCTGTACTCAGGACTATCTACCATGGGCTTTCTCATATTTTTCCTAACGTTTGGTGTGCGGATGTCTGAATCATATTCCGAGCTTGAAGTCGAACTGAAAAGCACGCTTTGCCCAGGATTGATCCCCTCACTCAGATCTTCAAGTGACATATCGCCTTCCAATGCACGTACAATCTGTTATACTCAGAAGACCGATTAGAAATCGGCATTTGTTGGTCTTTAGAGACGGTTAAAATTTCGTGAAGATACCATAAACTTTCAGTGTTAGGTTAAAGTTAGTAATAGCCGATAAATGTAATAATATCATCGCCATTTTCTTCCTAGAGGACATACTAATTCATATAAAACATAAAGAAAGACGGATACATATGAATGCTAAAAATGTCGGTTTGCAATAAGTTGAAAATGCTGGATATCCTGCTTATTTGCATGAACTAAGTTATGATATTTGTTTAGAATCACAGCGCTTATGGTATTTATCTGCGATAGGCTGAAAGTTCAAAATATTTACCAAAGTCAGCAATTAGACGATACCTGGCTCATTTTTGGTCGTCTCCTTGCAGAATGCCGTACTGATCCATCTGCACAAGCCACCATGCGCGCCATCTCCATTGGATCATAGTTTCCGTTCAGATTCGGATCCACTAATTCATTATAGTTTCCATCGGACAATGCATTTGAGAGAATTGGCCTTGCCTATTGGGAGAAGCACGCCAGTTAAAACCTTGTTCATGATCGGTTTATTTTTAAGACTAATCTCTAGTTAAAACTCTGGTCATGCTTGATTGCGCCATTTATCCTACCCTTGGAAAAAGGATAAATTTCCCTAATATACCATGACTTTTCAATGTTTGTATATAAATTCCACCTATTTTGGAAATTTTAAAATAAACACCATAAACTTAGAATTTATCAAATAAATGCCGTGAACCTTCAGCATTTTCCAATAGTTTAGTATCATATATATTGTTTTCGGCAAAAACCTTTTAACATTTATCTGCTTTTTCATTATTTCCCAAAAAAAGTGCACATAGTGTTTGACTGAAGAAGCTGATGGCTCATGGTATTTATTTGAAGAACGCTAAGTTCGTGGTATTTATTTGCATTTAATAAAATACATTTGAAAGTCCATGGTATTTAATGAAATTAACCTAAAAAGACATCACTACGGCATCAAACTAACCCAATCTACCAAGCTATCCTCCATGAATGTGTATGAAGTATCGCAGGGCCTTCGTCCGGTTATGAGCTCAAGAAGCATCACGCCGTATGAAAAGACATCAGATTTCTCTGTTAGCTTGCCACTTGATGCATATTCTGGAGCCAAATACCTACAAGGATTTATTAATATTTTCTCAGTGAAGATAGCTGGAAAAATTCTGGGAGTTGTGTTAAGATAAAACCTAAGTATGAAAATATTGCTCACCCGAAAGTTCCCATTACACGAGTTGAGATATGAGTGTGGTTGTCTGACGACAACTTGGCCAACCCAAAGTCTGCAACCTGGTTTAGTTCTTTAGTAAGCAACTTACAAATACATGGTGCAAGTCTATAAATATGGGGACAATTTTTTGATTTAGGCCATTTTTAAAAAATAATAATAATATTAGGATACTTTTAAAAATTATTACAAATCTAGGCTACTTTTGGCCACGCAGACGCCAGCTCAGCACTGGCGCCGGCTCTATTTTTAAAAAAATCCTATGGGAAGCTCTTACAAGTGCGCCCCATGCAAAACGCTGATGGGCACTCAGTGTTTTATATGGGGCGCACTTACCAGGTGCGCCCCATGCAAAACACTGATGGGGATCATATTTTCATGGGACCCAGTTGCCTATCGCGTCCCAAAAAGTATCAGACTCTCGTGGGTCTGTTTATTTAAGTCTCTCTCGATCTCTCTATCTCGCTCTCACTCCGGTCTCTGTTCCCGAGCTCTCTAGCTCTTTCACTCTCTCTTTTGTCGCTCTCTCTCCTCTATCTCTCTCTCTCTCTCAATCTCGTCTCCCGTCTACCCTTCGATCCGATCTCTCGACTCGAGCCCCGAGCCCCTCCTCCTCCTTGTTCGACTCGAGACCCCTTCCTTATTCGACTCAATCTTTCATATCTCTCTCAGTTAGGTAATTCCATTTTTATGCTATCTTACTAGTTTTTTTAGTTAGGTTAAAATGGAAAATAAATTAAAATTTTATTTTATGAAATTATATTTAGATTGTTAATTTGTGCATTTTAATTGTTAATTGAAGTAATTAGATGAGTAGAAATGTGAAGATAAATAAATAGGGTGTTTGTGGAGAACTCCCAAAACATATCTCAAATTTTCTAGTGGGTGGAAAAATAACGGATAATTACATTTGATGGAGCTCCTTTTCGGGCCTCCGTCAGATGTTGTCTTCTGTTGATCTCACGGTGAACTTAGCTGATTATCCTACGTTGCGTGTGGGTCTCAATGGGTTTTTGGAGGAAGAGGTGAGGTGAGGAAGTTGTTGCCGAGTACCTGCAAAGAAGTCCCGGGATGGTTTGGTGCCACCAAGGACCCTCCGACGCTCAAATTAGTGATGAGATCCGAGCAGAGTAACGGCTTAAAGGTGTAAAAAATGGCTTACTTGACCCCTCTGTGATGAGGGTTTATATAGCGGTGGTGGCATGCAGCAGCAGGCGCGAGAATCTCGCCGGCAGTTATGCTCCCGACGTCATGCCCGCGTAAAGAGCGGATCGCCCGTTAATGGGGATCGTGATGGCGTGGAACGCGGGATGTTGCCGGCGGAGAATCTGCGCATGGCGAGATTTGCGGAGCGGCGGTTATGCCTGTGAGTGGTGGAGTTGGTCGGTCGGAGGGACCGAGGAAGATGGTCTCGGCGGGAGAGCTCGGGAACGAGCGAGAGGGCCGAGATATCTTGGTCCTGCAGTAGCTCGGAGGTGAGCTGAGAGATAGAGGAAGCCAATTTGCAAGGGCCCTGAGGTGAGCCAGCTTTGTGCTTGTAGGTTGGGCCTGATCGGCCCCTGTGGGCCTTCTCTTCTGAGTTCTGGGACACGTCATCTGCCACGTGTCCTGATCTGAAAGGTCGCCAATATTGAGCATCATCATTATGCCCCTACTCTTTTCCCGACCAGCTAGTGGGTCGGGTCAAGAGTGGACTGCCGGGCTGTCTGGGGTAAGCTCCCTCCTAAGGTTTCGTCAGGACGCGTCCCCGGGCTGTCAGCTGTCTTTTCTGCCAGCTTATCGGGACGAGATCTCTGCATTTAGGGAAGGTGCGCCGGTTCGAGCGTCCTGCCACTGAAGTGACGGTCCGCATGTCAAGCGTCGGTTGGCCGACGCGACGTGTGCAGACCTGCGGCGTCTGTTGGGCAGGAGGATGCCCGCTGGGGATGCGCTGAGCAGGAAGGAACTCGGCGGCCTCACGATGAGGGCTTTAGACCATCAGCGTCTGATGGGCAGAAGGGTGCCCACCGGGGATGCATCGAGCAGGAAGAAACTCGGCGGCCTCGCGATGAGGGCTTCAGACCATCAGCGTTTGATGGCCAGGATGATTCCCACTGGGGATGCGCCAAGCAAGAAGGAACTCGGCGGCCTCACGATGAGGGCTTGAGATCCTCAGCATCTGATGGGCAGGAGGATGCCCGCTAGGGATGCGCCGAGCAGGAAGGAACCCGGCGGCCTCACGATGAGGGCTTGAGATCCTCAACATCTGATGGACAGGAGGATGCCCGCTGGGGATGCGCCGAGCAGGAAGGAACTCGGCGGCCTTGCGATGAGGGCTTCAGACCATCAGCGTCTGGTGGGCAGGAGGATGCCCGTTGGGGACGCGCCGAGCAGGAAGGAACTCGGTGGCCTCACGATGAGGGGTTGAGATTCTCAGCATCTGATGGGCAGAAGGATGCCCGCTGGGAATGTACCGAGCAGGAAGGAACTCGGCGGCCTCACGATGAGGGCTTCAGACCATCAGCGTCTGGTGGGCAGGAGGATGCCTGCTGGGGATGCGCCGAGCAGGAAGGAACTCGGCGGCCTCACGATGAGCGCTTAAGATCCTCAGCATCTGATGGGCAGGAGGATGCCCGCTGGGGATGCGCCGAGCAGGAAGGAACTCGGCGGCCTCACGATGAGGGCTTCAGACCATCAGCATCTGGTGGGCAGGAGGATGCCCGCTGGGGATGCGCCGAGCAGGAAGGAACTCGGCGGCCTCATGATGAGGGCTTGAGATCCTCAGCATCTGATGGGCAGGAGGATGCCCGCTGGGGATGCGTCGAGCAGGAAGGAACTCGGCGGCCTCACGATGAGGGCTTTGATCCTTGACGCTGGAGGGGCCTGTGAAGGATGGCCGAGCAGGGTAGCTGCTCGGTGCCTCTTGGCGAGGGCATTGGTCCTTGACGCTGGAGGGGCCGTGAGAGGCCTACGAAGGATTGCCGAGCAGGGTAGTTGCTCGGTGCCTCTTGGCGAGGGCATTGGTCCTTGACGCTGGAGGGTCCCTGGGAGGCCTGCGAAGGATGGCCGGGCAGGGTAGCTGCTCGGTGCCTCTTGGCGAGGGCATCGATCCTTGACGCTGGAGGGGCCCTGAGAGGCCTGCGAAGGATGGCCGAGTAGGGTAGCTGCTCGGTGCCTCTTGGCGAGGGCTTTGATCCTTGACGCTGGAGGGTCCCTGAGAGGCCTGCGAAGGATGGCCGAGCAGGGTAGCTGCTTGGTGCCTCTTAGCGAGGGCTTTCTGATCCTTGACGCTGGAGGGTCTCTGAGAGGCCTGTGAAGGATGGCCGAGCAGAGTAGCTGCTCGGTGCCTCTTGGCGAGGGCTTTCTGATCCCCGACGTTGCGGTAGGGAAGCTACCCGCCGGGGATAGCCGAGCGAGGGATCCTCAGGCTCGACTGCCTCTGGGAGGACTTCTGATCCTTCAGGACGGGGACCGAGCAGGGTTACTGTCCAGTGCCTCTTAGCGAGGACTTTGATCCCTGTCGGTTGTGGTAGGAAGCTACCAGCCGGGGATAGCCGAGCAAGGACCCGACTGCCTCTGGGAGGACTTTGGTTCTTAGCGCGGGAAGAGCTATAGGGCTGTAAGAAGCCTACCAAGGACCCTTGGCCGGGCAGGGTTACTGCCCGGTGCCTCTTGGAGAGGGCTTTTGTCCTGAATGATAGCCGAGCGAGGGATCCTCGGGCTCGACTGCCTCTGGGAGGGCTTTCTGATCCCTGGCGTTGTGGTAGGGAAGCTACCCGCCAGAGATAGCCGAGCGAGGGATCCTCGGGCTCGACTGCCTCTGGGAGGACTTTCTGATCCCCGGCGTTGCGGTAGGGAAGCTACCCGCCAGGGATAGCTGAGCGAGGGATCCTCGGGCTCGAATGCCTCTGGGAGGACTTTCTGATCCCTGGTGTTGCGGTAGGGAAGCTACCCGCCAGGGATAGCCGAGCGAAGGATCCTCGGGCTCGACTGCCTCTGGGAGGACTTTCTGATCCCTGGCGTTGCGGTAGGGAAGCTACCCGCCAAGGATAGCCGAGCGAGGGATCCTCAGGCTCGACTGCCTCTGGGAGGACTTTCTGATCCCTGGCGTTGCGGTAAGGAAGCTACCCGCCAGGGATAGCCGAGCAGGGTAGCTGCTTGGCTGCCTCTTAGTAAGGGCTTAGATCCTTGGGCGAGGTGGCCCTCGAGCCGCCGTGGCGAGCCCCCTCTGTGCGACCTTATCAAGGGAGGGGGTGTCGGTCAATTCGGCCGGCGAGCGCATTGATGACGGTCGCCGGAGGAGGTTCATCCGCGCCTCCGGTGAGAGGGAGGTGGCGGCTGGTATCTGGATCTTCAGGATGATCGCTTGCCATGGGGATGGAGATCGGAAAGCCAACTTTGTTTTTTTGTGGAGTTTCGTTTCCCACAGACGGCGCCAACTGATGGAGCTCCTTTTCGGGCCTCCGTCAGATGTTGTCTTCCGTTGATCTCGCGGTGAACTTAGCTGATTATCCTTCGTTGCGTGTGGGTCTCAATGGGTTTTTGGAGGAAGAGGTGAGGTGAGGAAGTTGTTGCCGAGTACCTGCAGAGAATTCCCGGGGTGGTTTGGTACCACCAAGGACCCTCCGACGCTCAAGTTAGTGATGAGATCCGAGCAGAGTAACGGCTTAAAGGTGTAAAAATGGCTTACTTGACCCCTCTGTGATGGGGGTTTATATAGCGGTGGTGGCATGTAGCAGCAGGCGCGAGAATCTCGCCGGCAGTTATGCTCCCAACGTCACGCCCGCGTAAAGAGCGGATCGCCCGTTAATGGGGATCATGATGGCGTGGAACGTGGGATGTTGCCGGCGGAGAATCTGTGCATGGCGAGATTTGCGGAGCGGCGGTTACGCCTGTGAGTGGTGGAGTTGATCGGTCGGAGGGACCGAGGAAGATGGTCTCGGCGGGAGAGCTCGGGAACGAGCGAGAGGGCCGAGGTATCTTGGTCCTGCAGTAGTTCGGAGGCGAGCTGAGAGACCGAGGAGGCCAATTTGCAAGGGCCCTGAGGTGAGCCAGCTTTGTGCTTGTAGGTCGGGCCTGATCGGCCCATGTGGGTCCTCTCTTATGAGTTCTGGGACACGTCATCTGCCACGTGTCCTGATCTGAAAGGTCGCCAATATTGAGCATCATCAACATTCCTCTAATTTGCTATTTTGCCGGCCAATTATCAATCAAAGAAAATAACATTCTTAATACGTGGGAGGAAAAAGTAAGATCACGAGAGTTAAGAAGTCTAGCACATACAAAGAGTTGATGCAAGTAATGTACAAAGCTACCAAAATCAACCGGCTAGAGTTCAATATTTTCTTAATGTGCAAATGGCCGACGAAGCATGAATACACTGCCATTAAAGTATCCGATGACGAGGATACACAAGTCATGCTTGGTTCGGGATTGAAAACGATCGAGCTGTTTGTGAAGAAAGATATATCGACATCCACTCAACTGGCCGAACCTTCTTCTAAACTGTCGGATCCTTCTTTTCAAGCATCTAAGCATGACCTGCAAGGAGAATATTCTCGCATGCTCAATATGAATGCAAATTCTACCAGTTTTATATCTCCTACCAATAATGATCAGTATAGAGATCAAAGTTACATAAGTGAAGGCATATGAAGCCGAACACCAGTAAATTGACAGTTTATGAAGTATTACCTTGCATACTTTTATACCGCATGTATATTTAGTGGACCAAGTATGCTATAGTTTACTAAGTATTCATAAATTTGTGTGTAGTTCCTTTGTACCGCTAGTCGGTATTAATTGTATGTCAACGCCAAGCTTTGGCTTTAATTTTATTCCTCAAAATACTGAGCATATGCAGTCATACAATATGGGATGGACACCGATTGCAGACGATAGGTCAGGATATCGTCATTATGCAACAAGAATATCAAGTACCATGTAAGTCCCTAATGTTGGTTCCGCACATGCAACCGATGTACCTACTACCGATCTAACGGTGTTGAAGCATAATAAAGATGATAGTGATGATGGTGATGATGTTAGTGATGACGACGACTTTCAAGCACAAGATTGCATGCAAATTGCACATGTTCTTGATGATAAGAAGGATAGGCAGTAGATTACCAATTCATGTGTTAACAATGACTTCATTGCGTTTGAAGACTCACTTACCAATAACATGACGGATGCTTACATGTTATCTACAGCTGCAATGGAGAATGTCAACTTTCATGATGATAGGCTTTCAGCAATTGATACTGACAGTGGGTTGAAGGTAGGCGATGTTTTCAAGAATAACGAGAAGTTAATTCAGGCAGTCAGTGTTCGGTCAATTAAACTCGGAGTTTCTTTTAGACCAACCAAGAGTAGCAAGACCAAGTACACCATCGTTTATAAAACAGACGTGAACTGCTCTTGGAGACTTCATGTATATATCTCGAAGAAATCATAAACAGGATATTCTGAGATAAAGAAGTATGCTGGTGATCATACTTGTGTGAATTCTGTAGTAAATTCAAATCATAAACATGCCACTTTTATATTTCGGTATAACAGAATCTTGCCTTTCGTGAAAGTAGATATCGATATGATTTCTCTTACGATTCAAGTGCTTGTAAAAGAAACCTTATTCATCGATATAAATTATATGAAGGTATGGAATGCATTGAACAAGACATTGTCTAAAATCTACGGAAATTGGGAAGAGTCATATGATAATTTTCCACGATACCTTACCGTTATCAGATCAACTAATCCCGAGACGTCTTCAAAATTACCAGCACACCACTGTCAGAAAATATAGGATATTTTATTGATGAATTTTAGGCATTTCGATCGACCATTGAAGATTTCGCTTATTGCCGTCCAGTTCTCAGTATTGATGGAACATTTTTATTCGGTAGATACAAAAGGACTTTGTTTATTGCTACCGGTGCTGATGCAAATGATGGTATTTATCCTTTGGCATATAGTTGATAGTGAAATCACAGACAATTGGGAGTGGTTCATTATTTGCATTTATAACTACATTCCATCCGTGTGGAGAAGGCACATTACTTTCATATCTGAACGGATGAAAGGGATTTCGAATGCATTAAGAAAGTCATGGCCAAAACCTCATAATCATCATTATTATATGTGAAATATCAGAGCCAACTTTGCAACTGCCGGATTTCGTGACAAAACCTTGCAGAATTTGTTCTCCCAAATTGCATGTGCACCAGATGACTTAACATATATCGCACTAAGAACGGAACTTAAAAGTATATGTCCAAGAGCAGATGCTTGGATTAAAAATAGTCTTAATAATAAAGAAGTCGGATGGGCTCTTTCGAAAGATGATGGTAAATGATTTTGCATGATGATTACGAATACTTTAGAAAATTTTAACGGGGTATTAAAAGGATCTCCATCTTTACCTATTCAGTCCTTAGTAGCACATGCGAACAAATACTTCTTTGCATGACATGAGGAGGGACAGACGTGGCCGATGAAGTTATGTCCTAATTTCGAATAGTTAATTACAAGCAAGGCTATCGATGCTAGATATGCTTGGATCGTGAGATTCAGCCAGCTTGAATGGCAGGTGACTGACAAAAGTGGAAAACAATACACCATAGTCATTAATGGTAACAACTACAGTTGTACGTGCAATATCCCCAAGTTGCAAAAGTTGCCGTGCTCACAAGTAATTTAAGCATGCACACGAGCAGAGAATGGGGGAAACATTGCATATCACGATCTTGCTTCGAATTGGCATTCTGTCTCCAAATACAGAGCTGCTTATACTCTGTTATTCAATCTTGTTCCTAATAGCCGATATTGGGACGGTCCATCGGTATTTCCACCTACCACTAGAAGACAAGCAAGACGACCACGTTCTACTCGTGGTGTTATGGATGAATCACGAGAAGGATGTAGGCAAAATAGATGCAGCTTATGCTACAGGTATGGTCATAACAAGGCACGATGCAAAAATCCTCCAGCACCACGTCATCCTTGGTAATCACATTATATACTTTGATATACATGCAAACATACACACATATACACACAAAAACAAACATACATATGCACAAACATGCACATTGACATACACATGCACACACATATACACATGCACGCACACATACAAACACATACACATACACATAAATACATGCAAACATACACACACATTAATACATGCAAACCTGTTTTTTGATATACATGCTCATTTTTTCAAATGACATATAATATGACTTTCTCATTATGCAGATATACTTATGGATCCTGAACCTATGGATACAGGTGTTTTGTACTTGCAGGCTGAGCAAAGATCAGCCAATGCCATATTAGTACAGATAAAAATTGTAATATTTATTTCGAATTTCATATGTTATTTATATGCTGCTGATTTAAGTCATCTTATTTTAATTGGCAGAGCCATCAAGTGATTCAGTACGTTGATCACTCACGCTGGAACGACATATCCCATTTAGAGATCCTCATGTCCAGGTGCAGCTGCAACGGACATGCTTTCATCTCCTGTCCAGATAGGAGTATATACATCTAGATAGACACTTGATTACGACACTGGTGGATAGGTGAAGACCGGAAACCTCCACATTTCATTTCAGAGTGGGTGAGATGACTATCACCCTGCACGACGTCGATGTGCTACTTGGCCACAATATAGGCTGAGATGTGGTTGCAGCGAATTTCAGTCACGATTGGGCAGATTTGTGCGGCCGCTTATTAGGTAGGACTGCAGGAAAAGAAAGGCAGCAACATTAAGTTGAGTTGGCTGCGGGAGGCGTTTAGTGTTGAGCCTCCTATAAATGCTATGCATGTAGTAATTGAGAAGCATACACGCGTCTATATTCTACATCAGATAGGGGTTCGCTTATTCCCAGACAGAATTAAGAGCAGAGTTGTTCTTAAGTTGCTGGCACCGTTAGAGGATCTCGATGTGTGGCACTCTATTGTGAGGGAGTGATGTTCTTTCATTCTTCTATAACGAACTAAGCATGGCCTCACTGATGGAGCAGAAAGTCTTTGGAGGCTGTTTAACGCTTCTTCAGGTATAAAATATTTAATTGAGAATTACTTTTATTTTGCTGAAGTAAATTGATATTCATTGTAATTCATATTTTATTTCAGATATGGTTATGGACATATCTCCCTATTGGTCACTCGACCATTACAACCCAGTTTGCTCTTGATGGCCAAATGCCATATGGTTGCATATAAGTAATTCAACCTATGTGCATATTTAAACTTTCAAGTATTTTTTTAAATATTAATTTGTTGTGTGCAAACTGTATGCAGGTGGAACGTGTCTAGGTCATGAGATATGACACCGGATCACAGCCTCCGCTTCTACCGCAACAAGTTTGACGTAATATATGAGACATCTTGTTCGCCTTCGAAAAGGGATCCCGGAAAACCTTAGAAAGCTCTTGAGGATATTTACGGGATTAGATCGATGCAGATTTGCATGGCTCCTCAACATGACGCGTTGCCGCGATGCAACATATAGCTAAGGGTTCAAGCAGATACGACCGATGCAGCAAGACTTTTCAGATTCACCATTCGGAAAGGGTTTTTAATTGTGGAGACTAGATTTTCTACGGGCGCAAGCCCATGTATTTAATTACCCCTCCGTATTAACAGGAAGAACTTTCAATGAGTGGTTTATTCCTAAGTGTATTTAAAGACGAGAGCAAAACGGATGGCAATGACATATATTTAACAACAAGAGCATATAAAGACAATGATTAGAATATTTATTTCATAATCATCATATACAATGTTACACATCTCAATTTACAATATATCTTTGCCCTTGAGAAAATATGTTCTCGAATCGCTATTCACGCCCCTGGATTGTATACGGTTTTATAGAATGTATTATCCAGACCGTAGGACAGCTACAGGAGAACACATGGTACATGCTTGTAAGGAGAAGCCCATGGATAGTACACGCCACGTGGAACTTAATTGGTGGTAACGCCCGATTATTGGTCAGCACATCCGATGGGATAAGTACAGTTGGCTTCTACGTCACAAGAATTAGGTATATGTATTAGTTTAGAGTCGTCTCGAAGTTGGTTAGTAGTTTAGGGTCATCTCGGACATGGATAGTAGTTTGTGGTCGTCTCGAACATGGGTAGTAATTTAAAGTCGTCTCGGACATGGGTAGTGGTTTAGAGTCGTCTCGGACATAGGTATGGTGGAACATTGACTTCTATGTCACGATGGTTGCCTGTAGATTGTATACGATAGCTAATATAGAACAGCTTGCCATAGGGTATAATTCCAGTTTAGGGACGTAGTGGTCCATTGGGTAAGTTTCATTAGTTTACAGTCATCTCGGACATGGGTGTTAGTTTAAGGCCGTCTCGGACCATGGAATTAGTTTAAAGTCATCTCATACATGAACATCAGTTTAAGGCCGTCTTGGACCACGTATTAGTTTAGGGTCATCTTGGACCAGGTATTAGTTTAGGGTCATCTCGAACCATGGGTCATTATGGTTTCAGTTGTGTTTGACTTCAGTGTCACATTTTGACTTTTAGGTCATGAAAGTAGCACGTGGATAGTATATGGTGGGTTAATGTTACGCTATTGAAAGTTCCTAGTGCCCTTACCGCTACAACTGCGGCTGATGAGGAATCGAAAAACAAAAATTTCAAGAGGAGCATTAGAAACTAATCCCTAACAATCATTCCAAACAATAAACTAAACTAAGCATGCAAGGTTTAGAGATTACAGCCTTTGTCGTGTGTCCACCTAATCGTGGAAGACCCTTCCAAGCTTCTCGTAGGCCGTCAGGAACAAGCTTAATAGGCGACCGCCCTTGCCAAAAATGATCAATCCGAGGTAAACCGATCCAAACTCCAGCTTCACATAATAAAGCAACCGATACTCCAATCTTGCAATAAATGGAGTGTGGGGATGTAGGATTTTTCCACTCTCAAAATCTCTCTCTTTACAAACTTAAGAGAGCTTAGAAGCTCATGAGGAGGAGGAGGAGAAAGAGAGAGAGTGTGTGTGAATGAATGAGAGAGCAATGGCTACATCTTATTTTTCAACCATAACAAAAAATATATATCACAACAATTTTTGCAATAAACAATTGAAGCTCATCCCTCTCTACTTGCCCTCATCCATACCTAAAGTCATCTCACCCTCCACCTCACTTCCTATTGATTTTCTTAAAAAGAAAATCAATAATTATGTGTCATCTTTCTAGAAATATTCCGTATAAATACGAGATACAACCCCAGCATATGTATCGAAATACATATACGCGTATCCGTATAAAAAATACAAATAGCCAAAAGAGAGATAATGAATAGTGAACATAATACTAGAATATATAAATATATATATTATTAAATCAATACTTGATTTAATACTTCGTCTTAATCTTAAACCGACTAGTATTATCAACCGTCCGGTTAAATTCGGCACGACAAGTACACGCATTTAATCGGACCCCTGTATGTATCAATATACGACCTCTATATCATATTGCCTGAACTGGAAAAACCCTCTGTATGGGACTCTAATAACTCGAAAATACGCTGGCAGTGATTTACTGGATAAATCCAAAACCACAAATACGTCAGCGGCACTAGCTGCACGTAATGGCTATCCAGGTATATACCGAAAGGGAGGTCGACAATCAAGTCCGTCCGTACCCTACTGAGCATGAATATGACAATCTCCGTACGGTCTGGTATCTTCGTCTAAGAGTATCGCATACCGGGTCTAGGGGTGGATAACGTCAGACCCCTAATAACCCGATAAGTCGTGCCGGAGTCAGGCTCATTACCAACCGAGAAACTACTGAACTCCTATCAGTAAATCTCATCCACCGTGGCCACTGATTTATGGTGATGGCCAACCGAACATAGCACGATATCGACTCCTAATATCAGGAAAGACGAATCCCTGACAATCGCTCACTGCCTTCATGTGGCTCGGGACTGTACCCAACTAAAACTTGTTTGCACGACTCCTTTGAGCCGTGATAGGGTAGTAATCTAAGTACAGTGGGGACTCACACGAGACAAATGACGATCTCAGGTCAAAAGGCTAACATGTACTCATGTCACTTGAGAACTTCTATCTGACGATAGGTATAGTACCATCTAGAATTTCTCGGCGAGTCCGTTCAGTATACTCACCTCCAGTGAGCACCTGTAAACTATCTTATGTGACAAAATACTAATGGCTTGTAAGGCCGGCCACCGTCCCTCGTCGGGGTCTAGAAACATATACACTAGTCTACTCCGGAATATCGATACCAAGTCTCGATACTCCCTCGACTATGGACATTTAAGGATGTTCTTATGAACTACATAGCTCTCACGTATACGATCGCCATCATAATACAGGTAATCAAGGAAGAATCCTACAGGCTTTATCATTATATATTAGCAACACGTAATAGCAAGTAAAACGTATACACGCGATGATAAAAATAAATCAGATAGCATACTATCATCTCGAGTAAAACCGCTCTATCAGTATAGGTCCTCCTTCAATTATCATAATCGTTTACCTGTAATTACAATAATTGCCTTAAGGGCGCTATATCCAACAATCTCTCACTTGCACTTAAGGCCAATTATTACGGTATCGCATACCCACAGCTCGTGTGCTACAGAATACCCAACTTCTCTACTAATCAGTTTCGCAAAACTCGTTTGAGAAACATCCGTGTTCGAGAAATAACCTCAGTGAGTGGATCTGCTGCAATGTTCCAATTTCATCTCTCTATATCTCAATTTCACGGAGATCAATAAACTCCCGAACTAAACGATACCTCGCCTTAAGAATTTGTCTGGATACTTGATGGGACCAAGTTCATAAATGAACAACTTTATCCAACAAACTTCTTGGACTGTATCATCCGTCGAGTTTAATTAGCATTCTGCGCCATGCCTACCTCAGTATCCTATTAGAACCATATCCAATATACTGCTCCTCAGAAGAATCAACACTCTTGACAGCATCTCTGTCATCCAGGTCACCTTGAAAGCCTGAACAGATAGACGCCTCCTAGAGGAGGTTGTCGTTACCATATACCAAGAACATTCTCTTATGTTCTTAGCTATTTCCTCTTATTTCTCCAGAATTGGATTAATATCTTCTTACTACAACAAGTGCAAAAGCAACATCTGGTTTGGTACATAATATCACATGATTGACTCAATTGCCTAAGCAAGTGATATGTCATTCATGCAGGTCCCACTCCTCATCAGTCTAGAAGACATCTCTTTAGAGAGGGTGGCTCCATTACCTACGGGTAGACTACCACGCCAGGAGTCATCTATTCTAAACTACTTTAGAATGGTATCCAAATACACGAATTGGGACACTTCCCAAATCTAGATCTATCGATATAGATCTAGTCACCAGAATTCCTGATATCTCAGCAAGTGCAAAAGCAACATCTGATTTGGTACATGATATCACATGATTGCCTCAATTGCCTAAGCAAGTGATATGTCATTCATGCAAGTGTCTCTTCTCATCAGTCTAGAAGACATCTCTTTAGAGATGGTGGCTCCATCACCTGCAGGTACACCACCACGCTAGAAGTTGTCCATTCTAAAACACTTTTAGAATGGTGTCTAAGTATCCGAATTAGGACACTTTCCAAATCTATATCTAAAACTATAGATCTAGTCACCAAAATTCCTGATATCTTATCCAGATCTTATGTGAGGAGACATCTGTTGCAACCAAAGTTTGACCGATTGTAATATAGGAACATCACTTTCTATCCGGAGTATGTCATCTAAATACCATGACATAACTCCATGCATCCTTCTTACTAGGTTCATCTGTTATTCTGATGAAGTCAAACACTATGATTGTCATATTAAAACATATGATCCATCTCCGCCATACCCGCTTTATTCTATAAATAGACATAAGCAACTTGCACACCTTCCGCTGCTCCCACTGACTATGATAACCTTCTGACAAAGTAATATACACGCGCACTTCTAAATTCTCATTTAGAAAGACGTTATAGTTATTCTCTTGCCATATCTCATAATCATGAATAACAGCAGTGACAAGTCATATCTGTATGGACTTCAGCGTAGACACTGAAGTAAATGTTTCATCACAATCCACACAGGGTATTTGATGAAAAACCATTTACTACAAGTCCAGCCTTATTAGGTTAGTACCTTTTCACCTGCACAAACCTCAAAAGATCTACTTGCTCCTAGTAGGTTTTACCACTTCAGGAGCACCCAGCAAATTCCATAATTTGCTGAAGTGCGTGGAGTCCAACTGGGATATAATGCATCCAGCCATCATCCGGAAATCACCACTTCCCTTGGCATGCTGATAACTAGTAGGGCTATCATCACAATGATACTGACCTCCCTGTCACCCTCTACGAGAAAATCGAAGTATCTCTCGGGTGGCTGAGGTCGCCTACTAAATCAACGGACTAGCTAAATTTTGTCAAGTCCAATTGAATTCTCGGGTTCTACTAAATTTTCAGTAACCGTTTGTAGTTCTAGAATCACTTCCAGTTCTACTACACTCCCACTAGTTTTTATTTTGCAAAAAGATTTCTTTTATTAAAAGGTGGCGAGTCAAGAACAAACCAATTTTTGATCTTGAAAATGGTAGAAGTAAAATCCTAGCAAATGTTTAGGATAACCCATAAAATACCATTACCGAAGCGTGCCTTATGTTTGTCAAGATTCTGCTTTTAAATTGAAACTGGATAACTCCATATCTTAACAATCTCAAGATATGCAATCATTCTATGTCTATATAAAATCAAAGGCAATGATTTAGATGGAACTAGATTCAAATGTTATGAAGTTGTTTCCAGTGCATATCTCATATGGAAAAAGGCCATGCAGCATTACTCATCAAGGAGCGTGCCTGTAACATTTCATAAAGATAAAATATTATTTTTAGAATTCAAATAATATATTTCACGAAAACTATTCGATTTGCGAATTGGGGTTTTCGTAAAATGGTATAATTATATACCAATATTTGGAAAATGTTTGGAGATTTATATGATTTATTTATTAAAAAGGGTATTTATTGGATTTGGGCATTTTATAAATAATTATGCAATTATTATATGTGAGTTTAAATTAAACTTGATTAGTGCACGACTAATTACGATTAAGCCAAATCCGTATTTTTAAATATCCATGGCTAGTGCACCATAACATGTTGCATTTTGTTGCATAGTTTCATTGTTAGTTGTTGTTTCTTTTCATTATGTTATTTATGAGAAGAGAAATAAAAGAAAACAAAAAAAGTCAAAGAGAGCATGGAGAGCATGGGCATGAGAGAGAGAGAAGGGGAGAGAGAGTGGCATGGCTCCTTAACCTTGACCCTTTTTTCATCTCATTCCTCACTTCATTTCTTCAACTCTCCTTCACCTCCTTCTCTTTCATCCTCCACCTCCTCTACCATCCTCTACTACCTCCAAAACTTAGCCAAAACACCATGGTTCCTTCACAAAAACTACTCCAAACCTCACTACAAACCCTATAGACCAATCAAATTGGAACTTTGAGCACTTTGGGCAACTCAAGAATTTTCTTGAGTTGCCAAATGAGCTATAACTCTACACTTATAGTTAAGCTTTTAGTTTTCTTTGCACCCTATTGTTGGGGTCAAAATTTGCACCCCAGTTGACCGGGTCAAAGTCAAGGTCAACCCCAAGTAAGCAGGCCCAAGCCCAAGCAAGTGGGCCCATGCCCAAGTCGAGCCCCGCGGCCGGCCTCGCCATACCAAAATAAAAATCATGTAATAAATAATTTTGATGTAATTTTTTATGCATGAATGTAAGCAAAATGGGAAATGAGCACATGAGGCATGGGATGGGCATAATGACATTTTGTAAAGCCCAATGGGCTATATGTAAATGTGTAAGCCTATATAAGGCAACATGATGATGAATAAAGAGAACACTTTTCATTCTCTAAAAACTCTAGGGTTTTTGTGCCTTCTTCTCCTTCCACAAGGTTCTAAACCTTCTTCTTTCTTTTGAATTAAATCAAGAGTTTTACTCTTCCTTTTCCAAAACTAAATAGTTTTTCACCATAAAACCCACAAAGGGGAAATCAGATCTCCTATGAGATCTCAAAAAGAAAAGATTTTTAAAATCTCATATTTCTTATTCTTCAAGATCCGGCCAACAGAGAAGGAAGAAGGAGACCCATCTCCAAAGATCCCATTTTGGGAAAGATCCAAGGCTCAAGGGAGAAGAAAGCGGCCCCCTTGAGCATTTACAAAGATCCCTAGGAGTTTAACTCCACAAATCAAAGTTTCTGGGAGTTTAACTCCATAAGAATAAATTAACAACAATAATACATCTTTTTTCTTAAGGAGTTTAACTCCCAAAAGTCAATTGGAGTACAACTCCCAGTACGGGGGTCTGAGCCCCCCTTTTTTACCTTTCGCTAGCGCCCAATGCTCAAACGCCCCACGTGCCGGGCACGTGAGGCGCTAGCGCCCAGAGCGTTAGCGCCGGCGCCCAAGCGCCCACGTACCAGGCACGTGAGGCGCTAGCGCCCAAGCGCCTACGTGCCGGGCATGTGGGGCGCTAGCGCCTAAAGCGCTAGCGCCCGAGTGTCCAAAGCGCTAGCGCCTGAGCACCCACATGCTGGGTACGTGGGGCGCTAGCGCCCAAAGCTCTAGCGCCCGAGCGCCCAAAGCTCTAGCGCCCGAGCGCCCAAAGCGCCCACGTGCCGGGCATGTGGGGAGCTAGCGCCTAAAGCGCTAGCGCCTAGCTCTAACCTAAGCTCCAGCGCCAGCGTGCTAGGCATGTGAGACGCTGGCGCTTATGTGTCCTTTTGACGCTATTTTCTCCTTTTTACCTATATGTATATATGTGTGTATATATATAGATACACACACACTCCACAACACTGTCCCCATTAGGAAAAATTTCTAACGAGACGCTGCCCCGCACCCCTCAAGGGGGCTGCTAACCCCCTTGACCCCCAGCCCGCTATCCGGGTAGCGGGACCCCCATAAAAACTCTGTGGGCCCCCGATATATCCAAAACCCCTTCAAAACACAACACTGCACATTGAGTTCGCATGACCTGTTTGACCTGTCAATCGAAGGTTCTCTCGCTCCAAAGGCGAGGGGTAATTAACGATAGCTTAGTCCGCGGCTGCCAGAGATTCGGATCCCCACAATCAATAAACCCCAGCCTACCCTAGGCAGGGGGAATCTGTAATGTGCCTGACAAGCGCGCGCGTATTCCCATCTCAATGGGGTAACGAAAAACACCCTACACCTATAGTAGTTTAGAACTAAACCGATGTAATTTAGTGATCTTTGAATTTCCAAGATGAGGTTATGGGAGATTATGAGTTGTGATGGTGTAATTGAGTGTTATTAGTGACCACAATCCTCAACTGAGCATTGAAAACCCTAAGACTTGAGTTATAATTTTTCCGATGTCCGTTTTGTGAAGGTTTGAGGACTACAGGGAATCTAGAGCAACTTGGGATCTTTTCAAGAAAAACAAACAAGTACATTGACCTAGTTAGACCACTAGAAGACCACCACATGAGAATGAAACACAAACTCTAGGGTTGGGCCGGCGACACCGAGTGATATGGCAATTTCGCCGGGCTAATTTTGAGCATCGGTGTAGGGGTTTGGCCTGTAGCTCACTTACCTTATAACCTAGCTTCTGTATTATTAGATTTGTCCCAAAATACCTAAGCAAAAATCTGGGAGTGATTTCCTCAGTTGTCGTATTATGTTTTTCGATATTTGAAACTTAGATTGATGAATTTCTTGATGTGATTCGGTCGTTGGACGTTTGTACGTTAATGACGAGGGTTATTTGGTTGTTTTTTCATGCGTAAACTATAGATTCTAACCTATAAGCAATTCGTGTGCCGTATCGGTTTTTGGACTTAGTTTTCATAACGTTGCGATATGTGTTGATTTGTAGGTACCCTCGCGTGGACTTCCGAGACGACGACGCACATCGACTTCAACTAAGCGAGGATTTGGCAAGTGAGTAGATTTATATCTACGAGGGAAGTCAGGTGGATGGCATATAGCGCCCTCGCAACCATTGATATGGAAAATCGATATATAAATTATATTTGGAGAAAAGATATGTTACGAACTTACGGATATGATTAAAGGTTTTAGTATGCGATGATACGATAAAAGATGACATTAGTAGATATGTTGGCTTGAGGATGCAAGGCAATATACATGTTATATTCGTATGCCAATAGATGGTGTGAGATTATACATACATACAACTGAAAATATGATATATTTATACAAGATGACTTGATGTGAGATATTGATATGATGAAAAGAGAATGTGATGAAATAAGATGACTTGGCTTAATATGTCGATATACGGATGTGAGACGATATGAGAATATATATAATTTGGCTAAGACATGATATGAGTTTGATATAGACGTGACTTGAGTTATATGTGTCTATATATATATTTATATGAGAATAAAGAGTGATATGTTGTACGTGACCTTAGATCCGTACCCTTGTTTATGATATCGTACGATGGATCATACCGTACGAATTATGATATATGATATTTGACCCGTACCCTCGATTTTGAAGAGGCCGTACGACGGACTATACCGTACGAGATGTATACATGATGATTGATCCGTACTTTTGACTCAGGATCAGTTTAGCCTTTTAGTCTTTTAATTACTTAAGTAGATGTTAGAATAGAGTTCGAGTCATATCTATTTTCAAAACTAACGAATCGTGTATATTTTCAAAGGACAAACCGAGGGACGCTACGGATTTCAAAAGGTATTTCTTTCTTTTAAAACGTCGTAGTCCCTACTTTTCAAAAAAATAAGGATTCGTGCTATTTTAGATACGATAATTGTATGGCTCGTATATCGAGGTATATCTTAGCTTGTTGCATTACTATTTACCTTTCTGCTACGTTCATTTTACTCTCATTGCATTATATATATATACACCAGTGCTTCCACTATTTTTTATGATATCTTCTGCTAGTACACCTGCACAATTATCGATGATGCGCACGTTACACTTATACAGATTTGCCGGCTCACACACATTCATCATCGGTAATTGCTATGCCACTTGCACAGTAAAACTGCTATATCATGATATTAATCTTAACCGTAAAAGTACATTCTTTGTTCAGCACTATCATAGGACATGTTTGCATGATATTCTTGATATGCTCACATTACTGTTCTATGTTTGTATACATCGTACTTTATGGTTATATGCATTGAGATGCTGTTTTCATAAGATTTCTGGATTTGAGAACCGCGGTTATATTTCAAAGGAAATTATAAATTGTTTTAAAAAAACGCGGTTTCTCGTGATATGATTTCGAGGCGTCCACCATGAGTTTTCTCGGTTCTGAAATTGTTTTCGAGACCCGATTCGAGGAGTTGGACGAACCGTCTGTGGGTATATGGTGGACCTGGTATGGTACCCCGGGGCAAGAAAGGATTGTTGTGCAGTAGACGATGATCCTGGCAGAGGGAGTACTACCTACCGGTGATAGTTGGCACGGCGGATATCCGGAGGATACCGACCGTGGTCGTGAGATAAGATGGATATGGACCGATCCAGACCGACGGAGCCCATGGGCCGATCCGGACTGACGGAGCCCGAGATATGAGGATTTACGTGTCGATGCTGGACACGGGTTTTATGATCTTTCGAGTGTCGGTGTCGGACACTCAGGTTCCATGATGTTGATGTGTCATTGATGGACACATATTGGTTGATTTTCCTCATACATACAGGCATTGATTCAGATGATTGTTGTTACATGTTATTGGCATTGATTATATCGTTGATACCTATGCATTGATGGACACCCTAGATATCATAGTATTACCTTTATGATACAGTATGACCTAAGAGTCACTGTTTATTCGATTTCTACCTGCTGATATTTTCTACTCACGAGCTGGCAACTCACCCCCGTTGTGCCACAATTTTCTTACAGGTTTGACTATTTTGGATCAGTAGCGGTATTGCTGGCACACAGCTTTATTCAGGGTGTTTGCTATGGTAGGTGGAACACATTGGATCGTGCCCACTCTTGTATTTATTATTTCTATTATATCTAGTCAAACTCTATCAATCAGAAACTAGACTTTGTATATTGGTAGACTTAGACAGACTTGTATTGGCGAGACTTAGAGCGATGGGTGTATGTTCGCTTCTTTTGAGATTTTGTTGTCTTGCTTTATTTATCTTTTCTTTCTGGGTTGATCTTCGTCGTTGGGTGTCGTATATATGTTGCTTACTTGCGTGGTTGTGATTCCGCCGATTGGCGAAGAGCTAGCTCCCGCTTAGGGATGCTTATGTATATATATTTTTTGTATGTGGTTTTGGATCAAAATATACAGGGGAGGTGCTGTCTAAATTTTCTTAATTCTAAAAATGTTTTCAACTATAGTATAATCCACTTGCATTTTTTATATATATCATTACCTATGCATTTTAAAGGAAAACTGGATTTCATTATTCCTTTAATTAAAAAAAACTTCACATCTATTATTTCCCTAATAAGGTTTAGATTTCTGGGTTTTGGCTTACTTGAATTAGGTGGGGGTTTTATAGACTTCACATGATTCAAGTGCCAGTCACGTGTCTTTTTTCCGGGTCGTGACAGTACCCATGGATGAATAACCTGTGAGAGAATCAAGTTCTTAATATTACTACGACGGAATGTATAGCATAAATATCTACATTTTTGATCACTTCAAAGAATCCTGAAACTTCTAACGTATGGTTCCCTACTTTATTCTTCTACCTATAAACTTCTCAAAATCTTTGGACCTTACATTTCAACGAATGCGTGTAAAAACAGAGAACTCATAGGTAAACTGAATGAAGTAAGATTACCATGTATAAGTCTCAAGAGTCTACTAACTCAGATTCCGTGTGTTGTAAGTTGAAAACTGTATTCTGGTTAAGAATGTCTACACCGTTATTCAATGCATCTTATCTTATCCTCAACTGATAAAGGTAAATGTTTAGAGCACAATTTTCAAAAATTTATATCCCATTTTATAAAATAAAAATACAGATATATCATTTTAAAAATTAGTGTAAAACAACGGTTATTCAAAACCAAATATTTTCCGTAAGGCAAAACTAGGTGATTTAATCCAATATCGCCAATTGCTACGAATTCCGATGTTGAGAATTAAATTGTTCATTTCCCAATATTCTACTCCTACTTGGTATCTGTAACGTCATACAGATGTGAGATTCTAATCTGATATATACATACTCTGGAGTCAGAATCAATTGGGAAAATATTTTTCGATTATAACATCACAGAAATTCAGAAACATAAATGTTTCAAGGGGTGGACATATATTCCTAGTAATGCTTCTTTCACTATCCAGATTTACGACAGTAATCGCAATTTCCTTTGCCCTCACTTCAACCCCTTTTTATATTTATACATCCGCACTTATTCTAATTGGTTTTCTTCTTTCCCTACCTTTCGGCACCAGCCTAAGGTTTGGAAGAAGACTGTCCAATAAACGTAATAGGTGTAATCTCCTAATACAAGGAGCTCTCGCACCTTGAGAGAAGATAAAGAGAAGAGACAACCGAATAATTTTATTCAATTTCTTCAGAACCTGTGACTATCCTCGACTGAAACAACTTCTTCAAGTTCGTATATAATTATACAATGGCCTTTCCAAAAATATAGATCATCGTAGTGATACGAAGTGTTCTAGAGAAAAGGAAAGAGAAAGTAGGAGTAGCACGAATATATGCGACTTTTGTCACGAATCACGACAATCCAAAGCCAGAGGGAAAAAAGGTTTGGTCAACTTGGTTCACGAGTTTTGGTTTAAGGTCAGTCATGGTCGTAAACTAGAGAGAGAAAAGAAACACTCAGCGTGCACTCTTTCAAGATTAGATTGGTTAATCACTTTATCTAATCGGGATGGCTCCCACTGTATCCTCGAATTCTCCTTTAAACCCTAAAAAAAGAACTAGTCGGGATTATTTACACCTAACAAGTTCGCTAACCGTTCAGCCAGGTCGGTGTTGGTACTCCGAGAAGGTCCCTCATGCTTTCACACGGACCCGATTCAATAACCCTATTTCCGCAGAAGCGTAATCTCGTTAACACTTTCGAGACACCTAATAGATTAGCTAATTGTGAAGTGAAAATCTTTCAAGGAGTAATACCTACTAATCTGTGGGAATCATGACCCAACTATCATTGTGTGATAACTTTGACGGAAACCATCCAAAATTACCACTCCAGAAGGTATGCGCATATTTAGCAAACTTCCCTTATATTTGAAACTCTCGATATAGTTTTTGCCCCAAGCGTCTTATGGCCTTGACGGATGACAACAAATCATAAGTCGCAAGTCAAGTTCTACCTGTCATTATCCTGATTAAGTCCCTATTCAGGAGAGCGGCGTATGCCCACTCCCCAAGTTGAGCGGTAGGGACCGCGCAACGTGGATTCGCTCCCCCCGAACGGGGGACTTGACAGCTTCTCCCACCGCTCAAAGGAGCGGTGAGAAGATGATGGTAGCCCCCCACATTTGTTTTCTTTTCTTTTTAATTGCATTTGGTGGGCCCCCTTCCCTTCCTTTTTCCTATTTTTTTAAATTAAAAAAAGAAGAAATGGTGGGTCCCTCCTATTTTTTAAAATATTAAATTTTAAAAAAATATTATATTTACAAAACCATGGTTTCTCATCCGAACACACCCCAAAATATAGTTTGGTTACAAAACCATGGTTTCACAACCATATTTCAAAATCATGGTTTCACACCGCTCATCCAAACCGACCCTAATTTAGACCTACACGTACTCGCACTTGACGGATGCCAACAAGGCTATACGATTGTACTACATTAATGCATCTCTATATTTCATAAAAGTAGCACATAGCTACCACACACTATGCCTTAACGGATGCCAACAAAAAGTGCATGAATACTAGGCGCTGCCTATCTGAAATGACGGGGGGTTACGGGTGGTTTTTGGCGAAAAACCTTTAATGTAATGAACTTGATATCGTTGAAAGAACTCGAGTGGCTTTGAAAATGAGTGGTTTAGGCTCCGCATTTAAACATGAATGGTTTCGAAGAAAACCGAGTGTCATAGTAACATAAACTTTTGCTTAAGAGAGAATTCTCCGTGAAATGATCAAGGCTTTTTCCTCCTCGAATGAGGTGCAAGATATTCCTAACCGAATACCTCTATGCAAAGCAAAAGACTAAGACTATATTTTTAAAAATTGGTTTCAACATCATTTAGCTTTGTTTTCCTTGCATTAAACATATAATGCAGTCCCATCATTTATATTTCTAGGGCACACCGGAAACAACCAAAATAGTATACTTTATATGCCATCCGCATTCACCATGAGGTCCCGGGTCTTCATTGCAAGGTTACTTAACTTATGGCAGAGCAGGGACAGGGCTAGCGCGGATGCAAAATATATAGAAATGTTGGATATGTATGTACTAGAGGTCATTATTGTATTGTTGGATATGTATGCCCTAGAGGCCTGTATTGTATAGGATGCTAGAGATATTTATGTACAGGACAATCTTGCTCAGTGGTATATAGTACATTATTTGAGTTGTCTTTATCATGATACGTGTATTTCTTTCTATTGATGATTTATATTGCTTGCACATATTGATAAAGACTCGATACATTAGTATACTATTATGGTTTGACATTATCTTAACATGTGCATATGTTATACTCGATATAACATATGGAGGTTACATGTTGATAAAGCCCGTTGGATCTTTCTTGACTACCAGCGTTATGATGGCGATCATACTTGTGAGAGGTAGGTAGTCCATAAGCACATCCTTAAAGGTCCCAAGTCACAGGAGTATCGAGATCGGGCATCGATACTCCAGAGTAGACTTGTGTATATGTTTCTAGACCTCGACGAGGGGTAGTGGTTGGTTCCACAACCATTGGTGTGATCACATAAGATTGTATACATGTGCTTACTGGGGGTGAGTACACCGGACCGACTTGCCGAGAACCTCTAGATGGTATTATACCTATCGTCAAATAGCGGTTCTCAGGTGAGATGAGTACAAGTTAGTCTTAGGACCTGAGGTCATCATTTGTCTCGTGTGAGTTCCCACTGTGCTTTGATCACTACCCTACCATGGCTCTACTGAGTCATGTAAACAGGTTTTTGTTGGGTACAGTCCCGAGCCACATGGAGGCAGTGAGTGATTGTCAGGGATTATTCTCTCTCGGTATTAGGAGTCGATATCGCACTGTGTCCGGTTGGCTGGAACCATAAGACCTTATCCAAGGCAGTTGAGAACTAATGATGGTTAGATTAGTAGTTTCTCGGATTGGTCCTGAGCCAAATCGACATGACTTATCAGGTCAATAGGGGTCTGACGTTTACCATCCCCTAGAAGCAGTATGCGATCATCTTAGACGAAGAGACCGGACTGTACAAAGATTGTCACGGATAGGCTCAGTAGGGGTACGATGAGCTTGCTCGTCGGCATTCTTTTCGATAGGTGCCCGGGTAGCCGTTACGTACAACTAGTGCCGCTGACATGATTGTAGTTAAACCCACTGCCAGCGTACTATCGAGTCTTTAGAGTCACACACAGAGGGTTTCTCTGATTCAGGCGAAACGATGTGGTGGCCGTATGTTTATACGTGTAGAGTTCTGATTGAATGATAATATTGGCCGTCTTAGGATTAAACCGGATTATTATATCAGGTATTAATTTAATAATTTACGTGTACATATTTCGATATGTATATTCTAGTGTTATCCAGATTTTCGATCGGACGGTTGGTAATACTAGCGGGCATAGGATTAAGCCGGTTCGTTAAATCGGATATTGATTTAATACTAGTATTATTTTAGTGGTATTATTCTATCTCTTGGGTATTCGTATTTTGGTACGAATACGGGTATGTATATATGGTAGAAAGTATTTTGTATTTATACAAAATACCTTCTAGAAGATGACACCTCATCTTGTATTTTTCTATTTTGTTGAAAATGGATAATGAGGTGGAGGAATGGAGATATTTGAGGCATGTGATGAAGCATGGCTAATTCTTTTGTTTATTCATTTGCTCTTACTATTCAAGCATGGTTGCATTTTTCTATGGAAAAATAATACATGCTTGATTTTTGTAAATGACTTAGCCATTCTTTACTTGCTCATTCTTGACTTGCTTTTCTCTCTCATCTTTGAGAGCTCTCTCATTCTCTTCCTCTTCCTCTTGAGTTCATCTTCAACTCAAAATCCTACCATTCTCATGTGTTGAAAGACAAGGGTTTTGAGGTAGAAAATTGCCACTAAACATCACCACATCAACTAAGCAAGCTAGATTAACAAACTAATTTGCCTGGTTTACTTCTTTTTAGAGGTAGGAGCTTGAATCAAGAACCCTCAGGTGGATCATCTAGGATCAAGAAGGCAATCTAGCAAGGTTTTTCAAGGATCCCGAGGAGCTCTAGAAGAGGAGTGAAGACCCGAAGGACACGGATCTTTAAGTATAAGCCTCAATCACAGTAGCTAGATCTTTTCAGCTAGCTAGTTTCAGTTTATGGTTAGATTCTAGGATGTGTTTTCTAGCGCCGGATTTTTAAAAGTCAAAGTTTTTCGTTCCACAATGACCGCAGTAGACGGCCAGTGCACTTGGAAACCCAATATGTTATCAGAGCCGATCCATAAACCTTAACTAGTTAGTTAGCACATATTTAGAATTTCGATCGGTAGAAATTATCCAAATCACATCTCCGAAACTAGATTGCTGTTCGATTTTTAAAGTTGTTCAAAAAATATTTTCAGTGACCTTAAAATCATGTGCAGACTTTTCTAGAGCCAAGGAAAATTTTTGAGCATCTGAGCTCCAAATTAGAGTGCTAATCCACTGCCAAATAGGTTATTTGGCCATGGATCCGCGGCCTAATTGTGGCTATGGTGCTCCAAAATTTTTCTATGGTTCAAGCTCATGGAAATGTGTTTTTTGGTACATTTGGCTTTTGCCCAGATTTGTTTGTGTACTGGTTTGTACATGAGGGCAAATGCGGAAAGTTTTAATCAATCGAAATTCTAAATTCTTGTTTTTTTGTGTATTTGTTTCTGCAACCGTGAATATCATTGAGCGGTATAACCCGACTAATTGCTATATGTACAATCAGACGGGTTTACGAACATGATATTCACGTTGATGTTCTGTGGTGCACTAATGTCATGGATGGATAGCCTTGCGTGCAATTTTAGATATACAGTTCAGATTCATTTGTATATTCATTATTGCGGGGCGAGCGTCCGACATGCAGACTGTCATTCCTGTCAGATTGTATATTCTTTTATTTGGACACGACTGGGTTGAGGTCAATGTCACCATTGTATATATATTTATTTTTCTGTACTAGGATTACCCCGTGGAGGAGTACTCGAATAGCCGGGTTCTAAAGGGCAACGGGCCCGCATCTCATGGTGTTGATACGGAGGGGGCCTTACTCTAGAATTGGCGGGCTATTCGCCGTACTCGTAGGGGATATAGGATGACCCATGGAGGGTGCTCAAGTTACCGGATTCCGTGAAGTGCTGGGTAGCCCATTCACTTTGTTGATTAGGGTTGCCTCACTTTCGGGATTGGTGGGTAATTTGCTGCGCTAGTAGAGGTCTAGGTTTTTCATTGCATGAGCTATCCATACGACCGGGAACGTCGGGTCTCATTTACGGCTCAAATGAAACCCGAGGCTCCAAAATTATTCGCTATTCTATGTTGCTTATTGTTGTTCTGTGATGTTACTTATATCATGCCTGGGACGAATGGTTATATATATATACACACACTAGTAGATGTTGCATATGATTTGCATCCGTGCTAGTCCTACCCCCGCTCTGCCGGTAGTTAAGTAACCTAACGATGCATCACAGGGTCCCGTGGCGAATGCGGATGGCATATACATACATTTTATTTTCATTTTTATCTGGTGTGATAGGAATTAATTGATGGGACCGCATTGATTTTGATTAATGCAAGAAAAATAAACCTAAAAGATGTTGGAACAAATTTCGAAAAACTATAGTCATACTCTTTTGCTTTGCATAGTGGTATTCGATTAGGAATATCCAACACCTTATTCGAAGAGGCAAGGACCTAGATCCCTTCACGGGGAGTGACCTCTTGAGCAAAAGTTTATGTTACTGTAGAATACTCGGTTTTCTTCAAAACTACTAGTTTTCAAAAGTGGAGCCTAAGGTATTCCTTTTCAAAACTGCTCGGTTCCTTCAACGATATCAAGTTCGTTACGTTAAAGATTTTTCGCCAAAAACTAGCCGTGGCCCTCCATCATTTCTTACAAGTGTTACTTAGTATTCATGCTGCGTGTTTTGACCTAGTCAAGGCGTAGTATTCGGTAGCTGAGTAGTGCTTGTTTGTTGTAAGTGTTGCGATTATCTAGGACAGCCGCATAACCATTTTGACCTAGTGAAGCGGATATGTGGGTGGGTCTAAATTAATCTAGGATAATGACGGGTTGAACTTGACTAGCGGTTTATGACATGTTGACCTAGTCAAGATCATAAACCTTTAGGGAAAAAAAAAACCACATCGGGAATTTCAAATATACAGGAAACTTGTTAGTGTTGCATACCTTCTGGAGTGTGGTAAATAGAGTGGCTTCCATCAAAGTTATCACGCGATGATAGTTTGATCCCGATCCCACCGATGAGTAGGATTACTCTTGGGAGATATTTTTCATTTCGCAATTAGCTAACCTATTAGGTGTCTGGAAAAGTGTTGACGGGGCTACGCCTATGCGGAAACGAGGTTTATTTTAATTAGGTTCGTGCGAGAGCACAGGGAACCTCCTTCGGAGTACCAACACTCACCTGGATGAACAGTTGGTGAACTTATGGGGTGCAAATGATCCCAACTAGTTTTCCTTTTGAGGTTTGAAGGAAAATTCGAGGAAACGGTGGGAGTCATCTTGATTAGATAAACTAATAACCAATCTAATCTTGCAAGAGCACACGCTAAGTGTTTCTTTTCTCTCTCTCCAAGTAGCAACTATTTCACGCCCTAATCAAGATAATAAAATGTTTGACTTGACCGAACCAGCTTATTACACAGGGATGGGGAACGTCGATTTGGCTCTAACTTGTGGCAATTGTCACGAGTATGGGCAAGAGAAAGAGAATTCTAAGGAATTCCAGATAACCCTATTGAAGGAGAAGCATTCTAATGCATCTTCTTCGGGTGTATTTGTTATTGAAAACCGTTTTTCGATCAACCCTCCCTCCTAGGTACTAGATACCGGGTCAGGATCTTATATCTGTAATTTATTACAAGGACTGAGAAAAAGTAGAATGGTTGGACCGGATGATATGTCCCTCAGAGTAGGGAACGGAGCACAGGTTGATGCTGCTGCCGTCGGTGAATATCACTTAGTATTGCCAAGCGGCAAGACTATGATTTTGAACAATTGCTACTGTATACCTTCCATGCTCTACAACATCATATCAATTTCTTTACTTGATAAAGATGGATATAACTTTGTTCTAGATAGAAATATTATGAATATTTACCTTAATCAGGTATTGGTTGCAGAAGGTACACAGTGTAATGGTATCTATGTTCTAAATCAAAATACCGCCTTCAATATACAAAACACACGCAAGAAGAAGAGTTCAGATACGAACGAAACCTACTTGTGGTATTGTAGACTTGGTCATATCAGTGAGAAAAGACTAGGTAAGTTGCATAATGATGGATATTTGAATTCGTTCGAATTTTCATCTTATGAAACTTGCCAGTCCTGTCTCAAAGGAAAGATGATCAAATCTCCATTCACCGGACATGGAGAAAGAGCTACAGAGCTCTTGGGACTCATACACCGTGATGTATGTGGTCTGATATCTATACATGCGAAGGGTGGGTTCTCGTACTTCATTACATTCACTGATGATCTCTCTAGGTTCGGATATGTTTCTCATGAAACATAAATATGAAGCTTTTGAGAATTTTGAAGAATTTAAAAGCGAAGTAGAGAATCAGGCAGGAAAAAGTATTAAGATCCTTCAATCTGATCGAGGAGGGGAGTACTTAAGTACGAAATTCTGGAACTTTCTAAAAGAGAATGGTATTCTCTCTCAGCTTAGTTCTCCATATACACCACAACATAACAGTGTATCAGAACGGATGAACCGTACTCTATTGGATATAGTGTGCTTCATGATGAGTAATGCCGAGTTATCTCTTTCATTCTGGGGATATGCGCTTGAGATAACAACATATCTATTGAATGATTTTCCATCCAAATCCGTACTTAAGACACCATTCAAAATATGGAATGGTAAAAGGCCATATCTTAAAAGATTTAAGATATATAGTTGTCCGACTTACGTTAAAAGGCATAATTCGGATAAACAAGAGGCACGATCAGTTTTATGTAAGTTTGTGGGATATCCAAAGAATGGTTATGGATATCTGTTCTATAACATCGAGGAACAGAAGGTGTTTGTTGCTTAGCACGCCAAATTTTTAGAATGGCAGTTTCTTGCAAAAGAAATTAGTGGGAGCACGGTAGAACTGGAAGAAATTCTGGAACCACAAACTGAAACTGAATAATTGGTGGAACCATAGATTTAATAATCCTGGACGAACCTCAGCCACTCCGCAGATCTAGTAGGATTTTTCACCCGCCTGAGAGATACTATGATTTTCTCATATATAGGGATCGAGGGGATTGCATCTTGGAAGAAAATGATCCTACTAGTTTTGAGCAGGCCATTAACAGTAGAGACTCTGTAAAATGGCTTGATGCTATGTAATCCGAAATGGAGTCCATGTACACCAATAAAGTTTGGACTTTGGATGTTGCTCCTCCTGGGATAAAACCCGTTGGATGAAAGTGGATCTTCAAAAAGAAGATTGGTACAGATGGACATGTGGAAACCTATAAGGCAAGACTTGTTGCAAAAGGTTTTCGTCAAAGACCAGATGTGGACTATGACGAAACCTTTTCTCTAGTGGCTATACTGATATCCATTCGGATCTTACTTGCTATTGATGCCTACCATGATTATGATATCTGGTAGATGAACGTTAAAACGGCTTTTCTAAATGGAAATTTAGAAGAATGTGTTTATATGGATCAGCCAGAGGGATTCGTAGACAGTGGGAGCAGCGGGAAGGTGTGCAAGTTGCTTAAATCTATTTATGGATTAAAACAGGCATCGCGGAGCTGGAACATCTGTTTTGATGAGACATAGAGGGTTTCTCTGATTCAGGCGAAACGATGTGGTGGCCGTATGTTTATACGTGTAGGGTTCCGATTGAATGATAATACTGACCGGCTTAGGATTAAGACGGATTATTAAATCAGGTATTGATTTAATAATTTACGTGTACATATTTCGATATGTATATTCTAGTGTTATCCAGATTTTCGATCAGACTATTGGTAATACTGGCGGGCTTAGCATTAAGCCGGTTCATTAAATCGGATATTGATTTAATGCTAGTATTATTTTAGTCGTATTATTATAACTCTTGGGTATTCGTATTTTGGTACGAATACGGGTATGTATATACGGTAGAAAGTATTTTGTATTTATACAAATACCTTCTAGAAATGACACCTCATCTTGTATTTTTCTATTTTGTTGAAAATAGATAATGAGGTGGAGGAATGGAGATATTTGAGGCATGGGATGAAGTATGGCTAATTCTTTTGTTTATTCATTTGCTCTTATTATTCAAGCATGGCTGCATTTTTCTATGGAAAAATAATGCATGCTTGATTTTTGTAAAAGACTTATCCATTCTTTACTTGCTCATTCTTACTTGCGTTTCTCTATCATCTTTGAGAGCTCTCGCATTCTCTTCCTCTTGAGTTCATCTTCAACTCAAAACCCTACTATTCTCATGTGTTGAGAGACAAGGGTTTTGAGGTAGAAAATTACCACTAAACATCACCACATCAACTAAGCAAGCTAAATTAGCAAACTAGTTTGCCTAGTTTACTTCTTTTTAGAGGTAGGAGTTTGAATCAAGAACTCTCGGGTGGATCATCTAGGATCAAGAAGGCAATCTAGCAAGGTTGATCAAGGATCCTGAGAAGCTCTAGAAGAGGAGTGAAGGCCCAAAGGACACGGATCTTTAGATATAAGCCTCTATCATGGTAGCTATATCTCTTCAGCTAGCTAGTTTCGGTTTATAGTTAGATTCTAGGATGTGTTTTCCAGCGCCGGATTTTTAAAAAGTCAAAGTTTTTCGTTCCGCAACAGCCGCGGTAGACGGCCAGGGCGCTAGAAAATCCAACATGTATATGTATACATGTGGATGCTTGGACATATGTATATACAGGACAATCTTGCTCGATATGATAGTATGCTATTTGGTTTGTCTTTATCTTAACATGTGCATATGTTTTACTTGTTATTACGTATCATTTATATATGTTGATAAAGTCCGTAGGATCGTTGCTTGACTACCAGCGTTGTGATGGCAATCATACTTGTGGAAGCTGGGTTGTCGATAAGCGCATCCTTAAATGTCCATAATCGTAGGAGTATCGGGACATGGTATCGATACTCCGGAGTAGACTGGTGTATACGTTTCGAGACCTCGACGAGGGGCGATGGTTGGTCCAACAGTCATTGGTCTTTGGCACATAAGATCGTTCATGTGCTCACTGGGGGTGAGTACACTGGACGGACTCGCCGAGAACTGGCTAGATGGTATTATACCAATCGTCAAATAGCAGTTCTCTGGTGACATGAGTGCTGATAGTCTGTCGACCTGAGGTCGGCATTTGTCTCATATGAGTTCCCACTGTATTTTGATTACTACCCTACCACGGTTCTTCTGAGTCGTGCAAACAGATTTTAGTTGGGTACAGTCCCGAGCCATATGGAGGCAGTGAGCAATTGTCGGGGATTCGTCTCTCCCGCTATAGGGAGTCGATGTCGCGCTATGTTCAATTGGCCAACACCATAAGTCCCTGGTCAGGACGGATTGAGAATTACTGATAGGTAGATCAGTAGATTCTCGGATGGTCTTGAGCCACATTGGTACGACTTGTCAGGTTATTAGGGGTCTGACGTTTTCCACCCCCTAGACCCGTCATGCGATACTCTCAGACGAACAGAGTGGACTGTACGAAGATTGTCACGGATATGCTCAGTAGGAGTTCGGATGAGTTTGCTCGTTGGACTTCTTTTCGACAGGTACCTGGGTAGCCATTATATATAGCTAATGCCGCTGACGTGCTTGTGGTTAAACCCACTGCCAGCGTACTGTCGAGTCTTTAAAGTCCCACACAAAGGGTTTCCCTGGTTTAGGCAAATCGATGTAGAGACCGTATGGTTTTATATGCAGAGTTTCGATCATATACGTGTACATGCTACACATATTTTGTTTGGATGGATAATACTAGCGGACTTAGGATTGAGCCGCATTCTAGTATTATACCATTGGAGGTTTCGATCATATACGTGTATAGGCTACACGTATTCTGTTCAGACATGTAATACTAGCGGGCTTAGGATTAAACCGCATTCTAGTATATACTATTGGATTATTTTATCTCTTGGTATTCAGATTTTTTGTAGTACGAATACGGATATGTATATACGGTGGGGGTATTCTATTAATTTCACTAGAATGTTTCTAGAAGAGGACACCTCATTTTGTTTTAAATCTATTTTTTAAATAGATAATGAGGTGGAGGGATGAGGTGTATACAAGCATGGTTGAAGCATGACTACTTGATTTCTTTTATTCATTTGTTCTTACTATTCAAACATGGTTGCAATATTCTATGAGAAATATTGCATAATTGATATTTTCCAAGACTTGGCCATTCTTCACAATGCTGGTTTTCATTCTACACTTACCTTTCTCTTTCCTCCTTTGTGCTCTCTTCTTCCCAAAACCATAACCCTCTCATGAGTTGAGAATCCATGGTTTTATGAGATAATCCAATCCAATTAACACTCTACATCTTCTAAGCTACCTACATTAGCAAACTAGTTACTTTAGTTACCTCAAGTTTGAGGTTGGAACTTGAACTATAAACTCTCAGGTGGATCGTCTTCGATACGAGGAGGCCGACAACCAAGCTCGATCCCGACGGACAAGGAGCTCAAGAAGAGGAAAAGAAGACTCGAAAGATTTGGTTCATATAGGTATAATCATTTCATAATAGATTAATACCTATGCAAGTTTTTGTTATTTAAGGCTTACTGTAGATCTTGGGTTTTGTCGGTGTTGCAAGATTTAAAAACCGTTTTTGAAAATTCCGCCTCTCTACGGACCCAGTAGACTGTGCAACACCGCCTAACAAGAAGTATCTAATATATGTTAGATATTATGCCCTAGAGGCCTATATTGTATAGGATGCCAGGCATGTATATGTACAGAAACAATCTTTACTCGAAATGATAGTATGCTATCTGGTTTATCTTCATCTTAACGTGTGATGTGTTGTATTTCATATCTTTATATACATGTTGATGAAGCCCTTAGGATTATGCTTGATTGCCAGGATTATGATGTAGATCATACTAGTGGTGCCTGGGCAGTCTATAAGCATATCATTTAATATTTCCTAGTCGAGGGTATATTGAGACAGGGTATCGATATTACCAGAGTAGACTAGTGTATACATTTCTTGACCCTGGGGGCGATGGTTGATCCCACAACCATTGGTGTTTGACATCAAAGATTATACATAGGTGCTCATTGGAGAATGGGTACACCGAACAGGACTCGCCGAGAACTCCTAGATGGTATATATACATATTGTCAGATAGCAGTTCTCTTGTGACACTTGTACAGGTTAGTCTGTAGACCCGAGATCGTCACAGTGTCTTGTGTGATTCCTACTGTGCTTTGATTTTCTCCCTACCATGGCTCTACTGAGTCATGCAAACAGGTGGATTTTGGGTACAGTCCCGAATCACATAGAGGCAGTGAGCGATATGGGGGGTTTCGTCTCTCCCAGTATAGGGAATTGATGTTGCGCTATGCTTGATCGGCCATAACAGCAAATCCCTGGCCAGGGTTCTCGAGATTTACTGATAAGAGTTATCAGTAGTTTCTCGAACCATTATGGGCCTTAAATCAGCATGACTTATAAAGTTACCGGGGTCTGACATTTACCACCCCTCGACTTCATATGCGACGTATCAGACGAAGAGAACGAACTGTACGGTAAGTGTTGCTTACAGGCTCGTTAGGGTTGTGATGAGTTCGCTCGTCAGCCACCTTTTCGTCATGTACCTGGGTAGCCGTTACGCACAGCTAGTGCCGCTGACGTGCTTGTGGTTAAACCCACTGCCAGCGTACTGTCGAGTCTTTAGAGTCCCACACAGAGGGTTCCCTGGTTCAGGCAAAAGATGTAAAGGCCGTAAGTTGTTACGGCAGGGTTTCATCATGTTCGTGTAATTGTTACATGAATAATGATCGGAAGGATAATACTGGTAGGCTTTGGTTTAAGCTGGATACCGGTATTATATTATTGGATTATTTGTATTCGTATTTTTCGGAATTTGGATACGGGTATACTTATACGGTATACAGTGGAGGGGTATTCTTGTAATTGTTACAAGAATACCTTCTAGAAGGAGACACCTCATTATTAGATATTTATTTTGTGAAAATAAATAAATGAGGTGGAATTTGGAGAAAGTCTAAGCATGGATGAAGGAATGGCTTGTTTCATTTTTTATTCATTTGGAGTTACTATTGAAGCATGGTGCAATTTTTTATTGCATGCTTCAATTATTCTCATTTGAGCCATATCATTTTTTCCATGCTTGATTTTTTCATTCATCACTTTGACATTCTCTCTCCTTATTATCTTCTTCTTCCTCCTCTTTGCTTTGACCTTCACATGAGTTGTGAATCAAAAACTTAGAGCGAAATTATAATCCAATACTTGATCTCTACATCATCTACGTTATCACTTCTAGCAATCTTGATCTCTTAGTTAAACTCTTGTGAAGAGTTTGTAGCTTGTTCGATAGCTCTCGGGTGGATCATCTTGGATTTTGAAGTGGCCGGAGACCGAGCTCTTTGCGACCAAAAGGAGCCTAGGAGTCACATTCAAAAGAAGACCTGAATGACCAGTTCATTAGGTATAACACTATCTTTGTAGATTAGATCTCTAGATAGTTTTGCTAGTTAAGGTTTAAGCACAAGATCTTGGTTTATGTGGGTGTTGTATGCAAGAAATTTTTGTTTATCGCTTCCGCCTCCTCACAAGTGTTGTGAGAGTGTGCAACATCTACTAACAATATAATATATATATATATATATATATATATTATCATCATAGACATGTAAAAACATTACATGCATGCGGCAAACAAAATGGAATAGCGGATAAATTAGGAGTTCCACGTTTCATTTGAGTCTAAATAAAACACAACATTTTCCGATCGTGTAGATAGATCGTACAAAGTCGAACCAAAACCCCTGTAAGCGCGGCAAGTTCCCTGCCAATTCTAGAAACATGGTAACCCGCCCTCAATATCATAAGTCAGTCATCCGTCGCTTTCTAGAATCCGGTAACTATGGCACTTCTCTGCAGGTCGTCCTATAACCCCTACAAGTATGGCGAGCAACCTACCAATTCTAGAGCGAGGCAACCCGGTCTCAAACACCATGAGACAACCACCTACCGCACTCTAGAACTCGGTTACTTGAGCACTTCTCCTGAGTTAATTCTAGTACAGAAATGAAATATATACAACGGTGACGACCGCATCCTGGTCAAGCCCCAATAAAAGAATATACAATAAGCGGAAACGGCGGCCACAAGTCGGACGCTCGCCCCGAACAAATGAATACAAATAAATCATAACTGCATAAATGCATCACACGAGAGGCTATCCAACGCAATAATCCGGCTAAACCATCACAAGATATATATATATATATATATATATATATATATATATGTATGTATGTATGTATGTATGTATGTATGACAGAACAAGTAATAACATATGTACAACTTCATCTAATCGAATATATAGCAATTAGATGACGTTTAACAATACATACAAACAAGCGGAACATAAACGATGCAAGAATTTCGATCGAAATTTTTCTGTATTGCCCCAATGCACAAACAAAACACAACAAAATCTGGGCAAAAACAAAGTAGGCTAAAAATCTCAATTCCCTGAACCCAAGACACATGACAAAGACGAGGTCAGACTGAGCAAGTCTGGCCGCAAATAGCGGTCAAACACAATATTTAGACAGCCAGAAATGCTCCTCTCTGCCTTGTTTTCATACTGTGCTATTTTCACAATAAAAAGTCTCCTATGCAATACTTTTAAAAAAATTTAGAGGAGTTTTCAAAATTGGGACAGAAACTAGATTTTCAGAGTTTTGAAAAACTGAAATTTTCGGATTTGAAACTTGAACATCGTCTACAACTAGTTTATAGTGTTTGGATGGCTCTAATACCATTGAAAGTTTCCAGTGCCCTTGCTGCTACAACTGCGGCCGATGCGGAATCGAAAAACAAAAATTTTAAGAAGAGCACTCGAAACTAGTTCCTAACAATCATTCCAAATACTAAACTAAGCATGAAAGGTTTATGAATTATAACTTTTTTTTGCGTGTACACCCAATCGTGGAAGCCCTATCCAAGCTCCTCGTAGGCCGTCGGGAACAAGCTTGAGAGGCAACTGCCCTTGTCGAAGATAATCCACCCGCGGGAAACCGATCCAAACTCTAGCTTCACCTAGTGAAGCAACCGACACTCCAAGCTTGCTACAAATGGAGTGTAGGAATGTAGGATTTTTCCACTCTCAAAAACTCTCTCTTTACAAATTCAAGAGAGCTTACTAGCTCATGAAGAAGGAGGAGAAGAGAGGAGACAGAGTGTGTATGTGTGAATGAATGAGAGAGCAATGACTTCATCTTATTTTTCAAGCATGACGAAAAAATATATGTCACGACAATTTTTGCAATAAATAATTGAAGGACATCCCTCTCTACATACTCTCAACCATACCCAAAGCCACCTCACCCTCCACCTTATTTCCAATTGATTTTCTTAAAAAGAAAATCAATAATGAGGTATCATCCTTCTAGAATTATTCCGTATAAATACGGAATACAATCTCGGTATATGTATCGAAATACATATACGTGTATCCGTATAAAAATACGAATAGACAAAAGAAAGAAAATGAATAGTGAACATAATACTAGAATATATATATATATATATTATTAAATCAATACTTGATTTAATAATCCGGCTTAATCCTAAACCAGCTAGTATTATCAACCGTCCGATTAAAGTCCGTATAGAAAGTACACGTATTTAATCGGACCTATGCACGTATCAATATACGACCTCTACATCATATCGTCTGAACCGGAAAAACCCTCCATGTAGGACTCTAATGACTCAACAATACGCTGGCAGTGATTTACTGAATAAATCCAAAACCACAAGCACGTCAGCGGCACTAGCTGTACGTAATGGCTACCCAGATATATGCCACAAAGGAGGTCGACAATCAAGTCCGTCCGTACCCTACCGAGCCCGAATGTGACAATCTTCGTACAGTCTGGTCTCTTCGTCTAAGAGTATCGCATACCGAATCTAAGGGTGGATAACGTCAGACCCCTAATAACCCGATAAGTCGTGCCGGAATTAAGCTCATCACCGACCGAGAAACTACCGAACTCCTATCAGTAATCTCATTCACCGTGGCCATGTATTTATGGTGATGGCCAACCGAACACAGCGTGGCATTGACTCCTAATACTAAGAGAGACGAATCCCTAACAAATCGCCCACTGCCTCCATGTGGCTCAGGACTGGACCCAACTAAAACCTGTTTGCACGACTTCTTTAAGCTGTGGTAGGGTAGTAATCTAAGTACGGTGGGAACTCACACGAGACAAATGGCGATCTCAGGTCAAAAGACTAACCTATACTCATGTCATTAGAGAACTGCTATCTGACGATAGATATAATACCATCTAGAAGCTCTCGGCGAGTCGGTCCAGTGCACTCACCTCCAATGAGCACCTGTATATTATCTTAGGTGACAAAACACCAATGGCTTGTGAGACCAGCCACCACCTTTCGTCGGGGTCTAGAAACGTATACACCACTCTACTTTAGAATATCGATGGCCAGTCTCGATACTCTCTCGACTAAGGAAATTTAAGGATGTGCTTATGGACTACTCAGCTCTTACATATATGATCGCCATCATAATACTGATAGTCAAGCAAAAATCCTACGGGCTTTCTCATTATGTATTAGCGACACGTAATGGCAAGTAAAACGTATACACACGATGATAAAGATAAACCAAATAGCATACTATCATCTCGAGTAAGACTATTCTATCTGTATAGATTCTCCTTCAATTATCATAATCACATACCTGCAATTACAATAATTGCCTTAAGGGCACTATATCCAACAATGCTAACTTTCCATAAGCCATGCTCGGTGGGATGGTAGATTTCTATGTCATGATAGATGTTTAAAAGATGGTGATGGTTGACCATCACTTCCGGTTGGGCTTGGTGAGAATGGGGCATGTCTCAGGGTGTATACATGGTAGGATAAAAAAAGACAGTTGGGTTCTATGCCACAATGGTTTCTTATGGATTATATATGAAAAGTTATTTTAATTTCCATAGGGCAGGATTCCAGTTTAGGGACGTAATAGTCCATGGATCCAGTTTAGGGACTTAGGGGTCCATTGACAGAGTTTCATGTGTATATTAGTTAAAGTTATTTCGGACATGGGTATTAGTTTAAGGTCATCTCGGACCAAAATATTAGTTTAAATTCATCTCAGACGTAAATATTACTTTAAGGTCGTCTTAGACTAGGTATTAGTTTAAAGTCATCTCGGACGTAAATATTAGTTTAAGGTCGTCTCGGACCTAAATATTATAGAATTTTGGTCAGACCTAAATATTGTAGGTTTGTAACGCAGGAGCCATTAATCTGCAATTCCTCTTTTGATGGGGTTTCTCCCTATCTTCATAGCGATGGCATCCTCGGGGGTGTTAGGCGCTGCTTGCCCCCGGCGCACATCTCTGCTGATTTGACGATCGACGACATCAACGGAGAATTTGATGATGCATGCCCCCGGCGCACGTCTCAGTTGGCTCGATGAGCGATGGTGTCAACAAGGATATTTGAGGCTGCTTACCCCCGGCGCACAGCGTTACTGGCCCAGTAAGTGACGGCGTCTATAGGGGTGTTAGATGATATTTTCCCTGGCGCATGTCATTGCTGACCCGATGAGTGATGGCGTCAACAAGCATATTTGATGATGTCTTCCCCCAACGCACATCCCTGCTGGTTCGGTAGATGACGACGTCATTAGGGGTATCTGATGATATTTTCCCTCAGACTTTGTCATCATAAGTCCATGGTACAGTAGCTCTCAAACTTCGGATGCTTTGCCGGAGAGTCTTCTTTCCCACTTCTCTATTGATGAAATTGTCGAGGTTATCCATTGAGTTTTGTCCCCTATACTTTGTAGTAATACAACTGTCACCGGATGCGGACAGTCGATTGAACATAGACTTCCTCGGGGTTTTAGCAATATCCCTCTTTGGTCTTATGGGGAGGTGATCGTCTCTTCTGGTAGATGAGTTGGGACCGCATTCGCCCTACGGCCTCTGGTAGGCAGTTTGGCAGTAACAGGGCTAGTTTCAATGGTAGCAATTGCTCTGTCTATCCTTACATTTGATCCCACAAACTTGAGAGGAGTCAGGAGAGTGATAGTGCAGTCATTGAGGGGGACTTCCGGGAAGGTACCGAACTGGTTCGTGGAGCTGCTTCCTCCTACTTTGCCTTGGCCGTGGGGTAGTTGTATGATAGACCCCGGCACTATTGTCATGAAATACGGGGAGGTAGCAACTTGTCCAGTCCTCGGGTTATTGTTCAATGTCATTGTTCTGCTTAGGGAAACAAATGTTAAAATACTCATTTAACAACAAGAATAAACCACAAGGAAAGAAAATTATGTCCCACCGGGCGTACCAGAATCTGTTCGCCTCCGAATAGGGATCCCAGAAAACCTTAGAGGGCTCTCAGTGATGTTTACGGGGTCAGATCGATGCAGATCCGCATGACTCCTCAGCGTGACGCGTTACCGCTACGCAACATATGGCTAAGGGTTCAAGCGATACGAGCGATGTAGCGTGACTTTTCAGATTCACCCTTCTGAAATGGTTTTTTGATTGTGGGGACTAGATTTCCTACAGGCGCAAGCCCATGTCATTAATTACTCCTCCGTATTAAACGGAGGGAAATTTCTACGAGTGGTTTATTCCTAAGTGCATTTAAATACGAGAGCAAAACAAATGGCAATGGCATATTCAACAACAAGAGCATATAAAGACAGCGATTAGAATATTTGTTTCATAATCATCATATACAACGTTACACATCTCAATTTATAATCCATCTTTGTCATTGAGAAAACATGTTCTCGAATTGTTATTCAAAACGTGGATTGTATACGGTTCTATAGAATATATTATCCAAACCATAGGGCGGTTACAGGAGAACACATGGTACATGCTTGTAAGGAGAAGCCCATGGATGGTACACGCCAGATGGAACTTGATTGGTGGTAACGCCCGATCATTGGTCAGCACATCCAGTAGGATAAATACAGTTGGCTTCTACGTCACAAAGATTGGGTATATGTATTAATTTAGAGTCATTTCAGACATGGGTAGTAGTTTAGAGTCGTCTCGGACATGGGTGGTAGTTTAGAGTCATCTCGGACATAGGTATGGTAGGACATTGACTTCTATGTTACCATGGTTGCCCATGAATTGTATATGGTAGCTAATATAGAACAGCTTGTCGTAGGGCAGAATTCCAGTTTAGGGACGTAGTGGTCCATTGGGTAAGTTTCTTTAGTTTACAGTCATCTTGGACATGGGTGTTAGTTTAAGGTCATCCCAGACTATGGTATTAGTTTAAAGCCATCTCGAACATGGACATTAGTTTAAGGTCGTCTCGGACCAGGTATTAGTTGAGGGTCATCTCGGACCATAGGTTATTATTGTTTCAGTTGTGTTTGCCTTTAGTGTTGTAGGGTATTTTTCGTCACCCTATTGAGATGGGAATACGCGCGCGCTTGTCAGGCGCATTACAGATTCCCCCTGCCTAAGGTAGGCTGGGGTTTATTGATTGTGGGGATCCGAACCTCCGGCAGCCGCGGACTAAGCTACCGTTAATTACCCCTCGCCTTTGGAGCGAGAGAACCTCCGATTAACGGGTTAAATTGATCATGCGAACTCAATGTGCAGTGTATGTGTGTTGTGTTTTGAAAGGGGTTTTGGATATATCGGAGGGCCCGAAGAGCTTTTACGGGGGTCCTGCTACCCGGATAGCGGGCTAGGGGTCAAGGGGGCTAGCAACCCCCTTGCGGGATGCAGGGCATCGCCCCGTTAGAAATTTTTTCTAACAGAGACAGTGTCGTGAGTATGTATGTGTATATATAAAATAATAATGATAATAAAAAGGGAAAAGCGTCTTAAAGACGCATGCGTAGCACGTGGGAGCATGGTTCCTGGGGTCACGTGCGCCCACTTGGGCGCTTTAGTGCCCGGGGTCACGTGCGTGCACGTGACCATTGGGCGCCTTGGCGCCCGGGGTTACGTGGCGCACACGTGACCATTGGGCGCCTTGGCTCCCGGGGGTCACGTGGCCACACGTGACCGAGGGGTGCCTTGGCGTCCAGAGGTCACGTGGCCACACGTAACTGATGGGCGCCATGGTGCCCGGGGGTCACGTGGCGCACACGTGACCGATGGGCGCCTTGGTGCCCGGGGGTCACGTGGGCACACGTGACCGATGGACGCCATGGCGCTCGGGGTTCACGTGGCGCACACGTGACCGATGGGTGCCACCAAGGGTCACTTGGCGCACACGTGACCGTGGGAAACACCCACGAGAAGGGGCCTAGCCCCTAGGTTAGGGAGTTGAACTTCCAAGGGGATTTTTGGAGTTTGAACTCCTAACAGAAATTTAATTTATGGAGTTATACTCCAACAGATCTAGAAAGGAGTTAAACTCCTAGGAATGTTTGGCTCTTCTTTTGAGCCTTGGATCTGTCCAAAGTTAGATTTTTGGAGATGAGTCTCCTTCTTCCTTCTTTTGATCGGCGGGATCTTGGAGAAAAAGGGGGTGAGACTTAAAAGTCTCCCCTTTTCGAGATCTGACTGGAGATCCGAGCTCCCCTTTGTTGGTTTTGTGGTGAAAAACTATTTATTTTGAGAAAGAGTAAAACTCTTGATTTAATTCCAAAAGGAGGAAGAGGGTTTTAGACCCTTGAGAAAGGGGAATGAGGCACAAACCCTAGTTTTTGGGGAGAATGAATTGTTATGTATTTTATTCATCATCATGTTGCCTTATATAGGCTTACATATTTACATATAGCCCCTTGGGCTTTACAAAATGGCATTTTGCCCATCTCATGCCTCATGTGCTATTTCTTTTTGCACATAAGCCATGGACTTTTAAAAAATTTAGCTTTGTGCGCATTCATGCATAAAAAATTACATAAAAATTATTTATTACATGATTTCATTTTGGCATGGGAGAGGGCCGGCCGCTTCATGTTCGGACTCGACCTGGGCATGGGCCCACTTGGCTTGGGGTTGACCTTGACTTTGACTTGGTCAACCGGGGTGCAATTTTCGACCCCAACAAAGTGCCCCCATCAATAAATGCACACCACACATGTGGGTCGTGTGCATTTTAATGATGGATTTTCTTTCATGTGGAGGCGACTTGATTTGGCTCCCGCTTTTTGGGAAGCCGGCACCGCCCTTTTTACGACAAGGACAGTCGACACTTGACGCGTCTCCGAGACGGAGTGTCCGTGGTAAACGTTTCTCTGGCCCGGAGTGATCTGGTTCCCGCTTTGTAGGAAGCCTGCACTGCCCTTTTTATGACATGGACGGTCGACGCTCTGACCCGGAGCGATTTTGTTCCCGATTTGTGGGAAGCTTGCACTGCCATTTTTATGACATGGACGGTCGACGCCCTGGCCCAGAGCGATTTGGTTCCTGATTTGTGGGAAGCCTGCACTGCCCTTTTTACGACATGGATGGTCGACGCTTGACGCGTCTCCGAGAAGTAGTGTCCGCAGTAGACTTTTCCCTGGCCCGGAGTGATCCGGTTCCCGCTTTGTAGGAAGCCTGCACTGCCCTTTTTATGACATGGACGGTCGATGCTCTGACCCGGAGCGATTTGGTTCCCGATTTGTGGGAAGCCTGCACTGCCCTTTTTACGACATAGATGGTCGACGCCCTGACCTGGAGCGATTTGGTTCCCGATTTGTGGGAAGCCTGCACCGCCATTTTTACGACATGGACGGTCGACGCCCGATTTGACTTTCTCTACTTCTTACAGTGTCAAGGGTGATCTTGACTTGCTTCGCTTCTTGCGGTGTTGAGATTGGATTCTGACTTGCTCCGCTTTCTGCAGTGTCGGAGTTGAAGTTGACTTGTTGATTGTGATTTGGGTTGACATCAGCATCGCTACACTGGAATATGGTACCTGGAGCGAATTATCATTTGTCATGAGAGGATTTAGGGATTTGGTTTTGGTTTGCATCTACATTGTTGCACTGGAATAATACCAGGAGAAACTCATCATTTGCTCCGGGAGGATTTGGGAATTGGTTTTTGGGTCGGCATCTGCATTGCTGCACTGGAATAATGCCAGAAGCAACTCATCATTTGCCCCGGGAGGATTTGGGAATTGGTGGCTTAGGAGATAGGTTTAGATCCCTATTACCTAAGGCTCTTCAATTTTATTGGCCGTAAGGGCCCATAAAAGCATTTTCTCCCTACGAGTCGAAAGGATCTTGTAGGTGTATTTTCTCCTTAGGAGTCATGGGGACCTCTAAGTGTGTTGCTCCTTTGTGAGTCGTAAGGATTTCACGTGGGAATTTTCTCCTCACAAAGTCGAGAGGACTTTGCGAGTGCATTTCATCTCTTTTTTACGAGTTTGCGCCCTTTCGGGTTTTCACAAACTCACCGGCAGTCCTGCTGTTTTTACTCCCGGAGCCCTTTCGGGTTTTCATCCGTGCACATTTTGCTTGTGGACATACCTTTTTTTGTCGCTGGTGGGACTTTGAATGTGGTCTCACCGGTATGACTTGGGAGAGATTTGGATTGTTTTACGCCCATGGATTGTATACGGTTTTGCAGGATGTATGATCCAGACCGTTGGGCCGGAAGAATTTCGGGACTTTGTTGGCGTCTGCATCGCTGCACTGGAATATGGTACCAGGAGCGATTCATCATCCGCCGTTGGGGTATGGGATTTGGAATTTGGTTGGCGTCTGCATCGCTGCACTGGAATATGGTACCAGGAGCGACTCATCATTCACCGTTGGGGTATGGGATTTGGAATTTGGTTGGCGTCTGCATCGCTGCACTGGAATATGGTACCAGGAGCGACTCATCATTCGCCGTTGCCTATTGGGGAGCGATGAATTAGGAGACAGGTTTAGATCCCTATCACCTAAGGCTTTTTCAATTTTATGGGCCGTAAGGGTCCCATAAAAGCATTTTCTCCCTGCGAGTCGTAAGGATCTCGTAGGTGTACTTTCTCCTTAGGAGTCGTGGGGACTCCCAAGTGTGTTTTTCCTTCGTGAGTCGTAAGGATCTCACGAAGGTGTTTTCTTATGAGTCGTGAGGATCCCGTAAGGTTTGTTCTCCTCATGCATCGTGAGGACACATGAGTGGATTTCCCTCGTTCCCAGTTTAATGACTTAGGGGTCATCTGTTTCCATTTTAACGACTTAGATGTCATCTGTTCTCAGTTTAAAGACTTAGAGGTCTATTGTTTCCAGCTTAACGATGTGGTGGTCAGCTGTTTCCAGTTTAACGACGTGGTGGTCATCTGTTTCCAGTTTAACGACTTAGAGGTCATCTGTTTCCAGTTTAAAGACTTAGAGGTCTACTGTTTCCAGTTTAACGACTTAGAGGTCTTCGGTTCCAGTTTAACGACTTAGAGGTCATTGGTTTCCAATTTAACAACTTGGTGGTCATCTATTTCCAGTTTAAAGACTTAGAGGTCTACCATTTCCCGTTTAATGACTTAGAGGTTATCTATTTCCAGTTTAATAACTTAGTGGTCATCGGTTCCAGTTTAACGATTTAGAGGTCATCTGTTTCCAGTTTAAAGACTTAGAAGTCTATTGAATTGGAAGTTTGGAATTTTCGGGTAGGGTAGGCATCAGCGTTGCTAACACTGAATCACATGTGCCAGGCGATAGGTTTAGGTCCCTATCACCTAAGGCTTTTCAATTTTATGGGCCGTAAGGGTCCCATAAAAGCATTTTCTCCCTACGAGTCGAAAGGATCCCGTAGGTGTATTTTCTCCTTAGGAGTCGTGAGGACTCCCAAGTGTGTTTTTCCTTTGTGAGTCGTAAAGATCTCACGAAGGTTTGTTCTCCTCACGTATCGTGAGGACACATGAGTGGGTCTTCCCAATGGAGCATAATTCCAAAGGAGGAGACCAGTCGCGTAACCGATGACTGCGGTGGGGCATGGGTATGATGAGAATTATTTGAGCCCGTGGATTGTATCTGGTAGTCAGTTTGGGGACCAACCGTAGGGCTGGAAGAATTTTGGGATTTGTTTGGTGTCTGTATCGCTGCACTGGAATATGGTACCTGGAGCGACTCATCATTCGCCATTTTTTTTACCGCGATTGCTCTATCATTTCAGCTTTTCTTACGCGAAGGTCGCGATTGCCCTATCATTTCGGCTTTTATTCGCGGTTGCCCTATCATTTCGGCTTTTATTCGCGGCTGCCCTATCATTTCGGCTTTTTATTATTTTTCTTTTTCCTTTTCTTTTATTTTGTTTTATTTACACATTTTTACATCCCCAGTTTAACGACTTAGAGGTCGATTGTTCCCAGTTTAATGACATAGTGGTCATCTTTGCTTATCCTAGCTCCTTGAACTTTGATCTTGCAGAGCTGTGTTGATGACTGTAGCTCTGTGGCTTGCCGATACATCCGAAGACTGTGAAGTTTTTCCAAGCTTGTAATTGTCCTCTGCCCAATCTTTGAAAACACAACAGTCTTCAATGGTATGACTCACCACCCTATGGTATGGGCAGTATACGGGATTGTCGGTCATATTCATTTCATATGGCCTCTTCGGAATAGGCAGTTGCAGACCGTTGTTCAAGGCTTCCTTGAATATATTACGAAACTCATCCCTCCTGAAGGAGTATACCTTCTTCTTTCTCTCCATTAGAGTAGGTGCCCTTACTGAAGCTGGTCCTTGAGGGCGATCAGTCTTTGGTTCGCCTTTTTCAGGTAATGGCACATGTCTGAGAGGATTAGGTTCCCGAAGGGCTTCAGTCTCCATTTGTATGAGATCGGCGGTCGTAACTTGATTGTTTGCTAACACGCCTTTAGACAGTTCTATCTCTCCCGTCTTGTATTGCCTTTCGACCCAATCTTTAAAGACGAAGCAGACCTCAATGGCATGACTTACCACTCTGTGATAGGGGCAATATTTTGGGTCATCGGTCATATTCGCTTCTTGCGGTCTCTTTGATTCTGGCAGTTGTAGACCATTTCTTAGGGCGTCCTTGAATATCTTGTGGACTTTGTCCCTTTTGAAGGAATAAACCTTATCCAGTTTCTCTTTCAGAGGCGACCCCCCTTCGGTGTACGTATCGGAGGGACTGGAGACTGATCGCGGCCGTTTTTCGTGAAGGTGCTCCACTCTTAGGCTGAAGGGGGTATCAGTTGGCTGCCTCCGGGTATCAATCCCTGACTCATGAACCAAAATTTGATTCTGCTGTAATTGCAATCGGGCGACTTGGGTCACGAGATCTGCCGTGGCGTTTACCAATTCTTCGACCTTAGACTGTACCTTGGCTAACTTCTCGTCCCTGTCCTGAAGCTGCCTCTTAAGCCATCGGAATAATGCTTGTTCTGTAGTTCCGGTTATGACAACCAGGTCATCCTTATTGCCTGAGCACTATTCCGCAGGAACCACGGGCTCTTTTGGCTTATCGGCCTGAGCGAGCTCTTCATCATTTAGACCGAGCCGATGCTGGGTAGCATCAACCATATCACCGCCATGGCTGTGAAGTATAGGAGGGTTCGTTTCTTCATGTCCGGCCATGTAGACGGTGTGGACCACATATCCAGCCGTCTGTTTATCTTTGGCAGGGTAACCCCGTTCTTGGAGCCTCATGAAGCTCAGCCTAGCATGAGCCCTAGCTCTTTTGTTGGCTCTATATCTGAGCCTTTTCTGCCTTAACTTCTCAATTTTAAGGGCTTGGCGGGCATCCGTTTTCTGGGAAGCCACCGCGAGTCGATCGATAGGGAGCTTAAAGAAGATACCCGATCGAATAGTTGTCGAGGGTACCGTTGGAGCTTGCCCGAGATGCTCCGTTGCTTCATTGATGTTGATGGCCTTTCCCCCAGCTGGAGCAATGGAGAGTCGTCCGTAAACGGACTTGTGCTCCATGACATTCGACCTTTTCCCTTTTGAGACCGGTTTGTCTGTTATCGGAGCTTAAGGAGATGGGACAACGTTAGCTGACACAAACATAATAGTGCCAAATGGTAGCAGCGGCTCTTCCCATTATCACCCGAGACTGGACGAGAGGACTGTCCTGGCGTCCATCTTCATCGTGTAGGAGATGGGAGCCGTGCTGAGAGCTGAGATCGTCCTTGGAGACATTGTTGAAAAGTGATTTCTTGAAGACCTGCATGAAAGAACATTATTTTAGTATAAATATAGATATGTATATTGATTGAGTTCGCATGAACGTTTAACCCGAAGTATGAGAGGAGAGATTGGTCCCACCGGGCATGCCAGAATCTGTAGGGTGTTTTTCGTCACCCCATTGAGATGGGAATACGCGCGCGGTTGTCAGGCGCATTACAGATTCCCCCTGCCTAGGGTAGGCTGGGGTTTATTGATTATGGGGATCCGAACCTCCGGCAGCCGCGGACTAAGCTACCGTTAATTACCCCTCGCCTTTGGAGCGAGAGAACTTCTGATTAACGGGTTAAATTGGTTATGCGAACTCAATGTGCAATGTACGTGTGATGTGTTTTGAAAGGGGTTTTGGATATATCGGGGCCCCCGCAGAGCTTTTATGGGGGTCCTGCTACCCGAATAGCGGGCTGGGGGTCAAGGGGGCTAGCAGCCCTCTTACGGGGTGCGCGGCAGCGTCCCGTTAGAAATTTTTTCTAACAGAGACAGTGTCGTGGAGTATGTGTGTGTGTATATATAAAAGAATAATAATAGTAATAATAAAAGGGAAAAGCATCTTAAAGATGCGTGCGTAGCACGTGGGCGCATGGTGCCCGGGGTCACGTGCGCACACGTGGGCGCTTTAGTACCCGGGGTCACGTGCGCGCACGTCACCATTGGGTGCCTTGGCGCTCGGGGTCACGTGGCGCACACGTGACCATTGGACGCCTTGGCTCCCGGGGGTCACGTGGGCACACAAGACTGAGGGGTGCCTTGGCGCCCGGGGTCACGTGGGCACACGTGACCGATGGGCGCCTTGGCCCCCGGGGTCACGTGGGCACACGTGACCGATGGGCGCCATGGCGCCCGGGGGTCAAGTGGCGCACACGTAACCGATGGGCGCCTTGGCGCCCGGGGGTCACGTGGCGCACAACTGACCGATGGGCACCATGGCGCCCGGGGGTCACGTGGCGCACACGTGACCGATAGGCGCCCTGGCGCCCGGGGTCACGTGGCGTACACGTGACCGCGGGAAACACCTGCGGGAAAGGGCCTAGCCCCTAGGTTGGGGAGTTGAACTCCCAAGGGGATTTTTGGAGTTTGAACTCTTAACGGAAATTTAATTTATGGAGTTATACTCCAACAGATCTAGAAAGGAGTTAAACTCCTACGAATCTTTGGCTCTTCTTTTGAGCCTTGGATCTGTCCAAAGTTAGATTTTTGGAGATGGGTCTCCTTGTTCCTTCTTTTGATCGGCGGGATCTTGGAGAAAAAGGGGGTGAGACTTAAAATTCCTCCCTTTTCGAGATCTGACCGGAGATCCTGTTAGTTATGTATATGCCCTAGAGGCCATTGTTGTACATTTGATGTATATTATGATGGATGCTTAGATATATACAGAGAGTACTTTCTTGCTCATCATGATAGTATCCTATTTGGTTTCACTTTATCTTAACATGTTGACTTGTATTGGTTTACTGTCTTTCTCTCACATGTTGATAAAGCCCTTAGGATCTGTACTCGACTACTGGGATTATGATGAGATCATACTAGTGGGGCCACGGTAGTCGATGAGTACATCCTATAAATGTTCCTAGTCGAGGGTATATCGAGACAGGGCATCGATACACCAGAGTAGACTAGCGTATACGCATCTTGACCCATATGATGGGCGATGGATGATCCTATATCCATCGGTGTTTGACATCAAGGATGATGTACGGGTGATCAGTGAAGACTGGGTACACTGGACGGACTCGCCGAGAACTCCCAGTTGGTGATATACCACACGTCAGATGGCAGTTCTCCGGTGACACTGGTACAGGGTAGTCTGTAGACCCGAGATCGTCATAGAGTCTTGTATGATTCCCACTGTGCTTTGATTTCCACCTTACCACGTCCAAGAGGGCGTGCAAAACGGTGGCTTTTGGGTACAGTCCCGAATCACATGGAGGCAATGAGCGATAGGAGGGGATTCGTCTCTCCCGGTATAGGGAGTTGATGTTGTGCTGTGTTCGATTGGCTATAACTCGAAGTCCCTGGCCAGGGCTGATATAGAGATTTACTGGTAAGTGTTACTAGTAGTTTCTCGACCTGTTATGAGCCTCACATCGACACGACTTATCGGTTACTGGGGTCTGACGTTTACCACCCCTAGACTTGATATGCGACATATCAGACGAACAGACCGGACTGTACGGGAGTGTTACTGATTGGATTCACAGGAGAACGCACAGGCTAGCTTGTTGATCTTCTGATCGCTCAATACCTGGGTGGCTGTTACGTTTAGCTGACCGCTTGCATCTTGTGGGTGTTTGATATGATCATCACCTGCTACCGGCGTATTGACGATTCTTTAGAGTCCTACACAGAGGTTTCTTGGCTCAGGCGAAACGGAGTAGAGGCAAATAGGTGATATGTGCAGGACCGAGGATAATGCGATATGAGATACCGTATTATATTCTCGAAATATTTTGATATGAATCGGGACATCGGATCAAGTGTTGATTCGATGAATCGGTACATGGGATATTAGCCGGTTATATTCGATATAGCCGGATCGTTGGATCAAGTGTTGATTCGATGATTTAATGTATAATAATATATATGATATATTGTATTACATTATCTAATATTGGCTCACTTTATTATTTCATTTTCTCACTGGATTAATACATTGATATATATGCGATATATGTTAAATGTATTATTTTCTTTTGTTGCAAATATATAATATATATATGATATATATTATTGTGACATGATATGATTTATTATTAAACATGTTTAAGGATGATTAAATGGGATTAGGATTTGATTAGGGTTAGCTTCTTCTTGCACATTCTAGAAGCTTTTCCTTTTATCTTGGTTAAGATATTATGGTTGATACTTATCCTTAACCTAACCAAACCCTAACTCTAGTTTATTCTCTACAACTTCTTAGCCACTCATCCTTGACCATGGTTGATATATCAATCATATAGATTTCTTTTCTATTCATCACAAAAGGATTATCTTTTCCATGATCATCTTCTTCTCTCTTGAGTTCTAAAAGAAAATGCTTACTAGTTAATTCTTGTGTGATGATTTCTTGTGAGAAAGTGAATAAAAAAGAAAGCATAATTACTACTCCCTCATCCTCATCTAATCTAGCCCATTAGATTAGGGTGTTCATCTTTTTAGAGTGAGAAAGCTTGGGTTTTTTTCAACTTCGACGTAGATCATCGGAGATTCGGAACACTTCAAGCTAGCATGGATCGTTTGAATCGTGGAGCTTCTCTTGAGTCCGGGAGATCGTAGATCGCGGCAAAGGGACTTCTACTCGGAGCTTGTGAAGTGAAGGAGCGGACTACAAAGGTTGTAATCCCTCACACTTAGATAAAAAGTTGTTATCTTGCATGCTAAACCCTAATAATCTAGCAAAGATCCCGTCTTTGGGTTGTTCGGCACATGTAGAATTTTATTCGGGCATGTTTGACGCTTTATGAACCTTCACTAGTGTGCTTAGGAACCCTACAGTGGTATCAGAGCCTAGCTAGAGCATTAGGCGATGTGTTTACAAAGTTAAAACTCCGATCGAACCCGAACCGACGAAAATAACCCCTTCTCTGGAAATTTTTCAAAATCTAGGATTTTTCTGAATTAAAAATACGTAAAAAAATCAGCAGGGAATTCTAAGAATTACCATGAAACACGGGCCCACAACTCCACTAAACCGCGGCGGAACCGTGGCGGGAACCTGCTTCCCGCGGCGGTTCCGCGGCCGATTTTTGGAATTGTGATACGTGGCTTCATGATAATATCCATAGGTGCTTGTTGAGGCTTCTGGGTATTTTTAAAGTGACTCAAGTGTTGAATATTCTGGGGTTTGCTATGTAATCGTAGATTCGATCGGAATATTTAAATTCGTTTATATTTCCGGATATTTAGAAACTGTTAAACTATTTGAACGGATATCATTAACCCATTTTATCCCGGAACGGCAAACTTTCAAGTGTTGAATTTTTATTGGGTTTAAATCTTTCGGAAAAATTGTACAAGTTAAGCGGTGGACCCTCTAGAAGATAACAAACCTTAACTCGATTATGTGACCGTCTTGAACTGCCTTTTGAACCTTCGGGTTTGGGGCAGTACGGCGTGCCACATGTGAGGCGTTGGCTTGACCCTTCTACGGCTGGATCACTGGTACTGTGACATATTCTAGGATTATTTAAACTCTGTTAGTTATGTATATGCCCTAGAGGCCATTGTTGTACATATGATGTATATTATAATGGATGCTTGGTTATATATAGAGATGACTTTCTAGCTCGTCATGATAGTATGCTATTTGGTTTCACTTTATCTTAACATGTTGACTTGTATTGGTTTACTGTTTTACTCTCACATGTTGATAAAGCCCTTAGGATCTGTACTCGACTACTGGGACTATGATGAGATCATACTAGTGGGGCCCCGGTAGTCGATGAGTACATCCTATAACTGTTCCTAGTCGAGGGTATATCGAGATAGGGCATCGATACACCAGAGTAGACTAGCGTATACGCATCTTGACCCATATGATGGGCGACGGATGATCCCATATCCATCGGTGTTTGACATCAGAGATAGTGTACGGGTGCTCAGTGGAGACTGGGTACACTGGACGGACTCGCCGAGAACTCCCAGATGGTGATATACCACACGTCAGATGGCAGTTCTCCGGTGACACTGGTACAGGGTAGTCTGTAGACCCGAGATCGTCATAGAGTCTTGTGTGATTCCCACTGTGCTTTGATTTCCACCTTACCACGTCCAAGAGGGAGTGCAAAACGGTGGCTTTTGGGTACAGTCCCGAATCACATGGAGGCAATGAGCGATAGGAGGGGATTCGTCTCTCCCGGTATAAGGAGTTGATGTTGTGCTGTGTTCGATTGGCTATAACTGGAAGTCCCTGGCCAGGGCTGATATAGAGATTTACTGGTAAGTGTTACTAGTAGTTTCTCGACCCGTTATGAGCCACACATCGACACGACTTATCGGTTACTGGGGTCTGACGTATACCACCCCTAGACTTGATATGCGACATATCAGACGAACAGACCGGACTGTACGGGAGTGTTACTGATCGGATTCACAGGAGAACGCACAGGCTAGCTTGTTGATCTTCTGATCGCTCAATACCTGGGTGGCTGTTACGTTTAGCTGACCGCTTGCAGCTTGTGGGTGTTTGATATGATCATCACCTGCTACCGGCGTATTGATGATTCTTTAGAGTCCTACACAGAGGTTTCTTGGCTCAGGCGAAACGGAGTAGAGGCACATATGTGATATGTGCAGGACCGAGAATAATGCGATATGGGATACCGTATTATATTCTCGCGATATTTAGATATGAACCGGGTCATCGGATCAAGTGTTGATTCGATGAATCGGTACATGATATATTAGTCGGTAATATTCGATATAGCCGGATCGTCGGATCAAGTGTTGATTCGATGATTTAATATATAATAATATATATGATATATTATTATATTAACTAATATTGGCTTGCTTTATTATTTCATTTTCTCAGTGGATGATACATTGATATATATGCGATATATGTTAATTGTATTATTTTCTTTTGTTGCAAATATATAATATATATGTGATATATATTATTGTGACATGATATGATTAATTGTTAAACATGTTTAAGGATGATTAATTGAGGTTAGGGTTTGATTAGGGTTAGATACTTCAAGTTCCTTCTAGAAGCATTTTTCTTTTGTCATTTGTAAAGATATTTTGGATGACACATTTTTAACTTAACCAAATCCTAACTCTAGTTGTTTCTCTACTTATTCTTAGCCATTCATCCTTGACCATGGTTATATATCAATCATATGTTTAATTTCTATTCATCACAAAAGAAAAAGGATTATCATTATCTTCTTCTTCCTTCTTCAAGAAAGCTTGCTAGTTTTTCTTAAGTGATGAAATAAAATGAGAAAATGATATTAAAAGAAAGCAAAATTACTACTCTCTCATCCTCATCTCATCTAGCCCATGGGATTAGTGTGTTCTTCTCTTTTGAGTGAGAAAGCTTGAGTCGAAGCAACTTCAAGGTAGATCATCGGAGATTTGGAATACTTCGAGCTAGCATGGATCGTTCGAGTCGTGGAGCCTCTCATGAGTTCGGGAGATCGTGGATCGCGGCAAAGGGACTTCTACTCGGAGCTTGTGAAGTGAAGGAGCGGACTACAAAGGTTGTAATCCCTCACACTTAGATAAAAGTTATCATCTTGCATATTAAACCCTAATAATCTAGCAAAGATCCCGGCTTTGGGTTGTTCGGCACGTCTAAAATTTAATCCGGGCATGTTTGATGCCTTATGAACCTTCACAAGAGTGCCTAGGAACCCTACAAACTCCGCTCAAGTGTTGAGCTGTTTGGGAAATTCTGGGTATTTGATTATCTGTTCGAAAAGTTTAATACTGTCTATTTATCTGGAATGTGATACAATATGTGGAATTCATTGTGTTAGGCATGAAATGCGAAGTATGTGATATTTAGGATTTACGATGTCTAAAGTGATTGTGGATTCCAAATATTGTAGTTTTACAATTTCTTTTCTGTGACCGTAAGTGTAGTATGTAGTTGTATTGCCGGTTGTCGTTGCTATACATCGATGACGATCGGTGTATGCATACTTACTTACGTTGATGATATGAGATATTATGTGTTGCTGAGATATGATGTGCAGGATTGTCGCGATAGAATAGCCGGGGGTTTTATGTGAGATGAGAGTTTTATATTTTCATTCATGTAAATTCAAATGTAATGTAATATTCTTTTATTTGGGGCACTTCCAGGTTGAGGTTGATGCCACCAGTGTTGTATATTATTTACTTTTCCGTATTAGGATGGACCCAAGGAGGGGAGCACAGGTGACCGGGTTCTGGGGTTCAGTGGGAGGCCATCCCGAGGAGTCGAGACCGGGTCTCCTAAACTCCAAAATTGGTAGGGTCGCTTGCCGCTCTCGTAGGGGTCCAGGGTGTGGGCTTGGCTATTCATCGCGACTGTGGAATCCGTATTTTCTATTGTTGGCTAAATACTAAATACGGACGTCCTAGTATATCCCACATTATATCTATGTTTCTGCTGCGATATCTGTGATGTGATCATTTGATATGTTCTGATGGATACAGTATATAGTGTATATGATATATTATATAGATGTTACTTATGTTTTACACCCGCACTAGCCCTGCCCTGCCTTGTCGTTAGTTACCTAACCTAACGGTGCACGAGGGGACATCGAGGCGAATGCGGATGGCATAAGTGTATGTCGTATTTATCTGTGATGCTTAGGAAGCATAAGCTGATGGGATTTTATTAATGAGATTAATAAAAAGAAAAGAAACCTAAAGATGTTGTAGAATCAAAACTTTATAAAAAGGGTAGCTACAGTTTTGCTTTACACAGTGATATATATGATATATCTTGCACCTTATTCGATGGGGAAAGAGCCGAGATCCCTTCACCGGGAGTGACCTCTTTAGCGAAACTGGCAGATGCTGCAAAACGCGGTTTGTCTTTTGAATGCTTTTAGTGTTTTTTGCTTTGCACAGCGGTATATATGATATATCCTGCACCTTATTCGATGAGGAAAGGGCCGACGATCCCTTCACCGGGAGTGACCCCTTTAGCGAAACTAAGAAAAGCCTCAAAAACACTCCTTTTTCAAAAAACTACTCGATTCTACGACGATATCAAGTTCATTACGCTCAGGGTTTTTCTGAAAAACCTGCGTAGCCCTCCGTCATTTCAGATAGATATTATTTAGTATTCGTGCTATGTTTGTTGACTTAGTTAAGGCATAGTGTACGGTAGCTAAGTAATGTTTATCTGCTAAAACATGAGATGTGATTGGATTAGGGTATTCGTATGGCCTTGTTGACTCAGTTAAGGGTCGTACGGGTGGGTTTAATTCAATCGGGAAATGTACGGGTTGAACTTGATTTGCGATTTATGGTTTGTTGACTTAGTTAAGGTCATAGATCGCTAGGGGCAAAATATTATCGGGAATTTCAAGTGTTGAAATTTGCAATGAGATTGCATACCTTCTATGAGATAGTTGGATCCCGATACCCACTGCGAGTAAGAGTTACTCCTGGGAGAGTTTTACACAGGACAATTAGTCGATCAAGTAGGTGTCTAGAAAAGTGTTAACGGGATTACGCCTCTGGGAAAACGAGGTTTACTTTAATTAGGTCCGTGCGAAAGCACGGGGAACCTCCCTCAAAGTACCGACACTGATCTGGCTGAAAGATTGACGAAATTGTAGGGTGTAATTAATCCCGGCTAATCTTACCTTTTAGGGTTTGAAGGTAGATTTGATAAAAACAGTGGGAGACATCCTGATTAGATAAGATAATAACCAATCTAATCTTGTAAGAACATACGCTAAAGTGTTTTCTTCTCTCTCTCTCCAGGTAGCGACCATGTCAGGCCATAATCAAGATAATAATATGGATGTATTGACTGAACCCGCTTATTATACTGAGCAGGGGAACGTTGGACCCATTCTTTCTTATAAGAGTTATAAGAATGAACAGGGAATAGAAGAATATCTAGATTCTCAAGCCGCCCAAAAGAACATGCATGTTGATGCATCTTCTTCAGGTGTGTTAGTTATTGAGAACTGTTTCTCAGTTCACCTTACGTCCTGGGTATTAGATACCGGATCAGGATCCCACATATGTAAACAGTTACATGGGCTACGTAAAGGTAGAGAACTGGGAAAAGGTGATCATTCCGTTCAAGTAGGGAACGGTGCAAGTATTGCAGCCAAAGCAGTTGGCGAATATCACCTTGTATTGCCAAGTCATAATACACTGATTCTAAATGAGTGCTATTATATACCGAACATGATGTGCAACATTATATCAGTTTCTTTATTAAGTAAAAAGGATATAATTTTGTAGTAAAGGATAATGTTATGAACATATTCCTAGATCAAAAGTTGATTGCATCAGGCTCGTTACATAATGACATATTCATTTTAAATTAGAATACAGTCCTCAATATACAAAACACACACAAGAGGAAAAGTTCATAAATGAACAAATCTTTCTTGTGGCATTGTAGACTTGGCCATATCAATGAGACACGGCTAGCTAAGTTACATAAAAATGGATATTTGAATTCATTCGAATTATCATCTTATGATACTTGCCATTCATGTCTCAAAGGAAAAATGACCAAAGCTCCGTTTAGTGGACACGGAGAAAGAGTTACCGAACTCTTAGGACTGGTACATAGTGATGTATGTGGTCCCATGTCTACGCATGCCAGGAACGGTTCTTCCTACTTCATTACATTCACTGACGATCTCTCAAGATTCGGATATGTGTTCCTGATGAAACACAAGTCTGAAGCTTTTGAGAAATTCAGAGAATATAAGCACGAAGTAGAGAATCAAACGGGCAAAAGTATTAAGATTCTTCGATCTGATCGAGGAGGTGAATACTTAAGCACTGAGTTCCTAGATTATCTAAAAGAGAATGAGATTCTCTTTCAGCTTACTCCTCCTTATACACCATAGCACAACGGTGTATCAGAACGAAGGAATCGAACCTTATTAGAGATGGTGCGATCTATGATGAGCAATGCTGAGTTACCTATTTCCTTTTGGGGGTATGCGCTTGAGACAGCCATATACATATTGAATCTAGTTCCGTCTAAATCTGTACCTACCACACCATATGAGATATGGAGTAGGAAGAGACCATATTTTAAACGAGTTAAGATATGGGGTTGTCCGGCCTATGTCAAAAGACAAAATCCAGACAAACTCGAGGCACGATCAGTTCTTTGCAAATTTGTGGGATATCCTAAGAATTCTCAAGGATATATTTTCTATCACGTTGAGGAACAAAAAGTGTTTGTTTCTCAATATGCCACCTTTTTAGAAAAGGAATTTCTTGCAAAAGAAATTAGTGGCAAAGAGGTAGAGCTGGAAGAGGTTCCAGAAACACAAATTGCAACTGAAGATTTAGTAGAACCAGAGGATTTAGTAGTACCCGAAGAACCCCAGACTCTCCGCCGATCTAGCAGGGTTTCTCATCCACCTGAGAGATACTACTGTTTTCTCATTGATGGTGGAAGCGAGGATTGCATCATGGAAGATGATGACCCGAGTAGTTTCGAGCAGGCCATCACGAGTGGTGACTCTGTGAAATGGCTGGATGCAATGCGATCTGAGATGGAATCCATGTACACCAATAAAGTAAGGATTTTGGAAAATGCTCCTGAAGGGGTAAAACCCATTGGGAGCAAGTGGATTTTTAAAAAGAAATTTGGTGTAGATGGAAAAGTTGAGACTTTCAAAGCTAAACTTGTAGCAAAGGGATTTCGTCAACGACCAGGTGTGGATTATGACGAAACCTTTTCTCCAGTGGCTATGCTTAAGTCCATCCGGATCTTACTTGCCATTGCTGCATACCATGACTACGAAATCTGGCAAATGGATGTTAAGACCGCCTTTCTAAATGGTGATTTAGAAGAGTGCGTGTACATGACTCAGCCAGAGGGCTTCGTAGATAGTGGGAGCAGCGGAAAGGTATGCAAATTGCTTAAATCCATTTATGGGTAGCATCGCGGAGTTGGAACATCTGTTTTGATATAGTAGTCAAAGAGTTTGACTTCATCAAAAATATAGATGAACCTTGTATCTATAAGAAGGTGGCAGAGAGTAAAGTTGTCTTCCTCGTATTGTACGTAGAAGACATACTCTTGATAGGAAATGATATTCCTATGCTGCAATCAGTCAAGCTCTTCTTATCACAAAGATTCTCAATGAAAGATCTAGGTGACGCCTCATGCATATTGGGGATTAGGATCTATAGAGATAGATCCAAACGGATACTGGGATTGTCCCAATCCAGGTACATTGACACCATACTAAAAAGGTTTAGTATGGAAGAATCCAAGCGTGGGAACCAACCCACGATCTCTGGACTCACTCTCTCCAAAGAGATGTCTCCCAAGACTGATTTGGAGAGAGCTCGCATGCAAGGGATACCCTATGCTTCGGCAGTAGGCTCTATCATGTATGCGATGCTATGTACCAGACCCGATGTAGCATACTCACTAAGTGTAGTGAGTCGGTATCAAGCAGATCCTGGAGAGAGTCACTGGACGGCTGTGAAGAACATTCTCAAGTACTTGCGAAGGACTAGAGATATGTTCTTGGTGTATGGTAATGGAGAACTCCGGGTGGAGTCTTTTACCGATTCCAGCTTCCAAAGTGATAAGGACGACTCTAAGTCGCACTCGGGATTTGTCTTTACCCTCAATGGAGGGGCGGTATGTTGGAAGAGTTCCAAACAGGATACCGTTGCAGACTCGATAATGGAGGCTGAATACATCGCAGCCAACGATGCTGCCAAAGAGGCTGTCTGGATGAAGAAGTTCATCACTGAACTTGGTGTGGTTCCATCCATTGAACATCCAATACCTCTGTATTGCGATAACAATGGAGCTGTGGCTTTATCCAAGGAACCCAGATCCCATCGGAAATCCAGACATATTCTGAGGCGGTATCACCTGATCAGGGAGATAGTTGATCGTCGAGAGATCGAGGTCAGGAGAGTAGATACGAAGGACAACACCGCGGATCCACTCACGAAGGCCATTCCCCAGATACAGTTTGAGAGATTATTCGGGATGCTAGGTATGAGATACTACAGCAGCTGGCCTTAGTGCAAGTGGGAGATTGTTAGTTATGTATATGCCCTAGAGGCCATTGTTGTACATTTGATGTATATTATGATGGATGCTTAGATATATACAGAGAGGACTTTCTTGCTCATCATGATAGTATGCTATTTGGTTTCACTTTATCTTAACATGTTGACTTGTATTGGTTTACTGTCTTTCTCTCACATGTTGATAAAGCCCTTAGGATCTGTACTCGACTACTGGGATTATGATGAGATCATACTAGTGGGGCCACGGTAGTCGATGAGTACATCCTATAAATGTTCCTAGTCGAGGGTATATCGAGACAGGGCATCGATACATCAGAGTAGACTAGCGTATACGCATCTTGACCCATATGATGGGCGATGGATGATCCCATATCCATCGGTGTTTGACATCAAGGATGATGTACGGGTGCTCAGTGAAGACTGGGTACACTGGACGGACTCGCCGAGAACTCCCAGTTGGTGATATACCACACGTCAGATGACAGTTCTCCGGTGACACTGGTACAGGGTAGTCTGTAGACCCGAGATCGTCATAGAGTCTTGTGTGATTCCTACTGTGCTTTGATTTCCACCTTACCACGTCCAAGAGGGCGTGCAAAACGGTGGCTTTTGGGTACAGTCCCGAATCACACGGAGGCAATGAGCGATAGGAGGGGATTCGTCTCTCCCGGTATAGGGAGTTGATGTTGTGCTATGTTCGATTGGCTATAACTGGAAGTCCCTGACCAGGGCTGATATAGATATTTACTGGTAAATGTTACTAGTAGATTCTCGACCTGTTATGAGCCTCACATCGACACGACTTATCGGTTACTGGGGTCTGACGTTTACCACCCCTAGACTTGATATGTGACATATCAGACGAACAGATCGGACTGTACGGGAGTGTTACTGATTGGATTCACAGGAGAACGCACATGCTAGCTTGTTGATCTTCTGATCGCTCAATACCTGGGTGGTTGTTACGTTTAGCTGTCTGCTTGCAGCTTGTGGGTGTTTGATATGATCATCACCTGCTACCGGCGTATTGACGATTCTTTAGAGTCCTACACAGAGGTTTCTTGGCTCAGGCGAAACGGAGTAGAGGCAAATATGTGATATGTGCAGGACCGAGGATAATGCGATATGAGATACCGTATTATATTCTCGAAATATTTTGATATGAATCGGGACATCGGATCAAGTGTTGATTCGATGAATCGGTACATGAGATATTAGCCGGTTATATTCGATATAGCCGGATCGTTGGATCAAGTGTTGATTCGATGATTTAATGTATAATAATATATATGATATATTGTATTACATTATCTAATATTGGCTCACTTTATTATTTCATTTTCTCACTGGATTAATACATTGATATATATGCGATATATGTTAAATGTATTATTTTCTTTTGTTGCAAATATATAATATATATGTGATATATATTATTGTGACATGATATGATTTATTATTAAACATGTTTAAGGATGATTAAATGGGATTAGGGTTTGATTAGGGTTAGCTTCTTCTTGCACATTCTAGAAGCTTTTCCTTTTGTCTTGGTTAAGATATTATGGTTGATACTTATCCTTAACCTAACCAAACCCTAACTCTAGTTTATTCTCTACAACTTCTTAGCCACTCATCCTTGACCATGGTTGATATATCAATCATATAGATTTCTTTTCTATTCATCACAAAAGAATTATCTTTTCCATGACCATCTTCTTCTCTCTTGAGTTCTAAAAGAAAATGCTTACTAGTTAATTTTTGTGTGATGATTTCTTGTGAGAAAGTGAATAAAATAGAAAGCATAATTACTACTCCCTCATCCTCATCTAATCTAGCCCATTAGATTAGGGTGTTCATCTCTTTAGAGTGAGAAAGCTTGGGTTTTTGCAACTTCGACGTAGATTATCGGAGATTCGGAACACTTCAAGCTAGCATGGATCGTTCGAGTCGTGGAGCCTCTCTTGAGTCCGGGAGATCGTGGATCGCGGCAAAGGGACTTCTACTCGGAGCTTGTGAAGTGAAGGAGCGGACTACAAAGGTTGTAATCCCTCACACTTAGATAAAAAGTTGTTATCTTGCATGCTAAACCCTAATAATCTAGCAAAGATCCCATTTTTGGGTTGTTCGGCACATGTAGAATTTTATTCGGGCATGTTTGATGCTTTATGAACCTTCACTAGTGTGCCTAGGAACCCTACAGATCCGAGCTCCCCTTTGTTGGTTTTGTGGTGAAAAACTATTTATTTTTTAGAAAGGAAGAGTTAAACTCTTGATTTAATTCCAAAAAGAGGAAGAGGGTTTTAGACCCTTGAGAAAGGGGAAAGAAGCACAAACCTTAGTTTTTGGGGAGAATGAATTGTTATGTCTTTTATTCATCATCATGTTGCCTTATATAGGCTTACATATTTACATATAGCCCCTTGAGTTTTACAAAATAATATTTTGCCCATCCCATGCCCCATGTGCTATTTCTTTTTGCACATAAGCCATGGGCTTTAAAAAATTTGGCTTTGTGCCCTTTCATGCATAAATAATTACATAAAAATTATTTATTACATGATATCATTTTGGCATGGGGGAGGGCCAGCCGCTTCATGTTCAAACTCAACCTGGGCATGGGCCCACTTGATCTGGGCTTGGGCCCACTTGGCTTGGGGTTGACCTTGACTTTGACTTGGTCATGCAATTTTCGACCCCAACAAGTGTCACATTTTGACTTCTAAGTCACGAAAGTAGCCCGTGAATAGTATATGGTGGGTTAATATTATGCTAACCTATCATAGGGCATGCTCGATGGGACGGTTGACTTCTATGTCACGATAGAAGTTTAAAAGATGGTGATTGTTGACCAGAACGTCCGGTGGGACTTGGTGGGAATGGGGCATGTCGCAGGGTACACACCTACTGGGATAAAAAAAAGACAGTTGGTTTCTATGCCACGATAGTTGCCCGCGGATTGTGTAGGGTTCCTAGGCACTATTGTGAAGGTTCATAAAGCATCAAACATGCCCGAATAAAATTTTAGATGTGCCGAACAACCCAAAGCCGGGATCTTTGCTAGATTATTAGGGTTTAACATGCAAGATAACATCTTTAAACCTAAGTGTGAGGGATTACAACCTTTGTAGTCCGCTCCTTCGCTTCACAAGCTCCGAGTAGAAGTCCCTTCTCCGCGATCCATGATCTCCCGGACTCAAGAGAGGCTCCACGACTCGAACGATCCATGATAGCTTGTCGTATTCCTTTTCTCCGATGATCTACATCGAAGTTGCAATAGCTCAAGATCTCTCTCACTCTAATGAGGTGAACACCCTAATCTAATGGGCTAGATTAGATGAGGATGATGGAGTAGGATTTATGCTTTCTTTTTATATCATTTTCTCACAATAACTCATCACAAAAGAAATCTCAAGTGAACTCTCTCTCTCTCAAACTCAAGAGAGAAGAAGATGAAGAATGAAAAGAATAATCCTTTTGTGATGAATAGTAGATAAAAGTATATGATTGATTATGGAACCATGGTCAAGTTTGAGAGGCTAAAACTTTGTAAAGAATAAACTAGAGTTAGGGTTTGGTTAGGTTAAGGATAAGTATCAACCATAATATCTTAACCAAGACAAAAGAGAATCCTTCTAGAATGAACAAGAAGGAGCTAACCCTAATCAAACCCTAATCCCTTTTTATCATCCTTAAACATGTTTCATAATAAATCATATCATGTCACAATAATATATATCACATATATATTATACATTTGCAACAAAAGAAAATAATACAATTAACATATATCGCATATATATCAATGTATTAATCTGGTGAGAAAATGAAATAATAAAGCGAGCCAATATTAGATAATGTAATACAATATATCATATATATCATTATACATTAAATCATCGAATCAACACTTGATCCGACGATCCGGCTATATCGAATACAACCGACTAATATATCATGTACCGATTCATCGAATCAACACTTGATCCGATGACCCGGTTCATATCTAAATATCGCGAGAATATAATACGGTATCTCATATCGCATTATCCTCGGTCCTGCACATATCACATATGTGCCTCTACTCCGTTTTGCCCGAGCCAAGAAACCTCTGTGTAGGACTCTAAAGAATCGTCAATACGCCGGTAGCAGGTGATGATCATATCAAACACCCACAAGCTGCAAGCGGTCAGCTAAACGTAACAGCCACCCAGGTATTGAGCGATCAGAAGATCAACAAGCTAGCCTGTCCGTTCTCCTGTGAATCCGATCAGTAACACTCCCGTACAGTCCGGTCTGTTCGTCTGATATGTCGCATATCAAGTCTAGGGGTGGTATACGTCAGACCCCAGTAACCGATAAGTCGTGTCGATGTGAGGCTCATAACAGGTCGAGAAACTACTAGTAACACTTACCAGTAAATCTCTATATCAGTCCTGGCCAGGGACTTTCAGTTATAGCCAATCGAACACAGCACAACATCAACGCCCTATACCAGGAGAGACGAATCCCCTCCTATCGCTCATTGCCTCCATGTGATTCGGGACTGTACCCAAAAGCCACCGTTTTTCACGCCCTCTTGGACGTGGTAAGGTGGAAATCAAAGCACAGTGGGAATCACACAAGACTATATGACGATCTCGGGTCTATAGACTACCCTGTACCAGTGTCACTGGAGAACTGCCATCTGACGTGTGGTATATCACCATCTGGGAGTTCTCGGCGAGTCTGTCCAGTGTACCCAGTCTCTACTGAGCACCCGTAGACCATCCTTGATGTCAAATACCGATAGATATGGGATCATCCATCGCCCATCATATGGGTCAAGATGCGTATACGCTATCTACTCTGGTGTATCGATGCCCCGTCTCGATATACCCTCGACTAGGAACATTTATAGGATGTACTCATTGACTACCGTAGCCCCACTAGTATGATCTCATCATAATCCCAGTAGTCGAGTACATATCCTAAGGGCTTTATCAACATGTGAGAGTAAGACAATAAACCAATACAAGTCAACATGTTAAGATAAAGTGAAACCAAATAGCATACTATCATGACGAGCAAGAAAGTCCTCTTTGTATATATCCAAGCATCCATCATAATATACATCATATGTACAACAATGGCCTCTAGGGCATATACATAACTAACAATCTCCCACTTGCACTAAGGCCAGCTGCTGTGGTATCTCATACCCAGCATCCCGAATAATCTCTCAAACTGTATCTGGGGAATGGCCTTCGTGAGTGGATCCGCAGTGCTGTCCTTCGTATCTACTCTCCTGACCTCGATCTCCCGGCGATCAACTATCTCCCTGATCAGATGATACCGCCTCAGAATATGTCTGGATTTCTGATGGGACTTGGGTTCCTTGGCCAAAGCCACAGCCCCATTGTTATCGCAATACAGAGGTATCGGATGTTCAATGGATGGAACCACACCAAGTTCAGTGATGAACTTCTTCTTCCAGACAGCCTCTTTGGCAGCATCGTTGGCTGCGATGTATTCAGCCTCCATCATCGAGTCTGCAACGGTATCCTGTTTGGAACTCTTCCAACATACCGCCCCTCCATTGAGGGTAAAGACAAATCCCGAGTGCGACTTAGAGTCGTCCTTATCACTTTGGAAGCTGGAATCGGTAAAGGACTCCACCTGGAGTTCTCCGTTACCATACACCAAGAACATGTCTCTAGTCCTTCGTAAGTACTTGAGAATGCTCTTCACAGCTGTCCAATGACTCTCTCCAGGATCTGCTTGATACCGACTCACTACACTTAGTGAGTATGCTACATCGGGTCTGGTACATAGCATCGCATACATGATAGAGCCTACTGCCGAAGCATAGGGTATCCCTTGCATGCGAGCTCTCTCCAAATCAGTCTTGGGAGACATCTCTTTGGAGAGAGTGAGTCCAGAGATCGTGGGTTGGTTCCCACGCTTGGATTCTTCCATACTAAACCTCTTTAGTATAGTGTCAATGTACCTGGATTGGGACAATCCTAGTATCCTTTTGGATCTATCTCTATAGATCCTAATCCCCAATATGCAGGAGGCATCGCCTAGATCTTTCATTGAGAATCTTTGTGATAAGAAGAGCTTGACTGATTGCAGCATAGGAATATCATTTCCTATCAAGAGTATGTCATCCACGTACAATACGAGGAAGACAGCCGTACTCTTTGCTACCTTCTTATAGATACAAGGTTCATCTATGTATTTGATGAAGTCAAACTCTTTGACTACAACATCAAAACAGATGTTCCAACTCCGCGATGCTTGCTTTAACCAATAAATGGATTTAAGCAGTTTGCATACCTTTCCGCTGCTCCCACTATCTACGAAGCCCTCTGGCTGAGTTATGTACACGCACTCTTCTAAATCACCATTTAGAAAGGCGGTCTTAACATCCATTTGCCAGATTTCGTAGTCATGGTATCCAGCAATGGCAAGTAAGATCCGGATGGACTTAAGCATAGCCACTGGAGAAAAGGTTTCGTCATAATCCACACCTGGTCGTTGACGAAAACCCTTTGCTACAAGTCTAGCTTTGAAAGTCTCAACTTTTCCATCTACACCAAATTTCCTTTTAAAAATCCACTTGCTCCCAATGGGTTTTACCCCTTCAGGAGCATTTTCCAAAATCCATACTTTATTGGTGTACATGGATTCCATCTCAGATCGCATTGCATCCAGCCATTTCACAGAGTCACCACTCGTGATGGCCTGCTCGAAACTAGTCGGGTCATCATCTTCCATGATGCAATCATAGCTTCCACCATCAATGAGAAAACCGTAGTATCTCTCAGGTGGACGAGAAACCCTACTAGATCGACGGAGAGGCTGGGGTTCGTCGGGTACTACTGAATCCTCTGATTCTACTAAATCTTCAGTTGCAATTTGTGTTTCTGGAACCTCTTCCAGCTCTACCTCTTTGCCACTAATTTCTTTTGCAAGAAATTCCTTTTCCAAAAAGGTGGCATATTGAGAAACAAACACTTTTTGTTCTTCAGCGTGGCAGAAAAAATATCCTTGGGAATTCGTAAGGATATCCCACAAATTTGCAAAGAACTGACCGTGCCTCGAGTTTGTCTGGATTTTGCCTTTTGACATAGGCCGGACAACCCCATATCTTAACTCGTTTAAAATATGGTCTCTTCCCACTCCATATCTCATATGGTGTGGTAGGCACCGATTTAGACAGAACTTGATTCAATAGGTATGCTGATGTCTCAAGCGCATAACCCCAGAAGGAAACAGGCAACTCAGCCTCGCTCATCATAGAGCGCACCATATCTAATAGGGTGCGATTCCTCCGTTCCGATACACCGTTGTGCTGTGGTGTATAAGGAGGAGTAAGCTGAGAGAGAATCCCATTCTCTTTTAGATAATCTAGGAACTCATTGCTTAAGTATTCACCTCCTCGATCAGATTGAAGAATCTTAATACTTTTGCCCGTTTGATTCTCTACTTCGTGCTTATATTCTCTGAATTTATCAAAAGCTTCAGACTTGTGTTTCATTAGGAACACATGTCCGAATCTAGAGAGATCGTCAGTGAATGTAATGAAGTAGGAAGAACCGTTCCTGGCATGCGTAGACATGGGACTGCATACATCACTATGTACCAATCCTAAGAGTTCAGTAACTCTTTCTCCGTGGCCACTAAACGGAGCTTTGGTCATTTTTCCTTTGAGACATGAATGGCAATTATCATAAGATGATAATTCGAACGGATTCAAATAACCATCCTTATGTAACTTAGCCAGTCGTGTCGCATTGATATGACCAAGTCTACAATGCCACAAGAAGGATTCGTTCATTTCTGAACTTTTTCTCTTGTGTGTGTTTTGTATATTAAGGACTGTATTCTAATTTAGAATGAATATGCCATTATGTAACGAGCCTGATGCAATCAACTTTTGATCTAGGAATATGTTCATAACATTATCCTTTACTACAAAATTATATCCTTCTTTACTTAATAAAGAGACTGATATAATGTTGCACATCATGTTCGGTATATAATAGCACTCATTTAGAATCAGTGTATTACGACTTGGCAATACAAGGTGATATTCACCAACTGCTTTGGCTGCAATACTTGCACCGTTTCCTACTTGAACGGAATGATCACCTTTTCCCAGTTCTCTACCTTTTCGTAGCCCATGTAACAATTTACATATGTGGGATCCTGATCCGGTATCTAATACCCAGGACGTAGGGTGAACTTAGAAACAGTTCTCAATAACTAACACACCTGAAGAAGATGCATCAACATGCATGTTCTTTTGGGCGGCGTGAGAATCCAGATATTCTCCAGTTTCCTGTTCAGTCTTATAATTCTTATAAGAAAGAACGGGTCCAACGTTCCCCTGCTCAGTATAATAAGCGGGTTCAGTCAATACATCCATATTATTATCTTGATTATGGCCTGACATGGTCGCTACCTGGAGAGAGAGAGAGAAGAAAACACTTTAGCATATGCTCTTGCAAGATTAGATTGGTTATTATCTTATCTAATCAGGATGTCTCCCACTGTTTTTGTCAAATCTACCTTCAAACCCTAAAAGGTAAGATTAACCGGGATTAATTACACCGTACAATTTCGTCAATCTTTCAGCCAGATCAGTGTCGGTACTTGAGGGAGGTTCCCCGTGCTTTCGCACGGACCTAATTAAAGTAAACCTCATTTTCCTAGAGGCATAACCCCGTTAACACTTTTCTAGACACCTACTTGATTGGCTAATTGTCCTGTGTAAAACTCTCCCAGGAGTAACTCTTACTCGCAGTGGGTATCGGGATCCAACTATCTCATAGGAGGTATGCAATCTCATTGCAAATTTCAACACTTGAAATTCCCGATAATATTTTGCCCCTAGCAACTTATGACCTTAACATAGTCAACAAATCATAATTGCTAGCCAAGTTCAACCCGTCATTTTCCGATTGAATTAAACCCACCTGCACGACCCTTAACATAGTCAACAAAGTCGTACAAGTACCCTAATCCAATCACATCTCATATTTTAACAGATAAGTACTAATTTACTACCGCACACTACGCCTTAACATAGTCAACAAACGTAGCACGAATACTAACTAGTCTTTATCTGAAATGACGGAGAGCTACGCAGGTTTTTCAGAAAACCATGAGCGTAATGAACTTGATATCGTTGTAGAATCATGTTGAATTTTGAAATGGAGTTTTTTTGAGGCTTTCATCAGTTTTTCTAAAAAGGCCACTCCCGGTGAAGGGATCTCGGCTCTTTCCTCATCGAATAAGATGCAGGATATATCATATATATCACTGTGCAAAGCAAAACTCTAAAAGCAATCAAAAGACAAACCGAGTTTTGTAGCATCTGCCAGTTTCGCTAAAGAGGCCACTCCCGGTGAAGGGATCTCGGCTCTTTCCTCATCGAATAAGGTGCAGGGTATATCATATATACCACTATGCAAAGCAAAACTGTAGCTACCCTTTTTATAAAGTTTTGATTTTACAACATCTTTTAGGTTTTTTTTCTTTTTATTAATCTCATTAATAAAAAAACCCATCAGCTTATGCTTCCTAAGCATCACAGATAAATACGACGTACACCTATGCCATCCGCATTCGCCTCGATATCCCCTCGTGCACCGTTAGATTAGGTAACTAACGACAGAGCAGGGCAGGGCTAGTGCGGGTGTAAAACATAAGTAACGTCTATATAATATATCATATATACTATATATTGTATCCATCACAACATATCAAATGATCACATCACAGATATCGCAGCAGAAACATAGATATAATGTGGGATATACTAGAACGTCCGTATTTAGTATTTAGCCAACAATAGAAAATACGGATTCCACAGTCGCGATGAATAGCCAAGCTCACACCCTGGACCCCTACGAGAGCGGCAAGCGACCCTACCAATTCTGGAGTTTAGGAGACCCGGTCTCGACTCCTCGAGATGGCCTCCCACTGAACCCTAGAACCCGGTCACCTGTGCTCCCCTCCTTGGGTCTATCATAATGCGGAAAAGTAAATAATATACAACACTGGTGGCATTAACCTCAACCCGGAAGTGCCCCAAATAAAAGAATATTACATTACATTTGAATTTACATGAATGAAAATTTAAAACTCTCATCTCACATAAAACCCCCGGCTATTCAATCGCGACAATCCTGCACATCATATCTCAGCAACACATAATATCTCATATCATCAACGTAAGTAAATATGCATACACGATCGTCATCGATGTATAGCAACGACAATCGGCAATACCACTACATACTACACTTACGGTCACAGAAAAGAAATTGAAAAACTACAATATTTGGAATCCACAATCACTTTAGACATCGTAAATTCGAAATATCACATACTTCGCATTTCATGCCTAACTCTATGAATTCCACATATTGTATCACATTCCAGATAAATAGACAGTATTAAACTGTTCGAACAGATAATCAAATATCCAAAATTTCCCAAATTGCTCAACACTTGAGCGGAGTTCAAATAATCCGGAATGTGTCACAGTAGTAGCGGTCCAGCCGTAGAAGGGTCAAGCCAACGCCTCACATGTGGCACGCCGTACTGCCCCAAACCCGAAGGTTCAAAAGGCAGTTCAAGACGGTCACATAATCGAGTTAAGGTTTGTTGTCTTCTAGAGGGTCCACCACAGAACTTGCACGTATTTCCGAAAGATTTAAACCCGATAAAAATTCAACACTTGAAAGTTTTTCGTGCCGGGAAAAATTGAGTTAATGATATCCGTTCGAACATTTTAACAGATTCTAAATATCCGGAAATAATAACGAATTTAAATTTTCCGATCGAATCTACGATTACAAAATAAACCCAGAATACTCAACCCTTGAGTCAAAATAAAAATACCAGAAACTATATAAGCATTTATTAAGAATTACTGTGGAATTAAAACAGTCACATCAAGCAGTACTGCCGCGGAACCGCGGTCCAAGCAGGGTACGGCCGCGATTCCGCGGCTGTCTGTACGGATCACATCCTCGTATTTCACAGTTATTCTTATTTTTGTCTTCTGTATTTTTCAGGTATTTTTAATTCAGAAAAAATCGCATTTTTGAAAAATATCCAGAGAGGGGTTCATTTTCGTCGGTTCGATCGGAGTTTTAACTTCGTAAACACGTTGCCTAATGCTCTAGCTAGGCTCTGATACCACTGTAGGGTTCCTAGGCACTCTTGTGAAGGTTCATAAAGCATCAAACATGCCCGAATAAAATTTTAGATGTGCCGAACAACCCAAAGCCGGGATCTTTGCTAGATTATTAGGGTTTAACATGCAAGATAACATCTTTAAACCTAAGTGTGAGGGATTACAACCTTTGTAGTCCGCTCCTTCGCTTCACAAGCTCCGAGTAGAAGTCCCTTCGCCGCGATCCATGATCTCCCGGACTCAAGAGAGGCTCCACGACTCGAACGATCCATGATACCTTGTCGTATTCCTTTTCTCCGATGATCTACGTCGAAGTTGCAATAGCTCAAGCTCTCTCTCACTCTAATGAGGTGAACACCCTAATCTAATGGGCTAGATTAGATGAGGATGGAGTAGGATTTATGCTTTCTTTTTATATCATTTTCTCACAATAACTCATCACAAAAGAAATCTCAAGTGAACTCTCTCTCTCAAACTCAAGAGAGAAGAAGATGAAGAATGAAAAGAATAATCCTTTTGTGATGAATAGTAGATAAAAGTATATGATTGATTATGGAACCATGGTCAAGGATGGAAGGCTAAAACTTTGTAGAGAATAAACTAGAGTTAGGGTTTGGTTAGGTTAAGGATAAGTATCAACCATAATATCTTAACCAAGACAAAAGAGAATCCTTCTAGAATGAACAAGAAGGAGCTAACCTTAATCAAACCCTAATCCCTTTTTATCATCCTTAAACATATTTCATAATAAATCATATCATGTCACAATAATATATATCACATATATATTATACATTTGCAACAAAAGAAAAATAATACAATTAACATATATCACATCTATATCAATGTATTAATCTGGTGAGAAAATGAAATAATAAAGCGAGCCAATATTAGATAATGTAATACAATATATCATATATATCATTATACATTAAATCATCGAATCAACACTTGATCCGACGATCCGGCTATATCGAATACAACCGACTAATATATCATGTACCGATTCATCGAATCAACACTTGATCCGATGACCCGGTTCATATCTAAATATCGCGAGAATATAATACGGTATCTCATATCGCATTATCCTCGGTCCTGCACATATCACATATGTGCCTCTACTCCGTTTTGCCTGAGCCAAGAAACCTCTGTGTAGGACTCTAAAGAATCGTCAATACACCGATAGCAGGTGATGATCATATCAAACACCCACAAGCTGCAAGCGGTCAGCTAAACGTAACAGCCACCCAGGTATTGAGCGATCAGAAGATCAACAAGCTAGCCTGTCCGTTCTCCTGTGAATCCAATTAGTAACACTCCCGTACAGTCCGGTCTGTTCGTCTGATATGTCGCATATCAAGTCTAGGGGTGGTATACGTCAGACCCCAGTAACCGATAAGTCGTGTCGATGTGAGGCTCATAACAGGTCAAGAAACTACTGGTAACACTTACCAGTAAATCTCTATATCACCCCTGGCCAGGGACTTCTAGTTATAGCCAATCGAACACAGCACAACATCAACTCCTTATACCAGGAGAGACGAATCCCCTCCTATCGCTCATTGCCTCCATGTGATTCGGGACTGTACCCAAAGCCACCGTTTTGCACGCCCTCTTGGACGTGGTAAGGTGGAAATCAAAGCACAGTGGGAATCACACAAGACTCTATGACGATCTCGGGTCTATAGACTACCCTGTATCAGTATCACCGGAGAACTGCCATCTGACGTGTGGTATATCACCATCTGGGAGTTCTCGGCGAGTCCGTCCAGTGTACCCAGTCTCTACTGAGCACCCGTAGACCATCCTTGATGTCAAACACCGATGGATATGGGATCATCCATCGCCCATCATATGGGTCAAGATGCGTATACGCTAGTCTACTCTGGTGTATCGATACCCCGTCTCGATATACCCTCGACTAGGAACATTTATAGGATGTACTCATCGACTACCGTGGCCCCACTAGTATGATCTCATCATAATCCCAGTAGTCGAGTACATATCCTAAGGGCTTTATCAACATGTGAGAGTAAGACAGTAAACCAATACAAGTCAACATGTTAAGATAAAGTGAAACCAAATAGCATACTATCATGACGAGCAAGAAAGTCCTCTCTGTATATATCTAAGCATCCATCATAATATACATCATATGTACAACAATGGCCTCTAGGGCATATACATAACTAACAGATTGTATATGACAAGTTATTTTACTTGCCATAGGATAAGATTCCAGTTTAGGAACGTGGTGGTCCATGGATCCAGTTTAAGGACTTGGGAGTCCATTGGCAGGGTTTCATGTGTATATTAGTTTAAAGTCAATTCGGACATGGGTATTAGTTTAAGGTCATCTCGGACCAAAATATTAGAATATTGTGGGATTTTGGTGGAGATATAGTGGTTGACTTATGTGTCACGTATAGTTGACTTCTATGCTACGATGGTGGCCCGTAGATTGTATACAGCTGGTTGATATGATGTGACTTATTGCATGGCAAAATTTTATTGGGTGGCGGGTGAATTTGTAGACTTTTGTGTCACGATGGTTGCCCATGGATTGTATATGGTAGGTTTATATTGTGTCAACTTGCCATAGGGCGGTGTTTACGATCTTTGGGATTTTTGAGTTCAATGTCACAAAGGTTGCCCGTAGATAGTATATGGTAGACTGCTATGATGTAATCATCCCATAGGGCAGGCTTTCATTGGGTTTGTTGTTTTGAGTGTCAGAGTGAGTTTAATAGCAACGATGGAGACCTCTAGGAGGGGCGACATTGGCTTTAGTGAATTGTGAAGGCTATTGGGGTTGCCGCCATAGATTTTAGTGAATTGAGGATGCTATTAGGGTTGTCGCTACGAGTTGTGGAGGGTGCGGGGGCCTATGGAGGGTCACCACCATAGAACTTTAGAGGCGAGGGGCCCACTAGGGGGTCTCCGACGGTGGTTTGGTAGAAGTGAGACCCATTGGGAGGTCTCCGCCATAGGTTTAAAGGGCTCTAGGGGGTCGTCGCCATTGATTTCGGTAGGCATAGAGATTGTAGGGACCTTTAGGGGTCGCCGCCATGGATTTTAGTGGCAAGGGGCTCGATGGGGGGTCACCGCTATAGTTTGATAGTTATGGGAACCGCTAGAGGGTCTCCGAAGGGTTGATTGGTGCAGAGACCTATAGGGGGTCACCGAAGGTGGTTTGATAGATGTGGGGACCTCTAGGGGGTCGCCGTCATGGATTTTAGAAGCAAGGGGCCCAATGGGGGTCACCGCCATGGTTTGATAGTTATGGGGATCGCTAGGGGGTCTCCGATGGGTTGATCGGTGCGGAGACCTATAAAGTGGTTGTTTGATGGGGGAGTGCCCGCTACGCTTTGTTTTGTCAAAGTTTTCATTATGCAGTTCATATCCAGTACATATGTATGTGTATTTGTTCATCTTCGACCCATGTATACGTTCAAGGAGTCCATTATGAGGACAATCACGTGATGGATAATTCGAATGAGCATCCGTATACATGGGGATAATTCCGAGGAGCATCCAGAAAAGGATAACTTTTGGAAGCATCCCGTAACTTGATTTCAAAAGCCGTCATAAAGTTTATCGAAGGATTTTATGTTATTGAATAGTTCTTGGCATGGTCATTTTACTTTGTATTTTGGGGATAACTCTTTTATTGAGCATCCTACAAATCATTTATTTTGAAGCAGTTGAAACATAGAGCATTGTTGGAGCACAAGAAATTTCATAGCATCACTAAAACCCAGGGAATTGCATAGAAGAGGAGATTCATTGCTCTATACTTACGTTTGTTTAAACTTTTCTCTTCTTCTTCCTTTTCGAATTTAGACTTTGAGCGTTTCTTGATGTTCTTTAGAGCTTCGGTAGCAACACTTGATGATTTTTAATAATAAAAGGTGATTACCCCTTTTAGGAGGCATTTAAGAGATATTTATAGCCTCAGGAGCACTTAAAATCATGGCCTTGAAAATGGGCCACAATCTGGAGACGTGGGATAAGGAGACACGGCCGCTTTCTTACGTTCCAGAAGAGGACCCCGCCGTCGGGGATCCTCTAGGGATGGCGGGACCTTTGGAGCGGAGACCCTTGACGCACAGCGCTGGGTACCCTTCTAAAAATACTTTAGAGGGGGGTGAATAAGGTAATTATAATATCCGACGACAAATTTAAAAACTTAATTGCTAACTTTCAAGTGATTACTGAGTTTCTGCGGAATTATTTAAATCAAGTTTTAAACAAGAAACTTAATGCGGCAATCAACACAAACACAGAAAAAATAGAATGAGTAAAGGTAATCGCAAACACGGTGATTTGTTGACTAAGATTCACCACGCTCCTGTGGCTAGTCCCCGCCTGAGATACCTTCATAAGATTTCTGCACTATATTTATGAAGAACGCGAATCTCTCTTCACAGGGATGTGAAGAACAAAAAATCTCTTTTCACAAGGATCACACTCTTAAACTTGTGATTCCTTAGAAAACAAGTCTTCTTCCTCTTTGGTCCGTGATTCTCTCGGAAAACCGCACTTTCCTCTCTAATCCACGACTCTTTAGGAAGATCTCTTTTTCCACTCCGAATCCACTCAATTCAAGTAATGAGAGATACCCCCTCTCATGGGTTGAGAAGTACCCCTTCACGTGGGTTAAGAGAGACCCTCTTTCGTGAGTTGAGAAATACCCTCTCTCGTGGGTTGAGAGTCATCCCCTTTCGTAGGTTTACAATCGTCATTACAAACGACAAATACTCACTTTCAATCATATGATCTCAATAGAGTATCACTGGTGTTGCACAAGGATTGATGTGAAAGAATAGAACAAGTTTTGGCTCTGTGGAAATGAAGGAATTTGGGCAAGTGAAAGCACAAGAACCACAAGAAGATTTCTCAATAAATTTGCAATGAAGCATTGTTGAAAATGTGAGATCTCATGAGTATTTATAGAAATCGATATGGGAAGTTATTCTAACCATCCATAACTTCCAAAAACTATCATAAAACAGTTAATGACCATTGGAGGCAGTTAAGACTGAAAACGGTGTAAGTGTCTAAATGATTCGAAATTCAAATTTCAAATAAACCAACAAAACTTCCTGTGGAGATGTCTGCTCCAGGAATGAGATCCTTCTAGAGACGTCTGTATAGCCGTCTCTAAGAAGTATACAAAATGAAGAATTTTGAAGTTTGTTCTACAGACGTCTGTGGAGACGTCTGCGGTTTCAAAATATCCCATACAGACGTATATAGGAGACGCCTGTTTTCTGACATGAATGAAAACTGTTTTGAAATATTGGTAGTTTGAATTCCAATGGATAGGTTAGACGTCTCTAAAAGAGAAGAAAACGTCTTGAGCATTTGAAATAGGTTGAAATGAGGCGTCTAACCTTATGAGATAAATACTAAGTACATATATAACGCTCATAACTTCTATCTTTGTTTTGGTTCTTCGAGTAGCTTCATTTTCTTGACCGGTTACCTTGAAACGTGATTGAATCTTGATTTGGCTTGCATCACGTTGTTGCTTGCATCAAGTTGTTATGACATATCACCGTTTTGAGTGTGCATCACATTGTAGGCAATCGTGCTTGATCTTTGATATATCATGCTTGTTGTACTCAAGACATAAACTTGGAAATGTCATCAGTAACTGATGAATTCGTTTAAATAAGATTTTGAACTAAATAATCGAAACTGAAAATCGTGTGACACAGATGTCAACACCTTCGTCAGGGACCCTATTGAGCATAGCGGTAGGAACCCTATGTCGGGGACCTCACTGATCATAGCGGCGGGAACCCTATGTTGGGGACCCTTTGGGAGCATAGTAGTGGGTACCCTTCGATGGGGACCCTATTGAGCTTAGCGACGGGAACTTCATGATAGAGGCTGTATGTAGAGAGCGGCAAAGACTTCACTATCAAAAACCCTTCAGGAGCGTGGCGGGAGCCTCCTTTTGGTATGGCGAGGGCCCTCCTTTGGTTTCTTCTCGGGCTTTGAACTCTGTTTGATGACTGAGGTTGTATCATCAAATAGGTGTACTTTCTCCAAGACTGCAAGTTTGGGAAGCGGATACAACCGTCGTCACTCAAAGCGGAATCGGTCTCATCCAGAGTGGGCCTATCCAATAAGATAATTAAAGAAAATATGCCTGGTACTTTTATAGAGGTCAACACATCTGTTATCTGGACACCATACACACAAGAGCAGTTGAGCACTCTCTTCCGTTGTACTTGATAGAAGCCTACTTTTGGTGTGCGAGGACATCGATCATCTGCAACGAGATTATTGTGATGCACGTGTCAGACTGTGTCCTTCACCAGTTCGGCATGAGGCAACACATACCAGGCGCGGTGGAGCAGACACCGTGTGAATGTAGAATGCTAGATAACGAAGCTTGGCTCATGGAATATCATATTTGGGTGGATCGGTGGTATGATCGGGAAAACAACATCCAGGGTGAAAGGCAGCCGGTTATACTGATAGAAGAATATCTTACATGGTATTGGATGATTACCCGCAGACACGGCCGCTCCTCCACCGATCACATATACGGCTCAAGCACCGATAGAGAGAGATTTGGTAACTTTATATCAAATCTTATAAAACTATAATCTTATTTTTACGAAATTCATTATCTTATTTACCATCAGTATAGGTGCAAATCATGTACGAGTTGGAGAATATCGCAGATGAGGGGATTCGTGGCACTGGGACCCAAAGAGCACATGTATAAACATTAAGGCTTTCATCAAGGGCGTGTTCACGAAATACAGATTCACATGTCCTCCTACCGTGCGTGCACTACCCATCACATATTCACGACGAAGATGTGGAAAGGCATAAGAATCATCATCAAAGCCATCACCGTCTCAGCATCCCGACGAGTACGTGCATGGACCATCCAGCCAGAGCCGTCTCAACGACTTGGCGCCGATGAAGCCAAACCATCACAGCCTTTGCTACGTGTGAAAAAGAAGAAAACACCATACGAGTTGAGATGACTACATTAGATTTTATAGTTGAACTCGTGTATTGTTGTTGTAGTCGAATTCGTGTGGGTCGGCTTGACCTTATTTATATATAGTGTTTATTGCTTTCCGTTTGTTGTTCTTCGCCTTTAGGCATCATATGTTTTGCGTGAATTGTGTCTCCGCCGTATGGGCTTTGAGTTAGCTCCCGTGTGGGAATGCGTTTATTTTACTGCTGTTGTACAGAATTTTCTTCAAAATTTATGAAGAAGGTGCTGTCCGTTTTTGAAATGTTAACTCTTTACAAAATATGAAAGTGTATGTTAGCACCACCACTTGGTTTTACTAGTATCAAGCATGCCGTTTTGAAAAATTTCGAGGTGCTAATCTACACTAACCAAGATCTTAAACTAGATGATTAGGGTTTAACTTAATATCATAAACTTTACACTAAGAGATGGATGGCTACAACCTTCGTAGACCGTGTCTTTCTATTCTAAAGCTCAGGGTTGTAGTCCACGCGACTCCACTAGGCTCCACTTGAAGGTTGAACGAACTTGCTTCGATGACCTTTGTGCCAAAGATGATCCATCCGAAGTCCGCTAATTCAAGCTACCTCTTCACTAAACTCTTTAGTGAAGGAAACCCACTACACCAAAGCGCTAATCTAGTGTGATTGTGAAGTAGGGGTTATGTTTGCTCACTAGGGTTCTCACAAGCTCAAGGGTTCACAACTCATGTGAGGGATTGAGCTTGGAAGTGAAGGTGAGGAAAAAGGAGTGAGCTAGAGAGAAAACACATCACATGAGCCCAACTCAAGAAAAAAGCTAAGTGTGGAATGAAGTCAAGAATGAAGTGTATAATGGCTCATCTAAGCTCACACATTATTGAAGCATACAATTTTTAACACTTAAAAATTGTATCCATACTTCAATAGTCCAAGCAAATGAATATAAAATAGAATAAGCCATGTAATATTCCATACCACAAAAGTCTCCCCATTTTCCACTTCAATTTCTATTTTCTAAAAATAGAAAAAACCATGCCATGCTTCATAATATATATATATATATATATATATATATATATATATATATGGAGAGAGAGAGAGAGAGAATAATGGAGGAAAGAGCCCATAGGAGCGAATTTCCTCCAATGGCGTCGAAAAAATACAACCTCCACCATTTTTTCCGACAATCAGCACCCATCATCATCATCATTATCATATAAGATGTACATATCCTAAATTTCATGTGATTCCACAACTTTTTCACCGTTGAATTAGCAATGTAAAAAGTTCTATTGTCGGTAAACCATTAATTTTGCATCAACTAAATCTACGGTGAAAAATCGGTATAATCACATGAAATTTGGTACATCCATATCTTAGATGATAAAGATGGAAGTGATGTATGCCGATCGTCGAAAAAAATCACGGAGCATGTGTTTTTCCGACGCCATAGGAGGAAATTCCCTCCCATGGCACCTTTCCTCCATTAACCTCATATATATATATATCACATATATATTAATATATATATATCACATATATATTAATATATATATATATATATATATATATATATATATATATATATATATAAAGATAAGCATAGAATTAGTAATCAATAATATTTGTCAATATACAATTATATCAAATATAAATATATATCATATTATTAAATCAACACTTGATTTAATAATCTGGTTATATCTCATATAACCGAATAATATCATTTATTTGTATATCACATTATCAAATCAACACTTGATTCAATAATCCGGTTATATCACATATAAACTAACTGATAACAAATAGCCGTCAGATTACAATACGGTATCTCATACTCGTATTTAATCAGGCCCCCGCACATATCAGCATATGTGCCCTACTTCGTTTCGCTTGAACCAGGAAACATCTATGTGGGACTCTAAAAACTCCTCAATACGCCAGCAGTAGGTGATGAACACATCAGTCACCCATAAGCCGTCATCGGTGCTAGCTGGATGTAACGGCTACCCAGGTATTGAGCGAATAGAAGATCAACAAGCAAGCTTGTCCAAACTCCCATGAAGCCTATATGTAACACTTACCGTACAGTCCGGTCTCTTCGTCTGATATGTCGCATATCGAGTCTGGGGGTGGAATCTTCAGACCCCAGTAATTTGATAAGTCTTGCCGATGTAAGACCTATAACGGTACGAGAAACTACTGATAACACTTACCAGTAAATCTCATCAACAACCCTGGTCAGGGACTTCCTGTTATAGCCAATCGAGCATAGCGCAACATCAACTCCCTATACCGGGAGAGACGAAACCCCTCGTATCGCTCATTGCCTCCATGTGACTCAGGACTGTACCTAAAATCCACCTGTTTGCACGACTCCTTTGAGCCGTGGTAGAGAGGAAATCAGAGCACAGTGGGAACCGCACAAGACTCTATGACGATCTCGGGTCTACAGACTAACCTGTACCATTGTCACCAGAGAACTGCTATCTGACGATAGGTATAGTACCATCTAGGAGTTCTCGGCGAGTCATGTTCAGTGTACCCATTCTCTAATGAGCACCTGTGTACAATCTTTGATATCAAACACCAATGGATATGGGATCAACCATCGCCCTATACAGGGTCAAGAAACGTACACACTAGTCTACTCTGGAATATCGATGCCCTGTCTCGATATTCCCTCGACTAGGAACAATTAAAGGATGTGCTTATGGACTACCCAGGTCCCAGTAGTATGATCCACATCATAGTCCTGGTATTCAAGCCTACATCCTAAGGGCTTTATCAACATGTATATGAGAGACAGTATAATAATACCAGTGAATATGTTAAGATAAAGACAACTAGATAGCATACTATCATGTCGAGCAAGAAAGTCCTCCATATATATGGCCAAGCATCCACCATATCATACAATAATGGCCTCTAGGGCATATATATCACTAACAATCCCCCACTTGCACTAAGGCTAGTTGTTGTAGTATCTCATACCCAACATCCCAAAAATTCTCTCGATTAGCATCTGGGGGAGGGCCTTGGTGAGTAGATCCGCTGTGTTACCCTCCGCGTCAACTCTCCTGACCTCGATCTCCCGGCAATCTACTATCTCCCTGATCAGGTGATACCGCCTAAGAATATGTCAAGATCACTGATGGGACCGGGGTTCCTTGGCCAAAGCCACAGCTCTATTGTTATCACAATACACAGGTATTGGATGCTCAATGGATGGAACCTCACCAAGTTCATCTTATGAACTTCTTCATCCAGACAACCTCTTTGGCAGAATAGTTGGCAGCGATGTATTCAGCCTTCATCGTCGAGTCTGCTACGGTATCTATGTAATAACACCAAACTTTCTGTACAATTTTTTTTTCAAAAATACAGAAAGGGGTACTTGAGCCTGAGCATAAGTTATAAGTTTGATTTGCTTTTGAACAGTAAGAAGGAGCTTGTAGCTCATTGGTAAGACCTTGCACTGCTGAACCAAAGCACCAGAGTTCAAATCCCATCAGCCGCACATTATTTTTAATTTGATTTCTTTTAATCTTTTTAGAAGCCCAAAGGTCTACACGTGCATAACACGTAAACTGAAGAGTCACACATAAAACAAACGGGTCCACGAGTCAAGACCCAGTACAGAGGACACATGGCGACGACCCCAGCCCCAACTCGGCCGACTCGGCCGGCGCCACCGGTCCGACTCGGGCCAAAAACCAATTTTCTTGAACCCCTGTGACCCTTGAACTCCCCCCATTAACCCTGTACTATTTAATTTCCCTGCATATTTACAGAGCAATTTAAATCACACATTTAATCCATTTTAATACAATTTTTATCACACCCTTTCATTTACCCTAAACCCTAATTTTTCCTATAAATACCACACCTAAAATCACCCCTCCTCACTCTCAAATCTCTGCCCAAACTCTCAAGAAAAATCCTAAGTCTTTTGTGTGCAAGTGGAGTTAGCAAAGGGCGAAGCTCCGACGAACTTCCGGCGGTGATCCGAGAAGATTCCGGCGACGAAACGACGCACTGGCACCTCCCCCTTCTTCCTTTTTCCTCTTATCTACACTAAAATCCTATAATTCCCTTCTTCCCCTTCTCTTTACTATTCTAAAAACATTGAATTCTAAAATCCGACGGAAGTGGAGTTAATCCGACTTCCGATTCGGTTTTTCCTTAAAAATCATATTTTTCTTAAACACGATAATACCAAGCTCTCACATCATGATCATTAAACATTAACAAAACATATTGATAAGTTTCATATCAAAAGAATTTATATTTCAATTTTTATAGCACTTTTACAGTAAAATGCCTTTATGTTTCATATCGTCATGTTTATACCTTTTAACCATGCTAGCTTTAGAAAACTCATGAGGTAATGACCTACCTCCTCATAACACTCATATGTAACATAGCACGATGAAATTTGGGAACATAGATTTGGGAAAAAGACGATTTTACACATAACTACATCCGACTTATAAAAACATTTTTCTACAAGATGTGTATTTTAAACAAATCTTTGCAATGTGCCGCTACAACCCATTTCGGAAAACCCGTTCGGGATGGTGCGGATTATCGCACATCCTCAGGGTTAGTAGTGCGAGATGCAGACCTCCGTAAGGAGCATACAGTCTCGAAAGATTTAAAATACAATTTTCTTTAGAAAATGTGATTTCTATTATAAATAAAACTTATATTTTTAATAAATAAATATATATGTAATTAATATAAAAATATCTATTTTTAATATTTATAATATTCCACATTTCCAAAATTCAAGAAAAACATCTCATTTGCAAGAAAATACCATACAAATTCCAATATTACAAATAAATACCATATATTATGAAAAAGAGGTTTTATTCACTAGAAATGTCACAATTATAAAATATACATCAATGAAAACTTTAAAGACGATAATAAAATACATGAGGTGTATTTTGAAAATTATACAAAATTATTTTTATATAAAACCTCCTCAAGTTATACTGAATTGCAATAAGGATCCTAGTAAACATAGGTTCAAGCGGGACCAGTCTCTGAGCCTCAGGGAGCCGGAGATACGGGTGCTTGCCTATTTAAGGTAGACAACTTAACACACGATGTTATCAACACGGTAATCGTCTTTGAAAAAGACACAAATCCTGTCGTCCATGTGCAACGGTTACCGATAACACCAAAACTTAATTCAGGATTCAATTTCTTTTCGAATTATCTGACTCAGACTGAGTCTCAATATACAACCTGACTTGAATGAGATTGAAGTATAAAACTACATTACAATATGAATCCAGGAATCCATATAATCAATTTGTTCAATATATTCAATCTGTATCGAATAAACCGAACCATGGATATACATCCATCTACACGATTCTCTAGTTACATCTATTTACTGATATCATGGTTTCGGCAAGTCATCCATCTATACAATTCAATTTACAAGACAATACAAATAAGACATCGCGGGGTTTATAAGGGGTAAATTGGTATGGAAGGTGTTAAAAGTGGCACGACACTGCAACCATAAGACACTAACCTGAATTCAATCACCGTTGTTTTGTGGTATTATTGACGGAGCCTTGTACTCTATATACCGTAGTCTCTGGTCTAGTGAAACTCCTCCCGTATACACTGGCCTTTTCTGTACCAAGCTACAAATAACAGCGTTAACAATATAATACAAATTTAAAAGTTACACTCTTTCTCTGTCTATTCTATTTCTCCCTCATCTTTGGGACTTACCGAGCGATTTGTTCGCTGACGACATTCTCTTTCTTTCTTCTTCTTTGGAATGTCGTCAGGTGATTCGGATTCACTGGAGATTGAGCCCACCGTCGAGAATTTGGACCAGCTAGCCATCGACCCGGAGCTCTAGTACTTGTACACATTTACATTCTATATTTTCCATTTCTGTTATGCCACTATTTAGGTATTGCTTTCCATTCCATGTATTTACTTTTTAGATGTATTGTAAAAAGAATGTTAATAAATAAAGTTGCTGTTTATTTACATCCTGTCTCTTGTGCATTTTACTTATATTGCTTAGATACGCTTAGCGTGTTTACTTCAGAGTAAATACGTAGCGGCCAGTCGCGTCTCCTTCGCTGTACACCAGGAAGCGGGGCGTGACAATCTAGCTTGGAACTCTTCCAACATACCGTCCCTCCACTGAGGGAGAAGACAAAACCCGAGACCGGCTTACTTTCTTCCTTATCACTCTAGAAGCTCGAATCGGTAAAGGACTCCACCTGGAGTCCACCGTTACTATACGCCAAGAACATCTCTTTAGTCTTTCTCAAGTACTTAAGAATGTTCTTCACAGCTGTCCAGTATTTCTTCCTAGGATCTGATTGATACCTACTCACTACACCTAGTGAGTAAGCTACATCTGGTCTGGTACATAACATCGCAAACATGATAGTCCCGACTGCCGAAGCATAGGGTATCCTTTGTATGCGAGCCCTCTCCAAATCAGTCTTGGGAGACATCTCTTTGGAGAGAGTGATTCCTTAACAAGCAGGTAAATTACAACGCTTAGAATCTTCCATACTAAACCTCTTTAGTATGGTGTCAATGTACCTGAATTGGGACAATTCCAACATCCGTTTAGATCTATCTCTATAGATCTTAATCCCCAGGATATAGGAGTCATCACCTAGATCTTTCATGGAGAACTTATGTGATAAGAAGAGCTTGATCGAGTGTAGCATAGGAACATCGTTTCCTATCAAGAGTATGTCATCCATGTATACAAAGAAGACAACTTTACTCTCTACAACCTTCTTATATGTACATGGTTCATCTACATTTTCGATGAAGTCAAACTCTTTGACAGCTTCATCAAAACAGATATTCTATCTCCGCGATACCTGCTTTAATCCGTAGATGGATTTAAGCAGCTTGCACATGCTTCCGCTGCTCCCACTGTCTACAAAGCTCTCTGGCCGTGTCATGTACATGCTCTCTTCTAAATCACCATTTAGAAAAGTGGTCTTGACATCTAACTGCCAGATTTCGTAGTCATGGTATGCAACAATGGCAAGTAAGATCCTGATGGACTTAAGCATAGCCACTGGAGAAAAGGTTTCATCATAGTCGACACATGGTCATTGACAAAAGCCTTTTGCTACAAGTCTAGTTTTGAAAGTCAACTTTTCCATCTACACCAATTATCTTCTCAAGATCCATGTTCCCCTCCGAAAGGCGGCGCTACGCAGGGATGTCTTGCCTGGAATTCGGGGCAGATGCTAATTGGTGCTATCCGTCTACCTCTCCGAAGATGCCAAGTTGATTTACGGCACCGTATATCGAAGGTTTAAACGGATGCATCCGATGTAGCAGACTTCGTCAGATTCTCCCTCACTTGAGGGGTTTTTTTTTATCATGGGGATGCTCTTCCCTGCAGACGTAAGCCCCTGCAGTTAATTATGCTACCGCATCGCGGTACAACTTTCTCCTTCTCCAGATGATCACTTCGTGTCGTGGGTGTTTGTTTCGTGTTTGGTTGCCCGTGGATTGTATACGGAGATTGAGTTATGTCGTCGCCCGTAGGGCTTGGACTAGTCCAAATCCGTATCTTTCTTAGATTTGGGTTTGGGGGTTGTGTTTAAGGATACGTTAGCCTCATTTGAGACTAAGATCAACTTAAACGTTTGTTAAGGATACGTTAGTCTCATTTAGACTAAGATCAACTTAACGGGATAGTTTAGATCCAACAAGAGAGCAATTAAGGGAGCCCTGTTGTTTAGTTTAGTGACATTACGGTCAATAGGTAGTTTTAAGGACATTGCGGTCCATTGTTAGTTTTAAGACATTGCGGTCAAGGTTAAGGACGTCATAGTCCGTGGATTTAAGGACTCCACAGTCCGGCATTAGTTTTAAGACATCACGGTCAAGGTTAAGGACGTCATAGTCCGTTGTTAGTTTTAAGACATCCCGGTCAAGATTAAGGACCTCATAGTCCATGAGTTTAAGGACCCCACAGTCCGGCGTTAGTTTTAAGACATCTCGGTCAAGGTTAAGGACCTCATAGTCCATGAGTTTAAGGACCCCACAATCCGTGAAATGTATGTGGTTATCGGGACCCGTCACCTCTTTGAAGACGTTGAGGAATTACACCGACAGGAATCAAAGGAGTGAAGAGATGTACCCTTGAACCAAGATAGATTAAGTGATCTGTAGTCCAATTTGGAATCCAGACCAATTAATTATATTATGAGCCTATTAACCCAGTTAAGTTTGAATTGAGGACTTATGGCCAGCTTGGGCTAAGTCCAATCATGTTTGAAACATTGACCCTCTGTTGGCCCATTGAAGGAGAGGCTTTGCCTCTGAAACTTAGCCAATTGGGCTAAAGCTAGTGTTAAACACTAGAGACCAACAGTGTTGAACACCGGGAATAAGATTAGCAAGTTAGTGTTAAACACTAAAAGATAATCAGTGTTAAACCCTGAGAACAGAGTTTTCAAATTAGTGTTTAACGCTAAGCAAATCAGTGTTAAAAACTGCAAATAGAGTTTTCCAAATTAGTGTTAAACACTAAGAAAATCAGTGTTAAACACTACAAATAGAGTTTTCCAATTAGTGTTAAACACTAAGAAAATCAGTGTTAAAACTGGGGACAAAATCTCCAGATTAGTGTTAAACACTAAGGAGAGAGGGGTCACATGTGGACACGCGAGAGCGCCCTGATTCCCCTTGTTTTATTCTGCAGGCAAGTGTTTAACACTTTTAATTCTGACGGCCATCACGTGTGAGCACGTGATGAAGACCCACGCTCTGGTCTATTAGAATGCTCATTAGGGGTCACGTGGTGACACGTGAGGGCGCCCTAGAGCTCTTTTCTGTATCTTTTGCCTTTTTCTCTGTGTGCATCAGAGGCCACGTGGGGCACGTGAGGCGTTGCCTCAAAGCTCTTTTCTATGGGTCTTTGCAGGAGTCACGTGGTAACACGTGAGGTGATGCTTCAAAGTTTTTCTGTGGATCTTTGCAGGGGTCACGTGGTAGCACGTGACTCTGACTCTTTGCATATTTCAAAGATCTGTTCATCTTTTAAGAATTAAATTCTTTATTGGGTGAAACCCTAGCAATAAACTTTAGAGGAATTAAATTCCTATTTTCTTCTGAAGAATTATATTCTTAGATAGGGTTAAACCCAAATTTCCTTTCTGTAAAGAATTAAATTCTGGTATAGGGTGAAACCCTAATTCCTTTTTTAAAGGGAATTAAATTCCTGTGGGAGAGTTAAGTTCTCAATTAGGGTTAAACCCTGGTTCTGTCCATTTTTAAGGAATAAAATTCCTATGATATAGGGTTAAACCCTAACTTTATTTCAAAGGAATTAAATTCCCATAATTCTGTGAGAATTGAATTCTCAAAACTCAGTTCTTCCTCTGTGTTTTAGATCTGCATAGAAGGATCTCAACCCAATGAGAATTAAATTCTCAATTCATGGGGAGATGTGCACTTTGCAGATCCTCAACCGGAGAAAGAACTAAGTTCTTTTCTTTTTATAAGAGTTAAACACTTTTGAGAATTAAATTCTCTTTGAAGCCTCCCTTTTCTTTTCTTACCTAAGTTTTTTTCTTTTGCAGAGAATCAAATTCCTCCTTCTAAATTTTCAATATTCCAAAGCTCTATATCTCTCTCTCTCTGTATGTGTCAAAAAAAGGTCCTCTTAAACTCTCTCCTTTGGCTCCTATATATAGGAGAAGGAAAAGAATCAATCAGTTTTAGTGAATCTTTCATTGAAAGATTTGACTTGTTTATTGATAGATTTGATTTATGTTTATCATTAATCTGGGCCTTTAGATTATTAGATGAATTTTATTCACCATTGGATTTTAAACCCAAAGATATCTCTTTGTTATTTCGGTGAGATTTAAGGGGAAATCTTTCCAAGTCCAAGATTTTTCCACAAATTGGTGATATTTAATCACCTTTAGATTTTCAATCCAACGTTTTCAGATAATCCTTTTTCATTTTGGAAAGATTTGAAAGATCTTCCCTCAGAATTTAATTCTGTCAAAGAATAAGGCTTTTAAAGCCGGTCACGTGTGGCTACGCGACCCCTGGTCACGTGTAGGCACGCGACCCCTGGTCATGTGTAGGCACGTGACCCCTGGAATGGGCTTCTGTTCTTCTACGCTCTTTTTCCTTGCCGCTGCTTAACCTTCACGTGCCGACACGTAACCACTGGTCACGTGTGAGCACGTGATGCCTCTTCTGAAGCTTCTTCTTGACTTTTAATTAGAGAACAAATATGCTCTGTGCCGCTGCTTAACCATCACGTGCCAATACGTGACCACTGGTCACGTGTGAGCGCGTGATGCCTCTTCTGAATATTTTCCTAATTTTTAATCAGGGAACAAATGCCCCCACAGCGTTGTTCTCACATGACTGCACGTGAGTGCAACGCTGTCACTTTTATGACCGTCGGATCTGCCTTGGGCGTAGGGTAGATGAAACGTTTTTCATCCCATCTTATAAATGCCCATGTCCTTTCAGAAGATCCTTCACTTTGCTTCATCTTCCTCCTTGCAAACTTTTCTTTCTGAGAATTTAATTCTCGCTTCCAGAGCTTAGTTCTCTGTCTCAAACATTTTCCAGAGTTTAACTCTGTTCAAGGATCTCCTTTTCTTCAGGTAATGATCTTTGGTCGATCAAGGCACCCTCATAGAACTTTCAGGATTTTAAATCCGTACCAAGGGTTTTCCCCTTTTTTAACAAAAAACTCACTTTTCTTCAAGTTCTTCAACAGAAACATAAAACCATTTAATCTCCAAACAGTAGATCTCTTAGGGCTCATATGATCCTTAGGGAGATGATGATGTTGGTTGCTTTTTTATGGAATTTAATTCCATCCCCAAGAAGCTTCGGCTCTGGAACGGAACTTTTATGGGAATTTAATTCACTTTTTCAAAAAAGAGTTTAATTCCTACGAAGAACTAAGTTCTTTCTAAAGAACTTCATGAGTTTTCCTTGCCCTGAGCTCTCTTTCTCAACCGGGAGGAAGAAGTTTGTAATGAATTTCCATGATCGTTATTTCAGGTATCATGGATGCCCACTTGTATGATCTTGATGAGATCATTTCTTACGGGAATATCCGTGCACTGGACCGCAGCCAGAACCAGGAGTTCACCAACGCTCAATATGCTGAGATCATGAACCGCTTTGATGATTACAATGGTCGGCTACTCCCTCGCCGCTCTTCTCTTCTGAGACTCATCGTGCTGGCGATCTGGGAGGCACTCCCTCTCTTTTGCACCGGTGTGCCGCTCAGGGCATTGGACGCCGCCGAGGATAAGGTACATTCGGTGTACCTGATGAGCCTAATCTCGAAGAGGAGGCGAGACAACCTCATCGATCTCTTGCACCAGGCTTTTCAGCAGTCGGCCATACTTGCTGCCTATCGGAGGGTAGAAGACATTCGTGAGGACCCCGACGCTTGTGACCGCGAAAGAAAGCATACTCGGATGGTTCGAAATGCTTGGATGATCTTGGACAGAGCCACGTTTGAGTTCCTGAATCCATGCCCCGCGTCTGAGGTCTTGCCGTTGTAATCGTTTCTTTTTTTTATTCTGTATGAACTTTTTAAAGCATGAATGATAAGTTTTATCGTGCCCTTCTGTGTTTGCATGCCTTTTTCGCGGAATTTTGTCATTGTTGCTATTGTTGCTTCTGATATGTTTAGTGTGTAAAGCACTATTTCACTTTTCAGTACACGTCAAGTTTGGTGCTCACGTGCTCCACACGTGGGGTCCCTTTGATGGGGCTGTTTAATTTTTCATGCCTATTCTCTGTGTACAACATTTAATGCTAAAAAGGAGCCTTGAAAATAGTCCCATCTCCTTGATTTCCAATGCTTTCTCTTTTTAGGCATCGGAAATAGTCCCACCATGCAATATTCCCCATGCGTAGCATTTAATGCCCCTCCTTATAACCTGAGGCCATGGCCTTCTTTTTCTCTTCACAGAGAAATTTATTCTAAGTTTAGTGTGATTTATCTTGAGGAAACAACTGAGTGCCATGGCTTGCAACCGCCCCCATGTTCGTCGACAGCCGTGGGAAGTGCCAATCGAGGAGATGATTCCTCGCTATGCTGCATGATTAGAGGATCCCCTCCTTACCGACGACGAATGCGACTCGGCGACATATGAACTCTCGATCCGTAGGGGGTCCCCTCTCCCAATGGGCTCCCTCTGGCTCCGGATGATTCTTGCTGCCGTGCTCGCCGACATCCTTCCTCACCCGGTGGAGATGACCCTGGCGATGCTTGACGCGGATGAAGAAAAGCTCGAGGGTTTTCACGAAGCGTGCCTGATTACTCAGGCTTTAAAGGATTGCTCGATTCACCTGTTGAGCCAAATAAGAGCCCGGCGGGCTATCATGTCTGCTTTTGCGGACGAACATGGCACCAATCGGTGGGGAGCGACTCCTCGCGAGAACCGTCTTTTCGATGTGTTGGAGAAAGCAGGGAGAGAGATGGTGAATTTTGTTCTTTATTTTGTTAACCCTTATGCCACTGATCCCGTGTTCGGTGACCTTTTCCCGCTAGCGTAGTATATTCCCATTAGTTTTCGCATGCTTTATGTTGAATTTTTATGTGTGCTAGGTACTCGTATGTATGTCTCGCTTGCATAAATGAGCTTTGTATTTCTCCATGGAAATTTTCTTTAATCGCGAGCACTATCGTTATGTTGCATGTACATCAGAGCTTTGGGTATCATTTCCTTTCGAATATTCATATAGTTGTAAATGCATGCTCGGTAGGATATGCATCAGAGATTTTCCTTGTTGCCTCCCATATCAGGTGATTCGTGCATGTTCTAGATCGAGTATCGTCGTCGAATGGAGGCTTGTCTATACAGTGCCCGAGCGTACCCGTCTTTCCTCGGAGGCTGTGGCCACGAAAGCAGGCTTGCGAGGTTTGATTGAGCGGTGCGCGGCGAACATGGTGTCGCGCGAGAAGAGGCTCGGCCGCAAATTCTCGGAGAGGGAGCTGGCTTCTAATGCGCTGAACAAGCTTCAAGCCAATCTCACCGCCAAGGCCAATAAAGCGTATGAATTCTGGAGAGTGCTTCAAGAGTCTATCAGAGAGGTAGTGGCTCTTGATAAAGCCGCCGTGTTCACTCGCGAAAGGGTCGAGGCTCACAAGGCTACTGAGAAAGAGCTCGAAGGCCGGCTCGCCTCGTATCAGGCCCAACAGGCTCAGGCGGAGGCCCGTCTCCTGGCGATCCTGAGTCATGAAGCTGTGGCCCAACAAAAGAAGGATGAGCTAGTAAAATTGATAAATCACCCGCCGGCTTGAAGACTTGTATCTTCTCTTTTCTTTTTGTACATACTCCTGAATGAGAGTATATTCTTTTTGCTTTTTCATGAATTGTACGTTGTATCCATTTTGGTTCATGAAAAAAGACATATTTTTTTTAATGACGTGTCTCCTTTTTATTGAATGTGCTCTGCGGACAATTTATCTTGGTCTCTTTGCATGGCAGCGATGGATTAGGATTCAGGGTTAAGATCTGCCTCCTAAGACTTTTGAGCTTTATGAGTCGTGGGGGTCTCATAAAGAGTTTTTCTCCCTACAGGTCGAGAGGATCCCGTAGGTGTAAGTTCTTCTTAAGAATCGTGAGGATTCTTAAGCGGGTTTTCCCTTGGGAGTCGTAAGGATCTCGCAAGAGAGTTTCTTCCTTACAGGTCGTGAGGACCCGCAAGTGCCAGGTGCGGTCGCCCTTATCCGTGTTTCACGGGGACAGGGATTGCTTTGGGATGTTTTCAAGGTACCGTAGTTTAAAGACATCGCGGTCAAGGTTAAGGACCTCATAGTCCGTGGGCTTAAGGACTCCACAGTCCAAGATTAGTTTTAAGACATCACGGTCAAGATTAAGGACATCATAGTCCGTGGATTTAAGGACTCCACAGTCCAAGGTTAGTTTTAAGACATCACGGTCAAGGTTAAGGACATCATAGTCCTTGGATTTAAGGACTCCACAGTCCAATGCTAGTTTTAAGACATCACGGTCAAGGTTAAGGACCTCATAGTCCGTGGATTTAAGGACTCCACAGTCCAATGTTAATTTTAAGACATCACGGTCAAGGTTAAGGACCTCATAGTCCGTGGATTTAAGGACTCCACAGTCCAATGTTAGTTTTAAGAAATCACGGTCAAGGTTAAGGACCTCAAAGTCCGTGGATTTAAGGACTCCACAGTCCAATGTTAGTTTTAATACATCACGGTCAAGGTTAAGGACGTCATAGTCCGTTGTTAGTTTTAAGACATCCCGGTCAAGGTTAAGGACCTCATAGTCCATGAGTTTAAGGACCCCACAGTCCGGCGTTAGTTTTAAGACATCCCGGTCAAGGTTAAGGACCTCATAGTCCATGAGTTTAAGGACCCCACAGTCTGTATCAGCGTGTGGTCATCGGGACCCGTCACCTCTTTGAAGACGTTGAGGAATTACAACAACAAATATCAAAGGAGTGAAGAGATGTACCCTCGAACCAAGGTAAAACCAGTCTGGAATCATTATGGTTGATCGTTAGTTTTAAGACATTGCGGTCGAGGTTAAGGACATCATAGTCCGTGGATTTTAAGGACTCCATAGTCCGATGTTTGCTCTGGATGCTTCGCACGGGTTCATTGCCGTGCTCTGCGAGGACCAGGCTCCGCTATGGGCGTTTTCCGCGGGGTCAAAGAGTGACGTTATCCACGTTCCACGTGACCATGAATTTTGCTCTAGATGCTTCACACGGGTTCACTGCCGTGCTCGGCGAGGACTAGGCTCCGCTCTGGATGCTTCACATGGGTTCACTGCCGTGCTCTGCGAGGACCAGGATCCTCTCTGGACGTTTTACACGGGGTCAAAGAGTGACGTTATCCGCGTTCCACGTGACCAGGAATTTTGCTCTGGATGCTTTCCATGGGTTCACTGCCGTGTTCTGCGAGGACCAGGCTCCGCTATGGATGTTTTCCACGGGGCAAAGAGTGACGTTATCCGCATTCCACGTGACCAGGAATTTTGCTCTGGATGTTTTCCACGGGGTCAAAGAGTGACGTTATTTGCGTTCCACGTGACCAGGAATTTTGCACTAGATGCTTCACACGGGTTCACAGCCGTGCTCGGCGAGGACTAGGCTCCGCTCTGGATACTTCACATGGGTTCACTGCCGTGCTCTGCGAGGACCAGGATCCGCTCTGGACTTTTTCCACGGGGTCAAAGAGTGACGTTATCTGCGTTCCACATAACCAGGAATTTTGCTCTGGATGCCTCCCACGGGTTCACTGCCGTGTTTGGCGAGGACCAGGCTCCGCTCTGGATGCTTTACACGGGTTGACTGCCGTGCTCTGGGAGGACCAGGATCCGCTCTGGACGTTTTCCACGGGGTCAAAGAGTGAAGTTATCCGTGTTCCACGTGACCAGGAATTTTGCTCTGGATGCTTTCCACAGGTTCACTGCCGTGTTCTGCGAGGACCAGGCTCCGCTCTTGATGTTTTCCACGGGATCAAAGAGTGACGTTATCCGCGTTCTACGTGATCAGGAATTTTGCTGATTATATCCGTATTTCACGGAGTTGGGATTTGACTCTCAGTGGGAGTACATCGCCGAGTTATGGAACTGGGAGTTGCCGCTATTCCGCTTTGCTTGATGTTGTGTCTGCTGTGATGAGATGAGTGTTGAGAAGATCTCTAGGTCACTTGTGGCCCGTCGAGGTTTGGCTTCTTCTTCTGATGAAACCTTGGGGAGGAGGAGTATAATCCCTTTTTTGTTTGCGCCCCTGGATTGTATACAGGGATTGATGCAATATCACATGTAGGGCGTAAATTTCATTTTTTGTTTTATTTCTTTTTCCGCGATGCTCTATCATTTCAGCTTTTATATCGCGAAGGTCGCGATTGCCCCATCATTTCGGTTATTTTTCGCGGTGTCCAATCATTTAGGCTATTTATTTTATTTTTACTCGCTGTTTTTTATTGCGAGTTGCCCAATCCTTTCGGCTATTTTTCATGCATACATTTTTACTTGCTGATTTTTATTGCAAGTTGCCCCATCATTTCGGCTATTTCGTATGCATGTGTGGCTTACTAGATTTTCGCTGCAGGCTTGGAATCAGACGCTGATTTCGGCATCAGCACCGCTACAACTGGGATGTTGCCAGGAGCGAATCATCATTTGCCTCTGTCGATGTTGAACAAAGGTGGCTTAGTAAACAGGGTTAAGGGTCCTGTCGACTAAGGCTTTTGACTTCATGAGCCGTAAGGGTCTTACAAAGGTATTTCTCCCTACAAGTCGTGAGGATCTTGCAGGTGTGTTTCTCCTTGGGAATCATGAGGATTCCTAAGTGCATGTCCTCTTGCAAGTCGTAAGGATCTTATAAAAGGGTTTTCTCCTTATAAGTCGAGAGGACTTACAAGGGTTGTTCACCATATGAACATATGGGATTTGGTTAGGGAAATGTTTATTCGCGCCCGTGGATTGTATACAAGGGTCAGTATGAGCCACTTGTAGGGCATTATCGAAGGTTAGGGGGGTTGCTTAAGAACAGGTTCAGGTTTCTGTAACTTAAGACTTTCAAATCTTATGAGCCGTGAGGGTCCCATAAGAGAGTTCTCCTTACGAGTCGTGAGGATCTCGCAAGTGTAATTTCTCCTTAGGAATCGTGGGGATCCCTAAGTGTGTTGCTCCTTTGTGAGTCGTATGGATCTCACGCGGGTGTTTTCTCCTTACAAGGTCGAGAGGACCCTGCAAGTGTCTTTTAACGAGGTTGCGCCCTTTCGGGTTTTCACAAACACTCGCCGGTAGCCCTGCTGTTTTTACTCACGGAGCCCTTTCGGGTTTTCATCCGTGCCCATTTTGCTTACGGACATACCTTTTTTATTTTTATTTTTATTCTATTTTTTTTATTCTATTTTTTTTATCGGCTTTGAGATGCTGCAATCCACCGTAATTTATCGACATCTCGGTCAACAACCAGTTTTAGGACATAGTGGTCCATTGCTAGTTTAAGGACGTTTCGGTCCGTTGCTAGTTTAAGGACATTTCGGTCCGTTGTTTGAAGAAGTACGGTTACTACTTATAGAGTTCGGGCTTACGAAGATAGCGAGCGGACATGGTCGTCGTCATCTATCATTGACCTAGGCCTTAAACCGTCAAGCGTAGTATTTCTTCAGGAAGCGACCGTTTATTGGCCTGAAAGGTCTTTCACCGTGCATATCCACGAGCAGATACGCCCCACCTTGGTAGACCTCGTCTATGATGTACGGGCCTTCATAGTTTGGCTCGAATTTTCCCCGCTTGGCGCGATTGGGGATCATAGGTCTTTTGACCACTAGTACGAGTTCGCCTTGGCGGAATGTCCTCGGCTTAGTCAATCTTTCATATGAGCGCGTCATCTTTGCTTTGTAAGCCTCCAGATTTTGTTGCGCTATGAGCCGGGTTTCATCAAGGGCATCGAGCTCCTCAAGCCGAAGGTGAGCATTTTCTTCGTCCGTCAGCTCGTAGTGGACTGCCACTCGTAACGAGGGTAACTCTATCTCGAGAGGGAGTACTGCTTCTGTACCGAATACCAACGCGTACGGCGTTGTGTTCGTGGCCGTCTTGAACGTAGTTCGATATGCCCAAAGAGCTTCTTGCAATCTCTCGTGCTAGTCCTTCTTGGTTTGGGACACCGTCTTCTTCACGATCTTTGTCAAGGTTTTGTTGAAAGCCTCAGCTAGACCGTTAGCTCGCGGATTATAAACTGAGGAATATCTCCAGTCTATGTTGTGTTGCTGCACGAAGCGACTGATCTTGTGGCTTCTGTAGGCTGGCTCGTTATCGGAGATAATCCTTCACGGAGTTCTAAACCGATAAATGACATGTGTCTTGAAGAAATGGAGGATATTCTCCGTCTTCACTTCCTTCAGCGGTACTGCTTCTGCACATTTGGAGAAGTAATCAGTTGTCGCCAAAATGAATCGATGTCCTCTGGACGATGCTGGTTCAATGGGGCCGATTATATCAGTCCCCCACATTTCGAACGGCCAGCTAGCCACCGTTGGATGTAGAGGATTTGGGTGCTGATGGATAAAGTCTCCATGAATCTGGCACGAGTGGCATTGCTTCGCGTACTCGAGGCAGTCCTGGATCATCGTGGGCCAATAGTATCCCATCCGTTTAATTTTCAACTTCATCTTTGAGCCCGCTTGATGAGAACCGCAGAGTCCGTCGTGAATTTCTTGGATGACTCTTTTTGCTTCTTGAGGTCCGAAGCACCTCAACCACAGAGAATCAAACGATCTCTTGTACAAAGTATCATTGATGAAGGCGAAAGACAGAGCTCGCTTCATAAGCTGATGTCTTGAGGACGCATCTTCGGGCGTTCGACGGTATTTGAAGTAATCTGTAAAGACTTCTCTCCAATCCTCAGCTTTTCCCCGGTTATTTATTTGCATATCCATTTGCTCAGTCTCTCCCTTTTCTTCGGATGATTCCGGAGATATTTCTGCTGGGGCAAGCACCCGACGGCTTTGTACCACGATTCTGACGTCATCGAGGTTCTCGTCAGCCAGTTCTTTAGCGAGCTTGGCCAACGCGTCCGCTTTGCTGTTTTCCGCGCGCGGTATGTTTTCCAGCGTGTAGGAGGGAATTTGAGTCAGCAATCGCTGTACTCTCTCTCCATACTTCACCAGCTCTGGTTTGCACGTTTGGTAGTCGCCGTTTACTTGACTAACGACCAGTTGGGAGTCTCCGTATATGAGGAGGTTTTCAATTCCCATGTCGATGGCGATCTCGAGGCCTACTATCAAAGCTTCGTACTCGGATTCATTGTTCGTCCTCAGCTCTGTTAAGGAGAAAGCAAAACGCATTATCCCTCCTTGTGGAGTCACGAAGATAAGGCCTACCCCCGATTTGATTATGGGCGTACTTTGTTTGCGCTTCTTCATGGAAGATGCTCCATCGAAATAAAGCTCCCATCGGGTATCACCACCGTCGATCGCGTCAAACGTATGTTCGTCTTCCAGATCGCAATTCAGAGGAGAATCGGCAGGTATCAGATGTTCAGCGAGGAAGTCAGCAATGGCTTGGCCTTTCACTGCCTTAAGAGGCTGATAGGTTATTGAAAACTCCATCAAGAGCAGGGCCCATTTAGCGAGTCTCCCTGTCAATATGGCCTTTGACATCAAATATTTAAGGGGGTCCACCTTCGAAATGAGACGGACTTCATGCGCCAACGCATAGTGCCTGAGTTTCGTTATCGCAAAGATCAACGCCAGGCAGTGTTTTTCAATAGGGGAATAGTTGCTTTCTGCCCCCAGTAGAACTCGACTCAAGTAATAGAGTGCTCTTTCTTTCCCTTGATCGTTCTCTTGCGCTCATAATGCACCTAAGGAACCTTCGAGGGCGGTTGTATAAAGAATGAGGGACTTTCCCTTGACCGGGGCAGCCAACACTGGCGGGCTCTGCAGGTATTGCTTGATCTCGTCTAGCGCGCTTTGGCATTTTTGGTCCCAGACGAATGGGGTTCGCTTCTTCATCAGGTGGCTGTAAGGAAGGCACTTGCCTGAAAGGTTGGCTATAAATGGCTGTATATACGCGAGCTTTCCTTGGAGAGACCGCAGATGTTTGAGAGTCCTTGGCGGAGGCATTTCCATGATCGCCTTGATCTTCGACGGATCTATCTCGATACCCCGGTGCCGGACGATGAACCCTAGAAATTTTCCTGAGGAAACTCCGAATGCGCACTTGAGAGGGTTCATCTTCAAGTTGTATTGTCGAAGGAGTTGAAATACGGTCTTCAGATGTTCGAGATGTTCCTCGTATGATCTGCTTTTCACCACGAGGTCGTCGATATAGCATTCGACAATTTCATGTATAAGGTCATCGAAGATCTTCATCATGGCCCTCTGATAGGTGGCACCGGCGTTCTTTAGACCGAAGGGAATCACTTTGTAGCAGAATATACCTAGCGGAGTCCTGAAGGCGGTGTGCTTCTGGTCTTCGGGATGCATCTTTATCTGATTATACCCTGATGAGCCGTCCATGAAGGAGAAAACTTCGTGAGTGGACGTGTTATCTATCATCAGCTCGGTGACTGGCACTGGGAAATCATCCTTCGGGAAAGCTTTATTGAGATCCCGAAAGTCCACGCATATGCGCACCGTCCCATTTTTCTTCATCACCGGGACGATGTTGGCGATCCACTCGGGGTACTGAACCTCTTGGATGAAGCCAGAGTCGATCAGCTTCTTGACCTCAGCATTGATACTCGTCTCAAGCTCGAGCCGCATTCTTCTTGGCGCTTGTTTGACCGGCTTGACGTCCGGAGATATCGCCAATCTGTGCACAACAATTTCTGGATCTAGTCCCGGCATTTCGGAATAGTTCCATGCGAAGCAATCTCTATGCTGTACAAGCACGTCTTTTAACGCAGCCACCTTTTCTTCAGATAGCAGCTCGCTGACGAACGTCGATCGTGGGTCGTCCGCTGTCCCCAACTCAATCTTCTTGAGGTTATCTGCAGTAGTATGTATTCTATCTTCCAGCTCTTTCGGCGCTGGTGGGAATTCTGAGATCACCTCGTTATCGCTGTTTTCGAAGCGCCTAGGAAGGTCATCCATATTCTCGGGCTCCCCTTTTGATATCGTTATCATATGAAAGGTACGATCTCGCTTCCAAGACCGATATGGATCTGGTTCTGCTCTTGTAGCTTTGGGTTCGTGCTTTTGTGTCGGCGTTACCCTCCAGCTGTCAGATAGAGCGAACTTGTCGAGCTGATACTGATCTTCAACCCAGTTCTTGAAGGTGAAGCAGTCTTTGATAGGGTGTCCTATGGCTCAGTGATAAGAGCAATAGCTCGGATAAGAGACCTCGTTAACTTGCTCAGGATGTCTAGATTCCGGAAGTGTAATCATTCGATGTTTTAAAGAGAGATCAAGTATCTTCTTCGTCTTGTCTTGAGGGAAAGAATACGCTCGGCTCATCTTCCTCATGAGGGACAAATCCGAACCGCGCAATACCTGATCACACGACTCTTTGATCCTGCGTTGTCGTTGTCGACCTCCTTTTCCGCTTTTTGACTTACTCCTGCCTCTGCGTCGGGCCGTTTGCGCAACGGTTTGACAGGGAAGAGCATCTTCGTTTTTTGCAGCCTGTTGAAACAGACGTTGCGTCCTGGCTTTCTCGTAGATGGCCATCTCGCGATTATGGTCATCCCGAACTTTTTGACCCGCTTTCCTGATAAGATTGTCCATTCGTTCTTCAAATGACGGACTCGGCATTTTGATGGCAGGATCCAGTTTTGATAAGGGGTCGGCATTTTCTGACAGGGCGTCCTCTTCTTCATCCAAGTTATATATGACGTAGCTACCATGGACTCGTTCCCATTTCCCGAATCTCACATATCCAAGCCCAAGCATCTCCATTCTCCCATTGGGCAACTTGCACTGAGTCCCAGGGACATCCCAAATCCTGTTGTAGAACCGAGCTTGTCGAATAGTCTATTTTAAAGGTACCCCTTGGCGCTTCAATAGCCTTTTTAGTCCATTCGTGTAGTATCTGGGCAAACGGATGGGTTGGAGCCTGTCGAGGGTAGAATCCGCACCGTGCCAGATTTCTTTCTTTACTCTTATTTCCGTGGATCGGTAAAATAAGATCCCTTTTTCGCCTTTTCGCTCGGGAGGGACGTAAAATGTCTGCAGGTCATGCACATTGTAAGCTTCAAGTGCGTCAAGATCTTTGTAGTGTTCCCGCGGAACCATGGTAATTTGCAAACTCTGATCGCTACCAGGGAATTCTTGTACTGACGGCCGACTGGAGAACGCAGCGTTAACCTCATCTTCCGAGTCACTTCCGAAGATCATTATGGGGGTGGACGGTCCCGGGTTGTTGCGTCGAGACGGCCCAGCGTAAACTATCTCTTCTTCTTCTTCTTCTTCGGTATCACTCCCAAAAAACAGGAATGGCGGCGGCTTTGTTCTCCGGTTTGCGACACTTCTCTGTATCCTCGAAATCTGGCAAAAAGTACTTTGCATCTTCGTACTTGCGGACTTCATTCATGGAGAATGGGTTCAGCTCCCCTGTCACGGTATACTCGAGACCATCCTTGAAATACTTCATACACTGATGTTGCGTAGAAGGGATGATGTTGTACTCGTGTAACCAAGGATGACCGAGCAAGGCGTTGTAGCAGGTCTTGGCGTCAATGACGTGGAACTTAATGTCCGTGACGAGTAGTCCAAAGCGTAATGTTAGTATCACCGATCCGAGAGTCCGTGATGACTGAGAATCGAAATCGTAGATGGTAATTTTATCACGAGCGAGGTTCTAAACGCTCATGCAGATTTCCTTCAACACCCGAACATTAAGGAGATTGACGGAGGATCCATTATCAACCAGGATTTTACCTATCTTGATATCGTGGCAGTATCCAGAGACGTATAGGGGACGATTGTGGTTGCACATCCCAAGGAGAAGGTCTTCATCACCGAACGTGGCATCGGTTGTGCGCACTTCTTCCAGTTCATCCTTCATCCTTTCTTCGGCGAGGAAGGCTTGGAATTGCTCTGGCTCTTGCAGCACCTTGATTAATGAATCTCTCACTTCTTTTGATAATAAGAGGGCGTCAAGAATGCTGAGCTGCGAGGGTAGCTTCCTCAGGTGCGCTAGGATGTTGTAGTCCACCTTACTCCTCTTGGGCGGGTCCTTGGCGGTTAGCTCTTTCATAACTTGGTCATCTAAGGCGATATCCTCAGCGAACTTTTCCTTTCCCTTATCTTTTCTAGTTGCGGGTCCGAGATTCTTTTCCGGGAGCGTGCGATTGCGCAGCTGAATGTTTTCGCAGGCCTCTGGTTCTTCTTCTTTCCCTAAGATGGATTCTGTAAAGAGAGGGCCCAGAGCCATTTCTTCATCCGAGTCGCTCCCAAAGGTGAGAATTTGTGATCCTCCGGCGTTGACCGTGTAACAGTTGCCGGTAGTTCTTTTACGCCTGTCGGTTGTACTTCTCTGCTCCCGACGAGTTTATTGTTTCATGCGCTTAAAATGTTGCCGGTGAGCAACATATCCCTGCCACCGTATCTTAAAAGCGTCGCACTCCTCAGTGGGGTGTGAAATCTTCCGATGATATGAGCAGTAATTAGGGTGCCTTTCCGCCCCATTGAGCGTGTTTTCTTCCGAGGGTGGTAACTTCATTCCTATTGACATGGCTTTGGAAAACCTTTTCCTCGTCTTGAATATGTTTTTATCGGCATCGGACGTCTTTTGATCCGGCGGGAGTGCTTCGACTCTTTCGTTTAGTCGCCTGCATTTGGCTCCTTCTGATGCGGCCATCTCACGCTCCTGGTCGGCTTTACTTTTCAAACGAATCTCGTCTAGAAAGGCGTCGATCATCTCGTCTGTCGGCCACACCAGTTCTGGTTCAGGCTGTGCCCCCAGTTTCTCAGTGCCAGGAGTTTTTTCATCGTCCGTAAACGAGTGGGAGATCACATGAAAACTCGCCACATATCCCTCGGATTCATCCGACGAGCTCTCCTCATTATCTTCCTCCTGAAAGACGTGGTTGAGGAACTCTTGGAATGTGATGGGAGTCCGCGTCTTTTGATTTTACTCTTCCAGTGCGTCAATCTGTTTCTGCAAATCCGTGCGCTTGTCGCTAGGCTTTACGGGCTTCTTGGATTTCTTCTTCTTTTTCTTTGAAGATTTCGACGGCTGGGTGTGAGTACTTGGGCCATCGCCACCGATCTTTGGAGCTGGACGTGGTTTCAGCATGCCTTCAATGACCTGGGGTTCCAGCGGGTTCTTCCACTTGATCACCGGGCACGTCTGGAGCTCATTCAACATTCTTTTGGTTTTTGCTGAAAGCACGATTTCCCATGGATCTTCTTCAATGAAAGAACAAGTTGCCCCCGGTGTGTCCGTCTTCTTAGGAGTGTGAGGTTGTGGCGGGTTCACCTTCCACTTTTCAGATAGCGCAAACTTTCCCTGTAGGTATTGATCTTCAATCCATCCTTTGAAGACGAAGCAATCCTCAATCGGATGGCTTACCGTTTGATGGTAAGGGCAGTAGTTGGGGTTATTCACCTCACTGGGTTGCGGCGGTCGTCTTGGATTTGGCAAGTTGATAAGCCTGTTGCGTACCGCCTGCTCGAATAGCCTCTTCGTCTTATCCCGTGGGAATGAGTAGGGGCGCTTCATTTTATCATTATAATACCGCCTTTTTTCTTCCAGTTGATCCGCCAGCTTTGGGGCACTGGGTTGCTGTTGAGCGTTTGCAATGAAGGTTGCCTTTCCTTTACCCTTGTCATTCCGAGGTTTCGGCTTCAGGGGAGGCGGTCTGTGACCCATCTGGTCCATCTGGGCCAACTTGTCGATCAAAGCCTGGAACGTGGTTGGCTTAAAGAACATCATGAACTGTGAGATAGTTGCATGAGGATCTAGGATACCCATGAACATGTCCACCGCGGGCGCCTCCTCGATGCGTTGTTCGCATTTTGACCACAAGTTCCGCCAGCGTATAACGTACTGGACCCATGTCTCACCTGGTTTCACCTGGCGTTAATCAATGCCGTTATTGGAGTGTGTTCGCTGGCGCTCGTGAATCGCTGCGTAAATAGCAGCTCCATCTCCGCAAATGTTTTGACGGAGTCGTTCGGGAGCTCAGAGTACCACTCGAACGCCGTTTCTGACAAGCTACCGACGAACTGGCGAAGCAACAATTTATCATCACCGCCGGTGTTGCCGCAAAGCGCCCTGAATTGGGCAACATGCTGGTGGGGATTTCCCGTCCCCTTATAGACATGAAATTTCGGTATTGTATAGCCCGGCGGGTACTTGATCTAATCATACCAGCTCGGATACGGTCGCCCTGTTCTGACAACTTGACCAGCTGCCTCAGTCGCCTGGTGAACCCGTATCTGTTGAGCTATATATTCGTCCAAGTCAGCCTTGGAGACTGTCTTCTCCTTGGCTGTTGACAGAGCCGGTGGAGGATTTGACGTTTCTCCCCTGTCGTCTTAAAGGACGATTGGAGGATCTTCAGCAGGAGACTCTTGTTGGATCATCATTCCCACCATGTCCTGGAACAGGAGGGCCATTCGTTGTATATTGGCTGCTTGTTCGGCAGCCTCTTTATCCTTCTTCTCCAATATCCTACGAAGGAATTCAGCGTCAGTTTCTTGCTCTTGGCGTTGATCAGATGACGCTTCGGGGCTTTCTTTTGGCCCAGTGAGTGCGGCCATCGCATTCATCATTTCTTGGAGCTTCTGCTGCTGCTCCTGAGCTTTAGTCACCGATCGCGTAAGCGGTCTGTGACCTGTAGATGTACGGCTGTCCTCTTCCCTGACGCCATGTAGACCGTATGCACGATCATACCCCCAGATTTAGAGCGTTTAGGCTTATTGTCCTTGACATTTGCTGCAGGAGTGGGGACTTTCTCCGGCCTTCTTCTCTTTTGAGTAGTCGACGTGGAGGGAGCCGTTGCAGCGGGAACCCAAGCGGTTGTTGTCCTTTGTTGTTTGACATGACGGTTCTTTTCTTCCTGAACCTTCCCCCTCTTCTGCCGGCGAGAGTGATCTTGGTCGATTACTGAGTCTTGGACCTTCCGCCAGACCTTGTAAATTTTGGAGGACAGCCGTTGAGGAGGCTGTTCCGGCTTCGCTTCTGTAACATTCTCCGCAGGTGGAGGGGATCTTTTGAGAACCGCAGTTGGCGAATTTCTGCGTACCATGTTTAGCAGCTCGAAGCTGTTCCTGGTTGGAACAGCAGCCTCAATTTCCACCGTTGGAGCTGGTGGAGTTAGCCTGGAGGGGGAGTTGCTCCCGGTCTTCCTTATCCGGCGCCAGTGGCGACGTCAGGCATGACGGGTTGTTGGGATTGATTCAGCGACGGCTTCGTCTTGCCCCCTGTTCTGGGGAGGGGCTGCTGCCAGTGTCAGCCTCTTGAAGACTGGCGTCTTTTGAGTGGCGGTGTCCAATCTGTCAAAGACAGACTTTCGAGCTGGAGCGGGAGCTGGGACAGCCAGTCTTGCAAAGACCGACTCTTTGGCAGTAGAAGCCGCCTTGACGACTTCGGAAGCAGCTGTCTTCTTTGGGATGGCCATCTCAGGGATCATGGGCTTCTTGGCGGGCCTTTTGGACTTCAGGCTCAGTCTGGTGAAGACTGAGGAGTTGGACGACCCGTTGAGAGGGGCCGTAAGAGTAGCAAGTCGATCAAAGACCGACTTCTTTAAAGCTTTCGGTACGGGCGCTGGGATGTTAACGTTCATCGGCGGGAGCATGGTCCCAAAGAACAGACCGGTGGTAGCTTGAGTCACTTGTTCCACAGGCATAGTAAACAGGGAAGCAGCCTGCGGTCCATAGGCTACACCTCCAGGTGAGGCGGAGCGTCGGTTGCTTTTTCAGTTGGAGCAGCTTGAGCAGTTGCCAGCCATTGATCCTTTTGCATTTTGCAGCAAACGAAACACCAAATCTTAGTACTTCGAAACCCAAGGGCAACCATTAGCGAACCGCGATTGGTTCGCGAATCATGACACACGAAGTGTGGAGTGGAAAGAGGAAAAGGTCCTACGGGGCGTGCCAGAATATGTTCCCCTCCGAAAGGCGGCGCGACGCAGGGACGTCTTGCCTGGAATTCGGGGCAGATGCTAATTGGTGCTATCCGTCCACCTCTCTGAAGATGCCAAGTTGATTTATGGCACCGTATATCGAAGGTTTAAATGGATGCGTCCGATGTAGCAAACTTCGTCAGATTCCCCCTCGCTTGAGGGGTTTTTGATTGTGGGGACACTCTTTCCTGCAGGCGCAAGCCCCTGCAGTTAATTACGCTACCGCATCGCGGTAACAACTTTCTCCTTCTCCATATGATCACTTCGTGTCGTGGGTGTTTGTTTTGTGTTTGGTTGCCCGTGGATTGTATACGGAGACTGAGTTATGTCGTTGCCCGTAGGGCGTGGACTAGTCCAAATCCGTATATTTCTTAGATTTGGTTTGGGGGTTGTGTTTAAGGATACGTTAGCCTCATTTGAGACTAAGATCAACTTAAACGTTTGTTAAGAATACGTTAGTCTCATTTAGACTAAGATCAACTTAACGGGATCGTTTAGATCCAACAAGAGAGCAATTAAGGGAGCCATGTTGTTTAGTTTAGTGACATTACGGTCAATAGGTAGTTTTAAGGACATTGCGGTCCATTGTTAGTTTTAAGACATTGCGGTCAAGGTTAAGGACGTCATAGTCCGTGGATTTAAGGACTCCACAGTCCGGCATTAGTTTTAAGACATCACGGTCAAGGTTAAGGACGTCATAGTCTGTTGTTAGTTTTAAGACATTCCGGTCAAGGTTAAAGACCTCATAGTCCATGAGTTTAAGGACCCCACAGTCCGGCGTTAGTTTTAAGACATCCCGGTCAAGGTTAAGGACCTCATAGTCCATGAGTTTAAGGACCCCACAATCCATGAAATGTATGTGGTTATCGGGACCCGTCACCTCTTTGTAGACGTTGAGGAATTACAACGACAAGAATCAAAGGAGTGAAGAGATGTACCCTTGAACCAAAATAGATTAAGTGATCTGTAGTCCAATTTGGAATCCAGACCAATTAATTATATTATGAGCCTATTAACCCAGTTAAGTTTGAATTGAGGACTTATGGCCAGCTTGGGCTAAGTCCAATCATGTTTGAAACATTGACCCTCTGTTGGCCCATTGAAGGAGAGGCTTTGCCTCTGAAACTTAGCCAATTGGGCTAAAGCTAGTGTTAAACACTAGAGACCAACAGTGTTGAACACTGGGAATAAGATTAGCAAGTTAGTGTTAAACACTAAAAGATAATCAGTGTTAAACACTGAGAACAGAGTTTTCAAATTAGTGTTAAACGATAAGCAAATCAGTGTTAAACACTGCAAATAGAGTTTTCCAAATTAGTGTTAAACACTAAGAAAATCAGTGTTAAACACTACAAATAGAGTTTTCCAATTAGTGTTAAACACAAAGAAAATTAGTGTTAAACACTGGGGACAAAGTCTCCAGATTAGTGTTAAACACTAAGGAGAGAGGGGCCACGTGTGGACACGCGAGAGCGCCTTGATTCCCCTTATTTTATTCTGCAGGTAAGTGTTTAACACTTTTAATTCTGACGGCCATCACGTGTGAGCACGTGATGGAGGCCCACGCTCTGGTCTATTAGAATGCTCATTAGGGGTCACGTGGTGACACGTGAGGGCACCCTAGAGCTCTTTTCTGTATCTTTTGCCTTTTTCTCTGTATGCTTCAGAGGCCACGTGGGGCACGTGAGGCGTTGCCTCAAAGCTCTTTTCTATGGGTCTTTGTAGGAGTCATATGGTAACACGTGAGATGATGCTTCAAAGTTTTTCTGTGGATCTTTGCAGGGGTCACGTGGTAGCACGTGACTCTGACTCTTTGCATATTTCAAAGATCTGTTCATCTTTTAAGAATTAAATTCTTCATAGGGTGAAACCCTAGCAATAAACTTTAGAGGAATTAAATTCCTATTTTCTTCTGAAGAATTATATTCTTAAATAGGGTTAAACTCTAATTTCCTTTCTGTAAAGAATTAAATTCTGGTATAGGGTGAAACCCTAATTCCATTTTTTTAAAGGAATTAAATTCCTGTGAGAGAGTTAAGTTCTCAATTAGGGTTAAACCCTGATTCTGTCCATTTTTAAGGAATTAAATTCCTATGATATAGGGTTAAACCCTAACTTTACTTCAAAGGAATTAAATTCCCATAATTCTGTGAGAATTGAATTCTCAAAATTCAGTTCTTCCTCTGTATTTTAGATCTGCATGGCAGGATCTCAACCCAATGAGAATTAAATTCCCAATTCATGGGGAGATGTGCACTCTGCAGATCCTCAACAGGAGAAAGAATTAAGTTCTTTACATTTTATAAGAGTTAAACTCTTTTGAGAATTAAATTCTCTTTGAAGCCTCCCTTTTCTTTTCTTACCTAAGGTTTTTTCTTTTGCAGAGAATCAAATTTCTCCTTCTGAATTTTCAATATTCCAAAGCTCTATATCTCTCTCCCTGTATGTGTCAAAAAAAAGGTCATCTTAAACTCTCTCCTTTGGCTCCTATTTATAGGAGAAGGAAAAAAATCAATCAGTTTTAGTGAATCTTTCATTGAAAGATTTGACTTGTTTATTGAAAGATTTGATTTATGTTTATCATTAATCTGGGCCTTTAGATTATTAGGTGAATTTTATTCACCATTGGATTTTAAACCCAAAGATATCTCTTTGTTATTTCGGTGAGATTTAAGGGGAAATATTTCCAAGTCCAAGATTTTTCCATAAATTGGTGATATTTAATCACCTTTAGATTTTCAATCCAACGGTTTCAGATAATCCTTTTTCATTTTGGAAAGATTTGAAAGATCTTCCCTCAGAATTTAATTCTGTCAAAGAATAAGGCTTTTAAAGCCGGTCACGTGTGGCCACGTGACCCCTGGTCACGTGTAGGCATATGACCCCTGGAATGGGCTTCTCTTCTTCTGCGCTCTTTTTCCTTACCGCTGCTTAACCATCACGTGCCGACACGTGACCACTGGTCACGTGTGAGCACGTGATGCCTCTTCTGAAGCTTATTCTTGACTTTTAATTAGAGAACAAATATGCTCTGTGCCGCTGCTTAACCATCACGTGCCAACCGTGACCACTGGTCACGTGTGAGCGCGTGATGCCTCTTCTGAATCTTTTCCTGATTTTTAATCAGGGAACAATCCACTTGCTCTCGATGGGTTTTACCCTTTCAGGAGCAACTTTCAAAGTCCATACTTTGTTGGTGTACATGGATTCCATCTCAGATCGCATAGCATCCAGCCATTTCTTTGAGTCTCCACTTGTGATGGCCTGCTCGAAACTAGTTGGGTTATTATCTTCCATGATGCAATCCTCGCTCTCACTATCTATGAGAAAACCGTAGTATCTCTCAGGTGGATGAGAAACCCTACTATATCTGCGGAGTCGCTGCGGTTCGTCGGGGACTATTGAATCCTCTGGTTCCACCAAATCGTCAGTTATAGTTTGTGTTGCTGGAACTTCTTCCAGTTCTACCTCATTACCACTAATTTCTTTCTTAATAAATTCCTTTTCTAAAAAGGTGGCATGTCGAGAAACAAACACCTTTTGTTCATCGGTGTGGTAGAAGATGTACCCTCGCGGATGTTTGGGATATCCTACAAACTTGCACAGAACCGACCTTGCCTTGAGCTTGTCCGTATTTTGCTTTTTAACATAGGCCGGACAACCCTATATCTTAACTCGTTTAAGAGATGGTCTCTTCCCATTCCATATCTCATATGGAGTGGTGGGCAACGGATTTGGTCGGAACTCTATTCAATAGGAATGCAGCTATCTCAAATACATAGCCCCAAAAGAAAATAGGCAACTCAGCATTACTCATCATAGAGCGCACCATATCAAATAGGGTGCGATTTTTCCGCTCCGAAACACCGTTGTGCTGCAGTGTATACGGAGGAGTAAACTGAGAGAGAATCCCATTCTCTTTTAAATAGTCTCGGAATTCTGTGCTCAAGTATTCTCCTCGCCGATCAGATCGAAGGATTTTAATACTTTTACCCATCTGGTTCTCAACTTCGTACCTATATTCCTTGAATTTCTCAAAACATTCAGATTTGTGTTTCAACAGGAATACATGTCCGTATCTTAAGAGATCATCGGTGAATGTAATAAAATATGAGAAACCATTCCTGGCATGTGTAGACACAGGACCTGCATACATCACTATGTATCAGTCCCAAGAGTTCAGTAGCTCTTTCTCCGTGTCCAGTAAAGGAAGATTTGGTCATCTAGCTTTTGAGACATGACTGGCAAGTTTCATAAGATATAAATTCGAACGGATTCAAAGATGCATCCTTATGCAACTCATCCAGTCTTGTCGCATTGATATGACCTAGTCTATAATGCCACAAGAAGTCTTCGTTCATTTCTGAACTGTTCCTCTTGTGTGTGTTCTGTATACTTAGAAGTGTAGTTTGATTTAGAACGTATATACCGTTATACAACGTACCAAACATAATCAACACTTGATTTAGGAAATCATTCACAATATTTTTGGTATAAAATAACAGTTCCTCAGAATCATTGTGTTACCACTTGGTAACACAAGGTGATATTCGCCAACTGCTTTGGTTGCAACAATTGCACCATTCCCTACTACTAGAGACATATCACCCTTTCCCAGTTCTCTACCTATCTTTAGCCCATGTAACAAATTACATACGTGGGATCTTAATCCGGTATCCAATACCCAGGACGTAGAGCAAACTGAGAAACAGTTCTCGGTTACGAACACACCCGAAGACGATGCATCAACATGCTTATTCTTCATTCGAGTCGCTTAGAAATCCGGATATTCCCCTATACCTTCGTTAGACTTATGACAATCATAAGATAGAGAGGAACCTAGCCCAGTATGATAAGTGGGTTCGGTCAATACATCCATATTATTATTTTGATTAAGGCGTGTCATTGGTCGCTACCAGGAGAGAGAGAAGGATAATCACTTTTGCATGCGCTCTTTGCAAGATTAGATTGGTTATTATTTTATCTAATCAGGATGGCTTCCACTGTTTTTTATCAAATCTTCCTTCAAACCCTAAAAGGTAAAATTAACCGGGATTAATTACACCCTACAAATTCGCCAATCGTTCGGCCAGGCAGATATTGGTACTCCGAGGGAGTCTTCACATGATTTCGCATGTGACTAATTAAATAACCTCATTTCCGCAGGGGCATCACTCCGTTAACACCTTTCTTAGACACCTAATTGATCGGCTAATTATAAAGTGGAAAACTCTCCCAGGAGTAACTCTTACTCGCGGTGGGTATCGAGATCCAACTATCATATAGAAGGTATGCAATCTCATTACAAATTTTAACATTTGAAATTCCCAATAATCGTTTTTACCCCTTGCCACTTATGACCTTAACAAGGTTAACAAATCATAAGCGCTAGCCAAGTTCAACCCGTAATTTCATGATTAGATTAAACCTACCCGTACGACCCTTAACATAGTCAACAAAGCCGTACGACTACCCTAATCCAATCGCATCATATGGTTGCAGATAAGCACTACTTAGCTATCGCAAAGTAAGCCTTAACATAGTCAACAAACGTAGCACGAATACTAAATAGTATTTATCTGAAATGACGGAAGGCTACGACTGGTTTTTAAGAAAACCTTTAACGTAATGAACTTGATATCGTTATAGAATCTAGTGATTTAAAAATGAGTGTTTTTTGTAGCTTTTGCTAGTTTCGCTAAAGAGGTAACTCTCGGTGAAGGGAACTCGGCTCTTTCCTCATCAAATGAGGTGATGTATATTCATCAAGGAATACCACTATGCAAAGCAAGAACTAGAGAAGCTATAAAAAAAAAACCGAGTGGGTTGTAGCATTTGCTAGTTTTACTAAAGAGGTCACTCCCAGTGAAGGGATCTCGGCTTTTTCCTCATCGAATGAGGTGCTGGATATTCATCAAGGAATACCACTATGCAAAGCAAGAACTAGAGCTGCCCTTTTTAAAATTTTGATTCTACAATATCTTTAGGTTTCTTTTCTTTTCATTAATCTCATTAATGAAGTCACATCATTTAATGTTTCCTAAACATCATAGAAAATGAAACGAAAATAGAACGTACGCTTATGCCATATGCATTCGCCACGGGGACCCGTCATGCACCGTTAGGTTACTTAACTAACGGCAGAGCAGAGGCTGGATTAGCGCGGGTGCAAAACATAAGCAACGTTTATTATATATATCATATATATATAGCATTCATCTCACGCAGTTATATGATCACATCACATAACCAAGCAGCAGAAATCAACATATGAAATATTGGATATACTAGGAGGTCCGTGTTTTATATTAAGCCAATAATGAAAAACACGGATTCCACGGTCGTGATGAATAGCCAAACCCACATCTCTAGACCCCTACGAGAGCGACAAGCAACCTTGCCAATTCTAAAGTCAGGAAAACCGGTCTCGACTCCTCGAGATGGTCTCCTACTGGACTCTAGAACCCGGTTACTTGTGCTCCCCACCTTGGGTCTATCCTAATGCGGAAAAGGAAATAATATACATTAATGGTGATATCATCCTCAACCCGGAAGTGTCCCAATAAAAGAATATTACATACAAATTTTACATGAATGAAAATTGTAAAACTCCCATCTCACATAAAACCCCCGGTTATTCATCCACGACGATCTAATATAACATATCACAGCAACACATAACATCACATGTCATCAACATAAGTAAATACGCGTATCCCAAATTCCGTTGACATATAGCAACGAGATTTGGGATACCCCATATATTACACTTAAGGTCGCAGAAAAGAAACGAAAAACTACAATAATTAGAATCCGCATTTTCTTAGACATCATAAACCCAGAATATCTCATATGCCGGATTTCATGCCTAATTTATAAACCTTGCATTTTAGTCTCATATCGAAAACACTTTTCAATAACTTAGTTGGGTAATTCAACAAGATTCCTGGCTACCCGATCGAATACTCGTCGGGAACTTTAGTAGATGGCCGCACCCCCGATGCCGTCGACCAAGTGCACTTAGGCGGAACACCGTGGCCGCGAGCACCCGAGTAGATGCTTTTGGCAACGGGGTTCTCCTAAAGTCACTTGGTCAGGGCTATGGGGCGTGGCTACCTAGTAAAGTTATCTAGCGAGTATTCGCATACGATACGCGATTGCGACCGAGTTTCGATCCGAATCGAAACTTCGTGGCAATCGATCAATAGAGACTAACATGCTATATTTACAAACAAACTACTTTTCACAAAACTAATTAACTGTGGATTCCAAGTATTGTGTCACATATCAAACTTAAACCCGAAACGACTTTAAAAACACGACTACGAAACACTCCTATTAGCCCTAATAGAATTGTTAACATCACATGCAAACTGAGCCAATCAAACATAGCGTGAAACCCCAAAACCAAGCCAACAAAACACCAAACAAATACAAGACCAAAAGGAGCAAATGGGGCCGGCGACGCCGGTAATTGGCCCGATCTCGCAAGGTGAATAGTAGAATTTTAGTCTCGTTTTTGTTCAGTGTTCTAGTTATATTATATATAACATTCTGCAACTATTTAAAAAAAATTTAGAGTCCATTTTGAAATCGACAGAAACTTGGTAATTAGGGTTTCGGTTTCGTGTTTCTATTAATATCGTCTAATCTTCTAACTTTGGCTCTGATACTATGAAAGTGTATGTTAGCACCACCACTTGGTTTTACTAGCATCAAGCATGCCGTTTTGAAAAATTTCGGGGTGCTAATCTACACTAACCAAGATCTTAAACTAGATAATTAGGGTTTAACTTGATATCATAAACTTTACACTAAGAGATGGATGGCTACAACCTTTGTAGACCGTGTTCTTCTCTTCTAAAGCTCCGGGTTGTAGTCCATGTGACTCCACTAGGCTTCACTTGAAGGTTGAACGAACTTGCTTTGATGACCTTCATGCCGAAGATGATCCACCTGAAGTCCGCTAATTCAAGCTACCTTTTCACTAAACTCTTTAGTGAAGGAAACACACTATACCAAAGCGCTAATCTAATGTAGGATGGTAAAGTAGAGATTATGTTTGCTCACTAGATTTCTCACAAGCTCAAAGGCTCACAACTCATGTGAGGGATTGAGCTTGGAGGTGGAGGTGAGGAAAAGGAAGAGAGCTAGAGAGAAAACTCATCACATGAGCTCAACTCAAAAAAAACTAAGTGTGGAATGAAGTTAAGAATGAAGTGTAGAATGGCTCATCTAAGCTCACACATTATTGAAGCATACAATTTTTAACACTTAAAAATTGTAGCCATACTTCAATAGTGCAAGCAAATGAATATAAAATAGAATAAGCCATGCTATGTTCCATACCACAAAAGTCTCCCCCATTTTCCACCTCAATTTCTATGTTCTAAAATTAGAAAAAACCATGCTATGCTTTATAATATATATATATATATATATATATATATATATATATATATATATATATATATATATATATATATATAAGCATAGAATTAATGAGCAATTATATTAGTCAGTATACAATTATATCAAATATAAATATATATCATATTATTAAATCAACACTTGATTTAATAATCCGGTTATATCTCATATAACCGACCAATATCATTTATCTGTATATCGCATTATCAAATCAACACTTGATTCAATAATCCGGTTATATCACATATAACCTAACTGATAACAAATAGCCGCCGGATTACAATACGGTATCTCATACTCATATTTAATCAGGCCCCCGCACATATCAGCATATGTTCCCTACTTCATTTCTCTTAAACCAGGAAACTTCTATGTGGGACTCTAAAGACTCGTCAATACGCCAGTAGTAGGTGATGATCACATCAGTCGTCCACAAGCCATCAGCGGTACTAGCTGGACGTAACGGCTACCCAGATATTGAGCGAATAGAAGATCAACAAGCAAGCTTGTCCAAACTCCCATGAAGCTTATAGATAACATTTACCATACACTCCGGTCTCTTCGTCTGATATGTCGCATATCGAGTCTAGGGGTGGAATCGTCAGACCAAGATAACTTGATAAGTCATACTGATGTAAGGTCTATAACGGTATGAGAAACTACTGATAACACTTACCAGTAAATCTCATCAACAGCCCTGACCAGGGACTTCCTGTTATAGCCAATCGAGCATAACGCAACATCAACTCCCTATACCGGAAGAGACGAAACACTTCATATCGCTCATTTCCTCCATGTGACTTGGGACTGTACCCAAAATCCACCTGTTTGCACGACTCCTTTGAGCCGTGGTAGGGAGGAAATCAAAGCACAGTGGGAACCACACAAGACTCTATGACGATCTTGGGTCTATAGACTAACCTGCACCAATGTCACAAGAGAACTGCTATCTGACGATAGGTATAGTATCATCTCGGAGTTCTCGGCGAGTCCTGTTTAGTGTACCCATTCTCTAATGAGCATCTGTGTACAATCTACGATGTCAAACACCAATGGATATGAGATCAACCATCGCCCCATACAGGGTCAAGAAACGTACACACTAGTCTACTCTGAAATATCGATGCCCTGTCTCGATATTCTTTCGACTAGGAATAATTGAAGGATGTACTTAACAGACCCGACCACAGGTCTGTTTTTTCTATAGGACGCACTTGTCTACTGCGCTCTATTGAAAAATGTATGGGGCACATTTGGAAAATATGCCCCATACAAAACAGTGAGCGTCCCATGAATGTTTTGTATGGGGCCCATGAATGTTTTGCATGGGACGCACTTGCCAAGTGTGCCTCATACAAAACACTGAGCGCTCATCAGTGATTTGCATGGGGCGTATTTACCAAGTGCGTCCCATAAGAAAAAAAAATTAAAAAAAAGCGCATGCGTTGATGTGGCGTCTAGGTGGCCAAAAGTGACCTAAATTTGTAAATTTTTTTGAAAGTGGCCTAATTTTATAAATGTTTTTTTGAAAGGCCTAAATCAAAAAACTGTCCTAAATATGGCTTTTTAGAGCATAATTCAATATCACTTCTTTATCAGTACCTAATTTACAATTTATTGATAACAGTAACTCATCATATTAGGGTAGAAGAATTTCAAGTATGATAATGACAACTTTGCCGACATTTTAGTTTAATCATTAAATGCCTAACAAATATAACTATAGAAGAAATCGGTTCTGAATGAGTCAGTGTGAAAAACAGTACAATTACTTCAAAAAAAAATTAAAATCATATAACTATTTCCTTACCACCTTACCATGGCTTCAAACTTGAAATCCAGAAGGATGTTGGCAGTTTTGATATCCCTATGGATAATTCGTGGGTGGCCTTCAAACAAATGTAAAAACGAAAAAAAAATTAACAATCACAAAAAAAAGGGCCAAAAGAAAGTTAATTAAAGATTGGAAGAGAAACAAAAGAAAAGAATGTCTGCTCACAATCTTCATGCAAGTAGGCAAGGCCTTTAGCTGACCCCAATGCAATCTTGAGCCTTGTAGGCCAGTCTATTGTTGGGAGCCCCTTTCCTGAAATATATAATTGCATATTTTATAATGAATTCGTTTCTTTCCTCACCTACGACAAGGATTCATCACATAGAAGAAAGTTTCTTTTTTTTGCGTTTATTTTTCATTTCACTAAATTACACTAATCTACCCTTAACCAACTCACATTAAATCAATGTTTAAGGGAGTATAACGAAAAGCGATCATAGTTTTGGTGTTTCAGTATAATTTAGCCTTGTTCCTTTAATCAAGTCTTTTCCAAACCGAGAAGCTCACCATGGAGGTGGTACTCGAGAGTCTTATTGGAAACGAACTCATACACCAACATCCTCTGAACCCCCACAATGCAATACCCAACGAGCGACACCAAGTGCTTATGATGTACTCGACTGATAATATCAACTTCGGCTTGGAACTCTCTCTCCCCTTGGCCACTATCTAATTTAAGAGACTTAACCGCAACCTCCTTGCCATTAGGCAGCACGCCCTTGTGCACGTAACCGAACCCGCCCTGGCCTAACAAATTGGTTTGAGAGAATCCGCTGGTGGCTGCGGCGAGCTCATCATAGGAGAAAGCCCTCTTGTTAAATCCTAGGGATAGAATAGGTGAAGGGGGAGGTAGAGGGGAAGCATGAGGGCCTGAGGAGAAGCCATTGCTCATTTGGCCGGTGTTCATCATTTGAGGTGGCGGAACTGTAAATTTTGTAGGTTGTCCACTGATGTAATATCCTTCGCCTGCAAGAAAATATTATGGGATGGTTCTTTGCAGCGTGGGATATGCACATAAAAATTAATCCAAGAAATAAAGATTGGATTATATCTTAAATTAATATTTTAGATGCACATGTAACTAAAATTCATCATGAGACTGTACAAAATATATGGCTCCTGACTGGCTTAAATTAGAATCAAGATTGGATTATGATCTTGGTTTCCATGTTTTAGAGTTACCGTTAACATAGTAGTCATTGCCTGAACCACATGAAGAAAGTCTACTTTAAAAAATGGCAAGAAATTATACAACATAAGCTTATCGATTCTCAATGGAAATCATCATCATCATTGTCTACGGCTTTTCCCATCAAAATGGCAAAAACTATACTTCAATTATCGGGTTTTCGTTGGAAATCAACATCACTTCTAATCCCTTTTCCGTCAAAAATGGGTTGGCAATGAAGCAAGGTTCCATGAAATATTTGACAAAGATTTCCCACATCCTATCAACCTTAATTAAGCATCAAAGTTAGCTTTGGTATACATTGTTGGCCCACAATTTGGGTAGAGTGATTTGAAACATGGAATGGAGCACCAAGCTTCAAGAGGTCTTGGATTCAAAACTCATCAACTCATTTGTTGAATTATGAATGTTTCTTGATTATTGCACTCAACCAAATCATATATTTGTCCGTGTGAGGGAAACTTATTAAATGGTTTCTTTGCAGTGTAAGATATGACACTTAGCATCTCAGAAGAAAAAAGGTTATATTTTATATATTTTGAACACACAAAACAAAATTAACATAGGGTATACAAATATTTTTATTTTATTTTAAATGTTTTTTGCCTTGAATTAGAATTAAGTATCCAGCTGATGAACATTGTGGTTAATTTATTCAACTAAAAGGTCTTGGATTCATACGACCCCTATAGCAATATAATATCTACAAATCAATTTATCAACACTAGAAGGAAGTCCAGCTAGCAAAGAATAATACCTTTCCGGCCTGAAGGATCTGCATAGTATTGCATCGCATCGTGGGGCTTCTTTTTCTTCCTCCTGCAGCCAACCAAAGACATAATGACCAACATGACGATAAGCACGAAAATCCCCCCAGCGATTCCTGCAATGGCGGCTACATTCAAACTAGAATGCTGGTCATTTGACGAAGAGCGATCAGCATTAGAACGCGAAGACGAGCGTGAAATCTTCGAAGGAGGCGACAACTGAGGATGAGAGGGTGGCGATTTGTTATGTGATGTTGGAGGAGATGGAACAAAAGAGTCATCTTTTCCATTGCCATCCTTCGAGGGAGGAGGTGGAGATTGGGAGCTTCTGGGAGATGATGGTGGCGGAGACGGTGGTGGTGAGGATTTGGGAGGAGACGATAACGACGAATTGGATGATGAAGGAGGCGGATGAGGAGGAGTTGGTGGTGGTGATGGTGATGATGATGATGCTGACGATGACGATGACGAATCGGATGGTGGAGGAGATAGTGATGAAGAGTTAGACGATGGATCGGACCGAGGAGGAGGAGGAGACGTTGATGAAGAACCGGACGATGAATTGGATGAAGCGGAAGGAGGAGGAGATGCTGAAGAAGAGGAAGAATCGATTAAGGATGACGTCAGACGGCCCATCTTTCAAAGATCGAAATGTCCTGCAACGGCGGCGAATTCACAATCCCTATAAACAAATCTCATGAGAAGGAAAGATGCGAGTACGCTATCCAAGAAACCATGCACATCAACGTGCACACGCACATGCAATGAATGCAATCATCCACCTATCTACCCTCGAGAAATCAACACTCGAATATATTCATACATTTGATTGAAGAATAAAAAGAGAGGAAATAGGGCATTTGCTTTGTCAATTCCTTTGCTCTTTGGTATGAAGATTGCTAAGAGGGAAGAAAGAGCTAGAGGATGGGAGGTAGTTGTGGGAGACTTTGATCACAATCTCTCTCTCTCTTGTGAGGGACTTTGATGAGATTGCTATTTTAAATCATCTAAACTCTAATATAAATATGGAAAATATTTTTTAGTAAACCAAAAATAATTAATAATTATTAAAAGAATCCATCTTAAAAAATAATTATAAAAAGAGATCATTTTTTATCTCGTAGATGCCACGTCAGCGTGTAATCAGTACTGGCGCTGGTGTGGAATAAATTTTTTTTATGAGCGCAATTTTAAACCGCGCCCATAACATTTGTATGGGACGCAGTTCGAAACTACGCCCCATACAATTGTTATGAGCGCTATATTTGTATGGGGCGCAGTTTGAAAACTGCACCCCAAAAACCCATACAAAAAATAATAGTGTGCACTTTCAAAATGCGTCCATTCCCCCAATAAATCCGAATCAACATTCCTCTTTCCTCACTTCACTCTCATCTCTCTCGGACGCTCTCTCTCTCTCTCTGTGGTACTCTCTCTCTACTCTCTTTCCCGATCTCTCTCTCTCCCCCTCTCTCATCTCCCTCGCTCTCTCTATCTTTCTCACTCCCCTCCGACCTCCCCCCCACCTCCTCAAACCTCCCTCCTCCTATCTCTCTCTGCGCTCTCTCTCCCTCTGTCTCTCTCTCATCTCTCTCACTCGCTCTCGATCTCACAGTCACTCGCTTGTGCAGATTTCGTTGGAAATTCATGGACGGACAATCATCTTCATCCTCGCCATCGTCATCACCATTGTGAGTATCTCGAAAGTTGGTTAAACCCTAATGTTTTTTAAAATTTTAGTTAAAATTTGGTATTGGTAAGCAATTCAAACAAATTGGATATATATTAAGTTTTTTCCCCGATTTTACTTATGACGGATTAATGAATAGGTTACAAGTTTTTGCAACTTATTACATGCTATAAATATAGATTTTATTATAATGTTATGTAATTAGTTGAGTATAATCGTGAAGATAAATAAGTAGATTGTTTGATGAGAACTCTCAAAGTGTATCAATATTTCTGGCAGGTAGAAAAATGACGAATAATTATATTCATCTAATTTGCTATTTCGGTGGCCAAAAAATAATATTCCTGAATATGTCGGTGGAAAAACTAAGATGACTAGAGTCAAGAAATCTAGCACATACAACGAGCTGTGCCAAGTAGTGTACAAAACTACCAAAATCAATTTGTTAGAGTTCAATATCTCCTTAATATGCAAATGGCCGACGGAGCATGAATATACCGCCATTGAAATATCCGATGATGATGATGATGATACATAAGTCATTCTTGCCTCGGAATCGAAATCGATCGAGCTGTTTGTGAAAAAGAAGATATTGACGTCCGCTCAACTGCCCGAATTTTATTCTGAAGTGCCTGATCTTTCTTTTCGAGCATCCGAGTAATACCCGCAAGGAGAAATGACACGCATACTCAATATGAATGCTGATTCTACCGAATTTATGTCTCCCACCAATGATGAATAGTATATAGATCAAAATTACGTAGGTGAAGGCACATCAAGCGGGACGCCAGTGAATTGGCAGTTTACGAAATAAATATTACCTTGCATATCTTTATACCGCATATACATTTAGCGGATCATTATTTATTAATAGTGGGGGTATGCTATAGGTATTAAGTATTCATAAATTTGAGTGCAGTTATTATGTATCGCCGCCCGGTTATAATTGCATGTCACCGTCAAGTTTCGGTTTTAATTGCATGCCAGCGCCAAGCTTCGGCTTCAATATTATGCCCCAAAATACCGAGCACATGCAGTCATACAATACGGAATACAATACGGGATGGGCACCGTTTGCTGACGATGGGTCGAGATTTCATCGGTATGAAGCTGGAACATCAAGTACCATGCAAGTCCCCAATGTTGGTTCCGCACATCTAACCGATATATCTGCTATGGATCCAGCGGTGTTGAAACATAATGGAGATGAAAGTGATAATGATAATGATGATGCTGGTGATGAGAATGAGATTCAAGTATAAGATAGCATGCAAATTACACATGTCCTTGCTGATGAGAATAATAGGCAATGGATTACTAATTCATGTGTTAACAATGAATTCGTTGAGTTTGAAAATCCACTTGCCGATAACATGACAGATGCTCACATATTATCTACATCGGTAATGGAGAATGTCAACTTTCGTGCGGATATGCTTTCGGCAGTCGATATTGAAAGTGGGTTGAAAGTCGGCGATTTGTTCGAGAATAAGGAGAAGTTAATTCAGACAGTCGGCGTTTGGTCAATTAAACACGGAGTTTGTTTTAAACCAATAAGACTAACACGACCAAGTACACCGTCGTTTGTAAAACAGACGTGAACTGCCTGTGGAGACTTCATGCATATATCTCAAAGAAATCACCGACAGGATTCTGGCAGATTAAAAAGTATGCGGGTAATCATACTTGTGTGAATCCTGTAGTGAATTCAAATAATAAACATGTCACTTCTACATTCATATGTAAAAAGATATTGTCTTTTGTGAAAGTGGATGTCGATTTGACCCCCAAAACGATTCAAGTGCTTATAAAAAAATATATTATTCATTGAAATAAATTATATGAAGGTATGGATGCGTTGAATAAGGTATTGTCTAAAATATACGGAGATTGGGAAGATTCGTATGAACATTTGCCACGATATCTTGTCGCTATCAAATCTACTAATCCCGGGACCGTTTTCAAGATAACCGACGCTTCAATGTCGAAAAGAATGGGATATTTTTTCGGTGCATTTTAGGCATTCGGACCAGCCATTGATGGTTTCGTTTATTGTCGTCCCATTCTCAGTATTGATGGGACCCACTTATACGGCAGATACAAATGGATTTTGCTCATTGTTACCGGGATTGATACAAATAATGGCCTTTATCCTTTGGTATATACTGTAGTTGGAGGTGAAACCACTGAAAATTGGGAGTGGTTCATTGCTTGCATTCATCTTTATATTCCATCCATGCGGGGAATGCACATTACCTTCATATCTGACCGGATGAAAGAGATTCCAATGGCACTATGAAGATCATGGCCAGAATCTCATAGTCATCGTTATTTTATGCGATATATCAGAGCCAACTTCTCAACTACTGGATTTAGTGGCAAAATCTTGCAGAGTTTGTTCTCTCAAATTGCATGTGCACCAGATGACCTGACCTATACAGAGCTGAGAGAGGAACTTAAACGTATATGTCCAAGAGCAGATACTTGGATTGAAAGTAGTTTAAAAAATGAAGAAAAAAGATGGGTTCTTTCGAAAGATGGTGGTAGGCGATTTTGCATGATGACTACGAATGCTTCAGAAAGTTTTAATGGGGTTGTTGGGGTCAAAAACTCTGATTGACCAAGTCAAAGTCAGTCAACTTCCAGCTAAGCGAAAGCCCAAGCAAAGTGGGCCAAGATGGAATGGGCTGGCTCCAAGCCAAGACCAAGCATGGAATGGGCTGGCTCCAAGCCAAGAATGAAGCAATAAATTAGTTCAATGCAATTTTTTAGAAATAAATGTACGAAAAATAGGCAGAAAGCCAAAATTTTGTAAACCCCATGGCTTATTTGCAAAAAGAAATAAGCACATAAGGCATGGGGTGACACAAGTGCCATTTGGCAAAGCCTAAGGGGCTATATGTAAAGTGTGTAGCCTATAAAGGCAAACATAATGAAAAAAAAACATTTTCATTCTCTCAAAAAAGTCTAGAGTTCTGTGCCTCCTTCTTCTTCCTCAAGATTCTAAACCTTCTTCCTTTTTCTTAAATTAAATCAAGAGTTTCACTCTTTTTTTCCCAAAAAGAAATAGTTTTTCACCATAAAACCCACAAAGGGGAGCTCAGATCTCCAATCGGATCTCTAAAAGGGGAGATTTTTAAGTCTCACCCCATTTTTTCTCCATGATCCAACCAACAGAGAGGAGGAAGAAGAAGAAGATCCATCTCCAAAAATTTCATTTTGGGAAGAGCCAAGGCTCAAGAGAGAAGAAATGAGTCCTTTTTCATCATCTCCGAAAATCTCTTAGGAGTTTAAATCCACACAAAAATAATAATAATAAAAATAATAAGTCCTTTTTTAGAAGTTTAACTCCAAAAGTCAATCGGGAAGTACAACTCCCTATGCAGGGGCTAAGTCCTTCTTCACTTCTTTATAGGAGTTTAACTCCAAAACTCAATCGGGAGTACAATTCCCAGTGCAGGGACTAAGCCCCTTTTTTTCCACAGGTGCCCAGCGCCCACGTATAGGGTGCGTGATCCGCTGGCGTCCAGCACCCACGTGCCATCCACGTGATCTGCTGGCGCCCAGCACCCGCATGCGGCTTGCGTGACCCGCTGGCTTCCAGCTCCCACGCGCCAGGCATGTGAACCGCTGACGCCCAGCGCTCGTGTGCAGGGTGTGTGACCCTCTGGCGCCCACGCGCCACGGACGTGGCCCGTTGGCACCCGGCACCCACGCGCTACTCACGCGTCCTTAGGACGCTCCTCAACTCACTTTTTTCCATACACTCCACACTCAAAACACGTCCCCCGTAAACTCTGCGAGGCCCACGATATACCCAAAACCCCTCAAGACACACATACTCACACTGCACATTAAGTTCACATGACTAGTTGACCTATCAATCGGAGGTTCCTTCGCTTCAAAGGAAAGGGGTAATTAACGACAGCTTAGTCCGCGGCTGCCGGAGATTCGGATCCCCACAATCAATAAACCCTGGCCTACTCTAGGAAGGGGGGATCTGTTGTACGTCTGATAAGCGACGCGTATTCCCATCTCAATAGGGTGACGAAAAACACCCTACAGATTATGGCACGCCCGGTCGGATCTTATCTCTCCTCCCATATTTCAGGTTAAACGTTCATACGAACTCAATCAACATATATATAGATTGCATGTACTGAAGTCATTCTTTTATGTGTACAGGTTAACTAGTTTGCAGTCACAATCTCGAACTCAACAATCATGTCTCCTAAGACGAGCTTCATTTCTGACACGACTCTGATCCAGTACATGGTCAAGATCAATACCCACGTGGTTCTCCCTGCAAGTCTCAGCCGACAATAGGAGGAGCCACCCCGTAAATTTGGTTTCGTCATCATCTACCCTGCCGAAAGCACTCATCTGGCGGAGGTCACGGAAAACCAAATGGCCAAACCGGTCTCAAGGGGAAAGAGGCCGAATGTTGTGATCGCCAAGGCACCACAACCCAAACGTAAAACGGTGTTCGAACGACTCTCTGGTGCTCCAGCTGAGGGCAAGACTACCGGAACAAAGGGCGCAATCGAATGTCCCGGACAAGCACAGGCGACGCCTCTAACAATTGCACAATCAAGCGTATCTCCAAAGCTCTCCATCGTTCGGTCTACAGCGGCTCCCCGAAGAGCCGAAGCCTGCCAAGTGCTCAAATCAGAAAAGTTAAGACAGAAACGACTCAGGTATCGAGCCAACAAGAAGGCCAGGACTCCGGCCAAGTAGAATCTTGTGAGGTTCCAAGAGCAGGGTTACCCCGTGACGATGGCTGAGTCGGCCGTAAAAGTCAGATTCCTTCGAACCTCTGAAGTGGGTTCAGAAAAATGCCATGACCGCCAGAACCAAGAAGATAGCAGTCTGAATGATGCTACAAAGAGACGTGTCCCAGCCCCAAAAGAGAAAGCATGACACCGTCTCTTCAAGAGTCTATCAGGCGCTCTGCGCCGCACGAAAACAGCGGGGAAAAGCCAAAAAGGAAGTGTCAGCACTATTCAAGAACCCGGTCAGGCCAGTCGCCTTCAGTCGATTTCCCGTTACCGAAAAAAAGGGGCCCCGACAACGGTCCACGAAATCAGCTACCAATAATGAAAGGAAGGTCGGGTATGTTATCCACACTATCTATATAGCGGGCACGCGCCCCAGCGACAACCTCCGCAGCAAAAGCAAGGATGGGGCCACCACATCCCAAGCCCGGTCTGGCTTGAATGTGGTTACCGCTTTCCAAGATCAGCCGCCTCCACTGGATGATGAAAACCCTCTCGATGAGTAGGCAGAAAGACCCCTCATCCATGTGGAGTCAAGCTCAGACAGCGAGGAAGAGACGACTTTCCACTCCAGGACCGCAGAGCAAGAGCTGCCTCAAGAGCTTCGAAAACAGTTCAGGAGTAAAGATAAAGAGATGGCTAAGCTCTATTCAAAAATTGATGACTTAACGAACATTGTGATGCAGCTTACAGCTCAAATTGCTCGGGCGCCTCTCAATCAAGCACAAGTCTCTACTCATGAGCCGGGTGATGACAACCCGAAGCAACCGATGCCTATCCCTTTGGGTCCAAGATTGGGCGAGTCGTATGAAAGCCGACCACATTCCGCTTCTGGGGACGCCTTGGCCCCAGATAGCACCATCCCGCTAACACAAGATCGGATAACGGATTTGGTCACTAGAAAAGTTAAATCATTGGTAGCCGAAACCGAAGCTCAGAAAGAAATCGGCAGTAGTAGACGGCCATATCCCGCACAGTATGATCTGATCGAATTCCCGAGCGGCTACGTCATTCTTAAGTTTGGAAGATTTGATGGGACGGGAAACACAAATCAGCACGTCGCCCACTTTAAAGCGTCGTGCGGAAATACAAGGGGCAGTGATGCAGTCCTTCTTCGTCAATTTTTCAACAGCTTGACCGGTGTCACTTTCGACTGATACGCAAGTATACCGAACGGGTCCGTCATTACTTTCACCCAAACGGAGTCTCTATTTCGGCAAAAATTCATGAATGTTTGTGACAAAATCTCCATCGCTGACCTCGTGAGAACCAAGCCGGGGAAAAATGAAAGCAGCATGGACTTTATTTCCCGATAGCGCAACCTCACTGTCAAGTGCGAGCCGCCGCTAGAGTAGGACCAGTCCGTTAGCCTCCTTATTGGGAACCTCGGCAATTGGATGGTCACATTCTTATGTACAACAAGCCTCAAGACGTTTCAAGAGCTGACCAAGGAAGTCCAAATGCTGGAACGCTCAAAGCAAGAATCTACCCTGGACTCTCAGAGAGACAAGACTTGGAAGAGCAAGAGGAACGAAAACCAAAGAAGCGGGAATTACAGCAATACCAATGTCTTCAATGCATCCGACAATGAGGAAAAGAAAAAGGCAGGCAAATCCAAGACCAACCAGTCTCGAAAGCCAGTGCTGGGAGGAGAAGGGCCTTCTCTAGAAGAGAAAAAGAACAAGGTTTACTTTTTCAGAAGGGACAAGGTCCGCAAGATATTCAAAGATGTCTTGAACAACGGTCTACAATTGTGAGAGTCGAAAAGACCTCACGAAGCAAAAATAACCGACAATCCTCTATATTGCCCGTACCACCGAGTAGTAAGCCATGCGATCGAGGATTGCTATATTTTCAAAGACTGGGTCGAGAAGCAGTACAATACCGGGGAGATCGAGTTATCCAAGAGTGTGTTGGTGAACAATCTAGCTGCAACCGCCAACTTCATACAGACACAAGCTGAAACTTTCTGGGAGCAGATAGCTGAACCCGCTGACCTGAAGAATGAAGCTGACTCGCCTCAGCCTCCATGGAGCATGCACATGTCTAAAAAGATGAAGAAGATGCTAAAGCTACTTCAGAAAGAGCCCAAAACAGAATGGGAAGGGAAGAAGGAGCCCACTGTTCCAGCTACCAATTTGGCTCAATCAGGTTCAAAATCCAAAAAATTCAAGAAGAAGAAAAGTGCAGCTCGACGCGAAAAAGAGTCTGCAGGGAGATCGGCCATTCAAAAATATATCGATTCCCTCGAAGATTATGAACAAAAGGAAAGAACTCTAATTCAATTAAAGGAGTTCTTCCCCGTAGAAACGGCTGAGATTCTAGAGGAGCTAGAAGAAGACTCCGATAACGAGATCCCTATAGTGACCTTCTACGTCGTCCACCTTGGTAGCGACTTTGAGGAAGAACTCTGTTTTCCCGAGGAGGACGAGGAGCTCGCCAAGAAGGCCAACCAAATCCAACTCAGAAACGACAATGCTCTACCGCCAAATCAAGGCAATGCTCCAAAAGGGAAGGAAAAACAAGTCGCTAATGAAAAAGATGGTGGAGAGCCGGTTCATGAAAATTCGAGTCCTTCCTCGGTGGACAATAATGTCTTGGCTCATCTCCGAAAGATTCCGTCTCTCTTGAGCATCTACGATGCCTTGGTCCTATCTAAGGAGCTTAGACATGTTCTCATTCACGCTTTACAAAATCCCGAGCGGTACCAGGATCGCTTTGCAGAAATTGATATGAAAGAAGCCCAGTACACTCTACATACAGCCGCGGTCACATTTAAAGATGAAGACCTATTACCAGGAACAAGTGAGTACAACCGACCGCTTTACATGACATGGTACAACGAAGGAGACCAGATTAATCGCATATTGATTGATCCAGGGTCCTTAGTGAACATCATGAACTTGCAGACTCGGAAGAGTTTGTCAATGGACGTTCGACACCTGTCAAGAGAAAAGGATTGTCATTCAAGGCTTCAATCAAAATTTCCAGTAAGTTTTGGGATCCATAGCTCTGCCGATCAGGTTCAAGGACCTACAAACTGAATTCAAGATATACGTGATCGACGCCGACACGTCCTATAAGATTCTTCTGGGGAGGCCGTGGCTTCACGATTACGGCATCGCTCCGTCAACCCTCCATCAGTGCATGAAGTATACCAAAAATGGAGAAGAAAGACGCATTGACCGAGACATCCAGCCGTTTGGTGTGCATGAAGTCCGATATGAAGATTCTCGGTACTTTATGAAACTCCAAAGTGCTAATCCACAACTGACCAAAGACAGAACGACCCCGAAACTCAAAAGCAAATCTAAGCCGACTGTCACGTTCAAAAGCAAAAAACCCCAAGTGCGTACGCATTTCGGCAGTGACACTGATGAGTCCGACGTTGGAAGTGCGTTCGTCCATAAAAATCACCCTCATCTTGGTAGCGATACGGACGAGTCTGATATCGAAGGCCCATCCGACAGCAAAATTCGCCCTCGTTTAGGCAGCGACACTGAAGAGTCGGAGGAAGAGAACCTGCCTTGCAACAACTATATAGATTAGGCCCCCACGCAACAAGCAAAGCTATGAGAGACCTTCGAAGTTGCAGAAGGGTCTCTAGTTGTCACAAGGGTGCCGGAGCAGATGTGTAAAGAGCTCGATGCATTATCAGCCATAGACCAGCTGAAAACTTTCTACGTTCCTGGAAGGAAAAGTGGACAGAAGGGCATCCTGTTTTATGGGTCAAATCCTGTCGCGCACCCGGACGATTTGTCCGTGGCATGCCTTCCATATGAGAGAGGCATAAGGGTTGTCCTCAATCTCAGATATTATGCGCCTGGGATGCCGGAATACTTTAAAAAGTGTAGGTGTCGGCTATATCAAACGGACTCCGAAGCGAAGTTTTACGAAGGGCTGTGGCATCCGCCTCAGGTCCGAGCAATCATCGATGGACGAATCCCAAATAGACGGGGCATAGGTTTCATTCAACCTGACGTCAAGGCATGCTACATGATCCATAATGGTGAAGCCAGCGAAGAGTCAAATGACGACGATGAGCTAGCCGAGCCAGAAGAAGCGCCTCGAGAGCTCGAAGATGGCAGACAAGCAACCTTCGACGAGCGAACCAAGATTGATTTGGGGACGTCCGATAATCCAAAGCCGACCTACATCAGCTCGCTCTTGTCAAAGAAAATGAAAGAGCAGATAATCGCTCTACCACATGAGTTCGCCGACTGCTTCGTATGGACGTACAAAGAAATATCTGGCCTTTCCCCTAAAGTGGTCGTGCATAAGCTGGTTATATCTCCTGATACTGAGCCGGTCAAATAAGCTCCTCGAAGAATGAGAAGGGAACTGGAAGAAAAGGTTATTGAGGAAACCAAGAAACTCATCGATGCTGGTTTCATCAGAGAAGAGAAATATGCGGACTGGATCGCATGCATCGTCCCAGTGAAAAAGAAGAATGGATAGATACGAGTTTGCATTGATTTCAGGGACCTCAACAAGGTATGCCCTAAAGATGATTTCCCACTTCCGGTAATGGAAATGATGGTCGACGATACGTCAAATTACGAGCTGTTCACTTTCATGGATGGTTCGTCTAGGTACAATCAGATAAAAATGTCGCTGAGGATGAGAAGTGATTGGTTGTGTAATTTTGGAAAATTAAGAAAAGAAGAGAAGTTTAGAACTTTTAGTAAAATAACCGCAATCAACACGGTGTCGCGTGTAGCTTAGCTGTGGTGAATACGAGTCGTCCTCTGGGATTCGTGGAACTTTATAGTTCTTGCTTTAGATGGGTTGAAAGAAATAAAAAAGAGAAAATCAAGAAAATCAAGAAGATAGTTTCAAGATTTAATTGAATTATCAAGAAGATAGTTTCAAGATTTAATTGAATTATCAAGAAAATTGTTTCAAGATCTAATTGAATTATCAAGAAAATTGTTTCAAGATCTAATTGAATTATCAAGAAAATTTATATGAAGAAAGCTTGTAGGATTCTTTAAGATTTAGTAGCCATGGATGACTAATAAAGATTACTCCTCTTATCTATTGATAGATTTAAAACTAGATTGATGGCGATGAATGAGGATTAGGGTTCTTTGGAAGAAACTAGGGTTTCTCCTCTATTGATCCTTGTTCTTTCATTGGTATCCATTCATGTTTAGCCCTTAACAAAATGATCGTCAATCTTATCTCAAATCGTGGTCGAGATTATCAAGAAATTGATATCGCGCCCGATAAGGATGTTGACGATTATTTTGCTAAAGTTTATAAACTTCATAAGACTTAAAAGGAGTATATTATTTTCTCACCCATTGATCTACCTTAATCCTATGAATCCTATCAAGCGGAGAATTACTCGCACATCATGAAAATAAAAGAAAGAATAGAGAAAGAATTCATAATGCAGAAATTAAAAGTAAGCGAATTGATAAAACTGATGATCTGCCTTTATTACTCAACTTCACAATACATTTCTCCAAATTTAGATTACAAGAGAAAGAAGAATTTGCTCTCGATCTCTTCCTCGAAGAAGTAAATGTTCCGTCAATCTTCATGTCGCTTGATCATCTCGAGTCATGGACCTGTCGTGGATTGCTTGCTCATTGACGGTGATTGGCTTCATGTAAATGAGACTTGCTTGATTGATCGCTTGATTGATTTCTCGATGGATTTATTGATCTTGGATCTCAAGGTCGTAGATTCTTGATCTTAGATTGGATTTTGATCTTTGAGATTAATTTTTCTTGGATATTGGATATTTTTGATTTAGATCTAGACCCCTTTTGATCTGTAACCCTCGGTCCTTTTTATAGCCCCAAAACCAGTAACATAAGCCCCTAACAAACTAAGTTTGTTGCGAAGAAGATTCCAAAAAATTTCCAAACCCTAATTCCTTGAATCGGCCGCAGATCCGCGGTGACTTGGCCTGACTCGGCCGCGGTTCCGCCGCTTCTTGGTGAGATCTTGGCTTCAAACTTCTGGAGTCTTCTCATGTTTGTATTTGGGTATTTATTTGATGTCTGGAACATTCTTATCTTTTCTGAGTCTCTGCCAGTATTTGATTCTTCGACTTTCTTTACTTTATCGGCAGATTCTTGATTCCTGATATCTGACCTGAGCTAAACTTGCACAATATCTCAAGATACAATTTGATATGATAAGCGTATCAAAATATTATGCATGGTTTCCTTTATAATGTTGATTATAATATATAAACACATGGTAAATGATATTTTGCAGATAAACTTCTAATATGTGTTATATTTATAACAAATACCTTTAGATGATTAAGAAAAGTAAGGAAATTGTCATGTTAAAAGTGCAATATTTTCGACTAAACAAATACCCTCAAACTTGACTTTGATCGTCCCGAGCAAACTATTTATTCAAGGGAAGGAGAAAAGAAAATAGAATGAAAAAAGAAAAACTAATTAGCACACTTTCGTAGGCAACACGATTGCACTGAGCACGTGCAACAAGCCGTTAAAGCTCTAGGTGTCCCTAGTAGGAGGAGTGTTGTCTCCTGAGGGTTTTCAGCGGATTACACTTACAAAATCACATAATAAAAGAAAGATGGTGAAATTTACATATAAAGATAAGAACTATAAAAGAAAGAACTTGAAAATAAGAGTTTCCAACTACACTAACTTTTCGGTTGCCATGAGCCCTATCTTAATGGTCATGAAAAGATGTTAGAAATCACATCATCTCTCAATAAAATATCGCCTTTAGTCTTCTTCTCTACCTTTCTTCCAAACACCAATGATATACCCCTACGTGTATGTACAAGAAATCCCTACACTCGGAGAATTCAATTCAAGCTATCATACTCTTATCCATCCACTTCAGTACTTTTAGTTGGTGAATATTTTAGATGGAATTGCTCACATATTCTTCATGCGACCGTTAATACTTTTTGAGGTACCAACCGACCGATTACTAAATGTGCTCACTTATTAAGCGTAATTAGCAATTTCCTCGTGTTGCAACACCTAAGGCTTAGCAGTGGCTCCCAAACCAGTTGGTCTAAGGCACTAGGTGATAAAGCACCCTCGCTATATTTTTTTATGCTGCCTTGGTGATTACAAAACCAGTATTCATTTTTCTTCATCATTTTATACTTTATGCTTCATTTTATATTTTCTTCGTATTTTGGCTTTTAGACAATAGCATTTCAAGGTATCCTTTACTATCCCGTGTTTCAAGACGTGTATAAGTGCGTATAGTAGGGTATCAACGTCCAGATATTTGGCCTCAAGAATTGAGACTATTTTTCAGACTTATTTTTATCCTCAGATTAGTGACTTCCTTCATCTTACTAACCCTTGGGACAACGGCTCATAACTACTTATTACTAGTTTCGTTTAAGAAAACATATAACTTTCTTTTTTTTCTCAAACTCTTCCAATCTTTTAAATGTAATTTTTCATAATCTAATCTTTTATTATCAAAGAAAAAAATCGTGCTTATGCAAATTGTAATGCAAAGTAATGCGTAAATAAGCACAAACCTTCCCCAAACCTGTTTGCAGCAGTGTCCTCACTGTTGTCATCTTTTAAATCTCAAAAAACCTGTAGATTTTGGAGGAAAAGTTATTAACGGGGATAAAAATAAATGAACATGAAAAATCTCACCCTAACTTATTTTTGATCATACGGATATTCGGTTAAGTCCTTTTTCACTCACCTCTATTCTTATGATGAGACAATATTATCGAAACATGGAGATGAGACGGAGGAAATTTAGTTATGATAAAACGGCTCCTATAAAAACAGGAGCTCCTGCGCGGGGTCAGTGGAAAAATACAATTTTAATCTATGCCCATTCACCTTAAAAATATAACCGTTTTTAATATTTTCAACTTCAACTGCCCCGTGCGGGTATACATACCGCACCACAAGTGGTCCTTTCCACAAACGTCAAAAATTTCCACAACCAAGCTAAGTTGGAGTGGCATCTCATTTTTTCCAGAAATCCGACCCGTGTGTTGACACCGTAAACAAGCTTTGCAATGATCATATGCATTTTTAAATAATGTAGGCCAGTAAAAACCACATTACAAAACTTTCTCTGCCGTTTTACGTGGACCAAAGTGACCACCACATGCCTGATCATGCCAGAAATACAATACACTCTTGAATTCATCATTAGGGACACATATGCGAATGATTTGGTCGGGACAATACTTAAACAAATAAGGTTCATCCCAATAAAAGTGCTTTACTCGGGATAGAAATCGATGGTTGTCTTGTTTAGACCATTCGCTGGGAATAAGTCTCGTTGCTAGATAATTCACAATATCCACGAATCAAGGTTCGCAGGATATGGTCAAGAGTTGTTCGTCAGGGAAAGAGTCGTTTATTGGAAAGATCACTATAGGTGAGGAAGAGATGCGTGAAAAATGGTCGGTTACTACGTTTTCACATCCACTCTTATCTCGTATAACAAGATCAAATTCTTGTAATAACAGGATCCAACGTATTAACCTGGACTTAGCATCCTTCGTCGATAAAAGATGTTTTAGGTTGGAATGATCGGTGTAAGCCAATATCGGTGAGCCAATCGAGTAAGGCCTGAATTTTTCTAATGCATATACAACTGCCAAGAGTTCTTTATCGGTAGTTGTATAATTAATTTGGACATCATTCAAGGTCTTACTTGCATAATAAATTGCATGTGTCATCTTATCAATGTGCTGTCCTAAGACTGCACCAATAGCAAAATCCGATGCATCACACATAAGCTCGAACGGGTGGTTCCAATCAGGAGATGATAGAACGGGGGCTGTAGTGAGGGAGCTTTTAAGTGAGTCAAAAGCAGCCTCGCAATCCGAATCGAAGTGAAATGTTGTATCCTTGGCCAAGAGAACAGTTAAGCGTATAGCAATTTTGCTAAAATCCTTAATGAATCTCCTACAAAATCTTGCATGACCAAGGAAGGATCGTATATCTTTGACGCATTTGGGATGAGGAAGGTTATGGATGATATTTATTTTAGCTCTGTCTACCTCAATGCCTTTTTGTGAAATGACATGTCTAAGCACGATACCTTCTTGGACCATGAAATGACATTTTTCCCAATTCAAAGTTAAGTTTTTATCCTTACAACGTGTAAGAACCGCGTCAAGATGACGTAGGCAATCCTCAAAGGAGTCCCCAAATATAGAGAAATCGTCCATAAATATCTCCAGAAAAATCTGGACCATGTCTGAGAATATCCCCACCATACACCGCTGAAATGTAGCGGGAGCGTTGCATAACCCAAAGGGCATTCGTCTATAAAAAAAGGTACCGAATGGACAAGTAAATGTTATTTTATCTTGATCCTTTTCGGCGATGGGGACATAGTTATAGCCAGAGTATCCGTCCAAGAAACAATAATATTCATGTCCAGCTAATCGTTCCAACATCTAGTCAATGAAAGGTAGAGAGAAGTGATCTTTCCTCGTTGCGGTATTGAGTTTCCTATAATCAATATATACACGCCATCCAGTTTGGGTGCGTGTTTGGATCAACTCATTAGCCTCATTAGTTATGACCGTGATTTCAGACTTTTTAGGGACTACATGAATAGGACTTACCCATTGTCTATCAGAGATTGGGTAAATTATACCGCTATCTAGGCACTTGACGATTTCTTTCTTTACCGTATCCTTCATGACGGGATTTAACCGTCTTTGTGGGTCTCGGGTTGGTTTGGCTTCATCCATCAAATGTATATGATGTTCAACAATCAAGAGACTGATCCCTTTGATGTCTGTCATTGTCCAACCAAATACTTGCCGATTTAATCTCAAGACCATCAAAAGAGCGTTCTCTTGCTCTAACGCTAGAGAAGCAGATATGATCACAGGCAAAGACCCACTCTCACCTAAATATGCATATTTAAGATGAGAAGGTAGTAGTTTGAGATCTATTATCGGCGGAGAGACGAAAGAAGATGGGGTAAGAGAATGATACTCGGACTCTCTAAGAAGTTCATAACTTGCGTAGGATATTGACTCGGAAAGTGCTACTGACTTTTGCGATGAGTCAAAATATTCGAACTCAAGGGTGGACTCGTCAAAGGTGTCCTCACTATAATAATTTTCTAGATCAAATAATGACGTACCAGTGTCGTCGAGATCATTATAGCAAAATTCCTCAACCTTACAGCTGTCGGGAGCTATCTCGTTGACAGAACAGACATCAATTAGATGAGCAGAAGGTTCAGATGGTTGACTTCCTAACTTGTAAATGTTAAGCTCAAGTATCATCTTCCCGAAATATAAGTTCATAGAACCGTTACGACAATTAATGACAGTATTAGAAGTGGCTAAGAAGGGTCAACCGAGAATCACCGGAATTTGGTTTCGTGGGTTCGCTACAGGATGTGTATCTAGAACAACAAATTCCACAGGGAATATAAATTTCCCGACTTTTATCAACACATTATCTAGCTCACCCCTAGGTTGGGTAATAGATCGATCTACCATATGGAGAGTGCAGCAGGAAGGTTTCAACTCTCCCATACCTAACTGCTCATAGAAAGAGTAAGAAAGCAAGTTAACACTAGCGCCAAAGTCTAGTAGAGCACGATTGATATTTTTACCCCCAATAGAAATAGATATTGTAGGATAGCCGAGGTCCTTACGTTTCTTACATAATTGCTGGGTAAAAGCCGTGCTCACATTATTTGTTAAGAACACCTTTTTCGGCACTTGAGTTTTTCTCTTCCTGGTGCACAAGTCCTTAAGTATTCTCGCATAAGACAGAACTTGTTGGATATCATTTAGGAGAGAGATATTTATGTTAACCTGCTTAAAAACTTCCACAATCTTCTCCATTTGTGGACTTGGTTTGTTTCCCCTTAACCTATTTGGATAAGGAGCTTTATCAATAAGAGTTGGGTCCAACATTGGAGAATCGTGGGGGTAGAACGGATCCCAGAATTGGAGTTGGGATCAAGTTAGGTTGACTCAAGGAGGTGGGCGGAAGGTTCGAGCCTAGGAGAAAACGGAGAATAGGCTCGGAAGAAGATGGTAGATTAAACGAAATAGGGTTAGAAGTGGATGCCAGGGTATCATTGATTGATTTCTCATTATCAACCTGTTTACTGACTTGGTTGTTCAGCACTCTTCCCGATCTCAACGTGGTAATGGCATTCACATTATGATGTTGTGAGTGCCCAGGATTCGGTAGGGGTTGAGATGGAAGTTTCCCTTTCTCTCTAGCACTCATCGCGGCATTTAATTGTGCAATTTGTGCTTCTATCGATTTTATACTCTCACCGTGGGAGGCGGGGTCCTTCGTTAATGTATCGATAGAAGACTTTATATCGGCCGATGTTTGCATGGAATGTTTTATAAACATATCCAAGATTCGTTCGAGTGCAGAGGAGTTTTCGGTACCGGCCGTTTGGAAGGAATTATTATAAAGTGCAGAATTGTTGGCCGGATTTTGAAAAGTTTGTGGTTGAAAGGGGTGCTGACTCTGTGGTGGTTGCTGTTGCTGTGGAGGAACCCTTTGATAGTTATTTTGGTTTGTAACCGTATTTTGAGTTTGTTGTTGGTTCCAAGCAAAATTAGGGTGATTCCTCCAACCCTGATTATATGTGGAAGAATAAGGATCGTTTCTAGATCCCTGCTGAAAAGCAGCATTAGTGTGTTCTTGATCTTGAAATGGAGAATTCAAAGGACATTCTTCCGTCAGATGTGATGGTACGGAACAACATCCACACACGGTTTTAGGAAGCGTTACCTGGTTTAGGGAGGCTAATAAATTTTTTTTTCCATAGCTTCGAGTTTCTTTTGCATCGCTGCCATTTCGGCTTTTACTGCGATGGAAATATCGAGCTGATGGATACCTCCCCTAGATGATGGTGGTCTAACGCTTTCCCATTGCAAAGTGTGTTCAGCAAGATCTTCCAGAAATTTCCAGGCTTCACCATCGTCTTTGGACATGAAATTGCATTGACACATGGTTTTCAAGCATTTGCTTTCTCGCTGGAGTAATGCCCTCATATATAATTCGGCATAGATCTCATCTATGGATTCTATGATGAGGACATTGGACAAGCAGATCCTTAAATCGTTCAAAGCATTTCCAAAATGGTTCATTTGGAAGCTGGGTAAACTGGTTGATTTCACTCCGAACACGGGCGGTCTTATGATTGGGATAAAATTTCTTAAGGAATGCTATAACGAATTCATCCCAATTGGAAATAGAGTGTGCAGTTGTGTTATAAAGTCATTTTTCGGCTAAATCGCATAAAGTAAACGGGAGAAGACGTAAACGCATAGCATCCACAGAAAGTTGTGAAGTGCCCATCATAACACATACGTTTTCGAATTTGGTGATAAAAACGTATGTGTCTTCAGACTCAAGCCCGTGAAATTTAGGCGAAAGGTTGATAAAGTGGGGTTTGATTTCAAAATTATCCCCATTGGCTGGTGGGATAGATAGACAAGTGGGAAGGGGACCACGTATAGGATAGCATCTCTCTTGGAGAGAGATGCGCGGTGGATTCTGCGCACCTGCGGGTGGTGGCAGAGTGGTGTTATTAAAATTTTATGGAGACCACGTTATTAAAAATTACGCACGGATCCCCGGCAACGGCGCCATTTGATTGGTTGTGTAATTTTGGAAAATTAAGAAAAGAAGAGATGTTTTAGTAAAGTAACCACAATCAACACGGCGTCACGTGTAGCTTAGCTGTGGTGAATACGGGTCGCCCTCTGGGATTCGTGGAATTTTATAGTTCTTGCTTTAGATGGGTTGAAAGAAATAGAAAAGAGAAAATCAAGAAAATCAAGAAGATAGTTTCAAGATCTAATTGAATTATCAAGAAAATTGTTTCAAGATCTAATTGAATTATTAAGCAAATTTATATGAAGAAGGCTTATAGGATTCTTTAGGATTTAGTAGCCATGAATGACTAATAAAGATTACTCCTCTTATCTATTGATAGATTTAAAACTAGATTGATGGCAATGAATGAGAATTTGGGTTCTTTGGAAGAAACTAGGGTTTCTCCTCTATTGACCAGTGTCCTTTCATTGGTCTCCATTCATGTCTAACCCTTAACAAAAAGATTGTCAATTTTATCTCAAATCGTGGTCGAGATTATCAAGAAATTGATATCGCGTCCGATAAGGATGTTGACGATTCTTTTGCTAAAGTTTATAAACTTCATAAGACTTAAAAGGAGTATAGTATTTTCTCACCTATTGATCCAGCTTAATCCAACGAATCCTATCAAGCGGAGAATTACTCGCACATCATGAAAATAAAAGAAAGAATAGAGGAAGAATTCATAATGCAAAAATTAAAAGTATGCGAATTGATAAAACTGATGATCTACCTTTATTACTCAACTTCACAATACATTTCTCCAAGTTTAGATTACAAGAGGAAGAAGAGTTTGCTCTCGATCTCTGCCTCAAAGAAGTAAATGTTCCATCGATCTTCACGTCGCTTGATCATCTCGAGTCGTGGACCTGTCGTGGATCGCTTGCTCGTTTACGGTGATTGGCTTCGTATAAAGAAGACTAGCTTGATTGATCGCTTGATTGATTTCTCGATAGATTTCTTGATCTTGGATCTCAAGATCGTAGATTCTTGATCTTAGATTGGATTTTGATCTTTGAAATTGATTTTTCTTGGATATTGGATGCTTTTGATTAGATCTAGATCCCTTTTGATCTGTAGCCCTTGGTCCTTTTTATAGCCCCAAAACCAGTAACAGAAGCCCCTAACAAACTAAGTTTGTCGCGAAGAAGATTCCAAAAAATTTGCAAACTCTAATTCCTTGAATCGGCCGCGGATCCGCGGCGACTTGGCCTGACTCGGCCGCGGTTCCGCCGCTTCTTGGTGAGATCTTGGCTTCAAACTTCTGGAGTCTTCTCATGTTGGTATTTGGGTATTTATTTGATGTTTGGAACCTTCTTATCTTTTATGAGTCTCTTCCAGTATTTGATTCTTCGACTTTATTTACTTTATCGGCAGATTCTTGATTCCTGATATCTGACCTGAGCTAAACTTGAACAATATCTCAATATACAATTTTATATCATAAGTGTATCACAATATTATGCATGTTTTCCTTCATAATGTTGATTATAATATATAAACACATGGTAAATGGTATTTTGCAGATAAACTTCTAATATGTGTTATATTTATAACAAACACCTTTAGATGATTAAGAAAAATAAGGAAATTGTCATGTTAAAAGTGCAATATTTTCGACTGAACAAGAAGCATACAGCATTTTGAACCCCGATCGGCATATACTGTTACAAAGTGATGCCGTTTGGACTGAAGAATGCAGGTGCTACATATCAAAGGGCAATGACCAATATCTTTGATGACCTAATCCATAAAGTTGTCGAATGTTATGTTGATGATTTGGTCGTCAAGACTAAAACCAAGGCCGATCACATCCAAGATCTCAGGACCGTTTTCACCAGACTGAGTGAATACGATCTGAAGATGAATTTTCTAAAGTGTGCTTTTGGCGTGTCATTGGGAAAATTCTTGGGCTTCATAGTCCGACATCAAGGGATCGAAGTTGACCCATCAAAGATAAAGGCCATCATGGAGATGCCCCCTCCGAAGAATCTGACGCAGCTGAGATCTTTTCAAGGCAAGCTTGCTTATATACGAAGGTTCATCTCAAATTTATCGGGAAGATGTAGGCCCTTCTCAAAGCTCATGAAGAAAGGAGCTCCTTTTGTCTAGGATACCAAGTGTCAAGAAGCGTTCAAAAGCATAAAACAGTACCTGTTGCACCCTTCAGTGCTGGATGCTGCCATTCCAAATAAATCGTTGATTCTCTACACTGCTGCGCCAGATGAATCACTCGGCGCACTCCTTTCCCAGAATAACGAGGAGGGAAAAGAAAATGCCCTCTACTACCTCAGTCAAACTTTAGTCGGGACGGAACATAACTATTCCCCAATCGAAAAGCAATGCCTGGCTTTGATATTCGCCATGAAGAAGCTGAGGCACTATCTGCTTGCTCATCGGGTTATGCTGATCTCCAAGGTCGACCCGCTCAAACTCCTAATGACCAAGGCAAGCCTAGCCGGCTGAATGGCAAGATGAGCTGTCATGCTCCTTGAATTTGACATAATCTATACTCCTCCAAAAGCAGTAAAATAGCAAGCCCTCGCCGACTTCCTTGCTGCTCATCCCATACCAAAAGGGTCACTGCTCAATTGCAAGTTACCCGACGAACAAGTGTTGCACCTCGAGGATGACGAGCCATGTTGGGAGCTCTACTTCGATGGAGCCTCATCGATAAGGACCTCCAGTAAATCAAGCGTCCCGGAGACAAAAGCAGGGATATGATTGGTGTTCGTCATGCCATCGGGAGGAACCCTACGACGTTCTTTCGCTCTCACCGAGCCTCGCACAAACAATAAGGTTGAATACGAAGCTCCGATAGCTAGTCTGGAGCTTGCCATAGAAATGGGAACCCTTTGGCTACGAGTTTACAGTGACTCCCAGCTTGTCGTCAACCAAGTGAGCGGGGACTACAAGATATATAAGCCTGAGTTTGCTCGATATAGAATCCGGGTGGTGGAACTCATGAAAAGGTTCACTCACATTGAACTAATGAGAGTCCCTAGGGCGTTGAACGGAAAAGCCGACGTACTCGCTCTCCTAACCAAAGAGCTAGCTGATCCCAACATGGATGAAATCTTGATCACAGTCAGAAGCCGGAAAATTCTACCCCCGGTCTTTTTACGAGAATAGGAAAGCACAGAACAAAAGAGCAATCATGCCGAAGAAGTTCTTATCATTGAAGTGGAGCGTGATTGGAGAGAGCCCTTCATAGAGTACCTCCGATACGAAAAGCTGCCCAAAGAAAAATCTGTGAGGGTTCAGCAGAAGAAGAGAGCTCTCCGATACATGTTTGTAAATAATGCGCTATACCGCAGATCATATAACCAATTCTGGCTCAGGTGTCTGTCATTGGCCGAAGCCCAAAAAGTCATGCAAGAAGTTCACTCGGGCGTCTGTGGAGCTCACCAATCTGGCCCCAAAATGCGGCTTCAAATCAAACGGCTTGGATATTACTGGCCTACCATGATAAGAGATTGCGAAGTGCATGCGAAGAGGTGTCATCTCTGCCAAATTCACGGTGACTTCATTCATAAGCATCCCGATCCGCTGCAACCTACGGTGGCGTCATGGCCTTTCGAAGTTTGGGGCACCGACATAGTTGGTCCAATTGATCCTCCGTCATCCAAAGGCCACCAGTTCATATTGGCCGCAACTGACTACTTCTCTAGATGGGCTGAAGCTGTCTCGCTAAAAGAAGTCAAGATGGAAGATATTCTGACGTTCTTCCAGCATAATATTCTATAACGCTTCGATACACCTAGAAGAATCATTTCTGACAACGGGCCTTCTTTCAAGAGCTTCAGAGTCTCAAGATTTGCTACCCAGCATAAGATAGATTGGAGATATTCCTCTATCTATAATCCAAGAGCCAATGGGCTAACCGAACCCTTCAATAAGACTCTATGCAAGCTCCTGAGGAAAAATGCTCCTGCCAATAAGAGAGACTGGAATCTCAAGCTCCACGAGGCGTTGTGGGCATAATGTACCACGCACCGTACTCCAACTCAGTCCACCCTATACTCATTACTCTTCGGAGTGGAGGTGATCCTCCCCCTCGGAATCGAAGTTCCAAGCTTAAGAATGGCCGTTCAGCACGAGTTGACGGACGAGGAAAATGTTCTCCTTCGGCTCGAAAAGCTCGACGCCCTTAAAGAAAAAAGGCTCGCAGTACAGCAAAATTTGGAGTTGTACCAAGCCTAAATGTCACGGGTCTATGACAAGATGACCCGTCTCCGTGCTTTTAAGAAAGGCGAATTAGAGTTGGTCCTTAAAAGACCGATCATCCCCAATCGACATGCCAAGGGAAAATTCAAGCCAAACTGGAAAGTACCGTACGTCATCGAGAAAATGTTTGATGGAGCATCCTACCAGCTGATAAATGTCAGGAAGAAAGGCCCATGCCACCCATCAATGGCCGATATCTCAAGAAATACTACACATTAATGCTCCAAGTCGCAGACGAATAGAGCAGATAGGCCCTACGGTCTGGATCATACATCCTGTAAAATCGTATACAATCTACGGGCGTAAAAGACCCCTATTTCTCCTAAAGTCCTACCGGCGAGACTACATTTAAAGTCATACCGGCGAGACATCATTTAAATCAAGAGTTTCACTCTTTTTTCCAAAAAAGAAATAGTTTTTCACCATAAAACCCATAAAGGGGAGCTCAGATCTCCCATCAGATCTCTAAAAGGAAAGATTTTTAAGTCTCACCCTCATTTTTTCTTCAAGATCCAACCAACAGTGAGGAGGAAGAAGGAGACCCATCTCCAAAAATCCTATTTTGGGAAGATCCAAGGCTCAAGAGAAAATTCAGGGCTCAAGAGAGAAGAAAGGAGTCCTCTTTCATCATCTCCAAAAATCTCTTAGGAGTTTAACTCTACAAAAAAAATAATAAAAATAATAAGTCCTTTTTTAGGAGTTTAAGTCCAAAAGTCAATCGGGAAGTACAACTCCCCAAGCAGGGGCTAAGCCCCTCTTCCCTTCTTTTTAGGAGTTTAACTCTAAAAGTCGATCGGGAGTACAACTCCCAGTATAGCGCCCAGCGTCCACGTATAGGGCACGTGATCCGCTGGCACCCGCGCGCGAGGAACATGACCCGTTGGCGCCCGTGCGTAGGGCGCGTGAACATCTGGCGCCCGTCATCTGTGCGAGGGGCGCGTGACCCTCTGGCGTCCGGCGTCCACGCGCCACTCACGCGTCCTTAGGACGCTCCTCACCCTCACTTTTTTATATACCTCCATACTCAAAACACGTCCCCCATTAGAAAAAATTTCTAACGGGACGTTGCCCCGCACCCCGTAAGGGGGCTGCTAGCCCCCTTAACCCCCAGCCCGCTATCCGGGTAGCGGGATCCCCATAAACTCTACAAGGCCCCTGATATACCCAAAGCCCCTCAAGACACACATATGCACACTGCACATTGAGTTCGCATGACTAGTTGACCCGTCAATCTGAGGTTCCTTCGCTTCAAAGGCGAGGGGTAATTAACGGCAGTTTAGTCCGCGACTGCCGGAGATTCAGATCCCCATAATTAATAAACCCCAGCCTACCCTAGGCAGGGGTAACCTGTAGTACGCCTGACAAGAGACGCGTATTCTCATCTCAATGGGGTGATGAAAAACACTCTACATGGGTCTTAAAAGGATCTCGATGTTTGCCTATTCAAGCCTTAGTAGGACAAACTTTTTATAGGGCGAACAAATACTTCTTTGCATGAAGTCAGGAGGGATAAGAGTGGACGACAAAGTTATGTCCTAAGTTTGAACAATTAATAACAAAAAGGGCTACTGATGCCAGGCATTCTTGGATCGTGAGGTTCAGCCAGTCCGAATGGCAGGTGACTGACAAAGATGGAAAAAATTACGGCGTAGTCATCGACGGGAGGAACTGCAGTTGTACGTGCAATATTCCTAAGTTGTAAAAGTTGTCTTGTTCACATATAATTTTAGCATGCACACAAGCAGAGAGTGGGGGGAATATTGCACATCACCGTTCTCCGCCGAAACGACCGGGAAGACTGACGTCTTTCCTGAATTTGGGGGCAGACACTATTTGGTTTGATCCGTCCACCTCTCCGAAGATGCCAAGTTGATTTATGGCACCGTGTATCGGAGGTTTAGACGGATGCGGCCGTTGTAGCAGACTTCGTCAGATTCCCCCTCATTTGAGGGTTTTTTTTTATTGTGGGGATGCTCTTCCCTACAGGCGCAAGCCCCTGCAGTTAATTACGCTACCGCATCACGGTAACCAGTTTCTCTTTCTCCAGATGGTCACTTCGTGTCGTGTGTGTTTGTTTTGTTTTTGGTTGCTCGTGGATTGTATACGGAGATTAATTTATGTAGTCTCCCGTAGGGAGTGGATTAGTCCAAATCCGTATTTTCTTAGATTTGGGTTTTGGGTTGGGTTTAAGGATCGTTAATCTCATTCGAGACTAAGATCATCTTAAACGTTTCTTAAGGATACGTTAGTCTAATTTTAGACTAAGATCAACTTAACAATTTGTTAAGGATACGTTAGTCTGATTTTAGACTAAGATCTACTTAACATGATCATTTAGATCCAACAAAAGAGCATTTGGGCTCTATTGTTTTAGTTCAGGGACTTTGTGGTCCATAAGTTTAAGGACATCATAGTCCATGGAGTTTAGAGACATCATAATCTGTAAAGTTTAAAGACATCATAGTCTATGAGTTTAAGGACCCCACAGTCCGTGGAATGTCTGGTTGTTGGGACCCGTCACCTCTATGAAGACGTTGAAGGATTACAATGACATATATCAGAGGTATGAAGAGATGTACCCTTGAACCAATGTTAGTTGGAAGACAAGAGTATAATTAGGGTTCAGCTGAAGGGGGTCTTGCCTTTGGAAGACTTAGCTAATTTGGGCTAAGATTGGCTCGAATATAGTGTTAAACACTAGAGTACATTCGGCACTCACGTGCTCCCATGTGAGGCGCTTAAAGTAGTCTTAAACACTAAAACTGAAGCGCTCATGTGGGGTCACATGAGGCGCCTGAAGATTGGTCCTTACTTCTTTTATTTTACTCTCAGAATATGCATATAAGTGCTAAACACTTGACCTTTATGACCATCACGTGTGGGCACGTGATGGGTATCCATGCGTTGGATATTAATCCTTCAGTTTTACCCCATTTTCTCTTTAAAATGGTGTTTGTCAGGGGTCACGTGGGGACACGTGAGGCATCCTTTAGGCGGGCATTGCCTTTCGGTAGAATCCTCTTTTGTTTGATAATTGTTAGGGGTCACGTGGGAACACATGAGACACCCAAAAAGTGAAACTGCCTTGGCTTTACTCCCTTTTGTTTTGAGGAGCTTTTTAAGGGTCACGTGGGAGCACGTGATACACCCTAAAAGAGAAACTGTTTTTTTTGTTTTCCCTTTTAAATAAGTGTTAAACACTTTGGGAAATCTCTTTTTCTGATTCAAAGAAAGGGGGTCACGTGTTACTACGTGATCATGTTGGGTACTGATCTCTTTTACGTGTATGGAGGGTTAAATCTCTTGTTTAAGAATTAAATTCTTTTGATAGGGTTAAACCTTAATTTTATTTAGAGGAATTAAATTCCTATATGTTTGAAAGAATTAAATTCTTTAAACCCAATTCTCTCTCTAAGTTTTGGATCTGCATGACAGAATCTCCTCGATGAGAATTAAATTCTCAACTCGTGGGGAGATTTGCTTCTGCAGATCTTCAACCAGAGGAAGAACTAATTTTTTTTAGAATAGTTAAATTCTTGGTTTGAGAATTAAATTCTCTTTTTTTTGTGGGAACTTATAGAATGATCTCTTTTCTTCTCCTACCTAAAGTTTTTTTCTCTGAAGAGATCTCCTTTTTTCTCTGTAGAATTAAATTCTCTTCTCTTTTTTCTCTTCTATTTTCTCTCTCTGTTGTTGTATCCCTCCTTTTCTCTTCTCTTCTTGGCTCCTATTTATAGGAGAAAGAAAAGAATCAGTTTGTTTAATCAATCTTTCATTGAAAGATTTTGATTGATTTTATAACCAACATGATCTTTTAGATCATTCGATGAATTTCATTCACCATTGGATTTTTAATCCAAAAGATATTTTATTTGATGTTCCTGGCAAGTTTTAGGAAAATATTTCTTTGTACAGAATCTTTCTATAAATTGGTGATTTTTAGTCACCATTGGATTTTTAACCAACGATGCTCCACTTTACAGAGTGTAATCTTTTTTGTTTGGAAAGATCTAGGAAAATATTTTTCCAATTAGTGCTTTTGATTCCCTTTAATTAGAATTTAATTCTATTAGTTCAGAGGGTTTAGGAGTCTATCACGTGTTGGTACGTGACCTCACTGATTAAGCAATTAATTAGAATTTAATTCTATTGGTTCAGAGAGTTTAGGGGTCTATCACGTGTTGGCACGTGACCTAAGCAATTAATTAGAATTTAATTCCATTGCTTCAAAAGGGTTCAGGAACCCATCACGTGTTCGCACGTGACCCCACCGATCAATCATTTAATTAGAATTTAATTCTATTAGTTCAGAGGGCTCAGAAACCCATCACGTGTTGTCACGTGACCCCACTGATACAACATTTAATTAGAATTTAATTCTATTAGTTCAGAGGGCTCAGGAACCCATCACGTATTGGCACATGACCCTACTGATTATGCATTTCCAAGAGCATATAGGCTTTGCCTGTAAAAGGTTACGTGTCTGCACGTGAGACCCGGTCACGTGATCCCCCCTTTGGGGGTTTTCCTTGCTTCTTTATTTATATATTTTATTCAGTTCCCATGAGGGAACAAATGCTTTTAATTCCTTTTAATTAGAATTTAATTCTATTAATTCAGTGGGTTCAAGAGCCCATCATGTGTGGGCACGTGACTTTATCAAATAGGCATTCAGGCGTAGATAGAATCTGCCCATAAAAAGGTCACGTGTTTGCACGTGAGGCCTGGTCACGTGTGAGCACGTGATGCACCATTTGTGGGTTTTTCTTGCTGCTTTATCTGTATTTTATTCAGTTCCCATGAGGGAACAAATGCCCCCACAACGTTGTTCTCACGTGTTTGCACGTGAGTGCAATGCTGTTACCTTTGTGGCCATTGGATTTGCTTAGGGAACATGGAAGATGAACCGTTTCCTATCACGTCCTATAAATGCAGCGGTCTCATCAGCAACGTCTCCATTTCTTCATCTTCTTCCTTTTTCAATTTCTTTGAGAATTTAGTTCTCTTCCTTAGATCTTATTTCTCTGTCATTACAAATCCAGAGTCAAACTCTGTCCAAAGAAACCCTTTTTCAGGTAACGCTTTGTTCATCAGAAAACTTTCCTTCTTTGAGAAAGCCTCTGGATTTTAAATCCATCATGAGAGTTTTTCTCTCCTTAGAAACCCATCCTCCAAAGATGTGATCTTTGAGTAATAAACTACCATATCTCGCACATTTCCCTCTGATATTGAGGATTCATGGGATTTTGTTTCTCATGTATTTTTATGGATTCTTGGAATTTAATTCCATTACATAAAGGAATTCAATTCCTCTGGCGAAGAGCTTAGCTCTGAAAGATCAATAAGACCCTTCGGGAATTTTATTTCCTGGTGTTCTTGAAAATCTTTCCATAGGGTTTTACCCTTATTCGCACAGATTTGAATTTTGTTGGTGGCTTAACAGAACTTGTCTTTCCATGAATTTGTTTGAATCCCAGTGCTCGTTTCAATAAGCTTTTTCTTAATCAGTCTGCCCACTAAACTCTCACTGATTTTCCTTTTCAGACATTATGGCCGCTCATCTGTATGATCTCGACGAGATTATTTCTTATGGAGACATTCGCGCACTAGGCCGCTGCCAGAACCAGGAGTTTACAAATGCTCAGTGCGCCGAAATCATGTGTCGCTTTGATGAATACAATGGTCGACTGCTTCCTCGTCGTTCCGCTCTTTTGAAGCTCATTGTGAGAGCGATCTGGGAAGCACTTCCTTTATTCTATGACGGCATGCCGCTTAGAGCATTAGATGACGCCGAAGATAAGGTACACTCAGTGTATCTAATGGGCCTAATCTCAAAGAAAAGGCGAGATAATCTTGTTGATATTCTGTATTAAACTTTTCAGCAGGCGACGATAATCGCTGCCTATCGAAGGGCGGAGGACATCAGTGAGGACCCTGACGCTTGTGATCATGAGAGGAAGCATGCGAGAATGGTCCGAGAGGCCCGAAACATTTTAGATGGCCTAACTTTTGAATTTCTCAATCTATGTCTTGGATTTGATGTCTTGCCATTGTAAACATTTTAATGATGTTTTTGTTTACCGTTTTCATTACTGTAAGAATTTTCTGAAGTATGAATAGACAATTCTTGTTTCCGCATGTTTATTTTATGCACTAAAACTTTTCCACACATTCATAAATGGGTATGCTTCGAACGCTTAACTGGATGTGAATCAAATGTTCTTCTTACTTTCATTCATAGTATGTGATTGACGTCCATAGGTTACGTCTTTTCATCTCGATTTGATGCAGAGCAGTTTACGCACTCTTGAGTAGCACCTCCATTTCTCTTGGCATGTAATTTTGGCAAATGTAGTCTGTAAATAGTCCATCTTGACCTCTTTGTAGGGTAGTGATGGCTTTAGGCAACAAGTTCAGATCTGCCACCTAAGGCTTTTCAACTTTATGATCCGTGAGAGTCTCATAAAGATTTTTCTCCCTACGAGTCAAGAGGATCTCATAGGTGCATTTTCTCCTAAGGAATCGTGAGGATTCCTAAGTGTGCTTTCTCTTGAGAATCGCAAGGATCTCACAAGAGAATTTTCTTCCTTACAAGTCGAGAGGACTCGTAAGTGGTTGATGAGTTAACCTACTCTCGAGTAAAAGCATTGCTTCAACGGGGAGGTCGAGGGTTGACTTTGACCATTGTCCACGGGGTCAGGATTGACTTTAACCATATGGGGTCAGGATTGACTTTATCCATATGGGGTCAGTATTGACTTTAGCCATACGGGGTCAGTTGATGACGTATTTCGACGACTGGGTCATTGGATGACATATTTCCGCGATGGGGTCATTGGCTGACGTATTTCCGAAATGGGGTCATTTGCGGACGTGTTTCCGCGACGGGGTCATTGGCCGACGTATTTCCGCGACGGGGTCATTGGCCGACGTATTTCCGCGACGGGGTCATTTGCCGACGTATTTCCGAGATGGGGTCATTGGATAACGTATTTCCGCGATGGGGTCATTAGATGACGTATTTCGGCGACGGGGTCATTGGCTGACGTGTTTCCAAGATGGGGTCATTGGCCGACGTGTTTCCGCGACGGGTCATTTGCTGACGTATTTCCGCGACGGGGTCATTAGATGACGTATTTCCGCGACGGGGTCATGTGCTGACGTATTTCCACGACGGGGTCATGTGCTGACGTATTTCCACGACGGGGTCATGTGCTGACGTATTTCCGCGACGGGGTCATGTGCTGACGTATTTCCACGACGGGGTCATGTGCTGACGTATTTCCGCGACGGGGTCATTGGCTGACGTATTTCCGCGATGGGGTCATTGGCTGACGTATTTCCGCGACGGGGTTATGTGCTGACGTATTTCCGCGACGGGGTCATATGCTGACGCATTTCCGCGACGGGGTCATTGGATGACGTATTTCCGCGACGGGGTCATTTGCTGACGTATTTCCGAGACGGGGTCATTGGCTGACGTATTTCCGAGACGATGTCATTGGATGACGTATTTTCGCGATGGGGTCATTGGCTGGCGTATTTCCGCGATGGGGTCATTTGATGACGTATTTCCGCCACGGGGTCATTGGATGACGTATTTCCGCGACGGGGTCATGTGCTGACGTACTTCCGCGACGGGGTCATGTGCTGACGTTGCATCTGCTGTAACAAGACGAATGTCAAGGTGGTCTCTAGGTTGTCTGTGAACCGTCGAGATTTGGAATTAGGGACTTAGTCGTGGCTCCGCTTTGCTGACGTTGCGTTTGCTGTAACGAGACGAATGTCGAGGTGGTCTCTAGGTTGTTTGTGAACCGTCGAGATTTGGAACTAGGGACTTTGTCGTAGCTCTGCTTTGTTGACGTTGCGTCTGCTGTAACGAGACGAATGTCGAGGCGGTCTCTAAATTGTCTGTGAACCGTCGAGATTTGGAACTAGGGACTTTTCCGTGGCTCTGCTTTCCTCACGTTGCGTCTGCTGTAACAAGATGAATGTCGAGGTGGTCTCTAGGTTGCCTGTGAACCGTCGAGATTTGGAACTAGGGACTTTGCCGTGGCTCCGCTTTGCTGACGTTGCGTCTGCTGTAACGAGACGAATGTCGAGGTGGTCTCTAGGTTGCCTGTGAACCGTCGAGATTTGGAACTAGGGACTTTGCCGTGGCTCCGCTTTGCGGACGTTGCGTCTGCTGTAACGAGACTAATGTCAAGGTGGTCTCTAAGTTGTCTGTGAACCGTTGAGATTTGGAACTAGGGACTTTGCCGTGGCTTCGCTTTGCTGACGTTGCGTCTGCTGTAACGAAATGAATGTCGAGGTGGTCTCTAGGTTGTCTGTGGACCGTCGAGATTTGGAACTAGGGAATTTGCCGTGGCTCCGCTTTGCTGACGTTGCGTGTGCTGTAATGAAACGAATGTCGAGGTGGTCTCTAGGTTGCCTGTGAACCGTCGAGATTTGGAACTAGGGACTTTGCCGTGGCTCTGCTTTGCTGACGTTGCGTCTGCTGTAACGAGACGAATTTCGAGGTGGTCTCTAGGTTGCCTGTGAACCATCGAGATTTGGAACTAGGGACTTTGCCGTGGCTCCGCATTGCGGACGTTGCGTCTGCTGTAACGAGACGAATGTCGAGGTGGCCTCTAGGTTGTCTGTGAACCGTCGAGATTTGGAACTAGAGACTTTGCCGTGGCTCCGCTTTACTGACGTTGCGTCTGCTGTAACGAGACGAATGTCGAGGTGGTCTCTAGGTTTCCTGTGAACCGTCGAGATTTGGAACTAGGGACTTTGCCGTGGCTCCGCTTTGCTGACGTTGCGTCTGCTGTAACGAGATGAATGTCGAGGTGGTCTCTAGGTTGTCTGTGAACCGTCGAGATTTGGAACTAGGGACTTTTCCGTGGCTCCGCTTTGCTGACGTTGCATCTGCTGTAACGAGACGAATGTCGATGTGGACTCTAGGTTGTCTGTAAACCGTCGAGATTTGGAACTAAAGACTTTTCCGTGGCTCCGCTTTGCTGACGTTGCGTCTGCCGTAACGAGACGAATGTCGAGGTGGTCTCTAGGTTGTCTGTGAACCGTCGAGATTTGGAACTAGGGACTTTGCCATGGCTCCGCTTTGCTGACATTGCGTCTGCTGTAACGAGACGAATGTCGAGGTGGTCTCTAGGTTGTCTGTGAACTGTTGAGATTTGGAACTAAGGACTTTGCCGTGGCTCCGCTTTGCGGACATTGCGTCTGCTGTAACGAGACGAATGTTGAGGTGGTCTCTAGGTTGTCTGTGAACCGTCGAGATTTAGAACTAGGGACTTTACCGTGGCTCCGCTTTGCTGACGTTGCGTCTGCTGTAACGAGATGAATGTCGAGGTGGTCTCTAGGTTTCCTGTGAACCGTTGAGATTTGGAAATAGGGACTTTGCCGTGGCTCTGCTTTGCTGACGTTGCGTTTGCTGTAACGAGACGAATGGCGAGGTGGTCTTTAGGTTGTCTGTGAATCGTCGATATTTGGATCTAGGGACTTTGCCGTAGCTCCGCTTTGCTGACGTTGCGTCTGCTGTAACGAGACGAATGTCGATGTGGTCTCTAGGTTTTCTGTGAACCGTCGAGATTTAGAACTAGGGACTTTGCCGTGGCTCCGCTTTGCTGACGTTGCTTCTGCTGTAACGAGACGAATGTCGAGGTGGTCTCTAGGTTGTTTCTGAACCGTCGAGATTTGGAACTAGGGACTTTACCGTGGCACCGCTTTGCTGACGTTGCGTCAGCTTCTGGTTGGAACGAGAAGGAACGCCATTGTTGATCTCTTGAGATTCAGATGTTGTCATCAAGACTTGGCTCTCTTTCTGATGAAGCCTGGTGGGATGATATGGTTTCTTCTTTGTTTGTGCCCCTGGATTGTATACAGGGATCGATGTGATCTTATTTGTAGGGCAAAAGTTTCATGTTATATGTATTATTTTTTTGTTTTCTTTCTGCGATACTCTATCATTTCAGCTTTTTGTATCGCGAAAGTCGCGATTGCCTAATCATTTCGACTATTTTTCGCGGTGCCCCAATCATTTCTGCTATTTTTCTTTTTCTTTACTCGCTTCTTTTTATTGCGAGTTGCCCAAACATTTCAGCTATTTTTATATGCATATATTTTACTCGCTGATTTTCATTGCGAGCTGCCCAAACATTTCGGCTATTTCATATGCATTTTTTTAGTACGGAACTCAAGATCCGATATCAATCTTAGCATCAGCATCGCTGCGACTGGAATGTTGCCAGGAGCGAATCATCATTTTCCATGAAAGGACTTAGAGTTTGATACCGATTTAGGCATCAGCATCGCTACAACTGGGATATTGCCGGGATCGAATCATCATCTTCCTTCGTCGGTTCGAACAAAGGTGGCTTAGCAAACAGGGTTAAGATCCTGTCGACTAAGGCTTTTGACTTCATGAGCTGTAATGGTCTCATAAAGGTGTTTCTCCCTACGAGTCGTTAGGATCTCGTAGGTGTTGTTTCTCCTTAGGAATCGTGAGGATTCCTAAGTGTATGTTCTCTTGTAAGTCATAAGGATCTTACAAGAGTGTTTTCTCCTTGTAAATCGAGAGGACTTACAAGGGTCATTCACCGTGTGAGCATATCCCTAGTAGCTGGTGGGACTTTGTTAGGGAAATGTTTATTCGTGCCCGTGGATTGTATACAAGGGCCAATATTGAAACGCTTGTAGGGCAAAATCGGGGTGTATGACGTCTTAAGAACAGGTTCAGATCCCTGTAGCTTAAGGCTTTTGAATCCTATGAGCCGTGAGGGTCTCAAAGGAGAATTCTCCTTACGATTCGTGAGGATCTCGTAAGTGTGTTTTCTCTTTAGGAATCGTGGGGATTCCTAAGTGTGTTGCTCCCTTGTGAGTCGTAAGGATCTCACGCAGGTATTTTCTCCTTACAGGGTCGAGAGGACCTTGCATGTGTCTTTTAACGAGATTGCGCCCTTTCGGGTTTTCACAAACTCACTGGTAGTCCTGCGGTTTTTACTCATGGAGCCCTTTTGGGTTTTCATCTGTGCCCATCTCCCTTATGGATGTATCGTTTTTTTTTGCGTCGGCCTTGAGATGCTGCGGTTCGTAGTAGTTTATAGACGTCTCGGTCAGGCGTAGTATTTCTTCAAGAAACAGCCGTTTATTGGCCTGTAGGGTCTTTCGCCATGCATATCCATGAGAAAGTAATCCCCACCCTGGTAGACTTTGTCTATGATGTACGGGCCTTCATAGTTCGGCTCGAATTTCCCCCGTTTGGCACGATTGGGGATCATAGGTCTCTTGACCACTAGCACGAGTTTGCCTTGGCGGAATGTTCTCGGCCTAGTCAATCTTTCGTATGAGCGCGTCATTTTTGCTTTGTAAGCTTCCAAGTTTTGCTGCGTCATGAGCCGGGTTTCGTCAAGGGCGTCGAGCTCCTCAAGCCGAAGATGACCATTGTCTTCGTCCGTCAGTTCGTTATGAACCGCCACTCGTAAGGAGGGTAGCTTTATCTCCAAGGAGAGTACCGCTTCAGTGCCGAATACCAATGCATACGGCGTTGTGTTTGTGGCCGTTTTGAACGTGGTTCGATACGCCCAGAGAGCTTCATGCAGTCTCTCGTGCCAGTCCTTCCTATTTCGAGACACCGTCTTCCTTATGATCTTCGTCAAGGTCTTGTTGAAAGACTCGGCTAGACCATTAGCTCGAGGATTATAGGCCAAAGAGTATCTCCAGTCTATATTATGCTACTGTGCGAAGCGGCTGATTTTGTGACTTCTGTAGACCGACCCGTTATCGGAGATAATCCATCACGGAGTGCCAAACCGATAGATGACGTGTGTCTTGATGAAATGGAGGATATTCTTCGTCTTCACTTCTCTTAGTGGTACTGCTTCTGCCCACTTGGAGAAGTAATCAGTTGTCGCCAGTATGAACCGATTGTTAGGTTACAACAGCGCCCCGGCCGTCAATCCGAGGCCAAATGCGGAACAAATACTTTTCAAAACATGGCGCTGCCATAACCTTTACCCGGATCGAACCATTAACGCTAAACTAGCTAACTACTAAGAAGTGAGAGTGGCTATACCGATCGATCCGTGTCCTTTGGTCTTTGGCCACCATCCCAAGCTCCTCGCGGCATCTCCGATCTCCGGTCTCCTCGTCGGAAGGGCACCACATCAATTAGTCTTTTTACGGGCTCCCACTTCATCCGAATCAACTCGAACATGAAGTTTGCCAGCCGACATGTCGAAGGCGATGTAGAGAATGTGTGTGATAACTTTGTCTTTAACACTCAATGATTCTCAACTCATGAGATGGGATGAGTGGAGGTTAAAGAGGATGCCATGGGAGAGGAAATGGTGAGCTCGAGAGAAGAAAGAAGAAGAAGAAGCTTTTTCTTTTGTTATTGTGTGAGATAATGTTGTGAGTGAGCTAGAGTGATAATCCAAGAGCTAACCCCATGTTAGTTATATGTATGCCCTAGAGGCCATTACTGTACATGAGATGCATATTGTAGTGGATGCTGGGACATATATAGGTAGGACTTTCTTGCTCGACATGATAGTACGCTATCTGGTTGCTCTTTATCTTAACATGTATACTTACTGTTTCTCTGTTACATGTTGATAAAGCCCTTAGGATGTGTACTCGACTTGCAGGACTATGATGTATATCATACTAGTGGGGTCTGGGTAGTCCATGAGTACATCCTTCAATGTTCCTAGTCGTGGGAATATCGAGACGGGGCATCGATATTCCATAGTAGACTAGCGTATATCTTCTCGACCCATGTGATGGGCGATGGATAATCCCGTATCCATTGGTGTTTGACATCAGAGATGGTATGCGGGTGCTCAGTGGAGACTGGGTACACTGAACGGACTCGCCGAGAACTCCCAGATGGTATTATACCTCACGTCAGATGGCAGTTCTCTGGTGACACAGGTACAGCTTAGTCTGTTGACCCGAGATCATCATAGAGTCTTGTGTGTCTCCCACTGTGCTTTGATTTCCACACTACCACGGCTCTATTGAGTCGTGCAAACAAGTGGTTTTTGGGTACAGTCCCGATTCACATGGAGGCAAAGAGCGATAGGAGGGGATTCGTCTCTCCCGGTATTGGGGGTTGATCTTGCGCTATGCTCGACTGGCCATAACTGGAAATACCTGGCCAGGGTTGCAGTGATTTACTGATAATAGTTATCAGTAGTTTCACGCTTGTTATGGTCCTTACATCGACATGACTTATCAAGCTACTGGGGTCTGACGTTTACCACCTCTAGGCGAGATATGCGACATATCAGACGAACAGACCGGACTGTGCGGTAAGTGTTACTGATTGGATTCACAGGAGTGTGAGCAGGCTTGCTCGTTGGTCTTCTGATCGCTCAATACCCGGGTGGCCGTTACGTTTAGCAGACCGCTTGCGGCTTGTGGGTGCTTGATATGATCACCACCTACTGCCGGCGTATTGACGAGTCTTTAGAGTCCTACAGAGAGGTTTCCTGGCTCAAGCGAAACGAAATAGGAGCACATATGAGATATGTGCGGGACCGAGAATAATACCAGTATGTGATATTGTATTCTATTCTCGCGATTTGTATCATCGGTCGGTTATATGAGATATAGTCGGGTTACCGAATCAAGTGTTGATGCGATATATTGATGCACTAGATATTAGTCGGTTATATGCGATATGACCGGATCATTAAATCAAGTGTTGATTTAATGTATAATTATATATTTGATATATTACTTTAGATTAACTAGTATTTGTTCACTTAAGATTGACTTTCTCACTTTATGTGCACAAGTTGTATATGTGATATATGTTTGTGCACTAGTTTGTATCATGATTGATGATACATGCAAACTTGGGTGTGTGTATGACTTACACCATATTTAAGATAATGGTTTAGGTTTTTATTTATTTTGGTAAAACAAAATGGTGGCTTTCTTTGTCTTGGCATGAAGCTTCATGAAGCTTTTAAACATCTTTGACAAAGTCCACTCATTTTGTTTTGCATAAGATTTTTATTAACCAAACCATTAACTAAAACTATGGTTTAGTGTCTACAAAGGTTAACTCACCCATGGTTGTATTATGATAGACTTCACATGATTATTCTTTTTAGATAATTGATTTTTCATTTTCATATTCTTTTATCTTCTTCTTCTTCAAGAAGAAGAAAAGCTTACTAGAAATTTTCAAGTGAAGAAATAGAGTGAGAAATCCAAATCCAAAGTGAACCCACTTCCTATTTCATCATCCTCTACTACTTGCCATTTAGTTTAGGGTGTTCTCTTCACAAAGTTCATGACCTAGTGAAGATGGAGCTTGAGTTTGAGTCTCCTCGACGTAGATCATCTTCGGCCTCGAAGTCAACGAGCTAGCCCGTTCATTTCTCTGAGGAAACCGTCACAAGAGTCCGGGATCTCGATGATCGCAGCGAAGGGACGTCAACACGGAGCTTTAGAAGTGAAGGACCGGATCTACAAAGGTTGTAATCCCTAACTCTTAGAAGTAAAGTTGTTTACTTGCTATTTGTTTCGCCTAATCTCTAGTATACGATCTTGGTTAGGGTTGTTCGGCAAGTCTAATTTTTGAATCGGGCATGGTTGATGCCTTGTAGACCTTTGTGACAGTGCCTAGTAACCCTACAGTAGTATCAGAGCCAAGCTAGAGCTTTAGGCGAAGTCTAGACAAAATTTAAACTTCGATCGAACCCCGAAACCCTAATTTAGACCCTTCTCTAGACATTTTCTGAAAATGTGATTTTTTATGAATTAAAAATGCTTAAAAAATCAACAGGGAATTCTATGGAACACTGTGGAAAATGACAAAGTGCGCCGCCCAAAGCGCCGCGGAACCGCGGTAAGAGCATGGCTACCGCGGCGGTTCCGCGGCCATAGAGTGACGTCATGCTTTTCTTTTTGCACAGTAATGTTCCTATCAAATTTCCTGATGCTTCTGGGTATTTTTAATTATACTCAAGTGTTGAGTTTTCTGGGTTGTATTAGGGACTCGTTGATTCGATCGGATATTTTAACTTCGTTTATTTTGTCTGGGTAATTTATAGAACGTGTTAAAAAGTTCGAACGGATATTAATAACTCACTTTTTCCCCTGCCGGAAAATTTCCAAGCGTTGGATTTTTCCGTAGTTTAAGAACGTTCTAAGTCGTGGAAGTAACGCGGTGGAACCTCTAAAAGACAACAAACCTTAACTCGATTATGTGACCGTCTTGAACTGCCTCTAAACCTTAGGGTTTGTGACGGTACGGCGCGCCACATGTGAGGCGTTGGCTTGACCCTTCTACGGCTGGACCACTGGTACTGTAGCATGTGATGGATGTTTTAAAACTAATTTCAAGTGTTGAGAACTATTTGGGAAAACTTGGGCGTTTGATTATTCGATCGGAAAGTTTAACATTGTCTATTTATCTGGAATGTGATACAATATTTGGAATCCACAAGTAATTATGAGATAACTAATTTGAATATTATATACATAGCACTTCAGTCTCAAATGATCGGTTGCCACGGAATTTTGATGTGATCAAAAGTCCGTCGCAATCACGTAGCGTACGCGGATACTCGCCGGGTAAACTTAACAGACAGCCACACCCCATAGCCCCGACCAAGTGACTGTAGGAGAACCCCGTCGCCAAAAGCATCCGTTCGGGTGCTCGCGGCAGCGGTGTTCCGCCTTAGTGCACTTCGTCGACGGCATCCGGAGGTGCGCCCGTCTACTAAAGTTTGCGACGAGCATTCGATCAGGATGTCGGGAGTCTTGTTGAATTGCCCGACTTGGTATTGAAAAGAGTTTTCGATAATGAGACTAAAATGCGGGGTTTATAATTGTTAGGCATGCGATGTCTAAGGAGTTCATTAGGTTAGGCATGCGATGTCTAAAGAAGTTGCGGATTCCAACTGTTGTAGTTTTACACTTTCTTTTCTGTGACCGTAAATGTAGTATGTAGTTGTATCGCCGGTTTTCGTTGCTATACATCGACGACAATCGGCGTATGCATACTTACTTACATTGATGACATGTGATGTTATGTGTTGCTGTGATATGTTATATTGGATCGTCCTGTTTGAATAGCCGGGGGTTTTATGTGAGATAAGGGTTTTTATTTTCATTCATGTAAAATTCATTTGTATGTAATATTCTTTTATTGGGACACTTCCGGGCTGAGGATGATGTCACCATTGTATATTATTTATTTTTCCGCATCAGGATAGACCCAAGGAGGGGAGCACAAGTAACCGGGTTCTAGAGTCTAGTGGGAGACCATCTCGAGGAGTCAAGTCCGGGTCTCCTAACTCTAGAATTGGTAGGGTTGCTTGCCGATCTCGTAGGGGTCTAGGGGTGTGGGTTTGGCTGTTCATCACGACCGTGGAATCCGTGTTTTATATAGGCTCAAAATAAAATACGGACGTCCTAGTATATCCAATTTTTGTATATAAATGGTAGATGAACCTTGTATATACAAAAAGGCAGTAGAGAGTAAGGTGGTCATCCTCGTATTGTACGTGGACAACATACTCTTGATAGGAAAAGAGTTTCCTATGCTACGCACGGTCAATCTCCTTTTATCACAAGGATTCTCCAAATAGGATAAAGGTGATACCTCCTAAATCCTGGGATTTGGATCATGAGATAGATCTAAATGGATGTTAGGATTCTCACTAGATGTAGTGAGATGGCATCAATCGATCCTGGGGAGAATCACTGGACAGTTTCCAGGATTGTAAAGTTGACTGAATGTCAGTCGCAGGCATTGTCTTTACCCTCAGTGGAGGGACGGTATGTTGGAAGAGTTCCAAGCTAGATACCGTGGCAAACTAGACGATAAAGGCAGGTGACATCGCTATCAAAGATACTACCAAAGAGGAAGTTTGGCTGTATAATAGTTCATGAGATGAACTCGGTTCCAACCATTGTGAGACAATGGAAGTGTGGTTTTGACCCAGGAACCACGGTCCCATCAGTGACCAAGACATATTCCAAGGTAGTATCACCTGATCATGGAGATAGTTGATTTCCAAGGGGATCGAGTTTAGGAGAGTAGACTTAGAGGAAAACACAGCGGATCCACTCACAAAGGACTTTTCCCAGAGAGAGACTTTTATGTGATGGTTGAGTATGAGATACTGCAACCACTGCTAAAGATGGCCCTAGTGCAAGTGGGAGATTGTTAGTTATATGTATGCCCTAGAGGCCATTACTGTACCTGAGATGTATATTGTAGTGGATGCTGGGACATATATAGGTAGGACTTTCTTGCTCGACATGATAGTACGCTATCTGGTTGTTCTTTATCTTAACATGTATACTTACAGTCTTTCTGTTACATGTTGATAAAGCCCTTAGGATGTGTACTCGACTTGCAGGACTATGATGTAGATCATACTAGTGGGGCCTGGGTAGTCCATGAGTACATCCTTCAATGTTCCTAGTCATGGGAATATCCAGACGGGGCATCGATATTCCAAAGTAGACTAGCGTATATCTTCTCGACCCATGTGATGGGCGATGGATGATCCCATATTCATTGGTGTTTAACATCAGAGATGGTATGCGGGTGCTCAGTGGAGACTGGGTACACTGAACGGACTCGCCGAGAACTCCCAGATGGTATTATACCTCACGTCAGATGGCAGTTCTCTGGTGACATTGGTACAGCTTAGTCTGTTGACCCAAGATCGTCATAGAGTCTTGTATGTCTCCCACTGTGCTTTGATTTCCACCCTACCATGGCTCTATTGAGTCGTGCAAACAGGTGGTTTTTGGGTACAGTCCCGATTCATATGGAGGCAATGAGCGATAGGAGGGGATTCGTCTCTCCCGGTATTGGGGGTTGATGTTGCGTTATGCTCGACTGGCCATAACTGGAAATCCCTGGCCAGGGTTGCAGTGATTTACTGGTAATAGTTATCAGTAGTTTCACGCTTGTTATGGACCTAACATCGGCATGACTTATTAAGCTACTGGGGTCTGACGTTTACCACCCCTAGGCGAGATATGCGACATATCAGACGAACAGACCGGACTGTGCGGTAAGTGTTACTGATTGGATTCGCAGGAGTGTGAGCAGGCTTGCTCGTTGATCTTCTGATCGCTCAATACCCGGGCGGCCGTTACATTTAGCAGACCACTTGCGGCTTGTGGGTGATTGATATGATCACCACCTACTGCCGGCGTATTGACGAGTCTTTAGAGTCCTACACAGAGATTTCCTGGCTCAAGCGAAATGAAATAGGAGCGCATATGAGATATGTGCGGGACCGAGAATAATACCAGTATGTGATACTGTATTCTATTCTCACGATTTGTATCATCGGTCGGTTATATGAGATATAGCCGGGTTACCGAATCAAGTGTTGATTCGATATATTGATACACTAGATATTAGTCGGTTATATGCGATATGACCGGATCATTAAATCAAGTGTTGATTTAATGATTAATGTATAATTATATATTTGATATATTACTTTACATTAACTAGTATTGGTTCACTTAAGATTGACTTTCTCACTTTATGTGCACAAGTTGTATATGTGATATATGTTTGTGCACTAGTTTGTATCTTGATTGATGATACATGCAAACTTGGGTGTGTGTATGACTTACACCATATTTAAGATAATGGTTTAGGTTTTTATTTATTTTGGTAAAACAAAATGGTGGCTTTCTTTGTCTTGGCTTGAAGCTTCATGAAGTTTTTAAACATCTTTGACAAAGTCCACTCATTTTGTTTTGCATAAGATTTTTATTAACCAAACCATTAACTAAAACTATGGTTTAGTCTCTACAAAGGTTAACTCACCCATGGTTGCATTATGATGGACTTCACTTGATTATTCTTTTTAGATAATTGATTTTTCATTTTCATATTCTTTCATCTTCTTCTTCTTCAAGAAGAAGAAAAGCTTACTAGAAATTTTCAAGTGAAGAAATAGAGTGAGAAATCCAAATCCAAAGTGAACCCATTTCCTATTTCATCATCCTCTACTATTTGCCATTTAGTTTAGGGTGTTCTCTTTACAAAGTTGATGACCTAGTGAAGATGGAGCTTGAGTTTGAGTCTCCTCGACGTAGATCATCTTCGGCCTCGAAGTCAACGAGCTAGCCCGTTCAATTCTCCGAGGAAACCGTCACAAGAGTCCGGGATCTCGATGATCGCAGCGAAGGGACGTCAACACGGAGCTTTAGAAGTGAAGGATCGGATCTACAAAGGTTGTAATCCCTAACTCTTAGAAGTAATGTTGTTTGCTTGCTATTTGTTTCGCCTAATCTCTAGTATACGATCTTGGTTAGGGTTGTTCGGCAAGTCTAATTTTTGAATCGGGCTTGGTTGATGCCTTGTAGACCCTTGTGATAGTGCCTAGTAACCCTACACCCCAAACATATATGGCTGTCCTCTCTCTCCTCCCATCACAATCTCACCCAATAATCAATTAAGAAAAGGTGACATGCACAAAGAATAAGACCATGAGTCACTAAACATGCACATGCCACAAATAATGCTCCTAATGATGACTTGAGCTCACAATTTCCACTTGTAAACATTAATCCAAATGTTTACAACAATAAATAGAATGTCATCTACTAAAGTAAACTCGTGACGGATCACAAGAGTACCCCTCACCTGTATATACATACCCGCATCCGCATTCCTACTGAATGCAAATGCAATGAGACGAAAGTAATCCAACAAATCTAATACTAGGATCCGGCTTAAACCAAAGCCCACTAGTATGATCCGTCCGATCATGATCCGTGCATAAGTGCACGTATATGATCGAACCCTGCCATAATATCATACGGCCTCTACAACGTTTCTCCCGAAACTGGGAAACTTTCTGTTGGGGACTCTAAAGACTCATCAATACGCTGGCAGTGGATTTAACCACAAGCACATCGGTGGTACTAGCTGTACATAACTGCTTCCCATGTATTGAGCAAATGGGAAGCTGACGAGCGAACTCATCCTGAAACCTTACTGAGCCTATCTGTGACAATTTCCGTACAGTCCGGTCTGTTCGTCTATAAGTATCGCATATCGGGCCTAGGGGGATGGTAAACGCCAGACCCCCAATAGCAGTATAAGTTGTGTCGGAGTGTAGCCCAGAACACCTTGAGAAACCACTGGAATACCTACCAGTAAATCTCACTTGCCTTGGCCAAGGACTTTGTGTAATGGCTCTCCAGACACAGCGCGATATCAACCCCCAATACCGGGAGTGACGAATCCTATCTAACCGCTACTGCCTCCAAGTGCTTCGGGACTGCACCCAACTACTACCTGTTTGTACGACTCCTTTGAGCCGTGGTAGGGTAGCAATCAAAGAACAGTGGGAATACACTTGAGGCAAAACAGCAGTGTCAAGTCAACGGACTAAGCTGTACTCATGTCACCTGGGAACTGCTCCTGACGATAGGTATAGTACCAATCAGCAGTGCCCCTGCGTGTCCGTCCGGTGTACTCATAACCTAATGAGCATCTGTATACTATCTTAGGTGAACCAACTGACACCAATAGCTTGTGAGACCAGCCACCGCCCCTCGTCGGGGTCTCAATCCGTATACACTAGTCTACTATCGGAGTATCGATGCCCAGTCTCGAAACTCTCACGATCAGGGAACTTTAAGGATGTGCTTATAGACTACCCAACTCTCACGTATATGATCGCCATCATACTGCTGGTAGTCAAGAAAGAATCCTATAGGCATCAGCGTGTAATAGTGATCTATAATATCACTTAAAGCATGTAAACGATGATAAAGGCAAACCAGATAGCATACTATCATCTCGAGTAAGACTGTCCTACCGGTATAGGTCCTCCTCAATCATTGCAATAACGTGCATGCGATCCAATAATTGACTTTGATGGCACTATATCCAACACCGATGGCCTCTGGACGATACTGGTTCAATGGGCCCGATTATGTCAGTTCCCCATATTTCGAACGACCAGCTAGCTACCATTGGATGTAGCGGATTTGGATGCTGGTGGATAAAGTCCCTATGAATCTGGCACGAGTGACACTGCTTCACGTATTTGAGGCAGTCTTGGATCATTGTGGGCCAATAGTAGCCCATCCATTTGATCTTCAGTTTCATCTTCGGCCCGGCTTGGTGAGAACCGCAGAGTCCGTCGTGAGTTTCTTGGATGACTCTCCTTGCTTCTTCAGGTCACAGGCATCTTAGCCATTGAGAATCAAATGATCTCTTATATAGAGTGTCATTGACGAAGGCGAAGGATAGAGCTCGTTTCACGAGTTGATGTCTTGAGGACGCATCTTCAGGTGTTCGACGGGATTTGAAGTAGTCTATAAAGACTTCTCTCCAATCCTTAACTTTTTCCTGGTCCTCTATCTGTAGGGCCGCTTGCTTGGTCGCTTACTTTTCTTCAAACGACTCCGGAGATATTTCTGCCAGTGCGAGAACCCAATGGCTTTGCACAACGATCCTTACGTCATCGAGGTTCTCGTCGGCCAGTTCTTTAGCGAACTTGGCTAATGCATCCGCCTTGCTATTTTCCGCGCGCAGTATGCTTTCCAGGGCGTAGGCAAGGATTTGAATCATCAATTGTTGCACTCTCTTGCCGTACTTCACCAACTCTGGTTTGCACGTTTGATAATCGCCGTTTACTTGGCTAACGACTAGCTGGAAGTCTCCGTATATGAAGAGGTTTTCGATCCCCATGTCGACAGCAATCTCAAGTCCTGCTATCAAAACTTCATATTCGGCTTCATTTTTTGTCCTCGGCTCTGTTAAGGAAAATGCAAAGCGCATTATCCCTCCTTGTAGAGTCACGAAGATGAGGCCTACCCCAGACTTGATTATAGGGGAGCTGTGCTTTCGCTACTTCATAGAAGATGCCCCGTCGAAGTAGAGTTCCCATAGGGTGTCACTCTCTCCTTTCTTCCCATCGATCGTGTCAAACGTGTGCTCGTCTGGTAATTCGCAATTTAAGGATGAATCGGCAGGTATAGGATGCTCAGCGAGGAAGTCAGCGATGGCCTGGCCTTTCACTGCCTTGAGTGGTCGATAAGTTATCGAGATTTCCATTAAGAGTAGGTCCCATTTTGCAAGCTACCCTGTTAGTATGGATCTTTACATCAAATATTTGAGAGGATCCACCTTTGATATGAGATGGACCTCATGCGCCAACGCATAGTGCCTGAGCTTTGTTATCGCGAAGATCAACGCCAGGAAGTGTTTTTTAATGGGGGAGTAATTGTTTTCTGCCCCCAGGAGAACTCGACTCAAGTAGTAGATGGCTCTTTCCTTCCCTTGATCATTCTTTTGTGCCCATAGCGCACCTAAGGAACCTTCAAGGGCAGTTGTATACAGGATGAGAGGTTTTCCCTTAACCGGAGCTGTCAATACCGGCGGATTCTGCAAGTATTACTTGATTTCATCCAGTGCACTCTGGCATTTGCGATCCCAGACGAACGGAGTCCCTTTCTTCATTAGGTGACTGTAGGGGCGGCATTTGCCGGAGAGGTTAGCTTTGAACCGTCGGATATATGCGAGCTTTTCTTGGAGAGACCGCAGTTGTTTCAGAGTCCTTGGCAGAGGCATTTCTATAATCGCCTTGATCTTCGACAGGTCTATCTCGATGCCCCGGTGTCGTACAATGAATCCTAGGAATTTGCCTGAGGAGACTCCGAATGCGCATTTGAGAGGGTTCATCTTCAAATTGTATTTCCAAAGACGTTGGAACACTATCTTCAGATGCTCCCAATGCTCCTCATGCGATTTGCTCTTTACCACGAGGTCGTCAATATAGCACTCGACGATTTCGTGTATGAGGTCATCGAAAATCTTCGTCATGGCCCTCTGATAGGTGCCGAAAGGCATCACTTTGTAATAGAATATTCCCAGGGGAGTCCGAAAAGTGGTATGCTTCTGGTCTTCGAGATGCATCTTTATTTGGTTGTACCCCGATGAGCCGTCCATGAAGGAGAAGACTTCGTGAGTGGATGTGTTTTCTATCATCAGCTCGATAACCGGTACGGGAAAATCATCTTTTGAGCAAGCTTTGTTGAGGTCCCGAAAGTCTACGCAGATGTGCACCGTCTTATTTTTCGTCATCACTGGGACAATATTGGCGATCCAGTCAGGAAATTGAACTTCTTGGACAAAGCCGGAGTCGATTAGCTTCTTGACTTCGGCGTTGATGCTCATTTCAAGTTTGAGCCACATTCTTCTTGGTGCTTGCTTGACTAGCTTGACGTCCGGAGATATCGCCAATTTATGCACCGCTATTTCCGGATCTAGCCCCAACATCTTGGAGTAGTTCCATGCGAAGCAGTCTTTATACTTCATGAGCACGTCATTAAGCGTAGCCACCTTTTCTTCAGACAACAGCTCACTGACGAACGTCGGCCGTGGATCGTCTGTCGTCCCCAAGTCGATTTTTCTGAGGTTATCTGCAGTAGTATGTATCCCATCTTCCAGCTCTTTTGGCGCCGGTGGAAACTCTGAGATCACTTCATCATCATCGTTTTCAAAGAACCAGGGGAGGTCAGCCATATCCTCGCCTACTCCTTCTCCTGATAGCGTTATCGCGTGACAGGTACGAGATCGTTTCTAAGACTGATGTTGATCTAGTTCTACTCTCGCCATATACGTTGCTTTCGGTTCATACTTCTGAGGTGGGGTTACCCTCCAACTGCTGGATAGAGCGAACCCGCCTTGCTGATACTGGTCTTCTATCCAGTCTTTGAATGTAAAGCAGTTTTCGAGAGGATGTCCTATTGCTTGGTGATATGAGCAATAATCCGGGTGATGAACTTCATTTTCTTGATCGGGGTGTTTGGATTCCGGGAGTGTCATCATCTGATGTTTTTTGACAAGATCGAATATCTTCTTTGTCTTGTCTTGGGGGAAAGAATATGCTCAACCCATCTTCTTTATAAGAGACGGATCCCGGCTGCTCAATTTTCAATCGCGAGGCTTCTTGGACCCGCTTTGCTGTCGAACATTTTTTCCGTTCTTCAGTTTATTTTTGCCTCCGCGTCGAGTCTTCCGTATGACGGGCTGGCGACGAAGGGCATCGTCATTTTTCGTTGCCTGCTGAAGGAAGCGTTGCGTTCTGGCTTTTTTATAGATGGCCATTTCGCGGCTATGGTCATTGTTCATACCAGAATATTGCATTTTATACCGCCCATTCTTACGCTCGTTTGTTTATAGGCAGGTGCTTTTGATCAGTGTTTGCTACATATTTGCAGAATACTGGTTCTCAGCTCTAAACAGTGAAATTCATGGAAAAGTACGACTAATTTCGGATTACTTCCAACCACAGATAAAACACGGGTCTCCGTTCTCTATCCGTATGTTGCCACACACCAGTTTAAGGGACAAAATGGCAAATCGATGTCATTTTCATGCACAAAGCTCAATGTCAACACAAGTTCCAACATATCTACGCGGAGCTCGAGGAAATCATGGCAAAACATCCACATCACATCACCTTTTTGATCTACTGAAATTCTGGAAGAATTGTGAAGAGCTTCTGAGAAAAGTACTATACCACACTGAAGAAGACCACAAACCAGGGGATACGACAAAAGATGAAGGCACAATCCTTCTAAAAGGCCGCGGAACCGCGGCATAAGCGCGCTTAGGCCGCGGAACCGCGGCCATGTGGGCTCCGCACTTGGTCAAATTTCAGGGGCAGTTTTGGAATTTCATATATTGACAGATTGTTGCCCTAGGTTCTCTGTTTCCTCCCTATAAATTGCCCAGAACTTGCCAAGCCAAGGAATGGTATTCTTATGCCCACTTTTTGTTAGTTTTTAGTTTACTTCTTCTTCTTCATTCTTTCCTCCATGAAATTGTTGTGAGAGCTTTTGAGTGGATGTTAAATGAAGATGAGGGTTATTTTTGTATCATTCTTTTGCTTAGCTTCCCCCTTGAGCTCTCTACCTTAACTTGATCTTGCAACCTCTTAAGTGAGCTTGCAAGTTTAAGCTTTGGTCATTGATCTCAAGGGGTTGTATCATTTTGTTCTCTCTTTTGTGCTTCATTCTCCATGAGTTCTTTGCCTTTTCTTGATCTTGCAACCTCTTAATTGAGCTTGCAAGTTTAAGATTTGGTTATTGAACTCATGTCTTGTTTTGGGTTCTATGGTTCCTAGTTTCATTTTTTGCTCATTTACTTTCATGCACTTAAATTCCATGCACTTTTAATTACTTGCTTGTAATCTTTTCTTTTCTTTGTTTATATTTTCTTTTGCTCTTTTTTTGGTTCGTTTTGTGAATGTTTGTAATTGTTGTTGTTAAGAATAAATACAATATTGTAAGTTAATGTTTCTTTGCTAATTTCCTTTTCCCGTTATTTTCCTTTGAACTCCGCCCAAACGTTACGCAAGCGCTCCGTTAGGCACCCTACCCTACCAAGGTAACGGTGGTTCCTAACCGCGACCGGTTGTGTTCGGTTTGGCCGGAGGGGAAAGCAAGAGACAAGAACGGACGGACAAGGGTCAATAAGCCGGATTCCACAAATACCGCGCTTAAATCCCCTAATCCACGTTGTTGCCGATTGCTCTAGCTTCGATTGGTCAAGACTCGGCTCAAAGGTTTTGAGTGCGGATTTCCTTAGCTTACACTTTCGTATCTTTTTCTTAACAATTTTATACTTGCATATAAAACACATAGGTTAGATTTGAACAAACATATACACATTCTTTATTGACTCATCTAAGACTCGAACGGACATACAAGCATCTCTCTGTGGATCGACCCGTGCTCAACTGGCTAGCTGCACAGCGACACCGTCCTGATCGCGGTTATAACTTTAGAACTTTGAACATCCGACATGCCAAAAGCATGCGATCAGTCATCCTGTACCTTTTGACCCGCTTCCCTTATTAGTTTATCCATCTGTTTTTCGAACGATGGACTTGGGACTTTCATGGCGAGACCTCGTTTTGGTTCAGGGTTAGCATCTTCTAACAGAGCATCTCCTTCTTCTTCAGAATCATGTATAACGTAGCAGCCATGGACTCGCTCCTGTTTCTTGGATTGAACATATCCAAGCCCAATCATTTCCATTCTCCCGTTGGGCAATTTTCGCTGAGTTCCAGGGACGTTCCAGATCCTTTTGTAGAACTGGGCTTGTCGCGCGGTCTGCTTCAAAGGTACGCCTTGGCGCCTCAATAGCCTTTTTAATCTTTCTGTGTAATATATGGGCAGACGGATGGGCTGGAGCCTATCAGGCGTAGAATCGGCGTCATACCAGATTTCTTTCTCCACTTTGGTTTCCGCGGATCGATAAAAGAGGATCGCCTTTTCATATTTTCGCCCGGGAGGGACGTAGAACGTCTGCAGTTCTTGCACACTGTAGGTATCAAGTGCGTCGAGCTCTTTGTAATGCTCTTGTGGAACCATGGCGATCTTCAAACTCCGTTCATCGCCAATGAAGGCTTGCACTGATGGACGAGCCGAGAATACTGTGTTGACCTCGTCTTCAGAGTCACTGCCAAAGACCATAATAGGGGTAGACGGTCCCGGTTTGTTGTATCGGGGAGGTCCCGAATAGACTATCTCTTCTGCCTCCTCGGTATCGCTCCCGAAGACCAGAATGGTGGTGATAGCTTTTAGCTTATCCTCAGGTTTATGGCATCTTTCCGTGTCTTCAAATTCTTGTAAGAAGTACTTTGCATCTTCATACTTTCGGACTTCGTTTACGGAGAATGGGTTCAGCTCCCCTGTCACAGTGTATTCAAGCTCATCTTTGAAGTACTTCATACACTGATATTGTGTAGAAGGGATGATTTTGTACTCGTGTAACCAAACCCTGCCGAACAAAGCGTTGTAGCAAGTCTTGGCGTCAATGACGTGGAACTTGATATTAGTGAGGAGCAGCCCAAAGCGTAACGTCAGTATTACGGATCCGAGCGTCCGTGATGACTGTGAGTCAAACCCGGAGATAGTGATTTTATCCCGAGCGAGGTGTTGAACGCTCATGCAGATTTCTTTTAGCACCCTCACATTTAGGAGATTGACAGAGAACCCATTGTCAACTAGGATCTTCCCTATCTTAATGTCATGGCAATACCCGGAGACATATAGGGGACGGTTATGCTCACACATTCCAAGAAGGAGATCTTCATCGCCGAAAGTGATGTCAGCTATGTGCACTTCTTCCGGCTCGTCCTTCATCTTTTCTTCGGTAAGGAAAGATTGGAATTGCTCGGGTTCTTGTAGTGCCTTGATCAGAGAATCTCTCGTCTCTTTGGATAGCAAAAGGGCGTCGAGAATGCTTAGCTGCGAGGGTATCTTCCTCAGGTGTGCCAGAACGTTGTAATCCACTTTGTTTTTCTTGGGCGGGTCCTTGGCTGTTAGCTCTTCGACGACTCGGTCATCGAAGGTGATATCCTCAGGGACCTTTTCTTTCCCCTTATCCTTTCTGTTCGATCCCTTGTTTGCGGGTCCGAGATTCTTTTTAGGTAGCGTGCGATTGCGCAGCTGAATGTTCTTGCAGGTCTTCATCTCTTCTGTTTCAGAGATGGATTCCTTGAAGAGAGGGCTGAGGGCTATTTCTTCATCAGAATCACTCCCGAAGGTGAGAACTTACGATCCCCCGGAATTAACCATGTGACATTCACCGGCAGTTCTTTTATGCTCATCTGTCGTGCTTCTTTGTTCCCGATGGGTTTTGCGCTTCATCCGCTTGAAATGCTGCCGGTGAGCAATGTATCCCTGCCGCCAACTTTTAAAGGCGTTGCATTGTTCATTAGGATGTATGGTCCTCCAATGGTACAAGTAGTAGTTTGGATGTGCATCCTCTTTGTTAAGGTGTATCCTATCAGGAGTGTTTCCTTCGGAGGGTGGCAGCTTCATTCCCATCAATATGGATTTGGAGAACCTTTTCCTTGTCTTGAACCTGCTTTTGCTGGCGACCGAAGTGCTTCTATCTGGTTGGGATACTCTATGGGTTCTCGATACCGGAGCTTCTTCAACGTAATGCCGACGCTTGTCCCTCTAGTATATGGCCGTTTCCCGCTCTCTGTCAACTTTGCTTTTCTGAAGAGCTTCGTTCAGCAGCCTATCAATCAATTCATCTGATGGCTCCAGGGATTTTGGTTCCGATTCTGGATCCGCCCCCAGTCTCTCTATCTCAGGAGCTTCTTCACCATTTATTGACGAGTGGGAGATCATGTGGTAGCTCGCCACATAGTTCTCAGGTTCATCTGACGAGTCTTCTCCCCCATCATTGTCATCATCTCCGTCCTCAAGGATGTGGTTGAGAAACTCTTGGAGCGTGACCGGGGTTCGCGCCTTCTGGTTATATTTCTCCAGCACGTCGATATGTTTTTGCAGGTCCGTGCGCTTGTCACCAGGCTTCGCGGGCTTTTTGGTCTTCTTCTTCGAAGACTTTGACGGCTGGGCCTGATCGTTTTGATTATCGCTACCAATTCTTGGAGTCAGGCGCGGCTTCAGCATTCCCTCAATGATCTCGGGTTCCAGCGGACTTTTCTACTTGATCTCTGGGTATGTGTGAAGATCTTTCAGCATTCTTTTCGTCTTAGCTGAAAGAGCGACCTCCCATGGAGCTTTTTCTATAAAAGAGCACGATGCCCCCGGTGTGTCCACCTTTTTAGGAGCGTGTGGTTGTGGCGGGCTTACTTTCCAATTCTCAGACAGCGTGAATCTGCCCTGCTGGTATTGGTCCTTAATCCAGCCTTTGAAAACGAAGCAATCTTCAATTGGATGGCTTACTGCTCGGTGGTAGGGGCAGTAATTAGGATTGTTAGCATCGCCTGGCTGCAGCGGACGTCTTGGATCTGGCAGATTGATGAGTCTATTGCGTACTGCCAGCTCGAACGGTCTCCTTGTTTTATCTCGGGGAAACGAGTAAGGAAGTCCCGGTCTCTCCTCGAGGGATTGGCGTGGACGCATGATCAGTCGAAAATATTGCATATTTTAACCGGCAATTTCCTTATCATCTGCATACATATAGAAGTGTACGGTATTCATAATTCACATATTAGCTAATCGGTCGCAAAATATCAAATTACATGTATTCGACTTTAAAACCGGCATTTCTAGGGAAATTGACTGCATTGCATTACACAGCATATTTTCCATATCTTGCAACCCGTATTGAGATATCTGCGCAGGAAAAGGAAAGCTTGCTCGATCATGACATTGCTCGACCATTACAATTGCTCGTAAACTCATTGAACGCAAATCTGGTATCAACACAGAAGGGAAACTGAAATTCTAAACATCAAAGAAAAGCCCAAACAGCAGTACCAAGCAACAGAAGAAAGCCCAAGGCCCAAGCCCATCAAATTGCGGCGGAAGCGCGGCCTAGAGGTAGCTATTGCGGCGGAAGAGCGGCGGGCCTAGGGACTCAGCTCCTCGAATTTCACCAAAAACTCCTGTTTCAGTGCCCACTACTCAGAAATGCACACAAACTTCCAGAAGATTCCAGATATTTCCACCAGATCAGCAAACACCTAAACTAGCCTAAATACTTCTAGAACTTTCCCTAAACCCTTGCTTAAACCCTAAGCTAAAGCCCAACAAACTTTGTCAACAAACTTTGGGAGGGAAAGTCTAATTCAAACCTAAACCTAGGGTTTGAGAGTTCTATAAATAAGACCCTAGGCTCAATCATTAAACATCTATGGAGGGTTGGAAAATAATTCAACATCCTAGATTTTAGCCATTCTCTTTCTTCATATTCCTCTTCCTCAAGTTTAGTGAGAAAGCTTGTAGGAACCCTAACCCTAAATCCAACCACAATTCAAGATCTTGAGTGCAAGCCAAGCAAGATTCCTTCAACCCTTTTATGAGCCAAGCCGATCTTCAATCGGGCAAGAGATCAAAGTAGATCCACGATCCACGGAGACGAGCGAAGCCGAGTCAACGATCGATTTCTTCTTCTTGTAGTTCTTGAAAGAATGTATTGAAATTGTTGATTAAATAAAAGGTGATATTTCTTCTATCTTGTTTTCTTTAAATTCCGCATCATGTTATCTTTACTATTCTTGAATATTGTCTATGTGGTGATGTGTGAATAAAACTCCGCTCGTTAAGGAGTCGAAACGATCTTTAGTATGATGATGTAGCAAATTTGTAATCGATTCTTGAATCCCACGAGTTTGTAAACCCTAGCAAGTTCAAGAATCGACGACCCAATTCGTTGCGATGCTTTCTTGATCGACATCGCTCGAGATTGGGGAAATCCGATCGCTTCTTGAAATTGCTAGAGGCTAGAATATAAATGGTATCCTCGAAAGAACAAGGGTTAAGAGATGAAACCTTAATTTCATCAAGAAAACCCTAACTCTCGTCGATCACCATTGATCTAGTATCAATTCTTCGAAGGAAAAGAATACGAAATCTTGTAGACTACATCACATCTAAAGATCCGATCGATTCCTACGAGCCTCTCTATTATTCTTGATTGTTGTTTGGAAAATACCATTGAAACCCGATTCATGATTGTTTATAGTTTCTTGATTCTTTAGTAGAGAATAGTGACACACGAATACAAATCATTCTTGAATCATGTTTTCTTTTATTGTTGCTTAACATTTCATTTCAAACACATTAAAATACAAACGAATCTTGAGATCCCTGTGGACGATCCGCATTCATTCATTGACTACAGCTGACACCGTAGTTTGATTGCGGTCAATTTAAATTTTTGATTCGATACGACACATCCGAAACTTACAGTTCAATCAAATGGCTCCAATGCCGGGGATTAATTGATTTGATAAACACAATCGAGAATTTACATCCAATCAAAATGGCGCCGTTGCCGGGGATTATTTGATTTGATAAACACAATCGAGAATTTACATCCAATCAAAATGGCGCCGTTGCCGGGGATCACGCGCTAATTCGTTTACATTTTATAGTTTGAAGTGAAAGAATTATTACGTTTCACTTCTTGAAATCAAAATTCGTACAAACTCTTATACGTGTGTTGTGAATTGATTGCAAGGTGATCTGGAGCATTCTGTGCTGTGGAAAAATTATTTGGGATATACCAGAGAGTTGAGGGAAGCAACAGAAAGCAGCTGAAGAAATTTGGTACACTGTTCCCAACACCTGACCGCGGAAGGGCGGCATATACATGGTCATTGCGGCGGTTCCGCCGCAGTCTGAAGGGTTCTCTGGAAAATTTTCCAGCAGGTGATTTCTTGCTCTCTCCCCTCTCCCTTTTTACCTCCAACTAATCCTTTCTGCAGGATTCTTTGCAAATAATCGCTGCGCCGCAAAAGCAAATTAAAATTGTGCGTGATTTTGTTTTTCTTGGTTGTTTTGCATATTAAATACGGAATTTAAGGGGCACGGCCAAATCCAAATTAAGTGGGGATTTCATTACCCTTCCTAGGCCCCGAAAACCACCAAACTTGCATCCGCATTTACCCCCATTAACTAAAAGATATCTAGAGATGACTCTAAGGACTGTCGCGCTCATTTAGGACAAGAGAGGGCCGTGGGTAATTCATTGCTTATCCGCGTTTTCCTGTGGTGCCTAAGGCGAGTGTGTCTAAGGCTAGTGGTTATTAATTAGGTCCACTGTAGTGGTGGTTCCTTCCCACTTACCTGGCACTTATCCGGCCACAGGGGGACAAAGAGGCAGTGGAGGATTTATTCTGCGACCTGTCTTTTGGCAGTTAGGAGCGGTTTAGAGCCGGACCTAGGTGACCATTAGATTCTAGGGTTGTGTTGCTGCATTTGGTTGTCGCATCATTTTTTTCAAAATCCGTCCCTTTTCAAAAGCAAACACCGCATTCATTTTACCCCTAATTATAAGCCAACGCTGCCACTTGTACTAACCCTTTTTAGTACAAGATAGGCTGGACACGGGATTCTAGTGCCCGTTTAGTCCGCGTACCCTTTATCGACTCCGAAGTCGATAATTCTCCATTTACCTTTTCTTTACCTACTACCACACCCACATCGATGGATCCGAATCCATCAAACTTCTTTAACCCTAATCTGCCGCCTTCCGTTGGTGCGCAGAATCCTCCCCACATTTCTCTCCAGGAAAGATGCTATCCACATAGAGGTCCTCTTTCGACCTGCTTATCCACACCACCAGCCAATGGGGATAACTTTGAAATCAAGCCCCAGTATATCAATCTTTTACCTAAATACCACGGACTCGAGACCGAGGACGCTTACGTTTTCATTACCAAATTTGAAAACGTATGCGCAATGATGGGTACGTCTCAACTTTCAGTAGATGCGATGCGTCTACGACTTCTTCCATTTACTTTGTGCGATATAGCCGAGAAGTGGCTATATAACACTACTGCACACTCTATCACGAATTGGGAAGAATTCGTCGCTGCATTCCTTAAGAAATTTTACCCAGTCCAAAAGACGGCTCGAATCCGTAGCGAACTGAACCAATTTGCCCAGCTCCCTACCGAACCATTTTCTAAATACTTTGAACGATTCAAGGATCTCTTGGTTCAATGTCCTCATCACGGCATCCCGAGATGGGAGCTTTGCCGAATCATATATGAGGGCAGTAATCCTAGCACTAAACAGAGCCTTGAAAACATGTGTCAAGGTACATTTATGACCAAAGATGATGGGGAAGCTTGGCGATACTTAGAAGAGTTCGCTGAAAAATCACTAATTTGGGAGAGTGGAACCCAACCATTGAATAGGGGTGGCGTACACCAAATAGATGTGTCCATAGGTGTTCGAGCAGAAATGGCAGCAATGCAAAAGAAGCTCGACGCTATGGAACACAAATTTGCAGCAGCCTCCCTAAACCCGGTATCACTCCCCAAAACTATTTGTGGGTGCTGTTCTGATCCGTCACACTTAACGGAAGAATGTCCATTAAACTCGGCGTTTCAAGGTCACGAGCATTCTAATGCCGCATTTCAACGACCGCGAAACGATCCATATTCTTCCACGTACAATCAGGGTTGGAGGAACCACCCGAATTTTGCTTGGAACCAAAATCAATCTCAAAACACGGTTCCAAACACAAATAACTTTCAAAGGGCTCTTCCTCCACCACAACAGCAACCCCTTCAACTCACTCAGCACCCCTACCAGTCACAAAATTTCCAAAACCAGGGCAACACTCCTGCACAGTCTAATCCTATGCAGTCCTGTTCTGACGAGTTTTCTCAATTCACTCAAACCATGAAATCACTTTTATCAAATTTCATGGAGGTTTCGACTGAGGTTAGATCTTCCGTCAGTGAAATAAAGAAAAACTCAGCGTCACAAGCTGAGAGTATTAGAACGATGGAAGCTGAAATCGCACGCCTCAAAGCTGAAATGAGTGCGAGAGAAAAAGGGAAACTTCCCTCTCAACCCCTACAGAATCCTGGGCATTACAATGTAAATGCCATCACTACGTTGAGATCGGGAAGAGTGCTGAATAATAATGTCGGGGAAGATATTGATAATACTGATAATCATATCAAAACCCCGGCTGAGACCTTTCCACATACACACACTTCTCCTTCTGATCCTTCTTCTTCTACCAAACCACCTTCGCACGAGCCTATTCTCCAGTTCCCTTTAGGCTCAACACCTTCACCCAACCCTTATAGTTCTCCTCAGACGGTCCCCACACCTCTTTTGGGATCTCGTCTACCCCCCTTTCCTTCTCCTATGATGGACCCCGCGCTTATTGCGAAAGCACCTTACCCGAACCGGCTAAGGGCTAATAGAACAAGTCCTCATATGGAGAAAATTTTAGAAATGTTCAAACAGGTTAACATCAATATCCCTCTCCTAAATGCGATTCAACAAGTCCCCGCTTATGCGAAGATTCTAAAGGACTTGTGCACTAGGAAGAGGAAGACTCAAGTGCCGAAGAAGGTCTTTATGGCTAATAATATCAGCACTGCTTTTATTCCCCAGCTACCAAAGAAACGAAAGGACCCAGGATGTCCTACAATATCGATTTCAATTGGGGGTAAAAACATAAATCGTGCTCTTTTAGACCTTGGCGCGAGTGTTAACCTGTTACCTTATTCTGTCTATGAGCAACTAGGAATTGGAGAGCTGAAACCTGCTCATTGTACTCTCCAGATGGCAGACCGATCTATCACCAAACCAAGGGATGAATTAGAAGATGTGTTAATAAAGGTCGGGGAATTTGTTTTCCCTGTAGACTTCATTGTGCTCGACACACATCCTGTAGCAAACCCCTGGGGCCAAATTCCGGTGATTTTAGGTCGTCCTTTCCTTGCCACTTCTAACGCTGTTATAAATTGTAGAAATGGTTCAATGAATTTATCATTTGGAAATATGACCATTGAACTAAATATCTACAAAGTTGGAAGTCAGCCATCAGAACCTAGTGCTCATATTTTAGATGTGTGCTCTGTCCATGAGATCGCTCCCGATAGTTGTGGAGCCGAGGAACTTTGCTTTACTGATCTCGATGACATTACCACATCTCTGCTTGATCTTATACTTGATCTTAGTGAGGACACTTCACTTACACTTGAGTCCTGCACTTCTGACTTTTCTCCACCCGAATCTGTATCTTTCACAGGCTCTGAGCTTCTTTGTAAATCCAAAAATCACTCTATGATCCTTCCTTCTATCATTTCTCCGCCTGAATTAGATCTCAAGGTTTTACCCTCTCACCTAAAATATGCATATCTTGGTGAGAAGGAGACTTTACCGGTTATAATATCCGCTTATCTTGCATCAGAGCAAGAGAATGCACTTTTATCGGTGTTAAGATCTAATAAAGAGGCGTTTGGTTGGAGTATGGCGGACATCAAAGGGATCAGTCCCTTGATAGTTGAACATCATATACATGTGATGGATGATGCCAGACCGACCCGAGAACCACAGAGACGATTAAATCCCGTCATGAAGGAAGCTGTCATGAAAGAGATCGTCAAATGCTTAGATAGTGGTATTATATACCCGATCTCCGATAGCCAGTGGGTAAGTCCTATACACGTCGTTCCTAAGAAATCCGGCATCACTGTTATCACAAATGAGGCGAATGAGTTGATTCAGACACGCACCCAAACTGGGTGGCGTGTATGCATCGATTATAGAAAACTCAACGCTGCTACGAGGAAAGATCATTTTCCTCTACCATTTATTGATCAAATGCTGGAACGCTTAGCGGGACGACAGTACTATTGTTTTATGGACGGTTACTCAGGTTACAATCAGGTCCCCATCGCCAAAAAGGATCAAGATAAAACCACTTTTACTTGTCCTTTTGGTACCTTTGCTTACAGTCGCATGCCCTTCGGGCTATGCAATGCTCCCGCTACCTTTCAGCGGTGTATGATGGGGATATTCTCTGATATGGTAGAGAATTTCCTGGAGATCTTTATGGACGACTTTTCGATTTTTGGAGATTCTTTTTCTGAATGCCTAGCGAATCTTGATGCTGTTCTTACTCGATGCAAAGAGAAGAACTTGACTTTGAACTGGGAAAAATGACACTTTATGGTCCAAGAAGGAATAGTCCTTGGACATGTCATTTCACAGAAAGGCATTGAGGTTGACAGAGCTAAAGTAGATGTCATTCAAAACCTCCCTCATCCCAGAAGCGTCAAAGATATTCGCTCTTTCCTTGGCCACGCGGGCTTTTATAGGAGATTCATAAAAGACTTTAGCAAAATTGCTAGACCTTTAACACTACTCCTGGCCAAGGATACGACCTTCCACTTTGACTCGGATTGCGAGACAGCTTTCGACTCACTTAAACACTCACTCACTTCAGCCCCCGTTTTATCATCACCAAATTGGGACTACCCCTTTGAGCTGATGTGTGACGCATCTGATTTTGCAGTAGGTGCTGTCCTTGGACAGCACATCGAAAAGATGCCACACGTGATTTACTATGCTAGTAAGACCCTGAATGATGCGCAAATCAATTATACAACCACAGAGAAAGAACTATTAGAGGTTGTATTCGCATTAGAAAAATTCAGGCCTTACTTAATCGGCTCACCTATAGTTGTGTATACTGACCATTCCGCTTTAAAATATCTTCTGGCGAAGAAAGATGCCAAAGGTCGACTAATACGTTGGATCCTTCTTTTACAAGAATTCGATCTTGTTATCAAAGATAAGAAAGGATGTGAAAACGTAGTAGCCGACCACCTTTCACGCATCGTTTCTTCCCCTGTGACCCTGCCGGTCAATGACTCGTTCCCTGACGAACAACTCTTGAGCGTATCCTCTGAACCATGGTTCAGGGATATTGTGAACTATCATGCCACGGGACTTATACCGAGCAATTGGTCAAAACAGGACAAATACCGCTTTCTTTCCCAAGTAAAACACTATTACTGGGACGAGCCTTATTTGTTTAAATATTGTCCTGATCAGATCATTCGCCGGTGCATCCCGAATGAAGAGTTCAAGAGTATTCTTTCATTTTGTCATGATCAGGCCTGTGGGGGTCACTTTGGTCCAAGAAAAACAGCGGAAAAGGTTTTGCAATGTGGATTTTATTGGCCGACCTTATTCAAGGACGCATTTGAACATTGCAAAACCTGTACACAATGTCAGTACACGGGTAGAATATCCCAAAGGAATGAAATGCCTCAGCAACCCATTCTGGTTGTTGAAATGTTTGATGTTTGGGGCATAGATTTTATGGGTCCTTTTCCCAACTCCTTTGGGAATCTGTACATATTGCTGGCGGTTGATTATGTCTCCAAGTGGGTAGAAGCCATTCCAAGTCGCACTAATGACAAGAAAGTTGTCATTAAGTTTTTAAAAGAGAATATCTTTTCGCGATTTGGATACCCACGCGCTATTATTAGCGATAATGGGACGCACTTCTGCAACAGATCTTTCGAGACTCTGATGCGGAAATATTCAATCAACCACCGTCTTTCTACACCCTATCACCCCCAAACAAGCGGGCAAGCTGAGATCTCAAACAGACAAATCAAACTTATCCTGGAGAAAACTGTTGCCAAAAATAGAAAAGATTGGTCGACCAAATTGACGGATGCTCTTTGGGCATTCAGGACTGCATATAAGACCGACCTAGGAATGTCTCCATATAGGATAGTGTTTGGTAAAGCATGTCATCTACCTGTTGAGATAGAACATAAAGCATTGTGGGCTATAAAGGAAATTAATTTTGATCTAAACCTTGCTTGCAACTTTCGGAAGCTGCAACTTAACGAGCTAAGCGAACTCCGCGATGAAGCTTATGATAATGCTGTAATCACAAAGAATAGGACTAAAGTTTTTCACGATAAAAACATTGTAAGGAAAACATTTTTACCTGGTCAACAAGTCCTTCTTTATGATTCACAATTACACCTTCATGCGGGTAAGCTCCGATCTCGTTGGAAGGGACCTTTTGTTGTGCGGTCTGTATACCCGCACGGGGCAGTAGATATTGAAAATGTTAAAAACGGCACTGTTTTCAAAGTAAATGGACATAGATTAAAGCCGTATTTTTCCACTGACCCCACGGAGGAGCTCTTGTTCTTACAAGAGCCAGTTTATTTTGATTAAAATTCCTCCGTCTCACCTTCATGTCCAGTATATCATTGCATCATTTTTTTTGAATAAAGGTGAGTAAATAAAACAAGTTTGGGGGAAGTTCTTCACTTATATATTTTGCCCCCAATAATCCCCCCTAGATTTACAGGTTTTTGTAGGTATAACTATCGGCAACAGTGAGGACACTGTTGAAAACAAGTTTGGGGGAGGTTTGTGCTTATTTTCGCATCATTGGCATATCATCTGCATAAGCACAAAACATTTCTTTTAAAAATCTATAAAAATTGAAAAATTTTCAAAACCCATAAAAATTTAAAAAAATTTCAAATATAAAAATAATTTTAATATTTACACTTTTTTGTATATAAATAAGATAATGAAAGTTTAGACAGTGAACAATTATATCCATGAGATTGGAAAAATTTTAGAAAACTAAGAAAATTAGAAATTTTCTTATACGAACTAGTAATAAGTAGTTATGAGCCGTTGTCCCAAGGGTTAGTAAGATGAAGGACGTCACTAATCTGAGGATAAAAATAAGTCTGAAAAATAGTTTCTATTCTGGAAACCAAACATTTTGAACGTTGCTACCCTGCTATTCGCACTTACACACGTCTTGAAGCCTGGGATAGTAGAGGATACCTTGAAATGCTCTTGTCTTAAAGCCAAAAGTATGAAGAAAAAATATGTGTTTTAAAGTGGTGAAAAAAATGGACACTGGTTTTGTTATCACCGAAGGCAATAAAAATATATAGCAAAAGGGTGCTTCTTCACCTAGTGCCCCAAGGTCAACTGGTCTGGGAGTCACTGCTATGCTTAAGGTGGTGCAAGATGAGAAAAATACACCAAGCATGCAAGCACATTAGTAATCGGTCGGTTAGTACCTCAAGAAGTATTAACGGTCGCATGAAAGTGTGTAAGCAATCTCGTTTATCAAGAAGTACTGAGGCTGACGGGCAAGGGTATGATAGCTTGAATTGAATTCTCCGGGTGTAGGGATGTCTTTACACACACGCAGGGTGATATGATCGATGTTTGGAATAAAGATAGGAATGAAGAATAAGACGATGTTTTATTGAGGGAGGACGTGATTTCTGACATTTTTTCATGACCATTAAGATAGGGCTCATGACAACCGAAAAGCTAGCTTAGTTGGAAACCCTAATTTTCAAAGTTTTTCTTTTACAATTCTTGTCTTTAAATGTAATATTCATGATCTTACTTTTATTTTTGGATTTTGTGGGTGCAATCCGCTGAAAACCCTCAGGAGACAACACTCCTCCTACTAGGGACACTTAGAGGTTTAAAGGCTTGTTGCACGTGCTCAGTGCAATCGTGTTTCCTACGAAAGTGTGCTAGTTAGTTTTTCTCTTTCTTTATTTTCTCCTTCTCTTTTTAATAAAACATTCGCTCGAGACGATCGAAATTAAGTTTGGGGGTATTTGATCAGTCGAAAATATTGCATATTTTAACCGGCAATTTCCTTATCATCTGCATACATATAGAAGTGTACGGTATTCATAATTCACATATTAGCTAATCGGTCGCAAAATATCAAATTACATGTATTCGACTTTAAAACCGGCATTTCTAGGGAAATTGACTGCATTGCATTACACAGCATATTTTCCATATCTTGCAACCCGTATTGAGATATCTGCGCAGGAAAAGGAAAGCTTGCTCGATCATGACATTGCTCGACCATTACAATTGCTCGTAAACTCATTGAACGCAAATCTGGTATCAACACAGAAGGGAAACTGAAATTATAAACATCAAAGAAAAGCCCAAACAGCAGTACCAAGCAACAGAAGAAAGCCCAAGGCCCAAGCCCATCAAATTGCGGCGGAAGCGCGGCCTAGAGGTAGCTATTGCGGCGGAAGAGCGGCGGGCCTAGGGACTCAGCTCCTCGAATTTCACCAAAAACTCCTGTTTCAGTGCCCACTACTCAGAAATGCACACAAACTTCCAGAAGATTCCAGATATTTCCACCAGATCAGCAAACACCTAAACTAGCCTAAATACTTCTAGAACTTTCCCTAAACCCTTGCTTAAACCCTAAGCTAAAGCCCAACAAACTTTGTCAACAAACTTTGGGAGGGAAAGTCTAATTCAAACCTAAACCTAGGGTTTGAGAGTTCTATAAATAAGACCCTAGGCTCAATCATTAAACATCTATGGAGGGTTGGAAAATAATTCAACATCCTAGATTTTAGCCATTCTCTTTCTTCATCTTCCTCTTCCTCAAGTTTAGTGAGAAAGCTTGTAGGAACCCTAACCCTAAATCCAACCACAATTCAAGATCTTGAGTGCAAGCCAAGCAAGATTCCTTCAACCCTTTTATGAGCCAAGCCGATCTTCAATCGGGCAAGAGATCAAAGTAGATCCACGATCCACAGAGAAGAGCGAAGCCGAGTCAACGATCGATTTCTTCTTCTTGTAGTTCTTGAAAGAATGTATTGAAATTGTTGATTAAATAAAAGGTGATATTTCTTCTATCTTGTTTTCTTTAAATTCCGCATCATGTTATCTTTACTATTCTTGAATATTGTCTATGTGGTGATGTGTGAATAAAACTCCGCTCGTTAAGGAGTCGAAACGATCTTTAGTATGATGATGTAGCAAATTTGTAATCGATTCTTGAATCCCACGAGTTTGTAAACCCTAGCAAGTTCAAGAATCGACGACCCAATTCGTTGCGATGCTTTCTTGATCGACATCGCTCGAGATTGGGGAAATCCGATCGCTTCTTGAAATTGCTAGAGGCTAGAATATAAATGGTATCCTCGAAAGAACAAGGGTTAAGAGATGAAACCTTAATTTCATCAAGAAAACCCTAACTCTCGTCGATCACCATTGATCTAGTATCAATTCTTCGAAGGACAAGAATACGAAATCTTGTAGACTACATCACATCTAAAGATCCGATCGATTCCTACGAGCCTCTCTATTATTCTTGATTGTTGTTTGGAAAATACCATTGAAACCCGATTCTTGATTGTTTATAGTTTCTTGATTCTTTAGTAGAGAATAGTGACACACGAATACAAATCATTCTTGAATCATGTTTTCTTTTATTGTTGCTTAACATTTCATTTCAAACACATTAAAATACAAACGAATCTTGAGATCCCTGTGGACGATCCGCATTCATTCATTAACTACAGCTGACACCGTAGTTTGATTGCGGTCAATTTAAATTTTTGATTCGATACGACACATCCGAAACTTACAGTTCAATCAAATGGCTCCAATGCCGGGGATTAATTGATTTGATAAACACAATCGAGAATTTACATCCAATCAACGCACGTTGCTTTGGTGAACAAGAGGTTTTAAATCGCTCGGCTGTTGTTGAGCATTGGCGACAAAGGTGGCTTTCTCTTTGCCCTTTTCATTCCACGGTTATGTCTTTGAAAAGGAAGGCTTATGACCCATCTGGTCCATTTGGGCCAGCTTATCAATCAAGGTCTGAAAGGTGGTTGGCTTGAAAAACATCATGAACTGGGATATGGTCGCCTGTGGATCGAGGGCTCCTACAAACATGCCCACTGCCGGAGCCTCTTCTATGCGTTGTTCGCATTTCGACCATAGGTTCCACCACCGTATCACGTACTGAACCCATGTTTCACCTGGCTTCACCCTGGCGTTAATTAGTACGGTGATCGGAGTGCGCTCGCGAATCTTTGTGTAAACAGTAGCTCCATTTCTGCAAATGTCTTAACGGAGTCATTCGGGAGCTCAGAGTACCATTCAAACGTTGTTTCCGACAAGCTGCCAACAAACTGGCGAAGCAATAGCTTATCGTCACCCCCGGTGTTGCCGTACAGAGCCCTGAATTGAGCAACGTGCTGGTGTGGATTTCCCGTCCCCTTATATACATGGAATTTAGGGATCGTATATCCCGGCGGGTAATTTATTTGGTCGTACCAACCCGGATATGGTCGTCCAGTCTTAACAATTTGGCCGGCCGCTTCTTTCGCCTGATGAGCTCGTATCTGTTGAGCGATATAGTCATCCAGGGCATCTTTGGAAATGGTCTCTTCCTTGGCTGCTGAACAAGCTGGAAGAGGGTTCGATGTCTCTCCCCTATCGTTTTCAAGGATAATCGGAGGGTCTTCAGCTGGAGGATCCGGCTGTAACATCATCCCGACCATGTCTTGGAATAAAAGCGCCATTCATTTTATGTTGGCAGCTTGTTCCGCTGCCTCTTTGTCCTTCTTCTCGAGGATTCTGCGGAGGAACTCAACATCGGTTTCTTGTTCATGACGCTGCTTTGACGACGTTTCTGGGATTTATTTTGGCCCAGTAAGTGCGGCCATCTGTGTTAACATTTCCTGGAGCTTCTGTTGTTGCTCCTGGGCCTTTGTCACTGATCTGGTGAGAGGTCGATGGCCCATGGAAATACGGCTATCCTCTTTCTCGGATTCCATATAGACAGTGTGCACCACCATGCCCCCAGATTTGGGGCGTTTAGATTTAGTGCCCTTGAGATTAGTCGCAGACACAGGAATTTTCTCCGACCTTCCCCTTTTGTGAGCGGTTAAAGTTGAGGGAACCATTGCAGCGGGCACCCAAGTAGACGACACCTTTTATGGTACAACAGGGTGGTCCTTCTCTTGCCGAACTTTCATCTTCTTCGGATGGCGGGAGTAGTCTTGGTTGATCACCGAGTCTTGGACCCTTCGCCAGATCTTGTGAATTTTGGAGGACAGCCGCTGAAGGGGTTGCTCTGGCTTCACCTTTGTAACGTTCTCAGTAGGTGAAGGAGATCTTTTCAGCACGGCAGTCGGAGAGTTCTTACGGACCCTCCTGAGTGGTTCAAAGCTGTTCCCAGTTGGAACAGCAACATCGACTTCCACCGTTAGAGCCGGCGGGGTAAGTCCAGATGGGGAATTGCCCCCAGCTTTCCTCACTCGGCGCCAGTGGCGACGTCGAGCATGTCGAGAAGACGGTACTGGCCCATCTATAGGGGTGGCTTCTTCATGCCCCCTGCTCTGATAAGGGGCTGTTGTCATCGTTAGCCTGTCGAAAACCGACGTCCGCTGAGAGAGGATGGTCAACCTGTCGAAGGCAGACTTTCGGACAGGGGTAGCAGCCTTGGTGACTTCGTCCGGAATGGGAGTTGGAGCAGCCAGTCTTGCAAAGATTGATCTTTTAGCAGGAGAAGCCGCTTTGACGACTTCTTTCACTGGAGCAGGGATGGCTATCCGTTTTGGGATAACCCCTTCAAGTATCATGGGCTTCTTCACGGGCCCATTGGAGTTTTAGTTTAGCCTATCAAAAACTGAGGCACTGGACTTGGACGACCCGTTGAGAGGGGCCGTGGTAGTCGTAAGCCGATCAAAGACCGACGTTTTTGGAGCTTCTTGCAACGGCATTGGGGCATTGAAGCTTATGGGTGGGAGCATGGTCCCAAAGAATAGCACAGTGGTGGCTTGTGTCACCTGTTCCACTGGCATCGTGAAAACGGAGGCCGCTTGAGGCCTATAAGTCACTCCTCCTACGAGGACAGAGCGGGAGTTATTGCAATTGTTGCAGTTGGTGCAGTTGGAAGCCATTGATCTGCATGGGAGCAAGACACCAAATCTTAGTACCTCGAATCCACGGGAAACCATAGCAAACCGCGATTCGTTCACGAAACATGACACACGAAGTGTGGAGTGGAAAAAAGAAAAGGTCCCACCGGGCGTTCCAGAATCTGTTCTCCGCCGAAAAGTCCGGGAAGACTGACGTCTTTCCTGAATTTGGGGGCAGATGCCATTTGGTTTGATCCGTCCACCTCTTCGAAGATGCCAAGTTGATTTATGGCACCGTGTATCGGAGTTTTAGACAGATGCAGCCGTTGTAGCAGACTTCGTCAGATTCTCCCTCATTTGAGGGGTTTTTGATTGTGGGGACGCTCTTCCCTGCAGGCGCAAACCCCTGCAGTTAATTACGCCACCGCAACGTGGTAACCACTTTCTCCTTCTCCGGATGGTCACTTCGTGTCGTGTGTGTTTGTTTTGTTTTTGGTTGCCCGTAGATTGTATACAGAGACTAATTTATGTTGTCGCCCGTAGGGCGTGGATTAGTCCAAATCCGTATTTTCTTAGATTTGGGTTTTGGGTTGGGTTTAAAGATCGTTAATCTCATTTGAGACTAAGATCAACTTAAACGTTTGTTAAGGATACATTAGTCTAATTTTAGACTAAGATTAACTTAACAATTTGTTAAGAATACGTCATTCTAATTTTAGACTAAGATCTACTTAACAGGATCATTTAGATCCAACAAAAGAGCATTTGGGCTCTATTGTTTTAGTTTAGGGACTTTGCGGTCCATAACTTTAAGGACATCATAGTCCATGGAGTTTAGAGATATCATAGTCTGTAAAGTTTAAAGACATCATAGTCTATGAATTTAAGGACCCCACAGTCCGTGGAATGTCTGGTTGTTGGGACCCGTCACCTCTCTGAAGACGTTGAAGGATTACAACGACATATATCAGAGGTATGAAGAGATGTACCCTTGAACCAATGTTGGTTGGAAGGCTCTGGGAATCACTTTGAATGCTATATGAGATGATCAGTTTTGGAAGACAAGAGTATAATTGGGGTTCAGTTGAAGAGGGGTCTTGCCTCTGAAAGCCTTAGCTAATTTGGGCTAAGATTGGTTCGAATAAAGTGTTAAACACTAGAGTACATTCGGCGCTCACGTGCTCCCACGTGAGGCGCTTAAAGTAGTGTTAAACACTAAAACTGAAGCGCTCACGTGGGGTCACATGAGGCTCCTGAAGTTTGGGCCTTGCTTCTTTTATTTTACTCCCAGAATATGCATATAAGTGTTAAACACTTGACCTTTACGATCATCACGTGTGGGCACGTGATGGGTATCTATGCGTTGGATATTAATCCTTCAGTTTTACCCCATTTTCTCTTTAAAATGGTATTTGTCAGGGGTCACGTGGGGACACGTGAGGCATCCTTTAGGCGGGCATTGCCTTTGGGTAGAATCTTCTTTTGTTTGATAATTGCTAGGGGTTACGTGGGAACACGTGAGACGCCCAAAAAGTGAAATTACCTTGGCTTTACTCCCTTTTGTTTTGAGGAGCTTTTTAAGGGTCACGTGGGAGCACGTGATACATCCTAAAAGAGAAACTGTCTTTATTTTTTTCCCTTTTAAATAAGTGTTAAACATTTTAGGAAATCTCTTTTTCTGGTTTAAAGAAAGGGGGTCACGTGTTTCAACGTGATCATGTTGGGTACTGATCTCTTTTACGTGCATGGAGGGTTAAATCCCTTGCTTAAGAATTAAATTCTTTTGATAGGGTTAAACCCTAATTTTATTTAGAGGAATTAAATTCCTATATGTTTGAAAGAATTAAATTCTTTAAACCCAATTCTCCCTCTAAGTTTTGGATCTGCATGGCAGAATCTCCCCGATGAGAATTAAATTCTCAACTTGTGGGGAGATCTGCTTCTGCAGATCTTCAACCAGAGGAAGAACTAAGTTCTTTTTAGACGAGTTAAACTCTTGGTTTGAGAATAAAATTCTCTTTTGTTTTGTGGGAGCTTATAGAATGATCTCCTTCCTTCTCTTACCTAGAGTTTTTTTCTCTGAAAAGATCTTCTTTTCTCTCGGGAGAATTAAATTCTCTTCTTTTTTTTCTCTTCTATCTCTCTCTCTGTTGTTGTATCCCTCCTTTTCTCTTCTCTTCTTGGCTCCTATTTATAGGAGAAAGAAAAGAAATAGTTTGTTTAGTCTATCTTTTATTGAAAGATTTTGATTGATTTTATAACCAACATGATCTTTTAGATCATTCGATGAATTTCATTCACCATTGGATTTTTAATCCAAAAGATATTTTATTTGTTTTTCCTGGAAAGTTTTAGGAAAATATTTCTTTGTACAGAATCTTTCTATAAATTGGTGATTTTTTAGTCACCATTGGATTTTTAATCCAACGGTGCTCCACTTTACAGAGTGCAATCTTTTTAGTTTGGAAAGATCTAGGGAAATATTTTTCCAATTAGTGCTTTTGATTCCTTTTAATTAGAATTTAATGCTATTAGTTCAGAGGGTTTAGGAGTCTATCACGTGTTGGCACGTAACCTCACTGATTAAGCAATTAATTAGAATTTAATTCTATTGGTTCAGAGAGTTTAGGGGTCTATCACGTGTTGGTACGTGACCTAAGCAATTAATTAGAATTTAATTCCATTGGTTCAAAAGGGCTCAGGAACCCATCACGTGTTGGCACGTGACCCCACTGATTATTCATTTAATTAGAATTTAATTCTATTAGTTCAGATGGCTCAGAAACCCATCACGTGTTGGCACGTGACCCCATTGATACAACATTTAATTAGAATTTAATTCTATTAGTTCAGAGGGCTCAGGAACCCATCATGTGTTGGCACGTGACCCCACTGATTAAGCATTTCCAAGCGCATATAGGCTTTGCCTGTAAAAGGTCACATGTCTGCACATGAGACCCGGTCACGTGTGGGCACGTGATCCCCCCTTTGAGGGTTTTCCTTGCTGCTTTATTTATATATTTTATTCAGTTCCCATGAGGGAACAAATACTTTTAATTCCTTTTAATTAGAATTTAATTCTATTAATTCAGTGGATTCAACAGCCCATCACGTGTGGGCACGTGACTTTATCAATTGAGCATTCAGGCGTAGATAGAATCTGCCCATAAAAAGGTCACATGTTTGCACGTGAGGCCTGGTCATGTGTAAGCACGTGATGCCCCATTTGGAGGTTTTTCTTGCTGCTTTATTTGTATTTTATTCAGTTCCCATGAGAGAACAATCACGATCTTGTTTCGAAGTGGTATTCTGTCCCCAAATACAAAGCTGCTTATGCCCCGTTGTTCCATCATGTACCCGATAATCGATATTGGGAGGCATACAACGGTCCAATGATATTACCGCCTGTTGGTAGGAGAAAAGCAGGACGACCACGTTCTACTCGTATCAAAAGTGTTATGGATGATTCACGAGAAGAACGTAGGCAAAATAAATGCAGCATCTGCAATGCGTATGGTCATAACAAGGCACGATGCAAAAATCCTCCAGCCCCACGTTGCTATTGGTAATCTTTGCCTATATTTTGAAATACACACATGCATATACACACATATACACACGTCCAACCACAAAAAAACAAACATACATCTACATACACATACACGCACACATACGTTCTTTGTTATACATGCTTATTTTTTCAAAGATAACATAACTCGAATTTTTCATTGTGCAGATATACCTATGGATCATGGACCTATAGATACGAGTGTTCTATATTTGCAGGCTGACCATATGTCGGCCAACGCCGCAGTAGTATAGGTAAAACTTTGTGGTTTTATTTTCTGTACTTATATATGTTATTTATTTGTTACTGATACAAGTCCTCTTTTTGTAATTGGCAGAGTGATCAGGTGATTACATGCGTTGACCACTCAATCCAGAGCAGCCGGATCCCAGTTGGAGATGCCCGTGTGCAGGCTGAGCTACAACGGGCGAGTTTTCATCTTCTATCCAGATGAGAGTATATACGTTTGGATAGAGACTTGATTACGGTTTTGGTAGATAGATGGAGACTAGAGACCTGCACATTTCATTTTAGAGTTGGTGAAATGACTATCACCATTCAGGACGTCGCTGTGCTGCTTGGTCTGCCTATAGACGGAGAGGTGGTTGCTGTAAAGTACAGCCACGATTGATCAGATTTGTGTCCCAGTTTGTTGGGTAGGATTCCGCCTGTTGACCAGAGGAGAGGCAGTAGCATCCACTTGAGTTGGCTGCGGGAGGCGTTTAGTGTTGAGCCTGCCTTGGATGCTACCCCGCGGTGATCGAGCAGCACGCACGAGCCTACATTTTACATCAGATTGGGGTTCGCTTGTTTCCGGATAGGAGCAAGAGCAGAGTTAGCCTTGTCTGGCTGCCTTTTAGCTGATCTCGACCAGTGTGTCACTTTATCGTGGGGGGGGATGCAGTTCTGTCATTTCTCTACAGCGAGCTGAGGATGGCTGCTGTAGCATTCTGAAAAAAATTTAGAAATAAATAAAATTAATTAATTTAATAATAATATGATAAATCACAAAGTTGTTAAAAAGAAATAAGTCAATTTTCATAAGTTCTATGTAAAACAATTAAAATTAAAATTTTAGTATGCAACATAAATAAATTACAAGGGTTTTAATGATAAATTTAGCTTCATTTTAATAAAATAGTGTTTATATAATGAACTAAGTTGTGAGGGGTTTTTAGGTAAAGTTTAGGATTTTTTTGCAAATGGAAAATTGTCAAGGGTGTAAATGAAAATGGGATGGAAAATCATTTAGCTCAGAATTTAGTGTCAAATTAAAACAAATTATAAAGATAAGGCTTGCACACCTCATACTTGCATGCATACACACATCCACCTCCTCCTCCTTGCATGAAAACCCCACACCCTTATCATTGACACCTCCTCCTACACCTCACCCTTCTCTTCACCATCTTATCTAAGGTGTTCAGATCATTTAATCAGTTTAAAACTTCTGAAAATTCAAAAGAAAGTAAAGAAAACTAGATCAAATAAAGAAGAACAAGAAGAAGAAGAAAAGAGCTATATTCTTGGTTTTCATCACCATCAAGCTAAGACAAGGGGCTTAGCATCTTGGAGGGGTTATTCCAACAACTTTTAGTGGGTAAAATTCTTAACCACGGTAGGGATTTAAATTCTGTAACTAATGTAGTTCGAATTGAAAAGGGTTCCATAATATCGTATTTTAGTTAATTATAGGCTCTGTTGAAATCTGCTAATGTTTGTAAGATAATAAACTTAATAAAACAGTGCCAGAATGATGTATGTGGGATCTAGAACAAACCATAGGAGAACGGACCCATGGGATCGGATTTTGGCCGGCGACCATAAGGAGAATTCCGGCGTCGCCGGATTTGTATGGGGTTTGGGTGATTTGGGTTATTAGGTAGGTCTCTGTGTAGAATTATGGTTATTTTAGCATTGTTTAAATAAGTTAGTTTAATTGTATATAAAATCTGGGAGCAAATATCGGAAATAGGCATCTAAAAACCATAATACAACACGGGTAAAACGTGACACGATCTGTTTTCTGTCGCGATGCAGAATGGGATTAAAATTCAGTAAGGTTAAGTGTAGGATAGCTTGAAATAGTCGTATACAATATAACTAGTATGTAGGAACGTGTGTTTGAATATTCGCCTTGTCGGAATAACCGTTTCCTTATACAAGTTATTTCTATGTTAGATTCAAATACGGGGACTTCGGAGGCCGTAAGGAAAGAAAAAAGGATTGGCAATTCTTGAGAAGATACGACGTATTTCTGGTGAGTAGATTTATATCTACTGGGGGAAGTCGGGTGGATGGCGTATAGCACCCCCGCAACCTTATAAATATTATTATGATTGCTAGTTAGTATAATAATTATTCAAGACATCGATAAAGTATCGTATCTTATATGTCCTTCATTGCATAAAGTTCATATCTAGTCTTTAAGGGAGACATGTGCATAATGATTAGATCCGTACGACACGGATATGATTTGATGAGTTTGTACGAGGAATCATGCCGTACCTAAGATAATACAAGGATTTATGCAAATTGGAAATGATGAACTTTGTGTGCCAAATATGGCTAATTGATCTTTTGACTCGTGGAATTAGGTTATATTCTGTTCTAGGATATAATACTTGTGTGAGCTATATTCTTTTAAAAACTATGATTCGTTGTCATTTAAATAAAATACACGGATGCGTGTCAGTTTCTAAAACGAATATCTATTTTAAATCTAAGGCAGCTTCCTTATTTTAAACTTAATGCTTCGATCATTTCTAAAGATAATGGTATAGCTCATAGCAAGTAATTACAATAGTTAGCTTTTGATTAAATTACATGTTTGCATTGTATTACTCATATTATACGTTTCTGCGATTACGCACACTCTGATAGAACACTGCACAAATACCAATGAGTACTATGCTGCACAAGCACGTGAATATATGTTACACTATACCTCATTGGTACTTCCATGTCACTATAGAACCGTGCTGATATGTTACACCGTAAAACACTTGCACAAATACTAATGATTGTCATGTTGCACGAGCACAGACGCATATGCTACACTACACATCATTAGTAGTACCATAACACAGTAGAATTGAAATCTATAATTATGTGATGTAATTATGTAGTCTTCTGTATTCCTGTTGTAAGTTACGAATATTAATAATATAAATGATGTATTTGATTCTTATGGATTTTTCGAATATTTTACTCCTGATGATATATATCAGTGGTATGGGACACTGTTATATGTATATATATAATATATCATCATTGTAATCTATGCAAGCATTCTTATTTCTTACTTGATATTTTGACATGATGAGTTAAACGTCTACCATGAGTTTTGTGTTTCCTGATTTTGATTCCGGACCGGGTGAGGTAGCTATACGGTTTCAGATTTGTGAATTATCCATACTAAGTAGTGAAGCTATATAGTCGGATACATGGTGGACCTAGATCGAGACCGAGGGGCAGGATGCCGTATTGAGGCGGAGGAGCCTAACGAGGATACTCGATTCCGGAGATAAAAACGGGCATGGTAGATATCCAGGGGATACTGACCAGGGTTCGACTTGGTGCGACAGATATTCCAGGAATACTGATCGTAGCCAAGATATCGGGTGGTGATCATCTATTGAGGTGGTGTCGACGATATCTGTATTTATGTGTCGATTATGGACACAAGAGATTTCGGATTTTGATGTCGATGCTGGACATCTCTATATGTATATTGATGTGATCATTATCATGAGGTACGCAGTTAGATATTTATTTATTGGTTTCCACCAGGACTGATCCGGAGGACAGTACCTGCATAAAATTGTACATACATGCATAGATAAAAAGGGAATTCCAATACGGGTAATGGATTCATGATATTGAATCATATGACATCGAGACATTATACATGTGATTGCATGATAGCTAGTGTTGGACTTTGCATATCATATAGTATATCGATACAGATTATGATAATACTATACTTATGACCTAGGTATCGTCATGCATTTCGATTTCTACCTTTAGATGTACTTTTATTCACTGAGTTGGCAACTCATCCCCGTTGTGCCACAGTTTCTTGCAGGTTTTACCGCTTGGATTGTCAGCGGCTTGGGCACACCTTCTTTTGGAGATTGATGGGTAAGTGAGTTATTATTGTATCATACTCGCTCTTTATTATTCTTTTGTTCTTGTATTTAGCAGAAACTCCATCAACTTAGAAATGAGATACTATGGACTTAGAATCGAGACTTAGAGTTTATGGGTGGTGATGCCACACTCTTTAGAGTCGACATCGGTTATAAATTTGTTTGGCTGTTCCGTCTTTTAGACGTGAAAGCAAGCTTCCGTTGGGAGACTATTTGATTTTGTTGTATCGGGTTTTTATAAAAACACAAAGGAGGTGATGACTGTTTTCAAACGTCACAAAGGCTTTTCAACATACTTAGTAAAATTTAGATGTTAATTTAAATCGAGATTATCGGCTGATTATTTAAACCTCACCTCCAATATTCTTTTTTTCAAAATGGGTTTAGATTCCGGGTTTCGGCTTACTTAAACCGCGTCGATGTCTGTCACGCGCTGCTTTCCAGAGTGCGCTAAGATCGACACGTGACAGAGCCAACCATGCTACCTGTGGCTAGGAAACATCCTTCCACAGTCACATTACGGCTGTCTAGAAGATATCAAGAACAGGAAAGTAAATAAACTATCTAGTACATGTACATGAGCCAGAATAAACGAGTCAAGAAATAATATGCGGAAGCAATAAATCCAAGTAACAATAACATCTGGAAAGTACGGAAATAACTAACTGGATACTAACAGGATCCTCACTGCTCGGCCTGACAGCGGAAATATTCCTGATCAGCGTGCGACAAAGGTAGAGGATCTGGGCCATGCAAAACCCAGACGTCAGTGCGTCATAATATCAAACAATAATATAATCAGGAGGTTACAAGACATGCAGGCATGAGTATGAAAAGTAATAAAAGTATAACAGTATCATGAATAAGGGACAGTGAAGGGTATAAGCACATGTGATGCGCAGTGAGTAATCTAAATTGTGCTATTGGGTTATCTATACTAAAGTCTTCGAAATTAATTAATGTAATCCTCATTGTAACCCATTGGTGATTATTCCGTAATGCCCGGAAAAACGGCAAACAATATGTATTCCGTAACGCCCGGAAAAACGGCAAACAATAGGTATTCCGTAACCCCCGGAAAAACGGCAAACAATAGGTATTCCGTAACGCCCGGAAAAACGGCAAACAATATGATAACCCTTTGAGTTACGTTCGGTTATATTCTTGATTTCCCCATACCCCCAAGTTATGTGTTCAAGTCAGATATTGATAAATCTGAAGCTAATGCCAACACAAGATCAAGCAGGAACATGTTTGTCTATACAGACAACAGGATATGTCCATCGGGACAACATGTCAGGATTGTCGGCATTAGAAACAAGAGCAGGTAACATGTCAAGTAGTGATATATCAGGTCATGTCAGGTTGTGTGCATGTATCAAGTCATGTCAAGTAGTGGTATATCAGGTCACATCAAGTAGTGTACATGTATCAAACGGATGCTCATAATAAAACTGTAACAGGTACGGGTGCACAAATAAAGCATGGATGCACAAATATTTATCAGGGATTACATCATGACTATGTAGGATGCACAAGATCAAGTATGGGATACTAATGTAACAGTAAAATGATATAATATGGTCTCGGCATGCAACTAGATATGTAATAAACCGTACGGATACAGACAGATACTATAAAACTGTAAATCGGTAAAATTTGCTGAATATTAAAACACAAGCACTATTATTTATTAAATAGATATTGATATAATAATATTAACATGGATAAAATATTCAAATCGATTAATAACTATAAAATTGGTATTGATTAACCATGTACAAGAAAGTTCCGTTTAGAAATTCAGCGTCACCCTGATTTGTAAAATAGCTAAAAACAACAAAAGTTCTCCAAAAGGGACGTGTCTTATACCAAAACAAAGATAATTAAATAAGGTTTTCATTTTTATAAGTTGAACTATCTCAGGTTATTCCTACAAAAAGCTATGAACATTCGAAATTGAAAGTTTGCTGCTGGAATTTCCCTGGACAGCAGTTTAGAGATATTTTAATTTGCATTTTACGTTATTTAAACAATTTATTTTGCAAGTAAATATTTCATAGAGTTATAGTATTCTGAGTTAGCTTCGTAACGAACAAAAGAACGTATACTAATGATTTTTCTATGATTTATAATGAATTTTATAAGGTAAGGTGAACAGTAAATTTCAGATTTGTCGTATCCGCTTCGCAACGACGTTTCATGTGTAAACTATAATATTTTAAAACTATATTTTGTATAATATTATAAAATGCAGATTATAAACTAATTAAAGATAATAATAAAAAAATATTACGACGATATATATTTTTATAGATATAATTATAGCATGTCGTAAGTTGTAAACTTTCATACATTTTATATTATAAAACCGATTAACATTAACTAACTACGGTGTATAAATTATATATTTATAGCTGTATGATGATGATGATGATGATATGGAAACATATAAATAAATTATATAATGCATAGCATGTAGCAAGTTGTAAACTTGCCTCGATTGAATCACGCGACAGATACGCACGGCACGTCCGACGTCGGTAAATCGTCGCAACGCACACGCGGCACGCGGCACGGGTCCAGGCAAGGCTAGAGGGTGATCACGCAGGCAAGGTGCGTTCACTGGATCACTCGGATCGTCAGCGATGAGCATGGCTCCGGCGGTGATCACCGGAATCAAGAAACAAGATCAAGAAAAAGAAAGAAGAAAGAAGAAAGAAGAAGAAGAAGTAAGAAGAAGAGGCTGTGTATTAAATAAGGAAAAATAATAAATAAATAAATAAAATATATATAAATATATATATGCAGAGGAGAGAGAGAGTCACGAGAGAGAGAGAAAGGGGTTGTTAGTTTGTTAGGAAATTAGCTTAGATTTAAATTTAAAAAATATTTTATTAGTTAACTAAATTTTAATTTGTATCAGTTTATAAAATTAATATTATATAAATAAAATTTGATATTCTGGTAAATACAAACATAGTCCAAAACATGCCCGGGTAGGGTTTAAAATTCAGTTTTAAAATACGAAAAATATACATGTCGACCAAAATTAAAGTTGGATATCCAAGTAACGAAAATGCATACCCCCAAGAACGGATGCACGTACGTGCGCTTAACCATCCAAACAAGTCCGTTTCACTAAACAAGACGAGAACAAGATGCGCGGATGCTACCACAGGGTCAGGGGTATCATCCAGGCCATGCAATGTATTTTTAAAATATTTTATGTGACTTAAAATGTTATATTAAAAATGCAGATGCTAGATAAAATGCGAGTATGCAATGTACAAATAATTGAAAGTGCACGAATCCATGTAACAGGTCAGGATAAATCATAAACATGAATCAAGACTGGTTTCTAGAAAGCGGGTCGGGTCGGATGCAATACATATGTCAAATATACCATTCGCACCCAAAACACAGTAAAACCAAGAATTAGCCATAAGATAAAGAAAATAATCAAATAGAATATGGTATAAATGAACTAGGGTGTTACATTATACCCAACTACAAAAGAATTTCGTCCTCGAAATTCCCGGAACGAGAAAATACAAGAAAACATGAATCTAAGAAAAGAGTTGTGAAAACTTCTGTCGAATCTCGTCTTCTCGTTTCTAAGTCGATTCTCCATGCGATCGATTCCCCCATGAAATAAGTACGAGCAGGATAACCTTGTTCTTGAGGACCTTTTCTTTTCGATCAACAATCGACATCGGTCGTTCTTCATAGGTCAAATCCTCCCTTACAGTCAGCTCTGAATGATCTAGCTTGTGTGTTTCATCTCGAACATACTTACGGGGTTGAGATATATGAAACACGTCATGAACACTCGCCAAAGATGGTGGTAAAGCCAATCGATAAGCCACTTCTCCAACACGCTCAATAATATCGAAATGCCCCATGAATCGAAGACTAATCTTGCCTCGACTTCCAAAACGAATCACTCCTCTAGTCGGTGATATCTTCAAGAATACAAGATCACTAACAGCGTACTCTAGAGGTCTTCTCGATATATCTGCCCAACTCTTCTGCCGATCCTGTGTTTCCTTCATGTGATTCCGAATAGTATTAACTTTCTCTACATTTTGCACGACAAGATCCGGTCTCAACAATCTTCGTTCTCCAACATCGTCCCAACAAACAGGTGAACGACACTTGCGACCATACAACGCTTCGAATGGAGCCATCTGAATAGTCGCCTGAAAGTTGTTATTGTAAAAAAAACTCCACCAAGTGTAGATGATCCGCCTATGAACCCTTGAAATCTAACATGCAAGCTCTCAATATGTCTTCAAGAGTTTGGATCATTCTTTCCGACTGGCCATCTGTCTGAGGATGATAAGCTGTGCTAAACTTCAATCGCGTCTCCAAATTTTCCTGTAAACTCCTCCAGAAGTGTGATAAGAATCGGGTGTCACGATCGGAAATGATGCTCACAGGTACTCCATGCAATCTCACAATCTCCTGCATGTACCGTTCTGCCAACGCTTCCGTTGATTGACCAACTCGAAATGGTATGAAATGAGCTACCTTGGTCAATCGATCAACAATCACCCAAACTGCATTGTTGCCCTTTGGACTCAGCGGTAAAGCTATTATGAAATCCATGGTTATATGTTCCCACTTCCATTGAGGAATCGGAAGTGGTTGCAATAAACTAGCAACCCTTTGATGTTCAGCCTTAACTTGTTGACACACCAAGCACTTCGCTACAAAACGAGCAATCTCCTTTTTCATGCCTTCCCACCAAAAATGCTTTCGTAGATCACAGTACCTCTTCGTGCCTCCTCGATGTACGGAATACGCAGAACTGTGTGCCTCCTTCATAACTTCTTCGCGAATATCTTCTTTTGGCACACACAAACGGCTACCATATCGCAACGAACCATTTTCATGAATCAACAAGTTCGTTCGAAGTCCAGCTTCAACCTTTTCTCGAAACTTCTGCAATCTTGGGTCCTGTGATTGTGCTGCTTTAATACTCTCGATCAATGACGACTGTACTTGCAGCTGCATCAACTGTCCCGAAGAATGCGGTAGCATAATCTCCACCTCGAATCTCCGAAAATCATCGATAAGCTCCTTCTGTGCAGTCAACATCCGAATTGCTGGAAACCGACTAAGCGCATCCGGCACAATATTAACTTTCCCCGGATGGTACTTAAGATCAAGATCGTAGTCAGCCATCAGCTCCAACCATTTACGCTGCATCATGTTAAGCTCTTTCTGTGTGAACACGTACTTTAGGCTTTTGTGATCGGTGAATACTTCGACCTTTTCGCCCAATAAGTAGTGTCTCCAAATCTTCAAAGAGAAAATCACAGCTGCCAGCTCCCAATCATGAGTTGGGTAATTCTTCTCATGGATCTTAAACTTGTCTCGATGCGTAAGCTATAACCTTCCCATGCTGCATCAAAACACAGCCCAAACCTTTCCCAGATGAGTCGCTGTGAATCACCAATCCTCCGGAACTGTCTAGTACGGTCAAAATAGGAGCGGTTATCAATCTTTGCTTCAACGCTTCAAAAGCTGACGCGCATTTATATGTCCATACGAACGGTACTATCTTCCGCGTAAGCTTGGTCAAAGGTTCATCCAAACGAGCAAAATTCTTCACGAATCTTCTGTAATATCCGACAAGTCCAAGAAAACTTCTGATCTACGCTACACTCTTCGGAATCGGCCAATCTTGAACTGCTGCAATCTTCTCAGGATCAACGGCGATTCCATCTCCGGATACGACATGCCTCAAAAACTTCACTTCTTCAAGCCAAAACTCGCACTTGCTCATCTTTGCATACAATCTTTCATGCCTCAATGTCTACAGTGCGATCCTAAAATATTTTGCATGCTCTTCTAGGCTTCTTGAGTAGACCAGAATATCATCGATGAACACTACTATAAACTGGTCCAAGAACGGAGAAAAGATTCGATTCATCAAGTCCATAAATATCGCCGGGGCATTCGTGACTCCGAATGGCATCACTAAATACTCATAATGTTCATATCGAGTTCGGAACGTAGACTTGCAAGATATCTTCTGATTAAACTCGGACCTGATGATATCCGGACCGCAAATCCAGCTTCGAGAATACCCTCGCGCCACTGAGTTGCTCGAACAATTCGCCAATGCGAGGGATCGGATACTTGTTCTTAATAGTCACCCGGTTTAATTCTCGATAATCGATGCACATCCTCCTCGTGCCATTTTTCTTCTTAACTAGAAGAACTGGAGCTCCCCAAGGCGAGTTACTGCTTCGAATCCAACCCTTCTAAAGTAATTCAGTAACCTTCTTCTTAATTTCTTCCATCTCCACTGGTGCCATTGGATAATACGCCTTTGAGATTGGCGCTGCACCAGAAACAAAATCAATCGCGAACTCCACGTCTCGCTTCGGCGGTAAACCTGATATGTCTTCAGTCATGTCCATGAATTCTCGAACTGTAGCCGGTGCTTCTTCCTTAACAACTTCCATCAACGAAAGAACCTGGTTTATCGGCCTAGCCCTAAACTCGACTGGCCCGACAGAACCGCTTCCTCCAGCAAAACAAGCTCCGGATGTCCGCGAAAATCCATTCCCAAGACAACAACAACGAGGGATGCACCAGAATTGGAAAATTCTAATGCGGGGAAAACATGAACAAGTAAGATACCGAGATGACTTCATCCGATGTCAAGATACTGAAGAGGATTAAGCACGGAAAACATGATTCAAGCTGGCGATAAAACAAGAACTAGTAAGCAATGAAACCGAGAAAAGCAAGGTAATATAACAACCATGAAATAAGGAAGTGAATCAAGACCAGGACTCCAAGTTACATAAATAGAGTACCGCATTGTAACCATGTTGCAGTTCATGGGTACAATTACATAACTCCACTCAAGTCGCCCAAATCCTAGTATCAGAATCAAGAAACAGGGAGAAACAATGGTGAATCCAAAATGTTTCAAGCCGAGATGCAAAGTTGTTTGCATATCGTCAAGGTAAAGGATACGAGAAAGATATGATTCAAGAATCACGATGACAAGGTGGCAGGACATGTTCCTAATCACGAGTATTCTGATTCGTGTATTGGGTCCAATACCCAACTACAAAACAATCAAACCCGATTGACCTATATCCTATAGCTCTGATACTAAACAAACCCTGTCATGCCCTGCTTTCCAGAGTGCGCTAAGATCGGCACGTGACATAGCCAATCATGCTACCTGTGGCTAGGAAACATCCTTCCACAGTCACATTACGGCTGTTTAGAAGATATCAAGAACAGGAAAGTAAATAAACTATCTAGTGCATGTACATGAGCCAGAATAAACGAGTCAAGAAATAATATGCGGAAGCAATAAATCCAAGTAACAATAACATCTGGAAAGAACGGAAATAACTAACTGGATACTAACAGGATCCTCACTGCTCGGCCTGACAGCGGAAATATTCCTGATCAGCGTGCGACAAAGGTAGAGGATCTGGGCCATGCAAAACCCAGATGTCAGTGCGTCATAATATCAAACAATAATATAATCAGGAGGTTACAAGACATGCAGGCATGAGTATGAAAAGTAATAAAAGTATAACAATATCATGAATAAGGGACAGTGAAGGGTATAAGCACATGTGATGTGCAGTGAGTAATCTAAACTGTGGTACTGGGTTATCTATACTAAAGTCTTTGAAATAAATTAATGTAATTCTCATTGTAACCCATCGGTGATTATTCCGTAATGACCGGAAAAACGGCAAACAATATGTATTCCGTAACGCCCGGAAAAACGACAAACAATAGGTATTCCGTAACACCCGGAAAAACGGTAAACAATAGGTATTCCGTAACGCCCGGAAAAACGGCAAACAATATGATAACCCTTTGAGTTACGTTCGGTTACATTCTTGATTTCCCCATACCCCCAAGTTATGTGTTCAAGTCAGGTATTGATAAATCTGAAGCTAATGCTGCCAACACAAGATCAAGCAGGAACAGGTTTGTCTATACAGACAACAGGATATGTCCATCGGGACAACATGTCAGGATTGTCGGCATTAGAAACAGGAGCAGGTAACATGTCAAGTAGTGATATATCAGGTCATGAGCAGGTAACATGTGTAAACTATAATATTTTCAAACTATATTTTGTATAATATTATAAAATACAGATTATAAACTAATTAAAAATAATAATAATAAAAATATTACGACGATATATATTTTTATAGATATAATTATAGCATGTCGCAAGTTGTAAACTTTCATACATTTTATATTATAAAACCGATTACCATTAACTAACTACGGTGTATAAATTATATAGATATAGCTGTATGATGATGATGATGATGATGATGATGATACAGAAACATATAAATATATTATATATGCATAGCATGTAGCAAGTTGTAAACTTGCCTCGATTGAATCACGCGACGGATACGCACGGTATGTCCGACGTCGGTAAATCGTCGCAACGCACATGCGGCACGCGGGACAGGTCCAGACAAGGCAAGAGGGTGATCACACAGGCAAGGTGCGTTCACTGGATCACTCGGATAGTCAGCGACGAGCACGGCTGCGGCGATGATCACCAGAATCAAGAAACAAGATCAAGAAAAAGAAAGAAGTAAGAAGAAGAGCCTGTGTATTAAATAAGGAAAGATAAAAAATAAATAATATATAAATATATATATATATATATATATATATATATATATATATATATATATATATATATATATATGCAGAGGAGAGAGAGTCACGAGAGAGAGAAATGGGTTGTTAGTTTGTTAGGAAATTAGCTTAGATTTAAATTTAAAAAATCTTTTATTAGTTAACTAAGTCTTAATTTGTATCAGTTTATAAAATTAATATTATATAAATAAAATTTGATATTCTGGTAAATACAAATATAGTCCAAAACATGCCCGGGTCGGGTTTAAAATTCAGTTTTGAAATACGAAAAATATACATATCGACCAAAATTAAAGTTGGATATCCGGGTAACGAAAATGCATACCGCCAAGAACGGATGCACGTACGTGCGCGTAGCCATCCAAACAAGTCTGTTTCACTGAACAAGACGAGAACAAGATGCGCGGATGCTACCATAGGGTCAGGGGTATCATGCAGGCCATGCAATGTATTTTTTAAATATTTTATATTACTTAAAATGTTATATTAAAAATGCAGATGCTAGATAAAATGCGAGTTTGCAATGTACAAATAATTGAAAGTGCACGAATCTATGTAACAGGTCAGGATAAATCATAAACATGAATCAAGACTGGTTTCTAGCAAGCGGGTCGGGTCGGATGCAATACAGATGTCAAATATACTATTCGCACCCAAAACACAGTAAAACCAAGAATTAGCCACAAGATAAAGAAAATAATCAAATAGAATATGGTATAAATGAACTAGGGTGTTTCAATGTCTTAAGATGTCACGTGACTTAAGTGCCGGTTACGTGCCACATTTGGGTCGTGACAGCTGCGTTGATGGAGCAGAAGTGTTTTGGGGGCTGTTTGACGCTTCTTCAAGTATATAACACTTAAAACCGCATTCTACTAATTTTGTGTAATTAAATTGATATTCAACATAAAACGCAATTCTATCATATTGTATTTCAGATATGGTCATGGACATATCTCTCTATTGGTCGCCCGACCATTACGACACGGTTCGCTTTAGATGGCCAAAGGCCATATGGATGCCAGTAAGTATTTGAAACTATACACATATTTCAAATTTTAATTTTTTTGGAATATTAACTTGTGTGTAATCTCTATGCAGGTGGAATGTGCCCAGGTCATGAGATGTGACACCGGATTGCAGCCTCTGTTTCTACTGCAATGAGTTCGATGTCATGGAGGAAGCATCAGTTACGTGGACACCGTAACACATGACCTGATGGGCACTCTATATCCATTATGTTTAGCAGGCGTCGGCTTCTAGCGTGCTTGGACGTCGATCATCTGCAATGATATTATTCAGATGCACGTGCCAGACCATGTGCTCTGCCAGTTCGGTTTGAGGCAGCACATACCAGGCGCGGTGGAGCAGACACCGCGACAGGGTGGAGCGCTAGTTGGGAATGCTTGGCTCATAGAATATCAAATTTGGGTGGGTCGATGGTACGATCGGGTACACCACATAGCCGATAAGATATAGCCAGGTATACCAATAGATCGGTACCTTTCCTGGTATTGGATGATTACCCACAGATTCGTCATCACAGCCGCCCCTCCGCCCACCTTATATACGCCTCGAAGACCGATAGAGAGATTTGGTAAGTTTATATCAAACCTTTTAAAACTAAAATCTTATTTTTATGAAATTCATTATTTTATTTACCATCAATTTAGGTCCATACCATTTACGCGTTAGAGGATATAGCTGATGAAGGTATTAGTGGCACCAAGGACTCAGCGAGCTGCTTTATGAACATCAAGTTCCTGATCAGGAGTGTGATGACGAGGCACAGATTCACATGTCCACCGGCCGTGTCTGTACCACCCGTGCCTCCGCTACTTGTCCCTGCACCACTCATGCCTCCACTAGCTGTGTTCGCACCTGCCATTCCTATTACGTATGCACGATGTAGACGGAGACAGTCGGCGCCGTCTCAGCATCCCGATGAGTACGAACATAGACCATCACAGCCAGAACCGTCTCAGCCGCCTGCCGCCGACGAAGCCGGACCGTTACAGCCTCGACATCCTGTAGTGAAGAGAAGGACACCTGGGATGGTGCGACGACTTTGTTAGATTGTCATGAGTATTTGTGTTGTATTATTTTGCGATGCATTCGTTATTTATTTTACATTGTTTAATATTTTCGGCTTATTGTTCTTCGCCATTTGGGCGTCATGTATTGTGCGTGGATTATGTCTCCGCCATTTGGGGATTGAGTTGGCTCCGTCTGTGGATGCTATTATTTTGCTGTGCTTGTACATGAATTTTATTCAAAATTTACAATGGAGGTGTTGTCCGATTTTTCCCGATTATTTCTTTACAAAATAACACTTTAATTCATTTTAATTCAAACGTTGATTTTCTCACACAAACACGTGTTCATACACGATATATTACACAGACATAGTACACCCATCCACAACATACACGAAAATGACGCAAACAAAATAGATATAAAGAACAGTAACAACGGTATAATTCATTACTAAAATTTCAAAAATAAATTATCTACGTTACTTAGCTCCGCAACAACAAAATTAATCCGTTCTGTAATTGCATCAATGGCCTCATCACCTAGCGCAGTATCTCGAGTGAGTTCGAGGTGGTTCAAAGTCCCACGATACATAAAGATGCGGTAAAGAGAGCTTGCAGAGTACTCGATATTTCGACCTGAAAGAAGACCCATAAAATGAAAGAAGACCCATAGAATGAAAGAGGTGGAGACGACGATTTGCTTCCGCATGGTGGTCATGGGATACTTCTTTAGAGGGAGACGGGAGTGCATCCAATACGGCTAAGTGCAAGAGCTGCAGGATTTCATGATCGATCTTCATCGGCCAGCTCATACCCCCTCGTAATCGATAGAGAATGCCTTCGTAAACATAGTAGTCAATCATCGTATATACAGATTTCACCACGGTATGAGAGATGCACCTCTTAATTTCATCGATTGATGGAAATCCTGTAGATGAAGATCCCAACATTGAAAGAGAGAGAGAGAGAGGCTAAGAACTAAGAGGAAGAAAGACAGAAAATGTGATGGCGATGAGATCTGAGAGGATGAGAAAGAGCTCAGCACAGATAGTGAGATTCGAGATAGAGAGGAAGAGATTGAACTCTTAATATAATGAACACAATCATTCATGGGTATGGGTTTTTTTGGGGCGCAGTTTGCAACTCCACCCTAGAAAAACAAATACCCGTGAATGATTGTGTTTCTTTTAGGGCGCATTTTTAAACTGCACCGTAGAAAAAATACAGACCCGTGGATGGGTAAATTTCTTTTTTTGGACGCAGTTTGCATCTACGCCTTAGAAAAAATTATACCCGTAAATGATTGTGTATCCGTTTGGGACGCACCTTCAAACCGTATCATACAAAAACACACACCCGTGAATGTGTGTTTCTTTTTAGGACGCATTTTGCAACTACGCCCAAAAAAAACAAAGTCCTTACAAAAGTAATGATTCATATTATTTTGCATTTATTAATTATATGGGGCGTATTTTGAAACTGCGCCCCATACAAATGTTATGCGCGCAGTTTGTAACTGTGCCCAATACATTTGTATGGGGCACAGATTCAAACTGTGTCCATAACATTTGTATGGGGCACAGTTTTAAATGCGCCTCATACAAATGTAAAGGGTAAATATTTGGGTCACAGTTTCGAACTGCGTCCCATACAAATGATATGAGCGCGGTTTAAAATTGCGTCCATAAAAAAAATTAGTTCACGCGAGCGCTAGCACTGATGTGGCGCCTACGATGCAAAAAGTGGTCTCTTTTCATAATTATTTTTGAAAATAATTTTTTAATAATTATTAATTATTTTTGATTTATTATAAAAAATTGTCCTATAAATAATCATTGTCTAAATAAAGCAAATGAGTGCGGAGTTTATCTCCCCCCTTATTTTAATGGATATAAATACTCAACATCTTTTCTTTTTAAAGAAAAGACTTTGATGCAAGAAACTATAAGTAAACGGATTCGTGCGTGTATACCTTGTTGATCTTATTCAATTTCAATGGGGCAATTCTGCAAACACCTGCACTGCTAGGGACCGATGAAGCCTATTCCAATCTCTTTGCATTCGGATCCCAACTTGCTGAGACCCGGATTGGGTTCGGGTTCGAACATATTAAATGGATCCATGGTGTCATGGATTGGGATCAAAGAGCTGGACATGATTTGGGGAGTTCAATGGGCGAATTTGGAGCGAATGGATTGATAATTTGAGGCTAAAACTATAGTGGGCGGGAGTAGTTATGATATTTTTAAAAATAATCATGCAAGAGATTATTAATTTGGCAAACTACCAATTGTGTACGACCAACTAGGACAAAGCTTCCAAAAATGCCAATCTCATCAATGCCGACAACACTATCATTTACTCAGTATTCTTTAGAAAGTCAGCACGAGCATTTATTTAGCGGAAAAAAATATGAGAAGCAAGCCAATCTCATGCCATGTATCATTATACATTAAGTTTACAATGCCGGAAGAGGAATTTTCATGTTTGATCCAATCGATAATCAAAGCTGATGGAGCCTCTAACCTAAACTTGATAGCGTATGACTCAGATACTGATGATGCTCTATATTGGCGATCTCCCGGATCAAGACATGTGGCAGATGACGTGTCCCAGAACTCAGAAAAAAGGGCCCACAGGGGCCGACCAGGACACCCCTGTATCCGACCTGCAAGCAGAAGCCGGCTCACCTCAGAGCCCCCTGCAAATTGGCCTCCTCGGCCTCTCAGCTCGCCCCCGAGCTACCGGAGCACCAACATACCTCAGCCCTCCCGCTCGTTCCCGAGCTCCCCTGCCGAGGCCATCTTCCTCGGTCCCTCCGACCGACCAATTCCACCACTCACAAGCGTAACCGACGCTCCGCAAATCTCGCCATGCGCAGATTCTCCGCCATCAACATCCCACGTTACACGTCTTCACGATCCCCATTAATGGGCGATCCGCTCTTTATGCGGGCGTGACGTCGGGAGCGTAACTGCCGGCGAGATTCTCGTGCCTGCTGCTGCGTGCTACCGTCACTATATAAACCCCCATCACAGAGGGGTCAAGTAAGCCATTTTTATTCCACTTAGTCGTTACTCTGCTCGGATCTAGTACTAACTTGATCGTCGGAGGGTCCTCGGTGGTACCAAACCACCCCGGGACTTCTTTGCAGATACTCGGCATTAAACCCCTCAAATCACCAATCTCCTCAAACCCATTGAGACCCACACGCAACAGGAGATCACCTCCAAAATCCACCGGAAGATCGACGGAAGACAACATCTGGCGGAGACCCGAAAATGACCTCCATCAGTTGGCGCCGTCTGTAGGAAACAAAACTCCACAAAAACAAAAGTTGGCCTTCCGATCTCCATCCACATGGCGTGCGATCACCCTAAAGATCCAGATACCAGCCGACGTCTCCCCCTCACCGGAGGCGCGGATGAACCTCCTTCGGCGACCGTCATCAACGCCCTTGCCGGCCGAATAGACCGACTACAGTCCATCGCGGAGGCGCTCTTCTGCGTCCAAATGGCCAGGCCGGGGCCCCAGATCGCCACTCCTCCGCCTCCAGGAGACTCTGTCCTCATCAGCACGGCTGACCACCGGCAGGCTGCGTCCCATGGCCATGGGTCTCACGGGCCGATACTCTCTAAGGCCCGCTGGGCGCTCCACAGTTCCACGCCAAGATCCTCCGTCAGGGCGCCTCACCTCGAGCCTCTTCGCGACCCTCACCCCCTAGGAGATGTCGGTCACCTCGCCTGTCCCCAGGCACGACCGACACCCCCTCCCTTGACGAGCTCGCACAGAAGGGGCTTGCCACGGTGGCTCGAGGGCCACCTCACCCAAGGATATAAGCCCTCACTAAAAGGCAGCCCAGCAGCTACCCTGCTCGGTTATCCCTGACGGGTAGCTTCCCTACCGCAACGCCAGGGATCAGAAAGCCCTCCCAGAGGCAGTTGAGCCCGACCTTCGCTCGGCTATCCCTGGCGGGTAGCTTCCCTACCGCAACACTAGGGATCAGAAAGTCCTCCAAGAGGCAGTCGAGCCCGAGGATCCCTCGCTCAGCTATCCCTGGCGGGTAGCTTCCCTACCGCAACGCCAGGGATCAGAAAGTCCTCCTAGAGGCATTCGAGCCCGAGGATCCCTTGCTTGGCTATCCCTGGCGGGTAGCTTCCCTACCGCAACGCCAGGGATCAGAAAGTCCTCCAAGAGGCAGTTGAGCCCGAGGATCCCTCGCTCGGCTATCCCTGGCGGGTAGCTTCCCCACGACAACGCCAGGGATCAGAAAGTCCTCCAAGAGGCAGTCGAGCCCGAGGATCCCTCGCTCGGCTATCCCTAGAGGGTAGCTTCCCTACCGCAACGCCAGGGATCGGAAAGTCCTCCAAGAAGCAGTCGAGCCCGAGGATCCCTCGCTCGGCTATCCCTGGCGGGTAGCTTTCTACCGCAACGCCATGGATCAGAAAGTCCTCCCAGAGGCAGTCGAGCCCGAGGATCCCTCGCTTGGCTGTCCCTGGCGGGTAGCTTCCCTACTGCAATGACAGGGATCAGAAAGTCCTCCCAGAGGCAGTCGAGCCCGAGGATCCCTCGCTCGGCTATCCCTGGCGGGTAGCTTCCCTACCGCAACGCCAGGGATCAGAAAGTCCTCCCAGAGGCAGTCGAGCCCGAGGATCCCTCGCTCGGCTATCCCGGGCGGGTAGCTTCCCTACCGCAACGCCAGGGATCAAAAAGCCCTACCAGAGGCAGTCGAGCCCGAGGATCCCTCGCTCGGCTATCCTTCAGAACAAAAGCCCTCGCCAAGAGGCACCGGGCAGTAACCCTGCCCGACCAAGGGTCCTTGGTAGACTTCTTACAGCCCCTCCCGCGCTAAGGACCAAAGTCCTCCCAGAGGCAGTCGAGTCCTTGCTCGGCTATCCCCGGCTGGTAGCTTCCTACCACAACCGACAGGGATCAAAGTCCTCGGCAAGAGGCACTGGGCAGTAACCCTGCTCGGTCCCCGTCCTGAAGGATCAAAAACCCTCGCAAGAGGCAACCGAGCAGCTACCCTGCTCGGTCATCTCCGGCTGGTAGCTCCCTACCCATGACGCCAGGGATCGAATCCCTCGCAAGAGGCATCCGAGCGGCTACCCCGCTCGGTCATCCCAGGCTGGTAGTTGCCCACCCACGACGCCAGAGATCAAATCCCTCTCCAAGAGGCAACTGCGCAACTTCACTGCCCGGTCATCCTTAGTGGGCTTCTTACAGCCCCTCCAACGCTGAGGATCAAAGCCCTCGCCAAGAGGCACCGAGCAGCTACCTTGCTCGGCCATCCTTCACAGGCCTCTCACGACCCCTCCAGCGTCAAGGATCAAAGCCCTCGCCAAGAGGCACCGAGCAGCTGCCCTGCTCGGCCATCCTTTGTAGGCCTCAAACGGCCCCTCCAGTGCCGAAGATCTCAAGCCCTCATCGCGAGGCCACCGGGTTCCTTCCTTCTCGGCGCATCCCCAGCGGGCATCCTCCTTCCCATCAGACGCTGAGGATCTGAAGCCCTCATCGCGAGGCCGCCGAGTTCCTTCCTGCTCGACGCATCCTCAGCGGGCATCCTCCTGCCCATCAGACGCTGAAGATCTCAAGCCCTCATCGCGAGGCCGCCGGGTTCCTTCCTGCTCGGCGCATCCCCAGCGGGCATCCTCCTGCCCATCAGACGCTGAGGATCTGAAGCCCTCATCGCGAGGCCGCTGAGTTCCTTCCTGCTCGGTGCATCCCCAGCGGGCATCCTCCTACCCATCAGATGATGAGGACCTCAAGCCCTCACCACGAGGCCGCTGAGTTCCTTCCTGCTCGGCGCATCCCCAGCGGGCATCCTCCTTCCTATTAGACGATGAGGACCTTAAGCCCTCATCGCGAGGCCGCCGAGTTCTTTCCTGCTCGGCGCATCCCCTGCGGGCATCATCTTGCCAATCAGACGCTGAGGATCTCAAGCCCTCATCGCGAGGCCGCCGGGTTCCTTCCTGCTCAGCGCATCCCCAGCGGGCATCCTCCTGCCCATCAGTCGCTGAAGATCAGAAGCCCTCATCGTGAGGCCGCCGGGTTTCTTCCTGCTCGCCGCATCCCCAGTGGGCATCCTCCTGCCCATCAGATGCTGAAGATCTGAAGCCCTCTTCGCCAGGCCGCCGAGCCCCTTTCTGCTCGGCGCATTCCCAGCGGGTAACTTCCTACCCTACAAAGACACGGATCCAAGACCCGCCGAATAAACTCATGCTCAACGTGCGATCAACACCTCAACTCCAGCAAAGGGAGGATACCGACCTTCCCACACTCGTCCTTCGCTCGACTTGTACTCGATACGCGACAACAAGAACGCTGTGTCATCCTCGGACAATCCACCACAAGGAATATCAGCGCCAAGCCGCACAAAGAGAATCAAGCAGTCCACTCTCGACCCGACCCAAAAAATAGATCGGAACGAGAGTGGGGGGCTGATGATGATGCTCTATATTGGCGATCTCCCGGATCAAGACACGTGGCAGATGACGTGTCCCAGAACTCAGAAGAAAGGTCCCACAGGGGCCGACCAGGACACCCCTGTATCCGATCTGCAAGCAGAAGCTGGCTCACCTCAGAGCCCCCTGCAAATTGGCCTCCTCGGCCTCTCAGCTCGCCTCCGAGCTACCGGAGCACCAAGATACCTCGGCCCTTCCGCTCGTTCCCGAGCTCCCCTGCCGAGGCCATCTTCCTCGGTCCCTCCGACCGACCAACTCCACCACTCACAAGCATAACCGACGCTCCGCAAATCTCGCCATGCGCAGATTCTCCGCCAGCAAAATCCCACGTTCCACGCCTTCACGATCCCCATTAATGGGCGATCCACTCTTTACGCGGGCGTGACGTCGGGAGCGTAACTGCCGGTGAGATTCTCGCGCCTGCTGCTGCGTGCTGCCGTTCCTATATAAACCCCTATCACAGAGGGGTCAAGTAATCCATTTTTATTCCACTTAGCCATTACTCTGCTCGGATCTAGTACTAACTTGATCGTCGGAGGGTCCTCGGTGGTACCAAACCACCCCGGGACATCTTTGTAGGTACTCGGCATTAAACCCCTCAAATCACCAATCTCCTCAAATCCATTGAGACCCACACGCAACAGGAGATCACATCTAAAATCCACCGGAAGATCGACGGAAGACAACATCTGGCGGGGACCCTAAAAGGACCTCCATCAGATACCGTATCTCGCACCACCTCTCTAACTTCGATAATAGAACTAACGGAACCACAAGTCTTGCAGGAGTCGTCACAATTGGCCCAATCGTCGAAAGTCTTGCCGCAAATGCTAATGATGTTCACTTGAAGTTCATTGGAACTAAAATAATCGAGGCTATGTTGATGGTCCATATATGATCGTATTGCAACAAAGCAAGATTCCAAACCATGTATAAAAGAAAAGAAAAGAAATGAAGCAATCAAGACCGCGGTGATTATCCAAGGCTACGAATTGCAGCAAACCAACTATTCCGAACCATGGGTAAAAAGAAATAGCACATTGATGAAATACTGAGGTAGTCGTGGCGCTAGATACTGATTGTGAATCAGCAAAGGATCTGCCTGAGAATTCGCTGGATAAAATTGTTCATTTATGAACATGATCCCATCGTCTGTCCATGCAAATACTAAAGCAGGTATGGCTCAACTCGGGAGATATTTGATCTCCGCAAAGTTGAGATTCGGGGAGAAACGGAGAGACCGGGTCCACTCATTGAGGCTAGTTCTCCAACACAGTTTGCGAAATTGTTAGTACAGAAGTTGGGTATACGATACCGCAATAATTGGCCTTAAGTGCAAGTAGGAAATTGTTGGATACAGGCGCCCTCAAGTCAATTATTGTAATTGAAAGAGGATCTATACGAGAGAATAATCTTACTCGAGATGATAGAATGTTATCTGGTTTGTTTTTATCTTTCATGTGATGTGTTTTATTCGCTATCACGTATCGTTTAGACATGAGATAAAGCCCTGGGATTTTGCTTGACTACCAGGACGATGATGGAGATCATACTAGTGGGGCCTGGGTAGTCGATAAGCATATCCTTAAATGTCCCTAGTCATAGGAGTATCGAGACTGGGTATTGGTACTCCAATTTAGACTAGTATGTACGTTTCCTGACCTGGTTGGAGAACGATAGCTGATCCGGCAGTTATTGGTGTTTGACATCGAGAATTGTATACAGGTGCTCATTGGATGAGTTACACTAGACGAACTCACCGAGAACTCTTAGTTAGTGATATACCAATGTCAGGTGGCAGTTCTCTGGTTACATGAGTACAGAGTAGTCCCTAGGACCTAAGATCGCTATAGTGTCTCATGTGTGTTCCCACTTTACTTAGACTTCTACCCTACCATGGCTTAAAGGAGCCGTGCAAACAGGTTTTTGTTAGGTATAGTCCCGAAGCACGTGGAGGTAATGAGCGGTCGAGGGGATTTGTCTCTCTCGGTATAGGAAGTTGATGTCACGCTGTGCAGGACATCACTACAATCACAAGTCGATGGCCATCGCAGTGGAGATAAACTGATAAGTGTTATCAATTGTATCTCGGGTTGGTTATGAGTCCTCTGTCGCACGACTTATCGAGTTATTGGGGTCTGATAGATTCCAAACCTTAGACCTAATATGCGATACTCTAAAATGAAGGGACCGAACCATATGGTAATATCACTGATAGACTTTGTAGGGTTTAGATGAGCTTGCTCGTTGACCTTCTTTCAATCAATACCTGAATAGCCGTTATGTGCGGCTAGTACCGCTGAGTGCTTGTGGACTATGGATTTGATCCTAACCTACTACTAGCGTATTGTCGAGTCTTTAGAGTCCCACATAGAGCTTTCCCAGCATATGTGAAACGATATAGAGTATGTATAGAGATACGTGTAGGAGTCGATTAAACACATGTATTTGATACACGTATTTTAATCCGGTGTTTATTGATATTAGCCGGTATATATATGATATAACCGGATTATTAAATCAAGTATTGATTTAATAATTAAATGTATATTTATATATTTATATATTAACTAATACCATGCTCACTTTATTATTTTCTTCTCTTAATTATTATTTATATTTGATATAAATATTGTTTCATATATGTTGATATATCAGAGATGGGTGTGTAAGAATCATAAAGAAGATGAGAACACTTTTAAATGAGAATGAGTGATTGAAATTAGATGATTGTAGACTTGATGAGGTGTTTTTACATGATGACTCATTTTGATGACTCATTCTTGGATTTTTTTTTTCATACACATCTTTAGCCATTCTCATCTTCATCTTCTTCTTCATCTCATCTCCTCCATGGCTTCCTCTCTTGATTTTCTTTAAGTGGGCAATGGAAAAGGAAAAGAGAAAAATTAAGTGAGCTAATTATTCTATATCTTCTACTAATTATTCTTAGCAAGTTTAATTAGTGGATTGCTTCATCTTGATGAGATCAATTTGAAGCTAAAACTTGTGTTGGAGTTATCTCAAGGTGGATTATCTTCAGCGAGGAGATCATCGAGTAAGCTTATTCCAGGCTTCGTGAAAACTAGCCGGAGTCCAAGGAGAGATGGCTAACGCGCTAAAAAGGTTATAGCCCGCTAAACTCTTATTTTTAGCTTTCTAGTTTGTATCAAGTTTTATTCTTTGTTCATGATTATATGTGTGAATGCTTTTGCTCTCTTGATTTTTGAAATTCATTGCTTCCGCTCATTTTAAAATCATGTCTTGATTGCAAAGTTTTGCTTACAGTGGTATCAGAGCCATACCAAAAGATTACAACTTATTTTGGTGACATTGGAATTCATGAAACCCAAATTTTTCAAAACTAGTTTTAAATATTTGCATGAAAAGTTCTTATTTTGCTTGTGCCGGAGTTACCAGTTTCTTGGTTCGGACCAAGAGTTTAAAGTAGGCTCATGATAACCCGAACCTACTTAATTTGAGCTCGATTCGGCCCCGATTCGGGGCTGAACCGAGGCCGATTCAGCCCCGCATCGGGGGCTGAATCTGCCACTGGATCAACCCTGATGTGTTGGATATGTATGCCCTAGAGGCTTTCATTGTATAGGATGATAGGGGTATGTATGTACAGGACAATCTTTCTCGATATGATAGTATTCTAATTGGTTTGTCTTTATCTTAACATGTGATGTATTTTACTTTGTATTTCATATCTTGTATCCATGTTGATAAAGCCCGTAGAATTTTTGCCTGACTACCGGCGTTGTGATGGTAATCATACTTGTGGGAGCTGGGTAGTCGATAGGCACATTCTTAAAGTGTCCCTAGTCGTAGGAGTATAGAGACTGAGCATCGATGCTCCAGAGTATACTAGTGTATACATATTTAGACCCTGACGAGGGGCGATGAATTGGTCCCGCAGTCATTGGTGAGGGGCACCTAAGATTGTATATAGGTGCTCACTGGGGTTGAGTACACCGGACGGACTCGCCGAGGACTGGCTAGATGGTATTATACCTAGCGTCAGATAGCAGTTCTCTGGTGACATGAGTGCAGATAGTCTGTCGACCTGAGGTCGTCATTTTTCTCGTGTGAGTTCCCACTATGCTTTGATTACTACTACGGCTCTACTAAGTCGTGCAAACAGGTTTTAGTTGGGTACAGTCCCGAGCCACATGGAGACAGTGAGCGATTGTTGGGGATTCGTCTCTCCCGGTATAGCGAGTCGATGTCGCGCTGTGATCGGTTGGTCTACACCATAAGTCCCTGGCCATGACGGATTGATAATTATTAGTAGTTGGACAAGTAGATTCTCGGATGATCTTGAGCCACACCGACATGACTTGTCTAGTTATTAGGGGTATGATGTTTTCCATCCGCCTTAAACCTGGCATGCGATACTCTCAGACGAACAGACCAGACTGCACGGAGATTGTCACGGACAGGCTCAGTAGGGGTTCGGATGAGTTCGCTCATCGGCTTTCTTTTTCGACAGATACCTGGGTAGCCATTACGTACAGTTAGTGCCGCTGACGGACTTATAGTTAAACCCACTACCCGCATATTGTCGAGTCTTTAGAGTCTCACACAGAGTTTTCCTGGTTCAGGAGAAACGATATAGAGGTCGTATGGTTTTACGGCAGGGTTCCGATCATATACGTATACTGGCTACACGGATGTTGTTCGGACGGATAATACTAGTGGGCTTTGGTTTAAGCCGGATTCTAGTATTGTAATTTTAGATTATCATTATCTTATTGTATTCGTATTTTTCGGAATACGAATACGGGTATGTATATACGGTGATGGCATTCTTATAATTTCACAAGATATGCTTCTAGAAGGAGACACCTAATTATTGGATTTATCTATTTGTGGAAATAATTTAATGAGGTGGAAAATGGAGATATTTGTGGCGTGGATGAAGCATGGCTAGTTGATTTGTTTATTGCCTTTGACTTTACTATTCAAGCATGAGTCATTATTTTCTATTGAAAATATTGCATGCTTGATTATTGTGGATGACTAAGCCATTCCTCACTTGCCACAACACAAGATTTTAGCTCATTTGTGTTTGTTGATTCTCTCTCCATTTTTCCTCTCCTCCTTCTTCCTCAAGCTCTAACCCTCACATGTGTTGTGAATCTTAGGTCTCTTAAAATAAAATACTCCATTCATCTTTCTCTACACCTTCTAAGTTGTCTAGTCTAGCAAACTAGACATCTTAGTTACCTCACACTTGAGGTTGAAGCTTGAACCATACGCTCTCGGGTGGATCATCTTCGATAAAGAGAAGACCGACGATCGAGTTCCATTCAAGCTTTCTAGGAGCCAAGAAAAGGAGAAGAAGATTCAAGCTTGAACCAAGGAGCTAAGAAGAAAACAAGAAGGCCCGAAGGACTAGATCACTGAGATATCAACTCTCACTGAGTAGTTAGAAGCTCTTCGTAGTTAGTCATAGCCAGTTATGGTTTAATTAAGATCCTGAGTTATCTTGGTCGATGTTGCGAAACCACTCTTTTGAAATTGAAAAAATCGTTTTTATGTATTCCGCCTCCTCGCGGACTCGCGGAGTGCGCGACATCGACTTACACTGGTATCAGAGCCACTTAAACCTTAACTAGCTAGTTAGCAAGTAGTTAGAACTTCGATCGTCGGAAAAATTACACAAAATAGCATTTCCACATCATGCTTGCTGTCGATTTTCAAAACTGCTCAAAAAATTATTTCAGTGGGATTAAAAATACATGCAGGTGTTCCCCTCCGAAAGACGCGCAAGACAAACGCCTTGCCTGAGATTCGGGGCAGATGCTAATAGGTGCTATCCATCTACCTCTCCGAAGATGCCAAGTTGATTTATGGCACCGTGTATCGATAGTTTAAACGGACGCGTCCGATGTAGCAGACTTCGTCAGATTCCCCCTCGCTTGAGGGGTTTTTGATTGTGGGGACGCTCTTTCCTGCAGGCGCAAGCCCCTGCAGTTAATTACACTACCGCATTGTGGTAACAACTTTCTCCTTCTCCAGATGGTCACTTCGTGTCGTGGATGTTTGTTTTGTGTTTGGTTGCCCGTGGATTGTATACGGAGACTGAGTTATATCGTCGCCCGTAGGGCGTAGACTAGTCCAAATCCGTATTATCTTAGATTTGGGTTTTGGGGTTGTGTTTAAGGATACGTTAGCCTTGTTTGAGACTAAGATCGACTTAAACGTTTGTTAAGGATACGTTAGTCTAGTTTTAGACTAAGATCAACTTAACGGGATCATTTAGATCCGACAAGAGAGCGATTAGAGGAGCCCTGTTGTTTAGTTTAGTGACATTGCGGTCAATAGGTAGTTTAAGGACATTACGGTCCAATGTTAGTTTTAAGACATTGCGGTCAAGGTTAAGGACGTCGTAGTCCGTGGATTTAAGGACTCCACAGTCCGGTGTTAGTTTTAAGACATCACGGTCAAGGTTAAGGGCGTCATAGTCCGCTGTTAGTTTTAAGACATTCCGGTCAAGGTTAAGGACGTCGTAGTCCGTGGATTTAAGGACTCCACAATCCGATGTTAGTTTTAAGACATTATGGTCAAGGTTAAGGACGTCATGGTCCATGAGTTTAAGGACCCCACAGTCCGTATCAATGTGTGTGGTTATCGAGACCCGCCACCTCTTTGAAGATGTTGAGGAATTACAACGCCGAATATCAAAAGAGTGAAGAGATGTACCCTTAAACCGCGGTAGATTAAATGATCTGCAGTCCAATTTGAAAACTAGGATCAACTATCATATTATGAGCCCATTGGCCCAATTAAGTTTGAATTGAGGACTTATGGCCATCTTGGGCTAAGTCCAATTGTATCTGGGATATTGGCCCTCTGTTAATTCCTTGAAGGAGGGGCTTTGCCTCTGGAAACTTAGCCAATTAGGCTAAAGCTAGTGTTAAACACTAAAGACCAACAGTGTTGAACACTGGGAATGAGGTTGACCAGTTAGTGTTAAACACTAAAAGATAATCAGTGTTGAACACTGGGAAAAGAGTTTTCAGATTAGCGTTAAACACTAAGCAAATCAGTGTTAAACACTGCAAATAGAATTTTCCAAATTAGTGTTAAACACTAAGGAGAATCAGTGTTAAACACTGGATACAGAGTTTCAATTTAGTGTTAAACATTAAGGCAAGAGGGGTCACATGGTAACACGTTAGGGCGCCCTACTTCCCTTTATTTTTATTCGGTCAAAAATCTTGAACACTTTCAAAGTATCACGTGCCGTCACGTGATGAGAATTTTGGTGCTTGTCTGTTAAAGCTTCAGCTAAGGGGTCATGTGGTAGCACGTGATAGCGCCATGTTTCCCTTTATTTTGTTCTACAGATAAGTGTTTAACACTTTTAATTCTGAAAGCCATCACGTGTGGGCACGTGATGGGGGCTTGCGCTTTGCTCTGTTAGAATGTTCATTAGGGGTCACATGTTGACACGTGAGGGCGCCCTAAAGCTCTTTTCTATTTCTTTTTCTTTTGTGTGCTTTAGAGGTCACGTAGGGCACGTGAGGTGCCTACTTCAAAGTTTTATTTGACGGGTCTCTGTATGCATTAAAGTTCTGTTCATAGGGTTAAACCCTAAACTTCTGAAGAATTATATTCTTGATAGGGTTAAACCTTAGTTTCTTTTCTTAAAGGAATTAAATTCCTGTGAGTTTGAGAGAATTATGTTCTCAGTTAGGGCTAAACCCTAGTTTTGTTTATTTTGAAGGAATTAAATTCCTATAACCTAGGGTTAAACCCTAACTTTATCTCAAAGGAATTGAATTCCTATCATTTTATGAGAATTAAATTCTCTAAACTCAGTTCCCCCTCTATGTTTTAGATCTGCATGGCAGGATCTCAACCCAATGAGAATTAAATTCTCAATTCATGGGGAGATGTGCACTTTGCAGATTCTCAACCAGAAGAAGAACTAAGTTCACTTTTTTTTATATAAGAGTTAAACTCTTTTGAGAATTAAATTCTCTTTTTAAGACTTTCCTTTCTTACCTAGGGTTTTCTTTTGCAGAGGATCAATTTCTTCCAAAATCTCAAGGCTCTATCTCTCTTTCTCTCTGTATATGTCTCTGTATATTCTCTTTCTCCTCTTCCTTCTTCTTTTTTTTTTACTCTCTCCTTTGGCTCCTATTTATAGGAGAAGGAAGAGGATCAATTAGTTTTAGTGAATCTTTCATTGAAAGATTTGATTTGTTTATTGAGAGATTTGATTTATGTTTATCATTAATCCGGGCCTTTAGATTATTGGGTGGACTTTATTCACCATTGGATTTTAAATCCAAATGTATCTCTTTGTTATTTCGGTTAGATTTAGGGGGAGATCTTTCCAAGTCCAAGATTTTTCCATAAACTGGTGATATCTAATCACCTTCAGATTTTAAATCCAACGGTTCCAAATAAGCATTCTCTATCTAGGAAAGATTTGAAGGATCTCTTCTCAGAATTTAATTCTGTTTAATAACAAAGCTTTTAAAGCCGGTCACGTGTGGCCACGTGACCCCTGGCCACGTGTAGGCACATGACCCCTGGAACGGGCCTTTCTTCCCCTACGCTCTGTTCTTTGGCCGCTGCTCAGCCGTCACGTGTCAACACATGACCCCTGATCACGTGTGAGCACGTGACTTTTTCTGGAGTCTTTTCTTGAATGCGCTTTGTGCCGCTGCTTTGAACGTCACGTGCCAACACCTGACCGCTGGTCACGTGTGAGCACGTGATGCCTCTTCTGAGTCCTTTCCTGATTTTTAATCAGGGAACAAATGCCCCCACTGCATTGTTCTCACGTGTCTGGACGTGAGTGCAACGATGTCACTTTTGTGACCGTTGGATCTGCTTTGGGAGTAGGGTAGATGAAACGTTTTCCATCCCATCCTATAAATGCCTATGTCTTTTCAGGAGAGCCTCCACTTTGCTCATCTTCCTCCTTGCATACTTTTCTTTCTGAGAATTTAATTCTCCTTTCCAGAGTTTAGTTCTCTACCTTGAACAATTTTCAGAGTTTAACTCTGTTCGAAAAGAATTCTTTTCTTCAGGTAATGCTCTCAAACGAACGATGAACTCTCATGTCCTTCTGGATTTGAAATCCATAGCGAGGGTTTCACCCCTTTAAATATGAACCCATGAAACCAATTAATCTTCAGCAGTAAATCTCTTTTAGGGTTCATCTGATCCTCCAAGGAGATGATGATGACAGTTCAAATCCATGGAGTTTAACTCCGTTCACAGAAAAAAGTTTCTGGGGATTTAATTCCCCTTTCCAAAAGGAATTTAATTCCTGTGAAGAACTAAGTTCTTCCCCATAGAGGCTTCTTAGGGTTTCCTTCGCCCCAGGTTGTCCTTCTGTGATCAGTGAAGAAGACGGTTGCAATGATGTCTTTTGTGAGAATTTAATTCTCCTGATCTTGTTTGATTTTTTGTAGAGCCCAAGGTAGATTTGTCCTTTAGGAGAATGTGTAGGGCCATTTGAAACCCACTGCCTATTTAATGAGGATATCCTTTTTGTCTTATTACAATTGTTTGGTCTCATTATTAACGAGCCGTCAACCTGATTCTGTGGGGCCCATGTGTTTTGTAGCCAACGGCCCCATAAAGAAGAGTCTGATGTCGCTTTCTTCAGCTGTCCTCATATATATATTTACGCTCATATATATATATATATATATATATATATATATATATTGTCGGCTTCGCTTCTGACAGTTTTCCTTTATTTTATTTCAGGTGTAATGGCTTCTGTCCCGTGCTTTCCCTTCACTCGCTCAGAGGCTGCTTTTCCACAATCACCATCTGACGAGGAAGCGATGGCGATGATCCGGGCTCATGACCCGAACTGCACCAGCTTACTTCTATGAGGGACTTGGTATAGTCATATTATTCGGGGTCGCCGGAGTTTCCTCTGCGCAATACCGACGGAACCTACTTTCCCGTTCTTGCCGATGGACCATCCGAAGACGGTATTTGCTGTGGAGATGCCAAAATGGACTCCAACGGGACGGCTCGAGCCTTCGACGACCGGTATCCCGAACCATCCGATCCCGGCTATAGATATCTTGGGGCGGCGTATTTGCCAGGGTGAGGCCCAACCATGGGGACAAATCTACAAGATAGGGCTCACCCCTCGACACCCTACGGGGTACCTTCTCTGGGCTCGTTACATCCTGTCCGCCTATCGCGCACGGCTACAGAAGGTAGGGCTTTACCAGGCGATATACGCGTCGCTCTTTCACTACCAATCCCCGCATGTCTGGTGGGTTAAGGCCTTCTTGAACCAGTGGAACCTCCCCACCAACACTTTCCTTTTAGGGGACCGCGAGGTCTCGATCTCTCTGGCAGAATTCTATGACATCTCGGGGTTGCCAATCAGGGGTAGTCTGTATGAGGAGTTGCTGCCTTCTGACGAGTACATCTTTGAGCCCGAGCCTGCTCCGGTTGACGGCCTGTCTGCTGAGAATGCCGTCCGCCACAAGCGTCCCAGTTTGATCAAGGCGCTAGGTATCTTCGACCGATTGTTCACTGAATCTGAGGAGCAGGGTGTTACTTTTAAAAGCTTCATTGCTTGCTTCCTTCGCGAGGACGTCTTGTCGAAGACAGCTCCGAAGTTCGCGAACATCAAGGACCCCTTTGGGTTTGGTCCGAAGAAGTTGCCGACCACTGAATCGGATCTACCACAGTACTACATCCCCATTATGTCGCCGATGTCTTTTGAATCTATTGCCGCTCCCGGCATGAATGAAGAGACGTTCTTCGTGGGGTTTGTTAGTGTCTGGCTCAGTTGGTTTGTCATTCCCATACATCGTCGCTTTATGAGAGCTTCGGTTATCTACCCGTCTTATTGTATCGCTGAGGGGACGCGGTTGGCCATCGGCATCCCGGCGTTGGCGCACCTTTATCACGGGTTGGGCACCGCAGCTAATACCTCTACTCCCGGCGTGGATGTAGTAAACTTTTCGCCTCATTATTTCATGTCCTGGCTCGAAATGCACGTGCTGGGGGCTTTCGCTATGCATCAGAGGCCCGCATTTTACGACGCCTACCCCGTCCCACGACTTATGCGTTTGGTGGATGCTTCTGCCGCTGACCCGACTCAATTCGGGGCTATTCGGGTGCTGATTTCTCCTTACGCTACTGCTGGCGGGCTGTTTTTAATGATCGGGTCCTGTCTTCTCCTTCAGGTCCAGTTCAACAACTCTGGGACCAGTCAAAAGACAATGTACCCTCTCTGAGGCCCCAGGAGGCCGTGCACTTGTATACCATTAGACCAGGCTATTTGGTATTCCGCCAGGACAGTGCAGCTCTTTTCATGCGGTACAATCCGCATCGCTTCGCTCGACAGCTTGGATACGACCAGGGCGTTCCCTTCGAGGCTTTCATAGTTGCGCCGGTCCCTTCACTTGATGTCGTTCGTGATGCCGCTCATCATTTTGTGAGGCTGAACACTGGCTTCCACTTCATGGTCCCTGAAGCCGAGCACATGCCCCGGTGCGTGGGATCGTTCACGGGTTGGTATCTCCATCGAGTCAGCCCGATTATTCTTGAGGAAAGAAGGGTGCTTCTCGGTCATGATTACCCTCCTCAGGTTCCGGCCACGGGAGCTATGCTGTGACCGCGAGCTCCGGTCCACTTCCCTCTGAGGGAGATTGGCACCGCGCTCATTCCGGGGGAGTCAGGGGTGGACCTTACTCCAACAGCTGGTATGCCCCTAGGTACCCGATCGCGGGGTAGACGGGCCCCAGTAGCAGCACCACCGCCTGCGGCAGCACTGCCCCCCGTGGCATCGACAATGGCGGTGTCATCCTCGGTTGTGGCACCAAGCAAGGGTAATAGGGACGATGGTGTTGAAGGCGATGTGGGTCGCCGCCGCACCATGGCTCCGCGAGGAAAGAAACCGTCGTCTTCGGCGGCCTGTTCTGGATCTAAGAGGCGGAAGAGGGTGGCCACCAACCTACTTGATTCTTTAACGGAGTCGGAGCCCATACTTCCAGATGAGTCGTTGGCCGTGCAAGAGTCGGACGCTGGTCTTCTTTTCCCGGGTTCGGCTGCCGAGGAGGCCGCACAATTGGCTGAGGCTATAAGACGTTCCCAAGATGAGTCCCAGAATGTCAGGGTTCCGAAGAAGCCCTATCCTGCCGTAATCTTTTATAAAGACCCTTCATGGATTCGGCGACGGTTTATTGGCCCTCTGGAGGAATGGGGAGAAAGGGCCCTGAAACAGGCCGCTTCGGAGGATGCTGCGGACGCGCTTTCCTTGTGGACCGGCGGCCATAAGTCTACCCTCGAACCCCGGCGAGCACGCCTCCTTGAGAAGGAGCATCAGCTTGAAGAAGCCATACTGAAGGCTTCCCTGCGCATTGGTACGTTTTTATATTTCTTTGCAGTTCTTCAGATTGCTTATGCCTGTATATATGTATCCTTATTTTTGTGCGACTTGTGCAGAGTCTTCGGCGATAGGAGAGATCCCCACTGGCTTGCTGCAGCTAGAGCCTGTTGACATTCCCGATGCAGCCTTACTCGATACGGATGGGGCCGACAATGCCATTCCTCTCGCAATAGAACCTCCGGTGGCGGCTCTTGATTCCAGGGTACTCACTCCTTTGGGAGAGGTTCCCTCGGTGGTCGCCGCCCCAACGACTCTCCTCGAAGGCGTCCCAGAGGCTGAGATGGAGATAGTCGGGACTACCCTCCCTTTGTTGGAGCCTGAGGTCACGGCAGAGGCCGTTGAAGCTGCTATCCCCCTAGCTCAGAATGAGAGGAGTGTCGAAGGTAACCTTCCACGTTTTGAGCTAGTAATCTTTCTGTTACCTGAACTCTTTTATCTTTTCAGGATTGCGCGGACTGGCGGCCTCCATTTCCGATCTGTCTCCTCGGCAATCCTTCCAGTGTCTTTTGGAAATGGTCGCTCTGCAGGAGATATCTCCTCAATGCATCGTCCTCTCGTCTGGGCAAGGTTAGTGTCGTTCACCATCTTTTCATATCATTGTTATTATTTTAGGGGCTGATGTTGACGTCTTTTACAGTTCTGGAGGCCGATGATGAGGTTGAGATTCTCGAGGGGCTAGGGGAGCCTTCAGCACCTTCTTGCATGACTGTGGGTAAGTGACGTCTCAATATGGTCTCACTTGTTTCTTTGCTTAAGAGTTTCACTGATCTTTTATAAATCTAAGCAGCTCTGCCAGTTCTCACAATGTTGGAGTCGCGCATCGCCATGCTGCCCGGTCCTTATGCTTTGCGAGCCTCAGACCGTCTGGTGAAATTAAGCCTTGATTCCTTGTCATCCCTGATCGAGGAGCTTCGGGTGGGCAGTGTAATCACAGCCGAAGCGTTTGCCGCCGAATCTAACGGTTCTCTTCCCTTCCTTGCTGTCTATCATAGCGAGGCCATGGTGCACGTCTGGGTTGAGTTTTGCCGTCAGGTGGAGGCTTGTCTGCACGTGCTTGAGTGCACCCGCCTTTCCTCGGAGGCTGTGGCTGCGAAAGCAGGCCTGCAAAGTTTGATTGAGCGATGTGCGGCAAACATGGTGTCGTGCGAGAATAGGCTCGGCCGCAAGTTCTCTGAGAGGGAATTGGCTTCTATGACGCTGAACGAGCTTCAAACCACTCTTACCGCCAAGGCCAACAAAGCATATGAACTCTGGCGGGTTCTGCAGGAGGCCATCAAGGAGGTAGTGGCCATCGACAAAGTCGCCGAGTTTACTCGCGAAAGAGTCGAAGCCCACAAAGCTACCGAGAAGGAGCTCGAAGGGCGGCTTGCTTCGTATCAGGCCCAGCAGGCTCAGGCAGAAGCCCGTCTTCTGGCGATACTGAATCACGAAGGCGTGGCCCAGCGAAAGAAGGATGAGCTGATCAAGCTACTAAATCGCCCATCGGCCTGAAGAATTGTATCTTTTCTTTTTCCTCTCTTTTTGTACATACTCTTGAGCGAGAGTATTTTTTTGTTCTCTCATGACTTGTACTTTGTACCCATTTTGGTTTATGAATAAAGACATATTTTCTTCTCAATGGTGTGTCCCTCTTTTTACTGAATGTGTTCTGCGGAATCTATCTTGATCTCTTTGCAGGGCCGCGACGGCTTAGGATTCAGGGTTAAGATTTGCCTCCTAAGGCTTTTGAGCTTTATGAGCCGTGAGGGTCTCATAAAGAGTTTTTCTCCCGACAGGTCGAGAGGATCCCATAGGCGTAAGTTCTTCTTAAGAGTCATGAGGATTCTTAAGCGGGTTTTCCCTTGGGAGTCGTAAGGATCTCACAAGAGAGTTTTCTTCCTTACGGGTCGTGAGGACCCGCAAGTGCTAGGTGCAGTCGCCCTTATCCGTATTTCACGGGGTCAGGGGTTGGTTTGGGATGGTTTCCAGGGTATCGTAGTTTAAAGACATTGCGGTCAAGGTTAACGACCTCAGAGTCCGTGGGTTTAAGGACTCCACAGTCCAACGTTAGTTTTAAGACATCACGGTCAAGGTTAAGGACCTCATAGTCTGTGGGTTTAAGGACTCCACAGTCCAATGTTAGTTTTAAGACATCACGGTCAAGGTTAAGGTCCTCATAGTCCGTGGATTTAAGGACTCCACAGTCTACGAAATGAGTGGTTACCGGGACCCGTCACCTCTTTGAAGACGTTGAGGAATTACAACGCCAAATATCAAAGGAGTGAAGAGATGTACCCTTTAACCAAGGTAAAATCAGTCTAGAATCATCGTGGTTGTTCGTTAGTTTTAAGACATTGCGGTCGAGGTTAAGGACGCCATAGTCCATGGATTTTAAGGACTCCACAGTCCGATGCTTGCTCTAGATGCTTCACACAGGTTCATTGCCGTGCTTTGCGAGAACCAGGCTCCGCTCTGGGTGTTTTCCGCGGGGCCAAAGAGTGACGTTATCTGCGTTCCACGTAACCAGGAATTTTGCACTAGATGCTTCACATGGGTTCACTGCCGTGTTCGGCGAGGACTAGGCTCCGCTCTGGATGCTTCACACGGGTTCACTGCCGTACTCTGCGAGGACCAGGATCCGCTCTGGACGTTTTCTACGGGGTCAAAGAGTGACGTTATCCGCGTTCCACGTAACCAGGAATTTTGCACTAGATGCTTCACACGGGTTCACTGCCATGCTCGGCGAGGACTAGGCTCCGCTCTGGATGCTTCACATGGGTTCACTGCCGTGCTCTGCGAGGACCAGGATCCGCTCTGGACGTTTTCCACGGGGTCAAAGAGTGACGTTATCCGCGTTCCACGTGACCAGGAATTTTGCACTAGATGCTTCACACGGGTTCACTGCCGTGCTCGGCGAGGACTAGGCTCCGCTCTGGAGGCATCACACGGGTTCACTGCCGTGCTCTGCGAGGACCAGGATCCGCTCTAGACGTTTTCCACGGGGTCAAAGAGTGACGTTATCCGCGTTCCACGTGACCAGGAATTTTGTTGATTATATCCGCATTTCACAGAGTTGGGATTTGACTCTCAGTGAGAGTACATCGCCGAGTCATGGAACTGGGAGTTGCCTTTGCTTGATGTTGTGTCCGCTGCAACGAGACGAACGTCGAGACGATCTTTGTGGCTCGTCGAGATTTGGCTTCTTCTTCTGATGAAACCTAGGCGAGGAGGAGTATGATCTCTTCTTTGTTTGCGCCCCTGGATTGTATACAGGGATAGATATAACATCACCTGTAAGGCGAAGATTTCATTCTTATTTTATTTCCTTTTCCGTGATGCCCGATCATTTCAGCTTTATATCGCGAAGGTCGCGATTGCCCAATCATTTCGGCTATTTTTCGCGGTGCCCAATCTTTTCGACTATTTATTTTATTTTTACTCGCTGGTTTTTTATTGCGAGTTGCTTAATCATTTCGGCTATTTCTCATGCATACATTTTTACTTGCTGCTTTTTATTGCAAGTTGCCCCATCATTTCGGCTATTTCGTATGCATGTGTGGCTTACTAGCCTTTTCGCTGCAAGCTTAGATTTTAGACACCGATTTCGGCATCAGCACCGCTGCAACTGGGATGTTGCCAGGAGCGAATCATCATTTGCCTCTTTCGACGTTGAACAAAGGTGGCTTAGTAGACAGGGTTAAGGGTCCTGTTGACTAAGGCTTTTGACTTCATGAGCCGTAAGGGTCTCACAAAGGTATTTCTCCCTACAAGTCGTGAGGATCTTGTAGGTGTGTTTTCTCCTTGGAAATCGTGGGGATTCCTAAGTGCATGTTCTCCTGCAAGTCGTAAGGATCTTACAAAAGGGTTTTCTCCTTATAAGTCGAGAGGATTTACAAGGGTTGTTCACTATATGAACATATCCTTTAGTCACGGATGGGACTTGGTTAGGGAAATGTCTATTCGCGCCCGTGGATTGTATACAAGGGTCAGTATTGAGCCGCCTGTAGGGCAATGTCGAGGGTTGTGGGGGGTTTGCTTAAGAACAGGTTCAGGTTTCTGTAACTTAAGACTTTCAAATCTTATGAGCCGTGAGGGTCCCATAAGAGATTTCTCCTTACAAGTCGTGAGGATCTCGCAAGTGTAATTTCTCCTTAGGAATCATGAGGACCCCTAAGTGTGTTGCTCCCTTATGAGTCGTAAGGATCTCACGCGGGTGGTTTCTCCTTACATGGTCGTGAAGACCCTGTAAGTGTCCTTTTAACGAGGTTGCGCCCTTTCGGGTTTTCACAAACACTCACCGGTAGCCCTGCTGTTTTTACTCACGGAGCCCTTTCGGGTTTTCATCCGTGCCCATTTTGCTTATGGACATACCGTCTTTCTTCTCTCTTTTTTTTATTCTTTTTATTTTTCTAACGAGGTTGCGCCCTTTCAGGTTTTCACAAACACTCGCCGGTAGCCCTGCTGTTTTTACTCATGGTGCCCTTTCGGGTTTTCATCCGTGCCCATTTTGCTTATGGACATACCGTTTTTATTTTTATCATCATTTTTTCATTTTTTTTTCATTTTTTTATATCGGTTTTGAGATGTTGCATCCCACCGTAGTTTATCGACATCTCGGTCAACGACTAGTTTTAGGACATAGTGGTCCGTTGTTAGTTTAAGGACGTTTCGGTCCGTCGTTGGTTTAAGGACGTTTCGATCCTTTGTTAGTTTAAGGACATTTCGGTCCGTTGTTAGTTTAAGGATGTTTCGATCCTTTATTAGTGACATTTCGGTCCGTCGTTAGTTTAAGGACGTTTCGGTCCTTTATTAGTTTAAGGACATTTCAGTCCGTCGTTAGGTTAAGGACATTTCGGTCCTTTGTTGAAGAAGACCGGTTACTACTCAGAGTTCGGGCTTAGGAAGATAGCGAGCGGACATAGTCGTCGTCATCTATCATTGACCTAGGCCTTAACCCGTTAAGTGTAGTATTTCTTCAGGAAGCAACCGTTTATTGGCCTGAAAGGTCTTTCACCGTGCATATCCATAAGTAGGTACGCTCCGCCCTGGTAGACCTTGTCTATGATGTACGGGCCTTCCTAGTTTGACTCAAATTTTCCCCGCTTAGCACGATTGGGGATCATAGGTCTTTTGACCACTAGCACGAGTTCGCCTTGGCGGAATGTCCTCAGCCTAGTCAATCTTTCGTACGAGCGCGTCATCTTTGCTTTGTAGGCCTCCAGATTTTGTTGTGCTATGAGCCGGGTCTCATCAAGGGCATCAAGCTCCTCAAGCCGAAGGTGAGCATTTTCTTCGTCCATCAGCTCGTAGTGGAACGCCACTCGTAGAGAGGGTAACTCTATCTCGAGGGGGAGTACTGCTTCTGTACCGAATACCAACGCGTATGGCGTTGTGTTCGCGGCCGTTTTGAACGTAGTTCGATATGCCTAGAGAGCTTCTTGCAGTCTCTCGTGCCAGTGCTTTTTGTTTCGAGACACCGTCTTCTTCACGATCTTTGTCAAGGTTTTGTTGAAAGCCTCAGCTAGACCGTTAGCCCGTAGATTATAAACTGAGGAATATCTCCAGTCTATGTTGTGTTGCTGCGCGAAGCGACTAATCTTGTGGCTTCTGTAGGCTGGCCCGTTGTCGGAAATGATCCGTCGCGGAGTTCCAAACTGATAGATGACATGCGTCTTGAAGAAATGGAAAATATTTTCCGTCTTCACTTCCCTTAACGGTACTGCTTCTGCCCATTTGGAGAAGTAATCAGTCGTCGCAAAGATGAAACGATGTCCCCTGGACGATGCTGGTTCGATAGGGCCGACTTTGTCAGTTCCCCACATTTCGAACGGCCAGCTAGCCACCGTTGGATGTAGAGGATTTGGATGCTGGTGGATGAAGTCACCATGGATTTGGCATGAGTGGCATTGCTTTGCATATTCGAGGCAGTCCTAAATCATCGAGGGTCAGTAGTAACCCATCCGTTTAATCTTCAACTTCATCTTTGGGCCAGCTTGACGAGAACCGCAAAGTCCGTCGTGAACTTCCTGAACGACTCTTTTCGCTTCGTCGGGTCCCAGGCATCTCAACCACAGAGAGTCGAATGACCTTTTGTACAGAGTATTATTGACGAAGGCGAAGGACATAGCTCGTTTCATGAGCTGATGTCTTGAGGACGCATCTTCAGGCGTTCGGCGGGATTTGAAGTAGTCTATAAAGATTTCCCTCCAATCCTCGGCCTTTTCTTGGTCATTCATTTGCGGGGCCGTGTGCTCATTTGCTCCCCTTCCTTCGGGTGACTCCAGGGATATCCCTATAGGGGCAAGTACTCGACGGCTTTGTACTACGATCCTAACATCATCAAGGTTCTCATCAGCCAGCTCTTTAGCGAGCTTAGCCAATGCATCCGCTTTGCTATTTTCGGCGCGCGGTATGTTTTCTAAGGTGTAGGAAGGGATTTGAGTCAGTAGCTGTCGTACTCTCTCTCCATACTTCACCAGCTCTGGCTTGCATGTTTAGTAGTCGCCGTTTACTTGACTAACGACCAATTGGGAGTCTCCGTATATAAGGAGGTTTTCGATTCCCATGTCGATGGCGATCTCGAGGCCTGCTATCAAAGCTTCGTATTCGGCTTCATTGTTCGTCCTCGGCTCTGTTAAGGAGAAAGCGAAGCGCATTACCCCTCCTTGTGGAGTTACGAAAATAAGACCTACCCCTGATTTGATTATAGGGGTGCTTTGTTTGCGCTTCTTCACGGAAGATGCTCCATCGAAATAAAGCTCCCATCGGATATTACCGCCATCGATCGCATCAAACGCGTGTTCGTCTGGCAGTTCGCAATTCAGAGGGGAATCAGCCGGTATCGGGTGCTCAGCGAGGAAGTCGGCGATGGCCTGGCCTTTCACTTCCTTGAGAGGTTGGTAAGTTATCGAGAACTCCATCAAGAGCAGAACCCATTTAGCGAGTCGCCCCGTCAATATGGCCTTTGACATCAAATATTTAAGGGGGTCCACTTTCGATATGAGACGGACTTCGTGCGCCAACGCATAGTGCCTGAGCTTGGTTATCGCATAGATTAACGCCAGGCAATGTTTTTCGATGGGAGAGTAATTGCTTTCTGTCCCCAGTAGAACTCGACTCAAATAGTAGAGGACTCTCTCCTTCCCTTGGTCGTTCTCTTGTGCCCATAATGCGCCTAGGGAACCTTCAAGGGCGGTTGTATATAGAATGAGAGGCTTTCCCTTGACCGGAGCAGCCAGCACTGGCGGATTATGCAGATACTGCTTGATTTCGTCCAGCGCGCCTTGGCATTTGTGATCCCAGACGAACGGGGTTCCCTTCTTCGTCAGGTGGCTGTAAGGACGACACTTGCCTGACAAGTTGGCTATAAATCGCCGGATGTACGCGAGCTTCCCTTGGAGAGACCGCAATTGTTTAAGAGTTCTTGGCGGTGGCATTTCCATGATCGCCTTGATCTTCGACAGATCTATCTCGATGCCTCGGTGTCGGATGATGAATCCCAGGAATTTACCCGAGGAAACTCCGAATGCGCATTTGAGGGGGTTCATCTTCAAATTGTATTGCCGAAGGCATTGAAATACGGTCTTCAAATGCCCTAAATGCTCTTCGTATGACATGCTCTTCACTACAAGGTCGTCGATATAGCATTCGACGATTTCATGTATGAGATCATTGAAGATCTTTGTCATGGCCCTCTGATAGGTGGCACCGGCATTCTTTAAACCGAAAGGCATAACCTTGTAGCAGAATATACCCAAAGGAGTCCGGAAAGCGGTGTGCTTCTGGTCTTCGGGATGCATCTTTATCTGATTATACCCTGATGAGCCGTCCATAAAGGAGAAAACCTCATGAGTGGACGTATTGTCTATCATCAGCTCGGTGACTGGCACTGGGAAATCGTCCTTCGGGCAAGCTTTATTGAGATCCCGGAAATCCACGAATATACGCACTGTCCCATTTTTCTTCATTACCGGGACGATGTTGGCGATCCAGTCAGGATATTGAACTTCTTGGAAAAACCCAGAATCGATCAGCTTCTTGACTTCGGCGTTGATGCTCATCTCAAGCTCGAGCCGCATCCTTCTCGGCGCCTGTTTAACTGGCTTGACGTCTGGAGATATTGCTAATTTATGTACTGCAATCTCTGAATCTAGCCCTGACATTTCAGAATAGTTCCATGCGAAACAATCTTTATGCTGCATAAGCACGTCTTTTAACGCGGCCACCCTTTCTTCAGATAGCAGCTCGCTGACGAATGTCGGTCGCGGGTCGTTCGTCGTTCCCAGTTCCATTTTCCTGAGGTTATCTGCAGTAGTATGTATGCCATCTTCCAGTTCTTTCGGAGCTGGCGGAAATTCCGAGATTACCTCATCATCGCCGTTTTCGAAGCACCAGGGAAAGTCATCCCTATTCTCGGGCTCTTCTTTTGATATTGTTATCATACGACAGGTACGAGCTCGTTTCCAAGACCGATGTGGACCTGGTTCTGCTCTTATGGCTTTGGGTTCGTGCTTTTGTGGCGGCGTTACCCTCCAGCTGTCGGATAGAGCAAATCTGCCTCGCTGGTATTGGTCTTCGATCCAGTTCTTGAAGGTGAAGCAGTTTTCGATAGGGTGTCCTATGGCTCGGTGATAAGAGCAATAGTCCAGATGAGAAACCTCATTAGCTTGCTCAGGGTGTTTAGACTTCAGAAGCGTAATCGTTCGATGTTTTAAAGCGAGGTCAAGTATCTTCCGTGTTTTGTTCTGAGGAAAGGAGTATGCCTGACTCATCTTTTTCATGAGGGACAAATCTGAGTTGCTCAACCCTCGACCGCGTGGCTTCTTGGTCCCGCTTTGTTGCTGTCGAACGTCTTTTCCGCCCTTTGGCTTGTCTCTACCTTTGTGTCGGGCCTTATGCACAACAGATTCATAGGGAGGAGCGTCCTCATCTTTTGCATCCTGTTGAAAAAGGCGTTGCGCCCTGGCTTTCTTGTAAATGTCCATTTCGCGATTATGATCGTCCCGAGCTTTTTGACCCGCTTTCCGGATAAGCTTGTCCATTCGTTCTTCAAACGACGGACTCGGCACTTCGATCGCGGGATCTAGTTTTGATGAGGGGTTGGAATTTCCTGACAGGGAGTCCTCTTCTTCATTGAAGTTATATATGGCGTAGCTACCGTGGACCCGTTCCCGTTTCCCGGCTTTCACGTATCCAAGCTCAAGTGTTTCCATTCTCCTATTAGGTAATTTGCGCTGAGTCCCAGGGATATCCCAAATCCTGTTATAGAATTGAGCTTGTCGAGTAGTCTGTTTTAAGGGTACCCCTTGGCGCCTCAATAGCCTTTTCAATCCGTTTGTGTAATATCTGGGCAAACGGATGGGTTGAAGCTTGTCAAGTGTAGAATCCGCGCCATGCCAGATCTCTTTCTCCACTCTTATTTCCGAGGATCGATAGAATAGGATCTCCTTTTCGCCTTTTCGCTTGGGAGGGACGTAAAACGTCTGCAGGTCTTGCACGTTGTGAGCTTCAAGCGCGTCAAGATCTTTGTAGTGCTCTCGCGGAATCATGGTGATTTGCAAACTCTGATCATCACCAGGGAATTCTTGTATTGGCGGCCGACTGGAGAATACAACATTAACTTCATCTTCCGAGTCACTTCTGAAGATTAATATGGGGGCGGAAGGTCCCGGGTCATTGCGTCGAGACGACCCAGAGTAAACTATCTCTTCTTCTTCTTCTTCTTCGGTATCGCTCCCGAAAACAGGGGCGGCGGCGGCGGCTTTGTTTTCCGGTTTGTGACACCTTTCTGTATCCTCGAAGTCTGGCAAAAAGTACTTTGTATCTTCGTATTTGCGGACTTCGTTCATGGAGAATGGGTTCAGCTCACCTGTTACGGTATATTTAAGACCATACTTGAAATACTTCATACACTGATGCTGTGTAGAAGGGATGATGTTATACTCATGTAACCATGGTCGGCCGAGTAAGGCGTTGTAGCAGGTCTTGCCATCAATGACGTGAAACTTAATGTCCGTGACTAGCAGTCCGAAGCGCAATGTTAGTATTACAGATCCAAGGGTCTGTGACAACTGGGAGTCGAAGACGGAGATGTTAATTTTGTCACGAGCGAAGTGCTGCACGCTCGTGCAGATTTCCTTCAATACCCGAACATTAAGGAGATTGACGGAGGACCCATTATCCACCAAGATTTTGCCTATCTTGATATCGTGGCAGTATCCAGAGACGTATAGGGGACGGTTGTGGTCGCACGTCCCAAGGAGCAGATCTTCATCACCGAAAGTGATATCGGCCGTGTGCACTTCTTCTAGTTCATCCTTCATCCTTTCTTCGGCGAGGGAGGCCTGGAATTGTTTGGGCTCTTGTAGCGCCTTGATTAATGAATCTCTCGCTTCCTTTGATAACAGGAGGGCGTCGAGAATGCTGAGCTGAGAGGGTAGCTTCCTCAGGTGTGCCAGGATGTTATAGTCCACCTTACCCTTCCTGGGAGGGCTCTTGGCAGTCAACTCTTTCATGGCTTGGTCATCTAAGGCGATATCCTCAGTGACTTTTTCCTTTCCCCTATCTTTTCTATTCGCGGGTCCGAGATTCTTTTCCGGGAGTGTGCGATTGCGCAGCTGAATGTTTTCGCAGGCCTCCGGTTCTTCTTTCTTCCCTAAGACGGATTCTTTAAAGAGAGGGCCCAGAGCCATTTCTTCATCAGAGTCGCTCCCAAAGGTGAGAACCTGTGATCCTCTGGCGTTAATCGTGCGACAGTTGACGGTAGTTCTTTTATGCCCGTCGGTAGTTCTTCCCTGCTCCCGACGAGTTCTGTGTTTCACGCGCTTAAAATGTTGCCGGTGAGCAACATATCCTTGCCACCATATCCTGAAAGCGTCGCACTCCTCCATAGGGTGTGAAATCTTCCGATGATATGAACAATAATTAGGGTGACTTTCCACCCCATTGAGCGTGTTTCCTTCCGAGGGCGGTAGCTCCATTCCCATTGAAATGGGTTTGGCAAACCTTTTCCTTGTCTTGAATATGTTTTTATTTGCATCGGATGTCTTTTGATCTGGCGGGAGTGCTTCGACTCTTTCGTTTAGTCGCTTGTGTTTGTGTCCTTCTAATGCGGCTATCTCACGCTCCTGGTCGGCTTTACTTTTCAAACGAATCTCGTCTAAAAAGGCGTCGATCATATCATCTGTCGGCCACACAAGCTCCGGCTCAGGCTTTGCTCCCAGTTTCTCAGTGCCAGGGGTTGTTTCATCGTCCGTAAACGAGTGGAAGATCACATGACAACTCGCCACATATTCCTCGGATTCATCCGACGAGCTTTCTCCATTATCTTCCTCCTAAAAGACATGGTTGAGGAATTCTTGGAGTGTAATGGGGGTCCACGCCTTTTGATTGTACTCCTCCAGCGTGTCAATCTGTTTCTGCAAGTCCGTGCGCTTGTTTCCAGGCTTCACGGGCTTCTTGGATTTCTTCTTCTTTTTCTTTGAAGATTTTGACCGCTGGTTGTGAGTGTTCGGGACATCACCACCGATCTTTGGAGTTGGGCGCGGCTTTAGCATCCCTTCAACGATCTGGGGTTCCAGCGGGTTCTTCCACCTGACGGCCGGGCATGTTTGGAGCTCGTTCAACATCTTTCTGGTTTTAGCTGATAGCACGATTTCCCATGGAGCTTCTTCAATGAAAGAACAAGTTGCCCCCGGTGTGTCCGTCTTCTTAGCAGTGTGAGGTTGTGGCGGGTTCACCTTCCACTTCTCGGACAGCGCAAACTTTCCCTGTAGGTATTGATCTTCAATCCATCCTTTGAAGATGAAGCAATCTTCAATCGGATGGCTTACCGTCTGATGGTAAGGGAAATAGTTGGGGTTATTCACCTCACTGGGTTGTGGCGGTTGCCTCGGATTTGGTAAGTTAACAAGCCTATTGCGTATTGCCAGCTCGAATAATCGTTTCTTTTTGTCCCGCGGGAACGAGTAGGGACGCTTCATCTTCTCATTATAATACCGTCGTCTTTCTTCCAGTTGATCCGCCAGCTTTGAGGCACTGGGTTGCTGCTGAGCATTCGCAACGAAGGTTGCCTTCCCTTTACCCTTGTCATTCCGAGGTTCTGGCTTTGGGGGAGGCGGTCTGTGACCCATCTGGTCCATCTGGGTCAACTTGTCGATCAAAGCCTGGAACGTGGTTGGCTTAAAGAACATCATGAACTGGGAGATAGTTGCATGAGGGTCTAGGGTTCCCACGAACATGCCTACAGCGGGCGCTTCCTCAATGCGTTGTTCGCATCTCAACCACAAATTTCGCCAGCGTATAGCATATTGGACCCACGTTTCGCCTGGTTTCACCTTGGCATTAATCAATGCCGTTATCGGAGTGCATTCGCTGGTGCTCGCGAATCGCTGAGTGAATAGCAACTCCATTTCAGCGAACGTCTTGATGGAATCGTTCGGGAGCTCTGAATACCATTCGAACGCTGTTTCTGACAAGCTGCCGACGAATTGGCGAAGCAAGAGCTTATCATCGCCGCCAGTGTTGCCACAAAGTGCCCTGAACTGGGAAACATGTTGATGGGGATTGCATGTCCCCTTATAGACATGGAATTTCGGTTTTGTGTAGCCCGGCGGGTATTTAATCTGGTCATACCAGCTTGGATACGGTCGCCCTGTTTTTACGACCTGAGCAGCTGCTTCAGTCGCCTGATGAACCCAGATCTGCTGGGCTATATAGTCGTCCAAGTCATCCTTGGAGATGGTCTCCTCCTTGGCCGTTGAAAGAGCCAGTGGTGGATTCGATGTTTCTCCTTTATCATCTTCGAGGACGATCGGGGGATCTTCAGCAGGAGGATCTTGTTGGCTCATCATGCCAACCATGTCTTGAAACAAGTGGGCTATTTGCTTTATATTGGCCGCTTGTTCTGCAGCCTCTTTATCTTTCTTTTCCAATATCCTCCGAAGGAACTCAGTGTCGGTTTCCTGCTCTTGTTGCTGATCCGAGGACGCTTCGGGGCTTTCTTTTGGCCCAGTAAGCGCGGCCATTGCGATCATCATTTCTTGGAGCTTCTGCTGTTGCTCCTGAGCTTTGGTCACCGACCGTGTAAGCGGTCTATGACCTGTTGATGCATGGCTGTCTTCCTTCCCTGACGCCATGTATACAGTGTGGACCATCATTCCCCCAGACTTAGGGCGTTTTAGCTTATCATCCTTGATATTTGCTGCAGGGGCGGGGACTTTCTCTGGTCTTCTTCTCTTGTAGGCCGTCGAAGTTGAGGGGGCCGTTGCTTTGGGCACCCAATTGGTCGTCACCTTTCGTTGCTTGACCGGGGAATTTTCTTCTTTCCGACCTTTCGACTTCTTGTGTTGGCGAGAGTAATTAGGATCGATCACAGATTCTCGGACTCGTCGCCATGTATTGTAGATCCTGGAGGACAGCGATTGAGGAGACAGCTCCGGCTTTTCTGCTTCCACGGCAGTCTCTACCGGTGGAGGAGATCTTCTGAGCATCGCAGTTGGCGAGTTTCTGCGTACCCTGTTCAGCAGCTCAAAGTTGTTCCCAGTTGGAACAGCGGCCTCAATTTCTACCGTTGGAGCTGGTGGAGTTAGTCCGGAGGGGGAGTTGCCCCCAGTCTTCCTTATCCGGCGCCAGTGGCGACGTCGGGCATGACGGGTCGTTGGGACTGATTCAGCGATGGCTGCGTCTTGCCGCCTGTTCTGGGGAAGGGTTGCTGCCGGTGTCAGCCTCTTGAAGACTGACGTTCGTTGAGAAGCTACAGTTTTCTATGCGGGAGCATGAACGGAGGTAGTCAGTCTCGCGAAGACCGATCTCTTAGAAGGAGAAGCCGCCTTGGCGACTTCAGGAGCAGGTTTGGCTACTCTTTTTGGAATAACCTTTCCTGGGACTGCAAGCTTCATTGTGGGCCCGTAGGAGTTTTGGCCCAGTTTGGAGAAGACCGAGGAGTTGGACGACCCATTGAGAGGGGCCGTGGGAGTAGCAAGTCGATCAAAGACCGACTTCTTCGAAGCTTCCGGTATAGGCATTTGGATATTAATGTTCACCGACGGGAGCATGGTTCCAAAGAATAGACCGGTAGTAGCTTGGGTCACTTGCTCCACAGGCATAGTGAATAGGGAAGCAACCTGCGGTCCATATGCTACACCTCTATATGAGGTGGAGCGTTGGTTGCATTTGCAGTTCGAGCAGTTGAACGCCATTGATCCTTTGTTTTCTGCACCAAGCAAAAAGCCAAATCTTAGTACCTCGCAACCCAAGGGCAACCATTAACGAACCGTGATTGGTTCGCGAATCACGACACACGAAGTGTGGAGTGGAAAGAGGAAAAGGTCCCACCGGGCGTGCCAGAATATGTTCCCCTCCGAAAGACGCGCAAGACGGACGTCTTGCCTGAGATTCGGGGCAGATGCTAATAGGTGATATCCGTCTATCTCCGAAGATGCCAAGTTGATTTATGGCACCGTGTATCGAAGGTTTAAACGGACGCGTCCGATGTAGCAGACTTCGTCAGATTCCCTCTCTCTTGAGGGGTTTTTGATTGTGGGGACGCTCTTCCCTGCAGGCGTAAGCCCCTGCAGTTAATTACGCTACCGCATTGCGGTAACAACTTTCTCCTTCTCCAGATGGTCACTTCGTGTCGTGGGTGTTTGTTTTGTGTTTGGTTGCCCGTGGATTGTATACGGAGACTGAGTTATATCGTCGCCCGTAGGGCGTGGACTAGTCCAAATCCGTATTATCTTAGATTTGGGTTTGCGGGTTGTGTTTAAGGATACGTTAGCCTCGTTTGAGACTAAGATCGACTTAAACGTTTGTTAAGGATACGTTAGTCTAGTTTTAGACTAAGATCAACTTAACGGGATCGTTTAGATCCGACAAGAGAGCGATTAGAGGAGCCCTGTTGTTTAGTTTAGTGACATTGCGGTCAATAGGTAGTTTAAGGACATTGCGGTCCAATGTTAGTTTTAAGACATTGCGGTCAAGGTTAAGGACGTCGTAGTCCATGGATTTAAGGACTCCAAAGTCCGGTGTTAGTTTTAAGACATCACGGTCAAGGTTAAGGACGTCATAGTCCGCTGTTAGTTTTAAGACATTCCGGTCAAGGTTAAGGACGTCGTAGTCCGTGGATTTAAGGACTCCACAATCCGATGTTAGTTTTAAGACATTACGGTCAAGGTTAAGGACGTCATGGTCCATGAGTTTAAGGACCCCACAGTCCGTATCAATGTGTGTGGTTATTGAGACCCACCACCTCTTTGAAGACGTTGAGGAATTACAACGCCGAATATCAAAGGAGTGAATAGATGTACCCTTAAACCGCGGTAGATTAAATGATCTGCAGTCCAATTTGAAAACTAGAATCAATTATCATATTATGAGCCCATTGGCCCAATTAAGTTTGAATTGAGAACTTATGGCCATCTTGGGCTAAGTCCAATTGTATCTGGGATATTGGCCTTCTGTTAATTCCGTGAAGGAGGGGCTTTGCCTCTGGAAACTTAGCCAATTGGGCTAAAACTAGTGTTAAACACTAAAGACCAACAGTGTTGAACACTGGGAATGAGGTTGACCAGTTAGTGTTAAACACTAAAAGATAATCAGTGTTGAACACTGGGAAAAGAGTTTTCAGATTAGTGTTAAACACTAAGCAAATCAGTGTTAAACACTGCAAATAGAATTTTCCAAATTAGTGTTAAACACTAAGGAGAATCAGTGTTAAACACTGGATACAGAGTTTCAATTTAGTGTTAAACATTAAGGCAAGAGGGGTCACGTGGTAACACGTGAGGGCGCCCTGCTTCCCTTTATTTTTATTCGGTCAAAAATCTTGAACACTTTCAAAGTATCACGTGCCGTCACGTGATGGGAATTTTGGTGCTTGTATGTTAAAGCTTCAACCAAGGGGTCATGTGGTTGCACGTGATAGCGCATTGTTTCCCTTTATTTTGTTCTACAGATAAGTGTTTAATACTTTTAATTCTGAAAGCCATCACGTGTGGGCACGTGATGGGGGCTTGCGCTTTGCTCTGTTAGAATGTTCATTAGGGGTCACGTGTTGACACGTTAGGGCGCCCTAAAGCTCTTTTCTGTTTCTTTTTCTTTTGTGTGCTTTAGAGGTCACGTGGGGCACGTGAGGTGCCTACTTCAAAGTTTTATTTGACGGGTCTCTGTATGCATTAAAGTTCTGTTCATAGGGTTAAACCCTAAACTTCTGAAGAATTATATTCTTGATAGGGTTAAACCTTAGTTTCTTTTCTTAAAGGAATTAAATTCCTGTGAGTTTGAGAGAATTATGTTCTCAGTTAGGGCTAAACCCTAGTTTTGTTTATTTTGAAGGAATTAAATTCCTATAACCTAGGGTTAAACCCTAACTTTATCTCAAAGGAATTGAATTCCTATCATTTTATGAGAATTAAATTCTCTAAACTCAGTTCCCCCTCTATGTTTTAGATCTGCATGGCAGGATCTCAACCCAATGAGAATTAAATTCTCAATTCATGGGGAGATGTGCACTTTGCAGATCCTCAACCAGAAGAAGAACTAAGTTCACTTTTTTTATATAAGAGTTAAACTCTTTTGAGAATTAAATTCTCTTTTTAAGACTTTCCTTTCTTACCTAGGGTTTTCTTTTGCAGAGGATCAATTTCTTCCAAAATCTCAAGGCTCTATCTCTCTTTCTCTCTGTATATTCTCTTTCTCCTCTTCCTTCTTCTTTTTTTTTACTCTCTCCTTTGGCTCCTATTTATAGGAGAAGGAAGAGAATCAATTAGTTTTAGTGAATCTTTCATTGAAAGATTTGATTTGTTTGTTGAGAGATTTGATTTATGTTTATCATTAATCCGGGCCTTTAGATTATTGGGTGAATTTTATTCACCATTGGATTTTAAATCCAAATGTATCTCTTTGTTATTTCGGTTAGATTTAGGGGGAGATCTTTCCAAGTCCAAGATTTTTCCATAAACTGGTGATTTCTAATCACCTTCAGATTTTAAATCCAACGGTTCCAAATAATCATTCTCTATCTTGGAAAGATTTGAAAGATCTCTTCTCAGAATTTAATTCTGTTTAATAACAAAGCTTTTAAAGCCGGTCACGTGTGGCCACGTGACCCCTGGTCACGTGTGGGCATGTGACCCCTGGAACGGGCCTTTCTTCCCCTGCGCTCTGTTCTTTGGCCGCTGCTCAGCCGTCACGTGTCAACACGTGACCACTGGTCACGTGTGAGCACGTGACCTTTTCTGGAGTCTTTTCTTGAATGCGCTTTGTGCCGCTGCTTTGAACGTCACGTGCCAACACGTGACCGCTGGTCACGTGTGAGCACGTGATGCCTCTTCTGAATCCTTTCCTGATTTTTAATCAGGGAACATCAGGCTTTTGTAAGAACACAGGAAAATATCGAGCTTGTAATCGCCCAAGACCACCGCGGAACCGCGGCCAAACTCACTGTTTGGCCATAGATCCGCGGCCGAGTCAAGGACGATTCGCTCCGATTTTTTCCTATGGATCTTTATATTGGAAATATGATTTCTTCCATATTTGGTTTTGTAACGTTCTGAAAAATCGTTTAGGAGAATTTTCGGTTAATCGGTAAAATAACTAGTGTTTTTCGTAAAAACCAAGATATAATTATTTTTTCACATAGACTTAATTAAACCTAATTTAGATATGTAATGGCTAGTATTGGTATTTATTTAGTCATTTTTAAATTTGATAGTTTACTAGAATATTTTCCTAAATTAATTATTTTAAATATTATTTTAAGATTTCACTAATACATTTAATTAGTGATTAATTGCAAATGAGAATGGGTTAATTATACTTTAGTGAACCATGACACATTAAACCAAAATGTAACATGTTGTGTTTGAAATGAAATGGAATTGTCAAGAGGGTTCTAGCAATTTAATGAAAGAGTTTAAATAGAAAAGAAAATAAAAGGAAAATAATAAAGAAAGAAGTATGGTGCCTTATTAATTGAGGTATGGGTAACATGGCATGAATTTTGACATTTTCCCTCACCTCACTCATTTCCTCCTTGTGCTGGCCGAGCACAATTGGCAGCCCCCCATCCTCTCTCTTCAACACAAATTCTTTGCAAAAAAAAATAAAAGCATTAATTAATATGAAAGGATAATGAGCATGGTGTGTGATATTTGTGGGGGATAAGCTTACCCACACCCTTACACTCTCTCTCCCTCTCTCTCTTTCCTGCCGAATTGGCAGCAGCCCCCCCCCTCTTCTTACTTCATTTTCCTTGCTAAAACCCTCATTTGCCTCATCTCAAAAATCAATAAAAAAAATAACTCCAATTCCTAGTTAAATCTTAAACCATTATTCCTTAGCCTAATTTTGCATGGATCTTGGAGCAAAATTGTTTTTGGGAGGCTAAGTTTGCATGTTTCATCTCAAGATTTGTGAGATATAATCTTACTCTAATTGTTACCTTGTTAATATTTGTTGTAATCAAACTTAATTAGGTATCTAAATGGTTTTAATTGTTCAAGTTGGAAATTGTAAAGAAAAGGGTTTGAATTAAGTTAGGGTTTTTATCAATTGGATATGGTTATATGTGTAGTTTAACATGTTATGACATGCAAAAATCAAGTCTAGTTGTTAATTTGTAAATTATTACTCTTAAATTGTCCTAATTAAGCTTTTTACAAACTAACTTTTTAGGATTAATATAATTAAATGAAATTAAAATTTAGTTAAGGTTTGTGTGGCTTAATTAGGTTATTAGGTGATTATTGTGGCCACTAGTTTTGTTAAAACATCAAGTTTTGTACTAAAACGGTTAATTGATGCTTACTCGGTTTTTGGAATAATCGATTTTAAATTAAGTTTGGGGTTTTGTTGATGTACAACCTATTGTTTCCCCAATTAAAACAAAGCTCTGTTCAAAATTCAAAATTTGAATTAAAGCTGCGCTTTTATAAAAGCGTTGCGTTACAACTAACGCACCCCGTGCAAAGCGCATAGGCGCTAGCGCTAGATGCGCTGCGGTCCAAGTAGCGCACCACGTACAAAGCACGTGTGCGCTAGCGCTGAGAGCGATGCGCTCTAAGTAGCGCACCATGGGCAGAGCGCATAAGCGCTCGCGCTGGAATTAAATGTTCCTCACCGGTGGATCAAATATCCAACGGATATAATTAAATCATCAATTAACAAGAATGAAATTCTGTTGAATCTTTCCAAACAGAAAAGATTGTGCCCTGAATTTGGAACACCGTTGGATCAATGATCCAATGGTGATTAAAAATCACTAAAATACAGAATAAATTCTGTAAGGGGGAAAGATTTCCCAATCTTGTTAAAAAACAAGAAGATTATTTTCTGTTAACCAAAAGCCCTTGGATCAAAGATCTGACGGTGGGGAAATTCCAAAATCAATTAGAGAATAAATCTCTTTAACCAATTGAACAAATCAGCTTGCCCTATATAAAGGCCCCGAGACTTCAAGTCTCAGAGAGAGGACCCCCCCTCCAAAAAAAACTTTGAGAAAATCTCAGGAAGAAGAAGAAGCTCTCGGCTAAAGAAGAGAATTCTTTTCAAGGTAAAAAGAATAGAAAGACGAAATCATCTCAATATAAAAAGAAGTATTTACTTCTTTCAGAGATCATAGATCTATAAGACAAATTGTCTTTCACAAAAGAGATTATGAACATCTCATTAAAAGGGGGGAGGAGAATTATTCAATTCTCTTAGGATCACAGATCCATAAAGGCAAAACCTTTCATAAAAAAGAGATTGAAATATCTCCTATAAACTAAGAACTTTGTTCTTAGAATCTTGAGACAAAGTCTCTTATCAAAGAAAAGATAATCTTCAGAGCGCAAAGTTAACCTAAGAAGAGCCTTAGCGCTCCTAATCTAAGAAGAGCCTTAGCGCTCCTAATTTAAAAGTGCCTTAGTGCTCTTCATCTAGCGCAAAGCGCTGCAGTGCCATAGCACTTTAAACACAGCACACTGCGCTTATTGGCTAGCGCTTAGCGCGCCACGTGCTCCTCACGTGTGCGCTGCATTACTAAAAGTGATTTGCACTCATTATATGTTACCAGCGCCAAACGCCTCAACGCTTCAACTAAAGCGCATCAGCGCTCTACGTCTAGCGCAAAGCGCTAAGCGTATCAGCACTCTTCATTTAGCGCAAAGCGCATTAGCGCTTCATATCTGGCACAAAGCTCTAAGCGCATTAGCGCTTTAACCATAGTGCACTGCGCTCATCGACTGGCGCCAGTACCAAGTGCGCTACATGCTTTTATGTGCTCTTGGACAGAACATAAACTGTTCTTTGAATAAGCCTGGAGCTATGATAAATGCACAACATTCAACTAAAGACAAAACATTGTCAGAGACCAAACCAATGCTTAGCATTTTTAAAGGGATTGGGCTCAAAAAAATATCTAACGACTCAAAAACAAATGTTGAACATTGTAATTGAATGGACTTAGCCCAAATCGGCCATAAGTCCTCAATTCAGATTAATTGAGTTCATATGCTCATAAATCACAGATCTTAGTCCCAATTGGACTACAGGTCTCTCAACCCACATCGATTTAAGGGTACATCTCTGAACTCCTCTGATATTTGTCGTTGTGATCCTTCAACGCCTTTAGAGAGGTGACGGGTCCCGACAACCATACATTTCATGGACTATGATGTCCTTAACCTGGACTGTGGGGCCCTTAAGCCCATGGACTATGATGTTCTTAACCTTGACTGTGAGGTCTTTAAACTCAGGGACTATGATGTCCTTAACCTGGACTGTGGGATCCTTAAACTCATGGACTATGATGTCCTTAACATTGGACCGAGATGTCCTTAAACTAACACTGGACCACCATGTCCTTAAATTGGTAATTGATCGCAAAGTCCCTAAACTAGAACAATAGAGCCCAAATGCTCTTTTGTTGGATCTAAATGATCATGTTAAATTGATCTTAGTCTAAAATTGGACAAACGTATCCTTACAAAACTGTTAAGTTGATCTTAGTCTAAAATTAGACTAACGTATACTTAACAAACGTTTAAATTGATCTTAGTCTCAAATGAGACTAACGTATCCTTAAACCCAACCCCAAACCCAAATCTAAGAAAATACGGATTTGGACTAATCCACGCCCTACGGGCGACAACATAAATTAGTCTCCATATACAATCCACGGGCAACCAAAAACAAAACAAACACCCACGACACAAAGTGACCATTTGTAGAAGGAGAAAGTGTTTACCTCAATGCGGCAGCATAATTAACTGCAGGGGTTTGCGCATGCAGGGAAGAGCGTCCCCACAATCAAAAACCCCTCAACGAGGGGGAATCTGACGAAGTCTGCTACATCGGCCGTATCCGTTTAAACCTTCGATATATGGTGTCATAAATCAACTTAGCATTTTCGGAGAGGTGGACGGATAGCACCAATTAGCATCTTCACTCGAAATTCAAGCAAGACGGACCTGCGCGGTCGCGTCTCCGTATTTCGACGGGGAACAGATTCTGGCATGCCCGGTAGGACCTTTTCCTCTTTCCACTCCACACTCCGTGTGTCGTGTTTCGCGAACGAATCGCGGTTTGACATGGTTGCCCCTGGATTCGAGGTACTAAGATTTGGTGTTTTGCTCTGTACAGAAAACAGAAGATCAATGGTTTCAAACTGCACTAATTGTAACTGCAACTCTCGCTCCGTCCTATCCGGAGGAGTGACTTACGGGCCCCAAGCGGCCTCCCTTTTCACAATACCAGTGGAACAAGTGACCCAAACCACCGCTGGATTGTTCTTCGGGACCATTCTCCCGCCAACGAGCTTCAGCGCTTCTGTACCATCGTAAGAAGCTCCTAAGAAGTCGGTCTTCGATCGGCTTGCAACTACTGCGGCCCTTCTCAACGGGTCGCCCAAGTCCACTACCTCAGTTTTCAACAGATTGGGCCGAAGCTCAGATAGGCCCATGAAGAAGACAGTAATTCCTGATGGTGTTATCCCTAAGCGGTTAGCTATTCCTACTCCTGAAGTCCCCAAGGCGGCTTCTCCTGCTAAGGGTGTAGGGTTCCTAGGCACACTTGTGAAGGTTCATAAAGCATCAAACATGCCCGAAAAAAATTTTACATGTGCCGAACAACCCAAGACGGGATCTTTGCTAGATTATTAGGGTTTAGCATGCAAGATAACATCTTTAAAGCTACGTGTGAGGGATTACAACCTTTGTAGTCCTCTCCTTTGCTTCACAAGCTCCGAGTAGAAGTTCCTTCGCCGCGATCCACGATCTCCCGGACTCAAGAGAGGCTCCACGACTCGAACGATCCATGCTAGCTTGAAGTGTTCCGATTCTCCGATGATCTACGTCGAAGTTTCTATAACCCAAGCTTTCTCACTCTAAAGAGATGAACACCCTAATCTAATGGGCTAGATTAGATGAGGATGATGGAGTAGTATTCATGCTTTCTTTTTATTTCACTTTCTCACAATAAATCATCATAAAAGGATTAACTAGTGAGCTCTCTCTCAAACTCAGGAGAGAAGAAGATGAAGAAAATGAAAAGAATAATCCTTTTGTGATGAATAGTAGATAAATGTATATGATTGATTATGGAACCATGGTCAAGGATGAGAGGCTAAAAGTTTGTAGAGAATAAACTAGAGTTAGGGTTTGGTTAGGTTAAGGATAAGTATCAACCATAATATCTTAACCAAGAAAAAATAAAATCCTTCTAGAATGAACAAGAAGGAGCTAACCCTAATCAAACCCTAATCCCTTTTTATCATCCTTAAACATGTTTCATAATATATCATTACATGTCACAATAATATATATCACATATATATTATATATTTGCAACAAAAGAAAATAATACAATTAACATATATCGCATATATATCAATGTATTAATCCGGTGAGAAAATGAAATAATAAAGCGAGCCAATATTAGATAATGTAATACAATATATCATATATATCATTATACATTAAATCATCGAATCAACACTTGATCCAACGATCTGGCTATATCAAATATAACCGACTAATATATCATGTACCGATTCATCGAATCAACACTTGATTTGATGTCCCGGTTCATATCTAAATATCGCGAGAATATAATACGGTATCTCATATCGCATTATCCTCGGTCCTGCACATATCACATATGTGCCTCTACTCCGTTTTGCCTGAGCCAAGAAACCTCTGTGTAGGACTCTAAAGAATCGTCAATACGCCGGTAGCAGGTGATGATCATATCAAACACCCACAAGCTGCAAGCGGTCAGCTAAACGTAACAGCCACCCAGGTATTGAGCGATCAGAAGATCAACAAGCTAGCATGTTCGTTCTCCTGTGAATCCAATCAGTAACACTCCCGTACAGTCCGGTCTGTTCGTCTGATATGTCGCATATCAAGTCTAGGGGTGGTATACGTCAGACCCTAGTAACCGATAAGTCGTGTCGATGTGAGGCTCATAACAGGTCGAGAAACTACTAGTAACAATTACCAGTATATCTCTATATCAGCCCTGGCCAGGGACTTCCAGTTATAGCCAATCGAACACAGCACAACATCAACTCCCTATACCGGGAGAGACGAATCCCCTTCTATCGCTCATTGCCTCCATGTGATTCGGGACTGTACCCAAAAGCCACCGTTTTGCATGCCCTCTTAGACGTGGTAAGGTGGAAATCAAAGCACAGTGGGAATCACACAAGACTCTATGACAATCTCGGGTCTACAGACTACCCTGTACCAGTGTCACCGGAGAACTACCATCTGACGTGTGGTATATCACCATCTGGGAGTTCTCGGCGAGTCCGTCCAGTGTACCCAGTCTTCACTGAGCACCCGTACACCATCTCTAATCTCAAACGCCGATGGATATGGGATCATCCATCGCCCATCATATGGGTCAAGATGCGTATACGCTAGTCTAATTTGGTGTATCGATGCCTTGTCTCGATATACCCTCGACTAGGAACAGTTATAGGATGTACTCATCGACTACTATGGCCCCACTAGTATGATCTCATCATAGTCCTAGTAGTCGAGTATAGATCCTAAGGGCTTTATCAACATGTGAGAGTAAGACAGGAAACCAATACAAGTCAACATGTTAAGATAAAGTGAAACCAAATAGCATACTATCATGACGAGCAAGAAAGTCCTCTCTGTATATATCCAAGCATCCATTATAATATACATCATATGTACAACAATGGCCTCTAGGGCATATACATAACTAACAAAGGGGTCGGTCTTCACAAGACTGGCCGTTTCAGCTCCTACTTCACGTGAAGTCATGAAGGTTGTTTCCCCAGTTCGGAAGTCGGCCTTCACAAGACTGACTACCCCCTCTCAACGGGTGTCAGTCTTCGGCAGGCTAACACTAATAACAATCTCTCCTCAAAGCAGGGGGCAAGAGGAACCTCATCCAACAACGGAGGTGATTCCGGCCGCACGACATGCTCGATGTCGCCACTGGAGTTGAGTGAAGAAAGCTGGGGGAAATTCACTCTTTGGGCTGACTCCACCAGCTCCAACGGTGGAAGTTGATGTTGTTGTTCCAACTCGGAACAGCTTTGAACCACTCAGGAGGGTCCGCAAGAACTCTCTGACTGCTGTGCTGAAAAGATCCCCTCCACCTGTGGAGAATGCCACAAAGGAGAAGCTCGAACAACCCCCCCCAGCGGCTGTCCTCTAAAATTTATAAAGTTTGGCGACAGGTCCAGGACTCCGTGGTAGATCAAAACCATCCTCGCCGATAGAAAAAGATGAAGGTTCGGCAAGAAAAGGATCACCCTGTCAAACCACAGAAAGCGACAGCTAGTTGGGTGCCTACTGCAACGGCCCCCTCAACCTTGACTGCTCACAAGAGGAGAAGGCCGGAGAAAATTCCCATGTCTGCGACAAATGTCAAGGGCACTGAGCCTAAACGCCCCAAGTCTGGGGGCATGGTGGTACATACCGTCTATATGGCATCCGAAAAAGAGGATAGCCATATCTCCACAGGTCATCGACCGCTTACCCGATCAATAACAAAGGCTCAGGAGCAACAGCAACAAAAACTTCAGGAGATGCTGACTGCAATGGCCGCACTCACTGGGCCGAAAGAAAATCCAGAGACCTCAGAGTAGCGTCAGGAACAAGAAAATGATGCTGAATTCCTTCAAAGAATGCTCGAGAGGAAAGAAAAAGAGGTCGCGGAACAGGTGGTCAACATAAAACGAATGGCTCTTTTGTTCCAAGACATGGCCGGGATGATGTTACAGCCGGAATCTCCAGCTGAAGACCCCTCGATTATCATTGAAGACGACAGAGAGGAGATATCGAACCTTCCTCCGGCTCTTTCAGCATCCAAGGAGGAGACCATCTCCAAGGCCGCTCTGGATGAATACATCGCTCAGCAAATACGAGCTCATCAAACAAGCAAAATGGCCGGGAAGATCGTTAAGACTGGATGACCCTATCCGGGTTGGTACGACCAGATAAAGTACCCACCGGGATACACGATCCCCAAATTCCACGTATATAAAGGGACGGGAAATCCGCATCAGCACGTCGCTCAGTTCATGGCCTTGTGCGGTAATACTAGAGGTGATGATAAACTACTGCTCCGCCAGTTTGTTGGCAGCTTGTCAGAGACAGCATTTGAGTGGTATTCGGAGCTTCCCAACGACTCCGTCAAAACTTTTGCAGAGATGGAGCTACTATTCACCCAACGTTTTGCGAGCGCTAGCGAACGCACCCCAATCACAGCGTTAATCAATGCCAGGGTGAAGCCAGGAGAGACATGGGTGCAGTATGCAATCCGGTGGCGAAACATGTGGTCAAAGTGCGAACAACGCATAGAGGAAGCTCCAGCCGTAGGCATATTCGTGGGTACTCTTGACCCTCAAGCAACTATTTCCCAATTCATGATGTTCTTCAAGCCGACCACGTTCCAGGCCTTGATTGACAAGCTGGCCTAAATGGACCAGATGGGTCATAGACCGTCTCCTTCAAAGACGGATCCTCGGAATGAAAAGGGGAAAGGAAAAGCAACTTTCGTTGCCAATACTCAACAACAGCCGAGCAACTTAAAGCCGGTTGTTTGCCAAAACAACGTGCATCCACGCCCATCCCTCGAGGAGAGACTGGGACGTCCTTACTCGTTTCCCCAGAATAAAACGAAGAGACTGTTTGAGCTGGCAGTGCGCAACAGACTCATCAATCTGTCGGATCCAAAACGTCCATTGCAGCCAGGCGATGTCAACAATCCTAATTACTGCCCTTACCACCAAGCAGTAAGCCATCCAATCGAAAATTGCTTCATCTTCAAAGGCTGTATTGAGAACCAATACCAACAAGGTAAGTTCGCATTATCCGAAAATTGGAAGGTGAACCCACCACAACCTCACGCCCCTAAAAAGGTGGACATGCCGGGGGCATCGTGCTCACTCATAGAGAAAGCCCCTTGGACCGAAAAGTCCGTAAACTAGAAAATCGCCTCAAATATGGCAACTACGGACCGAAACGTCGTTAAACTAATAATGGACCATTACGTCCTAAAACCGGCTGTTGACCGAAATGTCGTTAAACTACTATCAACCCGCGGCAGCCTCAGGCAGACGTGGTAAAAAAAACGGTACGTCCACAAGAGAGATAGGCATGGATGAAAACCCGAAAGGGCCCCGTGAGTAAAAACAGCAGGACTACCAGCGAATTTTATGAAAACCCGAAAGGGCACAATCTCGTTAAAAGACACTTGCAAGGTCCTCTCGACCTTGTGAGGAGAAACCACCTGCGTGAGATCCTTACGACTAACAAGGGAGCAACACACTTAGGGATCCCCACGATTTCTATGGAGAAATTACACTTGCGAGATCCTCATGACTCGTAAGGAGAACCCTCTTATGAGACCCTCACGGCTCATAAGATTCAAAAGCCTTAAGCTACAGGGATCTGAACCTGTTCTTAAGCCATCACAATCTCCAGCTTTGCCCTACAAGCGGTTCAGTATTGACCCTTGTATACAATCCACGGGCGCGAATAAACATTTCCCTAACAAAGTCCTACCCGCGACTAGGGATATGTCTACATGGTGAACAACCCTTGTAAGTCCTCTCGACTTATAAGGAGAAAACACTCTTGTAAGATCCTTGAGACTTATAAGAGAACACACACTTAGGAATCCTCACGATTCCTAAGGAGAAAACGCACCTACGTGATCCTCACGACTCGTAGGGAGAAACACCTTTATGAGACCCTTATGGCTCGTAAAGTTAAATGCCTTAGTCGACAGGATCCTAACCCTATTTACTAAACCATCTTTGTTCGACATCGACAGAAGCAAATGATGATTCGCTCCTGGCAATATCCCAGTTGTTGCGATGCTGATGCCTAAATCGGTATTAAATCTTAGACTGCAGCGAAAAGTCAGCGAGCCACAAATGCATATGAAATAGCCGAAATGATTGGACAACTTGCAAATCAGCAAGTAAAAATATATGCATGAAAAATAGCCGAAATGATTGGGCAACTCGCAATAAAAAGCAGCGAGTAAAAATAAAACAAATAGCCGAAATAATTGGGCACCGCGAAAAATAGCCGAAATGATTGGGCAATCGCGACTTTCGCGATATAAAAAGCTGAAATGATAGAGCATCGCGAAAAAAATTCTGAAAGAATGAAACTTTTACCCAACAGGTGAGATCATATCGATCCCTGTATACAATCCAGGGGCGCAAATAAAGAGGGAACCATATAATCCCATCAGGCTCCATCAGAAAGAGAGCCGAATCTCGACGGTCACATCTGCATCCCAGAAGGACAACAACAGCGTTCCTCCTTATGCCAGCAAGGCATGGAAGCGACACAACGAAACGGAGCCACGACATAGTCCCTAGTTCCAAACCTTAACGGCAATATCTACAGCCTAAGGATCAGCAACGGTGATCTCCCTCATTCCAACAGGACTCGGATGCAACATCACCAAGTGGAGTGACGGCAAAATCCCAGCTCCACCTCAGCATTCGTCTCGTTACAGCAGACACAATGTCAACAACGGTGTTCCTTCGCAGTCCAGCAGGATGTAGATGCGACGTCAACAAAAGACCCCATGGTAAAACAATGGAGTCACAGAAAAATCGCTAGTTCCAAACCTCGACGGTTCATCCACAACCTAGAGACAACCGCGACATTCGTCTCGATACAGCAGACGCAATACTAGCAAACGAAGCGAAGGCCAAATTCCTAGCTTCAGGGTCCTGACGGTAACTCATATAAAACCTGAAAGACTACCGGAGATCATCCCACATGGAGTGGTCACCACCTTGACTTTCGTATCGATACAGCAGACGAGATGTCACTACAGCTTTCTTCCTCCAACAGGATTCGGACGCGCCAAAGCAAACGAAGCGAAGGCCAAATTCCTAGCTTCAAGGTCTTGACGGTTACTCATATAAAACCTGAAAGACTACCGGAGATCATCCCACATGGAGTGGTCACCACCTCGACGTTCGTCTCAATACAGCAGACGAGATGTCACTAGAGCGTCCTTCCTCCAACAGGATTCGGACATGCCAAAGCAAACGAAGCGAAGGCCAAATTCCTAGCTTCAGAGTCTTGACGGTAACTCATATAAAACCTGAAAGAATACCGGAGATCATCCCATATGGAGTGGTCACCACCTCGACATTCGTCTCGATACAGCAGACGAGATGTCACTACAGCATCCTTCCTCCAACAGGATTCGGACACGCCAAAGCAAACGAAGCAAAGGCCAAATTCCTAGCTTCAGGGTCTTGACGGCAACTCATATAAAACCTGAAAGACTACCGGAGATCATCCCATATGGAGTGGTCACCACCTCGACGTTCATCTCGATACAACAGACAAGATTTCACTACAGCGTCCTTCCTCCAACAGGATTCGGACACGCCAAAGCAAACGAAGCGAAGGCTAAATTCCTAGCTTCAGGGTCTTGACGGTAACTCATATAAAACCTGAAAGACTACCGAAGATCATCCCACATGGAGTGGTCACCACCTCGACGTTCGTCTCGATACAGCAGACGAGATGTCACCGCAGCGTTCTTCCTCCAACAGGATTATGACACGCCAAAGCAAACGAAGCGAAGGCAATATTCCTAGCTTCAGGGTCTTGACGGTAACTCATATAAAACCTGAAAGACTACCGGTGATCATCCCACATAGAATGGTCACCACCTCGACGTTTGTCTCGATACAGCAGACGAGATGTCACCACAGCATTCTTCCTCCGGCAGGATTCAGACACGACAATCAAACATCGAAGCCCCGGCAAAATCCCTAGTTCTAAATCTCGACGGTTGATCAACAACTTAGAGACAACCGCGACATTCGTCTCGATACAGCAAACGCAATGCCAGCAAACGAAGCAAAGGCCAAATTCCTAGCTTCAGGGTCTTGACAGCAACTCATATAAAACCTGAAAAACTATCGGAGATCATCCCACACCAGCGCGGAGTGGTTATGACTCATCGGGGCTCCCCAAACTGAGCCTAACCTCAAGTAAAAAGCGGCATGGCAAAATTCCTAACGCTTTCTCTTCCGACGGTCAAACTGCCTAGGAAGATTGCTTGAAGACGTCTTGTACAGCCCCCGAAGGGATCAGAGACACGACAGTCGCAAGGCTACTCGAACAGCAAGATTGTCTATCGAGGGATACATCAGCCAACGCGACGGTACGACGGGCGAAACCCTAGTACCACAGACCCTAACGGACCTCTGTCATAAAGAGCAAAGGTTAACTGTAACGTTAGGACATTCTTGCGAGAACTCCTCGATTCGTCTCAACCTAAGGGAAATCAGCGTCCTTGACGAGAGCATCTCTATTCACGTCAACTCACAGAGAAATCAGCGTCTCTGCAGGAATATACGACGTCAGCAAAATGGAGCCAGGGCAAAGTCCATGTTCCAAATCTCGATGGTTCTCAGACGGCTTGGAGATCATCTCAACATTCGTCTCATTACAACAGACGCAACATCAACAAATCAGAGCTGCGGCAAAGTTCCCAGTTCCATGACTAGACGATGCACAGACAACCGAGAGTCAACCAAACCTGGTCCTTGCGGAACACGGCTTATGTCAATCCTGACCGCGTAGGAAGCATCCAGGGAAATTCCTGGTTTTGCGGAACACGGTTATGTCACTTCTGACCCCGTGGGAAGCATCCAAAGCGGATCCTGGTCCTTGTGGAACATGACAAATGTCACTTCTGACCCGTGGGAAGCATCCAGAGCGGAGCCTGGTCCTGTAGAACACGGCTAATGTCACTTCTGCCCCGTAGGAAACATCCAGAGCAACCCTTGACTCCGTGAAATGCGGATAAAGTCAACCCCTGACACCATATGGCCAATGTCAATCTTGACCCTGTATGGCTTATGTCAACCTTTGTCGTAGAGCAATGCTCCGACACTTCCCCGTCGTTAAGCAAAGCTTCGACTTGGACCTTATGTCAACCCCTGTCGTCGAGCAATGCTCCGACACCTCCTCGTCGTTAAGCAAAGCTTGGACTTGGACACATATCACCCTTCTGTCATCAAGCAATGCTCCGACATTTCCTTGTCGTCAGGCAAAGCCTCGACTTGGATACATGATAACTCATAGCTCCCCTTGTCGTTGAGCAATGCTCCGACACTCCCTGTCGTCAAGCAAAGCTCCGACACGGAAAAATATCAACTCATAACCACCTCAACCAGAGCAATGCTCCGTCTTAAAAAAAAAAAATATATATATATATATATATATATATATACACACATTAATTCATAACTTCTCCATCATAGAGCAATGCTCCATTTTGGGGATAAATCAAATCACAAATATCTAACTTGAAAAAGAAAGGCACAGTCTTGCAAAGAGATTTAAATAAACTATCAACGAAATGCATATCTTAAAATGAACACATCACCATTAAAAAAAATATATACGTCTTTTTATTCATGAATCAAAATGAATACAATGTACAATTTATGAAAGAATCAAGAATATATTTTCAGTTAAGAACATGTATAAGAAAGGATAAAAAAAAAATAAAACATCTTTCAAGCTGGCGGATGATTCAAAAGGTTCATCAGTTCATCCTTCCTTTCTTGGGTCTTTGCTTCAAAATTGACTATGGCTACGAGACGGGCCTCTGCTTCCGACAGTTGGGCCTGATGCGAGGCAAGCCGGCCTTCAAGCTCCTGCTCAGTAGGTTTATGAGCATCAACCATCGTGCGGGTAAAGATAACAGCTTTATCAACAGCCACCACGTTCTTGATTGCGGCTTGAAGCTCCTACCAAAGTTCATATGCGTGGGTGGTCTTAGCTGTAAATTCAGCTTGAAGCTCACCGAGCGCGGTTGAAGCCAGCTTCCTCTCTGAGAACTTTCGGCGGAGCCTCTTTTCACAAGAAAGCGTATTAGCGGCGTACCGCTTAATCAGCCCCTGCAAGCTTATCTTCGCAACCACCACCTCCGAAGGCGCACGCATTCAAGACTATACAAGCAAGCCTCCACTCGACGACAGAATTTAACCCAGACTTGCACCAATGCTTCACTGTGATAAGTAGCAAGAAAGGGAAGAGAACTGTTGGTTTCAGCAAAAAATTCTTCGGCCGTGAGCGAGCTACCAACATGAAGGTCTTCGATCAATGCTAACAAAGAGTGAAGGCTTAGCTTGGCCATACGTTCGGATGCACGCAGCACATAAGGGCCAGACGGCATGAGAATGCGAGTCTCCAACGGGGTAAAAGTAGGTAAAGCTGTTAAAGATTGATAAATGATCGGCGAAGGTTGCAAACAGAGGATAGATGCAAAGGCGTCAAAACTTTACTTACCCACGTTTATACAAGAAGAGTCTGGAAGATCCCCAGGCCAATCGAGGACCTCAACCTCATCATCATCTTCCAGAACTACAGAAGACATGAACATTGTTATATGAAGAAGTAACAATACCGGGAAAGGAGCGAACAATGCTAACCTTGTCCGGAAGATAGAATGATGCGCTGAGGGGATATCACCTGTGGAGCAGCCAGTTCCATCAAACGCTGGAAAGACTTCCTGGAAGACAGGCCAGCAATGGACGCCGCCAAGCTTCGTAGCTCTGAAAAAGACAAGGAAGGTTCAGATAATCGAAATATCGTTTAAAACAAAGTATGGGATAATACCTTCGATACTCCTCCCGCTTTGAACATGAGGGATAGCAGCTTCAACAGCCTCCTCCGTACCATTGGGAACATCACCGGAAACGTTTGCTGGTTGAGGCACAGCAGCCACTTCGGGAACGGAAATCTCAGCCACTTGTTCCACCGCCTCTAGGCCGTCGCCGGAAAGGTCCATTAAATCTACGACGGGTAAAGGCACCTCTTCAGGGCCAACGGGCGCGGGAGGAACGGAGGCCGTCAGTGGAAGCTCTATAGAAGGAATGGCAACCGTGGCAATCCCCTCCACACCTATGGGTGTCTCATCGGAGATATTCACAGGGTCCGCAACCGAAGCGCTGCTTGAGTCCTGATTTTCAGCCATCGCCGACGTTCCTGTAAAATTGACGAGGATAAGAATGCATAGAAAACAAAACAAATTGCTCGCAAAGGAAATATATATATATGTATATATATATATACCGAAGACAAGCATACCGATTTGCCAGGAGGCACCGATTTGCCAGGTTGCCTCCAAGACGGCTCTTTCAAACCGACGCTCCTTCCTGAGAAGATGTGCTCGCCGAGGTTCAAATGTGGACTCATAGCCGCCAGTCCACAACGACAGCTCGTCCTCAGAGACAGCTTAGAAAGGTTGTTTAAAGGCTATCTCACCTCCTTCTTCTAGAGGGCCAATGAACCTTCGTCGTATCCATGAAGGATCTTCATAGAATATGACGGCAGGATAAGGACTCCTCGGGGCACGTATGTTCTCGGTTTTGTCCTAGGAACGCCTTATGGCCTTAGCCAGTTGTGCGGATTCCTCGGCAGATGAACCAGGAAAAAGAAGACTGTCTTCCGGCGGACTAGTAACGGTCTTCTTCCCCCGCTTTGGCCAAGAGCTAGTGACTGTAGAAGATCGCTTCCTTCCCCTTGTCGCCCGCTTTTTGAGCTGCTTCTCGGTTTTGACAGGGAGGGAAGACTTCTTCAGGAACTTCGCCAAGAGGATATTATCATCAGAGCTAGGTGTTACCTCCGGAACCGTTACGTTATCCGTCATCGGTCGTTCAAGCGAAGCCTCTGTTGGCAATGAGGCGCGAAGCCTTTCCTCCTCTCCGAAGGTTTTAAGCGAAGCAGCAATGGCTTCTTCTGTGGAGGCACCTGTTAAAATAGCAGGCGCCAGTCAAAGCATGATAAAAAAATGAACAGCGGAGAGATAAGGGTGAAGTATACCTGACTGCGCAAGGGCGTCCAGTTCTTTTTCGAGGATGGTTGACTGTTTGGAAGCTTCGATGGCAGCCTCCAAATCGGTATCATCGAGCGTCCCGAATAAACCCTTATTGGTCCCATATTCGCTCAAGCCTTCGCTAGACGAAGCAAGGGGCGTCGAGCCTAATATGGTGTCCAAAGAAAGTACTTGTTTCTTTTTCTTCTGAGGACGAGCGCCGGTGGCCGATAACACGAGTTTGCGTTTAGTAGGCGCCTTTGGACGATGAGTCCCAATTTCTTTTCCTACGTCCGACTCGGGGGACGCGGCAGCCATCTCTTTTTCAGGCGTGCTAGATGGGGGAAACCCATGCGTAGGGCTTAGCACGTGTGGGGGATCAACTGCAGTGACCTCTCTCAAGGGAGGATGAACAATGTTCCATCGCTTCAGAGGAACATTTCGATCACCAGCCGGCACTGCGCCCTTGCGATCAAGCAGCAATCGCTTTTCCTCCCTAATGATGGCACCCATCGAATGTTGGTACCACACCATATACACATTCAGGGCTTGCGGAACACAACTCGGTTTGCTGATGAAGAAGGTAGACCCTGTGTTTAGGCGCATAAAATGATGTAGTGCGCTCTGAGTACCTTCTTCAGTGGCAGCCGGTTCTGCCAAGAAAGCCTCGAGTGGGACGCCCTGATTGTAGCTTAACTGCTGGGTGAAGCGATGTGGGTTATACCTCATAAATAAAGCCGAGTAATTCATCTTAAATACGAGAAAGCCCGGCCGGATAGAGTACAGATGAAGAATCTCCCGAGCTTTCAAGACGGAGGCCCCATCTTTAAATATGTCCTGCAAGGGCAGCACCGTCTTCCCCGATTCCTGGCCGATGGTCAAAACTTTATTAGTAAAGGACATTCCAGCTCCAACCGTGCATGGGAGAAGAAGCAAGCCTCTAGTTTCCCGTTGCGTTGGAGTCACAATAGAGGAATCGACCAGTCGCATGATCTGAGGGAACCTGCACCTGTCATAAAACCCCGGCCTCTTGTGGATGCCAAAGACGCCTAGCACGTGCAACTCGAACCATGACGTGAAATAATGCATCGGGAAATTTACCGACTGCAACCCTGGCTCAGTGGTATCCGCTGCCAAGCTGAGGCCGTGATACATATGGGCTAACCCAGCAATCCCTACAGCCACTTGTATCCCAGCAACCATCCGATGCGCAGGATAGAAGACGGACTGCCTCATACAGCGAGGGTGCATGGGAAGCGCAAACCAACTCAGCCATAACCCAAGAAACCCTAAAAAGAATGTTTCTTCTTCAATCCCAGGAGCCGCTAGCTCTGCAAAAGGGATGACCGGAGTGTCGGGTAGAAAGAAGCTCTTTTGATCCACCTCCGCCGCCGGCAGGTTGCCCTAACCTAAGCTGAAGGGGTCGTCAAGACTGGCTAATTTCTCGGCTTCTTCCTTCAATACTTCTGGGCAAAGAAAATCAGCGATAAAAGCCGTAAAATTGACTCCACGACCTTCGGATGCAACAGAGAGTTTCTCATAGATATTCAACACCTTTATCAAACTCGGAAATTGGTGTTGAATAGCGTTCTCGGGAGTAAGATCCATTACCACTGATTTGGTGGCGAAAATATACTCATCCGGGGGAAGCAATTCCTCATAATGTTCTCCCCTAACGGGTAAACCCGAGAACTCTGCAAATTCCTCTAAAGAAATGGAGACTTCTCGATCTGATAGGAGGAAGGTATGGGTCGGAATGTTCCACTGCTCCAGAAATGCCCTGACCCACCATGTAGGAGGTGTGGAATATTGAAACAAAGAAGCGTAAACGGTGGGATACAATCCGAGCTTCAGCAACTATGATTTCTTCACCGATAAAATATACCGAGCCCACTGCAAATACCCGGCTGGGTGACGGGGAGTTAGTCCTACATTGTATGGCTGTCCCCATGGACGCGCCTCGCCTTGACAAATGCGCCGTCCTAGAGTGTCCAAGGCCACCGGCGGCTGCACGGGTATTGCGGCCATAGAAGACCGAAGGAGACCCTCTGAAGTCCAGTTGACCTCCTCCACAGCGTAATTTATCGGAGGTGCATCTGCATAAGCGATCACCGAAATAGGATCCGAGGGTGTCGCACAGGAAAACCTCCATCGGCCCATGATAATTTGATCGTACCATTTACCCCATAGATGAAGACTCTTATGCTCCGGGTCATGGTCTTTGATCGGCGCAAAAACCTCTCGGTCTACGAGTGCTTCAGGGAATCCGCCTTCTGAGCGAATGAATGGGAAGGATGTGTCGAAAGACATAGTACCTGCGCAGAAAAGAACGAATTTTCATCCACCAATGCTATAAATTAAATTCTATCACTAGGTACTATAAATCCGTACCGCACTGCAATGCAGTGAAAAGGGACCAAAGGGGACCCACAAAATCTAGATGACAGTTCATCATTAATAAAACAGCCTCATCATTAGATGAGGCTGTCATTAAATGAGGAAATCCTCAAGAGATTCTCATTAAATGAGAAATACCTCGGGCAGAGGAGTAAAACTCCCATTGAGAGCAACGCTCTTCACTTGACAGACATCTGTCAAAGTCTAATGATGAAGGAATAAAATTCCTCAAGAAAATCCTAAGAGCCTTGCTTTGAGAAGATGATGGAATAATCCATCAAAAATAAAATTTCAATTTGATCTTCAAGATCCATGAACAAACTCTTAAGAGTTCTTCCATATGATTTGAAAGGAGAAAAAACTCCATTAATGGATTAAGAAATCATAAGCAAGATCCTTTTAGATTTGTGATTCCAAGAGAGCAATGCTCTGTTAATAAAACCCTAAAAAGGATTTTCTTTAGATCAAAGATCTATGAAGAGTAAGGCTCTGTTAATGGGTGAAAGCCTAAAAGATGTTTCAAAAAGATTTAATCTTTTACCTAAAAAATCTGACAGAGTTCTGTCCTTAAGAAAATTCTCAAGAGGAAGAGCTGCGCTCTGAAGGAGAAAATAAATTTTCAAGAAGGATTGAAGATGAACAGAAGTCATCTCAAGGGCCAAGGGTCCTATTTATAGGCACTAAGCGTCATTTCAATTCCTCGGTTGATCCAAGATTGGAGATGCTGTCACCGCTGCACCCACGTGTGGGCCCCGTGAGCGCAACGGTGGGGGGGCATTTGTTTCCCCAATTAGAGCAAAGCTCTGTTCAGAATTCAAAATTTAAATTAAAGCTGCGCTTTTATAAAAGCGTTGCGCTACAACTAGCGCACCCCGTGCAAAGCGCATAGGCGCTAGCGCTAGATGCGCTGTGCTCCAAGTAGCGCTCCACGTGCAAAGCACGTGTGCGCTAGCGCTAAGAGCGTTGCGCTAGAAGAAGCGCACCATGGGCAGAGTGCATAAGCGCTAGCGCTGTAACTAAATGTTCCTCACTGGTGGATCAAATATCCAACGGATATGATTAAATCATCAATTAACAAGAATGAAATTATGTTGAATCTTTCCAAACATAAAAGATTGTGCCCTAAATTTGGAACATCGTTGGATCAATGATCCAAGGGTGATTAAAAATCACTAAAATACAGAACAAATTCTGTAAGGGAGAAAGATTTCCCAATCTTGTTAAAAAAAACAAGAAGACTATTTTCTGTAAACCAGAAGCCCTTGGATCAAAGATCTGACGGTGGGGAAATTCCTAAATCAATTAAAAAATAAATCTCTTTAACCGATTGAACAAATCAGCTTGCCCTATATAAAGGTCCCGAGATTTCAAGTCTCAGAGAGAGGAACCCCCCATAAACTTTGAGAAAATCTCAGGAAGAAGAAGAAGCTCTCGGCAAAAGAAAACAATTCTTTTCAAGGTAAAAAAGAATAGAAAGACGAAATCATCTCAATATAAAAAGAAGTATTTACTTCTTTCACAGATCATAGATCTATAAGACAAATTGTCTTTCACAAAAGAGATTATGAACATCTCATTAAAAAGGGGGAGAGAATTATTCAATTCTCTTAGGATCACAGATCCATAAAGGCAAAGCCTTTTATCAAAAAGAGATTGAAATATCTCCTAAAAACTAAGAACTTTGTTCTTAGAATCTTGAGACAAAGTCTATTATCAAAGAAAAGATAATTTTCAGAGCGCAAAGTTAACCTAAGAAGAGCCTTAGCGCTCCTAATTTAATAGTGCCTTAGTGCTCTTCATCTAGCGCAAAGCGCTGCAGTGCCATAGCGCTTCAAACACAGCGCACTGCGCTCATTTGCTAGCGCTAAGCGCGCCACGTGCTCCTCACGTGTGCGTTGCATTACTAAAAGCGCTTTGCGCTCATTATATGGCACCAGCGCAAAACGCCTCAACGCTTCAACTATAGCGCATCAGCGCTCTACGTCTAGCGCTAAGCGCATCAGCGCTCTACGTCTAGCGCTAAGCGCATCAGCGCTCTACGTCTAGCGCTAAGCGCATCAGCGCTCTTCATTTAGCGCAAAGCGCTAAGCGCATGAGCGCTTCATATCTGGCGCTAAGCGCATTAGCGCTTTAACCATAGCGCAATGCACTCATCGACTAGCGCTAGTGCCAAGTGAGCCACATGCTTTTATGTGCGCTTGGACAGAACATAAACTGTTCTTTGAATAAGCCTAGAGCTATGATAAATGCACAACATTCAACTAAAGACAAAACATTGTCAGAGACCAAACCAATGCTTAGCATTTTTAAAGGGATTGGGCTCAAACAAATATCTAACGACTCAAAAACAAATGTTGAACATTGTAATTGAAAGGACTTAGCCCAAATCGGCCATAAGTCCTCAATTCAGATTAATTGAGTTCATATGCTCATAAATCACAGATCTTAGTCCTAATTGGACTACAGGTCTCTCAACCCACATCGGTTTAAGGGTACATCTCTAAATTCCTCTGATATTTGTCGTTGTAATCCTTCAACGCCTTTAGAGAGGTGACGGGTCCTGACAACCATACATTTCATGGACTATGGTGTCCTTAACCTGGACTGTAGGGTCCTTAAGCCTATGGACTATGATGTTCTTAACCTTGACTGTGAGGTCTTTAAACTCACGGACTATGATGTCCTTAACCTGGACTGTGGGGTTCTTAAACTCATGGACTATGATGTCCTTAACCTTGACTGTGATGTCTTTAAACTCACGAAGTATGATGTCCTTAACATTGGACCGAGATGTCCTTAAACTAACACTGGACCACCATGTCCTTAAACTGGTAATTGACCGCAAAGTCCCTAAACTAGAACAATAGAGCCCAAATGCTCTTTTTTGGATCTAAATGATCCTATTAAGTAGATCTTAGTCTAAAATTAGACCAACGTATCCTTAACAAACTGTTAAGTTGATCTTAGTCTAAAATTAGACTAACGTATCCTTAACAAACGTTTAAGTTGATCTTAGTCTCAAATGAGACTAACGTATCCTTAAACCCAACCCCTAACCCAAATCTAAGAAAATACGGATTTGGAATAATCCACGCCCTACGGACGACAATATAAATTAGTCTCCGTATACAATCCACGGGCAACCAAAAAAAAAACACCCATGACACGAAGTGACCATCTGAAGAAGGAGAAAGTGGTTACCGCGATGCGGTAGCATAATTAACTACAGGGGCTTGCACCTGCAGGGAAGAGCGTCCCCACAATCAAAAACCCCTCAACGAGGGGGAATCTGACGAAGTCTGCTACATCGGCCGCATCCGTTTAAACCTTCGATATATGGTGTCATAAATCAACTTGGCATTTTCGGAGAGGTGGACGGATAGCACCAATTAGCATCTGCCCTCGAAATTCAGGAAAGACGGACCTGCGCGGTCGCGTCTCCGTGTTTCGGTGGGGAACACCTATTTCATCTATATTTAGTGTGTTGTGAATGTGCGATTGGTGCGATTGGGTTTTTGTTTTGGTAGTTGTCACGTATAGCGACCCTTGTTGTGGTTTGTGGCGTTGTCGCGAGCGCGTTTTGTGCAACAAGTGCGTGCGCGTTTAGTTAGTGCGTGTGGTTGACTTGTATTGTTTGTGTCCGCAACTATTTATATATTTATTCTCTTATTTACTTGTGTACGTTTCTAGGATCGGGTGCAGAGGCATCGGATGTGGCGCGGAAATGGCAGAGCTGAAATCGGATCAGATTAGCCGAGGCATTCCGGTGAGTGGATGTACACATCTACGGGGGAATCGTCTGGATGGCGCGAAGCGCCCGATAGTCAGGATTACCAGTAGTGTTTGTACTTATATACGTAGTCTCCTAGTCATTCATCTCATTGCATTGCATCATCATAAATATATGTGATATCATCTCATAAGACACTTGCACCATTACCATTGGTTCATGCTGCACGGGCACTATTTATGCGAACACACATGCCTTGGTAATTGATATGCCACGAACACTATAGAACTTTCTTAAATCAGAATCTAAAACATTTGCACCATATATGATCTGTAAAACCGGTACTTGTATATTCATTTCATCAGGATGGATACGTAGAATTGCTAGTCATATGTATATGCCTCATTGCATCATCGTTCATGCATAGTTTTCTAGTCACACATCGTATTTCATATTATGGATTAAATAGGCATTCATCATTGCCGACATGTTTATGTATTGTGATTTTCTTGGAGATTTCCGTGTTTAAGAGATTTATGGATTTTGGGAGAAACTGCAAGAATTTAATAAACCTGTTATCGCTTTAAAAATGCAAGTTGCGGTTTTCTCGTGATATGATGTATATGTCGTTCACCATGAGTTTTCCTGATTTATGTTGGTTTTTGAAACCCGATTCGAGGAAGAGGATGAACCGTTTCGGATACATGGTGGACCCGGTATGGTACCCCGGGGCGAGAGTGTTTTTATGGGGATGGCGATGAGCCCGGCAGGGGCGGACTACCTACCGGAGATGTATGACGCAGTGGATATACGGAGGATACCGACGTGGTCGTGAGATTTGATGATATGGGCCGATCCGGACTGACGGAGCCCGAGATATTGAGATATTGAGACATTGAGATATTGAGACATCGAGATATTGGGATATGTATATATATTGTGTCGATGCTTGACACGGATTTTCTATTGATTTCATTGATGATAATTCAGTTTATTGCACAAAGGTTTTTCTAAGATAAGAACAAAGATTTTCTCATACCAGACTTGTTCAAGTTTCGTGTTTGTTTATGCATTCATGTTGCATGCATGTTAGTACATCGTATTATATCGATATGCGTAGGTTGAGACGCATTTGTGTGCATGCTTACAATTGTTATATTAGATGTTACTTACTACTTACGAGTTGGCAACTCACCGCCGTTGTGCCACAGTATCTTACAGGTCCGACCCGTCAACACAGTAGCGGCGGGCGTACTTTCTCCTTTTACTTCATTGCAGCGACTTGCGGCATTGCTCATAGGTGGGCTGCGAGAATATTTTATCACATTATGTATATTATTGTATCTAGTATACTCCATCTACCCTTGTATATTTGACTAGACGGTGAGACTCGCGTGACTTGTATTTGTGGTTTGGTGTCGATGCTCACATGAGCCGACGTGGTATTTTCTTATTTCTTGCTTTCAGATGCTTATTGTGCACTTTTGATATACATCTTGCATGTGGTTGTGATTCCGCCATTGGAGAAGAGCTAGCTCCCGCTTGGGGATGCCTTATTTCATCATATATATGTATTTTCATGTGTTGTACCCATTTGGGGGCCAGATTTACAAATGAGACTCTGCCGAAATTTTCGGGAAAATGTGATGTTTCTTTTAAATGTTTAATGCGACTTATTTGGTTAAAATCGATTTCTTTAAATAAGTTTTCCTTCACTCTATTTCTTTAAATGGTTTTGATTTCTGGGCTTGGCTTACTTAGATTAGTACGCCTTGACACGTTTCGTAATTTAAGTGCCAGTCACGTTCCGTACCTTCGGGTCGTGACAAAGTTGGTATCAGAGCGATAGGTTTTACCTTTCTGAGTGTAAGATGGCCCTTGGTAGATGGAGTAGGTGATTTAAGCAGAGTGACGTAGCGTGTGTATGTTCCGCGGCATACTTACGATACGATACTCCGCCTAAGTAACCTTAGGATATATATTTGCTTGTATTTCCTTCCTTGATTCCAGAAACCCTTTGATTCGATCGCAATGTTTCTATCGATCCTGTTTCTTGTCCCATCCACTATACCGCCGGAGACTATGAGGGCCAGAGGCTTGCTGCCAGGGATGAGATTAGAGTAGGCACGTTTGAGACGATGACCGATCAAGGCGGTATGCATACCCCTCAAGGACAGAGTGATCCTCCTTCTCCAAGACGGATAGCTAGGCTGGAGTCAAGTTTTTAGGACTTGCGAGAGACGGTTGGATTGTTAGTTGAGGCTAGCCAAGCTCTGAGAGCCGATGATGTCCCTCCTACTGCAGGGACTGTGATTGTACCTGCTGCTCAGGCAGCTATTTCTGTTGTTACCAAGATTATTTTTGTATCCTTATAGGAGTTTTTGAGGCTGAAGCCTCTAGTTTTTACAGGCACAGATGCAGTGAATGATCTATAGACAATCCTCGACAGAATGGCTAGGATTTGTCATTCATAGAGATGTTTTGACGAGATATGGATTGAGTTTGCGAGTTTTCGTCTAGAGTGGTCTTGCTCAGACGTGGTGCGTGTCAATTGAGAAAGCCGAGCTGCAGACCTACTTCCTATGACTTGGGATGAGTTTACAGCCGTATTTCTTGCTCGTTTCCTTCCAGAGAGCGTTCGAGATGCCCGAGCTTGTAATTTAGATCCTTTGCGTAAGACTTCAGGGATGACAGTATCCGAGTACGACATTCAGTTTACTTAGTGGTCCGATATACTTCTTACCTGGTGGACACTGAAGAGAAATGGATAAAGAAGCTCGTGTGGCGATTGGACATGCAGTTATTTCTTTCCATCGGCACCCAGCATTTTGACACTTTTGCAGCCGCGATGGATGCAGCCTTACTGCTAGAGGAGCGCATTTCTTAGACTTCGGTCGTTTTTAGGATCGAAGCGGATTGTTACCGGTATGCCAACTCAGAGGTGATTAGATAGGCGCGGTTGTGACAGGTGTCCTTTCGGTGTTTTCTTCCGATGCGTATTTCTTTTGTTGTTTAAACTTGTATCTACGCACTTTGTACCGAGTTTGGACCGAGAGTCATCCTTGTTTGATCTGCCGCTGGTTGTTATTATTCCAGTAGGCGAGTCTTTTGTTGCTCGAAATGTTTTTCGTTCGTGTTTGTTTTGTTCGTATCGGAGATAGGGATTCTTCTGTCAATTTGATTTTTTCGATATATTTGAATTCGAAGTTCTTCTGAGCATGGATTGGTTAGCCACGTGTTATGCATTCGTGGACTGCCGTGAGAAGGCAGTCAAATTTAGTTTTCCAGGTAAACCAGTTCTTGTTTTTTTTTCAGGGAGACCGTAGCGTCGTCTTTCCCAGTTTGATTTCTTCTTTTCGCGCTAGTCAGCTTTTGAGAATGGATGTCAAGAATTCTTGGCGTATGTTTATGATGTTAGAGCCGCAGAGGTTCCGTTGGACCAGGTCCCGAGAGTTTCCAGATGTTTTCCTGACGAGTTGCTTGGTTTGTCGCCAGAGAGCGATATTGAGTTCTGATTTGATTTGATTCCCTGCACGGAGCCTTTTTCTACCGCCATATCGGATGGACCCGGCGGAGCGTAAAGAACTGAAGGATCAGTTGCAAGATTTGTTGGATAAAGGGCTTATTCGTCCGAGTGCGTCACTTTAGGGAGCTCAAGTTCTGTTCGTCAAGAAGAAAGACGGCAGTTGTGTTTGTGCTTCGATTTTTGTCAGTAGAATCGGGTTACTGTTCGGAATAAATAACCCTTCACTCGTATCGACGATTTATTTTATTAGCTCCAGGGTGTGGGACATTTCTTGGAAAATGGACTTGCGATCATGTTACCATTAGTTGCAGGTTCGAGAAGATGATATTCCGAAGACCGCTTTTCATAAATGATATGGGCGTTATGAGTCTTGGTGATGTCGTTCGAGCTCACCAATGCCCCAGCAACGTTTATGGAATTGACGAACCGCATGTTTAGGCCATTTTTTAATCTGCTATTATCGTGTTCGTTGATGACATTTTAATACACTTTTGGAGCCGAGTGGGGTCTGGGCAGTAATTGAGGATTTCGTTAGAGACTTTGAGGGAGCACCGGCTATTCGCTCAATTATCCAAGTGTGTTTTATGGTTGGATGATGTGACTTCTTGGGTCACATAGTTATGAGAGATCATATACGTATGGAACCGAAAAAGATCGAGGCCATTCAGCACTGGCCCAGACCTGTATCAGTGACGGAGGTTCGCAGCATTTTGGGTTGGATGAATACTATTGATATTTCGTAAAGGATTTTTCGCAGATAGCTGCAACGTTGACCGGGTTGACCTGGAAGGGAGTTTCTTTTCGTTGGACTGAGCTATGCGAATAGAGCTTTCAGCTGTTGAAGACTCGTTTGATTACAGTGCCAGTATTATCTTTGCCTTTAGGATTAAGCGGTTTTGTTGGTTATGGCGATGCTTCTTGGCAATTGAAGAAGCACGAGCAGAACTATCCCATGCATGACTTAGAAATGGCTGCGGTGGTTTTTACACTTAAGATTTGGAGACACTACTTATACGATGAGTCGTGCTGGATATTTACGGACCATAAGAAGCTTAAAATATATCTTTCAGCAGCGAGATCTAAATTTGAGATAGCATGGATGGATAGAGATAGTGAAAGACTATGACTGTGAGATTCTTTATCGTCTGGGCAAGGAGAATGTTGTGGCAGATGCCTTGAGTCGGAAGCCCGGAGGTAGCTTTTCTTGTTTGAGCACAGTTCAGAGACAGTTGACGGCAGATTAGCAGATTCTTTGTGCCAGCCGAGGACAGTTCGAGATTACGTCGACTGGGGGACAACTCGTCCATGTCCGTGCGCATCCACAGTTATTTGATCATATCCGTGAGGCATAGCCCAATGACGTTCGTTTGTCAGAGATCTTAGAGCAGGTTTGACAGGGCAGAGATTCAAAGTTCGTAATCGATGATCAGGGAGTACTACGATTTGGGATTCAACTGTGTGCGCCAGATTTCGAGGGACTTGTAAGTCCATGTCACGCACCCCACGTGTTCACGGGGAGGCGGAATATATGAAAAACAATTATCAAAGCTTCGTAACACGGACTTGAGCACACGGATCATGTCTAAACCATTACTAGCAAACTACGAGAGGGTTAACTACTCTGATTCGAAGTTATACCTCACGTTACTTGTCCTTTGGGTCTTCATTGCTGTCCTCCACACCTCGTCGGCTCTATGGAACATGGGTACCTCAACGGCCTCCTCGAGTCAAAGACGATCCACCCGAGAGTCTATAGTCCGAGCTTCTATCTCGAATCTGAGATAACTACGGCTTCTAGTTTGCTAATCTAGAATTCCTAGAGAGTGTAGAGTATTTAGATGGATTACATAGTCACTTAAACCCTAGGATTCTCAACTCATGAGAGCTTTTAGGGTTTGAGGAAGAAGATGAAAACTTGAGGAGAGAGAAAGCTTTTGTGATAATGAAATGAATAATGTCTCATTTAGAATAATATGAAGCATCAAAATATCATAAAAATATCTATCATAATATCAACCATGCTTCATTTAATTCATTTGAGATGAATCATCTCATGAGTCATTATCCATTAAATGAAAACATACACCTCATCCTCCACCTCATTTAGTTTAAATCCTAAAAAGAATTAAACACAAATGAGTCATCTTCTTCTAGAAGCTTCCCGACAAATTACGAGACTGCCCCTCCCATCCGTATTTTAGAAAAACACGGATAATTTTTGACTGAATAAATCCATCTGTATAATACTAGAATATGGCTTAAACCAAAGCCCGCTAGTATTATCTGCCCGATCATAGTACGTGCACAAGTGTACGTAAGTGATCGCGGCCCTGCCGTAAAACCATACGACCTCTACACCTTTTGCCCGGTGCAGGGAAACTCTCTGTGTGGGACTCTAAAGACTCGACACTACGCTGGCAGTGGGTTTAACCACAGGCCGTAAGCGGTACTATCTGTACTTAACGGTCCCCAGGTAGATGTCGATAAGAAGGACGATGAGGAAACCCATCCGAACTCCTACTGAGCCTGATGTGACAATCTTCGTACAGTCCGGTCTGTTCGTCTAGGACTATCGCATATCGGGCCTAGGGGGCGGCAAACGTCAGACCCCTAATAGCGGTATAAGTCGTGTCGGAGTGAAGCCCATTACACCTTGAGAAACTACTGGAAGCCTACCAGTAAATTTCGCTTGCCCTGGCCAGGGACTTTTCGTAATGACTCTTCATACACAGCGCGATATCAACCCTCAATATCGGGAGAGACGAATCCTGTCTAACTGCCACTGCCTCCAAGTGCTTCGGGACTACACCCAACTACTACCTGTTTGCACGACTCCTTTGAGCCGTGGTAGGGTAGTAATCTAAGTACAGTGGGAACACATCCGAGGTGAAGTAGCAGTGTCAAGTCGATGGACTAAGTTGTACTCATGTCACCTGGGAACTGCTATCTAACGATGGGTATAGAACCAAACTGCAGTTCCCGGCGAGTCCTGTCCGGTGTACTCGTAACCTAACGAGCACCTGCATACTATCTCCAGTACGACGTACTGATGGCTGTGGGACAGGCCATCTCCACAACTGGGATGAGAAGCGTACACACCAGTCTACTCCGGAGTATCGACGCCCCATCTCGATAATCCTACAACCGGGGACCTGTATAGGATGTTGCTTATAGACTACCCAGCCCCCACTAGTATGACTGCCATCACAACGCTGGTAATCAAGCAAAGATCCTAAGTGCTCTACTATTATGTATAAGCGATATGTTAAAAGAAACACATGCACATATTAAAGTAGAAACAAACCAAGTAGCATACTACCATTTTTAGCAAGACTGTCAATACAACTGTGAATATCCTAAGCTTCCATTACGTAATATACAAACTAGTATGATACGGTAATGGCCTCTAGGGCATAAACACTAACAATCTCCCACTTGCACTAGGGCCATGTGCTAGCATATCGCAGACCTATCATCTCGAATAGCCTCTCGAACTGCGTCTGAGGAATGGCCTTTGTGAATGGATCAGCGGTGTTATTCTCCGTATCTACTCTCTTTACCTCGATCTCCCGGCGATCTACGATCTCCCTGATCAGGTGATACCGCCTTAAGTTGTGTCTGGACTTCTGATGGGACCTGGGTTCCTTCGCTAAAGCTATAGCGCCGTTGTTGTCGCAATACAGAGGTATTGGATCAACACTGGTAGGAACCACCTGAAGTTCTGTGAGGAACTTCTTCATCCAGATAGCTTCTTTTGCGGCATCGCTAGCAGCTATGTACTCCGCTTCCATCGTCGAGTCAGCAACGGTGTCCTTCTTGGAAATCTTCCAACAGATCGCCCCTCCATTGAGGGTAAAGACATAACCCGACATGGACATGGAGTCATCCTTGTCACTCTGGAAGCTGGAGTCGGCAAAGGCCTCGATCTGGAGGTCTTTTCCTCCATACACCAAGAACATCTCCTTAGTCCTCCTCAGGTACTTGAGAATGTTCTTTACTGCTATCCAGTGCTACTCCCCTGGGTTTTCCTAATACCAGCTTACAACGCTTAATGTGTATGCTACATCTGGTTTGGTAAATAACATCGCATATATTATAGAGCCAACCGCAGAAGCGTAGGGTATAATCGACATGCGAGCCCTTTCCAAATTAGTCTTGGGAGACATCTCTTTGGAGAGGGTGATTTCGTGACAAGCCGGTAGGTTGCCGCGCTTAGAATCTTCCATACTGAATCTTTTCAATATGGTGTCTATGTGTTAGTTATATGTATGCCCTAGAGGCTATTACTGTACATATGATGTATATTGTAGTGGATGCTGGGACATATATAGGGAGGACTTTCTTGCTCGACATGATAGTATGCTATCTGGTTACTCTTTACCTTAACGTGTATACTGATTGTCTCTCTATTACATGTTGGTAAAGCCCTTAGGATGTGTACTTGACTACCTGGACTATGATGCGGATCATACTAGTGGGGACATGGTAGTCCATAAGTACATCCTTCAAGGTCCCTAGTCGTGGGTGTATCGAGATGGGGCATCGATATACCAGAGTAGACTAGCGTATACCTTCTCGACCCATATAGATGGGCGATGGATGATCCCATATCCATTGGTGTTTGACATCAGAGATGATATACGGGTGCTCAGTAGAGACTGGGTACACTGGACGGACTCGCCGAGAACTCCCAGATGGCATTATACCTTACGTCAGATGGCAGTTCTCTGGTGACACTGGTACAGAGTAGTCTGTTGACCCGAGATCGTCATAGAGTCTTGTATGGTTCCCACTGTGCTTTGATTTCCACCTTACCACGTCCAAGAGGGCGTGCAAAACGGTGGTTTTTGGGTACAGTCCCGAGTCACATGGAGGCAATGAGCGATAGGAGGGGATTCGTCTCTCCCGGTATAAGGAGTTGATGTTGCGCTGTGTTCGATTGGCTATAACAGGAAATCCCTGGCCAGGGTTGCTGAGATATACTGGTAAGTGTTACCAGTAGTTTCTCGAATTGTTATAGACCTCATATCGACACGACTTATCGAGCTATTGGGGTCTGACGTTTACCACCCCTAGGCAAGATATGCGACATATCAGACGATCAGACCGGACTGTATGGTAAGTGTTACTGGTTGGATTCACAGGAGGGTGAGCGGGCTTGCTCTTCGATCTTCTCATCGCTCAATACCCGGGTGGCCGTTACGTTTAGCAGACCGCTTGCGGCTTGTGGGTGTTTGATATGATCATCACCTGCTGCCGGCGTATTGACGAGTCTTTAGAGTCCTACACAGAGGTTTCCTGGCTCAAGCGAAACGAAATAGGAGAGCATATGAGATATGTGCGGGACCGAGAATAATGCGTGTATGTGATACCGTATTCTATTCTCGCGATGAATGTATCGAATGGTTGTATGCGATATAACCTAGTTATCGAATCGAGGATTGATTCGATAAATCGATACATTAGATATTAGTCGGTCATATGTGATATGACCGGATCGTTAAATCAAATGTTGATTTGATGATTTAATGCATAATTATATATTTGATATATTACTTTGCATTAACTAGTATTGGTTCACTTTAAATGGATTTTCTCACTTGGATTGTGCACATTGTATATGTGATATACTTTTGTACACAAGTTTTATCATGTTTGATGATACATGCTCACTAGGGTTTGTGTAAAGATTAAACCATGGTTGTGTAATGATTAGGGTTTTCATTTTCTTATTCATTTATTTATTCTTTATTCTTTTTGGAAAATGAAAAGCATAAAGAGAAAATGGTTGCTAATTTTGTTTCATATTGAAGCTTCATGAAGCTTTGACCATATGACCATTTTGTCTCATGCTTAACCCTAACCATTCCACTCAACCATGATTCATTCTCTACACATAACCATGGTTTGAATATGATAAGGATTGATTTTCTTTTCCTTTTTCAATTAACACTTATCATATTCTTTCTTTCTTCTTCTTCTTCTTCTTCACTTGAAGAAAGCTTGCTTCAACAATGGCAACTTGAGCAAATGAGTGAGAAATCCAATTCTAAAGAGAACCCACTTCCTATTTCTTCATCCTCTACCTCTTGCCAAGTAGTAGAGTGTGTTTTCTTCACAAGTTTCATGACTTGGTGAAGTGGGAGCTTGATCTTGTGATGCCTCGACGTAGATCATCTTCGGCATGAAGCCGACGACCTTGCCCGCCCATTTCTCCGATGAAGCCGACGCTAGAGCCCGGGATTCCATTTGGACAGCGAGGAGACTTCTTTGCGGAGCTATGGAGGTGGAGGACCGGATCTACAAAGGTTGTATTTCCGTTCCCATAGTTAAAGTAGTTAACTAGTTTGTTTTGTCGCCTAAAATTCTAGCCAACGATCTTGTTAGGGTTTCTCGGCACCGCAATTTTTGTAAATTGGCATGGTTGATGCCTTGTGAGACCTCCTTGGTGTGCCTAGGAACCTTTCATTAGTATCAGAGCCTAGCTAGAGCCTTAGGCGAAGCGTAGGCGAAGCGTAGACGAAGTTTGAAATCCGAACGAACCCGAAACCCTAATAAAACATACTCTCTGGATTTTTTTCAAAAACGGGGATTTTTGAGAATTAAAAATATGCAGAAAACTCAGTAGAATATTCTAAGAATTACTGTATAAAACGTGTCCCCTGAATCCATAAAAGCGCGGCGGAACTGCGGCTTTAGCATGCTAATGCGGCGGTTCCGCGGCCCATTTGTCTCTTCTTGCAATCAATTTTGCACAGTAATTCCTAGTTTGCAGTGCTGGTTTTCCTGGGAATTTTTAATGTTTTTTCAAGAGTTGAATTTTTTGGGTTGTATTGGGGACTCGGTGTATCGATCGGATTGTCTAATTTTGTCGGTGTGTTTTTCCGGATAATTTTTGAATATGTTAAAAAGTTCGACCGGATATAAATACCCAAATTTTCCCCTACCGGGAAATTTCCAAGTGTTGGATTTTTCCGTGGTTTAAAGACGTTCTAAGTAGTGCAAGTAACGCGATGGTCCCTCTAGAAGACAACAAACCTTAACTCGATTATGTGACCGTCTTGAACTGCCCTTTGAACCTTCGGGTTTGGGGCAGTACGGCGTGCCACATGTGAGGCATTGGCTTGACCCTTCTACGGCTGGACCGTTGGTACTGAGGCACGAACTGAATGTTTTTAGACTTGTTTCATGTGTTGATCTGTATCGGGAAAACTTGGGTGTTTAACTGTTCGATCGGAAAGTTTAACATTTTCTAATTATCTGGAATGTGATACAATAATTGGAATTCACAAACAGTTATGAGATAACTGAATGAATGTTATAAACATAGCAGTTTAGTCTCACTTGACCGGTTGCCACGGAATTTTGATGTGATCAAAAGTCCGTCGCAATCACGTAGCGTACGCGGATACTCGCCGGGTAAACTTAATAGACAGCCTTGCCCCATAGCCCCGACCAAGTGACTGTAGGAGAACCCCGTCGCCGAAAGCATCCGTTCGGGTGCTCGCGGTAGCGGTGTTCCGCCTTGGTGCACTTCGTCGACGGCGTCGGGGGTGCGGCCGTCTACTAAAGTTTCCGACGAGCATTCGATCAGGATGTCGGGAATCTTGTTGAATTGCCCGACTTGATATTGAAAAGAATTTTCGATAATGAGACTAAAATGCGGGGTTTATAATTGTTAGGCATGTGATGTCTAAGGAATTCATTGATTAGGCATGCGATGTCTAAAGGGGTTGCGGATTCCAACTGTTATAATTTTACACTTTCTTTTCTGTGACCGTAAGTGTAATATGTGATATCGCCGGTTTCGTTGCTATATGTCAACGACAATTGGGATGGACATATTTACTTACGTTGATGACATGTGATGTTATGTGTTGCTGGATATGTTATATTGGATCGTCGTGTTTGAATAGCCGGGGGTTTTTATGTGAGATGAGTGCCTTTCATTTTCATTCATGTAAAAACTTGTATGTAATATTCTTTTATTGGGGCACTTCCAGGTTGTGGAAGATGTCACCTTTTGTATATTATTTACTTTTCCGCATTAGGATAGACCCAAGGAGGGGAGCACAAGTAACCGGGTTCTGGAGTCCAGTGGGAGACCAACTCGAGGAGTCGAGTCCGGGTCTCCTAACTCTAGAATTGGTAGGGTTGCTTGCCGCTCTCGTAGGGGTCTAGGGGTGTGGGTTTGGCTATTCATCACGACCGTGGAATCCGTGTTTATACTGGCTCGTATTGAAAATACGGACGTCCTAGTATATCCAATATTTCATATGTTTCTTCTGCTGCGATATCTGTGATGTGATCATGTGATGTTCTGTGATAGATACAGTATATAGTATATATGATATATTATATAGGCGTTACTTATGTTTTACACCCGCGCTAGCCCTGCCCCGCTCTGCCGTTAGTTACCTAACCTAACGGTGCATGAGGGGACATCGAGGCGAATGTGGATGGCATAAGTGTACGTCGTATTTATCTGTGATGTTTAGGTACTTAAATGATGGGACTTCATTAATGTGATTAATGAAATAAAAGAAACCTAAGATGTTGTAGAATCGAATTTCAAAAATAAAAAGGGTAGCTACAGTTCTTGCTTTGCACAGCGGTATATATGATATATCCTGCACCTTATTCGATAAGGAAAGGACCGAGATCCCTTCACCGGGAGTGACTCCTTTAGCAATAACTGGCAGATGCTACATACTCGGTTTGTCTTTTGATTGCTTTTAAGAGTTTCTGCTTTGCACAGTGATATATATGATATATCCAGCACCTCATTCGACGAGAAAAGGACCGACGATCCCTTCACCTGGAGTGACTCCTTTAGCAAAACTAGAAAAGCCTCAAAAACACTCCATTTCAAAATTCATTCGATCCTACAACGATATCAAGTTCATTACGCAATAGGTTTTCAGAAAAACCTGTCGTAGCCCTCCGTCATTTCAGATATGTACTGGTTAGTATTCGTGCTGCGTTTGTTGACCTCTGTCAAGGCGTAGTGTGCGGTAGCTGATTAGTGCTTATTTGTATAAGCATATGATGTGATTGATTTAGGGTAGTCGTGCGACCTTGTTGACCTCTGTCAAGGATCGTGCGGGTGGGTTTACTTCAATCAGGAAATGACGGGTTGAACTTGACTAGCAGCCTATAGTTTGTTGACCTCTGTCAAGGTCATAGGACGCTAGGGGCAAAATATTATCGGGAATTTCAAGTGTTGAAATTTGCAATGAGATTGCATACCTTTTATGAGATAGTTGGATCTCGATACCCGCTGCGAGTAATTGTTACTCCTGGGAGAGTTTTACACATTACAATTAGCCGATCAAGTAGGTGTCTAGAAAGGTGTTAACGAGGTTACGCCTCTGGGAAAACGAGGTTTACATTAATTAGGTTCGTGCGAAAGCACGGGGGACCTCCCTCAAAGTACCGAAACTGGCCTGGCTGAAAGATTGGCGAACTTGTAGTGTGTAATTAATCCCGGCTAGTCTTTCCTTTTAGGGTTTGAAGGAAGATTTGATAAAAAGCAGTGGGAGCCATCCTGATTAGATAAAATAATAACCAATCTATTCTTGCAAGAGCGCACGCTGAGTGTTTTCTTCTCTCTCTCTCCAGGTAGCGACCATATCACGCCTTAATCAAGATAATAATACGGATATTTGACCGAACCCGCTTGTTATACTGAGCTGGGGAACGTTGGTCCCGCTCCAAATTATAATTGTTATAAGACCGAGCAGGAAATTGGGGATTACCAGAATTCCCGTGCCGCCCAAAGGAAGAGAGTGAATGATGATGCATCATCTTCGGGTGTGTTCATTATAAAGAACTGTTTCTCAGTATCCTCTGCATCCTGGGTATATGATACCGGATCAGGATCCCAGATATGTAATCTGTTACATAGGGCTACAGATAGGTAGAGAACTGAGAACGGGTGATAAGTTTCATGAGGCAGAAAACGGGGCAAGTGTTGCATCCAAGTCTGTTGGTCACTGTCACCCTGTATTACCTATACATTGATTCTGAACGAATGTTATTAGATACCGAACCTGATATACAAAATCATATCAGTCTCTTTATTAGTAAAGAAATGATATAATTTTGTATTGTTGGATAATGTTTTGAACATTTCCTATATCAAAAGTTGATCGGTTCAGGCACGTTATCTAAAAGCATTAATGTTCTAAATCAAACTACAGTTCTTAGTATATGGAACACACACAAGAGGAAGAGTTCAGAAATGAATGAATCCTTCTTGAGGCATTGTAGACTAGGTCATATCAATGCGACCCGACTGGCTAAAGTTACATTTAGATGCATATTTAAATCAGTTTGAATTTACATCTTCTGAAACTTGCCAGTCATGTCACAAAGATAAGATGACCATAGCTCCGTTTACTGGAAACAGAGAAAGAGTTAGTTGAACTCTTGGGATGATACATGTTGATGTAAGAAGGTCCCCGGTCTACACATACCAAGAACAGTTCTTTTTACTTCATTACATTCTCTGATTATCTTTCGAGATTCAGACCTATGTTCCTGTTGAAACACAAGTCCGAACCTTTTGAGATATTCACAGAATATAAGTTAGAAGTAGAGAACCAATACGGGTATAAGTATTATGTCCTATGATGAGATCAGGGAGGAGAATACTTGTGCATGGAATTCCTGGACTATTCTAAAGGAGAATGAGATTCTCTCTCAGCATTACTCCTCTGTATACACCATAGCACGATGGTATATCGGGGCGGAGCAGATACACCATATTTGATATGGTGTGCTCTATGATGAGTACTACTGAGTTACCTGTTTCCTTTTGGGAGTTATGCACTTATGAAGTTGCATACCTATTGAATAGGGTTCCAATCAAATCAGTTGCCTACCGCTTCATATGTGATATGGAAAGGAAAGAGCCCATTTCTTAAGTTAGTTAAGATTTGGGGTTGTCCAGCCTATGTCTAAAAGCAAAATCTGGACAAGCTCGAGGCAAAGTCTGTTATGTAGAACTGGAAAGGTTCCAGCTATACAAAATACAACAGATGATTTGGTACAACCAAAGGATTCAGTAGATACCAACGAACCTCAGCCTCTCCGCCGATCTAGTAGGGTTCCTCACCCACCTGAGAGATACTTCGGTTTCTCTATGACAGTGGGAGCGAGGATTGCATCATGAGATGATGACCTAACTAGTTTCGAGCTGGCCATCAGGAGTGTGACTCTGTAAGAATGGCTGGATGCTTATCGATCTGAGATAGAATCCTTATACACCAACAAAGTATGGACTTTGGTTGCTATATCTGAAGGGTTAAATCCCCATCAGGAGCAAGTATATCTTGAGAAGATTACTTGGTGTATATGGAAAAGTTGAGACTTTCAAAGCTAGACTTGTTAAAAGTTTGCATCATTGACCAGGTGTGGATAATGATGAAACCTTTTCAAGTAGCTATGCTTAAGTCCATCCAGATCCTACTTGTCACGGCTACATACCATGACTACGATATCTGGTGGTTGGGTGTCATGACTGCTTTTCTAAATGATGTTTTAGAAGAGTGCGTCTATAAGTACACAGCCAGAGGGCTTCGTAGACAGTGGGAGCAGCCGAAACGTGTGAAAGATGCTTTATAGGATTAAAGCAGGCATCACGGAGTTGGAACATCTGTTTTGATGGATTAGTCAAAGAGTTTGACATCATCAAAATGGTAGATGAACCTTGTATAAACAAAAAGGTAGTAGAGAGTATGGTGGTGATCCTCGTAGAGTACGTGGATGACATACTCTTGATAAGAAAGGAGTTTCTTATGCTACGCTCGATCAATCTCCGTTTATCACAAAGATTCTCCGTGTAGGATTAAAATGATACCTCCTAAATCCTGAGTTTTGGATCTATGAGATAGATTTAATTGGATGTTAGGATTCTCACTAGTTGTAGTGAGATGATATCAAACGATTCTGGAGAAAATCACTGGAAAGGTTCCAGGGTGATAAAGACGACTGAATGTCAGTCGCAGGCATTGTCTTTACCCTCAGTAAAGGGACGGTATGTTGGAAGAGTTCCAAGCTAGATACTGTGGCATACTAGACGATAAACGCAGGATACATCGCTACTTAAGATGCTACCAAAGAGGCTGTTTGGGTGTATATTGGTTCATGAGATGAACTACGTTCCTACCGTTGTGAGACAATGGAGTTGTGGCTTATGCCAAGGAACGCCGGTCCCATCAGTGATCCAGACATATTCTAAGGCAGTATCACCTGATCATGGAGATGATTGATCTCCAAGGAGATCGAGGTTAGGAGAGAAGACTCAGAGGATAATACGGCGGATCCACTCACGAAGGCCTATTCCCAGAGAGAGACTTTTATGGGATGGTTGAGTATGAGATACTGCAACCACTGCTACAGATGGCCCTAGTGCAAGTGGGAGATTGTTAGTTATATGTATGCCCTAGAGGCCATTACTGTACATATGATGTATATTGTAGTGGATGCTGGGACATATATAGGGAGGACTTTCTTTCTCGACATGATAGTATGCTATCTGGTTACTCTTTACCTTAACGTGTATACTGATTGTCTCTCTATTACATGTTGGTAAAGCCCTTAGGATGTGTACTTGACTACCTGGACTATGATGCGGATCATACTAGTAGGGACATGGTAGTCTATAAGTACATCCTTCAAGGTCCCTAGTCGTGGGTGTATCGAGATGGGGCATCGATATACCAGAGTAGACTAGCGTATACCTTCTCGACCCATATAGATGGGCGATGGATGATCCCATATCCATTGGTGTTTAACATCAGAGATGATATACGGGTGCTCAGTAGAGACTGGGTACACTGGACGGACTCGCCGAGAACTCCCAGATGGCATTATACCTTACGTCAGATGGCAGTTCTCTGGTGACACTGGTACAGAGTAGTCTGTTGACCCGAGATCGTCATAGAGTCTTGTATGGTTCCCACTGTGCTTTGATTTCCACCTTACCACGTCCAAGAGGGCGTGCAAAACAGTGGTTTTTGGGTACAGTCCCGAGTCACATGGAGGCAATGAGCGATAGGAGGGGATTCGTCTCTCCCGGTATAAGGAGTTGATGTTGCGCTGTGTTCGATTGGCTATAACAGGAAATCCCTGGCCAGGGTTGCTGAGATATACTGATAAGTGTTACCAGTAGTTTCTCGAATTGTTATAGACCTCATATCGACATGACTTATCGAGCTATTGGGGTCTGACGTTTACCACCCCTAGGCAAGATATGCGACATATCAGACGATCAGACCGGACTGTACGGTAAGTGTTACTGGTTGGATTCATAGGAGGGTGAGCGGGCTTGCTCGTCGATCTTCTCATCGCTCAATACCCGGGTGGCCGTTACGTTTAGCAGACCGCTTGCGGCTTGTGGGTGTTTGATATGATCATCACCTGCTGCCGGCGTATTGACGAGTCTTTAGAATCCTACACAGATGTTTCCTGGCTCAAGCGAAACGAAATAGGAGAGCATATGAGATATGTGCGGGACCGAGAATAATGCGTGTATGTGATACCGTATTCTATTCTCGCGATGAATGTATCGAATGGTTGTATGCGATATAACCTAGTTATCGAATCGAGGATTGATTCGATAAATCGATACATTGGATATTAGTCGGTCATATGTGATATGACCGGATCGTTAAATCAAATGTCGATTTGATGATTTAATGCATAATTATATATTTGATATATTACTTTGCATTAACTATTATTGGTTCACTTTAAATGGATTTTCTCACTTGGATTGTGCACATTGTATATGTGATATACTTTTGTACACAAGTTTGTATCATGTTTGATGATACATGCTCACTAGGGTTTGTGTAAAGATTAAACCATGGTTGTGTAATGATTAGGGTTTTCATTTTCTTATTCATTTATTTATTCTTTATTCTTTTTGGAAAATTAAAAGCATAAAGAGAAAATGGTTGCTAATTTTGTTTCATATTGAAGCTTCATGAAGCTTTGACCATATGACCATTTTGTCTCATGCTTAACCCTAACCATTCCACTCAACCATGATTCATTCTCTACACATAACCATGGTTTGAATATGATAAGGATTGATTTTCTTTTCCTTTTTCAATTAACACTTATCATATTCTTTCTTTCTTCTTCTTCTTCTTCTTCTTCACTTGAAGAAAGCTTGCTTCAACAATGGCAACTTGAGCAAATGAGTGAGAAATCCAATTCTAAAGAGAACCCACTTCCTATTTCTTCATCCTCTACCACTTGCCAAGTAGTAGAGTGTGTTTTCTTCACAAGTTTCATGACTTGGTGAAGTGGGAGCTTGATCTTGTGATGCCTCGACGTAGATCATCTTCGGCACGAAGCCGACGACCTTGCCCGCCCATTTCTCCGATGAAGCCGACGCTAGAGCCCGGGATTCCATTTGGACAGCGAGGAGACTTCTTTGCGGAGCTATGGAGGTGGAGGACCGGATCTACAAAGGTTGTATTTCCGTTCTCATAGTTAAAGTAGTTAACTAGTTTGTTTTGTCGCCTAAAATTCTAGCCAACGATCTTGTTAGGGTTTCTCGGCACCGCAATTTTTGTAAATTGGCATGGTTGATGCCTTGTGAGACCTCCTTGGTGTGCCTAGGAACCTTTAACTATGTACCTGGACTGCGAAAGTCCCAACATCCTCTTTGATCTATCACGATAGATCTGGATCCCCAGAATGTAGGTGGCATCACCCAGATCCTTCATGAAGAACTTCTGTGACAAGAATCCTTTGACTGACTGTTGCATAGGAATATCATTTCCTATTAGGAGAATGTCATCCACGTACAAGATGAGGAATATTACAGCTCTCCCTACAATCTTACTATATATGCATGGTTCATCTGGATTCTTGATAAAGTCGAATTCTTTGACAGTATCATCAAAACAGATGTTCCAACTCCGCGATGCCTGCTTTAGTCTATAAATGGACTTAAGCAACTTGCACACTTTACCGTTGCTCCCACTCTGAATGAATCCCTCTGGCTGATCCATATAGACGCATTCTTCCAAATTACCATTTAGAAAAGTCGTCTTTACGTCGATCTGCCAGATCTCATAATCATGGAAGGCAGCAATGGCAAGAAGGACCCGAATAGATTTGAGCATAGCCACTGGAGAAAAGGTTTCGTCATAGTCCAAACCAGGTCTTTGACGAAAACCCTTTGCAGCAAGTCTAGCCTTATAGGTTTCAACCTGTCACCAATCGTCTTTCTGAAGATCCATTTGCATCCTACGGGTTTTACCCCATCTGGAACAATGTCCAAAGTACATACTTTGTTAGCGTACATGGACTCCATTTCGGTCTGCATTGCATCCAGCCATCTTACCGAGTCGCCGCTCTGAATGGCTTGCTGGAAGCTAGTAGGGTCATCATTATCAATGAAGCAATCTTCTCGATCCCCGTCTATGAGAAAACCGTAGTATCTCTCCGGTGGATGAGACTACCTACTAGTTCTGCGGATAGGCGCTGGGATGTCCCTTTCTTCCGAATCTTCTTGTTCTACCAAACTTTCAGTAATGGCTTGTGGTTCTGGAATTTCTTCCAGTTCTATTGCGCTCCCACTCTTCTGATTTTCTAAAAATTCAGCTTCCAAGAAGTAGGCATGACGAGAAACAAAAACCTTTTGTTCCTCTGCGTAATAGAAACAATACCCCTTGGAGTTCTTTGGATATCCCACAAACTTACACTGTACTGAGCGTGCCTCGAGCTTGTCCGCATGCTGCTTTTTAACAAAAGCTGGACATCCTTATGTCTTCAGGTACTGAAGATAGGGTTTCTTCCTACTCCATATCTGATATGGTGTGGTAGGCACAGTCTTGGTTGGAACCTTGTTCAAAAGATATGCAGTTGATTCTAGTGCATAACCCCAGAAAGATCGCGGTAACTCAGCCTTACTCATCATGGAATGAACCATATCCAATAGGGTTCGATTCCTCCTTTCCAATACACCGTTGTGTTGTGGTGTGTATGGAGAAGTAAGCTGAGAGAGAATTCCATTCTCTTTTAAGTAACCCAGGAACTCGGCACTTAAGTATTCACCACCTCGATTAGATCCCAGTGTCTTGATACTTTTGCCTGTTTGGTTTTCTACTTCATTCTTGTATTCCCGGAATTTCTCAAAGGCCTCGGATTTATGCTTCATTAAGAAGATATGTCCATACCTAGAGAAATCATCTGTAAAAGTAATGAAGTAGGAATAACCACCTCTTGCATGTGTAGACATTGGACCACACACATCGCTGTGTATGAGTCCCAAGAGCTCGCTCGCTCTTACTCTGTGTCCAGTAAACGGAGTCTTTGTCATCTTTCCCATGAGACAAGATTCATAAATAGCATAAGATTGATATTCGAACGGATTCAAATATCCTTCTCTATGTAACTTAGTCAATCGTGTTTCATTAATGTGACCTAGTCTACAATGCCATAAGTGTTGGAGATAGTGCCCTCAGAGTCAATTATTGGATCACAGGCATATGATTGCAATGATTGAGGGAGGACCTATGCCGGTAGAACAGTCTTACTCAAGATGATAGTATGCTATCTGGTTTATCTTTATCATCGTGTACTGCTTTAGGTGACCTTACAAGTCACTATTGCACGTTGATAGGGCCCTTAGGATTCTTGCTTGACTGCCAGCATTATGAGGGCAATCATATACGTGGGAGCTGGGGTCTATAAGCACATCCTTAAAAGGACCCTAGTCGTGGGAGTTTTCGAGACAAGGCATCGATACTCCAGAGTAGACTGGTGTATACAGTCGAGACCCCGACGAGGGGCGTTGGCCGGTCTCACAAGCCACTGGTGTCAGTTAGTTCACCTAAGATGTATACATGTGCTCATTGGGTTATGAGTACACTGGACAGGACTCGCCGGGAACATGCTAGTTGGTCTTATACCTGACGTCAGATAGCAGTTCCCTGGTGACATGTGTACAGGTTAGTTCATCGACCTGAGATCGTCATTTGTCTCGTGTGAGTTCCCACTATACTTTGATTACTACCCTACCACGCTCAAAGGAGTCGTGCAAACAGGTTTTAGTTGGGTACAGTCCCGAGCCACATTGAAGCAGTGAGCGGATCTTCAGGGGTTCGTATCTCTCGGTATTGGGGGTGAGGTCGCGCTGTGTCTAGGAGAGCCATTACACGAAGTCCTTGGCCAAGGCAGGAGATTTAATGGTAGGTATTCCAGTAGTATCTCAGGGTGTTCTGGACTACACTCCGAAACGACTTGTACCGCTTTTGGGGGTCTGACTTTTACCAACCCCCTAGGCCCGCCATGCGATGCTCATAGACGAACGGACCGGACTGAACGGATATTGTCATTGACAGGCTCAGTAGGGTGTCAGGATGAGTTCGCTCATCGACGTCCCTTTTGGTCAATACCTGGTAGCCCGTTACGTATGGCTAATACCTCTAACGTGCTAGAGGTTAAATCCACAGCCAAACTGTTAACGAGTCTATAGAGTCCCCCACAGACAGTTGCTCAAGTTTCGGGCAAAACGTTGTAGAGGCCGTATGGAGATATGGCAGGGTTCGATCATATACGTGCGGTATTGCACGGATCATTATCGGACGGATAATACTAGCGGGCTTTGGTTTAAGCCGGATCCTAGTATTGTACAGTGTAGATTTTGTCTCATTGCATTTGTATTCAGTGGGAATACAGATGCGGGTATGTATATACGGTCGCGGGGTTTTCCTGTAATTTATTACGGGATCAGTTTTTTTTGAAGTTGCCAGTTTGCATTACGTTTCAGCCAGTTTTCCTTTCTTCCTTTCGTTGGCTGATAATTGATGGAGGGGCTAACTTGCAAATGTGCAAATTAGCAATTGTGGAGGGGTTCATTTGTGAAATGGAGGCATCATGATGGTTATAGCATCATGAGATTCTTTTTGCATCACTTGGTTTTGCATTAATGAGATAGGATTTGGATTAGAAATGGTGTGACATATTTCCTCTTTATCATCTCCTTTTTCTTATGCTCACCCTTCTCTCTCTTGTGCTCACCCCCTTGTTATTTTCCCTTCTCTTTGATGTTATGGCCGGACACTTCTTGAGGTGGGGAGAATTCATTTTGTTAGTGGGAAAATTCTTGTTCTCATTTTAGCTTACACCAAAATTCCCAAGCATATCTCCATTGTTCATTTCCTCCATCTAAAACAAGGCAACTTCATACCCGCTTGAGACAAAACCACTCTACACTATCCTACAGCATTCTTGGACACGTCGACTCGCCAAATTCGTGCCCGAGTTGCCTCGGTCCAGAGGTGGGAGCCCGTAAAAGAACCCGGCAATGTTGTGCCCGTTCCAACGAGGAGATGAAGACCGGAGATTCCGCAAGGAGATCGGAGTGGAGGCCGAAGACCGAAGGACATGGATCGCTCGGTATAGCTTTCTACCCATCTTCTAGTTTGCTAGCGTTAGGTTAATGGCCCGATCCGGGTTTTTAGTACGCGGTAGCGCCGGTTTTTAAAGTTTAAAGAAAAGTTTCATTTCCGCATTTTGGCCTCGGAATGACGGCCGGGGCGCTGTCGTGCACTTACATTGGTATCAGAGCCACGCCATTAACCTAGTCTAGTTTTCTCTAACATGTTTAAAAGTTCGATCGATCGGATTTTCCAAAAATCGTATTTTCAAGCATCAGTTTCTGTCGAATTTTTGCAGTGCTCAAAAAATTATTTGGTACATTGTAAAAATACGTGCAGGTTTTTATAAGGAATCTGTAAAAATTTGATCGCCTAATATCACTGTTCCACCGTGGAACCGCGGCCAAACCCATGCGTTGGTCGCGGTTCCGCGGCCATTGTAGGTTCTTGCTGCACCAAATCTTTACAGTGGCTCTCTGACATGGAAATAGGGTTTTTGGTATATTCTGTTTGGGCCCAGATTTTCTTTGAGTGCTACAGTTGTGCTTGGGGCCCACTTCGGGAAATTTAGTCGATCGAAAATTTTAAATATGTTAGTTCACAGTATTTACATTATATCTGCGACCGTGAATGTCATTTGATCGGTAAATCTTGTCTAACTGCTATAGCCCTTTTAGACGGATTTGCGAACGTGACATTCACGTTGATGTTCTGTGTTGTGCTGTGATGTTGCGGATTTGTCGTGGGGATAGCCTGGATGCAATGTTTATATAGTTTGGTTGTTTATGTACATTTGATATTGCGGGGAGAGCATCCGACATGTGGACTGCCGTCACTGCCTGTTTGTATATTATTCTTTTGGGGCACGACCGGGCTGAGGTCGATGTACCCGTTGTATATATTTTACTTTCTGTACTAGGATTACCCCACGGTGGGGTGCATGGGTAGCCGGGTTCTAGAGGGCAACGGGCCCGCATCTCATGGCTTTGAGACGGAGGGTTAGAATTGGCGGGCTATTCGCCGCACTCGTAGGGGGTATAGGTTGACCCAAGGAGGGGTGCCCAAGTTACCGGATTCCGTGAAGTGCTGGGTGGTCCATTCACGTTGTTGAAGGGAGCTGCCTCGTTTCAAGTTTTGGCGGGTAACTTGCCGCGCCCGTAGGGGTCTAGGATTTCATTGCACGGGCTATCCACACGACCAGGAGAACATCGGGTTTCGGTAGCGGCTCTATGAAACCCGGGGATCCCATATATCTGTATTGTTCTATGATACTTATTACATTTCTGTGATGTTGCATTTTATCATGCCTTGAGCGAATATTATATATTGATATATATACTAGTAGATGTTGTATATGTTTTGCATCCGCGCTAGTCCAATCCCGCTCTATCGTTAGTTAAGTAACCTAACGGGTGATGACGGGACCCAGTGGAGAATGCGGATGGCATATACATACATCATTATTTTCGTTCTTTATTGGTGTGATCAATTGATGGGACTGCATTGATTCGGATCAATGCAAGCTAAACAAACATATTCTGATGTTGTTGGAACATTTTTCAAAAAGCTGTTATTGCAAGGACGTTCTCTTTTGTTTTGCACAGCGGTATTCGGTTATGAATATCCAGCACCTCAGTCGACGAGGCAAGGGCCGAGATCCCTTCACCGGGAGTGACCCCTTGGACAGAAGTTTGCGTCAGGGTAATAACTTCACTATAGCCGATTGCCTTTTGCTTTGCATCGTGGTATTCAGTTGGAATATCCTGCACCCCATTCTACGGGGAAAGAGCCGAGATCCCTACACCGGGAGTGACCTTTTTAGCAAAGGTTTTCGCCACTATATTTTTCTAAAAAGCTATCCGGTTCCTTCAACGATATCAAGTTCATTACGATAAAGGTTTTTCGCCAAAAACCATTCGTAGCCCTCCGTCATTTCAGAAAGGTAGAACATAGTATTCATACTATGTATGTTGGCCTTCGTCAAGGCATAGTGTATGGTAGCTATTTGTTACTTTTCTGCAGCATAGATAGATGCGTTGGTTTGGGACAGTCGTACTACTATTTTGGCCTTCGTCAAAGGTATGTACGGGTGGGTTCAAATTAACCTGGATAATGACGGGTAGAACTTGACATATGACTTATGATATGTTGGCCTTCGTCAAGGTCATAAGAGCATAGGGCATAAATTACATCGGGAGTTTCTAAAGAAACTGAAACTTGCCAGATATGCGCATACCTTCTGCAGTGTGATAACGTGAGTGGATTCCATCATGTTATCATGCGATGATAGTTGGATCCCGATTCCCACTGATGAGTTGATTTACTCCTCGGGTGATCCCGACTAATTCTTCTTTCAGGTTTGGAGGAGAATTTGACGTTACAGTGGGAGGTTTCCTGATTAGATAAAGTGATAACCATTCTGATCTAGGTTAGAGTGCACGCTGAGAGTTTCTTTTCTCTCTCACTTTGGTAGCGACCATGACCCGACCCATGACTATGACTCAGTGACCAAGATTAACCGAACCTTCTTTAACACTAGCTTTTGGATTGTCTGAGTTCCATACCTCATTGCCACTCCTTCTTTTACCCTTTTCTCCAGAGCATCCCGTATTACTACGAACGTCCACTTCCATTGGATAAAACCATCGTATGGTTATATACGAAATCGAAGGAATTTATTCGAGGATGGTTTCCGATTCTGGAGAAAACGAATAGGACTATTCAGTTGTCTTTTCCTTTTACCTTCTCTCAGGTTGCGAGTGCCCCTTAGATTAGGGGACAGTACACCTATTACGCTAATTGGATAGTCTTCTTCCAAACCTTAGGCTGATGCCGAATGGTGGGGAATGAGGAAAACCAATTAGCCTAACGATGGTGTACAGAAGGTATTAAGTAAAGACAAATAAAGGGATTAGAAGGAGGGCAAAGTAAATTGTGACTCCTATTCACGACCAAACCAAGTATTTCATTACCACTCCCACTTCACCTTTGTGTTTCTCCAAAACACTCTGTATCACTACGAAGATCCACAGTTTATTGGATATTCCATCGTATGGTTATATACGAACTCGAAAGGAACTTGTTCCAGTTCGTGGATAGATTCTGGTTCAGGAGAAATAGGAATAAGGTTTATTCGGTTGTCTTTTATCTTCACCTTCTCTCGCATTGCGAATGCTCCTAGGATTAGGACAGTACACCTGTTACGCTTATTGATAGTCTTCTTCCAAACCATAGGCTGGTGCCGAACGGTAGGGAAGGAAGAAAACCATTTAGCCTAAGAGGGTGTACAGAAGGTAATGACTAAAGACATATAAAGGGATTTGGAGAGATGGCAAAGAAATATACGGTTACAGTTGTGAATCTGGATAATTGAAGAGGCATTACTAGGAATACCCGGATACCCCTACGAAACATTTCAATGTTTCAGTTTCACTGTGTATTGTTAAAAGAAAACTGATTTCCTAATTAGACACTTGCTCCAGGGTATGTATTTACCAGGTTTGATTCTCACATCTGTATGGTTTTACAGATGATGAGTGGGAGTAAGTTATTGGGAATTGGGTGATCATCCTCATTATATCGGGATTCGTTGTAATTGGTGATATTTGAGGAAATCACCCAGGTTGTTTGCCGGACGGCAGATATTTGGTTTTGAATATCCGTTGTTATGCACCAATTTCAAATTGATATATCTGTACATCTATTTTTATAGAGTGAGATATAACCTTTTGAAATTAAGTCGATGACATTTACCTATATCAGTGGATGGTTAGGTAAGGGGCATTAAACAGCGGAGTAATTCTTCATAACCATAGTACGGTTTTCAACCTACGGCACACAAGGAATGAGTTATTCAACTCAGGGACTTATACAGAGTATTGTATGTTGTCCAGTGTCCATGAGGACAGAGGGGATAGTCATCGTACTATATTCGGATTACTTGTGACTTCTCTAGCTCTTAGGCAAGTGTTTCGTAGAGACACAAGGTCTAAGTTTTGAGAAGTTATAGATATAAAAGTAAAGTAGAGAACCAGGTATTGCAAGTATCAGGATTCTTCAAGGTGATCGAAGATGTAGATACTTGTGTATGGTATTCAGTTAATAGTAATGATTAAGAGAACTTGCTTCTCTTTCAGCTTACTCATAATTTGAAGCACTCCTAAGTTGAGTAATGCTGATCGGCCTCTCTCCATTTAGTTAACATGCACTGGAGACTGCTGCATGATTTGAATCTGGTTCAATTAAATCAGTGCCTCTGTTTCTGTATTAGATATAGAACAGTTCATATCTTAACGATGCTAAGGTACGGGAAGTTGTCCGGCTTATGCTTAAAACCAGACTCTGGATAACTCAAGGCACGTTTCTGTAATGGCTGTTTGTGGATTGACCCGGGCTATGACGAGGGTTAGCTTTCTACCATCTGGAAGATCAATAGTGATATTGTTCTTAACTCGCCACAGTTTTAGGAAAATGGATTTTTTCAGAAAACAGTAGTGGGAGTATGGTAGAACTGGAAGTGATTCCAGAACCGCAAACGATTACTGAAAATTTGATAAGAACCTAAAGATTCAATCTAACTTGACATTCCATTGGCCACTCCGCAAACATGATGGGTAACCTTAGGCACCCGAGAGGTACTCCGGTAGCCTCAAGGACGGTGACAGGGAGGTTCTTGTTTACCCAAACTTTCCATTGCTGTTATTCCAAACTGTGAGACCCGGCAGGAGGATGAGTATAGCGTCGTTCTAAACTAGATTTAGAAGTGTACGTCTATATGACTCTGCCAGAGGGTTGTCATGGTCAGTGGGAGCAGCGGAAGCATAGTGGACAGGTAGCTTATGTCTATTTATGGACTAAAGCAGATATAGCGGAGGTAGATCATCTATTTCTGATGTGACAGTTATAGGTTTGACTTCATCAGAATAGGGGGTGGATCTGTTAAGAAGGTAGTAGGGTGTGATGTCCTGGTATTTGGATGACATACACAGAGTAGGAAGTGAAATTCTTATACTACGATCGGTTATACTTTGGTTGTCACACAGTGGTTTCTCCACAAAGGACATGGATTTCATATCAGACATTCTGGTTACTGGATCTATGGTTTTAGATCTAGATTTGGGTAGTTTCCTAATTTGGGTGCTTAGACAGTATTCTAAAGGAGTTTTAGAATGGACGACTCCTGGCACGGTAGTATACCTGCAGGTAATGGAGTCACCCTCTCTAAAGGTGTCTTATAGACTAAAGGGGAGAGGGATGTGCATGATTGGCAGATCACTTGCTTAGGCAATTGAGTCATTCATGAGATGTCAAGTACCACACCAAGTGTTATTTTTGCAGTAGATGTAATAAGTTGGTATTAATCCAATCCTGGAGAAACATTAGGAAGCAATTTTAGAACATAAGTGAATGTTCTAGGGATATGATAACGACAGCCTCATTCGGGAGACAGTTATCATTCCAGGCTTCCAAGGTGACCTGGATGACAGAGTGACTGTCAGAGTTATAGTTTTCCCTCTGACGAGGGGCAGTTTTTTGGACAGGTGGTCCAGGTAGATACTGAGGGCGGCATGGCGCAGGATACTAATTGGTTTCAGTTGACGATACAGTCTAAAAGGTTTGGATTTGGAGTTCATTTATGAACTAGGTCCCATCAGATATCCAGACATATTCTAAGACAGGTATTGCTCTTTTCGGGAGATGGCTTTCTCCGCGAACTTGAGATAAAGAGAGACATAGAAAGAAACATTAGGGCGGATCCACTCACTGAGGCTATTTCTCGAACGCAATAGTTTCGCAAACGGGTTTTGTGAGACTGATTAGTAGAGGAGTTGGGTGTTCGGTATCACACAGGTTGTGAGTATGCGACATCGCAATAATTAGCCTTGAGTGCAAGAGGGAGATTGTTGGAGATAGTGCCCTCAGAGTCAATTATTGGATCACAGGCACGTGATTGCAATGATTGAGGGAGGACCTATGCCGGTAGAACAGTCTTACTCAAGATGATAGTATGCTATCTGGTTTATCTTTATCATCGTGTACTGCTTTAGGTGACCTTACAAGTCACTATTGCACGTTGATATAGCCTTTAGGATTCTTGCTTGACTGCCAGCAGTATGAGGGAGATCATATACGTGGGAGCTGGGGTCTATAAGCACATCCTTAAAAGGTCCCTAGTCGTAGGAGTTTTCGAGACAGGGCATCGATACTCCAGAGTAGACTAGTGTATACAGTCGAGACCCCGACGAGGGGCGCTGGCCGGTCTCACAAGCCACTGGTGTCAGTTGGTTCACCTAAGATGTATACAGGTGCTCATTGGGTTATGAGTAAACTGACAGGACTCGTCGGGAACATGCTAGTTGGTCTTATACCTGACGTCAGATAGCAGTTCCCTGGTGACATGTATACAGGTTAGTTCATCGACCTGAGATCGTCATTTGTCTCGTGTGAGTTCCCACTGTACTTTGATTACTACCCTACCACGCTCAAAGGAGTCGTGCAAACGGGTTTTAGTTGGGTACAGTCCCGAGCCACATGGAGGCAGTAAGCGGATCTTCAGGGGTTCGTCTCTCCCGGTATTGGGGGTGAAGTCGCGCTGTGTCTAGGAGAGCCATTACACGAAGTCCTTGGCCAAGGCAGGAGATTTACTAGTAGATATTCCAGTAGTATCTCAGGGTGTTCTGGGATACACTCCGACACGACTTATACGCTTTTGGGGGTCTGACTTTTACCAACCCCCTAGGCCCGTCATGCGATGCTCATAGACGAACGGACCGGACTGAACGGATATTGTCACTGACAGGCTCAGTAGGGTGTCAGGATGAGTTCGCTCATCGACGTCCCTTTTGGTCAATACCTGGTAGCCCGTTACGTATGGCTAATACCTCTGACGTGTTAGTGGTTAAATCCACAGCCAAAGTGTTGATGAGTCTTTAGAGTCCCCTACAGACAGTTGCTCAAGTTTCGGGCAAAACGTTGTAGAGGCCGTATGGAGATATGGCAGGGTTCGATCATATACGTGCGGTATTGCACGGATCATGATCGGACGGATAATACTACCGGGCTTTGGTTTAAGCCGGATCCTAGTATTGTACAGTGTAGATTTTGTCTCATTGCATTTGTATTCAGTGGGAATACAAATGCGGGTATGTATATACGGTCGCGGGGTTTTCCTGTAATTTATTACGGGATCAGTTATTTTGAAGTTGCCAGTTTGCATTCCGTTTCAGCCAGTTTTCCTTTCTTCCTTTCGTTGGCTGATAATTGATGGAGGGGCTAATTTGCAAATGTGCAAATTAGCAATTGTGGAGGGGTTCATTTGTGAAATGGAGGCATCATGATGGTTATAGCATCATGAGATTCTTTTTGCATCATTTGGTTTTGCATTAATGAGATAGGATTTGGATTAGAAATGGTGTGACATATTTCCTCTTTATCATCTCCTTTTTCTTATGCTCACCCTCCTCTCTCTTGTGCTCACCCCCTTGTTATTTTCCCTTCTCTTTGATGTTATGGCCGGCCACTTCTTGAGGTGGGGAGAATTCATTTTGTTAGTGGGAAAATTCTTGTTCTCATTTTAGCTTACACCAAAATTCCCAAGCATATCTCCATTGTTCATTTCCTCCATCTAAAACAAGGCAACTTCATACCCGCTTGAGACAAAACCACTCTACACTATCCTACAGCATTATTGGACACGTCAACTCACCAACTTCGTGCCCGAGTTGCCTCGGTCCAGAGGTGGGAGCACGTAAAAGAACCCGGCGATTTGGTGCCCGTTCCGACGAGGAGATGAAGACCGAAGATTCCGCAAGGAGATCGGAGTGGAGGCCAAAGACCGAAGGACACGGATCGCTTGGTATAGCTTTCTACCCATCTTCTAGTTTGCTAGCGTTAGGTTAATGGCCCGATCCAGGTTTTTAGTACGCGGTAGCGCCAGTTTTTAAAGTTTAAATAAAAGTTTTGTTTCCGCATTTTGGCCTCGGAATGACGGCCGGGGCGCTGGCGTGCACTTACAATAAGAAAGCCTGATTTACTTCTGTAGACTTTCTTTTAAGTGTGTTCTGGACATTGAAAACCTGAGCTTGATTCAATACGTATATGCCGTCATCTAATGTACTGGACCCAATCAGAACTTGATTTAGGTGGATGTGAACCACATCGCTTACGATGTAAAATCATATCCCTCTCTCGAAAGTGAGGATACCGATATGATATTACAAGTCAAACTATGTACATACAGACAGTTACGTAGAATCAATATATGCCCACTTATCAGTCCTAGGCGATATTCCTCCCATGGATTCCGCGTCCACGCTCATTCCGTTTACAACTCTGAGAGACAAATCACCTACCCTGATAACTCTACAGTTTCTCAAAGCATGTAATGAATTACAGATATGAGATCCTGCTCCGGTATCTAGTACCCAGAAAGTAGAGTTAATTGACAAACAGTTCTCATTCATAAACACACTTGAGGCCGAAGCCACAACATGCTTCGAATCCTGGCTACTGGCTTCCAAAGCCCTGCAATCCTTCTGCCAATGTCCGTTCCCACAACAACAAGAACATCCCTCCTTACCTACACCAAGTCCCGAAACTTTTGCTCTTCCCTTTCCTTCTACTTTACCGACACCGTATATCGGCTTTGTGGAGGTCTTCTTCTTTCACCCTTTGCTTTCGCCTTAGATGTAGAAGAAGAAGGTCCCCCATTAAGCAGAGCGGGTGTCTCCTTGGTTTCCTTCAGGGTGTAAGTAGATGGTAGGGACTGTGGAAATAAGTCAGCATATGACCTTTTTCCCAACGTGGTCTCCAGGTCCGTGAGCTCATCAATATAGCCAGTCATCGTAAGGACGTCGTCCCTTACAGATGACCCGACAGCCAACCTCGCTTGAAGCAATTCGTTCGAGGTCTCATATCTTGCGATACGAGATTGCTCTCCATATAAATCTTTGTTATGGAGGAAGATGGAAACTAAGTCCATCTTCTCGTGTTGTTTCTGGTATACACCATCAACTGAAGCCAACACGAGGCACTTGGCTTTTGCACTGTCCTTTTCCCTAGTCTGACGGATATCCATATCCGTGACTGTGGAAACTGGACCTGGGACGGCAGGGGCTTGAGTAGTAATAGGGTGGTCTAGCTTGCCATAGGTAATGAACATCTGGACAGACCTTTGCTAGTCAAATAAGTCAGATTCAGTCAACTTGTTATCTAGATGTAACCTAGTCATGGTCACATGGTCGCTGCAATTAAGAGAGAGAGAAGAAAACACTTTAGCATGATGCTCTTGTAAGTTTAGACTGGTTTTATGTTTATCTAAACAGGATGGCTCCCACTGTTTCTCGAATCCTTCCTCAAACCATAAAAGAAGAATTAGTCAGGACTGATCTCACCGTACAATACTCACTTAACCATTCAGCCAGGCTAGTGTCGGTACTTCGAGGGAGCTTTTACGACGCTTTCGCGAAGTTCCTTAATTAAATAACCTATTTTCTCTGGAGGCGTAGCCCCGCTGACACTGTTCTAGACACCTACTTAGTTTATAGCATTGATCGTTAAGTGACGAATCTCCTGATGAGTAGCGGATACTCACAGTAGGATCGGGATCCAAATATCATCATGTGATAATGCTGAAGGAATCCTACCAATATTATCAAACTTCAAATGGTATGCAACATTAGCAAGTTTCAGTTTCTTTAGAAACTCCCGATGTGGATTTTTGCCCCATGCTCTTATGGCCTTGACGAGGGCCAACAAATCATAAGTCACATGTCAAGTTCTGCCCGTCATTATCCCTGTTAATTTGAACCCACCCGTACATACCCTTGACGAAGGCCAACAAGGTAATACGACTGTCCCAAACCAACGCATCTATCTATGCTACATATAAATACCCCAGCAGCTACCAAACACTATGCCTTGACGAAGGCCAACAAACATAGCTTGAATACTACCGACCATCCATATGAAATGACGGAGGGCTACGACTGGTTTTGGCGAGACCGTGAACGTAGTGAACTTGATATAATCGAAGGAACCTGATAGCTTTTTAAAAGGAGTGGTTAAAGCTCCGAAATTAAAAATTCTGCTCTTTTTTAAAATAACCGAGTGGTTTCTTTTAAATTTGTTCCAACGATTCAACTTTGGTTTGTTTTTCTTTCCATTAATATAATGCGTCCCATCATTTATCCTATCATTGCAGAAAACAACGAAAATACAACTTCCGCTTATGCCATCCACATTCGCCACTGGGTCCCGTCATTCAACCGTTAGATTACTTAACTAACGACAGAGTGGGGGCTGGGCTAGCGCGGATGCAAAACATAAGCAACGCCTACTATATATCATATATAGATATTGTACATTCGTCAGACGCAATAATAGGCATTCCAGATCACAGATGAACATATTGGATATACTAGGAATCCGCGTTTCGTTTGAGCCTGCAACAAAAGACGGATTACACGGTCGTGATGAATAGCCAAAACCCCACCCTAGACCCCTACGGGTACGGAAAACTACCCGTCAAGTACCCGAAGTGAAGCGGTCTCCCTCAACGACGTGAGTAGGCCACTAAGCACTTCAAAATACCCGGTAGTTTGTGCACCACACCTTGGGTCTATCCTAGAAGCAGAAAACAGTAAATGAAATAATACAACGGTGGCTACAAGCTCAAACTGGATGTGCCCCGTAAAAGAATATTACAACATATTACAATTTACATTGAATGAAAGATAAAAACTCTCATCTCACATCCCCAGCTATTCATCCATGACAATCCAATGAAGTTCATATCCACAAACCAATATCCATTACAGAAATGTGCAACCCCCAACTAACCGACATACTAGCAATTAGGGGAGGTTTACGAAGACATTAAACACCACAGATAAAACCTGATTAGCAAATAACTTAGAATTTCGATCGACAACCTTTTTCCGTGTCTACCCCAAATGCAAGCCAGCACTGAAATAACTTGGGCAGAAACAAAATATACAGGAAAACAGAACACCCAAAAATAAGAGTTACTGTGTAAATACGAGTCAACTCGGAGTTGACTCGGCCGTGGATCCGCGGCGGATTGCACCAATCCGCCGCGCTTCCGCGGTCGTCTAACTGAGTTAGCCTATCGTATTTCTCCAGTATTCTTAGAATTCCTTACTGTGAATTTTTATACCTCTAAAATAATTTTTTCGACAGGTTTAAAATCGACAGAAACTTGAGGGGTCCAGGGTTAAGTTTTCGTGTTTTTCCGACGATCGAAGTTCTAATTAGTTGCTAACAAGCTAGTAAAGGTTTAGTAGTCTCTGATACCACTGTAAGTCTATGTCACGCACCCCACGTGTTCGCGGGGAGGCGGAATATATGAAAAACAATTATCAAAGCTTCGTAACACGGACTTGAACACACAGATCGTGTCTAAACCATTACTAGCAAACTATGAGAGGGTTAACTACTCTGATTCGAAGTTATACCTCATGTTACTTGTCCTTCGGGTCTTCATCGTTGTCCTCTACACCTCGTCGGCTCTATGGAACATGGGTACCTCAACGGCCTCCTCGAGTCAAAGACGATCCACCCGAGAGTCTATAGTCCGAGCACCTATCTCGAATCTGAGATAACTACGGCTTCTAGTTTTCTAATCTAGAAGTCCTAGAGGGTGTAGAGTATTTAGATGGATTACATAGTCACTTAAACCCTAGGATTCTCAACTCATGAGAGCTTTTAGGGTTTGAGGAAGAAAATAAAAACTTGAGGAGAGAGAAAGCTTTTTTGATAATGAAATGAATAATGTCTCATTTAGAATAATATGAAGCATCAAAAAATCATAACAAATATCTATCATAATATCAACCATGATTCATTTAATTCATTTGAGATGAATCATCTAATGAGTCATTATCCATTAAATGAAAACATATACCTCATCCTCCACCTCATTTAGTTTAAATCCTAAAAAGAATTAAACACAAATGAGTCATCTTCTTCTAGAAGCTTCCCGACAAATTACGAGACTGCCCCTCCCATCGGTATTTTAGAAAAACATGGATAATATTTGACTGAATAAATCCATCTGTACAATACTAGAATCTGGCTTAAACCAAAGCTCGCTAGTATTATCTGCCCGATCATAGTAAGTGCATAAGTGTATGTAAGTGATCGCGGCCCTGCCGTAAAACCATACGGCCTCTACACCTTTTGCCCGGTACAGGGAAACTCTCTGTGTGGGACTCTAAAGACTCGACACTACGCTGGCAGTGGGTTTAACCACAGGCCGTAAGCGGTACTAGCTGTACATAACGGTCCCCAGGTAGATGTCGATAAGAAGGACGATGAGGAAACCCATCCGAACTCCTACTGAACCTGATGTGACAATCTCCGTACAGTCCGGTCTGTTCATCTAGGACTATCACATATCGGGCATAGGGGGCGGTAAACGTCAGACCCCTAATAGCGGTATAAGTCGTGTCGGAGTGAAGCCCATTACACCTTGAGAAACTACTGGAAGCCTACCAGTAAATCTCGCTTGCCCTGGTTAGGGACTTTGCGTAATGGCTCTCCATACACAGCGCGATATCAACCCTCAATACCGGGAGAGACGAGTCATGTCTAACTGCCACTGCCTCCAAGTGCTTCGGGACTGCACCCAACTACTACCTGTTTGCACGACTCCTTTGATCCGTGGTAGGGTAGTAATCTAAGTACAGTGGGAACACACCCGAGGCGAAGTAGCAGTGTCAAGTCGACGGACTAAGCTGTACTCATGTCACCTGGGAACTGCTATCTGACGATGGGTATAGAACCAACCTGCAGTTCCCGGCGAGTCCTGTCCGGTGTACTCGTAACCTAACGAGCACCTACATACTATCTCCAGTACGACGTACTGATGGCTGTAGGACAGACCATCTCCACAACTGGGATGAGAAGCGTACACACCAGTCTACTCCGGAGTATCGATGCCCCGTCTCGATAATCCTACGACCAGGGACCTGTATAGAATGTTGCTTATAGACTACCCAGCCCCCACTAGTGTGACTGCCATCACAACGCTGGTAATCAAGCAAAGATCCTAAGGGCTCTACTATTATGTATAAGCGATATGTTAAAAGAAACACATGCACATATTAAAGTAGAAACAAACCAAGTAGCATACTACCATTTTTAATAAGACTGTCAATACAACTATGAATATCCCAAGCTTCCATTAAGTAATATACAAACTAGTATGATACAGTAATGGTCTCTTGGGAATAAACACTAACAGGACTGAGACGCGAGATCTTAGAGGAGGCGCGTCAGTCAGCATATATGAATTGTGATTTGATAGAAGTCTACTAGTATGAAGGGATGAAAAGTGATGTCACAGATTTTGTTTCGGGATGCTGACTTGTCAGCAAGTCAAGACCGAGCAACAGAGGCCAACAGAAGAGTTACAACCTTTGACCATGCCGGAGTAGAAATAGGAGCAGATTTCTATGGATTTTATCATGGGTCTACCTAGGACCAATTGAGAGTATGACTTTATTTGAGTGATCGTAGACCGAATGAAGAAAGCAGCTCACCTTTTGCCAGTCAAGACCACTTTCAGATTTGTTCAGTATGCTCAGATATATATTGATGAGATTATGTGACTACATGGAGTTCCGACTTGTATTGTGTCCGACAGAGGCACCCAGTTCACCAGTCGACTATTGTAGAAGCTTTAAGAGACTTTGGACACCCGATTGAGTTCGGTACAACTTTCTACCTGTAGACCGATAGTCAATCAGAGCAGACCATTCAAATTCTTGAAGATATGCTCCGAGCTTGCATTCTATATTTCGTGGCAGCTGGGATCGCCACTTGCCCTTGATAGAGTTTTTCTATAATAACAGCTTCCAGGAGGAGATTCAGATGGCACCCTTCGAGATATTATATAGGAGGAAATGTCGATCACCAGTTTGTTGGTCAGAGCTTAGTGAGAGCAGTATTTTGGGGCCACAGATTGTGCAGGAGATGACCGAAAAGATTCAGATGATTTGGGATAGGATGAGAGTGGCCCAGAGCAGGCAGAAAGCTAATGTAGACCGACATTGGCGCAGACTTGAGTTCGTCATTGTAGATCATGTTTTCTTGAAGGTGTCTCCGATGAAGGGCGTGTCGAGATTCGGAAAGAAAAGAAAGGCTTAGTTCCGGATATGTGGGTTCTTTGAGATTCTCGAGCGTGTCGGCACAGTTGCTTATCGTTTGGCTCTTCCACCCGGCTTCCCAGATATTCACCCCGTGTTTCATGTATTGATACTCTGCAAGTACCTTCATGACCCCTCTCGTGCGATACAGCATCATACTATCCAGCTGGAGCTCAATCTTTCTTTCACCAAGCTGCCAATAGTTATTCTAGATCGGCAGGCGAAGAAACTGGGGTCCGAGGTCATACCGTCTGTATAGGTTCTTTGACTTGGCCCGAACGGCGAAAAGGGTCATGTGGGAAACCGAGGAAGATATGCGGAAGAAATATTCCCATCTCTTCGAGGGTACGCGTAGTTAAATTTTAAATTCTGGGACCGAATTTCTTTAAGGAGGAAGATTGTAACGTTCTGAAAAATCATTTAGGGGAATTTTCCGATAATCGATAAAATAACTGGTATTTTCCGTAAAAACCAAAATATAATTATTTTTCCACATAGACTTAATTATGCCTAATTTAGATATGTAATGGCTAGTATTGATATTTATTTAGTCATTTTTAAATTTGATAGTTTACTAAAATATTTTCCTAAATTAATTATTTTAAATATTATTATAAGCTTTCACTAATACATTTAATTAGTGATTAATTATAAATGAGAATGGGTTAATTATATTTTAGTGAACCATGACACATTAAACCAAAATGTAACATGTTGTTTTTGAATTGAAATGGAATTATCAAGAGGGTTCGAGCAATTTAATGAAAGAGTTTAAATAGAAAAGAAAATAAAAAGAAAATAATAAAGAAAGAAGTATGGTGCCTTATTAATTGAGGTATGGGTAACATGGCATGAATTTTGACATTTTCCCTCACCTCACTCATTTCCTCTTTGTGCTGGCCGAGCACAATTGGCAGCCTCCCCCCCCCCCCCTCCCCCATCCTCTCTCTTCAACACAAATTCTTTGCCAAAAAAATAAAAGCATTAATTAATGTGAAAGGATAATGAACATGGTGTGTGATATTTGTGGGGGGTAAGCTTACCCACACCCTTACTCCCTCTCCCCCTCTCTCTTTCCTGCCGAATTGGTAGCAGCCCCCCTTTTCTTACCTCATTTTCCTTGCTAAAACCCTCATTTTTCTCATCTCAAAAACCAATAAAAATTAACTCCAATTCCTAGTTAAATCTTAACCCGTTATTCCTTAGCCTAATTTAGCATGGATCTTGGAGCAAAATGGTTTTTGGGAGACTAAGTTTGCATGTTTGATCTCAAGATTTGTGAGGTATAATCTTACTCTAATTGTTACCTTGTTAATATTTGTTGTAATCAAACTTAATTAGGTATCTAAATGTATTTAATTGTTCAAGTTGGAAATTGTAAAGAAAAGGGTTTGAAATCAAGTTAGGGTTTTTATCAATTGGATATAGTTATATGTGTAGTTTAACATGTTATGACATGCAAAAATCAAGTCTAGTTGTTAATTTGTAAATTGTTACTCTTAAATTGTCCTAATTAAGGTTTTTGCAAACTAAGTTTTTAGGATTAATGTAATTAGATGAAATTAAAATTTAGTTAAGGTTTGGTTATTAGGTGATTATTGTGGCCACTAGTTTTGTTAAAACGTCAAGTTTTGTACTAAAATGGTTAATTGATACTTACTAGGTTTTTGGAATAAATCGATTTTAAATTAAGTTTGGGGTTTTGTTGATGTACAACCTATTTTATATATATTTAGTGTGTTGTGAACGTGCGATTGGTGCGATTGGGTTTTTGGTTTGGTAGTTGCCACGTATAGATACCCTAGTTGTGGTTTGTGGCGTTGTCGCGAGCGCGTTTTGTGCACCAAGTGTGTGCGCGTTTAGTTAGTGCGCGTGGTTGACTTGTATTGTTTGTGTCCGTGGCTATTTATATATTTATTCTCTTATTTACTTGTGTACGTTTCTAGGATCGGGTACAGAGGCGTCGTATGTGGCGCGGAAATGGCAGAGCTGAAATCGGATCAGATTAGCCAAGGCGTTCCGGTGAGTAAATGTACACATCTACGGGGGAATCGTCTGGATGGCGCGAGGCGCCCGATAGTCAGGATTACTAGTAGTGTGTGTACTTATATACGTAGTCTCCTAGTCATTCATCTCATTACATTGCATCATCATAAATATATGTGATATCATCCCATAGGACACTTGCACCATTACCATTGGTTCATGCTGCACGGACACTATTTATGCGAACACACCCGCCTTGGTAATTGCTATGCCACTGTAACATTTTGGAAAATTAAGAAGGGTTAATTATAAATTTTTATTATAAAATAATGAAATTGAAATTTTTACGGAAGTGATATCGCTTATGAAATTGAGTATCGGAATCATGTCTGAAAAATGTTATTATTTTGATAAATGTAAATAAAAGTGTGATATCATTTAATAATGATATATTTAATTATTTAAACATGATATTGGATTTTTCATTAAGCTAACGACCTTTAAGTAATAGATCAACTATTATATATCTTTTATTTCTTATCAACTAAATTATGTCATGAAGGGTTTTCTTTCATTTTGAAATTCTATAATGGTAGAGTTTATGATAACCTAAGTTTAAACCTTCGCTCTCAACACACCCTCACCCTTGCTCACATCTCTCCACCTCCTCATTCTTCATTTTACACCTCCTTCTTCAAATCCAACACCTCCTCCTTGCATGAATCACTCATGCTTCACCAAGTGACACAACCTCCTTCCTCCATGCCACCTCCTTCTTTCTCTACAACAAACCCTCACTCTTTTCATTATCTCACCCGTAAGATAAGAAACTTTAAAGATAATGAAAGGAAAAGAAAAACTTTAGAAAACATAAAGAAAATAAGAAAAGAGAGAAGAGAAGAAGAACAAGTGCTAAGGCTTCATCATCACCCTCTAGCTAAGACATTGAGCTTGTGCATCTTAGAGGAAGTTTTTCCAATGATCTTGCTGTAGGTATAATCCTTGAACCCTGTATGATTTTAGCTCTGAAACTATTTTACATTAGAAATCGAATATCGTAATATCGTATTTTTACAACCTTAGCCTCTGTTTGAATCTGCTCTAGTTTAAATGATAAATAGATTGATCAAACAATACCTGGAACTTATAATCTAGACCTAGAATAAACCATGGGAAGACGGGCCCCTTTGCTCGGATTTTGGCCGGCGACCAACACACAAAATCCGATCTCGCCGGATTTCTTGGAGAATTGGTTTATATGGTTTTTAGGGTAGGTCTATGGGTATGAATTAATGTGTTTGGTATTGTTTAAACAAGTTAGTTTTTCAGTGGGTTAATTGTGTAAGCTAATATTAGTTTAGGAGTAAAATTATATATACGACACATAGTATGTTTAGTGTTTGTGATAATTTGATTATAGAAAGTGAATCTGGAACTAATAAGTATAATCACTAGAAAAACTAGAAAGATAAAAAGTATAATGAGCAAATTAGAAGACTACAATTAAAACCAGAGCCCCAAACTCACCACAAAATCCGGCGACCACCTTAAAAATTCCGGCGACGCCGGCCCCTCTTGAGAGTTTGGTGTTGGTTTATCTCCTATAACTTTGTTTTGGTAATTTATAAATCTCTGTATTGTTTGTTTTGTCTAATTATTCATACAGAGAAATCTAGGAATGTTTTTAAATGGTTTTATCAAAATTCAGATATTTACGATACGAAGTTTTCGTATTTCGATATTGCAGCTGAACCATTAACGTTTATACGTTAACGACAGAATTATATGATCGTTTTTGAGTTAAGTATGCTGTAGGTTATAACCTACGTGTGTTTAACTTTTTGTTTTGATTTCCGATATGATATTTACATCTATGCGATTTAAATACGACTATAGGTACGATTCGAGGATTCCGAGACGGAGTGGCGATGTAGCAGCGTGGATTCAGCAAGCTCATCAAGTTGGTGAGTTGATTTACATCTACGGAGGAAGTCGGGTGGATGGCGTATAGTACCCCCGCAACCTTATAAATATTATTATGATCTCTAGTTAGTATAGTAGTTATTCAGGGTATTGATATAATATCGCATTTTATATGTCCTTCATTTGCATAGAGTTCATTTATGGTTTTAAGTAAGACATGTACGTGATATTAGAACTGTACGACATGGATGTGATTTGATGAGTTGTATGAGGGATCATGTCGTACTTAAGATGATACAGCTACAGTGATATGATGAGATATAATACAAAGATTTATACGTATTGGAAATGATGAACTTTGTATACCGAATAACGGCCAAATTATCTTTTGACTCGTAGAGTTAGGTTATATTATGTTTTAAGAGGTAATACTTGTGTGAGCTATATTCGTTTAAAAACTATGATTCAATTATCTTTAAAATAAAAATACTAGGATGCGTGCCAGTTTCTAAAACGGATATCTATTTTAAATCTAGGGCAGCTTCCTTATTTCAAGCTTAACGTTTCGATCATTTCTAAAAATAATGATATAGCTCATAACAAGTAATTACAATAGTTGTGTTTAGATTACTTTACATGTTTGCATTTTATTATCCATAATATACGTTTATGCGTTACGCACACTCTGATAGAACACTGCACAAATACCAATGAGTACTATGCTGCACAAGCACGTAAATATATGTTACACTACACCCCATTGGTACTGCCATGTCACTGTAGAACCGTACTGTTATATATGTGTTAAAGTAAATAGATTGTTACACCGTAGAACACTTGCACAAATACTAATGATTGCCATGTTGCACGAGCACAGACGCGTATGCTACACTACACATCATTAGTAGTACCATGACACAGTAGAATTGGAATCCATAATTATGTGATATAATTACGTAGTCTTCTTTATTCCTGTTCTAAATTACGAATATTAGTGCTATAGATGCGGTATTTTATTTTTATAGATTTTCTGGATATTTTACTCCTGATGATATATATCGGTGGTATGGGACACTGTTATATATGTATATATAATATATCATCAATACAATCTATGCAAGTTTCTTATTCCTCACTTGATATTTTTATATGATGAGTAAACGTCCACCATGAGATTTGTGCTTTCTGATTCTGATATCCGGACCGAGTCGATGGGTATACGGTTACGGATTTACAATTTTATCCAGACTGAGTCGGTGGGGATACAGCTGGATACATGTTGGACCCGGTCGAGACCGAGGGGCAGGATAGCCACATTATAGGCGAGGAGCCTAACGAGAATACTCGATTCCGGAGATAGAAATGAGCACGGCAAATATCCAGGGGATACTGACCGGGATTCGATTTGGCACGACAAATATCCAAGGGATACTAATCGTAGCCAGGGATATCGGGCGGCGATCATCTGTTGAGATGGTGTCGACAGAGTCTATATTTACATGTCGATGATGGACACGAAAGATTTTGGATTTAGATGTCGATGCTGGACATCTATATGTATGTATATATGTATGTATATATGTATGTATATATGTATATATATATGTATGTATATATGTATATATATATATATATATATATATATATATATATGTATATTGATATGATCATTATCATGAGGTACACGGTTAGATATTAATTATTGGATTCATCAGGACTGATCCGGGGGAACAGTACCTGCATATATTTGTACATATATTCATAGACAAAAAGGGAATTTCAATACGGATTATAGATTCATGATTTTGACTCATATGTATATATGTATGTATATATGTATATATATATGTATGTATATATGTATATATATATATGTATGTATATTGATATGATCATTATCATGAGGTACACGGTTAGATACTAATTATTGGATTCATCAGGACTGATCCGGGGGAACAGTACCTGCATATATTTGTACATATATTCATAGACAAAAAGGGAATTTCAATACGGATTATAGATTCATGATTTTGACTCATATGACATTGAGATATTATGCTTGGGATTGCATGATAGTTAGTATTGCACATATGCATATTATATAGTATATCGGTACAAATTGTGATAGGACTATACTTATGACCTAGGTATCGTCATGCATTTCGATTTCTACCTTTAGATGTACTTTTATTCACTGAGTTGGTAACTCATCCCCGTTGTGCCACAGTTTATTGCAGGTTTCACCGCTTGGATTATCAGCGGCTTGGGCACATATTCTTTTGGTGATTGATTGGTAAGTGGGTTATTATTGTATCATACTCACTCTTGATTATTTCTATATTCTGGTATCTAGTAGAAACTCCATCAACTTAAAAATGGTATATTATGGACTTAGAAGCAAGACTTAGAGTTTATGTGTGGTGATGTCGCACTCTTGGGAGTCGATTGCTGATTTAGATTGTTGGCTGCTCCATCGTTTGTACGTGGAGATTAGCTACCGTTGGGATGCTATTTTACTATGTTGTATCGGGTTTTTATCAAAATGTAAAGGAGGTGATGTCAAGTTTCAAGACGTCGTAAATACTTTTCAACGAACTTAGTTAAAGTTAGATGATATTTTAAATTGATTTTCATCGGATGACTATTTTAAACTCACCTCCAAATATTTTCAAAAGGGTTTAGATTCTGGGTTTCGGCTTACTTGAACTGCGTCGACATCTTTAGAGGTCACGTGATTTAAGTCCCGGTCACGTGCCATATTTGGGTCGTGACAGCCACGAACACTATAGAACTTTCTTAAATTAGAATCTAAAACATTTGCACCATATATGATCTGTAAAACCGGTACTTGTATATTCATTTCATCAGGATGGATATGTAGGATTGCTAGTCATATGTATATGCCTCATTTCATCATCGTTCATGCATAGTTTTCTAGTCACACATCGTATTTCATATTATGGATACCATAGGCATTCATCATTGCCGACATGTTTATGTATTGTGATTTTCTTGGAGATTTCCGTGTTTAAGAGATTTATGGATTTTGGGAGAAACCGCAAGAATTTAATAAACCTGTTATCGCTTTAAAAATGCAAGTTATGGTTTTCTCATGATATGATGTATATGTCGTCCACCATGAGTTTTCCTGATTTCTGTTGGTTTTCGAGACCCGATTTGAAGAGGAGGATGAACCGTTTCGGGTACATGGTGGACCCGGTATGGTACCCGGGGAGAGAGTGTTTTTGTGGGGATGACGATGAGCCCGGCTGGGGCGGACTACCTACCGGTGATGTCTGACGCGGCGGATATCCGGAGGATACCGACGTGGTTGTGAGATTTGATGATATGGGACGATTCGGACTGACGGAGCCTGAGATGTTGAGATGTTGAGACATCGAGATATTGAGATATGTATATATATTGTGTCGATACTTGACACGGATTTTCTGTTGATTTCATTGATGATAATTTAGTTTATTGCACAGAGGTTTTTCTAAGATAAGAACAAAGATTTTCTCATATCAGACTTGTTCAGCTTTCGTGTTTGTTTATGCAGTCATGTTGCATACATGTTAGTACATCGTATTATATCGATATGCGTAGGTTGAGACGCATTTGCATGCATACTTACGATAGCCTTATTAGATGTTACTTACTACTCACGAGTTGGCAACTCTCCCCCGTTATGCCACAGTATCTTGCAGGTCCGACCCGTTAGCACTGTAGTGGCGGGCGTACTTTCTCCTTTTGGTTCATTGCGGCGACTTGCAGCATTACTCGTAGGTGGGTTGCGAGGATATTTTATCACATCATGTATATTATTGTATCTAGTATACTCCATCTACCCTTGTATATTTGACTAGACGGTGAGACTCGTGAGACTTGTATTTGTGGTTTGGTCTCGATGCTCACTTGAGCCGACGTGGTATTTTCTTATTTCTTGCTTTCAGATGCTTATTGTGCACTTTTGATAAACATCTTGCATGTGGTTGTGATTCCGACATTGGCGAAGAGCTAGCTCCCGCTTGGGGATGCCTTATTTCATCATATATGTGTATTTTCATGTGTTGTACCCATTTGGGGGACAGTATTTACAAAGGAGACTCTGCCGAAATTTTCGGGAAAATATGATGTTGGTATTAAATGTTTAATGCGACTTATTTGGTTAAAATCGCTTTCTTTAAATAAGTATTCCTTCACTCTATTTCTGTAAATGGTTTTGATTTCTGGGCTTGGCTTACTTAGATTACGTACATCTTGAGACGTTTCGTAATTTAAGTGCCAGTCACGTTCCGTACCTTCGAGTCGTAACAGGTTTCTACCCAGTATTTTTTGTGTACTGGTTTGTACATGGGTAGACACGGAAAATATTTTCGATCAAAATTCTAAGTTACTTGGCTAATATGGGTTTTCTGTGTTTGTATATATATGTTGCTAAACATCTGCTAATTGCTATACGTCGATTAATGGGGGTTGCACATATCTGTGATTTTGTGATTGTTTGTGTATATGGAGTATTGGATCGTCGTGAATGAATAGTCGGGGGATGTGAGAAGAGTGTTTTCTTTTCTTTCATTCATGTAAATTTGTAAATTGATGTTATATTAATTTTTCGGGGCACATCCGGGTTAAGATTGTATCCACCATTGTATTATTTCATTTACTTTTCTTACACCTAGGATAGACCCAAGGTGCGGTGTACAAGCAACCGGGATCTTGAAGTGCCGAGTTGCCTACTCATTTTATTGAGAGAGGTTGCTTCACTTCGGGAATTTAGCGGGTAGTTTGCTGCACCCGTAGGGGTCTAGGGTTGGGTTTTGGCTATTCATCACGACCGTGAAATCCGTGTTTCGTTATAGGCTAAAACGAAACACGGAAATCCTAATATAACCAATATATTCATCTGTGATTATATGATCTGGAATGCTTAATATTGCGTGAGACGAATGACTATATATATTATATATAATAAACGTTGCTTATGTTTTACACCCGCGCTAGTCCATCCCCCCTCTGCCGTTAGTTAAGTAACCTAACGGTGCATGACGGGGCCCCGTGGCGAATGCGGATGGCATAAGCGTACGTTCTATTTTCGTTTCTTTTCTTCAATGATAAGGTTAATTGATCGGACCACATTAATATTGATTAATACAAAGGAAATAAACGTAAAATCTGATGTTGTTGGAACAATTACAAAACCACTCGGTTTTCTTCAAAAAGCAACTTTTAAAAGTGGAGTTTAAACCACTCCTTTTCAAAAGCTATTCGGTTCCTTCGACTATATCAAGTTTATTACGTTAAAGGTTTTCGCCAAAACCAGCCGTAGCCCTCCGTCATTTCAATAGGTATCTACTAGTATTCATGCTGTGTTTTTACCTTCGCCAAGTGTCACGCCCCGCTTCCAAGTATACGGGCAGAGGACACGACGAGGCCGCTACGTATTTACTCTGAAGTAAATACGCTAAACGTATCTAAGCAATATAAGTAAAATGCACAAGAGACAGAGACAATAGATATAATTGAACAAAACCTTTATTTATTAACATTCTTTTTACAATACATTTGAAAAGTAAATACATGGAATGGAAAACAATGCCTAAAAAGTGGTATAACAGAAATGGAAATGCAGAATGTAAATGTGTACAAATAACTAGAGCTTCGGGTCGAAGGCTAGCTGATCCAAGTCCTCGCTGGTGGGCTCGATCTCCAGAGAATCACCTGACGACATTCCAAAGAAGAAGAAAGAGAATGTCGTTAGAGAACTAATCGCTCGGTAAGTCCCATAAATAGACAAGAATGGAAAAGACAGAATAGAGAGTATATTGTTATAAGGTTGTATTTAATGTTAACGCTGTTGTTTGTAGCTTGGTACAGAAGAGGCCAGTGTATACGAGAGGAGTCTTAATATACCAGAGACTACGGTGGACGGAATACAAGGAACCATTTAGCCACGGTACAACAGCAATTGAATTCAGGTTAGGTGTCTTAATGGTTGCAGTCTCGTGCCACTTCTAACACCTTCCATACTAATCTACTCCTTATAAACCCCGCGATGTCTTGATTGTATTGATAACACCGTTTGTTAAGTTGTCTACCTTAAATAAGCAAGCATCCATATCTCCAGCTCCCTGAGGCTCAAGAGACTGGTCCCGCTTAAACCTATGTTTACTAGGGTCCTTATTGTAATTTAGTATAACTTGAGGGGTTTTATGTAAAAATAATTTTGTATAATTTTCAAAATACACCTCAAGTATTTTATTATCGTCTTTAAAGTTTTCATTGATGTATATCTTATCATTGTGACATTTCTAGTGAATAAAACATATTTTTCATAATATATGGTATTTATTTGTAATATTGGAATTGTTGGTATTTTCTTGTAAATGGAATGTTTTTCTTGAATTTTGCAAATGTGAAATATTATAAATATTAAAAATAGATATTTTGATATTAATTACATATATACTTATTTATTAAAAATATAAGTTTTATTTATAATAGAAATCACATTTTTCTAAAGAAAATTGTATTTTAAATCTTTCGAGACCGTATGCTCCTTGCGGAGGTCTGCATCTCGCACTACTAAGCTTGAGGATGTGCGATAATCCGCACCATTTCGAACGGGTTCCCTGAAATGGGTTGTAGCGGCACATTGCAAAGATTTGTTAAAAATACACATCTTGTAGAAAAAAGGTTTTTATAAGTCGGAGGTAGTTTTGTGTAAAATCGTATTTTCCCAAATCTATGTTCCCAAATGTCAACGTGCTATGTTACATATGAGTGTTGTGAGGAGGTAGGTCATTACCTCATGAGTTTTCTAAAGCTAGCATGGTTAAAAGGTAAAAACATGTCGATATGAAATATAAAGGTATTTTACTGTAAAAGTGGAATAAAACTTGCTACGATTATTATTTTAATGTAAAACTTATTCTATTGTCTTAGTTAATGAGTATTAAACAATATATATCAAAAGTTGTAGGTTTGTTATTAAGAAAATGTTGTATTTTTGAAAGAAAAGATAATCGGAAGCTGGATAACTCCGCTTCCGACACATTTTAAGAGTTAAGAATTTGAGAATAGTGAAAGAGATAGAGAAGGAGGACTTACGGGTTTAGGGTCAAGAGAAGAGGAAGAGGAAGATTGGGGAAGACCGGTGCGTCGTTTCGTCGCCGGAAACTCCTCGGATCATCGTTGGAAGTTCGCCAGAGTTTCTCCCTTTGCTAACTCCACTTGCACACAAAAAGTCTAGAGAATTTTCTTGAGAGTTTGGGCAGAGATTTGAAAGTGAGGGGGTGATTTGAGGTATGGTATTTATAGGAAAAATTAGGGTTTAGGGTAATGAAGTGGTGTATTAAAATTTTGTATTAAAAAATGGATTAAATAGGGTTTTAATCTGCTCTGTAAATGTGCAGGGAAATTAAATAGTACAGGGGTTATGGGGGGGTTCAGGGGTCGCAACAAGTCAAGAAAAATAGGGTTTCCACTGAGCCGGACCGGCGCCGCCGGCCCGAGTCGGGCCGCGTCTCGTCGCCACGTGTCCCCGTCGCTTCGCCTTCTGCAGTGGACTCGTTTGTTTTATGTATGACTCTTGGTTTTACGGGTTATGCACGTGTATACTCTTGGGCTTCTAAAAAGATTAAAAGAAAACTAATTAAAAAATAATATGGCTAATGGGATTTGAACTCTGGTGCTTTGGTTCAGTAGTGCAAGGTCTTACCAGTGAGCTACAAGCTCTTTCTTGCTGTTCAAAATTGAATCAAATACTTATAGTACTCACAGTAAATGTAAATACCCCAAGTATACATTAACTTTAAATAAATTTTATGTACACAAGAATTGGAGTTGTTACAATTTACCCTCCTTACAAAAAATTCCGTCCTCGAAATTTACAATTTATTTTAAGGACTAGTTTACAAATAAGTAGGGATATCTTGAACGCATCTCGTCTTCTCTTTCCTATGTCGATTCTCCTGGAGTGTCTTTTCTCCACATCACTCGAACTAAGTTGACTTCCTTATTCCGAAGTGACTTCATTTTCCTGTCCAGGATCTCCACGGGTTGTTGCTCACAAGATAAGTCGGGCTGTACAGTGAGCTCAAAATGATCGAGAATGTAGCTGGGGTCGCTCACATACCTTCTAAGTTAGGATATGTGGAACACATTGTGCACTCCTTCAAATGAAGATGGAAGTGCCAAGCGGTATGCCACTTCACCGACTCGTTCGAGTATGTCGAACGGTCCAATGTATCTCAGACTTAGCTTACCCCGTCTTCCAAATCGAATCACTCCACGGTTTGGAGATATCTTCAGAAATACCTGATCTCCCAGCTGGAACTCCAAATGATGGCGCTTTGCATCAGCCCAATGCTTCTGTCGATCTTGGGCTATGCGCATTCTTTCCCTGATAATACGAACTACATCAACAGTTGCTTCTATCATCTCGGGTCTAAGGAGTTCTCTATCACCGATGTCGTCCCAACTTAATGGCGATCGACACTTCCTTCCAAAAAGTGCTGCAAAAGGTGCCATTCCTATACTTGCTTAGTAGCTGTTGTTATATGAAAACTCCACAAGATGTAGGTGATCTTCCCATAATCTTCCGAAGTCTAACATACACGCTCTAAGCATATCCTCCAAGATCTGAATAGTTCGCTCAGACTGACCATCTGTTTATGGATGATAAGCTGTGCTGAAGTTCAGACTTGTTCCTAAGCTTGCTTGCAGACTTTGCCAAAATTATGATCGGAACCTGATGTCACGATCGGAGACAATGCAGACTGGTACTCCATGAAGTCTCACAATTTCCTGTATGAGTTCATGGGTATCAGAGATAGTACATTATGAAGAGTTTAAATCTTACTTAGATTCTTACCTCTATGTACTTCTTTGCTAATGTCTCAGTAGATTAGCCAACTCGAAATGGGATGAAATGAGCCGACTTCGTGAGTCGATCCACAATAACCCATACCGCATCGTTACCCTTTGTGCTGCGGGGAAGTGCAGTCACAAAATCCATTGTGATGTGTTGCCACTTCCATTCTGGGCTAGATAACGGTTGAAGTAATCCAGCTGTCCTGTGATGTTCAGCCTTTACTTGCTGACACACCAAGCATTTAGTGACGCTTCTGGCTACTTCACGCTTCATTCCATGCCACCAGTAATTCTGACGTAGATCTTTGGACATCTTTGTACCTCCAGGATGTACTGAGTAGGGAGAGTTATGAGCTTCTTTCATTAACTCTTCCCAAACAGAACATTTTGGTACACATAATCTGCTGTCGTACCTCAAAGATCCGTCTTCATGGATGATGAAGTCTGTTCCGAGTCCATTCTCTACTTGTTCTCTGATCTTTTGCAACTTAGCATCACTTTCTTGAGCTGCTTTGATCTGATTAACAATGGTAGATTGAACTTGTAAATTCATCAAATTTGAAGCGTTACCTGGCATGACCACTTCAATCTCCATCCAATGTAAGCCTTGTTGAAGGTTCTACTGAACAGTGATATTCGTTGCTAATGGTTGGCGACTAAGGGCATCAGGTACCACATTCACCTTCCCTGGGTGATATTGCAGGTTGATGTCAAAGTCCGCCATGAGTTCTAACCGTCGTCTTTGCCGCATATTAAGTTCCTTCTGTGTAAACACATATTTCAGACTCTTGTGATCTGTGTATATGTTTACTCGTTCACCAACAAGATGATGGCGCCAAATCTTAAGAGCAAAGATAACGGCCGCCAACTCCAAATCATGCGTCGGATAATTGTACTCATGAATCTTCAGCTGTCTTGAAGCATAATCCACAACCTTACCGTGCTGATGTAGAACACATCATAATCCCTTACCGGATGCATTGCAATGTACTTCGAAACCTCCAGATTGGTCCGGTATAATGAGAATAGGCGCTGATGTCAACCTTGACTTGAATTCTACGAAAGCTTGTTCGCATGATTCTGACCATACAAATTCTTCATCTTTACGTATGAGCTTGGTCAGGGGTGTTGCTATTTTCGAAAAGCCTTCAATGAACCTTCTGTAATATCTAGTTAGACCCAAGAAACTTCGAATGTCCTTCACCGACTTTGGCGTCGGCCATTCACTTACTGCTGTAACTTTCGCTGGATCCGCAAAGATTCCTTCGCCTGATACAATATGTCCAAGAAAACCAACTTGATCTAGCCAAAACTCGCATTTGTTGTACTTGGCATAGAGTTGATGTTGTCGTAGAGTTTCCAGGACAATTCGTAGGTGCTCGGCATGTTCTTTTTGACTCTTTGAATACACCAGGATGTCGTCGATGAAGATAACAACAAACCTCTCTAAGTACTCCCGGAAAACTTGATTCATCAGGTTCATGAATATTGCTGGTGCGTTGGTCACTCTAAATTGCATCACAAGAAATTCGTAATGTCCATAACGAGTTCTGAATGTTGTTTTATGAATATCAGCTTCCTTGACCTTCACCTGCTGATAACATGAACGAAGATCTAACTTAGAGAAAACACAAGATCCGCTTAGCTGATCGAATAAATCGTCGATATGCGGTAGCGGATACTTGTTCTTTATCGTTACTTCATTCAAGGCACTATAATTGATTCACATTCTGTATGAACCTTCCTTCTTCTTCACAAGCAGTACAGGAGATCCCCAACTTGAAGTACTGGGACGAAGCCATCCTTTCGCCAATAATTCGTCCAACTGAGTTCGGACTTCCTTCAAACCTTCCGGATAAGGTGCTTTGATCACAGGTTGTGCTTCTGGTACTAAATCAATGCTGAATTCAAGAGCTCGATCGGGAGGCAAACCTGATATATCTTCAGGAAACACATTGTCGAACTCTCGAACCACTTTTGGCTTTGATCCTTCCTCCGCTTGAATTGCTGCAATCACTGCCTTCTTTGGTTTCGCCTTGTAAGTACTTGGTTCCAGGGTACAGTCTCCACTTTTGAAATAAAAGACCAGATGGTCTGGAATCTCGAATACTACCCTCCTTTGACAACATTCAATGGTAGCATAAAATGTTCTGAGCCAATCCATACCTAGAACCACATCGAAGTTCGGTATGTCCAGCATCTTGAAGTCAGCATAGAATTCTCTGCTGCAGACGACTACTGGACACAAGTTGTATCCCATTGTTTCCTTTAGAACGACATTCCCTAAACTGACATTCCAACTGGATACAAGCGGTGTGACTGGAATCGCATGAGTTCGGACGAACCGTTGCGACATAAAGCAATGAGATGCTCCAGTATCGAAGAGTGCTAGTGCAGGATGTGAGGCTACTAAGATTGTACCTAAGATATGTGGGATATGTTTTAGGTATAGAGAAAAATATGTAGGTAGCTGTTAAGAATGAAAGTAAAGCTTGAAAAGAAAGAGTTACCAGTGATGACTTGGCCAGTGGACTCAGCTTCTTCCACGGTCATCGTGAAAGCTTGTCGCTGTGGTACATTCCTCCTGGCCAGAGGAGCATTCCTCTGAACGTTCCTTTGAGCTTGATGGAACTGATAAGGAGGAGGTGCGGTCGGTGGTCCTCTAGGTGGTAGAGCAGGGAGAGTGAGTCTTGGAGCAGGTGCCTGAAGAGTTGGTCTCTGCTGATAAGTGATTGCTGGCCTGGGTGCATCAATTGGGTTGTGTCTTCGGGGACAAGACCCAATATCATGGGTAGCTAAGCCACAGACTAAGCAAAGATGGTTGGCTCGCCGACAGCCTTTTGCCAAATGTCCATTGTTCAGTTGATAAAATTGCATATTTGTTATTACATTTTTCCTACTATTTTTATATTAGAAAAGGATTTTATTATAATATATCATACATATGAGGGTTTATCTGTAAAAATACTATTTTTCATGTGTTGATATATTATAATTAATATTTGGTAGGAAAATGTATGCAAAGATACCATTAACCAAATCTTAAGAAAACAAACTCTACTAAATATCATTTGAGTTGTTGTGCAGAATTTTCAGGACTAAAATCAAGGAAATCAAGTTGTTAAAACAAACCTGCCTAATTAAGAAAGTAAAACTTAGAAATCAAGTCTGGCAGCAACTACGAGAAGATTTCCAAGTTCCAAAGGTCCCAGAGATCGCCAAATGTCCCACAGATGAAGCCACAGAAAAATGATCAAGAGATCTCCACCATTGGCCGCGGATCCGCGGCCAAACCCCCCTTTTGGCCGTGGATCCGCCGCAGAAAAGTGGAGTTAGGAGATGCAACTTTTTTGGGTGAATCTTTACTGTTTGCTTCCAAATTTGGAAGCAAGGTTTCTGTCTTTGGGACTATAAATAAAGACCGAGAGCCTCTTGAAAAAATCATCAAGTCGACGAGATCACGAAGTCCAAGACGGCTCACGCCTCCAGGCTGATCATCAACGGTTCATCTACCTCCTTAGAAGAGATCGAGAAGCAAACTAATATTTGTAATCATTTTCTAAGGAAACAAAGTGTAATGAGTTTTGTTGATTAATAAAGGTAGTTCTTTTTCTTATTCTATTTTCTTTGTAGTTTCATTATGAATTCTCTCTCCATCTCTTTTTCTCCCAACATGCACGAGTAATTCTCCGCTTGTTAGGGTTCGTAGGATTAGGGTAGGTTAATGGAAGATGAAAATACCTAAACTCTTTTTACGTCCTATAAAGTTTATAAACTTTATCAAAAGAATCATTAACATCCTAATCGGGCGCGCTACCAATTCATTGTTAGTCTCGACCGCGATTAGAGATTAGATTAATGATTGTTTTGGTAAAGGCTAGATATGAACGGAGTTCCGTGTCGAGATAGGGGTTAAGAGTGGGATTCCTTTTCCCTCCAGAAACCCTAATCTACATGCATCACTGTCGTTCTAGTTTTAAATCTATTAAAGGATAGAAAGAATAATCTTTAATTAATCATCCATAACTACTAAATCCTAATGAACCCTGCAAGCCCTCTTCTTATATAAATTTACACCCGTAGTTAATCTAGATCTATATTTTGCATCTGTGTTTAACGTAGATCTAGATCCTACAACCATTCTACAATATTCTTTATCCCTCCTCTCTTTTTCTACACGTCTAAAGTAAGAGTATAAGGTTCCACGTTTCCCAGAGGACGACCCGTACTCATCTCGGTCTAGCTACGCGCGGCACCGTTATTGATTGCGGTTAACTACTACACATAGAACATATCAATCATCCATCTCTCTTGTAGTAGGTACAAAAGGCTGGGCCGGACCGGTTGATTGGTATTCTCGGTCTCCTGGGCATAAATGGTGGCCTTGATGAGGCTTCTCCTGCCATCTGGTTGGCAGGGCGCTTAACTCCAGCAAATTGAGATCTGCCTCTCATCTTTACCACTGCATCATAACGGTGGGCAGCTTTCAGAGCCGATTCATGAGTCGAAAAATCTCATGTGCCTAATGCATCCTGGATCTCCGAATCTAACCCTTGTTGAAATCGACGGGCTCTGATCTCATCCGTTGGTATCAGGCGTGCCGCAAATCTGCTAAAGTATTGTGTTAGCTGTATAGTATGTGATTTTCTGATAAATCAAATTATTGAGACATATCTTACCGACTGAGCATGGTGAACTCAGCATCATATTCATCTACTGACTTGGTCCACATTGAACCTTGTTGCAGATGGATGAACTGTTGTTCCATGTCGAACCTGGCAGTCTCAGGGAAGTACTTTGCGTCGAACATGTCACGGAAAGTCTTCCATTCGATGGGTTGATCAAGACGGCTTTCTTTCGCCTTCCACCAAACCCGTGCATTGTCCGTGAGCTGTAATTTCGCAACACGAACCCAAGCTATTTCTGGTACTTGTGTCGCTTCCAGATCATATTCGATGCTCTGAGCCCATTCCTCCGCTTCTAGAGGGCTCTCTTTTCCTGAAAATTGCTTGGGGTGCAAGGCCCTGAATTGCTTCACTCCTGGGGCTTCCGCTTCTGGTCGGTTCATTAGAATAGCAGTCTGCTGATGCTGTCCTTCCAGGAGGCTGCGGATAGCCTCAAGTAGAACTGTCTGCTCGTTGATCGGAGCAGCGACGGCAGGTGTGAGTGGTAGTGGTGGGGAAGTGTTATGGACATTCGTGCTGGTGTTGTTTTGGGAATCCATAACCTTAAAAGAAAATTTTGAGTTATGACAGATTCAAAGTATATGAAATGATAAAATTCAAGAAATGTGAATTGTAAAGAATGTTTTCAGTTGCTGGTTCTTGTGTTATATTGCTTAGGTTGTCCATACAGTGCTGAAATGCATGGTAGGGTTCTATACAGCTCGAACCTGCATGGGCCACCAATAAAACCTGTCACGCCCCACTTCCCAGTATACGGGCAGAGGACGCGATGAGGCGCTACGTATTTACTTTGAAGTAAACACGCTAAGCGTATCTAAGCAATATAAGTAAAATGCATAAGAGATAGAGACAATAGATATAATTGAACAGCAACTTTATTTATTAACATTCTTTTTACAATACATCTGAAAAGTAAATACATGGAATGGAAAACAATGCCTAAACAGTGGCATAACAGAAATGGAAATGCAGAATGTAAATGTGTACAAATAACTAGAGCTCCAGGTCGAAGGCTAGCTGATCCAAGTCCTCGCTGGTGGGCTCAATCTCCAGAGAATCACCTGACGGCATTCCAAAGAAGAAGAAAGAAAATTTCGTCAGCGAACTAATCTCTAAATAGACAAGAATGGAATAGACAGAATAGAGAGTATATTGTTATAAGGTTGTATTTAATGTTAACGTTGTTGTTTGTAGCTTGGTACAGAAGAGGCCGGTGTATACGAGAAGAGTCTCAATAGACCAGAGACTACGGTGGACAGAATACAAGGAACCGTTTAGCCACGGTACAACGGCAATTGAATTCAGGTTAGGTGTCTTAATGGTTGCAGTCTCGTGCCACTTCTAACACCTTCTGTACTAATCTACCCCTTATAAACCCCGTGATGTCTTGATTGTATTGATGTATTGTTTGAATTGCATATTTTATATAGATGGATGACTTGCCGAAACCATGATATCAGTAATGAAACGGATATAATTGATGATCATGTAGATGGAATATATCCATGGTTCGGTTCGGTCAATGTTGTTGATATAGATTGAATAGACGAATTCATAGATCCATATTGTATTGTAGTTTTGATACTTGAATCATATTCAAGTCAGATTAATTATATTGAGACTCAGTCTGAGTCAGAAAATTAGAAAATAAATTGAATCCTGAATTAGATTTTGGTGTTATCGGTAACCGCTGCACATGGACGGCAGGATTTATGTCTTTTTCAAAGACGATTACCGTATTGATAACACCGTTTGTTAAGTTGTCTACCTTAAATAGGCAAGCGCCCATATCTCCGGCTCCCTGAGGTTTAAGAGACCGGTCCCGCTTAAATCTATGTTTACTAGGGTCCTTATTGTAATTTAGTATAACTTGAAGGGGTTTTATGTAAAAATAATTTTGTATAATTTTCAAAATACACCTCAAGTATTTTATTATCGTCTTTAAAGTTTTAATTGATGTATATTTTATCATTGTGACATTTCTAGTGAATAAAACATATTTTTCATAATATATGGTATTTATTTATAATATTGGAATTGTTTGATATTTTCTTGTAAATAGAATGTTTTTCTTAAATTTTGGAAATGTGAACTATTATAAATATTAAAAATAGATATTTTGATATTAATTACATATACATTTATTTATTAAAAATATAAGTTTTATTTATAATAGAAATCACATTTTTCTAAAGAAAATTGTATTTTAAATCTTTCGAGACCGTATGCTCCTTGCGGAGGTCTGCATCTCGCACTAATAAGCCAGAGGATGTGCGATAATCCGCACCATCCCGAACGGGTTCCCCAAAATGGATTGTAGCGGCACATTGCAAAGATTTGTTAAAAATACACATCTTGTAGAAAAAAGGTTTTTATAAGTCGGAGGTAGTTTTGTGTAAAATCGTATTTTCCCAAATCTATGTTCCCAAATGTCATCATGCTATTTTAAATATGAGTGTTGTGAGGAGCTAGGTCATTACCTCATGAGTTTTCTAAAGCTAGCATAGTTAAAAGGTATAAACATGTCGATATGAAACATAAAGGTTTTTTACTGTAAAAGTGGAATAAAACTTGCTAAGATTAATATTTTAATGTAAAACTTGTTCTATTGTCTTAGTTAATGAGTATTAAACAATATATATCAAAATTTGTAGGTTTGTTATTAATAAAATGTTGTATTTTTGAAAGAAAAGATAATCGGAATCCGGATAACTCCGCTTCCGACACATTTTAAGAGTTAAGAATTTGAGAATAGTGAAAGAGATAGAGAAGGAGGACTTACGGGTTAAGGGTCAAGAGAAGAGGAAGAGGAAGATTTAGGAAGCACCGGTGTGTCGTTTTGTCGCCGGAAACTCCTCAGTTCGTCGTCGGAAGTTCGTCGGAGATTCGCCCTTTGCTAACTCCACTTGCACACAAAAAGTCTAGAGAATTTTCTTTAGAGTTTGGGCAGAGATTTGAGAGTGAGGGGGGTGATTTGAGGTGTGGTATTTATAGGAAAAATTAGGGTTTAGGGTAATGAAGAGGTGTATTAAAATTTTGTATTAAAAAATGAATTAAATGGGGTTTTAATTTGCTCTGTAAATGTGCAGGGAAATTAAATAGTACAGGGGTTATGGGGGGAGTTCAGGGGTCGCAACAAGTCAAGAAAATAGGGTTTCCATTGAGCCAGATCGGCGGCGCCAGCCGATTCGGCTGAGTCGCCGGCCCGAGTCGGTCGAGTCGGGCCGCGTCTCGTCGCCACGTGTCCCCGTCGCTTCGCCTGCTGCAGTGGACTCGTTTGTTTTATGTGTGGCTCTTGGTTTTACGGGTTATGCATGTGTAGACTCTTGGGCTTCTAAAAAGATTAAAAGAAAACTAATTAAAAAATAATGTGGCCGATGGGATTTGAACTCAGGTGCTTTGGTTCAGCAGTGCAAGGTCTTACCGGTGAGCTACAAGCTCTTTCTTGCTGTTCAAAATTGAATCAAATACTTGTAGTACTCAGAGGAAATGTAAATAACCCAAGTATTGTAAGTCCACGTTACCCGTCCCCGGTTCTTTAGGGTTGCGGAAATGGTAAAAAACGATTTTTCTTTAGGGGTAATATGGACTCAAAATACAGATCTTTGTTAAACAACTATCTAACAACCTAACTTGGAGTTTTACCTACTCGGTTAGGGGGTTATACCATAACTTGAACTCCTTCTCTTCAACTCCTTGCGGTAGTCGGATCGGCCTCACCTCGTTGTCTCCTTGCACCGAAGATGGATCCACCCGAAAGCTTCTACCTTTGGCTTCACCCTCAAACTAGAGGAAACTAGAACACTTGGTTTGCTAGACCTTGTATACTAGGATGAGTAGAGAAGTGTTTTGGGTTTTATCTCTAAGGAAATGGTTCTCAACTCTTGAGAGGGAGTTTCCTTGAGCTAGAGAGAGAGCAAGAGGAAGAGGGAGAGCTTGAGGATGAGAGAGCATGAGAATGATAGAATGAGCAAAACCTTTTTCACCCTTGCTCTCATAATCCCAAAAATAATCATAACAAGTAATAATAATTGAGTATTATATGATGGTTGTTATCATATCAAATGGCAATATCATTTCATGCATTAAATGCAATTTGTGAACAAACAAGCAAGCAAAAGTCAATGCCAAGAAATGATAGCCATTGTCATGATGATGGTCAACAAGTCCAACCTAGTCAACCGGTCAACTAAGTCAACAAGTCAACAAAGTCAACCTTTCAACCCAACCATGACACAATAATACTTAATTAATATTATCATTAATCATATTTCTTATTCTCATTAGGGTTTAGCAAAAGTCAACAGTCAACAACCCTAATGAGAATCCTCTGCCTCTGTCTCTGTCAACCGTGCATACACACCCGCATCCGCGATCCGAGAAACACGAATACAAACGAGATAAAACCAATCCCAAAACGTACACTAGGATCTGGCTTAAACCAAAGCCCGCTAGTGATAACTGCCCGGACACTAAACGTGCACAAGTGCACGGATGTGACCGAACCCTGTCGCAAAACCATGCGACCTATACTCTTTTGCCTAAAGGCGAATAGCTCTTTGTGTGGGACTCTAAAGACTTGACACTACGCTGGCAGTGGGTTTAACCACAGACCGCAAGCGGCACAAGCTGTGCGTAACGGCCCCCCAGGTAGATGCCGATAAGAAGACGGACGAGGTGAAACCCATCTGAACTCCTACTGAGCCTGAATGTGACAATCTGCGTGCAGTCCGGTATGTTCGTCTGAGAATATCGCGTGGTGGGCTTAGGGGGCGGTAAATGTCAGTCCCCTAATAGCGGTACAAGTCGTGTCGGAGTGTAGCCCAGAACACCCTGAGATAACACTGGAAACCTACCAGTATATCTCGCTTGCCCTGGCCAGGGACTTTGTGTAATGGCTCTCCTAGACACAGCGCGATATCAACCCCCAATACCGGAAGAGACGAATCCTGTCTAACCGTCACTGCCTCCAAGTGCTTCGGGACTGCACCCAACTACTACCTGTTTGCACGACTCCTTTGAGCCGTGGTAGGATAGTAATCAAAGTACAGTGGGAACATACTCGAGGCGAAGTGACAGTGTCAAGTCAGCGGATTAAGCTGTACTCATGTCACCTGGGAACTGATAACTGACGATAGGTATAGTACCAACCAACAGTTCCCGACGAGTCCTGTCCAGTGTACTCGTAACCTAACGAGCACCCGCATACTATCTCAAGTACGACGTACTGACGGCTGTGGGACAGACCGTCTCCCATGCTGGGATGAGAAGCGCATACGCTAGTCTACTCCAGAGTATCGATGCCCTGTCTCGATAGTCCTACGACTAGGGACCTGTATAAGGATGTGCTTGTGGATTACCCAGCCCCCACGAGTGTGACTGCCATCACAACGCTGGTAATCAAGCAAAGATCCTAAGGGCTCCACTAATGTGTATAGGTGATATACCAAAAAGAAACACATGTACACATTAAAGTAGAAACAAACCAAGTAGCATACTACTATTTTGAGCAAGATTGTCTATACAACTGTGAATATCCCAAGCTTCCATTAAGTAATATACAAACTAGTATGATACAGTAATGGCCTCTAGGGCATATACACTAACAAGTATACATTAACTTTAAATAAATTTAATGTACACAAGAATTGGAGTTGTTACACCAAGGCATAGTGTTTGGTAGCTAGTATGTACTTATCTGTAGCATAGATAGATGCATTAGTCTAGGACAGGCGTACAGCTGTTTTGGCCTTCATCAAGGGCTTGTACGAATGGGTCTAAATTAATCTGGATAATGACGGGTTAAACTTGACTTGTGGCTTATGATGTTTTTACCTTCGTTAAGGTTATAAGCGCTCGGGGCAAAAACCACATCGGGAGTTTCAAACATAAAAGAAACTTGCTAGTGCTGCATACCTTCTTGAGTGTAGTATTTTTGGTAGGATCCCTTCAAATTCATCACACAATGATAGTTGGGTCCTGATCCTACTGTGAGTATCTGCTATTCTTCAGGAAATTTTTTCACTTAACAATCAATACTATAAACCAAGCAGGTGCCTAGAACAGTGTTAGCGGGGCTACACCTCCAGGGAAAAGAGGTTATGTAATTAAGGAACTTCGCAAAAACGTTGGAAAACCTCTCTCAAAGTACCGACACTAGCCAGGCCGAAAAGTTAAGCAACTATTGTGACGTGCAATTAATCCTGACTAATTCTTCTTTTAGAGTTTGAAGAAGAATTCGAGGAAATAGTAGGAGCCATCCTGTTTAGATAAACTAATAACCAATCTAAACTTGCTAGAGCATATGCTGAGTGTTTCTTTTCTCTCTATCCTAATTGCAGCGACCATGACGGGACTTAAGCTAATACTAGATAAAAATAAACTCGCTGGGCCAAACTATAAAGACTGGCTGAGGAATGTCCATATGGCCCTTACATATGATAAGATTGCATACGTCCTCATGGCGAAAGCTCCCCCTGTTCCGGTCCAGAATCCTCGGTCGCGGACATTGAGGTCCGTAAGACCTGGGATCTTGATTGCGCGAAAGCCAAGTGCCTCGTGCTGGCCTCTATGGATAATGAATATCAGAGGCGACACGAGAAGATGGACCTTGCTTCCATCTTCCTCCATACTAAAGAATTATATCGAGAGCAATCTTGTATCGCAAGATATGAGACCTCGAAGAAACTGTTTTAAGCAAGATTGGCTATCGGATCATCTGTTGGGGACCACATCCTGAAGATGATTTCTCTCATTGAAAAGCTCATGGACCTCGGAACTACGTTGGAGAACAAGTTGTAAATCGACTTGATTCTACAGTCCTTTCCCTCCACCTATGCCCAGTTCATATTGAATTTCAATATGAATAGTATGGAAGTTTCACTTCCTGAGCTCCTCAACATTTTGAAAATGGTAGAAGGCACCTTGAACAAAACCAAGAAAATACCCGCTCTGTTTATTGGGGGATCTTCTTCTACTAAATCGAAGGCTAAGGCCAAGGGGAAGAAGAAGAAGGCCCCTACCAAACCGAGGGGAGGTGTGCAGAAGGTGCAGGGAAAGGGAAAGGGAAAGATAGGGGCAGCCACAAAGGAAGAGTGCTTCTATTGTCGGAAAAATGGACATTGGAAGTAGAACTGCAGGGCCCTAAAAGTCAGGACACGAAGCAAGTTGTGGCTTCGGCTTCATGTGTGTTCGTGATTGAAAATTGTTTCTCTCTAAACTCTAATTCCTGGGTATTGGTTACCGGATCAGGATCTCACATCTATAATTCATTGCAGGCGCTGAGAAGCCGTAGAGTTTTGAGGAAATGTGATATGACCCTCAGGGTTGGCAATGGAGCCAGTGTGGACGCTGTTGCAGTAGGAGAATATAACCTAGGATTGCCGAGTGGACATATTTTGTTATTGCGTAACTGCTTTTCTGTACCCAGTATGGTGTGTAATATTATATCAGTATCTTTATTATCAAATGAAGGATATAATTTTGCACTTATAAGCAATGTTATAAACATTCACCTAAATCATGAAATGGTTGGGTCGGGTACACTTAGTAACGGAATATACATTCTCAATCAACATCAAGTTTTCAACGTCCAAAACACACTAAAAAGAAAGGTTTCAGAATCAAACCAAGCTTTCTTATGGCATTGTAGACTTGGTCATATCAATGAAACATAACTGACTAAGTTACCTAAGGAAGGATACTTAGATACGTTTGAGTATCAATCATATGCAACTTGTCAATCATGTATCAAAGGAAAGATGACAAAAACTCCGTCACTGGACACGGAGAAAGAGCCACTGAGCTTCTGGGACTCATACACAGCGACGTGTGTGGGCCAATGTCTACACATGCAAGAAGTGGCTATTCTTACTTCATTACTTTCACAGATGATTTCTCAAGGTATGGACATGTATTCTTAATGAAACATAAATCTGAGGCCTTTGAAAAATTCAAAGAGTATAAGAATGAAGCGGAAAAGCAAACCGGCAAAAGTATCAAGATGCTTCGATCCGATCGGGGCGGTGAATACTTAATTGCCGAGTTCCTGGAATATTTAAAAGAGAATGGAATTCTCTCTCAGCTTACTCCTCCATATAAACTACAACACAACGGTGTATTAGAAAGACGGAATCGTGCCCTACTTGATATGGTGTGTTCCATGATGAGCAATACTGAATTGCCGCCCTCCTTCTGGGATTATGCACTGGAAGCTGCTACATACCTATTGAACAAGGTTCCAACTAAGTCTGTGCCTACCACTCCATATGAACTATGGAGTGGGAGGAAACCATGTATTAAGTATATAAAGATATGGGTTGTCCTGCCTTTGTCAAAAGGGTTCACCCGTACAAACTCGAGGCACATTCAGTACTGTGTAAGTTTGTGGGATACCTCAGGAATTCTAGGGGTATTATTTCTATCACACTGAGGAACAAAAGGTCTTTGTTTCTCATCATGTCTGCTTCATGGAAACTCAATTTCTCGAAAAAGAGATAAGTGGGAGAGCAATAGAGCTTGAAGAAATTCTAGAACCACAAACTATTACTGAAAACTTAGTAGAACCTGAGATTTCAATGGAACAGGATGTACCCACACCACTCCGCAGATCTAATTGGCAGTCTCATCCTCCTGAGAGATACTACGGTTTTCTCGTAGACAGGGATCGAGAGGATTGCATCATCAACAATGATGAGCCGACTAGTTTTCAGCAAGCCATCACGAGTAAAGACTCGGTGAAGTGGATGGATGCTATGCGATCCGAGATGGAATCCATGTACACAAACCAAGTTTGGACTTTGGATTTTGCTCCTACTGGGATAAAACCCGTAGGATGCAAATGGATCTTCAAAAAGAAGATTGGTGTAGATGGTCAGGTAGAAACCTACAAAGCTAGACTTGTTGCTAAAGGTTTTCATCAAAGATCAGGATTGGACTATGACGAAACTTTTTCGCCAATGGCTATGCTTAAATCCATTCGGATCCTACTTTCCATTACTGCCTTCCATGACTATGATATCTGGTATATAGATGTTACAACCGCTTTTCTAAATGGAAGTTTAGAACAGTGTGTTTTCATGGATCAACCATAGGGTTTCGTAGACAGCGGGAGCAGCAGAAAGATGTGCAAATTGCTCAAATCTATTTATGGATTAAAGAAGGCATCACGGAGTTGGAACATTTGTTTTGATAAGACGGTCAAGGAATTTGACTCTATCAAAAATATAGATGAACCTTGTATTTATATGAAGATTTTAGGGAGAACTGTGGTATTCCTCGTTTTATACGTTGATGATATTCTCCTGATAGGAAATGATATTCCTATGCTACAATCGACCAAGTTGTTCTTGTCACAGAAGTTCTCTATGAAATACCTAGGGATGTCTCGTACATTCTGGGGATTAAGATCTATCGTGACAAATCTAAAAGAATGTTGGTACTTTCACAATCGAGGTACATTGACACCGTACTAAAGAGATTTAGTATGGAAGATTCTAAGCGCGGTAATTTACCCGCTTGTCATGGAATCACCCTCTCCAAAGAGATGTCTCCCAAGACTGATGAGGAGAGGTCTCGCATGAGCATAGTACCCTACACATCGGCGATATGGTCGATAATGTATGCAATGTTATGTACCAGACCAGATGTAGCTTACGCACTTAGCGTGGTAAGCAGGTATCAGTCTAACCCAGGTGAGAAATATTGGATAGCAGTAAAGAACATTCTTAGGTACCTGAGAAGGACTAAGGAGATGTTCCTAGTGTACGATAATGGGGACTTCCATATAGAGACTTTTACCGACTCTGGCTTCCAAAGTGACAAGGATGACTCTAAATCTGTCTCGGGTTATGTGTTTACTCTCAACGGAGGGAAGGTCTGTTGGAAAAGTTCCAAACATGACACCGTAGCAGACTCGACGTTTGAGGCTGAGTACATCGCTGCAAATGATGCCGCAAAAGAAGAAGTTTGGATGAGGAAGTTCGTTTCTGAACTTCAGGTGCTTCTATCCATTGCTAATCCAATACCTTTGTATTGTGATAACAACGGAGCCATGGCTTTGGCATAGGAACCACGGTCCCATCAGAAATCCAGACATATCTTGAGGCAGTATCACCTGATCAGGGAGATCGTGGATCGCCAGGAGATCGAGGTGCGGAGAGTAGATACAAAAGATAATATGGTAGATCGGTCATCCCTCAAGTCCAATTCGAGAGACTATTCGAGATGTTGGGCATGCAGTACGCCAGCAACTGGCTCTAGTGCAGACAGTGGGTATTTATTGCGCCAATTACAGGCCTTAGTGAAAGTGGGAGATTGTTGGATATGTATGCCCTAGAGGCCTTCATTGTATAGGATGCTAAAGATATGTATGTATAGGAAATCTTGCTCGATATGATAGTATGCTGTTTGGTTTATCTTTATCTTAACATGTGATGTGTTTTACTTTGTATTTCATATCTTATATACATGTTGATAAAGCCCGTAGGATCTTTGCCTGACTACCAGCGTTGTGATGACAATCATACTTGTGGAAGATGGGTAGTCGATAGGCACATCCTTAAAATGTCCCTAGTCGTAGGAGTATCGAGACTGGGTATCGATGCTCCAGAGTAGACTAGTATATACATATCTAAACCCTGACGACGGGCGATGGATTAGTCCCGCAGCCATTGGTGAAGTGCACCTAAGATTGTATACAGGTGCTCACTGAGGGTGAGTACACTGGACGAACTCACCGAAGACTGGCTAGATGGTATTATACATAGCGTTAGATAACAGTTCTTTGGTGACATGAGTGCAGATAGTCTGTCGACCCGAGGTCATCATTTGTGTCGTGTGAGTTCCCACCGTGCTTTGATTACTACCTTACCACAGCTCTACTGAGTCGTACAAACATATTTTAGTTGGGTACAGTCCCGGGCAGTGAGCGATTGTTGGGGATTCGTCTCTCCCGATATAGGGAGTCAATGGTGTGCTGTGATCGGTTGGTCAACACCATAAGTCCCTGGCCAAGGCGGATTGAGAAGTACCGGTAGTTGGACCAGTAGATTCTTGGATGGTCTTGAGCCACACCGACATGACTTTTCTGGTTATTAGGGGTCTGACATTTTCCACCCCTCCAAACCCGGCATGTGATACTCTCAGACAAACAGACCGAACTACACGGAGATTGTCACGGACAGGCTCAGTAGGGATTCGGATGAGTTCACTCGTTGGCCTTTTTTCGACAGATACCTGGGTAGCCGTTACGTACAGCTAGTGCTACTGATGGACTTATGGTTAAACCCACTGCTAGCGTACTATCGAGTCTTTAGAGTCCCGCACAGAGGGTTTCCCTGGTTCAGGCGAAATGATATAGAGGCCGTATGGTTTTACGGCAGGGTTCTGATCATATACGTGTACTGGCTATACAGATGTTGTTCGGACGGATAATACTAGTGGACTTTGGTTTAAGCTGGATCCTAATATTGTATTTTTGGATTATTATTATCTCATTGTATTCGTATTTTTCAGAATACGAATATGGGTATATATATATATATATATACGGCGATGGCATTCTTGTAATTTCACAAGACATGCTTCCAGAAAGAGACACCTCATTATTAAATTTATCTATTTGTGGAAATAGATTAATGAGGTGGAAAATGGAGATATTTGTGGTATAGGTGAAGCATGGTTAGTTGATTTGTTTATTACCTTTGACTTTACTATTCAAGCATGGATCATTATTTTCTATTGAAAATATTGCATGCTTAATTATTGTGGATGACTAAGTCATTCCTCACTTACCACAACACAAGATTATAGCTCATTTGTGTTTGTTGATTCTCTCTCCATTTTTCTTCTCCTCCTTCTTCCTGAAACCTTAACCCTCACATATGTTGTGAATTCTAGGGCTCTTGAGATAAAATACTCCATTCATCTTTCTCTATGTCTTCTAAGTTGTCTAGTCTAGCAAACTAGACATCTTAGTTACCTCACACTTAAGGTTGAAGCTTAAACCATAGGCTCTCGGGTGGATCATCTTCGACAAAAATGAGACCGAAGATCGAGTTCCGTTCAAGCTTTACAGGAGCCTAGAAGAGGAGAAGAAGATTCAAGCTTGAACCAAGGAGCAAAGAAGAAAACAAGAAGACCCAAAGGACTAGATCAACGAGGTATAAACTCTCACCGAGTGGTTAGAACCTCTTCGTAGTTAGTCATAGCTGGTTATGGTTTAATTAAGATCCTGAGTTGTCTTGGTCGATGTTGCGCAGCCACTCTTTTGAAATAGAAAAATCGTTTTTTGTGTATTCCGCCTCCCCACGGACTCGCGGGATACGCGACAACGACTTACATGATGCGGGGTTGGTCCCTCCCCTGATTCTGCCCCGTTTCGGGGCCGAATCAAGACTTATATAGTGTGGGGTTTTATGGGGTTATCAGGGTTCGATTTCGCGCAAAATGGAGGGGAATTTCATTGCGGGGATGAATTTGAAATTCAGTTTTTGGAATTTCAAGTTAGCGATCTCGCGGTTTATGAATTCTAATGTCATGATTTGAATCGACTAAATCAAAGTGTTTGATTTAGTCGGTTCGAACACGGATAAAATAAGGATATGTGTTGGTTAACGCCGTCTAATTGCTATATGATCAATTAGACAAGATTGCACATTTGTTATTGAGATAATAGTATGGATGGAATGTGTTTGGATTGTCCCGAAATGAATAGATCCCGTGCGTAATTGTGATAAGTGTTATTTCCATTCATGCCTGTAGCCTATATGTATATTCATTTGTTCGGGATGAGCTCCAACTTGCCATTTCCGCTATATGTATATTCACTTTCGGGACGAGCGACCGACTTGTGATCGTCGTTACCGCGATGTATTATTATTTGTCGGGACACGATTAGGTTGCGATCGTTGACGCCGTTGTATTAATACAGATTTAGGATTACCCCATAGAGAAGGGCACGGACGGCCAGGTTCTAGATTGCAACGGGTGGCCATCTCAAGGAGTTGAGATCGGGTCGCTCGAGTCTAGAATTGGCGGGTTGATTGCCGCACTTGTAGGGCTATAGGATAGACCCGCGGAAGAATGCCCAATTCACCGGATTCGGGAAAGTGTAGGGTGGCCCTCTCATGGTGATGATGTTGGGTTGCCTCGTTTCTTTGATTGGCTGGTAGCTTTCCGCACTCGTAGGGTCTGTTTTTGGCTGCGCACGGTTCACGCGACCGGGGAATGTCACGTTTCGTTTTATGGCACAAACGAAACACGGGATTCCTAGATAATCCGACCATTCCATCTTTGTATTTTTCATTGCTTACTTGTGATGTGATTACCTGCCTGTGATGATATTTATCGCTTAGCTGTAATGATTATTAGTTGACTGCGATATTTTATATGATGATATATGTGATATATTGGATATATATATGATATATAAATAAATTCTATATACGTTTTGCACTAGCGCTAGCCCTACCCCCGCCTTGTTGTAAGTTAAGTAACCTTACGGTGAAAACCCGGGGCCCCGTGACAAATGCAGATGGTGTATATGTGCATTTTCTATTTTCTTTTCATGGTTTTCTATGATTGTATGAGAAGATGCTATATAATATGGGATTATCTAAATAATGAGATTGCATTGATTCGGATTAATGCAAAGATAATAAACCTAAAACATGTTGTATGGACCAAATATCTGATATTGTGGTGTTATGGTCGAATCTTTTGCTTTGCACGGAGGTATTCAGTTAGGAATATCATGCACCTCATTCAACGACGAAATAGCCTAGATCTTTTCACAGGGAGTGACCACTTTGGCAAAAGGTTGTTTTACTATAAATTTGCAAATTGAATAGTTGTAATCTTTTGCTTTGAATCGAGATATTCAGTTAGGAATATCCTATACCTCATTCGATGAGGGAAGAGCCTTGATCCCTTCACCGGGAGTTCGCTCTTAAGCAAAATTTTATGTTACTATAAATTTACAAAAACGCTCGGTTCCTACGATGAGATCAAGTTCATTACGTTAAAGGTTTTCTTCAAAACCAGCCGTAGCACTCTGTCATTTCAGGAAGTAGAATACTTAGTATTCGTGCTACGTTTGTTGACCATAGTTAAGACGTAGTGTACGGCAGCTAAGTGATATCTTCTTTCTTGTATATGATGCGATTGGTTAGAACAGTCGTACGACTTTGTTGACCATAGTTAAGGGTCGTGTGGGTGAGTCTAAAACAGTCATGAAATGACAGGTTAAACTTGACTAGCGACTTATAATTTGTTGACCATAGTTAAGGTCATAAGTCGTTAAGGTAAAAATCGATATCGGAAGTTTCAAGTGTTGAAACTTGTAATGAGATTGCATACCTTCTATGGAGTGGGGTGACTTGTTGACCTTAGTCAAGGTTACTACGTCATGATAGTTTGGATCCCGATTCCCACTGTGAGTAATAGTTAATTTCGGGAGATTTTCTATTAATGATCCGCTAGTTCTCTTTTTAAGGTTTGAAGTAGAATTTGACAAAACAGTGTGAGCCATCCTGATTAGATAAATATACCAATTTAATCTAGATTAGAGTGCACGACGAGTGATTCTTTTCTCTCTCTGGCAGCGACCTAAGAGTGGCCCTAAACTAAAAATTCGTAAAACCTAGTTAACCGAACCTTTTTTTAACAATCAACGGATTTGAAATGTCATGATTATCCTATTTCACGACATAGTCGCATATGTCCTTACCTCCCACTTTCCTTTTTGCTTCCTCCAGAATACTCTGTATTCGATATAGAAATCAATATTGCTTGGAAGACCATCATATAGTTAGATACAAACTCATAGATATTGTTTTAGTTGAGAATGGTCGCAGGTTCTGGAGAAAGTGAATTATATATGATACAATTCATCTGTCTCTCCTCTTCACCTTATCTAGAGTTTGAGAGCTCCTTAAATAAGAAGAATATACCAGTTACGCTTGTTGTATAGTTTTCTTCCAATCCCGATGCTGGAGCTAAAAGGAATGGTAAGAAGAAAACCAACTAGTATAAGTCCGGTATACACAAGGTAAGAAAGGGAGACATCTAAAAGGGGTCGAAGTGAGCGGAAAGAAAAATACAACTATTGTTATGATCATGGGAAATGAAAGAGGCATTACTTGGAATACCCGGCCACCCCTTGAAACATTTTGATATTTCATGTATTTTATGTGATTGTAATCGAAAAATGTTTTCCAATTAATTCTGACTCCTGAGTATATAGATACCGGATTAATATCCCGCATTTGTAAGTTGTTACAGATGCTGAGAAGGGTTAGATTATTAGAAAGGTGATTTGATCTTCAATATCAAATGTTATAGCAATTGTTGCTATTGGGGAAATCACCTGGTTTTGCCTTTCGGCAAACTTTTGCTTTTGAATATCTGTTATTATGCACCAACTTTTAAAAACTAATATATCTGTATCTTTATTTGAAAAAACAAGATATAAATTTTCAAAAACTATATTATAAACATTTGCCTTTATCATTAGATGATTGGGTAAGGTGTATTGAATAACGGGATATACATTCTTAATCAAAATACAGTTTTCAATTTATAAGACAGAGTATGAGTTAGTGAACTCATAGGACTTATACATAATGATGTATGTTGTCCGGTGTCCACACGGATAAGGGGTTAGTGCTCATACTTCATTCCGTTTTACTATGAGTTCTCTGGTTTTAGGCACGCATTCTTATTGAAATGAAAAGTCCAAAGATTTTGAGAAGTTCATAAAATATAAGAATAAAGTAGAGAACCAAACGTTGGAAGTATCAAAATTCTTCAAAGTGTTCAAAAATATGGATACTTATTCTAGGTATTCCGTAATTAAATAATCGACAATTTGATTCTTTCTCAGATTGCTCATCCATGGGTGAGCTCCATGATATGTAATGTTGAATCGTCTTTTTCAATTAAGGGATACACTAGAAATAAATACATATCAATTGATACTAGGTTCCACCTAAATCTGTGCCTCAATTTCTATATGTGATATCGATGGGTTATATCTTAAAATTGTTAAGATATTGAGTTGTCCGGCATATGCTTAAAACCAGAATCTGGATAAACTCAAGACATGTTTTGGTAATGACAGTTTGTGGATTATCTCGGGCATTGACGAAGGTTTAACTTTCTACCATTTTCGGGATCAAAAGTTGTTTTGTTCTTGAAACGCCACCATTTTAGAAAAGGTATTTCTTGCAAAAGAAATTAGTGGAAGTATGATAGAACTGGAAATGATTCCAAAACCATAAACGGTTACTGAATATTTAATAGAACCCGAACATTCAATTGACCCTGACAAAACTTAGCCTACTCCACAGATTTGGTAGGTGACCTCAGCCACCTGAGAGGTACTACGGTTTTCTCATTGACAGTGACAATGAGGCTTGCATCATGTGATGATCACCCTACTAGTTATCAGCAGGTCATGGAAAGTGGTGATTTCCGATTGATGGATGGATGCCTAGTATCCTAGCTGGACTCCTTACACTGTAATAAAGTGTGGATTTTGTTGGGTACTCCTGAAGGGGTAAAATCCATTGGGAGCAAGTGGATCTTTCATGATCAGTCTAAATGGAAAGATACTGACCTAATAAGGCCAGAGTTATAGTAAAAAGTCTTCATCAAATACCCATTGTGGATTGTGATGAAACTATTACTTCAGTGCATGTGCTGAAGTCCATATGGATATAACTTGCCATTATTGTCTTTCATGACTATGATATCTGGCATGTGGGTGACTATAACTTCTTTCTAAATTGGATTTAGAAGTGTACGTGTATATGACTCTGCCAGAAGGTTATCTTAGTCAGTGAGAGAAGCGGTAAGATGCAAGTTGCTTAAGTCTATATTTAGACTAAAGTAGGCATTGTGGGATTGGATCATCTGTTTTGATGTCACGGTCAAAGTGTTTGACTTCATCAAAATGAGACATGGACCTGATATTTGAAAGAAGGTAGTAGGGAATATTGTCAGATTCCACATATGGTATGTGGATAACATACTCATGATAGGAAGTGATGTTCCTATACTGCAATCGGTAAAACAATGGTGGTCACATGTATTTCTCCATATAGGATATGTATATCAGTCCAATACTGGATAAACATGGGGAAGCAATGAAGAGCATTTGATGTTCTTAGTATATGGTAATGGCAGCCTCCTGAAGGAGGTGGTTACCGATTCTTACTTCTCAGATAACATGGAAGACAGCGTCTGTCGCGAGTTATAAGCTTACCCTCTTTTGAAGAGTAATATATTAGAAAGAGTTTCAAGTGGGATGCTGATTGTGAATTAGCAAAGGATACTGCCTGAGAATTCGCTGGATAAAATTGTTCATTTATGAACATGATCGCGTTGTCTATCCAGGAAAATACTAAGGCAGGTATCGCTTAGTTCGGGAGATATTTGATCTCTGCGAAGTTGAGATTCAGGGAGAAACAGAGAGATGCGCTTTGCCGGGTCCACACATTGAGGCTAGTTCTCAAACACCATTTGCGAAACTGTTGGTACAGAAGTTGGGTATGCGATACCACAATAATTTGCCTTAAGTGCAAGTTGGAGATTGTTGGATATAGGTGCCCTCAAATCAATTATTATAATAGAAGGAGGACCTATACGAGAGAACAATCTTACTCGAGATGATAGTATGCTATTTGGTTTGTCTTTATCTTTCATGTGATGCGTTTTATTTACTATCACGTATCGTTTAGACATGAGATAAAGCCCTGAGATTTTGGTTGACTACCGGGACGGTGATGGAGATCATATTAGTGAGGGCTGGATAGTCGATAAGCACATCCTTAAATATCCCTAGTCATAGGCGTATCGAGACTGGGCATCGGTACTCCAGTTTAGACTAGTGTGCACGTTTCCTGACCTGGTTAAAGGGCGATGGCAGATCCTGCAGCTATTGGTGTTTAACATCGAGGATTGTATACAGGTGCTCATTAGATGAGTTACACTGGACGAACTCATCGAGAACTCCTAGTTGGTGATATAACTGTAATAACTCTGAACTTCCTATACAAAAATTTCTTGTTATTGTACAGAAAAAGGTATTACATCCTTTGTAAGGGTTATAAGTTAAATTTATTTAATAAAAGCAAGAAACAATTTGTAGCTCACTGGTAAAGCCTCTACACTGCTGTGACGTAGCCTGTGTGTTCGATTCCAATCAGACACAATTATTTTTTAAGATTTTTCTTTTTAATTTTTCGGAAGCCTAAGAGTTGCACGTGCAATTCACGGAGAAACGAAAAGTTTCAGAAAAATCAAACATACGCAAAAAGGAGTAAACACCAATCTTGACACATGGCACGAATCTCGAGGCAAGCCAGCGAGATCCGACCACTCGTTTCCTCAAAAGGGCCGGTGCCGACGGTTTTGATGAGCCTAATTGTCTCCGTGCTTTGCGCACACACACACACACCTTCGACTCTCCTCAACTTCCCTGCACTATTTGATTTTCCTGCAATCAAACAGAGACCCTTCAATTCACCATTTAACACCGTTTTAATTCTTTTAATCCACAATTTTAATTCCCAAACCCTAATTCTTCACTATAAATACCACCCCATACCCCAGCTCTCCCCAATTCTGAAATTTCTATCAAAAATTCTCTCAAACTCTCTAAAAATCAAGTGGAGTTAAGCACCCAAGAGGAGTAGCAAGCCAAGCTCGACGACCGGAGAATCTCCTACGAAACCACGACCCCAAAAGGGTTCTTCTCTCTCTTGTTAACAATCTAAACATATAAGTCTCTCTTCTCCCATTTCTTTCATCTCAATTCGTCTTCTAAGAAAATATCGACAAAAGTGGAGTTAACACGTAATAACCTTCTCATTTAAGTATTTTATCATGCTTGATCGGTCTAAATGTCACATAATTACCCTAATATCTTTTTAAAACAAAACTCATATCTATTGTCTTTTGACATAACCAAAATTTCATGTTCAGTACTTAAATATTGAACTTTTTCATTAAAATACCAAGAACTTTAATATAACCGTTTTTCAATAATTGTTAAAAATACCTTTAGCAAAACTTCACGGGGTAACGACCTACCCTACATGCACACTATGGTTGCACAGCATGGTAATCCGACATATGGTTAAATTAAAGAATAAGTTTTTCATTAAAATACCACACTTTTCAAAACGGGTTTCTTTTAATCGGTATTTTTTTAATCCTTGGCAATTACACCTCTAAAACTCTCGTTAGGGGACCCGCTAATGGATGGTGTGGATTATCGCACATCCTTAGGACAGTAGAGCGAGATACAGAACTCCTCACGGAGTATTCGGTCTCGAAAGGAAATAAAAATACGGTTTTTAGGAAATACGACTTTTCTAAACAAAACTAAATTTTGGAAAATTATATAAAACTATGAATTCGTATTTTCAATAAAAACATAATATGAAACTATATTGTCTTTTAAATGAAAGATTAAAATTTTAATAAAATACCACCAAGTTTACAAAAAGAGTAGTTTTCATAAAAAAAATACCATAAACTTTTAAAAACTAGGTTTTATCACCAAGATACCATAATAATTAAAATACATGTTTCATAAAAACCCTAAATATTATAAATCACCCTCGAGATTTATTTTTAAATTATATTAAAGTATTTTTCATAAAACCCGCTCGAGATATGCAAACAATACTTAAGGACTTTAGATTAATATAGGTTTATGAGGGATCAATTCTCTTGAGCCCCAAGGGGCCGGAGAAAGTGAGTGCTTGCCTATTCAGATTAGACAACCTAACAGAGTTATCAATGGCAATTTTCTTGGAAAAAAACACAAATCCTGTCGTCCATGTGCAGCAGTTGCCAATTTCTCCTGAACCTAAAATATTTTAAAGTTAAATCAATTCACAAGAAATATCTATAACTTGAATCCAAACTTGAATCTAAACTCAAACTCAAACCCCAAATTCGAATCTAAACTTGAACTTGAACTTGAACCCACTCTACTCAAACAAACTTGACTCGAACCAAGGTTGCAATTGTCATGACTCACATATTACTCGACTCACTCGTCTTCATTTTACACCTTTTGCAATATATGGTTTCGATCAAGTCATGATATAGTCAATCAATCAAATCAACTAAGGCTATCTTACAACTATAATATATATTATACTCGGGGTGCTTGGGATAGTTTCTTGTGTGAATCTAACGGAGCTTCAGGAGTCCCGTATTAACCTCTATTTTTATTTTACTCGAATATCAGTCGGTTGACTCATCCACAGCCTAAAGCCCCAATGCTAACACATGAAATAGGCCCGTGTTTTCTTGCTCCTGCGGCAACTCTTGAGCTCGTGAATACTTCTACGGCTACGTTGACATTCACACTTGGAACTTAACGTTAACATAGTGACCATATAGAGACCTATAGTAGATACTTAACCATGAACATATACTCTTACTCATCATATATATATATATATATATATATATTCTACAATTGTCATTTTCCTTACTCTTACTTACCCTTGAGATTTACCGAGCGCTAGTTCGCTGAGGACATTCTATCCACTTTTTCTATACGGTTAAGACGGAAGAAGTGGAAGCCACAGAGGAGGAATACAACCAAATCGCTACTAAGGACTAGCTCAGCTTCACTTTTTTTCAGTTTATGTATGCCACTTGCTTAGGCATTTTCCTTATTGTATTTACTTTCCAGCATAAACTCATTTACTTGTAAATATTTGAAGTTGAATATAAATAAAGATGTTTGTTGAAAAATTTTACAGTCTTCATATATTCTTGTATGGTGTATTATTGTTTCAACACGCTTAGTATATTTATTTAGGGAATGACCTTCTCTGGATAAATATGCCGCGGGCTTGCCACGTCATCGTTTCGTCTACTGGGAAGTTGGGCGTGACATGTTTTGTTGGTGGCACATGCAGGTCAGTTCTGCATGAAGTCGTAAACAATATACCACAAGAATTAATGAGTTCAACAAACATTTACATTTCTTGCATTTCAAATTCCTTGAATCTATCATGACCTATATTTTATATCAAGGTAATGGACTCTCCGAACAATACCAGTACCAACGTCAATGGCGATACTCCACCGCCTACTCTACCACCACCACCTACCGTTGTAGCTCCTATCAATGAGCAAACGGTACTGCTTGAGGCTATCAAGAGCCTATTAGAGGGTCAGCAGCAGCAGACTGCTATCCTGATGAACCGCCCCAAAACCAAGGCATCAGGAGTTAAGCAGTTTCGGGCACTACACCCAAAGAACTTTTCGGGTAAGAAGAGCTCGCTTGAGGCTGAAGAATGGGCTCAAACAATAGAGGACTATCTGGCAGCGGCTCAAGTGCCAGATATAGTATGGGTGAGAGTTGTTAAGTTGAAACTGACCGATAATGCCAGAGTTTGTTGGAAGGCTGAGGAGAGCCGTCTCGCGCAACCGATAGAATGGAGAACATTCCGAGACCTCTTCGATGCCAAGTACTTCCCAGAGACTGCCCGCTTTGACATGGAGAAACAATTCATCCAATTACAACAAGGCTTGATATGGGTCAAGTCAGTGGATGAATATAATGCCGAGTTTACCATGGTCAGCAGGTAAGATATAGTCTCAAATTCAATTTTCTGATCTCACTCACAATACTGCTAACATAAGGTTGTAACAGATTCGTTGCGCACCTAATTCCCACTACTGAAATTCGGGAACGACGATTCCAGCAAGGGTTGGACCCTGAAATCCAAGCTGCACTCGCTACAGAGGATTTCCCAACTATGAGCTTGCTTTGAAGGCTGGCCGATGCTATAAGGCGATTGTGAAGAAGAAGGGCAGGCCGCATATTGCCGGTGTGAAACGCCCTATGCACCAGAACATAAGAGGGGCCTCTTCCAGGCCAGTTTTCAATAGACCACCTCGGAGTCCAGTAGGTTCGTTCGCCAACAGCAGGCTAGACTTTTGCATCTACTGCAAAAGAACAGGGCATCTTGTGAAGAACAATCTTAGGGCGAACAACTTATGCCTGATCTATGGATCTTCTACTCACGCCATTGGAGCATGCCCACAGAACCGAGGACTGAGGACCCAACAACCCTCCAGCTAGACCGGCGATCCAAGCTCCTCTTACCCGATTAACTCTACCAGCTCCAGCTCCCCGCACCCAGATCGCTCAACCCCAACACCGAGTGTTTAACCAGGCTCAAAGGAAAGTGTCGCGATGTCAAGCATTCACTATGTCGGTCGAAGAGGCCGAAGCTACGAGTTATGTTATCACTGGTAAATCTCTTCCTTATTCCTTCCCAAAATCCTTTCAATCCATAGCCATCTTATATCTGGTATACCTAAATATATCCAACACCACTTAGGTACTATACTAGTAGCCACCCTTCCTTCTCTCGTAATTTCGACACTGGAGCTTCACACTGCTTCATGTCACAACGATTCGTAAGAACGCATGCAATTCCCATGAAGCCACCCATTTCAAGCTGGAATGTCGATTCCGGGAATGGAGTCTTGAAGGCAACTTTGTGACATGATCAGTGCCCAGTTGTAGTTTGCGGTCGAGAATTCTACGCAAATTTCAAAGTACTGGACATACCAAATTTTGACGTTGTGTTGGGAATAGATTGGCTAGGAGTATTTTATGCCACCATTGACTGTTGTCAAAGGAAAGTAGTATTTGAGATACCAGATCACCCAGTCTTTTATTTCAAAAGTAGAGATAGAACCTTAGAGCCAGGAAGCCACCACGCTAAACTGAAGAATGCAAAAGTGTTCCCCCTACCAGCTGAAGAAGAAAACCCTGAAGTAGTTCGAGAGTTCGAGAATGTGTTCCCTAAAGACATATCGGGTTTGCCTCCCGATAGAGCTCTTGAATTTAGTATTGATTTACAACCTGGTGCACAACCTCTAATCAAAGATCCATATCGATTAAGTCCGGAGGGATTGAAGGAGATCCGTATTCGGTTGATCAAACTACTGAAGAAAGGTTGGATCCGACCCAGTACTTCAAGTTGGGGATCTTCGGTGTTATTAATGAAGAAGAAGGAAGGTTCCTACAGGATGTGTGGATTATCGAGCTTTGAATGAAGTGGCAATTAAGAACAAGTATCCACTACCACGCATCGATAATCTTTTCGATCAATTAAGTGGATCTTGTGTCTTTTCAAACCTAGATCCTCGTTATGGTTATCATCAGGTGAAGGTCAAAGAGTCCGACATTCCGAAGACGGCGTTTAGGACTCGTTATGGTCATTATGAATATCTCGTAATGCCATTTGGAGTGACCAATGCACCTGCCATCTTTATAAACCTGATGAACCAAGTTTTCCGAGAGTACTTAGACAGGTTTGTTGTTATCTTCATCGACGACATCCTGGTGTATTCAAAGAATCGGAAAGAGCACGCCGAGCACTTACGGATTGTCCTGGAGGCATTACAACAACATCAACTCTCGCCAAGTACAACAAGTGTGAATTTTGGCTAGATCATGTCGGATTTCTCGGACATATCGTTTCAGGCGAAAGAATCTCTGTGGATCCAGCTAAGGTGCCAGCTGTCAGCGAGTGGCCGACACCAAAGACGGTGAAAGATATAAACAAAATTTAGGCTTGGGAGGATACTACTGACGATTCATTGATGGATTCTCAAAGATCGCAGCATCCCTGACCAAGCTCACACGTAAAGACGAAGCATTCATGTGGTCAGAAGCATGTGAAAAGGCTTTTCTAGAACTCAAGTCGAGGTTAACCTCTGCACCTATTCTTGTAATACCGGATCAATTTGGCGGATTCGTTGTGCATTGTGATGCGTCCGGTAAAGGATTAAAATGTGTTCTATACCAGCACAAAAAGGTTGTGACTTTTGCATCAAGACAACTAAAGGTCCATGAGCGCAACTATCTAACACATGATCCGGAATTGGCAGCCGTCATCTTCACACTCAAAATTTAGCGCCACCATATTTTGGGAGAATGAGTGGATATATACACTGACCATAAGAGTCTGGAGTATGTATTTACTCAGAAGGAACTCAACATGCGACAGAGAAGATGGCTATAACTCATGGCAGACTTCGACATCAACCAACAGTATCATCCTGAGAAGGTGAACATAGTTCCTGATGCCCTTAGTCGCCAGCCATTAGTAATGAACCTCACCGCTCAGTGGAGACTACAACAAGAACTGCATGGATTGGAGATTGAAGTAGTTGCTCCAAGTAACTCTTCATCTTTGATAAACTTACAAGTCCAGTCCACCCTTGTCAATCAGATCAAGGCAGCTCAAGTAAATGTTGCCAAGCTACAAAATATCCGAGAACAAGTAGAAAGTGGACTTCGAACTGACTTCATCATCCACGAAAATGGATCCTTGCGATATGGAAGCCGTTTATGCGTGCCAGTCGGACCTATTCAAGAAAAGTTGATGAAAGAAGCTCACAGCTCTCCATATTCGGTACACCTCGGTGGTACAAAGGTGTATAAGGATCTATGGCAACATTACCGGTGGCATGGAATGAAGCGAGAAGGCTGAACATCACAGAACATCACAGAACTGCTAGTGAAGGCTGAACATCACAGAACTGCTAGTCTACTTCAGCTGTTACCAATCCCAGAATGGAAATGGCAGCACATTACCATGGACTTCGTGACTGCTCTCCCTCGCAGCATGAAGGGTAACGACGCAATTTGGGTTATTGTGGATCGACTCACTAAGTCGGCTCACTTTATTCCATTTCGAGTTGGCCAGTCAACAGAGACGTTAACAAGGAAGTACATGGAGGAGATCGTGAGATTAAATGGGGTACCTATCTTCATCGTCTTCGATCGTGATACAAGGTTCCGATCACAGTTCTGGCAGAGTCTGCAAGCTAGCCTGGAAATGAGTCTGAATTTCAGCACGGCGTATCATCCACAAACAGATGGACAGTCCAAGCGAATAATTCAGATATTAGAAGATATGCTGAGAGCATGTATGTTAGACTGTGGAGGTTCGTGGGAAGATCACCTACACTTTGTGGAGTTTTCATACAACAACAACTATCAGGCCAGCATTAGGATGGCACCATTCGCAGCACTTTACGGATGGAAGCGTCGTTCCTCGCTGAGTTGGGACGACGCTGGAGATCGTGAACTCCTTAGACCAGAGATGATCGTGGAAACAGTAGATGTAGTTCGCACGATCAGAGAAAGGATGCGCATAGCTCAAGACCAACAGAAACATTGGGCAGATGCAAAGCGTCGACATCTGGAGTTCCAACCCGGAGACCATGTATTCTTGAAGATCTCTCCGAACAGAGGAGTGATACGTTTTGGCAAGAGGGGTAAACTCAGTCCAAGATACATAAGACCGTTCAACATACTCGAACGAGTTGGAGAAGTGGTATACCGGTTAGCACTACCACTCTCATTGGAAGGAGTGCACAACGTGTTCTACATATCCCAACTATGACGATATGTGAGCGAGACCAGCCATATACTTGATCACTCAAAGCTCACGGTACAGACCGACCTAACCTGTGAGCAACAACCAGTTGAGATCCTGGACCGAAAAGTGAAGACATTGCGCAACAAGGAGATCAACTTGGTCCGGGTAATGTGGAGAAAGGACTCGCCCGGAGAATCGACATGGGAGTGAGAAGACGACATGCGTACATGACACCCTAAGCTATTCGAAAATTAGTCCTTTATGTAAATTTCGAGGACGAGATTTTTATAAGGAGAGTAGAATGTAACGATTCTGAAATTCTTGTACAGAAATTTCTTTTTATCGTACAGAAAAAGGTATTACATCCTGTGTAAGAGTTATAAGTTAAATTTGTTTAATAAAAGCAAGAAACAATTTGTAGCTCACTGGTAAAGCCTCTACACTGTTGTGACGTAGCCTGTGTGTTCGATTCTCATCAGACCCAATTATTTTTTAAGATTTTTCTTTTTAATTTTTCAGAAGCTCAAGAGTTGCACGTACAATTCACGGAGAAACAAAAAGTTTCAGAAAATCAAACATGTGCAAAAAGGAGTAAACACCAACCTTGACATGTGGCACGAATCTCGAGGCAAGACAGCAAGATCTGGCCGCTCATTTCCTCAAAAGGGCCGGCGCCGACGGTCTTGATAAGCCCAATTGCCTCCATGCTTTGCACACACACCCCTTCGACTCCCCACAACTCCCCTGCACTGTTTGATATTCTTGCAATCAAACAGAGACTCTTCAGTTCATCATTTAATACCACTTTAATTATTTTAATCCATATTTTTATTTCCCAAACCCTAATTCTTCACTATAAATACCACCCCATGCCCCAACTCTCCCCCATTCTGAAATTTCTATCAAAAATTCTCTCAAACTCTCTATGTACCAAGTGGAGTTAAGCACCCAAGAGGAGTAGCAAGCCAAACTCGACGACTGGAGTATCTTCGACGAAAGCACGACCCCGAAGGGTTCTTCTCTCTCTTGTTAACTATCTCAACCCGTAAGTCCCTCTTCTCTTCATTTCTTTCATCTCAATTCGTCTTCTAAGAAAATATCGACAAAAGTGGAGCTAACAAGTAACAACCTTCTCTTTTAAATATTTTATCATGCTTGATAAGTCTAAATGTCACATAATCACCCTAATATATTTTTAAAACAAAACTCACATCTATTGTCTTTTGACGTAACCAAAATTTCATGTTCAATACTCAAATAATGAACTTTTTCATTAAAATACCATGAACTTTAATATAACCGTTTTTCAATAATTGTTAAAAATAACTTTAGGAAAACTTCACGGGGTAACGACCTACCCCACACACACACTATGGTTGCATAGCACGATAATCTAACATATGGTTAAATTAAAGAATAATTTTTTCATTAAAATACCACACTTTTCAAAACGGGGTTCTTTTAATCGGTATTTTTATAATTCTTAGCAATTATGCCTCTACAACTCTCGTTAGGGGACCCGCTATTAGATGGTGCGGATTATCGCACATTCTTGGGACAGTAGAGCATGATGCAGAACTCTTCACGGAGTATTTGGTCTCGAAAGGAAATAAAAATACGGTTTTTAAGAAATACGACTTTTCTAAACAAAACTAAATTTTGGAAAATTATATAAAACTATGAATTCGTATTTTCAATAAAAACATAATATGAAACTATATTGTTTTAAAATGAAAAATTAGAATTTTAATAAAATACCACATAGTTTACAAAAAGAGCAGTTTTTATTTAAAAAAATACCATAAACTTTTAAAAGCTAGGTTTTATCACCAAGATACCATAACAATTAAAATACATGTTTCATGAAAACCCTAAATATTATAAATCACCCTCGAGATTTATTTTTAAACTATATTAAAATATTTTTCATAAAAACCCCTCGAGATATGCAAACAATACTTAAGGACTTTAGATTAATATAGGTTTAAGCGGGATCAATTCTCTTGAGCCCCAGGGAGCCGGAGAAAGCGAGTGCTTGCCTATTCGGGTAAGACAACTTAACGAAGTTATCAATGGCAATTGTCTTGGAAAAAGACACAAATTTTGCCGTCCATGTGCAGCAGCTGACGATTTCTCCCGAACCTAAGATCTTCAAAAGTCAAATTAACTCACAAGAAATATCTATAAATCGAATCCAAACTTAAATCTAAACTCGAACTCAAACCCCAAATTCGAATCTAAACTTGAACTTGAACTCGAACCCGAACCCAATCTACTCGAACAAACATGACTCGAACCAGGGTTGCAATTGTCATGACTCGCATATTACTCGACTCACTCGTCTTCATTCTACACCTTTTGCAATCTATGGTTTCGATCAAGTCATGATATATTTAATCAATCAAATCAACTAAGGTTGTCTTACAATTATAATATATATTATACTCGGGGTGCTTGGGATGGTTTCTTGTGTGAATCTAACGGGGCTTCAGGAGTCATGTATTAACCTCTCTTTTTTATTTTACTCAAATATCAGTCAGATTGACTCATCCACAGCCTAAGTCCCCAATACTAACACGTGAAATGGGCACATGTTTCCTTGCTCCTTGGGCCCCACTCTTGAGCTCGTGAATACTTCTATGGCTACGTTGACAATCACACTTGGAACTTAACGTTAACATAGTGACCATATAGAGACCTATAGTAGTTACTTACCCATGAACATATACTCTTATTCGTAATATATATATATATATATATATATATTCTACAATTGTCATTTTCTTTACTCTTACTTACCCTTGGGACTTACCGAGCGCTAGTTCGCTGACGGGCATTCCACCCAATTTTCTTCTCTTGGAATGTTCGTCAGATACTGTAACGACTCTAAATTTACTGTACAAAAATTTTCAATTTAATTTACAGAAAGAAGTTTACAAGTTTGAGTACAATTTATAAGTTAATTTTTGTTATGAACAGCAAGAAACAACTTGTAGCTCACTAGTAAAGCCTTGCACTACTATGACATAGCCCATGTATTCGAACCCATTAGACACGTTATATTTTTTCTGATTTTTCTTTTAAATTTTTTGGAAGCCCAAAATATTACACGTGCAATGCACATAAAAATGAAAAGTCTGGAAAAATAAACATGTGGAAAAGGGTTTAAATACATACCTGAACACGTGGTATGAATCCAGAGCCCTAACCCCAACTTTCGACTGGCGAGATCTCTTGTAGGGCCGGCGCCGACGGTCCCTCCGTAGGGAATGATGCCCATGCTTTGTACAAGTGCCTCTTCCCCTACCCCCATCACCCCTGCACTGTTTGATTGCTCTGCAATCAAATAGAGACCCTTCAATTCCTCAATTTATCATATTTTAATGCATTTTAATTCACTTTTTTAATTCCAAAACCCTAATTCCACACTATAAATACTATCCTATGCACTAGCCTTTCCTCATTCTAAAAATTCTAGTCAAAACTCTCAAATTTTCTCAAGTACAAGTGGAGTAGAAGAGGAGTTAGACAATGACCAACTTCCGACGAGGAATCGAGACTATTCCAGCGACCCCGCGACACCACGACTACCAATCTCTTTTCTTCTACTTTCCCTTAACCCAATCCACTTATAATTCCCTCTCAATCCCTTTTCTTCTTCTTGAAAAATCTTTTTTTCAAAGCATGTCGGTAAGTGGAGCTAATACCGACATCTTATTCTAAACCCTAAAAATTTCACTATTTCTTCCATATCTTTCATCCAAATTCTTATTGTAACAACACTAAACTTTTTGCACAGAATTTTTTTTCAAAATACGGAAATGAATACCTAAGCTTGAGGACAAGTTGTTTCTTTAATTTGCTTTAGAACAGCAAGAAAGCACTTGTAGCTCATTGGTAAAGCCTTATACTGCTGTGACGTAGCCCTGTGATCGAATCCCCCCAGCCACATATATTTTTAATTGATTTTTCTTTTAATCTTTTAGAAGCCCAAAGGTTTACACGTGCACTGCACGTAAAATGAAAAGTCACACAAAAATCAAACATATGCATTAGGCTAGTTGAAGCGACTAGGACACGTGGCGGAGATCCGAGCCCCCAAGTCCCTAGATGGGCCGGCGAGTTGTCTCGTGGGGCCGGCTCTGCCCCCCTCCCCCCCGTAGGTACTGCCCCATTTTTTGTTGCCCTAACCCCTTAGCCTCCCCCCTTAACCCCTGTACTGTTTGTTTTTATTAAAAATAAACAGAGAATTAAAAAGTGGCATTAAACCAAATTTTAAATGAATTTTCAATTCTCCAATTCATTATCATAAACCCTAATTTTCCCTATAAATACCACACTACATTTCACCCCTCCTCATTCAGAAATCCGATACAAAAACTCTATAAAATTTCCAAGTCCCAAGTTGTACAAGTGAAGTTAGCAAAGGGCAAGGTTCCGGCGACGTTTTGGGAAGATTCCGGCGACGAAATGACTTCCCGACGATTCCGATAGCTTCCTCTATCTCTTCTCTTTTTAATCAATCAGCAAGTTCCTTTCACCCCTCTCAACTTCTAGTCTTAAACATCTTCTTTTCAATACTCGTCGGAAGCGGAGTTATTCCAGCTTCCGACTCTCTTTTATTTAAAAACACAATTTCTCTCAAATAATAAATTACCATATCTTCTTATAATATTTAACAAACATAAATAAACACATTAGAACAAGTCTCATCTCAAAATAATTCGTATGGCAATTTCTATTTCACTTTTACAGTAAAATACCATCATATTTACATACGACGTTGTTATTCATTTTACCCATAATACCTTTAGAAAACTCAAGAGGTAATGACCTATCTCATCACAACACACATTCTTGACATAGCACGATAATTTGTTGATCGCTAGTTTGTGGGAAAATACGAGTTTACATTTAAATACCATGAACATTCACAAACCGTTTTCTTTAAAAGTGTATTACTTAATTCCTTGCAAATACGCCTCTACTACCCATTTTTAGGAACCCCGATCGGGATGGTGCAGATTATCGCACATCCTCGGGCCTAGTAGAGCGTGAATCAGACCTCCGCAAGGAGCATTCGATATCAATGGAATTTTTAATGCAATTTTTAAGAAAAATGTGATTTCTATTTAATAAATAAGTTTTATTTTTTTTAAAATATATATATATATATATAAATACTATAAAAATATCTACTTTAAGTACACAATATATATTCCATGTTTTCTAAATCAAAGGAATCACAATTTCATGAAACTGCTATTACAATTCAATACAATTCTAATATTACACTAAAATATCATATACATTGAAATATAGGTTATATCCACTAGAATATTTCACTTTATAAAAATTAAAATTATGAAAACCCTAAAGACGATAATTAAATACTTGAGATGTATTTTAAAAATATATCAAAACTATCTTTCATAAAACCCTCTCAAGTTATATTAATTTACAATAAGGACCCTAGTAAACATAGATTTAAGCGGGACCAGTTCTCTTGAGCCTTAGAAAGCCAGAGAATATGGGTGCTTGTCTATCTAAGGTAGACAACCTAAAAACGGTGTTATTAATAAGGTAATTGTCTTGGAAAAAGACACAAATCATGCCGTCTATGTACAGCAGTTACCGATAACATCAAAACTAATTCAGGACTTCAATTTCTTTTAAAGTGTCTGACTCAGACAAAATCTCCGTCTAATATGAAATCAATCCGACTTGAATTCTTTTCAAGTATAACTGCATACAACATGAATCCATGAATACCAGAATAGAATCTATAACAACATCAACATGACTTGAACCGAACTATGGATATATTCTGTTTACATGACTATCCATTTATATCGATTCCGTTTACCTGATATCATGGTTTCGGCAAGTCGTATACAAACCATTCATTACATTACATCAATACAAAAGACATTACGGGGTTTTAAGGGGTAGACTGGTACGGAACGTGTTAAAGGTGGCACGAGATGGTCATTTAAAGATGTATCTATACATCCATGCCGTTGTTCTGTGGTTTTATCGACGAAGCCTTGTATTACGGGTTACCAAAGTCCACGGTGTAAGGTGGACTTCTTTCGTATACACTGGTATATTCTGTACCAAGCTACAAACAACTGCGTTAACATTATAATCAAACATTACTAGTTATACTCTCTTATATGTCTACTCTATTTCTATCTCTCTTTGGGACCTACCGAGCGATTGTTCGCTGACGACATTCCTTCTCTCTTCTTTCTTTAGAATGTTGTCTGGAGGACCCGACTCTAAGGAGTTCGAGACCAGTCAGGAGCACTTGGAGCGGACCACTGAGCAGCACGGCCATTAGACTTTACTTGTACATACTTTTCATTTCGGTTAGGCCATTGTTTAGGAATTGCATTTCAGACTTGTATTTACTTTCCAGTATTGTATTGTAAAGAAATGTTGAATAAATAAAAGTTGTTGTTCTTTTATATCTCTTCTTGTGTACTTTATCATATTGCTTAGATACGCTTAGCTTGTTTACTTCTGAGTAAATACGTCGCGTGACCCGTCGCGTCTTTTTACCGCACACCGGGAAGCGGGGCATGACAGGTTTTGTTAGCGGCCCATGCTGGTCAATGCTGCATGGAACCCTACCATGCGGGTCAGTTCTGAATGGATATGCAGGTCAATAATGCATTAAATCCTAAACAATATAACACAAGAATCGGCAACTAAAAACATTATTTATATTTCATATTTCTTGAATCTTACAATTTCATATATTTTGAATCTATCCTAACCCTATTTTTCTTTCAAGGTTACAGATTCACTCATATCTTTTTCAATCTTACCAAAACTTTTGCATTCTTTCGTTCTTCCAAATATTTTATGCTCTATCTCTAGTTCTATCACCATCACTATCAATAAACTTTTCTTGAATCTGTTACAGTTTCCTTCTATAAATTTCGGGGACGAGATTTTTATAAGGATGGTAGAATGTAACAACTCTAAACTTTCTGTAAAGAATTTTTTTCAAAATACAGAAAGAAGTACCTAAGCCTGAGCATAAGTTATTTCTTTAATTTTCTTTTGAACAGCAAGAAAGCATTTGTAGCTCATTGGTAAAGCCTTGCACTGCTGTGACGTAGCCCCTATGATCGAATCCCCCCAACCACATATATTTTTAACAGATTTTTCTTTAAATCTTTTAGAAGCCCAAAGGTTTACATGTGCACTACACGTAAAATGAAAAGTCACACAGAAATCAAACATGTGCATTAGGCTAGTTGAAGCGACTAGGACACGTGGCGGAGATCCGAGCCCCCAATTCCCTAGAAGATTGCCTTCTGTAAAACAAAAGCCCTTAGATCAAAAATCCAACGGTGGGAAACATTCCCAAATCAATCAGAGGAAAGATTTTCTTAACTGATTCAACAAATCATCCTCCCCTATATAAAGGACCGAAGACTTCAAGTCTTGCACAGAGGAAACCCCCCCCCCTACAAACTTGGAGAAATTTCAAAGAGAAGAGCAAGATCTCAGAAGAAGAACTTCTTCAAGGTAAATAAAAGAAAGAGATAAAATCATCTCATAAAGAGAGGAAGAACTTAGTTTCTCTTTCTAGATCATAGATCCATAAGACAGACGTCTTTCACAAAAAGAGATCATAGCATCTCATCATAAAAGGAGAGGAGAAAAACTTAATCCTCTTCGGATTACAGATCCACAAAGACAAACTCTTTCACAAAAACATAAGAGATTGTAGCATCTCCTATTAAAATAAGAACTTAGTTCTTAGATCCACGAGACAAAGTCTCTTATAAACGAGAACTTAATTATCAGAGCACAAAATTGATCAAGGAGCGCTCTTCACCCATTGGCTGGCGCTCAGCGCCAAGCACGCCACGTGCTCTTCACGTGTGCGCTATTTCATAAGGAGCGCTCAGCGCCAAGAGCGCCACGTGCTCCTCACGTGTGCGCTATTTCATAAGAAGCGCATCAGCTCTCCAAGTCTGGCGCCAAGCGCATCACGTGCTCCTCACGTGTGCGCTTTTTCACAGGAAGTGCCTTAGCGCTCTAAGTCTGGCGCTAAGCGCACCACGTGCTCCTCACGTGTGCGCTATTTCACAGGAAGGGCCTTAGCACTCTAAGTCTGGCGCTCAGTGCCACGCGCGCCACGCGGTCCTCACGTGTGCACTATTGCACAAGGAGCGTTATGCACTCATTGGCTGGCGCTCAGCGCCAAGCGCACCACGTGCTCCTCACGTGTGCACTATTTCATAAGAAGCGTATCAGCGCTCCAAGTCTAGCGCTCAGCTCCAAGTGCACCACGTGCTCCTCACGTGTGCTCTATTTCACAGGAAGCGCCTTAGCGCTCTAAGTTTGGCGCTCAGCACCAAGCGCGCCATGTGCTCCTCATGTGGGTGCTGAGGGAACATAAACTGTTCTTTAAATAAAGCCCCAGAGCCATAATTAGGGCTCGATACTCAATAAAAGACAAAAAGGTTGTCAGAACCCAAACCAATGCTCATCATTGTTAAATAAAAATGACTGAGTCTAATTAAATGTTCAACATTTTAACTGAGTGGGCCGAGCCCAAGTTAGCCGCAGATCTCTAATTCAGATTAATTGAACGCATATGCTCATAAATCTTTTTAACTGATCTTAGTCCCAAACTTGACTACAGATCTCCCAACCAACATTGGTTCAAGGGTACATCTCTTCATTCCTTTGATATCAGTCGTTGTAATTCTTCAACGTCTTCAGAGAGGTGGAGGGTCCCGATAACCAGACATTCCATGGACTATGATGTCCTTAAACTTTACGGACTGTGGGGTCCTTAAACTCATGGGCTATGATGTCCTTAAACTTTATGGACTATGAGGTCCTTAAACTCATAGACTATGATGTCTTTAAACTTTACAGACTATAACGTCTTTAAACTGTCACGGACTATAATGTCCTTAAACCCAATAGACCGCAATGTCCCTAAACTAAAACAATAGAGCCCAAATGCTCTTTTGTTGGATCTAAATGATCCTGTTAAATAGATCTTAGTCTAAAATTAGACTAATGTATCCTTGACAAACGTTTAAGTTGATCTTAGTCTCAAATGAGATTAACGGTCCTTAAACCCAAGCCAAAACCAAATCTAAGAAAATACGAATTTGGACTAATCCACGCCCTACGGGAGACAACATAAATTAGTCTCCGTATACAATCCACAGGCAACCAAAAATAAAACAAATATACATGACACGAAGTGACCATCTGGAGAAGGAGCAAGTGGCTACCGCAATGCGGTAGCATAATTAACTGCAGGGGCTTGCGCCTGCAGGGAAGAGCATCCCCAAAATCAAAAACCCCTCACAATGAGGGGGAATCTGACGAAATTTGCTACATCGGTCGTATCCGTCTAAACCTTCGATACATTGTGCCATAAATCAACTTGGCATCTTCGAAGAGGTGGACAGATAAAACCAAATAGCATCTACCCCAAATTCAGGCAAGACGACGTTTGTCTTCCCGGTATTCGGCGGCAAACAGATTCTGGCACGCCCGGTGGGATCTTTTCCTCTTTCCACTCCACACTTCGTGTGTCGTGTTCGCGAACGAATCGCGGTTTAATGTGGTTGCCCCTGGATTCGATGTACTAAGATTTGGTGTCTTGCTCCCGTGCAGAGAAAATGGCTTCCATCTGTACTAGCTGCAACAACAACTCTCACTCCGTCTTCGCCGGAGGAGTGACTTATGGGCCCCAAGCGGCCTCCATCTTCTCCATGCCAGTGGAACAGGTGATGTAAGCCACCACTGGGCTGTTCTTTAGGACCATGATCCCACCAGCAAGCTTCAGCGTCCCAATGCCATCACAGGAAGCTCCAAAGAAGTCGGTCTTTGATCGGCTTACCACTACCACGGCCCCTCTCAACGGGCCGTCCAATTCCAAGTCTACTGCATCAGTCTTCGATAGGCTGAGCCTGAGCTCCAGTGGGCCCATGAAGAAGCCTGCAATACCTGAACGAGTCATCCCGAAGTGGATAGCCATTCCAACTCCAATAGACGAAGTCGCCAAAAGGGCTTCTCCTGCTAAAGGATCGGTCTTCACAAGACTGTCCGTTCCAACTCCTACTTCAGGCGAAATCATCAAAGCTGCTTCCCCTGCCCAAGGGTCAGTCTTCGACATGTTGGACGTTTCTTCTTAGTGAACGTCAGTCTTCGATCGGCTGGCACCAACAGCAACCCTTCACCAGAACACGAGGTATGATGAAGCCGCCCTCATAACTGAATCAGTTCCATCTGCAAGACATGCTCGACGTCGCCACTGGCGCCGAGTGAGGAAAGTTGAGGGCAGTTCTCCCTCTGGACTGACTCTACCAGCTCTAATGGTGAAAATCGATGCTGCTGTTCCAACTGGGAACAGCTTTGAACCACTTAACAGGGTACCCAGAAATTCTCCAACTTCCGTGCTAAAAAGATCTCCTCCACCTATGGAGGATGTTACAAAGGTGAAGCCAGAGCAGCCCCCTCAGCGGCTGTCCTCTAAAATTCACAAGGTATGGCGAGAGGTCCAGGACTCGGTGATCAACCAAGACTACTCCCGCCAACCAAAGAAAATGAAGGTTCGGCAAGAGAAGGACCACCCTGTCGTACCACAGAAGGTGTCATCTACTTGGGTGCCCGCTGCAACGGCCCCCTCAACTTCGATCGCCCACAAAAGAAGAAGGCCGGAGAAAATCTCCGGGTCCACGACAAAGCTCAAAGGCACTGAGTCCAAACGCCCTATGTCTGGGGGCATGGTAGTGCACAACATCTACATGGCTTCCGGGAAGGAGGATAGCCGTATCTCTACGGGTCATCGACCACTCACCCGATCAATAACAAAGGCTCAGGAGAAACAACAGCAAAAGCTCCAGGAGATGCTAACGAAGATGGCCGCACTCACTGGGCCAAAAGAAAGCCCGGAAATATCGTCGGAGCAGCGTTAGGAACGGGAAACTGATGCTGAATTCCTCCGAAGGATGCTCAAGAGGAAAGAAAAAGAGGCTGCGGAACAAGCGGCCAACATAAAACAAATGGCGCTTTTATTCCAAGATATGGTCGGGATGATGATACAGCCGGATCCTCCAGCTGAAGACCCCCTGTTTCCCCCAATCAGAGCAAAGCTCTGTTCAAGTTCCAAGGCGGAAAAAAAAGCAACGCTTTTGTTTCCCCCAATCAGAGCAAAACTCTGTTTTGAAGTTCAAATGTTAAAACAGTTGAAGCAACGCTTCAGATCTCTTGCGCTGCGCGCAGAGCGCCACGTGTCAAAAACTGACACGCCAGCGCAAGGGGCGTTGCGCCCAAGGCAGCGCACCCCAATCAGAGCAAGGCTCTGTTTTAAAATTCAAATTTTAAATAAAAGAAGCAACGCTTCAGATAACTTGCGCTCTGCGCTGCGCGACACGTGTAAAGCGCAGGTGCACTTGCGCCAAAACTTAAATAATAAATTATTGAAATCAGAATTAAAATTCTAGAAAGATATTTTTAATCTTATTAAAATAAGAAGATCATCTTCTGTAAAACAGAGACCTTAGGATCAAAGATCCAACGGTGGGGAAATATCCCAAGATCAATCAGAGAAAGATCTCTGTAACTAACCTAACAAATAGAAAAAATGGAGAATTCTGAAAGAATTTAGAAGAACATCTTCTTCAAGGTAAAAGAACTTGATTCTTGAAGAACAGAGATGAAATCATCTCATTAAAAAATAAGAACTTCTTCTAAAAAGATCAAAAATCTAAGAACAAGATCAAGATCTTCAATTTAAAAGAAAAAAGATCAAAAAGATCTAAAAGATTAAAAAAGAAGTAATTTACTTCATTGTTAGATCTTTCGATCTATATAAAGGCACTGCCTTTTGATGAACCATTGGTTCTTGAATCTTGAGGTATAACCACTTCAAAAGATTCTTTTCTTTGATCTAAAATTGATCAAGATGCGCTCTGCGCTATTATACAGTGCCTTGCACTCTTGATTTGTACTGTTGCGCTCCTTGGATTGGCGCAAGTCACCAGAAAGTGCTACGTGTCAGTCTGCGCTCTGCGCTCCTAAATACAGAGCACTGCGCTCTTGGGTTGGTGCACCGAACCAGAGCGCGCCACGTGGCAGCAACGCACTAGCGCAAGCGCACTGCGCTAATGGACTTGCGCTCAGCAAAACGTGACACGCGTCACCTCTAAATGCGCTGGCGCCTTGCGCTCTTTAATTGGCGCAGAGCGCCTGACAGGCCACGTGGCGCACTGAAAGACCATTAAATACTCTGCATTATTGAAAAGGGGTAGAGCCCAAGTAAAGGCCTAACAAGCCAAATAAAAATGCAATGCATTATTAAAAAGGGGCAGAGCCCAATTAAAAATCTAACAGACCAATTTAGATGCTGTGCATCATTTTAAAAAAGGGGCAGAGCCTAAATAAAGGTCTAATAGACCAAACAAAAATGCTATGCATTAATAAAATGGCAGAGCCCAAGCAAAGGCCTAACAGGCCAAATATAAATAAAATGTTAGACATTTTTCTAACTGGACTTAACCCAATTCTGGCCATAAGTCCTCAAACTAAATTGAACCGAGCACAACTGCTCTCCCAAATCAATTTACACCCAGTTCAAGGGTACATCTCTGAACTCCTCTGATATTTGTCGTTGTAATCAACGTCGTCAGAGAGGTGACGGGTCCCGATAACCACACATTGCTACGGACTGTGGGGTCCTTAAACTCATGGACTATGATGTCCTTAAACCAATATTCGTCCCCAAAATGGGAATGTTGGACCACCATGTCCTTAAACTGGAAATAGAGCCCAAATGCTCCTTTGTCGGATCTAAACGGTCCCGTTAAGTTGATCTTAGTCTCAAATTAGACTAACGTATCCTTAACGAACGTTTAAGTTGATCTTAGCCTCAAATATGGCTAACGTATCCTTAAACCCAAAACCCCGAAACCCAAATCTAAGAAAATACGTATTTGGACTAATCCACGTCCTACGGACGACAACATAAATTAGTCTCCGTATACAATCCATGGGCAACCACAAACAAAACAAACACCCACGACACGAAGTGACCAGCTGGAGAAGGAGAAAGTTTTTACCGCGATGCGGTAGCGTAATTTACTGCAGGGGCTTGCACCTGCAGGGAAGAGCGTCCCCACAATCAAAAACCTCTCAAGCAAGGGGGAATCTGACGAAGTCTGCTACATCGGACGCATCCGTTTAAACCTTCGATACACGGTGCCATAAATCAACTTGGCATCTTCGGAGAGGTGGACGGATAGCACCAAATAGCGTCTGCCCCAAATCTCAGTGCACGAGACGCCCGGTCCTGTGCGCCATCTTTCGGAGGGGAACAGATTCTGGCACGCCCGGTGGGACATCTTCCTCTTTCCACTCCATACTTCGTGTGTCGTGTTCGCGAATGGATCGCGGTTTGCTGTGGTTGCCTGTGGATTCGAGGTACTTAGATTTGGTGTCTTGCTCCGTGCAGAAAACAGAAGATCAATGGCTTCAAACTGCACTACCTGCAACTGCAACTCTCACTCTATCCTTGCTGGAAGAGTGACTTACGGGCCCCAAGCAGCCTCCCTTTTCAAGATACCGATGGAGCAGGTAACTCAAGTCACCACTGGACTATTCTTCGGGGCCATGCTCCTACCCATGAGCTTCGACGCCCCTGTACCGTTACAAGAAGCTCCAAAGAAGTCGGTCTTCGATCGGCTTACAACTGCTGTGGCCCCTCTCAACGGGTCGCCCATACCAACTGCCTCAGTTTTTAACAGACTAGGCCAGAACTCTAACGGACCCATGAAGAAGCCTGCAATACCAGAAGGCGTTATCCCGAAGTGGATAGCCATCCCTGTAGTTTCTCCTGCCAAAGGGTCGGGCTTCACAAGACTGGCTGTTTCTGCTCCCGTTCCAGGCGAAATCACCAAGGTTGCTTCCCCTACTCGGAAGTCTGCTTTTGATAGGTTGGCCGTCCCCAATCAACTGACGTCGGTTTTTAAGAGGCTGATATCAGTGACTTCTGACCAACACAGGGGGCATGAGGAGGTCATTCCCACGCCTGAACCAACTTCATCAGCTCGACATGCTCGCCGTCGTCACTGGCGCCGGGTAAGGAAGGCTGGGGGCAATTCCCCCTCTGGGCTAACTCCGCCAGCTCCGATGGTGGAAATCGATGCTGCCGTTCCGACCGGGAATAGCTTTGAACCGCTAAGAAAGGTGCGCAAAAACTCGCCAATTGCCGTACTGAAAAGATCTCCCCTCCGGCGGAGAATGTTACGGAAGCCAAACTGGAACAGCCCCCTCAACGGCTGTCCTCTAAAATTTACAAGGTCTGGCGTCAAGTCCAAGACTCCGTGATGGATCAAGACTATCTCCGCCGACAGAAAAAGATGAAGGTTCGGCAGGAGAAGGACTACTATGTCAAGCCATAAAAAGCAACAGCTACTTGGGTGCCCACTACAACGGCCCCCTCAACTTCGACCGCCCACAAAAGAAGGAGGTCGGAGAAGATCCCTGCATCTTTGGCAAATCGCAAAGACACTGAATCTAAAGGCCCCAAGTCTGGGGGCATGGTGGTACATACTGTTTACATGACTTCCGAAAGAGAAGGAAGCCGCAGTTCGACGGGTCACCGACCGCTCACCCGATCCGTAACAAAAGCCCAGGAGCAGCAAAAGAAGCTCCAAGAGATGCTAACACAGATGGCCGCACTCACTGAGCCAAAAGAAAGCCCGGAGGTGTCGTCGGAACAGCGTCAAGAACAAGAAACCGATGCTAAGTTCCTTCGCATGATCCTCGAAAAGAAGGACAAAGAGGCAGCGGAACAAGCCGCCAACATAAAACGAATGGCGCTTCTCTTTCAAGACTTGGTAGGAATGATGTTACACCCGGACCCTCCAGCTGAAGACCCTCCGATCATTCTTGAAGACGATAGAAGGGAAACATCGAATCCTCTGCCAGCACTTTCAGCAGCCAAGGAGGAAACCATTTCCAAAGCTGCACTAGACGGCTATATAGCTCAGCAGATACGAGTTCACCAGGCGAATGAAGCAGCTGGGCAAGTCGTCAAAACTGGGCGACCGTATCCGGACTGGTATGACCAAATCAATTACCCGTCGGGCCACACAATCCCAAAATTCCATGTCTACAAGGGGACAGGCAATCCCCATCAACATGTTGCCCAGTTCAGGGCTCTTTGTGGAAACACCGGCGGCGATGATAAGCTCCTGCTTCGCCAATTCGTCGGCAGCTTAGCGGAAACAGCCTTCGAATGGTATTCGGAGCTACCTAACGACTCTGTCAAAACATTTGCAGAGATGGAGCTGCTATTTACACAAAGATTCGCAAGCGCCAGCGAGCGCACCCCAATCACCGCGTTGATCAATGCCAGGGTAAGGCCGGGCGAGACATGGGTGCAATACGCAACACGATGGCAAAACTTATGGTCGAAGTGCGAACAATGCATCGAAGAAGCACCTGCGGTGGGCATGTTCATGGGCACCCTAGACCCTCATGCGACTATTTCACAGTTCATGATGTTCTTTAAACCGACCACGTTCCAGGCTTTAATTGACAAGTTAGCCCAAATGGATCAAATAGGTCACAGACCGTCTCCCCCGAAACCGGAATCACGAAACGACAAGGGTAAAAGGAATGCGACCTTCGTTGCAAACACCCAACAGCATCCTAGTGCCCCAAAGCTGAGGATCGGTTGGAAGAGAGACGGCGCTATTACAATGAGAAAATGAAGCGTCCTTATTCATTCCCGCGGGGCAAAATGAAGAGGTTATTCGAGCTGGCGATACGCAACAGGCTTATCAACCTACCAAACCCAAGGCGACCATCGCAACCCAACGAAGTGAATAATCCCAATTACTGCCCTTACCACCAAACGGTAAGCCATCCAATCAAAGATTGCTTCGTCTTTAAGGGGTGGATCGAGGATCAGTACCAACAAGGCAAGTTCGCGTTGTCCGAAAACTGGAAGGTGAACCCATCACAACCACATGCTCCTAAAAAGGTGGACATGCCGGGGGCATCGTGCTCTTTTATAGGAAAAGCTTCGCGGTTTGATGACAAGCGCACGGATCTGCGAAAATATATTAATGCGCTAGAAGAGTATAACCAGAAGGCGCGGGCTTCAATCACGCTCCAAGAATTCCTCAGCCACGTCCTTGGAGACGGAAATAATGAAGAAGGCTCATCAGATGGATCTGAGGATTACATAGCAAGTTGTTATGTGATCTCTCACTCGTCGATAGACAGTGAAGAAACTCCTGACGCAGGGAAACTGGGGGCAAATCCCGAACCAGAACTTCTAGGACCATCGGACGAAATGATTGATGCATTCATAAACAAAGCCCGTCGGGAAAGCAAAGCCAATCGAGAGCGTGAACTGGCTATATTTGAAAAGGCCAAACGCCACCGACTGGAGCAAAGCGTCCCCATCGCCAGCAAAAGCAAACTTAAAGTAAGGGATCAATTCGCTAGGGCCTTGGCAATAGGAATGAAGTTATCATCTCTCATAGAAAATTCCCCTGGCAATATACGTCTTGATGAAGCGGACATACATCCTAACTTCTGCCTATACCATCAGAAGATTGCACACCTCACCGAGGAGTGCATAGCCTTTAAAAACTGGTGGCAGGGATATGTTGCCCATCGACGACACGTTCAACAAGTGAAGCGCAAGGCTCATCGGGAATGGAAAAGTACGACAGATAAGCGCGAAAGAGCTGTTGGCAACTGTCACATAGCCGACACCAAAGGATCGCAAGTTATCACATTTGGAAGCGACTCTGACGAAGAAGTCGCCCTCAGCCATCTCTTCAAAGAATCTACTTCTGGCACAAAACATGTGAAGATTTGCGGCAAAATTTAGCTGTGTAATCATACGTTGACCTATGACCGAGACGTCGATAAACTACGATGGATTGCAGCGTCCCAAAGCTGATACAAAAAAAGGTACGTCCACAAGCAAGAGGGGCACGGATGAAAAAACCCAAAAGGGCTCCGTGAGTAAAAACAGCAGACCTACCGGCGAGTGTTTGTGAAAACCCAAAAGGGCGCGACCTCGTTATATAAAAAGAATAAAAAAAAGAAAAAAACGGTATGTCCATAAGCAAAGTGGGCACGGATGAAAACCCGAAAGGGCTCCGTGAGTAAAAACAGCAGGATTACCGGCGAGTGTTTGTGAAAAACCCGAAAGGGCGCAACCTCGTTAAAGGACACTTACAGGGTCTTCTCGACCTTGTAAGGAGAAACCACCCGCGTGAAATCCTTACGACTCACAAGGGAGCAACACACTTAGGGATCCCCATGATTCCTAAGGAGAAATTACACTTGTGAGATCCTCACGACTCGTAAGGAGAACTCTCTTATGGGACCCTCACGGCTCATAAGATTTGAAAGTCTTAAGTTACAGAGACCTAAACCTGTTCTTAAGAAACCCCCCACAACCTTCGATATTGCCCTATAAGTGGCTCAATACTGACCCTTGTATACAATCCACGGGCGCGAATAAACATTTCCCTAACCAAGTCCCATCCGTGACTAGAGATATGTCCGCACGATGAACAACCCTTGTAAGTCCTCTCGACTTATAAGGAGAAAACTCTTTTGTAAGATCCTTACGATTTACAGAGGAACATGCACTTAGGGAGAAAACACACCTAAGAGATCCTCACGACTCGTAGGGAGAAATACCTTTGTGAGACCCTTACGGCTCATGAAGTCAAAAGCCTTAGGCGACATGACCCTAACCCTATTTACTAAGCCACCTTTGTTCAACATTGACAGAAGCAAATGATGATTCGCTCCTGGCAACATCCCAGTTGTAGCGGTGCTGATGCCGAAATCGGTGTCTAATCCCAAGCTTGCGGCGAAAAGCCAGCAAGCCCCACATGCATACGAAATAGCCGAAATGATGGGGCAACTTGCAAACAAAATCAGCAAGTAAAAAAGTATGCATGCAAAATAGCCGAAATGATTGGGCAACTCGCAATAAAAAGCAGCGAGTAAAAATAAAATAAATAGCCGAAATGATTGGGCACCGCGAAAAATAGCCGAAATGATTGGGCAATCATGACTTTCGCGATACAAAAAGCTGAAATGATAGAGTATCGCGGAAAGAAAAAAAATATAATACATATAAAATAAAAAATTTGCCCTACAGGTGAGATCATATCGATCCCTGTATACAATCCAGGGGCACAAACAAAGAAGGAACCATACCTTCCCAACAGGCTCCACCAGAAAGCGAAGCCAAATCTCGACGGTTCATAGACAACCTAGAGACAACCTCGACATTTGTCGCAATATTGCAGACACAATGTCAACAAACGAAGTGAAGGCCAAATTCCTAGCTTCAGGGTCTTAACGGTAACTCATATAAAACCTAAAAGTCCATCAGAGATCATCTCACACCAACATGGAGTGGCCACCACCTCGACATTCGTCTCAATACAGCAGACGAGATGTCATGACAGTGTTCTTCCTCCAACGGGATTCGGACGCGACAAAGCAAACGAAGCGAAGGCCAAATTCCTAGCTTCAAGGTCTTGACGGTAACTCAAATAAAACCTGAAAGACCATCAGAGATCATCTCACACCAACTTGGAGTGGTCATCACCTCGACGTTCATCTCGATGTAGCAGACGAAATGTCACCCCAGCGTTCTTCCTCTAGCAGGATTCAGATGCGACAATCCAACAACGGAGCCACGGCAAAATCCCTAGTTCCAAACCTCGACGGTTCACCAACAACCTAGAGACAACCATGACATTCGTCTAGATATAACAGACGTAATGACAGCAAACAAAGCAAAGGCCAAATTCCTAGCTTCAGGGTCTTAACGGCAAAGTCATATAAAGTCTGAAAGACAGTCGGAGATCATCTCGCACCAGCGCGGAGTGGTCACCACCTTAGCATTCGTCTCAATACAGCAAACGCAATGCCAGCGAACGAAGTGAAGGCCAAATTCCTAGCTTCAGGGTCTTAACGGCAAGTCATATAAAGCCTGAAAGACAATTGGAGATCATCTCGCACCAGTATGGAGTGATCACCACCTCGACGTTCGTCTCGATACAGCAGACGAGATGTCACTACAGCGTCCTTCCTCCAATAGGATCCGGACATGCCAAAGCAAACGAAGCGAAGGCTAAATTCCTAGCTTTAGAGTCTTAACGGCAAGTCATATAAAGCATGGAAAACGGTCGGAGATCATCTCGCACCAGCGCGGAGTGGTCACCACCTCGACGTTCGTCTCAATACAGCAGACGAGATGTCACGACAGTGTTCTTCCTCCAACAGGATTCGAACGCGACAAAGCAAATGAAGCGAAGGCCAAATTCCTAGCTTCAGGGTCTTGACGGTAACTCATATAAAACCTGAAAGACCATCAGAGATCATCTCACACCAACATCGAGTGGTCACCACCTCGACGTTCGTCTCGATGCAGCAGACGAGATGTCACCCCAGCGTTCTTCCTCTAGCAGGATTCAGATGCGACAATCAAACAACGGAGCCACGGCAAAATCTCTAGTTCCAAACCTCGATGGTTCACCAACAACCTAGAGACAACCATGACATTCGTCTAGATATAACAGACGCAATGATAGCAAACGAAGCAAAGGCCAAATTCCTAGCTTCAGGGTCTTAACGGCAAGTCATATAAAGCCTGAAAGACAATCGGAGATCATCTCACACCAGCGCGGAGTGGTCACCACCTCGACGTTCATATCGATACAGCAGACGCAACATCACCAAAAGGATCCACGGCAAAATCCCTAGTTCCAAACCTCGATGTTCACCAGCAACCTAAAGACAACCGCGACATTCGTCTCAATACAGTAGACGCAATGCCAGCGAACGAAGTGAAGGCCAAATTCCTAACTTCAGGGTCTTGACGGCAACTCATATAAAACCTGAAAGACTATCGGAGATCATCCCACACCAGCGCGGAGTGGTTATGACTCATCGGGGCTCTCTAAAATGAGCATAACCTCAAGTAAAAAGCGGCATGGCAAAATTCCTAACGCTTGCTCTTCCGACGATCAAACTGCCTAGGAGGATTGCTTGAAGACGTCTTGTCCAGCCCCCGAAGGGATCAGAGACACGACAATCGCAAGGCTACTCGAACAGCAAGATTGCCTATCGAGGAATACATCAGCTGATGAAATGGTACAACGGACAAAACCCTAGTACCACAGACCCTGACGGACCTCTGTCGTAAAGAGCAGAGGTTAACTGTGATATTCGGATATCCTTGCGAGAAATGCTCGATTCATTTCGACTCGTGAGGTAAAACCTTAGGCAGCGGGAATTTAAAAAAAAACCTGTTTCCTAAGCACTGGGACCCTGCAAGTCGGTCCAAAATGGACTCTTGCATACTATTCACGGGTCACACTCTCTAAAGTCGAATCTCGACGAGGAGAGAAACAACCACTTATGAGTCCTCTTGACTTGTAAGAGGGAAAATTCTCTTATAAGATCCTTATGACTTGTAAGAGAAAACACACTTAGGAATCCTCACGATTCCTAAAGAGAAAATACACCTACGAGATCCTCTCGACTCGTAGGGAGAAAAGTCTTTATGAGACCCTCACGACTCATAAAGTTGAAAAGACTTAGGTAGCAGACCTGAACCTGCTTCCTAAGCCATCACTACTCCCCAAAGTATTCAAGACGGAATGTTCTATATCGCTTACAGGCTATGCTTACTTAAGAAATATGCCAATAACAAAGCAGAAAATAAAAGGAAGGAGGCAAAAGATTTGTCATTCATACTTGGAAAGTTCTTACAATTATAAAGAAATAAACAAAGACGTTATCCAAATGATTACAACGGCAAAACCTCAAATCCTGGACATGGATTGAGGAACTCGAAAGTGACCTTGTCCAAGACTTTCTAAGCCTGGCGAACCATCCAAGTGTGCTTCCTTTCGCGAGCACGGGCGTCGGGATCCCCACCGATGTCCTCCACCCTCCGATAGGCAGCAAGAATGGCGGACTGTTGAAAGGCCTGGTGCAAGAGATCGACAAGATTGTCTCGCCGTCTCTTCGAGACTAGGTTCATCAGGTACACCAAGTGCACCTTATCCTCGGCGGCGTCCAATGCCCTAAGCAGCACACCGGTAAAGAATAGAAGAAGCGCTTCCCAAATTGCTCCCATGATTAGCTTCAAGAGAGGGGAGCGTCGAGAAAGCAGTTGACCGTTATATGCGTCGAAGCGACTCATAATTTCGGCACACTCGGCGTTTATGAGTTCTCGGTTCTGAGAACGGCCGAGTCGGCGAATATCTCCATAAGAGATGATCTCATCAAGGTCATACATGTGGGCGTCCATTACTCCTGTAAAAGAAAATCAGCAAAATTAGCAGACAGACTGATTAAGCAAGACGATATAATTCATTAAAAAAATAAAATGCCATCTTTAACCTCCAAGATCTATGAAAAACTCTTAAGAGTTCTTCTATATGATTTGGAAGGAGCAAAGCTTCATTGATGAATTAAGAAAATACAAGGAAAATCTTTTAGAGAGCAGAGCTCTGTTAATGGAACCCTAATAGGGTTCTCTTTAGTTCTCTTTAGATCCCTTTAGACCTATAGAGCAAAGCTCTGCTAGTGAAACCCTAAATGGGTTTTCTTTAGATCAGGGATCTATTGAGAGCAAGGCTCTTAAAATTAATTTAATCTAATTCAATTTTTACCTAAAAATTTTCTAGAGTTTGAACTCTTAAAAGTGCTTGAACAAAAGAGCAAGGCTCTGAATAAAAATTCTTATGAAGAGTTGAAAATCATCTAAGGGGCCAAAGGTCCTATTTATAGGCATTGAGAGTCATTTCAACTTCCAAAAGTTGGCGCAACGGTTGGAATCCTGCCACCGCTGCGCTCACGTTTGGGGCCACGTAAGCGCCACGGTGGGGGGACATTTGTTTCGCCCAATCAGAGCAAAGCTCTGTTCAAGTTCCAAGGGGGAAAACAAAGCAACGCTTCTGTTTCTCCCAATCAGAGCAAAGCTCTGCTTTGAAGTTCAAATGTTAAAACAGTTGAAGCAATGCTTCAGATCCCTTGCGCTGCGCGCAGAGCGCCACATGTCAAAAATGGACACGCCAGCGCAAGGGGTGCTGCGCCCAAGGCAGCGCACCCCAATCAGAGCAAGGCTCTATTTTAAAATTCAAATTTTAAATAAAAGAAGCAACGCTTCAGATAACTTGCGCTCTGCGCTGCGCGGCACGTGTCAGCGCAGTTGCGCTGCGCTCTGCGCTGCGCGACACGTGTCAAGCGCAGGTACACTTGCGTCAAAACATAAATAATAAATTATTTAAATCAGAATTAAAATTCTAGAAAGATCTTTTTAATCTTATTAAAATAAGAAGATCATCTTCTGTAAAACAGAGACCTTAGGATCAAAGATCCAACGGTGGGGAAATATCCTCAGATCAATCAGAAAAAGATCTCTGTAACTAACCTAACAAATAGAAAAAAGGGAGAATTCTGAAAGAATTTAGAAGAACATCTTCTTCAAGGTAAAAGAACTTGATTCTTGAAGAACAGAGATGAAATCATCTCATTAAAAAAGAAGAACTTCTTCTAAAAAGATCAAAGATCAAAGATCTAAGAACAAGATCAAGATCTTCAATTTAAAATAAAAAAGATCAAAAAAGATCTAAAAGATTAAAAAAGAAGTAATTTACTTCATTGTTAGATCTTTCGATATATATAAAGGCACTGCCTTTTGATGAACCATTGGTTCTTGAATCTTGAGGTAGAACCTCTTCAAAAGATTCTTTTCTTTGATCTAAAATTGATCAAGATGCGCTCTGCGCTATTGTATAGTGCCTTGCACTCCTGATTTGCACTGTTGCGCTCCTTGGATTGGCGTAAGTCACCAGAAAGCGCCACATGTCAGTCTGTGCTCTGCGCTCCTAAATACAGAGCACTGCGCTCTTGGGTTGGCGCACTGAACCAGAGCGCGCCACGTGGCACAGCGCACTGCGCTAATGGACTTGCGCTCAGCAGAACGTGACACGTGTCACCTCTACATGTGCTAGCGCCTTGCGCTCTTTAATTGGCGCAAAGCGCCTGACAGGCCACGTGGCGCACTGACAGACCATTAAATGCTCTGCATTATTGAAAAGGGGCAGAGCCCAAGTAAAGGCCTAACAGGCCAAATAAAAATGCAATGCATTATTAAAAAGGGGCAGAGCCCAATTAAAAGTCTAACAGACCAATTTAGATGCTGTGCATCATTTTAAAAAGGGGGCAGAGCCCAAATAAAGGTCTAATAGACCAAACAAAAATGCTATGCATTAATAAAAGGGCAGAGTCCAAGCAAAGGCCTAACAGGCCAAATATAAATAAAATGTTAGACATTTTTCTAACTGGACTTAACCCAATTCTGGCCATAAGTCCTCAAACTAAATTGAACCGAGCACTACTGCTCTCCCAAATCAATTTACACCCAATTCAAGGGTACATCTCTGAACTCCTCTGATATTTGTCGTTGTAATCCTTCAACGTCGTCAAAGAGGTGACGGGTCCCGACAACCACACATTGCTACGGACTGTGGGGTCCTTAAACTCATGGACTATGATTTCCTTAAACCAATATTCGTCCCCAAAATGGGAATGTTGGACCACCATGTCCTTAAACTGGAAATAGAGCCCAAATGCTCCTTTGTCGGATATAAATGATCCCGTTAAGTTGATCTTAGTCTCAAATTAGACTAACGTATCCTTAACGAACGTTTAAGTTGATCTTAGCCTCAAATATGGCTAACGTATCCTTAAACCCAAAACCCCGAAACCCAAATCTAAGAAAATACGGATTTGGACTAATCCACGTCCTACGGGCGACAACATAAATTAGTCTCTGTATACAATCCACGGGCAACCACAAACAAAACAAACACCCACGACACGAAGTGACCAGCTGGAGAAGGAGAAAGTTGTTACCGCGATACGGTAGCGTAATTAACTGCAGGGGCTTGCGCCTGCAGGGAAGAGCGTCCCCACAATCAAAAACCCCTCAAGCGAGGGGGAATCTGACGAAGTCTACTACATCGGACGCATCCATTTAAACCTTCGATACACGATGCCATAAATCAACTTGGTATCTTCGGAGAGGTGGACGGATAGCACCAAATAGCATCTGCCCCGAATCACAGTGCACGAGACGCCCGGTCCTGTGCGCCGTCTTTCAGAGGGGAACACCCCCCGATTATCCTTGAAGACGACAGAGGGGAGACATCGAACCCTCTTCCGGCTCTATCAGCAGCCAAAGAGGAGACCGTCTCCAAAGCCGCCCTGGATAACTACATCGCTCAACAGATACGAGCACATCAGGCGAGCGAAGCGGCCGGCCAAATTGTTAAGGCTGTACGACCCTATCCGGGTTGGTACGACCAAATAAAGTACCCGCTGGGGTATACGATCCCTAAATTCCATTATATAAGGGGATGGGGAATCCACACGAGCACGTTGCTCAATTCAGGGCTTTGTGCGGAACACCAGAGGTAACGATAAGCTACTGCTTCACCAATTCGTTGGCAGCTTGTCGGAGACAGCATTCGAGTGGTATTCCGAACTCCCGAATGACTCTGTCAAGACATTTGCAGAAATGGAGCTACTGTTTACAGAGAGATTCACAAGCGCTAGCGAGCGCACCCCGATCACCGCACTAATTAATGCCAGGGTGAAGCCAGGCAAAACATGGGTTCGGTACGCGATACGGTGGCAGAATCTATGGTCGAAGTGCGAACAGCGCATAGAAGAGGCTCCTGCAGTAGGCATGTTCGCGGGTACCCTCGATCCGCAGGCGACCATATCCTAGTTCATGATATTTTTCAAGCCGACTACCTTTCAGGCCTTGATTGACAAACTGGCCCAAACGGATCAGATGGGCCATAGACCGTCTTCCTCGAAAATGGAGCCTCGAAACGAAAAGGGGAAGGGGAAAGCGACCTTTGTCGCCAATGCTCAACAGTAGCCTAGTGGTCCAAAATCCGTTGATCGCCAAAGTGATAGACATCGACTCTTCAACGAGAGGCTAAAACATCCTTATTCGTTTCCTCGGGATAAAACGAGAAGACTGTTCGAGTTGGCAGTGCGCAACAGGCTCATCACCGTACCGGATCCGAAATGCCTACTGCAGCCCGGTGACGTCAACAGCCCCAACTACTGCCCCTACCATCGAATAATGGGCCATCCAATCGAAGATTGCTTTGTCTTCAAAAACTGAATTGAGGACTAGTACCAGCAAGGCAAATTCACGTTTTCTGAAAACTGGAGGGTAAACCCCCCACAACCACACGCTCCGAAAAAGATGGACACGCCGGAGGCATCATGCTCATTCATAGAGGAAGCTCCATGGGAAGTTGTTCTTTCAATAAAAACTAAAAGAATGCTGAAAAATCTCCAAGCATGTCCGGCGATTAGGTGGAAGAGCCCGCTGGAGCCCGAAATTATTGAGGGGATGCTGAAGCCGCGCCCAACGCCAAAAGTTGGTGAAGGTGGACAAAACATCCAGGCCATGTCTCCAAAGTCTTTAAAGAAAAAGAAGAAGGCCAAGAAGCCCATTCAACTCGAAGACAGCCGTACAGGTCTGTAGAAATACATCGATGCACTGGCAGAATATAATCAGAAGGTACGGACTCCAATCATGTTGGATGAATTCTTTAAGCATGTTATTGAGAATGAACCCGATGACGCTGACGAAGGAGACAATTCTTCAGAAGAGCCCGAGGATTATGTGGCAAGCTGCCACATGATCTCTCACTCATTAATGAATAGCAAAGAAGCTCTTGATGCAGAGAAACTAGGGGTAGATCCCGGACCGAAACCCTTGCAACCGTCTGATGAGATGATCAACCTGCTGCTGAATAAAGATCTTCAGAAAAGAAAATCTGACCGAGAATGTGAAACGGCCATATATGAAAGGTCTAAGCGTCAGCGTCACGTTGAAGAAGCTCCAGTATTGAGAAGCCATAGAGCACCCCAACCGGATAGAAGCACTTCTGCCGCCAGCAAAAGCAGGTTTAAGACATGGAAGTAGTACGCTAAAGCTCTGTCGATGGGAATGAAGCTGCCACCTTTCAAAGAAAACACTTCAGAAAATACGTTCCCCGACGAACTAGATGCACATCCAAACTACTGCTTATACCATCGGATGATCGCACACCCTACCGAGGAATGCATGGCCTTTAAAAATTGGTGGCGGGGATACGTTGCTCATCGACAGCATTTCAAGCGGAGGAAGCGCAAAACTCGTCGAGAGCAGAGAAGCACGACAGACGAGCGCAGAAGAACTACCGGGGACTGTCGCATGGTTAATTCCGGGGATCGCAAGTTCTCACCTTCGGGAGCGATTCTGATGAAGAAATAGCCATTGGTCCTCTCTTCAAGGAATCCATTTCTGAAGCAGAAGAGACGAAGACCTACGAGAACATTCAGCTGCGCAATCGCACGTTACCCGAAAAGAATCTCGGACCCATAAACAAGGGATCGAACAAAAAAGATAAGGGAGGAAAAAGTCCCTGAGGATATCACCCTCGATGATCGAGTAGTCGAGGAGTTGGCAGCCAAGGACCCGCCAAAGAAAAGAAAGGTGGATTACAACGTTCTGGCACACCTGAGGAAGATACCCTCGCAACTGAGCATTCTCGATGCCCTTCTGCTATTTAAAGAGGCGAGAGATTCTTTGATCAAGGCACTACAAGAGCACGAGCAGTTTCAAGCCTTCCTTACCGAAGAAAAGATGAAGGACGAGCTGGAAGAAGTGCACACAGCTGACATCACTTTCGGCGATGAAGATCTCCTCTTCAGAACGTGTGAGCACAACCGTCCCCTATATGTCTTCGAGTATTGCCATGACATCAAGATAGGGAAGATCCTAGTTGACAATGGGTCCTCTGTCAATCTCCTAAATGTGAGGGTGCTAAAAGAAATCTGCATGAGCGTCCGGCACCTCGCTCGGGATAAAATCACCATCTCCGGGTTCGACTCCCAGTCATCACGGACGCTCGGATCTGTGATACTGATGTTACGCTTTGGGCTGCACGTCACTGACATCATATTTCATGTCATTGACGCCAAAACTTGCTGCAACGCTTTGCCCGGCAGGCCTTGGTTACACGAGTACAACATCATCCCTTCTATACAGCATCAGTGTATGAAGTACTTCAAAGACGAGCTTGAATACACAGTGAGAGGGGAACTGAACCCATTCTCCATGAATGAAGTCCGAAAATACGAAGACGCAAAGTATTTCTTACCAGACTTTGAGGACACGGAAAGATGCCATAAGCCGGAAAACAAGCAAAAAGCTATTACCGCTATTCCGGTCTTCAGGAGCGATACCGAAGAGGAGGAAGAGATGGTCTATTTGGGGCCGCTCCAATACAACAAGCCCGGACCGTCTACCCCTATGTTGATCTTCAGCAGTGACTCTGAAGATGAAGTCAATGCAGTATTTTCTGTTCGGCCATCAATACAAGCCCTCACTGGAAATGAACGGAGTTTGCAGATCGCAATGGTTTCGCAAAAGCATTAAAAAGAGCTCGACGCACTTGATAACTATAGTGTGCAAGAACTGCAGACGTTCTACGTCCCTCCCAGGCGAAAAGTGTCATGACCCAAAATATTAGCCCGTGACCAGCACTTGAATCACGCAACGTCTAAAGGCGTAACGGAATTCAAGTAAGCTGAAAACCAAGAAATCTAAACCATTTTAAGAAAATAAAGGAGGTGAAGTTTTAAAATAAAGGTATAATGAAATCAAGTTTTCTTAATGCATAGAAAAGAAACATGAAAATGCAAGTGGATTATGTAAGTTTAAAAACATGTTTCATCTTTTTGAAAATTTGGGCAGCGCCTCCTTTGTATATTTTGATCCAAAACCACAAATACAAGATAAAGATAAAGGCATCCCCAAGCTGGAGCTAGCTCTTCGCCAAACGGTGGATCACAACCACGCGAGACAATATATATAAGTATACGACGCCCAACGGCGAAGTTCACCACAAAAGATAAGAAATAAGCAAGACATAAAACCACAAGTAGCGGAAAACCCCTCGCTCTAAGTCTCGCAACCACAAAGTCTCACTGAGTCTTATTACTTATACAATTACTAACTTTTATTGATGGAGTTGACTAGATACAATATGAAACAGTAAATACAAGAGTGGGTATGATACAAATATCCCACCTACCAATGAAAAACACCCGAAGCTATGTGCCAGCGATGTCGCTACGGATCCATACGGTCAACCTACAAGAACTGTGGCACAACGGGAGTGAGTTTCCAACTCGTGAGTAGAAAAATATCAACAGATAGAAATCGAATAAACAACGACTCCTAGGTCAACTATATCATAAAGGGAATACTATGATATCTAGGGTGACCGGGTCTGTATATGTGCCAACACTAATTTCAATATCAATATGCATGCGGATATAATCCAACAATATAACCCGTGTCTGTATGCATGTGGATCTCGTCCAACCATATAATCAATGTATGTATGCATGTGGATCCCGTCCAACTATAAAATCAATGTATGTATGCACGTAAATATCATAAAAGAGTGTGCATGAAAGTATGAGGATATAAATCAATTGTGTCCCTCGCGACACATCAAAATCATGGAACCTGGGTGTCCAACATCGACACTCGAAAATATCATGAAACCCGTGTCCAGCATCGACACGTAAATCCTCATATCTCGGGCTCCGTCAGTCCGGATCGGCCCATATCATCTCTCGACTCCGGTCGGTATCCTCCGGATATCCACCGAGCCCAAATACTATCACCGGTAGGTAGTAGTCCCACTGCCAGGCTCATCGTATGCAGCACAACAATCCATTATCGTCCCGGGGAACCATACTGGGGCAACCATGTACCCGCAATCGGCCTCATCCAGCTCCTCGAATCGAGTTTCACATGTCACACGTCTCAAAACCAAGGAAACTCATGGTGGACGCACTGAAATATCATATCAAGAGAAACCGGGTTTTTAAAATAATACATACATTCTTTTAAAATAACCACGGTTCTCAAATTCAGAAATCTCATGAAAACAACATATCTCAATGCGTAAAATCATAAAGCATGATGTATGCGATGGAAATGTAAGCATATCCGTATATCATGCAACATGGAACAGTGATGTATCATATTGAGAGAAAACCGCTCCTTTAAATGATTCCAGTTTTGAAAATATGTCTTGCGGTTCCCAATATCTCCAAAGTCAAATGCAACATCGTATAAAAGTGCACAGGTAACTATAGCAAGTAAATTATGCAAAGAGTCATATCATGATACAGCAATCCTACTGTGTAGTGACATGGCAATTATCGATGATGAAGTGTGTGAGCCGGCAAATCTGTGTACGTGTAACATACGCATCATAGATAATGGTCTAAGTGTACTAACACAGGTATATGCAATGAAATAATAATATCATGAATGCAGCATAAGGTAAATCATCAGCTAAAAGGTATAAGGTATACGTAACTATCATATGTCTGAGTCGGTGAATCTATCAATTGACATCTAGCCTTACAGAATCATGTACGGTATAATTCATCGTACGGCATTCTCTAGTCAAGGGTATGGATCAATCATCAAATCAAACTCATCACGTACGGAAAATCATCGTACGGCGCGGGGCATAGCGGCGCCCTCGCCTGGCGCCATTCCCGGACCTAGCAGCAGACGGGCGCGGAATAATACCAATAGGGATCCTATCAACATTTACAGCAATGAGGGTACGGACCTAACGTCTCATACGACTTATCATTCCAGATTCACCACAATATAAATATCTATATACCTATGTCCCAGGTCACATCCATAACAATCTCATATCAGGGGACCGGCAAGGTATCAATCGTCTCAATCGACTCGCATCCGTATACCATCATATCATCAAATCACGCATTCTCTTTTTATCGCATTTATATCCATCATCAAGTCAATTTTACAAATACATTCTACCTTTACTATAAGAATACATATCTAATCTAACATACACACCCGAACCATACAATCAGTTTTTCAAAGATGTGAATCGTAGTTTTGAAAGTAGGGGCTACGGTGTTTTTAAGGAAAAGATATCATTTGAAAATCCGTAACATCCCTCACGGTATATGTTTAAAAGATGCATACGATTCTTTAGTTTGGAAATAGGTATGGTTCGGATGACACATCTACGTCGACTATCTTAGTCCTATAGTACCTTAAACGACAATATCATCAAATCTCATCCTCAAGTTCCGTCATCACATATTAGCCGTATCATATCACTTCTAACTATCCTTTAGTTTCTAATATAGTTTCTCTAATTATCTTTTAACTCTATCTATAGTTTTCTATCAAAGTTTTCCTTAACCATTTACTATGAATCAGTTTCCATCAAAGACTTGCGGGGGTGCTATACGCCATCCACCCGACTTCCCCCGTGGATATAGATCCACTCACCTTGCTTCTTGTTTGCCGAAGTCGATGACGCCATGCTCCATCGCCTCGGAATCCATGCGAAGGTATCTACAATAATAACACATATTGCAACGCTATTAAAATCAAGTTCTGGAAACCGAAACGGCACACGGATCGCTCATAGGTTAGAACCTATAGCCCACGCATGCAAAACCAATCAATTATCCCTAGTTGTTGATGTAAAAACATCCAACAACCAAATACGAATCCAAATATCAAAAATGAGCATCTCAAAATACGGAAAACATATCCAAAATCACACCAAAGTGCTCCCAGATTTTGACTCAAGTCAAACTAGACAATTTTGCATATGTAAAGGGTCTAATTTATAGCAAATGGAGCCATGGACCAAACACAACACCATACCCCCCTGCTCTGGCCGCAAATTGCGGCCAGAAAGGTTAAATCTGCGTCCTGTGATTAAGGGTTGTGGCTAGGGTTTCATTGGTAGCTTCCTGTGTGCCTGCACACTCCTCTATATTTGCAAAAAAAAATTCAGGTCACCCGGGTTACTCCAGATTCCAAAATACCCTCAAAATTCACATAATTATACGATGTCGGGTTTTCTAAGTTCGTGATTAGGTTCTATTTTCTATTCTAGGTCATTAAAACAGCACCCAAGTCTAGTTAACAGCCTCTACCCATCATCAATTTCCCAACCCTTCATTAGAATTCCAAAGTTCACAAATCCATCACTAAACGACTTCTAAACTCAAACAAAATGCTAGGAAATCAAACTACCCTAAATGAGAATAGATATACCTCATGGTTACACCCAAACGAAACCCTAGAAGCCTCAATGTTGTCAAAATCCCATTTTGCTTGGTTCAATGTGATGAGCATGAAGAGGGGATCATTTTTTTGTGAAAGGGGTATATGGTTTAGATGGAGTTTTGGAGATAGATTTAGGATTTGAAGGTGGAGGGAGATGAGGGTGAGGAAGATGAAGAAAGAGATGGAAAAAAAGATGGGGAAATAAAATGGGGCATCCCCCCTCTCTCTCAATTATTCTCACACTCTCTCTCCAAGCATGGTCTCCTATCATCATTATGTCCCCTCTCTCTCCTCACTCATCATGACACCTTTTTCTTTTCTTTTCTTTTCTCACCACAATAAAACCATAACACATAACACAAATGTAATGAAACAACATGTAACATGTCATAGTGCACTAGCCATGGAAAACTGTAGAAACACGGATCTGGCTTAACCGCGATTAGTAGTGCACTAATCGGGTTTTATCAAAACTGCATATAATAAATTTTTAAAAAGCCAAATCCTTAAAATATATTTTTAAATGAATAAATAATTTTAATTTTCTATTATTTCACAATTATTGGTATATATTTATACCCATTTTCGAAAACCCCAATTTCGTAAATCGAGCAGTTTTCGGGAAATATATTATTTTAATATTAAATTCCAAAAATAATATTTTATAATTTCTGAAATGTTACAATCTTCCCCCCTTAAAGAAATTTAGTCCCCGAATTTAAGTTTAAACCCCCAAAATCTAAAATATTTGAATAATCAGTTCAAATCAACGAGGCTCCGAAATCACGGAAGATGCAGAAACAACACAGCGCGTCAAGTGCGCATGGAAACGAGTACAAAACTCAAAATCGAACTCCGTCAAGCGTCACACAAATCATCGAATTTGCACGCATATTCTTGGAGTTACAATAGAGATACAGATCTCGAAGTCCACTATTGAAATCCAATATACACTGGTCAAATACTATAATACGTGTATAGTACGCATTTTTGGAAAACTTTCAAGAACTAAATAAAACTCATGCAAAAATCTTTTCTAAATCACCGCGTGAATGCGTAACTCACGGCATAAGTGACGGACGCTCATTTTAAAATAATAATATATGTCCATATATGTTTTCCTAAATACACGTTCCGTATCCCAAAAGGTTTTCCTTTATAATCGTTCGTGTCACTCACGGACACGTAGGAAATAGCGATACTATAGCTCTTTTTTGAAAATCCACTTGGAAATCTTTTAATGCATGCAAAGTACTCAGGTACTGTCCTCATATCAGTCCTGTTTGGCTACTACACAATATAGTGCCCGATACGAAAGCAAAGTGCTCAAAAGTAAAATTAGTCTCAAAAGGCGTATCCAACAATTACATGTGTCTGGTGCGCATGGAAATAAAATCCAAATACAGGTGCTACAATATGCACAAAGCCAAAACTAAGTGCAACAGGTGTGCACGAAAACATCTGCCCAGTGCAACGGGTGTGCACGACAACAATATCTGGTGCAGCTATTGTGCACGAAAATCTCAATTTAGTGCATCCGGTGTGCACAAAATCACATCAATCGTATGAAATCTATGAAATCATAAACACATGCTACGAAGGTACAAAATCGACATCAAATGCAATGGATATGCACAAATCGCAAATCAACACAACGGTGTATTAAATATATATCAAGTGCGATAACTATGCATAAAATGTAAATACCCAGTAGGTGCAGCCATGGTGCACGAAATCAATATCAGGAAACTCATCATCAAAACTCAAATCCAAGCGATATAAACGTGATACCCGGATCACAACCGCAAATCGCAACAATTGACATTGAGGTACACCTCCTATAATGTCGAAAAATAAATCGGTGCGCCTAAAACCTGCAAAACAAGAACATCTGCTTGCCTCCTGCTCACGGTCTGGCGTCCTCAGTCTCTGGGTCCTTATCTTTTCTGCAGATTCACCAATCTCGCAATCCATCGGCTCATTGGCCCGGTCAGGTATACTAACGGGAACTATTCCGCTCTAGCACTTCTCTGATCATCTCTCGGCCAATCATCATGACCACTCATAAAGCAGCACGTTACCGGCATCGGCCTCTAGTCCTCTGAATACTCGTGACACAACTGATCCTCGGTGCAAATCTTATTGCAGCAGTGTCCTGGAAGGAATCCTGCTCAAGGTCTCTTCCGATCTTGCCTATGCCGAACTGTACGAAGGCTGGTACTCTTACATAATCTTTTCTCATTTTTCTGGACATCTGCGTGTTCCGCACACATTTCCTCAGGAACTGGCCGTATCCCAACGCCTCTGTATGCATATCAGATCTCTAATCTCGACGGGGAGTAGCAACAGCTTGTCAGCATCGTGCATGAACCTCTGGCTCCACTCATCTTTATCATCATTCACTTCGACGTCATGTCTTGTTGTCTCCGTACTGCTACTGTTCTCAGCCATGGTCAATCCGAAGTCACTCACACGGACTCGAAGTCACGAACTCGGTATCTTCATCACTCTGTAGAAGATATCTAGCCGAACACGTCCTCGAGAACTCGTCCCAACCATCGGAGGAATACTCAATACTCGTCCGTCCTCGATCAGCTTACAACGCATCTGGGTGAGGTCCTCTATCCGAAGCTGGTCAGCTTACTGGTCTCCTATCACATGATATCCAGACGACGTCGAACTTTTCGATCGAGTCATCAAGGTCGCATAATTTCTTGAAAGCTCAACACTTGAGCACAGTCTAAAATATCTGGTACATACCACAGTACCTCTGGACCAGCCGTAGAAGGGTAAACCCAAACCTCACTGATGGCACCGCTAAACTGCCGCAAACCCTAAGGTTCAAAAGCGGTTCCATAGTCATCATGTCGAGTTAGAGTTTCATTCTTCTAGAGGGTCCACAGAATTACCTACATGTTCCTCCGAACACTTTAAACTTGGGAAAAATGGGTTTCTGACACTCGCTCGAACTTTTTAACTTCGCCTAGCCGATATGTGAATACCCTCCGTCCGCATGCTAAATAATGCATCAATCCTCCAGGAAAGGCGATACATCGACGGTCATCTCTGGATCAGTCTGCTCTAGATCTGAGTAAGACTCTCCACACTGAAAATCTTCAACTCAACTGGGCCTGCGTCGGCTCATCAATCTGACGAATCACCTTCGTCTCTCAACTCGATATAGACTAGCTATCATCTGTCGCATCTCTGCCTGAAAGCTCCAGCGATCTCAGCTCGTAAACTCTGGAGGCGACATCCTATCAATCTCAGCAACAGCTGGGTCGTCTGTCTGCATGGTAGACGACATCACAATCTCTGAGGTCGACTGTAAATCAACAGACCTCTCGCAACTAGCAGCTCTAACAATGGCCTGATCATCCGGTGTAAAACCAAGCACTCGCCTCCACAAGAGGTCACAACATAACACTATATCGAGACGTTCCCATGTCACCAGAAAACACAATGGTCAGCCCTCGTACCAAAAGAGCTCGCCCTGATAGCAACACTAGCAGCAGCTCAAACTGCGCTCAAACCATGGTGACAGGAACCTCAATCGAGTATCGAAGAGAGCAGATCAACGACAAGAAAGGAAACGAAAGATCCAGAATGGATACATGATCATAAGAAGGAACAGCATCAATGAGAGTATGATCATGGAAACAAATAGAATCGAGGATCTCAAATGGATGTATAATCAAGGATACGAAGAGAATCATAGATCTCAAAATATGTACACCCTAAGGTTTCTTAAGTGGAGTATCGTATCGTAAATTTGCCGCGGAACATACGCACGGCACGTCACTCTACTCAAGCTACCTACTCCATCAATCAGGGTCAGCCTATGAAACGAAATTTCGGGCCTAATACCCCCCCCCCCCGTTCAAGTCTAAGTTCCATATGGTCAAGCCTAGGTTCCAAAATACATACCCGCCCTAGACTCCGCATAGTCAAACATAGACTCGAACCAAGGTTAAACCTAGCGCTCTGATACCAACTTTGTCATGACCCAAAATATTAGCTCGTGACCAGCACTTGAATCACGCAACGTCTAAAGGCGTAACGGAATTCAAGTAAGCTGAAAACCAAGAAATGTAAACCTTTTTAAGAAAATAAAGGAGGTGAAGTTTTAAAATAAAGGTATAATGAAATCAAGTTTTCTTAATGCATAGAAAAGGAATATGAAAATGTAAGTGGATTATGTAAGTTTAAAAACATGTTTCGTCTTTTTGAAAATTCAAGCAGCACCTCCTTTGTATATTTTGATACAAAACCACAAATACAAGATAAAAATAAATGCATTCCCAAGCGGGAGCTAGCTCTTCGCCAAACGGTGGATCACAACCACACGAGACAATATATATAAGTATACGACGCCCAACGGCGAAGTTCACCACAAAAGTTAAGAAATAAGCAAGACATAAAACCATAAGTAGCGGAAAACCCCTCGCTCTAAGTCTCGCGACCACAAGTCTCACTAAGTCTCATTACTTATACAATTACTAATTTTTATTGATGGAGTTGACTAGATACAATATGAAACAGTAAATACAAGAGTGGGTATGATACAAATGTCTCACCTACCAATGCAAAACACCCGAATGAAGCAACGTGCCAGCGATGCCGCTACGGATCCATGCGGTCAACCTGCAAGAATTGTGGCACAACGGGGGTGGGTTTCCAACTCGTGAGTAGAAAAATATCAACTGATAGAAATCGAATAAACAACGACTCCTAAGTCAACTATATCATAAAGGGAATACTATGATATCTAGGGTGACCGGGTCTGTATATGTGCCAACACTAATATCAATATCAATATGCATGCGGATATAATCCAACAATATAACCCATGTCTGTATGCGTGTGGATCTCGTCCAACCATATAATCAATGTATGTATGCATGTTGATCCCGTCCAACTATAAAATCAATGTCTGTATTCACGTAAATATCATAAAAGAGTGTGCATGAAAGTATGAGGATATAAATCAACGGTGTCCCTCGCGACACATCAAAATCATGGAACCTGGGTGTCCAACATCGACACCCGAAAACATCATGAAACCCGTGTCCAGCATCGACACGTAAATACTCATATCTTGGGCTCCGTCAGTCCGGAACGGCCCACGGACTCCATCAGTCCGGATCAGCCCACGAGCTCTGTCAGTCCGGATCGGACCATATCATCTATCGACTCCGGTCGGTATCCTCCGGATATCCGCCGAGCCTAAATACTATCACCGGTAGGTAGTAGTCCCACTGCCAGGCTCACCGTGTGTAGCACAGCAATCCGTTCTCTCCCCAAGGTACCATACCGGGTCCACCATGTACCCGCAATCGGTCTCATCCAGCTCCTCGAATCAAGTTTCACATGTCACACGTCTCAGAACCGAGAAAACGCATGGTGGACGCACTGAAATATCATATCAAGAGAAACCGGGTTTTTAAAATAATACATACTTTCTTTTAAAATGACAACGGTTCTCAAATCCAGAAATCTCATGAAAACAGCATATCTCAATGCGTAAAATCATAAAGCATGATGTATGCGACATATGATGGAAATGTAAGCATATCCGTATATCATGCAACATGGAACAGTGATGTATCATATTGAGGGAAAACCGCTCCTTTAAATGATTCCAGTTTTGAAAATATGTCTTGCGGTTCCCAATATCTCCAAAGTCAAATGCAACATCGTATAAAAGTGCACAGGTAACTATAGCAAGTAAATTATGCAAAGAGTCATATAATGATGCAGCAATCCTACTATGTAGTGACATGGCAATTATAGATGATGAAGTGTGTGAGCCGGCAAATCTGTGTATGTGTAACATACGCATCATCGATAATGGTGTAAGTATACTAACACATGTATATGCAATGCAATGATAATATCATGAATGCAGCATAAGGTAAATCATCAGCTAAAAGGTATAAGGTATACGTAACTATCATATGTCTGAGTCGGTGAATCTATCAATCGGCATCTAGCCTCACAGCATCATGTACGGTATAATCCATCGTACGGCATCCTCTAGTCAAGGGTATGGATCAATCATCAAATCAAACTCATCACGTACGGAAAATCATCGTACGGCGGCATAATACCAATAGGGGTCCTATCAACCTTTACGACAATGAGGGTACGGACCTAACGTCCCGTACGGCTTATCATTCCAGATTCACCACAATATAAATATCATATACCTATGTCCCAGGTCACATCCATAACAATCTCATATCAGGGGACCGGCAAGGTATCAATCATCTCAATCGACTCGCATCCGTATACCATCATATCATCAAATCATGCATTCTCTTTTTATCGCATTTATATCCCTCATCAAGTCAATTTTACAAATACATTCTACCATTACTATAAGAATACATATCTAATCTAACATACACAGCCGAACCATACAATCAGTTTTTCAAAGATGTGAATCGTAGTTTTGAAAGTAGGGGCTACGATGTTTTTAAGGAAAAGATATCATTTGAAAATCCATAACATCCCTCACGGTACATATTTAAAAGATGCATACGATTCTTTAGTTTGGAAATAGGTATAGTTCGGATGACACATCTTTGTCGACTATCTTAGTCCTATAGTACCCTAAACGGCAATATCATCAAATCTCATCCTCAAGTTTCGTCATTACATATTAGCCGTATCATATCACTTCTAACTATCCTTTAGTTTCTAATATAGTTTCTCTAATTATCTTTTAACTCTATCTATAGTTTTCTATCAAAGGTTTCCTTAACCATTTACTATGAATCGGTTTCCATCAAAGACTTGCGGGGGTGCTATACGCCATCCACCTGACTTCCCCCGTGGATATAGATCCACTCACCTTGCTTCTTGTTTGCCGAAGACGATGACGCCACGCTCCGTCGCCTCGGAATCCATGCGAAGGTACCTACAATAATAACACATATTGCAACGCTATTAAAATCAAGTTCTGAAAACCGAAACGGCACACGGATTGCCCATAAGTTAGAACCTATAGCCCACGCATGCAAAACCAATCAATTATCCCTAGTTGTTGATGTACAAACATCCAACAAGCAAATACGAATCCAACTATCAAAAATGAGCATCTCAAAATACGGAAAATATATCCAAAATCACACCAAAGTGCTCCCAGATTTTGACTCAGGTCAAACTAGACAATTTTGCATATGTAAAGGGTCTAATTTATAGCAAAAGGAGCCATGGACCAAACACAACACCATACCCCCCTGCTCTTGCCGCAAATTGCGGCCAAAAAGGTTAAATCTGCGGCCTGGGATTGGGGGTTGGGGCTAGGGTTTCATTGGTAGCTTCCTGTGTGCCTGCACACTCCTCTATGTTTGCAAAAAAAATTTCAGGTCACCCGGGTTACTCCAGATTCCAAAATACCCTCAAAATTCACATAATTATACGATTTCGGGTTTTCTAAGTTCGTGATTAGGTTCTATTTTCTGTTCTAGGTCATTAAAACAGCACCCAAGTTTAGTTAACAGCCACTACCCATCATCAATTTCCCAACCCTTCACTAGAATTCCAAAGTTCACAAATCCATCACTAAACGACTTCTAAACTCAAACAAAATGCTAGGAAATCAAACCACCCTAAATGAGAAGAGATATACCTCATGGTTACACCCAAACGAAACCCTAGAAGCCTTAATGTTGTCAAAATCCCATTTTGCTTGGTTCAATGTGATGAGCATGAAGAGGGGATCATTTTTTGTAAAAGGGGTATATGGTTTAGATGGAGTTTTGGAGATGGATTTAGGATTTGAAGGTGGAGGGAGATGAGGGTGAGGAAGATGAAGAAGGAGATGAAAAAAAGATGGGGAGAGGGAATGGGGCAGCCCCCCCTCTCTCTCAATTATTCTCACATTCTCTCTCCAAGCATGGTCTCCTATCATCATTATGTCCCCTCTCTCTCCTCACTCATCATGACACCTTTTTCTTTTCTTTTCTTTTCTCACCACAATAAAACCATAACACATAACACAAATGAAATGAAACATCATGTAACATGTCATGGTGCACTAGTCATGGAAAACTATAGAAACACGGATCTGGCTTAATCGCGATTAGCACTGCACTAATCAGGTTTTTATCAAAACTGCATATAATAAATTTTAAAAATGCCAAATCGTTAAAATATATTTTTAAATGAATAAATTATTTTAATTTCCAATTATTTCACAATTATTGGTATATATTTATACCCATTTTCGAAAACCCCAATTTCGCAAATCGGGCAGTTTTCGGGAAATATATTATTTTAATATTAAATTCCAAAAATAATATTTTATATTTTCTGAAATGTTACAAAAAGATGAAAAGGCAATCCTCTTCTATTAATCCGCGGAAACCAAAGTGGGGAAAGAAATCTGGCATGGTGCCGATTCTGCACTTGACAAGCTCCAGCCCATACGACTTCCCAGATACTATGCAGAAGGATTAAAAAGGTTGTTGAGGCGCCACGGCGTACCCTTCAAACAGACTGCTCGAAAAGCTCAGTTCTACAACAGGATCTGCAACGTCCCCGAAACCCAACGAAAATTGGCCAGCGGGAGAATGGAAACGATCGGGCTTAGATATGTTCAATCCAAGAAACGGGAGCGATTCCATGGATGCTGCGTTATACATGACTTCAATGAAGAAGGAGATGGTGCTCTGTTAGAAGACGCTGCAATTGAACGAAAACGAGGTCTCGCCATGAAAGTGCCAAGTCCGTCGTTCGAAGAACAGATGGACAAGCTAATAAAGGAAGCGGGTCAAAAGGTCCGGGATGATCATAGCCGCGAAATTACCATCTATGAGAAAGCCAAGACGCGGTGCCTCCTTCAGCAGGCTGCGGAGAATGACGATGCTCTTCATCGCCAGCCCGTCATACAAAAGACCTGACGCAGAGGTAAAAACAATCTAAAGAACGGAAAAGACGTTCGACAGCGGCAAAGCGGGCCCAAGCAGCCACGCGATCGAGAATTGAACAGCCTGGATTCGTCTCTTATAAAGAAGATGGGTCGAGCATATTCTTTTCCCCAAGACAAGACAAGGAAGATATTCGATCTCGTCATGAGACATCGGATGATGACACTCTCGGAGTCCAAACACCCCGAACAAGCAGACGAGGCCTCTCGTCCGGATTATTGCTCCTATCACCGAGCAATAGGACATCCTCTTGAAGACTGCTTCACCTTCAAAAACTGGGTTGAAGACCAATATCAACTCGGCAGATTCGCTCTATCCAACAGTTGGAGGGTAGCCCCACCGCAAAAGCATATACCAAAAGCAACGTATATAGCGAGAGTAGAACCAGATCAACATCGGTCTTGGAACGATCTTGTACCTGTCACGTGATAACGCTGTCGGAAGAAGGAGTGCCTGCGAACATGGATGACCTATCCCGGAGCTTCGAAAACGAGGGTGAAGAGGAATTGATCTTGGAATTTCCACCGGCGCCAAAAGAATTGGAGGATGGAATACACACCACGGCGGATAACCTAAGGAAATTAGACTTGGGGACGGCAAACGACCCGCGGCCTACGTTCGTCGGTGAGCTGCTTTCTAAAGAACAGGCAGCTACGCTAAGAGATGTGCTCATACAGTATAAAGACTGCTTCGCATGGAACTACTCCGAGATGCCGGGGCTAGATCCAGAGAGAGCTATGCATAAATTGGCGATATCCCCGGACGTCAAGCCAGTCAAGCAAGCACCAAAAAGAATGCGGCTCGAACTTGAAATGAGCATCAACGCCAATGTTAAGAAGCTAATCAACTCCGGCTTCATCCAAGAAGTTCAATACCCTGACTGGATCGCCAACATCATCCCAGTAATGAAGAAAAATGGGACGGTGCGCATCTGCGTGGACTTTCGGGACCTTAACAAAGCTTGTCCGAAGGATGATTTTCCCGTACCGGTTATCGAGTTGATAATAGATAACACGTCCACTCACGAAGTCTTCTCCTTCATGGACGGCTCATCAGGGTACAATCAAATAAAGATGCATCCCGAAGACCAGAAGCATACCGCTTTTCGGACTCCTCTGGGCATATTCTTCTACAAAGTAATGCCTTTCGGCCTGAAGAATGTCGGCGCTACCTATCAGAGGGCCATGACGAAGATTTTCGATGACCTCAAACATGAAATCATTGAATGCTATATTGACGACTTCGTGGTAAAAAGAAAATCACACGAGGAGCATTAGGAGCATCTGAAGGTAATATTCCAGCGTCTTCGGAAATACAACCTAAAGATGAACCCTCTCAAATGCGCGTTCCGAGTTTCCTCGGACAAATTTCTAGGGTTCATCATACGACATCGAGGCATTGAAATAGATCCATCGAAGATCAAGGCGATTATGGAAATACCTTCGCCAAGAACTCTCAAACAACTGCGATCTCTCTAAGGAAAGCTCGCATATATCCGACGATTCATAGCCAATCTCTCCGGCAAGTGCCGCCCCTACAGTCATCTAATGAAGAAGGGGACTCCTTTCATCTGGGATCGCAAATGTCAAAGCGCACTGGACGAAATCAAGCAATACCTGCAGAATCCGCCAGTACTGACCGCTCCGGTCAAGGGAAAACCTCTCATCCTGTACACAACAGCCCTTGAAGGTTCTTTAGGTGTGCTATGGGCACAGGAGAACGACCGAGGGAAGGAGAGAGCCCTCTACTATTTGAGTCGAGTTCTCCTGGGGGAAGAAAACAACTACTCCCCCATTGAAAAACACTGCTTGGCGTTAATCTTCGCGATAACGAAGCTCCGGCATTATGCTTTGACGCATGAGGTCCACCTAATATCAAAAGTGGATCCTCTCAAATATTTGATGTCAAAAGCCATACTAACAGGGCGGCTCGCTAAATGGGCCCTCCTCTTGATGGAGTTCTCGATAACATACCGACCTCTCAAGGCATTGAAGGGCCAGGCCATTGCCGACTTCCTCGCTGAGCATCCGATACCTGCCGATTCACCCCTAAATTACGAATTGCCAGATGAGCACGCGTTTGACACGATCGATAGGGAGAAAGGAGAGAGTGACACCCGATGGGAAATTTACTTCGATGGGGCATCTTCCATGAAGAAGCGACAACACAACACCCCTATAATCAAATCTGGGGTAGGCCTTATCTTCGTGACTCCACAAGGAGGGATAATGCGCTTTGCCTTTTCCTTAACAGAGCCGAGGACAAACAATGAAGCAGAATATGAAGCTTTGATAGCAGGTCTTGATATCGCTGTCGACATAAGAATCAAAAACCTCCTCATATATGGAGATTCCCAGCTGGTCGTTAGTCAAGTAAACGGCGACTATCAAACATCAAACCGGAGTTGGTAAAGTACGGTGAGAGAGTACAGCAACTGCTGACCCAAATCTCCTCCTACATGCAGGAGAGCATACCGCGCACGGAAAATAGCAAAGCTGATGCACTAGCCAAGCTCTCTAAAGAATTGGCTGATGAAAATCTCGATGACGTAAGGATCGTTGTGCAAAACTGTCGGGTTCTTGCACCGGTAGAAATATCTCCGGAGTCGTCTGAGGAAATGGAAGCGACCAAGCAAACGGCCCTACAAATAGGGAACCAAGAAAAAGCTAAGGATTGGAGAGAAGTCTTTATAGACTACTTCAAATCCCGTCGAACACATGAAAATGCGTCCTCGAGACATCAGCTCATGAAAAGAGCTCTGTCTTTCGCCTTCGTCAATGATACTCTATATAAGAGATCGTTCGACTCCCTGTGGCTAAGATGCCTGGGACCGGAAGAAGCAAGGAGAGTCGTCCAAGAAACTCATCACGGACTCTACGGTTCTCATCAAGCCGGGCCAAAGATGAAGCTGAAGATCAAAAGAATGGGCTACTATTGGCCCACGATGATTCAGGACTGCCTTGAATACGCGAAGCAATGCCATTCGTGCCAGACTCATGGAGACTTCATCCACCAGCATCCAAACCCGCTACACCTAACGGTGGTGAGCTGGTCATTCGAAATGTGGGGAACCGACATAATTGGGCCCATCGAACCAGTATCATCTAGAGGACATCGGTTCATATTGGCGACAACCGATTACTTCTCTAAGTGGGCAGAAGCATTACTGATAAGAGAAGTGAAGACAGAAAATATCCTCTATTTCTTCAAGACACACGTCATCTATCGGTTCGGCACTCCGCGACGGATTATCTCCGATAACGGGCCAGCCTACAGAAGTCACAAATCAGCCGCATCGCACAGCAGCATAATATAGACTGGAGATACTCTTCGATCTATAATCCCCGAGCTAATGGTCTAGCTGAGGCTTTCAACAATACCTTGAAGAAGATCATAAAGAAGACAGTGTCTCAAAATAAGAAGGACTGGCACGAGAGACTGCATGAAGCTCTCTGGGTGTATCGGACCACGTTCAAAATGGCCTCGAACACAACGCCGTATGCATTGGTATTCGGCACAGAAGCAGTACTCCCCTTGGAGATAGAGCTACCCTCTTTATGAGTGGTGGTTCATTACGAGCTAACAGACGAAGAGAATGCTCATCTTCGGCTAGAGGAGCTCGACGCCCTTGACGAAACTCGTCTCATGGCGCAGCAAAACTTAGAGGCTTACAAAACAAAGGTGACGCGCTCATACAAGAGATTGACTAGGCCGAGAACATTCCGCCAAGGCGAGCTCGTGCTAGTGGTTAAGAGACCTATGATCCCCAATCATGCCAAACGGGGGAAGTTCGAGCCGAATTATGAGGGCCCGTACATCATAGACGAGGTCTATCAAGGTGGGGCTTACTTTCTCATGAATATGCATAGTGAAAGACCCTTCAGGCCAATAAACGGCCGGTTCCTGAATAAATATTGCGCCTGATGAGTCACGGCCTAGGTCAACGATAGATGATGACGCCTACGTCCGCTCGCTATCTTCCTAAGCCCAAACTCTATAAGCAAAACTGTTGTCTCCAAAATGGCAACAATGGACCGAAACGTCCTAAAACTAACGACTGACCCAAACGTCTTTAAACTACTACAAACCCGCAGCATCCTTGGGCTGACGCAAAAAAAAACGGTACATCCGTAAGCGAAATGGGCACGGATGAAAACCCGAAAGGGCTCCGTGAGTAAAAACAGTAGGGCTACCGGTGAGTTTGTGAAACCCGAAAGGGCGCAGACTCGTAAAAAAATTCGTGCACACTTGTAAGGTCGTCTCGACCTTGTAAGGAGAAAATACCTGCGTGAGATCCTTACGACTCACAAAGGAACAACATACTTAGGGATTCCCACGATTCCTGAGGAGAAACTACACTTATGAGATCCTCACGATTCATAAGGAGAACTCCCCTGTGAGACCCTCACGGCTCATAGGATTCAAAGCCTTAAACTACAGGGATCTGAACCTATTCTTAAGCCGTCATACACCCCAATCTTGCCCTACAAGTGGTTCCATACTGACCCTTGTATACAATCCACGGGCACAAATAATCATTTCCTTGCTGAGTCCCACCGACGACGAGGAATGCTCTCATTTGATGAACAAACACTTGTAAGTCCTCTCGACTTATAAGGAGAAAACACTCTTGTAAGATCCTTACGACTTATAAGAGAACACGCACTTAAGAATCCTCACGATTCTTAAGGAGAAAACGCACCTACAAGATCCTCACGACTCGTAGGGAGAAACACCTTTATAAGACCCTTAGAGCTCATGAAGTTAAAATCCTTAGTCGACAGGATCCTAACCCTGTTTTCTAAGCCATCTTTGTTCAAATCGACAAAGGAAAATGATGATTCGCTCCTGGCAGTATCCCAGTTGTAGCGATGTTGATGCCTAAATTGGTATCAAATTCCAAGTCCTCTCACGGCAAGTGATGATTCGCTCCTGGCAATATTCCAGTCGCAGCGATGCTAAGACTGGCACCATATTCTAAGTTCCATACTCGCGATAAAAATCAGCGAGCCAAGAATGCATATGAAATAGCCGAAATGATGGGGCAACTTGCAACAAAATCAGCAAGTAAAATATATGCATACAAAATAGCCGAAGTGATTGGGCAACTCACAATAAAAAGCAGCGAGTAAAAAGAAAAAAATAGCCGAAATGATTGGGCACCGCGAAAAATAGCCAAAATGATTGGGCAATCGCGACTTTCGCGATATAAAAAGCTGAAATGATAGAGCATCGCGGAAAGAAAACAAAATACGTATAAAATGAAACTTTTGCCCTACAAGTGAGTCCATACTGACCCATGTATACAATTCATGGGCATAAACGAAAGGGAACCACATTTCCCCATAAGACTCTATCAAAGGGAGAGTTATATCTCGACGGCAACATCCACGGCCTAAAGATCGACAACGACGTTTCCTCTCACTCCAACCGAATGCAGACGTGACTTCAATAACCGACCTCAGAGTCGCAACGAAGTGGAGCCATGGCAAAATCCCTAGTTCTAAATCTCGATGGAAAAATTTATAGCATGGAGATCAACAACGGTGTTCCTCCTCATTCCAGCAGGATACGGACGCAGCACTACCAATCGGAGCCACGACAAGGTCCCCAGTTCCGAGACTTTGCGGTTCACAAGTAACGGCAAAAGTCAACCCCGACACCGTAGCGGCGAAAGTCAACCCCCGACACCGTAGCGGCGAAAGTCAAACCCGACGCCGTAGCGGCGAAAGTCAACCCGGCACCGTAGCGGCGAAAGTCAACCCCGACACTATAGAAAACGGTGAAAGTCGATCCCGACACCGTAGAAAACGGCGAAAGTCAACCCTCAACCTCCCCGTCGAAGCAACGCTTCGACTCGGGTACAAATCAACTCATCAACCACTTACGAGTTCTCTAGACTTGTAAGGAAGAAAATTCCCTTCTGAGATCGTTACGACTCTCAAGAGAAAACGCACTTAGAAGTCATCTAAGGAGAAAATACACCAACAAGATCCTCACGACTCTGTTTCCTGATTTAAAATCAGGAAAACCCACGGAGGAGGCATCGCGTGCTAGCACGTGACCATCGGTCACGTGTTGGCACGTGACATCTAGAAGCAGCGGCACAAAGCACTTCCATTCCCTGATTAAAAGTCAAAAAGAAGCTCCGGAAAAAGCATCACGTGCTAGCACGTGACCAGCGGTCACATGTTGACACATGATGGCTAAGCAACGGCAAAGAACAGAGCACAGAAGGAAGGGAAGCCCATTCCAGGGGGGGTCACGTGCGTACACGTGACCAACGGTCACGTGGCCACACGTGACCGGCCTCAAGAGCCTTATTTCCATGACAGAATTAAATTCTGAGAGAAGATCTCTCAAGTCTTTCCGAAGTGGAAAAGATTATTTGGAACCGTTGGATTAAAGATCTAAGGGTGATTAAATATCACCAATTTTGGAAAAATCTTGGACTTGGAAAGATTTCCCCCTAAATCTAACCGAAACAACAAGGAAATATCTCTGGATTTAGAATCCAATGGTGAATAAAATTCACTTAACAATCTAAAGGCTCAGATTAATGACAAAATCTCTCAACATACAAATCAAATCTCTCAATGAGAGATTTACTAAGCAGATTGATTCTTTTCCTTCTCATATAAATAGGAGCCAAGAAAAGAAGAGAGGGGACCCCTTTTTCGAAGATCTTTTTCTAAAACTTTTTTCTAAAACCTTGAGACCTCTGAATCTTTTTCTACATAGAGAGAGAGAGATAGAGCCTTTGGTTCTCTGCAAAAAGGAAAACCTTAGGTAAGAAAGGAAAAGGGAGGCTTCAAAGGAGAATTTAATTCTCAAAAGAGTTTAACTCTTATAATAAAAAAGAACTTAGTTCTTTCTCTGGTTGAGGATCTGCAAAGTGCACATCTCCCTATGAATTGAGAATTTAATTCCCATTGGGTTGAGATCCTGCCATGCAGATCCAAAACACAGAGGAGGAACTGAGTTTAGAGAATTTAATTCTCGCAAAATGATAGGAATTCAATTCCTTTAATATAAAGTTAGGGTTTAACCCTATGTTATGGGAATTTAATTCCTTCAAAATGAACAGAACTAGGGTTTAACCCTAACTGAGAATATAATTCTCTCGAACTCACAGAAATTTAATTCCTTTAAGAAAAGAAACTAGGGTTTAACCTTATTAAGAATATAATTCTTCAGAAGTTTAGGGTTTAACCCTATGAACAGAACTTTAAAACATGCAGAGTCACGTGCTACCACGTGACCCCTGCAAAGACCCACAAAATAGAACTCTGAAGTAGACATCTCACGTGTTACCACGTGATTCCTGCGAAGACATATAAAAAGATAGCTTTGAGGCAACGCCTCACGTGACCCACGTGACCCCTGAAGTACATAAAGAAAAAGCAAAATAAACAGAGACTCTGGGGCGCCCTCACGTGTCACCACGTGACCCCCTAATGGGTATTCTAATAAACCAGAGCATGAGCCCCCATCACGTGCCCGCACGTGATGGCTTTCAGAACTAAAAGTGTTAAACACTTATGTAGAACAAAACAAAGAGGAGAAGGGCGCTCTCACGTGTTACCACGTGACCCCTTTTGCCTTAGCGTTTAACACTAAATTGAAACCTCTGTATCCAGTGTTTAACACCGATTCTCCTTAGTGTTTAACACTAATTTGGAAAATTCTATTTGCAGTGTTTAATACTGATTTGCTTAGTGTTTAACACTAATTTGTCAATCTTTTCCCAATGTTCAACACTGATTTGAAAACTCCCTTCCCAATGTTCAACACTAACTATCCTTTAGTGTTTAACACCAACTTGTCAATCTTTTCCCAGTGTTCAACACTGTCGAGCTCTAATGTTTAACACTAGCCTTAGCCCAATTGGCTAAAGTTTCCAGAGGCAAAGCCTCTCCATCAATGAATCAACAGAGGGCCAATATCCCAGATACAATTGGACTTAGCCCAAGATGGCTATAAGTCCTCAATTCAAATTTAATTGGGCCAATGGGTTCATAATATAATAATTGATCCTAGTACCCAAATTGGACTACAGATCACTTAACCTACCTCGGTTTAAGGGTACATCTCTTTACTCCTTTGATATTTGGCGTTGTAATTCCTCAACGTCTTCAAAGAGGTGACGGGTCCCGATAACCAAATACATTGATACGGACTGTGGGGTCCTTAAACTCATGGACTATGAGGTCCTTAACCTTGACCGGGATGTCTTAAAACTAACGACGGACTATGGGGTCCTTAAACTTATGGACTATGAGATCCTTAACCTTGACCGTAATGTCTTAAAACTAACATCGGACTGTGGAGTCCTTAAATCCACGGACTACGACGTCCTTAACCTTGACCGTAATATCTTAAAACTAACATCAGATTGTGGAGTCCTTAAATCCACGGACTACGGCGTCCTTAACCTTGACCGTAATGTCTTAAAACTAACATCAGACTGTGGGGTCCTTAAATCCACGGACTACGACGTCCTTAACCTTGACCGCGATGTCTTAAAACTAACATCGGACTGTGTAGTCCTTAAATCCACGGACTACGACGTCCATAACCTCGACCGCAATGTCTTAAAACTAACGTTGGACTACAATGTCCTTAAACTACCTATTGACCGCAACGTCACTAAACTAAACAATAGAGCCCCCAATTGCTCTTTTGTCGGATCTAAATGATCCTGTTAAGTTGATCTTAGTCTAAAAACTAGACTAACGTATCCTTAACAACCGTTTAAGTTGATCTTAGTCTCAAACGAGGTTAACGTATCCTTAAACACAACCCCCCAAACCCAAATCTAAGATTATACGGATTTGGACTAGTCCACGCCCTACGGGCGACGACATAACTCGGTCTCCATATACAATCCACGGGCAACCAAACACAAAACAAACACACACGACACGAAGTGAAATTCTGGAGAAGGAAAAAGTTGTTACCGCCGTGCGGTAGCGTAATTAACTGCAGGGGCTTGCGCCTGCAGGTAAGAGCGTCCCCACAATCAAAAACCCCTCAAGTGAGGGGGAATCTGACGAAGTCTGCTATATCGGCCGCATCCGTCCAAACCTCCGATGCACGGTGCCATAAATCAACTTGGCATCTTCGGAGAGGTGGACGAATAGCACCAATTAGCATTTGCCCCGAATTTCAGGCGAGACGTCAGTCGCGCCGTCCTTCGGAGGGGAACAGATTCTGGCACGCCCGGTGGGACCTTTTCCTCTTTCCACTCCACACTTCGTGCGTCGTGATTCGCAAACCAATTGCGGTTCGTTAATGGTTGCCCTTGGGCTGCGAGGTACTAAGATTTGGCGTTTTGCTTCGTGCAGAAAACAAAGGATCAATGGCGTTCAACTGCTCGAACTGCAAATGCAACCGATACTCCGCCTCACCTGGAGGTGTAGCATATGGACCGCAAGCTGCTTCTCTATTCACCATGCCTGTGGAGCAAGTGACCCAAGATACTACCGGTCTATTCTTTGGGACCATGCTCCCGCCGGCGAACATTGATATCCCAATGCCTGTACCGGAAGCTTCAAAGAAGTCGGTCTTCGATCGACTTGCTACTCCTACGGCCCCTCTCAACGGGTCGTCCAATTCTTCAGTCTTCACCAGGCTGGGCTCGAGCACCAAAGGGCCTATCACGAAGCCCATAACACCTGAAGTGGCCATCCCGAAGAAGACAGCTACCCCTGAAGGCGTCAAGGCGGCTTCTTCTCCCAGAGGGTCGGTCTTCTTGAGACTGACTACCTCCGTTCCCGCTCTCGCTCAGAAATCTGTTTTTGACCGGTTGGACGTAGCTTCTCGATGGACGTCAGTCTTCAAGAGGCTGACACCAGCAACAGCCCTTCCCCGGAACAGGAGGCAGGATGCAGCCGTCGCTGAACCAGTCCCAACAACCCGTCACGCCCGACGTCACCACTGGCGCCGGATAAGAAAGGCTGGGGGCAACTCCCCCACTGGGCTAACTCCACCGGCTCCAACGGTGGAAATTGATGATGCTGTTCCAACCGGGAACAGCTTTGAGCTGCTGAATAGGGTGCGCAGAAACTCGCCAAATGCGGTGCTCAAAAGATCTCCTCCACCGGTAGAAACTGCCGTGGAAGCAGAAAAGCCGGAGCGGTCTCCTCAATCGCTGTCCTCCAGGATCTACAAGACATGGCGACGAGTCCGAAAATCTGTGATCGATCCTAATTACTCTCACCAACACAAGAAGTCGAAAGGTCGGCAAGAAGAAAATTCCCCGGTTAAGCAACGAAAGGCGACGACCAATTGGGTGCCTAAAGCAACGGTCCTCTCAACTTCGACGGCCTACAAGAGAAGAAGACCAGAGAAAGTTCCTGCTCCTGCAGCAAATATCAAGGACAGTAAGCTGAAACGCCCTAAGTCTGGGGGCATGATCGTGCATACGATATACATGGCGCTGGGAAAAGAGGACAGCCGTGCATCCACGGGTCACAGACCGCTTACACGGTCAGTGGCCAAAGCTCAGGAGCAACAGCAGAAGCTCCAAGAAATGATGACCGCAATGGCCGCACTTACTAGGCCGAAAGAAAACCCCGAAGCGTCATCTGATCAACGCCAGGAGGAAGAAACTAACGCTGAGTTCCTTCGTAGGATACTGGAGAAGAAGGATAAAGAGGCTGCTGAACAAGCAGCCAATATACAACGAATGGCCCTTCTGTTCCAGGACATGATGGGTATGATGATCCAACAGGAGCCCCCTACTGAAGATCCTCAATCGTTCTTGAAGACGACAGGGGAGAAACGTCAAATCCCCCACCCGCTCTGTCAACGGCCAAGGAGGAGACAATCTCCAAGGCTGACCTAGATGAATACATAGCCCAACAGATACGCGTTCACCAGGTGACTGAGGCAGCTGGTCAAGTTGTCTGGACAGGAAGACCATATCCGGGCTGGTATGATCAGATAAAATACCCGCCGGGCTACACAATACCAAAATTCCATGTCTATAAGGGGACAGGCAATCCCCATCAGCATGTGGCCCAGTTCAGGGCGTTTTGTGGCAACACGGGTGGCGACGATAAGCTCTTGCTTCGCCAATTCGTCGGCAGCTTATCAGAAACAGCGTTCGAGTGGTATTCTGAGCTCCCGAATGATTCCATCAAGACGTTCGCTGAAATGGAGTTTCTATTCAATCAGCGATTTGCAAGCGCCAACGAACGTACTCCGATAACGGCATTGATTAATGCCAGGGTGAAACCAGGCGAAACGTGGGTCCAGTACGCGATCCGATGGCGGAATCTGTGGTCGAAATGCGAACAACGCATCGAAGAAGCACCGGCGGTGGGCATGTTCATGGGCACTGTAGACCCTCATGCAACCATCTCACAGTTCATGATGTTCTTCAAACCAACCACGTTCCAGGCTTTGATCGACAAGCTTGCCCAGATGGACCAGATGGGTCACAGACCGTCTCCCCCGAAATCGGAACCTCGGAACGACAAGGGTAAAGGGAAGGCGACCTTCGTTGCGAACTCTCAACAGCAACCCAGTGCTCCAAGACTGGCGGATCGATTGGAGGAGAGACGGCGTTATTACAATGAGAAAATGAAACGCCCTTACTCATTCCCGCAGGATAAAACGAAGAGACTATTTGAGCTGGCAATACGCAACAGGCTTATCAACTTACCAAATCCGAGGCAACCGCCACAACCCAGTAAGGTGAATAACCCCAATTATTTCCCTTACCATCAGACGGTAAGCCATCCGATTGAAGATTGCTTCGTCTTCAAAGGATGGATTGAAGATCAATACCTACAGGGCAAGTTTGCGCTGTCCGAGAAGTGGAAGGTGAACCCGCCACAACCTCACACTGCTAAGAAGACGGACACACCGGGGGCAACTTGTTCTTTCATTGAAGAAGCTCCATGGGAAATCGTGCTATCAGCTAAAACCAAAAAGATGCTGAGTGATCTTCATACATGCCCAGCGGTCGAATGGAAAAACCCGCTCGAGCCTCAAATCATCGAAGGTATGTTGAAGTCGCGCCCAACTACAAAGATCGGCGGTGATGGCCCAGGTACTCACACCCAGCCGTCAAATCTTCGAAGAAAAAGAAGAAGAAAGCTAAGAAGCCCGTGAAGCCTGGCAACAAGCGCACGGACTTACAAAAACAGATTGACACGCTGGAGGAATATAACCAGAAAGCACGGACTCCCGTCACACTCCAAGAGTTCCTCAACCACATCTTTCAAGAGGAAGATAAGGGGGAGAGTTCGTCGGATGAATCCGAGGGATACGTGGCAAGTTATGATGTGATCTCCCACTCGTTTACCGATGATGAAATAACTCCTGGCACTAAGAAACTGGGGGCAGAGCCTGAACCGGAGCTTGTGTGGCCAACAGACGAAATGATCGACGACTTTCTAGACGAGATTCGTTTGAAAAGCAAAGCCGAACAAGAGCGTGAGATGGCCGCATCAGAAGGAGCCAAACGCAAGCGATTAAACGAAAGAGTTGAGGTACTCCCGCCAGATCGAAAGGCATCCGACACAGATAAAAACGTATTCAAGACGAGGAAAAGGTTTGCCAAAGCCATATCAATGGGAATGAAATTACTACCCTCGGAAGGAAACACACTCGATGGGGCGGAGAGGCACCCTAATTACTGCTCATATCATCGGAAGATTTCACACCCCACAGAGGAGTGCGACGCTTTTAAGATATGATGGCAGGGATATGTTGCTCACCGGCAACATTTTAAGCGGATGAAATGCAGAACTCGTCGGGACCGTCCGCCCCCATGTTGATCTTCGGCAGTGACTCGGAAGATGAGGTTAATGTTGTATTCTCCAGTCGGCCGCCAATACAAGAATGCCCTGGTGATGATCAGAGTTTGCAAATCACCATGGTGCCACGGGAGCACTACAAAGATCTTGACACGCTTGAGGCTTACAATGTGCAAGACCTGTAGATGTTTTACGTCCCTCCCAGGCGAAAAGGCGATCCTATTCTATCGATCCACAGAAGCAAGGATGGAGAAAGAGATATGGCATGGCGCAGATTCTACCCTCGACAGGCTTCAACCCATCCGTTTACCCAGATATTACACGAACGGACTGAAAAGGCTATTGAAGCGCCAAGGGGTACCCTTAAAACAGACTACTCGACAAGCTCGATTCTATAACAGGATTTGGGATGTCCCTGGGACTCAGCGCAAATTGCCCAATGGGAGAATGGAAACACTTGGGCTTGGATACGTGAAAGACGGAAAAAGGGAATGGGTCTACGGTAGCTACGCCATATATAACTTCGATGAAGAAGAGGATGCCCTGTCGGAAAATGCCAACCCCTCATCGGAACTAGATCCCGCGATTGAAGTCCCGAGTCCATCATTTGAAGAGCAAATAGACAAGCTTATCAGGAAAGCAGGTCAAAAAGCTCGGAACGATCATAATCGCGAAATGGCCATTTACAAAAAAGCCAGGGCGCAACGCCTTTTTCAGCAGGCTGTGAAAGATGAAAACGCTCCTCCCTGTCAACCTGCTGTGCAAAAGACCCAACGCAGGGGCAGAAGTAAGTCAAAAGGCAGAAAAGGAGGTCGACAACGACAACGCAGGATCAGAGAGTCATGTGACCGGGTATTGCGCGGTCCGGATTTGTCCCTTATGAGAAAGATGAGTCAGGCCTACTCTTTTCCTCAGAATAAAACACGGAGGATACTTGACCTAGCTTTAAAACATCGAATGATTACACTTCCGGAGTCTAAACACCCCGAGCAAGCTAACGAGGTCTCTCATCCAGGCTATTGCGCTTATCACCGAGCCATAGGACACCCTATCGAAGATTGCTTCACCTTCAAGAACTGGGTCGAATACCAATACCAGCAAGGCAGATTTGCTCTATACGACAGCTGGAAGGTAACGCCGCCACATAAGCATGAACCCAAAACTATGAGAGTAGAACCAGATCCACATCGGTCTTGGAAACGAGCTCGTACCTGTCGTATGATAACGATATCAAAAGAAGAGCCCGAGAATAGGGATGAGCTCCCTTGGTGCTTCGAAAACGATGATGATGAGGTAATCTCAGAATTTCTACCAGCGCCGAAAGAGCTGGAAGATGGAATACATACTACTGCAGATAACCTCAAGAAGATTGAGTTGGGGACGACGAACAACCCACGACCGACATTCGTCGGCGAGCTGCTGTCTGAAGAAAGGGTGGCTGAGTTAAAAGACGTGCTTATGCAGCATAGAGATTGTTTCGCATGGAACTATTCCGAAATGCCAGGACTAGATCCAGAAACTGCTGTCCATAAATTGGTAATATCCCCGGACGTCAAGCCAGTCAAACAAGCGCCGAGAAGAATGCGGCTCGAGCTTGAGATGAGCATCAATGCCGAAGTCAAGAAGCTGATCGACTCTGGGTTTATCCAAGAAGTTCAATATCCTGACTGGATCGCCAACATCGTCCCGGTAATGAAGAAAAACGGGACAGTGCGCATATGCGTGGACTTCCGGGATCTCAATAAAGCTTGCCCGAAGGACGGTTTCCCAGTACCGGTAACCGAGCTGATGATAGATAATACGTCCACTCACGAGGTTTTCTCATTCATAGACGGCTCATCAGGGTACAATCAGATAAAGATGCATCCCGAAGACCGGAAGCACACCGCTTTCCGGACTCCTTTGGGTATATTCTGCTACAAAGTTATGCCTTTTGGTTTAAAGAATGTCGGTGCCACCTATCAGAGGGCCATGATGAAGATCTTCGATGATCTTATACATGAAATCGTCGAATGCTATATCGACGACCTTGTAGTGAAAAGCAAATCGTACGAAGAACATCTCGAGCATCTGAAGACCGTATTTCAACGCCTTCGGCAATACAACTTGAAGATGAACCCCCTCAAATGCGCGTTCAGGCAAGTTCCTAGGATTCATTGTCCGCCACCGAGGCATTGAGATAGATCCGTCGAAGATCAAGGCGATCATGGAAATGCCACCGCCAAGGACTCTCAAACAATTGCGGTCTCTCCAAGGGAAGCTCGCGTATATCCGGCGATTTATAGCCAATCTTTCAGGCAAGTGCCGCCCTTACAGTCACCTGATGAAGAAGGGAACCCCGTTCGTCTGGGACCAAAAATGCCAAAGCGTGCTAGACGGGATCAAGCAATACCTGCAGAACCCTCCAGTATTGGCCGCTCTGGTCAAGGGAAAGCCCCTCATTCTTTATACAACCGCTCTCGAAGGTTCCTTAGGCGCGTTATGGGCGCAGGAGAACGATCAAGGGAAAGAAAGAGCACTCTACTATTTAAGTCGAGTTCTACTGGGGGCAGAAGGCAACTACTCCCCTATTGAAAAACATTGCCTGGCGTTAATCTTTGCGATAACCAAGCTCAGGCACTATGCGTTGGCGCACGAAGTCCGCCTCATATCGAAAGTGGACCCCCTTAAATATTTGATGTCGAAGGCCATATTAACGGGGCGACTCGCTAAATGGGCCCTGCTCTTGATGGGGTTCTCGATAACTTATCAACCTCTCAAGGCAGTGAAAGGCCAGGCCATCGCCGACTTCCTCGCTGAGCATCCGGTACTGGATGACTCTCCTTTGAATTGCGAACTGCCAGACGAACACGCGTTTGATGCGATCGATGGTGGTAATATCCGGTGGGAGCTGTATTTCGATGGAGCATCTTCCGTGAAGAAGCGCAAACAAAGTACCCCTATAATCAAATCAGGGGTGGGTCTTATTTTCGTAACTCCACAAGGAGGGATAATGCGCTTCGCTTTCTCCTTAACAGAGCCGAGGACGAACAATGAAGCCGAGTATGAAGCTTTGATAGCAGGCCTCGAGATCGCCATCGACATGGGAATTGAAAACCTCCTCATATACGGAGATTCCCAACTGGTCGTTAGTCAAGTAAATGGCGACTACCAAACGTGCAAACCCGAGCTGGTGAAGTGTGGCGAGAGAGTACAACAACTGCTGACTCAAATTCCCTCCTATGTGCTGGAAAGCATACCGCATGCGGAAAATAGCAAAGCAGACGAAAATAGCAAAGCAGACGCATTAGCCAAGCTCGCTAAAGAATTGGCCGACGAGAACCTCGATGACGTAAGAATCGTGGTGCAAAGCCGTCGGGTACTTGCCCCTACAGAAATATCTCTGCAGTCACCCGAAGAAAGGGGAGCAACTGAGCAGACGGCCCTGCAAACAAATGACCGAGAAAAGGCTGAAGATTGGAGAGAAGTCTTTATAGACTACTTCAAATACCATCGAACGCCTGAAGATGCGTCTTCAAAACATCAGCTTATAAAACGAGCTCTGTCTTTTTCCTTCGTCAATGACACTATGTACAAGAGGTCATTTGACTCTCTGTGGTTGAGATGCATGGGACCTGACGAAGCGAAAAGAGTCGTTCAGGAAGTTCATGATGGACTCTGCGGTTCTCACCAAGCAGGCCCGAAGATGAAATTGAAGATTAAACGGATGGGCTACTACTGGCCCACGATGATCCAGGACTGCTTCGAGTATGCGAAGCAATGCCACTCATGCCAAATCCATGGGGACTTTATCCATCAGCACCCAAATCCACTCCATCCAACGGTGGCTAGTTGGCCGTTCAAAATGTGGGGGACTGATATAGTTGGCCCCATCGAACCAGCATCATCCAGGGGAAATCGTTTCATCCTAGGGACCACCGACTACTTCTCCAAATGGGCAGAAGCAGTACCGTTGAGGGAAGTGAAAACGGAGAACATCCTCCACTTCTTCAAGACGCACGTCATTTATCGATTTGGAACTCCGTGATGGATCATCTCCGATAACGGGCCAGCTTACAGAAGCCACAAAATCAGTCTCTTCGCGCAACAACACAACATAGACTGGAGATATTTCTCGGTTTATAATCCGCGAGCTAACGGTCTGGCCGAAGCTTTCAACAAGACCTTGACAAAGATCATGAAGAAAACGGTGTCCCGAAATAAGAAGGATTGGCATGAGAGGCTACAAGAAGCTCTCTGGGAGTATCGAACTACGTTCAAGACAGCCACAAACACAATGCCATATGCGTTGGTATTCGGTACAGAAGCGGTACTCCCCCTCGAGATAGAGTTGCCTTCTCTACAAGTGGCGGTCCATTACGAACTGACGAACGAAGAAAATGCCCACCTTCGGCTGGAAGAGCTTGATGCCCTTGATGAAACCCGGCTCATAGCGCAACAAAATCTGAAGGTTTACAATGCAAAGATGACGCGCTCATACGAAAGATTGACCAGGCCAAGGACGTTCCGTCAAGGCGAACCCGTGCTAATTGTCAAAAGACCTATGATCCCCAATCGCGCCAAGCGGGGAAAATTCGAGCCTAACTATGAAGTCCCGTACATCATAGACAAGGTCTACCAGGGTGGAGCGTATCTGCTCATGGATATGCACAGTGAAAGGCCTTTCAGGCCAGTGAACGGTCGCTTCCTGAAGAAATACTACGCTTAACGGGTAAAGGCCTAGGTCAATGATAGATGACGACGACTATGTCCGCTCGCTATCTTCCTAAGCCCGAACTCTAGGTAGTAACCAGCGTCCTTAACAATGGACCGAAACGTCCTTAAACTAACGGCGGACCGAAACGTCCTTAAACTAACAACGGACTGAAACGTCCTTAAACTAACATCGGACCGAAACGTCCTTAAACTAATGATGGACCACTATGTCCTAAAACTAGCTGTTGACCGAGATGTCGATAAACTACGGTGGATTGCAGTATCTCAAAGCCGATATATATAAAAAAACGGTATGTCCATAAGCAAAATGGGCACGGATGAAAACCCGAAAGGGCTCCATGAGTAAAAACAGCAGGGCTACCGGCGAGTGTTTGTGAAAACCTGAAAGGGCGCAACCTCGTTAGAAAAATAAAAAGAATAAAAAAACAGGGGAAAGACAGTATGTCCATAAGCAAAATGGGCACGGATGAAAACCCGAAAGGGCTCCGTGAGTAAAAACAGCAGGGCTACCGGCGAGTGCTTATGAAAACCCGAAAGGGCGCAACCTCGTTAAAAGACACTTACAGGGTCATCACGACCTTGTAAGGAGAAACCACCCGCGTGAGATCCTTACGACTCATAAGGGAGCAACACACTTAGGAGTCCTCATGATTCCTAAGGAGAAATTATACTTGCAAGATCCTCACGACTTGTAACGAGAACTCTCTTATGGGACCCTCACGGCTCATAAGGTTTGAAAGCCTTAAGTCACAGAGACCTGAACCTGTGCTTAAGCAACCCCCACAACCTTCAATTTATGCCCTACAGGCGGCTCAATACTGACCCTTGTATACAATCCACGGGCGCGAATAAACATTTCCCTAACCAAGTCCCATCCGTGACTAGGGATATCGTCATACGGTGAACAACCCTTGTGAGTCCTCTCGACTTATAAGGAGAAAACCCTTTTGTAAGATCCTTACGACTTACGGGAGGACATGCACTTAGGAATCCTCACGATTCCCAAGGAGAAAACACACCTGCAAGATCCTCACGACTTGTAGGGAGAAATACCTTTGTGAGACCCTTACGGCTCATGAAGTTAAAAGCCTTAGTCGACAGGCCTCTTAACCCTGTTTACTAAGCCACCTTTGTTCAATATCGACAGAGGCAAATGATGATTCGCTCCTGGCAACATCCCAGTTATAGCGGTGCTGATGCCGAAATCGGTGTCTAAAATCCAAGCTTGCAGCGAAAAGGCTAGCGAGCCACACATGCATACGAAATAGCCGAAATGATGGGGCAACTTGCAATAAAAAGCAGCAAGTAAAAATGTATGCATGAGAAATAGCCGAAATGATTGGGCAACTCGCAATAAAAAGCAGCAAGTAAAAATAAAATAAATAGCCGAAATGATTGGGCAACTCGCAATAAAAAGCAGGGAGTAAGAATAAAATAAATAGCCGAAATGATGGGGCACCGCGAAATAGCCAAAATGATTGGGCAATCGCAACCTTCGCGATATAAAAGCTGAAATGATAGAGCAACGCGGAAAAAGAGGGGCGCAAACAAAGAAGGAATCGCACTCTTCCTCTCCCAGGTTTCATCAGAAGAAGAAGCCGAATCTCGATGAGTCACAGATAGCATGGAGACTATCTCGACGTTCGTTTCACTACAGCAGACACAATATCAAGTAAAGCGGAACAGCGGCAACTCCCAGTTCCATGGCTCGGCAATATACAGATCACCAAGAGTCAAACCCTCATCCCGTGAAATGCGGATACAATCAGCAAAATTCCTGGTCACGTGGAACGCGGATAACGTCACTCTTTGACCCTGTGAAAAACGTCCAGAGCGGATCCTGGTCCTCGCATAGCACGGCAGTGAACCCGTGTGAAGCATCCAGAGCAGAGCCTAGTCTTCGCCGAGCACGGCAGTGAACCCGTGTGAAGCATCTAGTGCAAAATTCCTGGTTACGTGGAACGCGGATAACGTCACTCTTTGACCCCGTGGAAAACATCCAGAGCAGATCCTGGTCCTCGCAGAGCACGGCAGTGAACCCGTGTGAAGCATCCAGAGCGGAGCCTAGTCCTCGTCGAGCACAGCAGTGAACCGGTGTGAAGCATCTAGTGCAAAATTCCTGGTTACGTGGAACGCGGATAACGTCACTCTTTGACACCGTGGAAAACGTCCAGAGCGGATCCTGGTCCTCGCATAGCACGGCAGTGAACCCGTGTGAAGCGTCCAGAGCGGAGCTTAGTCCTCGCCGAGCACGGCAGTGAACCCGTGTGAAGCATCTAGTGCAAAATTCCTGGTTACGTGGAATGCGGATAACGTCACTCTTTGACCCCGTGGGAAACGTCCAGAGCGGATCCTGGTCCTCGCAGAGCACGGCAGTGAACCCGTGTGAAGCATCCAGAGCGGAGCCTAGTCCTCGCCGAGCATGGCAGTGAACCCGTGTGAAGCATCTAGTGCAAAATTCCTGGTTACGTGGAACACGGATAACGTCACTCTTTGACCCCGTGGGAAACGTCCAGAGCGGATCCTGGTCCTCGCAGAGCACGGCAGTGAACCCGTGTGAAGCATCCAGAGCGGAGCCTAGTTCTCGCCGAGCACGGCAGTGAACCCGTGTGAAGTATCTAGTGCAAAATTCCTGGTTACGTGGAACGCGGATAACGTCACTCTTTGACCCCATGGGAAACGTCTAGAGCGGATCTTGGTCCTCGCAGAGCACGGCAGTGAACCCGTGTGAAGCATCCAGACCGGAGCCTAGTCCTCGCCGAGCACGGCAGTGAACCCGTGTGAAGCATCTAGTGCAAAATTCCTGGTTACGTGGAACGCGGATAACGTCACTCTTTGACCCCGTGGAAAACGTCCAGAGCGGATCCTGGTCCTCGCAGAGCACGGCAGTGAACCCGTGTGAAGCATCCAGAGTGAAGCCTAGTCCTCACCGAGCACGCAGTGAACCCGTGTGAAGCATCTAGTGCAAAATTCCTGGTTACGTGGAACGCGGATAACGTCACTCTTTGACCCCGTGGGAAACGTCCAGAGCAGATCCTGGTCCTCACAGAGCACGGCAGTGAACCCGTGTGAAGCATCCAGAGCGGAGCCTAGTCCTCGCCGAGCACGGCAGTGAACCCGTGTGAAGCATCTAGTGCAAAATTCCTGGTTACGTAGAACGCGGATAACGTCACTCTTTGACCCCGTAGGAAACGTCCAGAGCGGATCCTGGTCCTCGTAGAGCACGGCAGTGAACCCGTGTGAAGCATCCAGAGCGGAGCCTAGTCCTCGCCGAGCACGGCAGTGAACCCGTGTGAAGCATCTGGTGCAAAATTCCTGGTTACGTGGAACGCGGATAACGTCACTCTTTGACCCCGTGGGAAACGTCCAGAGCGGATCCTGGTCCTCGCAGAGCACGGCAGTGAACCCGTGTGAAGCATCCAGAGCGGAGCCTAGTCCTCGCCGAGCACGGCAGTGAACCCGTATGAAGCATCTAGTGCAAAATTCCTGGTTACATGGAACGCGGATAACGTCACTCTTTGACCCCGTGGGAAACGTCCAGAGCGGATCCTGGTCCTCGCAGAGCACGGCAGTGAACCCGTGTGAAGCATCCAGAGCGGAGCCTAGTCCTCGCCGAGCACGGTAGTGAACCCGTGTGAAGCATCTAGTGCAAAATTCCTGGTTACGTGGAACGCGGATAACGTCACTCTTTGACCCCGTGGAAAACGTCCAGAGTGGATCCTGGTCCTCGCAGAGCACGGCAGTGAACCCGTGTGAAGCATCCAGAGTAGAGCCTAGTCCTCACCGAGCACGGCAGTGAACCCGTGTGAAGCATCTAGTGCAAAATTCCTGGTTACGTGGAACGCGGATAATGTCACTCTTTGACCCTGCGGAAAACGCCCAGAGCGGAGCCTGGTCCTCGCCAAGCACGGTAGTGAACCCGTGTGAAGCATCCAGAGCAAACATCGGACTGTGGAGTCCTTAAAATCCACGGACTATGACGTCATTAACCTCGACCATAATGTCTTAAAACTAACGATCAACCACCATGATTCTACACTGATTCTACCTTGGTTTGAGGGTACATCTCTTCACTCCTTTGATACCTGGCGTTGTAATTCCTTGACGTCTTCAAAGAGGTGACGAGTCCCACTAACCACCCATCGGACTGTGGAGTCCTTAAATCCACGGACTATGAGGTCCTTAACCTTGACCGTGATGTCTTAAAACTAACATTGGACTGTGGAGTCCTTAAATCCACGGACTATGAGGTCCTTAACCTTGACCGTGATGTCTTAAAACTAACATTGGACTGTGGGGTCCTTAAATCCACGGACTATGAAGTCCTTAACCTCGACCATGATGTCTTAAAACTAACATCGGACGGTGGAGTCCCTAAATCCACGGACTATGAGGTCCTTAACCTTGACCGCGATGTCTTTAAACTACGATACCCTGGAGAACATCCCAAAGCGACCCTTGACCCCGTAAAATACGGATAAGGGCGACCTCACTCTGCACTCGTGGGTCCTCACGACCCGCAAGGAAGAAAACTCTCTTGTGAGACCCTTACGGCTTCCAAAGGAAAACCCGCTTAAGAATCCTCACGAGAAGTTACACCTACGGGATCCTCTCGACCTGTAGGGAGAAAAATTCTTTATGAGACCCTCACGGCTCACAAAGATCAAAAGTCTTAGGAGGCAGATCTTAACCCTGAATCCTAAGCCATCGCTGTCCTGCAAGTAGGCCAAGATAAATAGTCCGCAGAACACATTCAATAGGAAGGGGACACACCATTGAGAAGAAAAAAATATGTCTTTTATTCATAACTAAAATGGATACAAGATACGAGTCATAAAAAGGCAAAAAGAGTATACTCTCATCCAGGAGTATGTACAAAAAAGAAGAAAAAAAATACAAGTTTTCAAGCTGGCGGGCGATTTAGTAATTTCGCTAGCTCATCCTGCTTTTGCTGGGTCACGGCTTCATGATTCAGGATCGCCAGAAGACGGGCCTCCGCCTGAGCCTGCTGGGCCTGATACAAAGCAAGCCGGCTTTCAAGCTCTTTCTCGGTGGCCTTGTGAGCCTCGACCCTCTCGCGAGTGAACGTGGCAGCTTTATCAAGAGTCACCACCTTTTTGATAGACTCTTGAAGCACCCACCAGAGTTCATATGCTTTGTTAGCCTTGGCGGTAAGATTAGCTTGAAGCTCGTTCAGCGCCTTAGAAGCCAGTTCCCTCTCCGAGAACTCGCGGCCTAGCCTTTTCTCGCACAACAATATGTTCGCCACGCGTCGCTCCATCAGACCACGTAAGCTCGCTTTCGCGACCGCAACCTTGGAAACAGGACATATACGCTCAAGACCGTATAAACAGGCCTCCAGTCGACAGCAATAGTCGATCTAAAACGCGCTCACATCACCTGGTATGGGAAGCAACAAAAAGTTCTCGATGTACATCCTATCAAGCATGCATTCGCAACTATATGAATATCCGAAAAGAAATAATACCCGAAGCTCTGATGTGTATGCAACATAGTGATAGTGTTCGCAATTAAAGAAAGTTCTCATGGGAAGAACACAAAGTTCATTTATGCAAGGAAAAACATACATACGGATACCCAGCACACATGAAAGTTCGACATAAAGCATGCAAAAACTAATTTGAATATACTACACTAGCGGGAAAAGGTCGCCGAACAAAGGATCGGTAGCGCAAGGGTTGACAAAACAAAAGACAAAATTCTCCATCTCTCTCTTCGCTCTCTTCAATACATCAAAGCGCCGGTTCTCGCGGGGAGTCGCTCCCCACCGATTGGCGCCATGTTCGTCCGCAAAAGCAGACATAACAGCCCGACGGGCTCTTATTTCGCTCAAAAGGTGGACCGAGCGATCTTTCAAAGCTTGAGTAATTAGGCACGCTTCGTGAAAGCCCTCGAGCTTTTCTTCGGCCGCGTCAAGCATCGCCAGGTTCATCTCCGTCGGGTGAGGAGGGACGTCGGCAAGCACGGCAGCAAGAATCATCCGGAGCCAGAGGGAGCCCATTGGGAGGGGAGACCCCCTGCGGATCGAGAGGTCATACGCCGCTGAGTCGCATTCGTCGTCGGTAAGGAGAGGATCCACTAATCGGGCGGCAAAGCGGGAGATCATCTCCTCGATAGGAACTTCCCATGGCTGTCGACGAGCATGAGGGCGATTGCAGGCCATGGCGCTCAGTTGTCTCTCAAGACAAATCACACCAAAATGAGAATAAATCTCTCTGTGAAGAAAAAAGAAGGCCATGGCCCCAAGATATAAAGAGGGGCATTAAGTGTTGTACACGGAAAATCTTGCATGTTGAAGCTATTTCCAAGGCCCAAAAAGGGGAAGGCATTGGAAATCAAGGAGATGGAACTATTCCCAAAGCTCCTTTTCTGCATCTAATATTGTGCACTAAAAATATGACATAATTTTTTTTTTTTTGAATTGAACAGCCCCGTCAAAAGGACCCCACGTGCGAAGCACGTGACCCCCAAACTTGACGTGCATTTAAAAAAAAAGAGAAAGGAGTAGCACCCTGCACATTAATAACAGCAACAACAACAATAGCAAAATGATAAAATGCAAACATAGAAAGGCACGATAAAGCTTATCATTCATGCTTTAAGAAGTCCATACAAAATGAAAAGAAAACGATTATAACGGCAAGACCTCAGGCGCGGGGCACGGATTGAGAAACTCAAGCTTGACTTCGTCCAAGATCCTCCAAGCATTTCGAACCGCCCGAGTATGTTTTCTCTCACGATCACAAGCGTCGGGGTCCTCGCGAATGTCCTCCACCCTCCGATAGGCGGCAAGTATGGCCGACTGCTGAAATGCCTGGTGCAAGAGATCAATGTGGTTATCGCTCCTTCTCTTCAAGATTAGACCCATCAGATACACCGAATGTATCTTATCCTCGGCAACGTCCAATGCCCTGAGCGGCACACCGGTGCAGAAGAGAGGAAGCGCCTCCCAAATCGCCAGCACGATGAGTCTCAGAAGAGAAGAGCGACGGGGGAGTAGCCGATGGTTGTACTCGTCAAAGCGGCACATAATCTCAGCACACTGAGCGTTGGTGAACTCCTGATTCTGACTACGGCCCAGTGCACGGATATTCCCGTATGAAATGATTTCGTTAAGATTATACAAATGAGCATCCATGACACCTGAAATAACGATCATGAAAAATTCATTACAAACTTTTTCCTCTTGGATGTGAAGGAGGACAACCTAGGGCAAGGATACCCTAAGAAGCCTCTATGGGGAAGAACTTAGTTCTTCACAAGAATTAAATTCTTTTTGGAAAGGGGAATTAAATCCCCAGAAACTTTTTTCTGTGAACGGAGTTAAACTCCATGGATTTGAACTGTCATCATCATCTCCTTGGAGGATCAGATGAACCCTAAAAGAGATTTACTGCTGAAGATTAATTGGTTTCATGGGTTCATATAGATTTAAAATCCAGAAGGACATGAGAGTTCATCGTTCGTTCGAGAGCATTACCTAAAGAAAAGAATTCTTTTCGAACAGAGTTAAACTCTGAAAATCGTTCAAGGCAGAGAACTAAGCTCTGGAAAGGAGAATTATATTCTCAGAAAGAAAAGTATGCAAGGAGGAAGATGAGCAAAATGGAGGTTCTCCTGAAAAGACATGGTCATTTATAGGATGGGACGGAAAACGTTTCATCTACCCTACTCCCAAGGTAAATCCAACGGTCACAAAAGTGACAGCGTTGCACTCACGTGCAGACACGTGAGAACAATGCTGTGGGGGCATTTGTTTCCTGATTTAAAATCAGGAAAACCCACGGAGGAGGCATCACGTGTTAGCACGTGACCATCGGTCACGTGTTGGCACGTGACATCTAGAAGCAGCGGCACAAAGCACTTCCATTCCCTGATTAAAAGTCAAAAAGAAGCTCCGGAAGAAGCATCACGTGCTAGCACGTGACCAGCGGTCACGTGTTGGCACGTGATGGCTAAGCAACGGCAAAGAACAGAGCGCAGAAGGAAGGGAAGCCCATTCCAGGGGGGGTCACGTGCGCACACGTGACCAACGGTCACGTGGCCACACGTGACCGGCCTCAAGAGCCTTATTTCCATGACAGAATTAAATTCTGAGAAAAGATCTCTCAAGTCTTTCCGAAGTGGAAAAGATTATTTGGAACCGTTGGATTAAAGATCTAAGGATGATTAAATATCATCAATTTTGGAAAAATCTTGGACTTGGAAAGATTTCCCCCTAAATCCAACCGAAACAACAAGGAAATATCTCTGGATTTAGAATCCAATGGTGAATAAAATTCACTTAACAATCTAAAGGCCCAGATTAATGACAAAATCTCTCAATATACAAATCAAATCTCTCAATGAGAGATTTACTACGCAGATTGATTCTCTTCCTTCTCATATAAATAGGAGCCAAGAAAAGAAGAGAGGGGACCCCTTTTTCGAAGATCTTTTTCTAAAACTTTTTTCTAAAACCTTGAGACCTCTGAATCTTTTTCTACATAGAGAGAGAGAGAGAGAGCCTTTGGTTCTCTGCAAAAAGGAAAACCTTAGGTAAGAAAGGAAAAGGGAGGCTTCAAAGGACAATTTAATTCTTAAAAGAGTTTAACTCTTATAATAAAAAAGAACTTAGTTCTTTCTCTGGTTGAGGATCTGCAAAGTGCACATCTCCCTATGAATTGAGAATTTAATTCTCATTAGGTTGAGATCCTGCCATGCAGATCCAAAACACAGAGGAGGAACTGAGTTTAGAGAATTTAATTCTCGCAAAATGATAGGAATTCAATTCCTTTGAGATAAAGTTAGGGTTTAACCCTATGTTATGGGAATTTAATTCCTTCAAAATGAACAGAACTAGGGTTTAACCCTAATTGAGAATATAATTCTCTCGAACTCACAGGAATTTAATTCCTTTAAGAAAAGAAACTAGGGTTTAACCCTATTAAGAATATAATTCTTCAGAAGTTTAGGGTTTAACCCTATGAACAGAACTTTAAAACATGCAGAGTCACGTGCTACCACGTGACCCCTGCAAAGACCCACAAAATAGAACTCTGAAGTAGACATCTCACGTGTTACCACGCGACTCCTGCGAAGACATATAAAAAGAGTGCTTTAAGGCAACGCCTCACGTGACCCACGTGACCCCTGAAGCACATAAAGAAAAAGCAAAATAAACAGAGACTCTGGGGCGCCCTCACGTGTCACCACGTGACCCCCTAATGGGTATTCTAATAAACCAGAGCATGAGCCCCCATCACGTGCCCGCACGTGATGGCTTTCAGAACTAAAAGTGTTAAACACTTATGTAGAACAAAACAAAGAGGAGAAGGGCGCTCTCACGTGTTACCACGTAACCCCTTTTGCCTTAGCGTTTAACACTAAATTGAAACCTTTGTATCCAGTGTTTAACACCGATTCTCCTTAGTGTTTAACACTAATTTGGAAAATTCTATTTGCAGTGTTTAACACTGATTTGCTTAGTGTTTAACACTAATTTGAAAACTCCCTTCCCAATGTTCAAAACTGATTATCCTTTAGTGTTTAACACCAACTTGTCAATCTTTTCCCAGTGTTCAACACTGTCGAGCTCTAGTGTTTAACACTAGCCTTAGCCCAATTGGCTAAAGTTTCCAGAGGCAAAGCCTCTCCATCAATGAATCAACAGAGGGCCAATATCCCAGATACAATTGGACTTAGCCCAAGATGGCCATAAGTCCTCAATTCAAATTTAATTGGGCCAATGGGTTCATAATATAATAATTGATCCTAGTACCCAAATTGGACTACAGATCACTTAACCTACCTCGGTTTAAGGGTACATCTCTTCACTCCTTTGATATTTGGCGTTGTAATTCCTCAACGTCTTCAAAGAGGTGACGGGTCCCGATAACCACATACATTGATACGGACTGTAGGGTCCTTAAACTCATGGACTGTGAGGTCCTTAACCTTGACCGGGATGTCTTAAAACTAACGACGGACTGTGGGGTCCTTAAACTCATGGACTATGAGGTCCTTAACCTTGACCGTAATGTCTTAAAACTAACATCGGACTGTGGAGTCCTTAAATCTACGGACTACGACATCCTTAACCTTGACCGTAATGTCTTAAAACTAACATCGGATTGTGGAGTCCTTAAATCCACGGACTACGACGTCCTTAACCTTGACCGTAATGTCTTAAAACTAACATCGGACTGTGGGGTCCTTAAATCCACGGACTACGACGTCCTTAACCTTGACCGCGATGTCTTAAAACTAACATCGGACTGTGGAGTCCTTAAATCCACGGACTACGACGTCCTTAACCTCGACCGCAATGTCTTAAAACTAACGTTGGACCGCAATGTCCTTAAACTACCTATTGACCGCAACGTCACTAAACTAAACAATAGAGCCCCCAATTGCTCTTTTGTCGGATCTAAATGATCCCGTTAAGTTGATCTTAGTCTAAAAACTTGACTAACGTATCCTTAACAACCGTTTAAGTTGATCTTAGTCTCAGACGAGGCTAACGTATCCTTAAACACAACCCCCCAAACCCAAATCTAAGATTATACGGATTTGGACTAGTCCACGCCCTACGGGCGACGACATAACTCAGTCTCCGTATACAATCCACGGGCAACCAAACACAAAACAAACACACACGACACGAAGTGAAATTCTGGATAAGGAGAAAGTTGTTACCGCTGTGCGGTAGCGTAATTAACTGCAGGGGCTTGCGCCTGCAGGGAAGAGCGTCCCCACAATCAAAAACCCCTCGAGTGATGGGGAATTTGACGAAATCTGCTACATCGGCCGCATCCGTCCAAACCTCCGATGCACGGTGCCATAAATCAACTTGGCATCTTCGGAGAGGTGGACGAATAGCACCAATTAGCATCTGCCCCGAATTTCAGGCGAGACGTCAGTCGCGCCGTCCTTCTGAGGGGAACAGACTCGTATGGTGAAAAATCTTTATGAAACCCTCATGGCTCAAAAAATTGGAAAGTCTTAGGCGGCAGACCCGAACCTGCTTCCCAAGCCATCACTACCCTACAAAGAGTTCAAAATGAACTATTATCTATCATCTACATGCCAAATTTGCTAAAATCACATGACAACAACACAGCAAAGAAAGAAGGCGATAATCCAAGATAGAAAAGAAATGTGTCCTTTATTCATGAATTCAATTGGATACAAGTTACATCATATGAAAATGAATGGAATAAAAGAATGAATAAAATGAATACATGCTATTCATAAGTTACAAATGTACAATCGATACAAAGGCAGCTACTGAGAAGGAGGCGTTTTCAATAAATCAGCCAGTTACCCGCGCACTCCTCTCAACTCCTTTTCATGGTCGGCCGCTGCGGCCAGCTCCGCTTCGATTTGGGCCCGTGGCTGTAGACAGGATGAAAGTTTCTCATCAATTTCCTGCTGAAAAACCTCCTGACTCTGCGTGACATGCTCAGTAAAGTCAAGTTTCTTCCTCAGCACCAGCCCGTCCGAAATATATCGTTGAAGGTTTCCAAAGATGGAGTTCAGCTGCGCAGCATTCGCTTTGACCTGGGCACTCAGTTGGACAGACTCAGCGGAAGTCGCCTCACATTGCTTTCGCTTGAGGGTTGCCTCTTATTCAAAATAGCGAAGGAAAAGGACACTTTGCTCAACCCATGCAGCCCGCTAGGAGTTCAGAGCCAGAACCTCGGGAGCAGGAAGCCTGAGCTCAAGCTCATGCAGGCAGGCCTCAATCTTCCTGTAGTGATTAACCCAAGACTCAACGATGCCTTCGTTATGGAAGTTCACAAGCGTCGCCAGTATTGGATTAACCTTGGCAGCAAAATCGGCAGCGAATGTAGGGGCCTCCGCGTCAAGCTCCTCGATGTATTCACTCAACATACGCAGGCTGGTCACAGCGCCTTTGGAAGATGGACGTCTAGAAAAGGGCCATGCCGGTATTAGGATGTGATACTCGAAGGGAGCAGGAGCCGGTGCGATTGCTGCAAGATGAATTACGGTTAAAAGCTGACTCGCGAAATAAAGAAACCACACGACCGATGAAGTTTACTATACTGGCTGCGACAGGGGGCAAAGTTGGGAGTATTGGTGGCGCGACGATTCCCTCATCCACTCCTTCAATTTGTAGCGCCACAATCAATTTAAAATTAACAACGGCAAGGTCGCCAGTCAAAGAAAGGAAAGGACGTCGGTTAAAAACTATACTCACCGGCACCAGCAGGCAAAGTGACTTCCGACTGGAAGGAGAAATGCGGGTTCAACACTTGATACAGATGATCAAAGAGAACTCCTGCAAGGCTGCGATGATACATGGTCAGTAAAAAAAACGGTGGTCATAGTTCAATTAAATGGATCGCAAATCTATACCTTCCAGCATCTTGGAGGACATAGGAGAAGGCGAGGGAGCAACCGTCATGGCAGCGACCGCAAGTGTTTCAGATGACACAATCTTAATGTTCGCTACACCTACAAATAAAATACTGTTAGAAAAAGCTGAAAAGGATTGCGAAATAGAAAATAAACAGCGACCCGAGACCCACTTGATGGGTCATCAGCCAAAATTGCGACGAAAGCATCACTGGGCGTTGCGGTTTCTTCGCTCTCCTTCAGTGGAATGGTTTCAACGCCAGTGGCTTCATCCACTGATTCTACAAGATCCGTCATGACACTCGCAATGCCAGGCGATGGCGGGGAACCGCAGAGGGAAAGAGCGGTGGTTTGGACAGTCCCGGACTCCCGAGAGAGAGTAGCCGCTTCAGGCTCGGTGGTTGCCGTCATCTCACCTACCGCCTCATCGCCGGGACTTGGCCCTGCAGGATATGATATGTGAGAATTTGAAGATCAAATTCTAATAAAAAGACCCAGTATTACGTTACCTTGGGGCGGCTTTGCAATTGCCTCACGAGCCGCGTGCACAACCTGTCTATGGACGGTAGACAAGGCAACTGGAGCATCTTCGGAAGAAATAGCGACGGATGGAGTAGCGCTTGAACCTGCACCCACAGCCAAGCTGACATCATGTTCCCTCGCCGCACGCTTTCTGCGCTTCTTGTCATCCTTGGCAGTGAGAAAAGACCTCCTCAAGACCTCCGTCAAAGTGACATCATCGTCCGAGCCAGGAGCTACCTCTGGAGCCGTTACGGCGTCCGTCATCGGCTGCTTAAGTGAAGCCTCCTTCGGCGATACTGGGGGAGCTGGGACTTCAGCAGCCAGCCCTGGAAGCGTCGCCGCGTCGATCGACACTGCACTCAGGATAACCTGGGTTGAGGTAGTCCCTACAATAAGATGAAAAAGAAAGGTCAGACTACCCATGAAGAAAAGGGAATGAAGGCACAGTGAGCCGAAGTATACCGAGGCCCAAGGAAGCGTGAAGCCTCTCTTCCTCTTCAAAAGTCTTGAGGGAAGCTGCGAGAGCCTCTTCGACAGAGATACCTGTTGAAGAAGAAAGTGTCAGTCAAAGCATAATAATTAAAATAGTCGCGGAAAGATATGACCGAAGGATACCTGATTGTGCGATGGTGATTAATGTTGCTTCATCGCGAGCTAGTTGCTTTGAAACCGCGATGGCCGCCTCTAGATCGGTATCATCCGGCGCCATAAATAAACCCTCGTTGGTCCCGTACTCACTTAGGCCCTCGCTGTAAGGAGCATAAGGCTCCTGGCCGAATACAACGTCCGTAGAAAGTATCGACTTCCTTTTCTTCTGTGACTTAACGCCGACAGCCGATAACACGAGCTTGTGCTTGGCAGGCAATTTGGGGCGACGAGTCCCAATCTAAGTACCCACCCCAGAATCCGGAGACACTACAACCACTGCTTCCACGGGCATACGGGGGAGGGGTAGCTCAGGTATAGCGCGCGGGACCACGACCGTAGCACCTTCTCTCATGGGAGGACGAACGATAGTCCGCCGCTTTGGGGGAACGGCTGGATTACCAGCAGGGGCTGTACCCTTATGATCAAGTAAGAGCCGTCTTTCTTCCCTAATAATGGAGCCTACCTAATGCTGATACCATACCACATATGCATTCAAGATTCGCGGAACGCAACTCGGCTCACTGATAAAGAAATTGGAGTCGGTGTTCAACCACATAAAATGGTGTAATGCACCGCGGATACCTTCTTCTGTGGCAACTGGCTCAGCTAGGAAGGCCTCGAGCGGGACGCCCTGATTATAGCTTGATTGCTGGGGAAAACGGGGCGGTTGTACCTCATGAACAACGCCGAATCATTCTGCCTAAACATGAGAAAGCCCGGCCTGATTGAATATAAATGAATAATCTCCCGAGCTTTCAAGGTAGAGGTCCCGTCTTTAAAAGTGTCCCATAGTGGCTGCACCGTATTAGTGGACTCTTTGCCGATGGTTAAAACCTTATCGACAAAGGGCATGCCGTCTCCGACCATACGCGGACGAAGGACCACACCCCTAGCCTTCCGCTGTGTTGGAGTTAAAATGAAAGCGTCAACTAGGCGCATAATCCGAGGGAAGTTGTAACTGTCGTAGAAACGAGGCCATTTGTGAGCACCAAAAGTGCCAAGTATGTGCAGCTCTATCCATGACATAAAATAATGCAGCGAGAAAGTGACTGGCTGTACCCCCGGCTCGTTGGTGTCCGCCGCTAAGCTGAGACCATGGTACAGGTGTGCCAACCCAGCAATCCCGATAGCCACTTGCATTCCCGCAACCATACGATGGGGTTTAGCCATAAACCAATGAACCTCGGCACGAACGTCTCTTCATCGATGCCCGGAGCAGCAAGCTCCGCGAAGGGAACTACAGGAGCAGCCAGAATAAAGAAACTTTTTAAATCCGCCTCCGCCATCGGTTAGTTATCCAAACCAAAACCAAACGGTTCGTCAAGCTTGGCGAACATCGCAGCTTGCTTTGATAAGACTTCCGGATGAAGAAAACGAGCGATGAAGTCTGCGTAGCTGACTCCATGCCCTCCGGACTCTAGAAATAGACTTCCGTAGATATTCAACACCTTAATCAAGCTCGGGAATTGGTGTTGAATGGCGTTCTCTGGGGTAAGACCCATTACCACTGATTTGGTGGCAAAAATGTACTCGTCCGGAGGAAGCAGCTCCTCGTAGTGTTCTCCCCTAACGGGTAAGCCAGAGATCTCCGCAAACTCCTCTAAAGAGATCGAGACTTCTCGATCCGACAGAAGGAAGGTGTGGGTCGGAATTTTCCATTGCTCCAAAAAAGCCTTAACCCACCAAGCTGGGGGCGTGGAATATTGGAAGAGAGATACATAAACGGCAGGGTACAACCCAAGCTTCAGCAGCAACGATCTCTTGGCTGACAAAATGTAGCGGGCTCACTGCAAATACCCAGCTGGATGGAGAGGAGTCAAGCCTATCATGTACGATTGTCCCCAAGGGCGCGACTCACCCTGACATATGCGCCGCCCCAGAGTATCCAAAACCATCGGCGGCTGCACGGGTATCGCGGCCATAGAAGGCTGAAGGCAACCCTCTGAGGTCCAGTTGACCTCCTCCACAGCATAGTTCACCAGAGGTCCGTCAACATAATGGATCGCCGAAATGGGCTCCGAAGGTGCTGCGCAAGAAAAGCTACACCGACCCATGATGATCTGATTGTACCACGTTCCCCATAAATGAAGATTCTTCCGCTCTGGGTCATGATCCTTGATCAGTGCAAAGACTTCCCTATCCACAGGCGCTTCAGGGAACCCGCTTTCTGAATGAACAAACGAGAAGGAAATGTCGAAAGACATAGTATCTGCACGAATAAGAACAAAAGTTAGCCGTCAATACTGCGGTTTAAGTTCTGGCACTAGGTACTTTAATTTCGTGCCACACAGCAATGCATTGGAAAGGGACCCAGGGGGACCCGCATAATCTAGATGATGGCTCGTCATTAATAAAACGGTCTCATAATTTGATGAGACAGTCATTAAATGAGGAAATCCTAAAAAAATTCTCATTTAATGAGGGCCTCTCAGGCCAGGGAGCAAATCTCCCTTGAGAGCAGCGCTCTACAACAGATATGACATCTGTCATAATTAATGATGAAGGGAATAAAATTCCCCCAAAACATTCTAAAGAGCGATGCTCTGTGAAGAAGATATAATAATCCATCCAAAACCCTAAAAGCAAAGCTTTACTGAGTTAAAAACTCTGAGATCTGTAAGATCTGCAAGATGAACTCTAAGAGTTCTTCTTTAATGGGTTAAGTGACCCTAAGAAAGATTTCTTTAGATCTATGATTTCAAAATAGCAAAGCTCTGTTAAGAAAACCATAAAAATTTCTTTAGATCCATGATCTGAAAAGAGCAAGACTCTGTTAACGGGTGAAACCTTAGATTATGAAGTAATCCCTTCAAAGATTTAATTTTTACCTAAAATTTTCGACAGGGTTATGTCTTTAAGAGAGTTCTTAAGACGAAAAGCTATGCTCTGAAAGAGAATTAATTCCCAAGAGAAAACAAGAAGATGAGCATAGGTCATCTCAAGGGCCAAAGGCCCTATTTATAGGCACTAAGAGCCGTTTCAACATCTAAGTTGATCTAACGGCGGAGATGCTGCCACCGCTGCACTCACGTGTGAGCCATGTGAGCGCAACGGTGGGGGGCATTTGTTTCCACCAATCAGAGAAAAGCTCTGTTCAAATTTTGAAATTTGAAATGAAACGGTGCTTCATAAAAGCGCTCGCGCCAAGAGCGCCAGTGTTAAGAGTCAAAGACTCTGAGGCAGCGCTCACGTACAAAGCACGAGAGCGCTCGTGCCAAGTGCACCAGCGCTAAGAGTCAAGGACTCTGAGGTAGCGCTCACGTGCAAAGCACGAGAGCGCTCGCGCCAAGTGCGCCAGCGCTAAGAGTCTGAGGCAGCGCTCACGTGCAAAGCATGAGAGCGCTCGCGCCAAATGCGCCAGCGCTAAGAGTCAAAGACTCTGACGCAGCACTCACGTGCAAAGCACGAGAGCGCTCGCACCAAGTGCGCCAGCGCTAAGAGTCAAAGACTCTGATGCAGCGCTCACATGCAAAGCACGAGAGCGCTAGTGCTGGAACTAAATGTTCCCCCACCCTTGGATCAAAGATCCAATGGTGATTAAAAATCACCAAGATACAAAATAAGTTCTGTATGGGAAAATATTTTCCCAATCTTTTTAAAAAGAAGAAGATTGCCTTATGTAAAACAGAAGCCCTTGGATCAAAGATCCAACGGTGGGAAACATTCCCAAATCAATCAGAGGAAAGATTTTCTTAACTGATTCAACAAATCAGCCTCCCCTATATAAAGGACCGAAGACTTCAAGTCTTGCATAGAGGAACCCCCCGCTCCCCACAAACTTGGAGAAATTTCAAAGAGAAGAGTAAGCTCTCGGAAGAAGAAGTTCTTCAAGGTAAATAAAATGAAGAGATAAAATCATCTCATAAAGAGAGGAAGAACTTAGTTTCTCTTTCTAGATCATAGATCCATAAGACAGATGTCTTTCACAAAAAGAGATCATAGCATCTCATCATAAAAGGGGGGAGAAAAACTTAATTCTTTTCGGATCACAGATCCACAAAGACAAAGTCTTTCACAAAAACTTAAGAGATTGTAGCATCTCCTATTAAAATAAGAACTTAGTTCTTAGATCCACGAGACAAAGTCTCTTATAAACGAGAACTTAATTCTCAGAGCACAAAATTGATCAAGGAGCGCTCTGCACTCATTGACTGGCGCTCAGCGCCAAGCACGCCACGTGCTCCTCACGTGTGCGCTATTTCAAAAGGAGCGATCTGCACTCATTGGCTGGCACTCAGCGCCACGTGCTCCTCATATGTACTCTATTTCATAAGAAGCGCATCAGCGCTCCAAGTCTGGCGCTCAGCGCCAAGTGCATCACGTGCTCCTCAGGTGTGCGCTATTTCACAGGAAGCACCTTAGCGCTCTAAGTCTGACGCTCAGCGCCAAGCGCACCACGTGCTCCACACGTGTGCGCTATTTCACAGGAAGCGCCTTAGCGCTTTAAGTCTGGCGCTCAGCGCCACGTGCTCCTCACGTGTGCGCTATTTCACAAGGAGCACTATGCAATCATTGGCTGGCGCTCAGCGCCAAGTACACCACGTGCTCCTCACATGTGCGCTATTTCATAAGAAGCGCATCGCGCTCCAAGTCTGGCGCTCAGCACCAAGAGCACCACGTGCTCCTTACGTGTGCACTATTTCACAGGAAGCGCCTTAGCACTTAAAGTTTGGCGCTCAGCGCCAAGCGCACCACGTGCTCCTCACGTGGGCGCTGAGGGAATATAAACTGTTCTTTAAATAAATCCCCAGAGCCATAATGAGGGCTCCATACTCAATAAAAGACAAAAAGGTTGTCAGAACCCAAACCAATGCTCAGCATTGTTAAATAAAAATGACCGGGCCTAATTAAATATTCAACATTTTAACTGAGTTGGTCGAGCCCAAGTTCGCCGAAAATCTCTAATTCAGATTAATTGAGCACATATGCTCATAAATCTTTTTAACTGATCTTAGTCCCAAACTTGACTACAGATCTCCCAACCAACATTGGTTCAAGGGTATATCTCTTCATTCTCCTGATATCAGTCGTTGTAATTCTTCAACGTCTCTCGATAACCAGACATTCCATGAACTATGATGTCCTTAAACTTTACGGACTGTGAGATCCTTAAACTCATAGACTATGATGTCTTTAAACTTTACAGACTATGACGTCTTTAAACTGTCACGGACTATGATGTCCTTAAACCCAATGGACCGCAATGTCCATAAACTAAAACAATAGAGCCCAAATGCTCTTGTTGGATCTAAATGATCCTGTTAAGTAGATCTTAGTCTAAAATTAGTCTAACGTATCCATGACAAACGTTTAAGTTGATCTTAGTCTCAAATAAGATTAACGGTCCTTAAACCCAACCCAAAACCAAATCTAAGAAAATACGGATTTGGACTAATCCATGCCCTACGGACGACAACATAAATTAGTCTCCATATACAATCCATGGACAACCAAAAATAAAACAAACATACACGACACTAAGTGGCCATCTGGAGAAGGAGAAAGAGGTTATCGCGATGCGGTAGCTTAATTAACTGCAGGGGCTTGCGCCTGTAGGGAAGAGCGTCCCCACAATCAAAAACCCCTAACAATGAGGGGGAATCTAAAGAAATTTGCTACATCGGCCGTATCCGTCTAAACCTTCGATACATGGTGCCATAAATCAACTTGGAATTTTCGGAGAGGTGGACGGATAAAACCAAATAGTATATGCCCCCAAATTCAGGCAAGACGACGTTTGTCTTTCCGGTATTCGGCGGCGAACACACCCCTCTCAACTTCTAGTTTTAAACATCTTCTTTTCTGGGATGGTGCGGGTTATCGCACATTCTCGGGCCTAGTAGAGCGAGATGCAGACCTCCGCAAGGAGCATTCGATCTCGATGGAATTTTTAATGCAATTTTTAAGAAAAATGCGATTTCTATTTAATAAATAAGTTTAATTTTTTTTAAATATATATATATATATAAATACTATCAAAATATCTACTTTAAGTATACAATATATATATATTCCATGTTTTCTAAATTAAAAGAATCACAATTTTATGAAACTACCATTACAATTCAATACAATTCTAATATTACATTAAAATGCCATATACATTGAAATCTAGGTTATATCCACTAGAATATTTTGCTTTATAAAAATTACAATTATGAAAACCCTAAAGACGATAATTAAATACTTGAGATGTGTTTTGAAAATATATCAAAAATATCTTTCATAAAAACCCCTCAAGTTCTATTAATTTACAATAAGGACCATAGTAAACATAAGTTTAAGCGGGACCAGTTCTCTTGAGCCTCAGGGAGCCGAAGAATATGGGTGCTTATCTATCTAAGGTAGACAGCCTAAAAACGGTGTTATCAATACAGTAATTGTCTTGGAAAAAGACATAAATCCTGCCGTTCATGTGCAGCAGTTACCGATAATATCAAAACTAATTCAGGACTTCAATTTATAAAGTGTCTGACTCAGATAGAGTCTCCGTCTAATATGAAATCAATCTGACTTGAATTCTTTTCAAGTATAACTGCATACAACATGAATCCATGAATACTAGAATACAATCTATAACAACATGAACATGACTTGAACTAACCATGGATATATTATGTTTACATGACTATCCATTTATATCCATTCCGTTTATATGATATCACGGTTTCGGCAAGTCGTATACAAACCATTCATTACATTACATCAATACAAAAGGCATTACGGGGTTTTAAGGGATAGACTGGTACAGAACGTATTAAAGGTGGCACGAGATGGTCATTAAAAGACGTATCTATACATCCATGCCGATGTTTCGTGATTTTATCGACGGAGCCTTGTACTACGGGTTACCAAAGTCCACAGTGTAAGTTGGACTCCTCTCGTATACACTGGCATATTCTGTACCAAGCTACAAACAACTGCATTAACATTATAATCAAACATTACTAGTTATACTCTCTTATCTGTCTACTCTATTTCTATCTCTCTTTAGGACCTACCGAGCGATTGTTCGTTGACGACATTCTTTCTCTCTTCTTTCTTTTGAATGTTGTCAGGAGGACCTGACTCTGAGGAGTTTGAGACCAGCCAGGAGCGCTTGAAGCGGACCACTGAGCAGCACGGCCATTAGACTTTACTTGTACATACTTTTCATTTCAGTTATGCCATTGTTTAGGCATTGCATTTCAGACTTGTATTTACTTTCCAGTATTGTATTGTAAAGAAATGTTGAATATATAAATGTTTTCGTTCATTTACATCTCTTCTTGTGTACTTTATCATATTGCTTAGATACGCTTAGCGTGTTTACTTCTGAGTAAATACGTCGCGTGACCCGTCGCATCTCCTTACCGTACACCGGGAAGCAGGACGTGACAGGTTTTGTTGGCGGCCCATTCAGGTCAGTGCTGCATGGAACCCTACCATGCAGGTCAGTTCTGCATGGATATGCAGGTCAATTCTGCATGAAGTTCTAAGCAATATAACACGAGAATCAGCAACTAAAAACATTATTTATATTTTATATTCCTTGAATCTTACAATTTCATATACTTTGAATCTATATAACCCTTTTTTTCTTTCAAGGTTATGGATTCTCCAAACAATACGAGCACAACTTCAACAACAGACCACGACCTCTACCGCTTACGCTTATCGTTGCTGCTCTGATCAATGAGCAGACAGTACTGCTTGGGGCAATCTGAAGCCTCCTGGAAGGATAACAGCAGACTGATATATCACTGAACCGTCCAGAAGCGGAAGTGCCCGAAGTAAAGCAATTTCGGGCATTGCACCCAAAGCAATTTTCAGGAAAAGATAGCCTTTTAGAAGCTGAAGAATGGGCTCAGAGTATTGAGGATGATCTGGCAGCAGCACAAGTGCCAGAGATCGCTTGGGTATGAGTTATGAAGCTGCAACTCATCGACAATGCCCGAGTTTGGTGGAAGGTGGAAGAAAGCCGTCTTGACCAGCCGATCAAATGGAAAACCTTTCGCGACATGTTCGACGCGAAGTACTTTCCAGAGACTGCCCGATTTAACATGGAGCAGCAATTCATCCATCTACAACAGGGTTTGATGTGGACCAAATCTGTGGATGAGTATGATGCCGAGCTTACCATGCTCAGTAGGTTCGCGGCACACCTCATTCCGACTGCTGAGATCAGGTCCAAACGATTTCAGTAAGGGTTAGATCCAGAGATCCAAGCTGCCTTAGCTACAGGGGATTTCCCAACCCACGAACTTGCCCTGAAAGTTGCCCGTCGATATGAGGCAGTGGTGAAGATGAAGGGTAGACCCCAATCTGCCGGAGTTAAGTGTCCTGTCACTCAGATGGCAGGAAGAGCCTCTTCAAGGCCAACTTTTGAACCCAGAAGACCGGAAGAAACAAATAACCGGCCGAGTCCAGATTTTTGCTTCTACTGCAAGAGAGATAGACACCCGTGGAAGGACCGTAGGCGCGCAAAAGGCCTGTGCTTAGTTTGTAGCGCATCCAATCATGGAATTGGAACATGTCCTTATAGATGCAACACGATTCCAACTCACAACACTTATCCGTAGCGGCCAGCCATCCAGGCACCTGCTCCATGACTAGCTCTCCCAGCTCCACCTCCATGTGGACCTCCTGCACAGCATAATCGCCAATTCCATCAGGCACTGAGGAACATGCCTCGAGGGCAGAGAAACATACCCTAAGGACAGAAGAATGTGCCTCCAGCTAGGAGGAATGTACCCCGGCGTCAGGCTTTCACATTAGCAGCCGTAGAAGCCGAGACTGTAGACCAAGCTAACCCTGGTAATTCATTCACATCTTTTTCAATCTTACCAAAATTTTTGCATTCTTTCGTTCTTCCAAATATTTTATGCTCTATCTCTAGTTCTATCACCATCACTACCAATAAACTTTTCTTGAATTTGTTACACTTTCTTTCTACAAATTTTGAGGACGAAATTTTTATAAGGATGGTAGAATGTAACAACCCTAAACTTTCTGTACATAATTTTTTTCAAAATACAGAAAGGAATACCTAAGCCTGAGCACAAGTTATTTCTTTAATTTGCTTTTGAACAGCAAGTAAGCACTTGTAGCTCATTGGTAAAGCCTTGCACTGCTGTGACGTAGCCCCTGTGATCGAATCTCCCCAGCCACATATATTTTTAATTGATTTCTCTTTTAATCTTTTAGAAGCCCAAAGGTTTACACGTGCACTGCACGTAAAATGAAAAGTCACAAGGAAATCAAACATGTGCATTAGGCTGGTTGAAGCGACTAGGACATGTGGCGGAGATCCGAGCCCCCAAGTCCCTAGATGGGCCAGCGAGATGTCTCGTGGGGCCGGCGCCGCTGGCCCCCCCGTAGGTACTGCCCAATTTTTTGTTGCCCTAACCCCTTGGCCTCCCCCCTTAACCCCTGTACCATTTGTTTTTATTAAAAATAAACAGAGAATTAAAAAGTGACATTAAACCAAATTTTAAATGCATTTTCAATTCTCTAATTTATTACCCTAAACCCTAATTTTCCCTATAAATACCACACTATATTTCATCCCTCCTCATTCAGAAATCCCATACAAAAACTCTCTAAAATTTCCAAGTCCCAAGTTGTACAAGTGGAGTTAGCAAAGGGCAAGATTCCGACGACATTTTGGGAAGATTCCGGCGACGAAACGATTTTCCGACGATTCCGATAGCTTCCTCTATCTCTTCTCTTTTTAATCAATCATTAAGTTTCATTCACCCCTCTCAACTTCTAGTCTTAAACATCTTCTTTTCAAAACTCGTCGGAAGCGGAGTTATTCCGGCTTCCGACTCTCTTTTCTTTAAAAACACAATTTCTCTTAAACAATAAATTACCATATCTTATTATAATGTTTAACAAACATAAATAAACACATTAAAATAAATTTCATCTCAAAATAATTCGTATGGCAATTTCTATTTCACTTTTACAGTAAAATACCATCATGTTTACATACGACATTGTTTATTCATTTTACCCATAATACCTTTTGAAAAATCACGAGGTAATGACCTACGTCATCATAAAACACATTCTTGACATAGCATGATGATTTGTGGAATATTAGTTTGTGGGAAAATACGAGTTTACATTTAAATACTATGAACATTCAAAAACCGTTTTCTTTAACAGTGTATTACTTAGTTCCTTGCAAATACGCCACTACAACCCATTTTAGGGAACCCCGATGAGGATGGTGCGAGTTATCACACATCCTCGGGCCTAGTAGAGCAAGATGCAGACCTCCGCACGGAGCATTCGATCTCAATGGAATTTTTAATGCAATTTTTAAGAAAAATATGATTTCTATTTAATAAATAAGTTTTATTTTTTAAATATATATATATATATACTATCAAAATATCTACTTTAAGTATACAATATATATATTCCATGTTTTCTAAATCAAAAGAATCACAATTTCATGAAACTACCATTACAATTCAATACAATTCCAATATTACACTAAAATACCATATACATTGAAATCTGGGTTATATCCACTAGAATATTTCGCTTTATAAAAATTACAATTATGAAAACCCTAAAGACGATAATTAAATACTTGAGATATATTTTGAAAATATATCAAAACTATCTTTCATAAAAACCCCTCAAGTTATATTAATTTACAATAAGGACCATAGTAAACATAGGTTTAAGCGGGATTAGTTCTCTTGAGCCTCAGGGAGCCGGAGAATATGGGTGCTTGCCTATCTAAGGTAGACAACATAAAAACGGTGTTATCAATACGGTAATTGTCTTGGAAAAAGACACAAATCCTGCGGTCCATGTGCAGCAGTTACCGATAACATCAAAACTAATTCAGGAATTCAACTTCTTTTAAAGTGTCTGACTCAGACAGAGTCTCCGTCTAATATGAAATCAATCTGACTTGAATTCTTTTCAAGTATAACTGCATACAACATGAATCCATGAATACTAGAATACAATCTATAACAACATGAACAAGACTTGAACCGAACCATGGATATATTCTGTTTACATGATTATCCATTTATATCCATTCCGTTTATATGATATCATGGTTTCGGCAAGTCGTATAAAACCATTCATTACATTACATCAATACAAAAGGCATTACGGGGTTTTGAGGGGTAGATTGGTACAGAACATGTTAAAGGTGGCACGAGATGGTCATTAAAAGACGTATCTATACATCCATGCCACTGTTTCGTGATTTTATCGACGGAGCCTTGTACTACGGGTTACCAAAGTCCACGGTGTAAGTTGGACTCCTCTCGTATAGACTGACATATTCTGTACCAAGCTACAAACAACTGCGTTAACATTATAATCAAACATTACTAGTTATACTCTCTTATCTGTCTACTCTATTTCTATCTCTCTTTTGGACCTACCGAGCGATTGTTCGCTGACGACATTCCTTTTCTCTTCTTTCTTTGGAATGTTGTCAGGAGGACCCGACTCTGAGGAGTTCGAGACCAGCCAGGAGCACTTGGAGCGGAACACTGAGCAGCACGGCCATTAGACTTTACTTTTACATACTTTTCATTTCAGTTATGCCATTGTTTAGGCATTGCATTTCAGACTTATATTTATTTTCCAGTATTGTATTGTAAAGAAATGTTGAATAAATAAAAGTTGATTTTCTTTTACATTTCTTCTTGTGTACTTTCTCATATTGCTTAGATACGCTTAGCCTGTTTACTTCTGAGTAAATACGTCGCGTGACCCGTCGCATCTCCTTACCGTACACCGGGAAACAAGGCGTGACAGTTACCATATATTTATAATCATAAAACTAATGTTTAGAACCAACTTTCACTCAAAAACATCATGCTAAATAATTTTAATCTAACTTTACATGAAAATACCATGAACTTTATATACGTTATCTTTTATTCCTTTGTTGAAATATACATTTAGAAAACTTCATGGGGTAATGACCTACCCCTCACATATACACATGTTTCTATAGCACGATATCTCTTGAATATATTTTTGTTACCATATTACATCAAAATACCATATACTATAAAAAAACGGTTTTTTTAGATTGTATTTAAAATTCTTTTGCAAATAAGTCTTTACAACCCTTTTTAGAGGAACCGCTATTGGATGGTGCGGATTATCATACATTCTTGGGCTAACAGAGCGAGATGCAGACCTTTTCACGGAGTATTCGGTCTCGAAAGGTTTATAATACGATTTTGAAGAAAAATGCAATTTTCTACTTAATAATAAAATTAATTTTTATAATTATATAAATATTACAAATCCATATATTTTCAAAATATAATAATATTATATTTTTTTTCAAATAAAAGTATTACAAGTTTTATCAAAATACCATCAAGATATCAATACAAGACAAGTTTATAGTAAAATACCATGAACTATTCAAATTAAGATAATTATCACTAAAATACCTCAAATCCATAAAATACACATCCATGGAAACCCTAAATAATATAAATAATTTCTCGAGGTTATTTTGAAACTATATATTAAAAATATTTTTCATAAAACTCTCTCGAGTTATATAAAATTATATTTAAGGACTTTAGTAAATATGAGTTTAAGCGGTATCAATTCTCTTGAGCCTCAAGGAGCCGGAAAAAGTGAGTGCTTGCCTATTTAAGGTAGAAAAACTTAACAGTGTTATCAATGGTAATTGTCTTGGAAAAAGACACAAATCCTGTCGTTCATGTGCAGCAGTTACCGATAACTCCCGAACATAATTCAGGATCAAAATCAGTTCTAAGTGTCTGACTCAAGTCTGAGTCTAAATCAAGCTTGAATTCAACTCAAACCAGAATCCAATTCAAACATGAATCCAAACTCTAACATGTATACTTGAACCTGAACCTGAATACCATAACATTATCAACATGCAAACATGAGTTGACTTGACCAAACCATGGCTATAACTTGACTTGATTACATGACTACTTGTTTACATACTGAACCTGATTACATGAACAACTTGTATCCATGGTCTAAACAACTCTGATAATTATAATCTATATAAAACATTACACGGGGTTAACGAGGTAGGTTGGTACGGAATGTATTAGAAGTGGAACGAGATGGTCACTAAAAGACACCTACATGAACTCCCGTGCCGTTGTCCCGTGGGTTTTGACGGGGCCTTGTACTACCTATTACCATAGCCCACGGAGCAAGTTGGACTTCTTTCGTATACACTGATACCTTCCGTACCAAGCTACAAACAACTACGTTAGAATAATAAATTGATACCTTTATAACTTAACAGTTTCCTTCCACATTACTTATTGTATTCCTTCCTTTCTTTTGGGACTTACCGAGCGCTAGTTCGCTGACGACATTCCTGTAATTTTTTTCTTTGGAATGTTCGTCAGGAAGACCAGACTCTCTCGAGGTCGAGCCTAGCCAGGAAGACGTGAACCAATTCACCGAACAGCAGGACTTCTAGCTTTTCCTTGTACTTACTTTTCATTTCATATGCCGTTGTTTAAGCATTGATTTATACATTGTATTTTCCTTTTCAAAGCAATGATTGTAAAGATGAATGTTAATAAAATTTGTTGTTTATATTATATCTCTTGTCATTTTTTATGCATTTTATATATTGCTTATTTACGCTTAACGTATTTATTTCTGAGTAAATACGTTGCGTGCCCGTCACGTCTCTGTCCCGTATACTGGGAAGCGGGACGTGACAGATACGGTTGAGATGAAAGAAGTGGAAGCCACAGAGGAGGACTACAACAAGATCGCTACTCAGGATTAGCTCAGCTTTACTTTTCTTAAGTTTATGTATACTACTTGCTTAGGCATTTTTCTTATTGTATTTACTTTCCAGCATAAACTCATGTACTTGTAAATATTTGAAGTTGAATGTAAATAAAGATATTTGTTGAAAAATTTTACGGTCTTCATTTATTCTTGCACGGTGTATTATTGTTTCAATACGCTTAGTATATTTATTTAGTAAATGACCTTATCTGGATAAATATGTCGCGGGCTTGCCACGTCATTGTTTCCGTCTACTGGGAAGCGAGGCGTGACAATACCAATATCAGGTGGCAGTTCTCTGGTAACATGAGTACAGGGTAGTCCCTAAGACCTGAGATCGCTATAATGTCTCATGTGTGTTCCTACTATACTTAGACTTCTACCCTACCATGGCTCAAAGGAGTCGTGCAAACAGGTTTTTGTTGGGTACATCCCGAAGCACATGGAGGCAATGAGCGGTCGAGGGGATTCGTCTCTCTCGGTATAGGGTGTTGATGTCGCGTTGTGCAGAACATGACTACAACCACAAGTCGATGGTCATCGCACTGGAGATAAATTGATAAGTGTTATCAGTTGTATCTCCGAAGTGTTATGAGTCCTCTGTCGCACGACTTATCGAGTTATTGGGGTCTGACAGATTCCAAACCCTAGACCTGATATGCGATACTCTAAAGCGAAGAGACTGGACTGTACGATAATGTCACTGATAGACTTTGCAGGGTTCAGATGAGCTTACCCGTTGACATTCTTTCGATCAATACCTGGGTAGCCGTTACGTGCAGCTAGTACCGCTGACGTGCTTGTGGGCTATGGATATGATCCTAACCTACTGCTAACGTATTGTCTAGTCTTTAAAGTCCCATACAAAGATTTTCCAGCACATGCAAAACGATGTAGGGCACATATAGAGATACGTTGAAGAGTTTGATTAATCACATGTATTTGATACACGTATTTTAATCGAGTATTTATTGATATTAACCGGTATATATATGATATAGCCAGATTATTAAATCAAGTGTTGATTTAATAATTAAATGTATATTTATATATTGATATATTTATATATTAACTAATACTGTGTTCACTATATTATTTTCTTCTCTTAATTAATATTTATATTTGATATAAATATTGTTTCATGTATGTTGATATGTTAGAGATGGGTGTGTAAAAGTCATATGGAAGATGATAACACTTTTAAATGAGAATGAGTCATTGAAATTAGATGGTTGTAAACTTGATGAGGTGGTTTTACTTGATGACTCATTTTAATGACTCGTTCTTGGATTTTTTTCATACACACCTTTAGCCATTCTCATCTTCATCTTCTTCTTCATCCCATCTCCTCCATAGCCTCCTCTTTTGATTTTCTTCAAGTGAGGAATGGAAAAAAAAGAGAAAAATTAAGTGAGCTAATTATTCCACATCTCCTACTAATCATTCTTAGCAAGTTTAATTAGTGGGTTACTTCATTTTGATGAGATCAATTTGAAGCTAAACCTTGTGTTGGAGTTATCTTAAGGTGGATCATCTTCGGGGAGGAGATCATCGAGTAAGCTTGTTCCGAGTTTCGTGGAGACTAGCCAGAGTCCAAGGAGATGTGGTTAATGCGCTACAAAGGTTGTAACCCGCTAAACTCTTGTTTTAGCTTTCTAGTTTGTATCAAGTTTTATTCATTGTTCATTATTCTATGAGTGCATGCTTTTGCTCTCTTTAATTTTGAAATTCATTGCTTTCGCTCGTTTTAAAATCATGTCTTGATTGCAAAGCTTGCCTACACTTCTTAGACTATATCTTCCACTGAATTTAATCAGTATCCTGCGCCATGCCTACCTCAGTATCCGCTTGGATCACTGTCCAACATACTGCCCCTCAGAAGAGGGTAAATTTTAACTTTGACAACCACTCTGTCATCCATATCATCTTGGAAGCCTGAAATGATAACCGCCTCCTGAAGGAGGCTGCCGTTGCCATATACCAAGAACATTCTCCCATGTTCATAAATTCTTCCCAATGTTTCTCCGGGATTGGATTAATATCTTCTTATTGCAGATAGTGCAAAAGTAATATCTGATGTGGTACGCGATATATCATGATTGACTCAATTGCCTAAGCAAGTGATATGTCAATCATGCAAGTTCCTCTCCAGATTAGTCTGGAAGACATCTCTTTAGAGATGATGACTCCATTACCTGCGTGTACACCACCATGCCAGGAGTCATCCATTCTAAAATACTTTAGAATAGTGTCAAAGTACTCGAATTAGGACACTTCCCAAATCTAGATCTAAAACCATAGATTTAGTCATCAGAATATCTGATATTTTATCTAATTACCAGGTGAAGAAATATCTGTGACAACCATAGTTTAATCGATCATAGTATTGGAACAACACTTCCTATTAGGAATATGTCATCCAAAAATCAGGACAGTACTCCCTACTTAACCTTCTTACCAGGTCTATCTATCATTCTTGATGAAGTCAAACACTATAACTGTTTCGTCAAGAATAGATAAGCCATCTCCGCTCTCCTTACTGTTGTCTATTGTCACGCCCCGCTTCCCAGAATGCGCTAAGATCGGCATGTGACAGATCCAACCATGCTACCTGTGGCTAGAAAATATCCCTCCAATGTCACATTACGGCTGTCTATGAGATATCAAGAACAGTAAAATAAAATAAACTATCTAGTACATGTCCATATGCCAGAATAAACGAGTCAAGAAACAATATGCGGAAGCAATAAATCCAATAAATAATAACAATCTGGAAAGTACGACATAACTAAACTGGATACTAACCGGATCCTCACTGCTCGGCCTAACAGCGGAAGGACTCCTGATCAGCCTACGGCAAAGGTAGAGGATCTGGGCCATGCAAAACCCAGACGTCAGTGTGTCATAATATCAACAATAATATAATAAAGGGGTAGCACAACATGCAGGCACGAGTATGAACAGTAACGAGTCAACAGGAATATATAACAGTGAAGTATATCAGTATAAGTGACGTGCAGTGATCAATCTAAACTGTGCTACTTGGGTTATCTATTCTAAAGTCTTCGAAATCAATTAATGTAATCCTCATCATAACCCATCGGTGATTATTCCGTAACGTCCGGAAAAACGGCAAACAATAGGTATTCCGTAACGCCCGGAAAAACGGCAAACAATAGGTATTCCGTAACGCCCGGAAAAACGACAAACAATATGATAGCCCTTTGAGTTACGTTTGGTTACATTCTTGATTTCCCCATACCTCCAAGTTATGTGTTCAAGTCAGGTATTGCCAATTGATATCTAATGCCAACACAGGATCAAGCCGGTACATGTTTTGTCTATGCAGACAACAATAACGTCCATCAGGACAACATGTCAGGATTGTCGGCATTAGAAACAGGATCAGGTAACATGTCAAGTAATGATATATCAGGTCATGTCAGGTAATGTACATGTATCAAGCGGGTGCTCATAATCAAACTGTAGCAAGTATTGAATCAGGGTGAAAGTGCGGATGTACAATAAAAGCATGGATGTACAAATATCGATCAGGGGTTACATCATGACTAAGTAGGATGCACAATATCAAGCATGGGGTACTAATGTATTAATAATATAAGTTAATGTAATATGGGGTGCAACTAGTTATGCAGAATTAATGGTATGGATACACAAATAAACATGGATGCATAAATAACTATCATGGGTTACAACTATAGCTTCATGACTTATGTAGGATGCACATTATCTAGCATGTGGTGTTAATATAGCAGTAATATGAAATAACATATTATGATATTCAACTAGATATGTAATTAATAGTATGGATGCACGATATCGATTGGGGTTACATTACAGCTTCAAGACTAAGTGGGATGCACATTATTAAACATGGGATGTTAATACGACAATAATATGTAATAATGTGATCTGTAGATGCAACTACATGTATATTAAATGATATGGATGCAAACGGGTATCCGAAAACGGTAAACTTTAATATGGATGTACAATGCATTCAACATGTGATATTTTTATTCATATGGATGCATAATAATATACCTAGCATGTAGCAAGATGAATTAGCATGCGACTAGATATGTAAATAGTGATATGGATGCACACGGCTGTCCGAAGACAGTAAAATAGTAAAATGGTAATGTGGGATGCATAATTAAACAATAAGTAATGTTATTATTCACATATGTGCAATATATTGTAGTATAGCATGTAGTAAGATTAACTTACCTCGATCGGATCACACGACGGATACGTACGGCACGTCCGACGTCGGTAAATCGTCGCAACGCACACACGGCACGCGGGACGAGTCCAGGCAAGGCAAGAGGGTGATCACGCAGGCAAGGTACGTTCACTGGGTCTCTCGGATCGTCGGCATCGGCATGGCTCCGGTGGTCACCGGAAAAGTAAGAATCAAGAAGAAGAAAGAGAAGAAGAAGGAGAAGAAGAAGAGAGGGGCTGCACTGTGGTTTGCTTCAAAGCGGTTCTCTGGTGTACGGGGACAGAGACGAGGCGAGTGGAAACGTCGACGACGAGTTTCCGGCGAGGTTTACGGCGAGGCAAGTGGGTTGCTAGGGTTTTATGTGTGGGAAAAGCTCGGGTTGAGGCTTTCTTGGTGGCTGTAGGGAGCGGGTGGTGTCGAGAGGTCATGGAAGAGAGGTGAAGGGAGATGAAGATGGTGGTGACAGTGGTCGGAGTTCCGGCGATGGGTTAGGTCTTGGCGTGGGTTTCTTGTAGTCGAGTGTGCAGGGTCCTGGTCGGGGTTTGGAGAGAGGAGGAAGAGAAGGAGTTGAGGAGATGGTAAGGGTGATGACAGGGTGGTGACGACGTCGAGTCGCCGGCGGTGGAGGAGATGGGTTCTGTGGGTTTGTGGGTGTGCAGTGTTGAGGGCGATGGAGTGAAGGAGGTAAGTACGAGGGTGAGGAGAAGAGGAGAAGGTGGAGGTCGAGGGTGAAGACGAGGGTGGTTAAAATGGGCAGCGGCGGTGAGGTGAGGAGCTGGGGTTGTGGGTTCACAAGGAGGCGGGAAATGAAAAAAAAGATAAGAAGAGGAAGATGCTGATGAGAGAGAGAGGACGTGGGTTAGCACTGGGTTTTTAAAGGAAGGAAAGAAATTATATAAATAGAGAGAGAGAGACTGGAGAGAGAGAGACAGAAAGAGAGAGATGCGAGAGAGAAAGAGAGAGAGAAAGATCGAGAGGAGAGAGAATTCTATTTTTAGTGGTTAGAATATTAATTTAAAAAATATATTTTAGTTAAATAAATCTTTAACAGTTATAATTATATTAAATATAATATTAATAAAATTTGATATTTTGGCAAATACATACATACTCCAAAATACGCCCAGGTCGGATCTAAAAATTCAGTTTTAAAATACGAAAAATATATGTGTCGACCAAAACTAAAATTGGATATCCGGATAACGAAAATGCATGCCCCCAAGAACGGATGCATGTACGTGCGCGTAGCCATCCAAACAAGTCTGTTTCACTGAACGGGATGAGAACAAAATACGCGGATGCTACCACAGGGTTAGGGGTATCATGCATGCCATGCAAGATATTTTTAAAATATTTTATGTGACTTTAAATGTTATATTAAAATATGCAGATGCCAAATATAATGTCAATATGCAGTATGTAAATATGGAAGTGCACGAGTCCACGTAATAAGTTAGGATAAATCATAAACATGAATCAAGACTGGTTTCAAGCAAGCGGGTCGGGTCGGATGCAAATACAGATGTCAAATATACTATTCGCACCCAAAACACAGTAAATCAAGAAAATACCATAAATAAAGAAATACATGAATTAGAACTGGTATAAATGAACTACGGCGTTACATTATACCCAACTAAAAAAAATTTCGTTCTCGAAATTCCCAAAACAAGAAAGGATAAACAATCATGAAACTACAAGAATAGGTGTGGAAACTTCTGTTGAATCTCGTCTTCTCGTTCCCAAGTCGATTCTCCATGCGAGCGATTTCCCCAAGAAACAAGTACGAGTGGGATAACTTTATTCTTAAGGACCTTTTCTCTTCGATCAACAATCGATATCGGTCGTTCCTCAAAGGTCAAATCCTCCCTTACAGTCAGCTTCGAATGTTCTAGCACGTGTGTTTCACCTCGAACATACCTACGGAGTTGAGATACATGAAACATGTCATGAACATTCGCCAAAGATGGTGGTAAAGCCATTCGATAAGCCACTTCTCCAACACGCTCTATAATCTCGAAAGGCCCTACGAATCGAGAACTAAGCTTGCCTCGACTCCCAAAACGAATCACTCATCTAGTCGGTGATATCTTCAAAAAATACCAGATCACCAACAACGAACTCTAGAGGCCTTCTCGATGTGTCGGCCCAACTCTTCTGCCGATCTTGTGCTGCCTTCATATGATTCCGGATAGTATTAACTTTCTCTACGGTTTGCACGATCAAATCCGGTCCCAACAATCTTCGTTCTCCAACATTGTCTTAACAAACAGGTGAACGACACTTGTGACCATACAATGCTTCGAATGGAGCCATCTGAATAGTCGCCTGAAAGCTATTGTTGTAAGAGAAACTCCACCAAGTGTAGATGATCCTCCCATGAACCCTTGAAGTCTAACATGCAAGCTCTCAATATGTCTTCAAGAGTTTGGATCGTTCTCTCTGACTGGCCATCTGTCTGAGGATGATAAGCTGTGCTAAACTTCAATCGCGTCCCCAAACTTTCCTGTAAACTTCTTCAGAAGTGAGATAAGAATCGGGTATCACGATCGGAAACGATGCTCACAGGTACTCCATGCAATCTCACAATCTCCTGCATGTATCGTTCTTCTAACGCTTCCGTCGACTGACCAACTCGAAACAATATGAAATGAGCTGCCTTGGTCAATCGATTTACAATCACCCAAACTGCATTGTTGCCCTTTGGACTCCGCGGTAAAGCTGTCATGAAATCCATGTTCCCACTTCCATTGAGGAATCGGAAGTGGTTGCAATAAACCAGCAACCCTTTGATGTTCAGCCTTAACTTGCTGACATACTAAGCACTTCGCTACAAAGCGAGCAATCTCCCTTTTCATGCCTTCCCACCAGAAATGCTGTCTTAGATCACGGTACATCTTCGTGCCTCCTGGATGTACAGAATACGTGGAACTTTGTGCCTCCTTCATAACTTCTTCGCGAATATCTCCTTTTGGCACACACAAACGGCCACCATATCGCAACGAACCATCTTCATGAATCAACAAGTCCGTTTGAAGTCCAGCTTCAACCTGTTCTCGAAACTTCTGCAATCTTGGGTCCTGCGACTGCGCTGCTTTAATACTCTCGATCAATGACGACTGTACTTGCAACTGCATCAACTGTCCCGAAGAATGCGGTAGCACGATCTCCAACTCGAATCTCCGAAAATCTTCGATAAGCTCCTTCTGTGCAGTCAACATCCGAATCGCTGGCAATCGACTAAGCGCATCCGGCACAACATTAAATTTCCCCGGATGGTACTTAAGATCAAGATCATAATCAGCATCAGCTCTAACCATTTACGCTGCCTCATGTTAAGTTATTTCTGTGTGAACACGTACTTTAGGCTTTTGTGATCGGTGAATACTTCGACTATTTCGCCCAATAAGTAGTGTCTCCAAATCTTCAAAGCGAAAATCACTGCTGCAAGCTCCAAAACATGAGTTGGGTAATTCTTCTCATGGGTCTTCAACTGTCTCGATGCGTAAGCTATAAATTTTCCATGCTGCATCAGAACACATCCCAAACCTTTCCCAGATGCGTCGCTGTGAATCACCAATCCTCCGTAACCGTTTGGTACGGTCAAAATAGGAGCGGTTATCAATTTCTGCTTCAACGCCTCAAAAGCCGACGCACACTTATCCGTCCATACGAACGGTACTTCTTTATACGTAAGCTTGGTCAAAGGCTCAGCCGAACAGGCAAAATTCTCCACGAACCTTCTGTAATAGCCGACAAGTCTAAGAAAACTTCTGATCTCTGCTACGTTCTTCAGAATCGGCCAATTTTGAACTGCTGCAATCTTTTCAGGATCAACGGCGATTCCATCTCCGGATACGACATGCCCCAAAAACTTCACTTTATCAAGCCAAAACTCGCACTTGCTCATCTTTGCATACAATCTTTCTTGCTTCAATGTCTGCAGTGCGATCTTCAGGTGTTCTGCATGCTCTTCAAGGCTCCTCGAGTAGACTAGAATATCATCAATGAACACCACTATAAACTGGTCTAAGAACGGTGAAAAGATTCGGTTCATCAAGTCCATAATATCGCTAATGCATTCGTGACTCCGAATGGCATCACTAAATACTCGTAATGTCCATACCGAGTTCGGAACGCAGTCTTGCAAATATCTTCTGATTTAACTCGGACATGATGATATCCGGATCGCAAATCCAGCTTCGAGAATACCCTCGCACCACTAAATTGCTCGAATAATTCGCTAATGCGAGGGATCGGGTACTTGTTCTTAATTGTCACCCAGTTTAATTCTCAATAATCGATACACATCCTCCTTATGCCATCTTTTTTCTTGACTAGAAGAACTGGAGCTCCTCAGGGTGAATTACTGCTGCGAATCCAACCCTTCTCTAGCAATTCAGTAATCTGCTTCTTGACTTCTTCCAACTCCACTTGTGCCATTTGATAGTATGCCTTTGAGATTGGCGCTGCACCAGGAACAAGATCGATCGCGAACTCCACATCTCGTTTTGGCGGTAAACCCGAGATGTCCTCGAACACGTCCATGAACTCTCGAACTACAGCTGGCGTTTCCTCCTTGTCAACTTCCATCGACGAAAGAACATTGTTTGTCGGCCTAGCCCTAAACTCGACCGGCCCGATAGAACTGCTACCTCCAGCAAAAACAAATCCCGGATTTCCGGGAATCTGGAAAATCACTTTCTTTGCCCTACAATCAATGTGAGCGTGGAAAGTGCCGAGAAAGTCCATTCCCAAGACAACATTATAACTGCCGGTATCAATCACCAAGAAATCTGCAAAACATGAACTGGTAAGCAATGAAACTGAGAGAACCAAGGTAATAAAACGACCATGAAACAAGGAAATGAAACAAGACTAGGACTCCAAGTTACTTAAATAGAGTACCGTATTGTAACCATGCTGCAGTTCATAGTTACAATCACATAACTCCGTTCAAGTCGCCCAAATCCTAGTATCAGAATCAAAAGAATAAGTAGGGAGAAACAATAGGGAATCAAAAAGGTTTCAAGCCGAGATGCAAAGTTGTTTGCATATCGTCAAGACAAGGGTCAAGAGAAAAATATGATTCAAGAATCACGATAACAATGTGGCAGGACATGTTCCTAATTACAGGTTTTCTGATTCGTGTATTGGGTCCAATACCCAACTACAAAAAGAATCAAACCCGATTAACCTAAATCCTATGGCTTTGATACCAAATAAACCTTGTCACGCCCCGCTTCCCAGAGTGCGCTAAGATCGGCACGTGACAGAGCCAACCATGCTACCTGTGGCTAGGAAATATCCATCCACAGTCACATTACGGCTGTCTATGAGATATCAAGAACAGTAAAATAAAATAAACTATCTAGTACATGTCCATATGCCAGAATAAACGAGTCAAGAAACAATATGCGAAAGCAATAAATCCAATAAATAATAACAATCTGGAAAGTACGACATAACTAAACTGGATACTAACTGGATTCCAACTGCTCGGCCTAACAGCGGAAGGACTCCTGATCAGCCTGCGGCAAAGGTAGAGAATCTGGGCCATGCAAAACCCAGACGTCACTGCGTCATAATATCAACAATAATATAATAAAGGGGTAGCAGGACATGCAAGCAAGAGTATGAACAGTAACGAGTCAACATGAATATATAACAGTAAAGTATATCAATATAAGTGACGTGCAGTGATCAATCTAAACTGTGCTACTTGGGTTATCTATTCTAAAGTCTTCAAAATCAATTAATGTAATCCTCATCATAACCCATCGGTGATTATTCCGTAACGCCCGGAAAAACGGCAAACAATAGGTATTCCGTAACGCCCGGAAAAATGGCAAACAATATGATAGCCCTTTGAGTTACGTTCGGTTACATTCTTGATTTCCCCATACCCCTAAGTTATGTGTTCAAGTCAGGTATTGCCAATTGATATCTAATGCCAACACAGGATCAAGCCGGTACAGATTTTGTCTATGCAGACAACAATAACGTCCATCAGGACAGCATGTCAGGATTGTCGGCATTAGAAACAGGATCAGGTAACATGTCAAGTAGTGATATATCAGGTCATGTAAGGTAATGTACATGTATCAAGCGGGTGCTCATAATCAAACTGTAGCAAGTATTGAATCAGGGTGAAAGTGCGGATTTACAATAAAAGTATGGATGCATAAATATCGATCAGGGGTTACATCATGACTAAGTAAGATGCACAATATCAAGCATGGGGTACTAATGTATTAATAATATGAGTTAATGTAATATGTGGTGCAACTAGTTATGCAGAATTAATAGTATGGATACACAAATAAACATGGATGCATAAATAACTATCAGGGGTTACAACTATAGCTTCATAACTTATGTAAGATGCACATTATCTAGCATGGGGTGTTAATGTAGCAGTAATATGAAATAACGTGTTATGATATTCAACTAGATATGTAATTAATGGTATGGATGCACAATATCGATTGGGGTTACATTTACAGCTTCAAGACTAAGTGGGATGCACATTATTAAACATGTGATGTTAATACGACAATAATATGTAATAATGTGATCTGTAGATGCAACTACATGTATATTAAATGATATGGATGCAAACGGGTATCCGAAAACGGTAAACTTTAATATGGATGTACAATGCATTAAACATGTGATATTTTTATTCATATGGATGCATAATAATATACCTAGCATGTAGCAAGATGAATTAGCATGCGACTAGATATGTAAATACTGATATGGATGCACACGGATATCTGAAAATAGTAAAATAGTAAAATGGTAATGTGGGATACATAATTAAACAATAAGTAATGTTATTATTCACTTATGTGCAATATATTGTAGTATAGCATGTAGCAAGATTAACTTGCCTCGATCGGATCACACGACGGATACGTACGGCACGTCCGACGTCGGTAAATCGTTGCAACGCATACACGGCACGCGAGACGAGTCCAGGCAAGGCAAGAGGGTGATCACGCAGGCAAGGTACGTTCACTGGGTCGCTCGGATCGTCGGCATCGGCATGGCTCCGGCGGTCACCGGAAAAGCAAAAATCAAGAAGAAGAAAGAGAAGTAGAAGAAGGAGAAGAAGAAGAAGAAGAAGAGAGGGGATGCACTGTGGTTTACTTCAAAGGGGTTCTCTGGTGTACGGGGACAGAGATGAGGTGAGTGGAAACGTCGACGATGAGTTTCCGGCAAGGTTTACGGCGAGGCAAGCGGGCTGCTAGGGTTTTACGTGAAGGAAAAGCTCGGGTTGAGGGTTTCTTGGTGGCTGTAGGGTGCGGGTGGTGTCGAGAGGTCGTGGAAGAGAGGTGAAGGGAGATGAAGACGGTGGTGACGGGGGTCGGAGTTCCGGCGATGGGTTAGGGCTTGGCGTGGGTTTCTTGTAGTCGGGTGTGCAAGGTTCTGGTCGGGGTTTGGAGAGAGGAGGAAGAGAAGGAGTTGAGGAGATGGTAAGGGTGATGACAGGGTGGTGACGACGTCGAGTCGCCGACGGTGGAGGAGATGGGTTCTGCGGGTTTGTGGGTGTGCAGTGTTGAGGGCGATGGAGTGAAGGAGGTGAGTACGGGGGGTTAGGAGGAGAGGAGAAGGTGGAGGTCGAGGGTGGTGAAAATGGGCGGCAGCGGTGAGGTGAGGAGCTGGGGTTGTGGGTTCACAAGGAGGCGGGAAATGAAAAAAAAGAAAAGAAAAGGAAGATGCTGATGAGAGAGAAAGAAGACGTAGGTTAGCACTGGGTTTTTAAAGGAAGGAAAGAAATTATATAAATAGAGAGAGAGAGATTGGAGAGAGAGAGAGATGCGAGAGAGATCGAGAGGAGAGAGAATTCTGTTTTTAGTGGTTAGAATATTAATTTAAAAAATATATTTTAGTTAAATAAATTTTTAACTGTTATAATTATATTAAATATAGTATTAATAAAATTTGATATTTTGGCAAATACATACCTACTCCAAAATACGCCCAGGTCGGGTCTAAAAATTCAGTTTTAAAATACGAAAAATATATGTGTCGAACAAAACTAAAATTGGATATCCGGGTAACGAAAATGCATGCCCCCAAGAACGGATGCACGTACATGCGCGCAGCCATCCGAACAAGTCCGTTTCACTGAACGGGATGAGAACAAGATGCGCGGATGCTACCACAGGGTTAGGGGTATCATGCAGGCTATGCTGGATATTTTTAAAATATTTTATGTGACTTTAAATGTTATATTAAAATATGCAGATGCCAGATATAATGCAGTATGCAGTATGTAAATATGGATGTGCACGAGTCCACGTAATAAGTCAGGATAAATCATAAACATGAATCAAGACTGGTTTCAAGCAAGCGGGTCGGGTCGGATGCAAATACAGATGTCAAATATACTATTCGCATCCAAAACACAGTAAATCAGAAAAATACCATAAATAAAGAAATGCATGAACTAGAACTGGTATAAATGAATTAGGGTGTTACATCTATAAATAGATATAAACAACTTGTCCACCATGGTTCCGTTGCTCCCACTGACTACAACAACCCTCTGGCAGAGTCATATACACGTGCACTTCTAAATTCAATTTAGAATAACATTATAATCATCCATCTGCTAGATCTCATAGTCTAGGACAACAGTAGTGATAAGTTTCGGTCATCAAAACCTCCTTGTCACCATTTTTTAGGAAACTGAAATACCTCTCGGGTGGCTGAGATTACCCACTTAATCTGCGGAGTGGCTAATGGATTGTTTAATCCAATTGAATTCTTAGGTTCTACTAAATATTCAATAACCGTTTGTGGTTCTAGAATCACTTCCAGTTCTACCATACCCGCGCTAATGTTTTCTAAAAATAATTTATTTACTAAAAGGTGGCGAGTCAAGAACAATATAACTATTGATCCTGCAAATGATAGAATGTTAACCCTCATCTAAATCCAGAATAACCCACAAACTGCCATTACTGAAAACACACCTTGAATTTATCCGGATTCTGGTTTTAAGTATAAGTCAGACAACTTCATATACCTTAACATCGTTAAGATATGAATCCATTCTATATCCAATATAGAAATAAAGACACTTATTTAATTGGAATCAGATTCAAAAAATATGCAGCTGTTTCCACTGTATATCGACTAAATGAAAGAAGGTTGTGCAACATTACTCATCAAAGAGCGTACCCACGGATGAGTAATCTGAGAGAGAAGTAAGTTCTCAAATATTACAACGGAATACCTAGTATAAATATCTACATTTTCGATCATCTCGAAGAATCCCGATACTTCCAGCGTATGGTTCTCTACTTTAATTTTATATCTATAACTTCTCAAAATTTAGACCTTGTATTTCAACGAAATGCCATGGTAGCGAAATTTAAGAATGCGATGAATCGAGAGGTATACCTAGGTATTCAAGTACGCTTCTGAGAGGGATCGAAGGTATTTGAGCAGACATGTCTGATCGGATCTGAGGTATGAGATTTTGCAAGCCTAACATATTTTTGGTTTATGTTGTTTTCTTTTAGGGAGATCCTTGTGTCGGTCCTAATGAATCTGGCTGCAAGACTACCCACTTGCAGGTTCTCAACGGTCCACGCCGCACCAACATATATATGTATGGGTAAGAATGGGGAAGAGAAGGAGAAGATTACCAGGGCGACAATTGATTTAGGGAATCAATGGTTCAGGGAACCAGCTCAGGGAGTTATGAACGACACCTACTCGAATGTGCGAGTGGGAATATATTAGCCATTGGGCCCGAACCAGTCCAATACCCACCCATATGAGTAGGTACCCTATATATTCATATATGGGGGCTAGGGTTTCATATGAGATCATATGTATATAATATAGAGAGTTTCTCTAGAGAGAAAAATAAGAGAGAGCTGTCGTCTCTTTTACTCATCCTCTTCTACTTTGGGTTGGTTTGTGAGATGATCAAGAGAGAGATTCTCGCTTTCTACTAAATTTTGGTTTCCCTCCGGCTGTTGTCTGGAGGCGCTAAAGATCAGATCTTCTACATGACGTGGGCGAGGAGCGATCTAATTAATCAGACCAGGTATATCGTAAACTTTTAGGGTAGATACATAGACTTTCCGCTGTGCTTAGTTGCATATTTTGTATTTTCGTTACCTAAAGTGTACAGACACGTACAAACGGATGACCTGAGAAGTCTAGTGTATCCAACTGTGATTGCACTAACGATATTGCATTGAACAATTGATTGCATAGCCCGATCACTCTAACTTGCAGAATGAAATAGGAAAAAGGATTACACCGCTTTTCTAATGTTTATTGCTCATGAGGGGAGGAAGAAAGCCATGGCCAAAAGGTCAATCCAATTTGACTTTCCTTTCCCAATGCTATTGAAGTGGCTCTTCATTCGATGAGGAGGTCTGGACGCTTTACTTACCTTGATGCTTCATAGAGCTTCATGATGAATTGAATTATGGAGTTCGTCTTTCATGAGATCGAGGATACTGATTCCATGTCTCGATCGGAAAATAATCAATAGAAAAACAAAATAATCAAAATCAATCGATATTTTTCTTGAAACAAATGAAAAAAAATAAAAAGAAAAAAATGAAACTTAAATCATGGATCGATTAAACCCATATAAAATGCTTGTTAAGATTAAGGAAGGGGAATCCATAATACAGGGCTATTTGAAAAATAGTAAGGTTTTGGAGGTGATATATGAAAATAGGTGATTTATGTGGGCGCATGAGATGAGACCAACCCATTTACTTATCAAAAATATTTTTTCTGCCGCAATTTGTCTATCCAAAAGTTTACTCAAGAGACAAACATCATATATCTATCTGTTTGACACTATTACCTAAATGACGTGGGTCCCACCATTTTGCCTCTTGGGTTAATTTTTGAATAGACAAATTACGGATAGGAAAAGTATTGCTCTTTCCTCACAATGTTTTTCCTCACCATTTACAGCCTTAAAATAATCCCCTCGCTCCAACCAACACCAACTCCAAAACCCCAACATGATGGACTTGTTCGATCAGATTCGGAGTCCCTGCTATTTGAAGCTAATTAGTATTCATCCCATTACATTCAACGGTTCAGATTCATCCAAAATCGAATTCAATAGTCAAGATTTGTGTTTAAGAAAGGCCATTATGTATTGGTGTACCTTCAATGCAACCAGGTAGGACATATGGCCCAAGACTGTACCCATGCTATTGGATTTCGAACAGGAGGGTCTTTTTTCCCATCCGATCTGCTTCCGACATCCTCTCCCGCTACCAACGAACTTTTCGGAAAAGGCCGCTACAAATTCTACGCTCTCTTCGCCATCCTTCTCATCGCCTCTTGCTCCGTGCTCACCGCCACCGTGTCCTCGAACTCCTCCTCCTCGGTCGGCGCCGATGCGGACGCGACGATCCGCTCCGATCTCGACGTCTTGGTTCGTAACGGTCGAGATCTATCGCTTTTACTCCTCTCAAAGTTATCATTTTTATCGATTCATGTTCTTTTTCGTTTTATTTAGGAAGGGGAGGAGAGAGAGAGAAAATTGTGAGAAATTTGTGGGACGTTTATTCTCACAATCGCCAGATTCAATTGTCGAGGTTTTGGCGAGAGGCGTTCGAGGCTGCGTATGAGGAGCTTGCTCACGTTGAACTGCGAATCAGGGAGGATGCGATCTCTGAGATCGCGCGGATGTCGAAGCATAATTCGAAGGTATCGAATGTGTCATTTCTTATGAAATTTGATCATTTAGATTTGAATATGCGATAATTGTGAATTCTTGATACAATATATTTTTCTAATTTTAGATTTGTTTTGTTAAGTCCAGTTTTGAATCTTATGTAGGGTGATCGCCTTTATAATAGTATGAATTCAATTCATCACATGTTTAGAACTTCGTTTTGTTGTCATAGTACCTTGCAACTGGCTTTCGGTTTCAAATATTAAACTGAACCTCCATGTAATGCCTTTGTTAGGTTGAATTGCTTATTTTTTAAGTGTCTAAATTTTAAGTTAATAATTGGCTAAAATGCAGGAAACCCGTCTCACTTTTGCCTGAAAAGCCAGAGACCCCCTCCCCCGCCCGCTCCCCCCCCCAAAAAAAAAACTTGAAACAAATGCGGTTTGCCCCCAAAAATCCCAACGGTGTTAACCTTTTCATTCATAAGACCTTTTTATGACAAAAATGTCTATCTAATAAATTTACCGACTCACTAACCTAATATTTTTTGTTATTTTCCTCAATTTTTCCAAATCCATATTCTCTTGAATCTATACTCACTTTTTCGAGGAGTAGATAAAAGATAGATGATATTTTGAATTAGAAATTTTGGGGAAGAAACGAGGAAAAAAGTTTGGAGGAATAAAAGTTTATAAAAGAAGGAAAAAAATGGAGAAGAAAGACTTTAGGGGCATTATAGGAAATATACACCAAAAACTGACGGCGTTAAAATTTTGAGGTAAAGTGCATGTTCTTCAAGTTTTTATTTATTTTTCGGAGGGGGGTCCTCGCTTTTCAGGAGAGTTTCTTGCATTTTAGCCTTCATAATTAAATGTGGCACAAGAACCAACCACCCACTTAAATCCCAAGTGCCCTCCCCGGTTATATGCGCTTGCGCTCGCAGCCCTATAAGCCCTTAAGTTGATGTTAGTTCGCAACTCTTGGTGTGTGTGTGTAGGGAAGTGGTATATTGAAAACTGGTTCGTGCCTTTTTAAAAACATGAACTCTCGATCTACGACATGTTTTAACGATATGATCCGTTCAAGTTGATCACCCCTTCAAATATATGTGTATGAAAAATCAAAGGATTTGAAGACCTCGATCTCATTCATCGGATGGAGTTTATGTTGCATTATCGAAAGACGTTCATTTTTGCACCCATCGATGCATTGGTTAGAAATCTTCAAATTCTTTGATTTTTCATACACGTATATTTGAGGGCAGGGTGGTCAACTTGAATAAATCAGATCGTTAATATATGTTGTAGATAGAGAGTTCCCATTTTTAAAAAGCGCGAACCGGTTTGCAATAGATCACTTATATATATAGGATAATGGAGGAAAGGAGCCATAGATCCCCCTATGATATCGAAAAAATACACCCTCTACGGTTCTTTTCGATGATCAGCATCCATCATGTCCATCTTTATCATCTAAGATGTAGATACACCAAATTTCATGTGATTCTATCATTTTTTCACTGTTGATTTAGTGGGTACAAAATTAACGTTTCACCGACAATAGAACTTTTTACACTGCTAATTCAATGACGAAAAATGGTAAATCACATGAAATTTTGTGGCTCCACATCTTAAATGATAAAGATGGAGATGAGGGGTGCCGATCGTCGGAAAAAATGGAGGTTGTATTTTTTCGACGCCATAGGAGAAAGTTCTCTCATATGGCCGCTTTCCTTATATATATATATATATATATATATATAGAGAGAGAGAGAGAGAGAGAGAGAGAGCTTCTGAGGAACATTCCACTTTGTCCATAAGGAACATTCCACTTTGTCCATAACGAGAACATGGAAAGCTGATTCCTATAAATTTTCATAAATATCTTTTATTAGACTACATAGACTTCACGAAAGATGTTTAAGAACACGTGTTTACCAATTCTTGTTCTTTTATTGCACAAAATACAAATGGTTCACTTGTTGAGGGCATGTTTGGTTTTCGAGTTAAGTTAGTAGTTGGAGTTCCATAAAGATATGTAAATTTAACTCCAAACTCGTAACCATGCCCCCTTTGGCTTTTATTTGGTGCTTTCGGTTATCTTAACTCCAAAGTAGAGATAACGAAGTTTCTAAAGTCCAATCCAATCTAATGTTTGTAAACCCTAAGAAGTGAGAAGAAAACATCCATTTCAGAGTTATAAGACAACATTTTGGAGTTCACATAACTCCAAAAGCCAAACAATCCATCAAAGTTAAATCTTGAAGTGGAGGTAAGGCGTTGCAAACTAGAGTCTGCATGACTATACCTCCACTTAGAACTATACTTTGGTCTTGATACCCAAACAAGCCTAGACAATCACTCTTTATGGCATCAGAAGTGAGAAGCCTTTAACCACCAACCATGTATCAATCTTAAATTTTGGTTTATATCTTGGTGGAACTTGCACTCCCACATGATCTCAACGTTGAAAAGTTTCACCAAAAGTTAACCCGTATAAAAATTGGCAGAGAATCGATCATCATCTCTGCACTTCCAACGTTAATTAAAATTTTGTCTTAAGATGAGAAGAGGGTAATAATTGAAACAAAAGGGTTGATTTGCTAAAATGTTCGTGTCTGAAATGAGATCTAAATTTCGACATAGAAATAAACTCACTAGTTCAGATCTCTCTCCTAAAAGTCTTTCTTGATTCTATGATATGCAGAACAACCTTGGACACATGGCAAAGATGGGTTGATCTTCTAACCAAGCATCCTATGAAAGCATGGACACGATAATTTTTTAAAAAGGAGGACATGACGACATGGCTATATATATATATATATATATATATATATATATATATATAAGAAGAATACGTATTAATACAATCTTAAAAGCATAATAAATTAAATAAAGACTATAACTTTATCTAAAACCGTAAGTTTTTTTTATCACAAACATATACATATATAAAACTAAAAGTAAAACACATAAGAACACAATCCATAAGTGTGTAAACCAACAAAATATTAACCCTTTTTAATTGGAGCCGAGTTCCATATTCCCGAGCATCAATATGGACATTTACCTTTTTTAGTTGTAGTCCGTCATGAAAGAAATTTTAATCCCGACACTATTTAGAATTGGCATTTACTCTTTCTAATAGTCCGTCATGCAAGAGATTTAAGCTTTCACACTATGTAGAAGTGTCGGGATCGTCGAACATGGACGGACACGGTCTAAGTGTGTCCGGTGGAGTGTCTGAGTGTCCAATATGTGTCGGAATGTCGAACACGGACACGACAAGCAAATAGAAGTGTCTGTGTCGAAATCTAATTATATCACCCTTTTTCATATTGTGATTTGTGTATGCTTAGAATGTGTATGAGAGATTTAGGGAAGTGATTTTTGGAGTAGGGACCCTAATCTTCTTTATATAGACTTATTTAAACATATATCACTTTCTATTTTACATGTAATACATCATGCATTCATGCTTATAATACTTTAGAATCCCTTAGAATATCGTAGCAAATTCAAATATTCTCATTCAAGATGGAGCATACATATCATATATGTCATAAAGAAATTCACCCTAGTGACTCCTTGAAGGCGTAGTAAAAAGACCTTCTAATTGAGTAGTAGATTTTGCATAGTATTTATCAATAGTTTCATTTTTCACTTTTTCCGAATGAAGTGAGCCAACTTCAATGTGTTTTGTTCTTTCATAATGTTGGATTTGAAGTAATGTAGCCTTTTTGTCATAGCATAATCTCATAAAATAAATGGGCCTAAAGCCACCCATAAATGGGAGCTAATCCATATCATCTCGCAAATGGTGGTCATTATGACACTATATTCCAACTCTGCTGGAGAGAGAGAACACTCTATTTCTTGCTTTTCTAGGTCACCTAATTGCCACCCATAAACATGCAGTATTCCGTAATGGGTTTTCGATCAGAGAGGAATTTAGTCTAATCAGCATTAGTGAATCCTGCAACTCGAGATTGTTCATTGTCTGAATACAATATATCTTTTTTTGGAGCACTCTTCTATAGTATATGCATTGTTGCATTTCAATGAGCCTAGAGTGTGCCATGAACTGGCTCACAACACTGACAGATAAGCAAAATTGGGTCTAGTAATTGTGAGATACATGAAAAAAGACTTCAATGTTATGTTACCTTACCAAAAGCACAAAAACACCGATGAATCAAGTATTTTGAAAAGTGAGATCTTCTTATAATATGAATGCAAAACTGTCACCAAGACACAAAAGGGCCAGATATAAATTTGTTTACCCATTTAGCTAACAAATACGTCCATTAGATCAAGATTTTTAACCATCAAAATCTTTAGTCCCGGAACCTTTCCTTAGTTAAGCAAGTAATGAAGTAACTAGGGTGGATCATTCTTCTTTCCAAAGGCTATCGTCTAATTTTATCAGTTTTGTCATAATCTAAATCAATATTAACATAAATGCCATGTGTAGGGCAATTGAGAATACTAGAGAATTATTTAAAACAAATCTTCCTCTTGTATTAATTACCCTTTTACCCAGCCAATCCTGAAATATTTTTTGAATGACTGATAAATAGTCCTTGTGCGATATCCAAAGATCTATTAGGGAAACTTAAATATTTAAGAAAAGCCTACTACAATTAAACCCTTAATTTGAGTAGATGTGATTTGTTAAACCATTCAATTAATAATAGTTACACTTCTTGATTATCTAATGTTGTATTCTTATTAAGATTTAAAATACACCGTAGCCTTTACCATCACGTCGGAACCTGTCTAGCAGATGCATCTCCTTAGATTTGCTCATGATCGTAGAAAATGTAAGTACGTTTTAAATAAGCATAAATAGCAAAGAAAATAGACAATTCTTAACAATGAATTAGACTTTCTTTAACATAATTCTTAACAATTGAAGTGGTTATATTTCTAAGTAATAACATGAGTTGATGCCCATCTAATTACAAATCTTTTAGCAATACTTTCTTCAAGAACTCCTAACTAACTCTTTTTCTTTTTTTTTTTGAACGCTATTTTTTAAGGATAGCTCCTCTGTTTTATTTTCTTTTATGACACTTGGTCAAAACTTTTGAATTAGCAACCACGCTATCCAAAATAGTCTTCTCCTATCAATTAATAAATTCCTATTTTATTCGAGTATATGCCATTCTTAACTTTTTTCTCAATTAAGGAAACACCGTTAATAAACTGATGGGTCTAACTCGTAAAAGCTATATACATTTTCCATCATTGGTATAAAAGTAATCATAGAATAGTTAAGGCTTTTTAAATAAGCTATTCCATTATATGAATCATTAAAATTAGTTATGTCCGAGAAATTGTTGGAAAGAATAACAATAATTCGTCTTGACTTGGGTTCTACCTAAATCAAACAAAACCATATTCCAATTCATGATATTTCTACATTCTAATTCATGATATTCTCATGTACGACAAGTACAAAAATCAAAGATGTATCATATACAATCTATACTTTTGAAATAGTAATCTCATGTGGTTCCCTCAAATTTAAATCGATTAAGCTATGTTGACTTACATCAAACTCATCATATCATCATCCAAGTCTTTTTCCATCCAAATAGAGTCGAGCTATGAAGCAAAACTGTCACGCCCTGCTTCATAAAAACGAGAAATGCGAACGACAAGCCCGCAACGTATTCATATCGAGAAGCACTCTTTCTCGAAATGAATACGCCAACCATCTATATAAGCAGTTTAGGAAATTATAGTACAAAAATTTTAAGCTTATAAAATATCCAAAAATATTTATAATAGTCCCAAAAAACAATAACTGAACATAAATTTGAAAATTCAAGCAACTAGGAATGGAAGATAGCCTTAAATAAAAGAAGGCATACTTACTAAAAAGGAAAACTAGAGCTCGGCCTAATTTGAAAGATATTGATTATCCTCCTCGGTTGGTACCATCCGTATCCAGCCTCGTCGCCTGCCCTAATGTCGTCTGACGACATTTCCAAGAAAAGAAAACAAGAAAAACATGAATGCCGTCAGCGAACTAAAGTTCGGTAAGTCATCTCTTTATTAAAAAAAATTATTTAGTTATTAATATTTATAATCTAATAGGTTTAATACAGGGTTTCAATCAGTTGGAACATATGTAACACAGGAATTATGTTTGTTTAATTTTTAGAAAATAGTAATAATAAAGTTTTGTAATTTAGGAATAACAATATGTATAAGGTTGCTATTAATATCATTAAAAGGTAACAAGGGACAGAGATTCATGATTATAAAAATATATAAGGTATACTTTATTTTAGAATTATTTGATAATAAATTAGTTTAGTAAAGTATCATGTCATACTAACAGGAATGTAGTGTAGAATTAGTTTTGGTATACTAGTTAATTATGGTGTGTTAGTATAATCATTAAACGATTTGACACGAAGTATGGTATGCTTAATAATAGGCATGAGAATAACCGAGTACAGTAACTTGTAATATGCATGTTAAATAAGTAACACATATTAATCAGTACAAGATAACTATAGTATCACAACATTCAGTATTTCAGTACTATTTACTATAAGAATAAGTATAAGTATAACTACAAGTATAAATATAAGCATAAGCATAAATATAGGCACAACTATAGATATAAGTATAAATATAAGTTCGATTGTGGGAGTTTTATTATGTAACCAGGATATTCCGTAATACCACGGAACAACAACACGAGATTCAATATATATATATATATATATATATATATATAATGCAATATACCGTTTTTTCCGGTACCACGAGAAATAAGATATGATCCCCCGTTACACATAAATACCCTCATTTTCGAGCTATCCCATCCCCATGATATATATATTTATATAGTATATATATATATATCCAATAAACCCACCGTTGCCGGTCCCAAGTCCGGATGAGAAAGAGTGAGGGTTGTGGTAGGCTTGTGACAGCCAACGTAAAACTTTGTCACATTCTACGACATGAACCATAATAAGAATATCGTTGGGGCGTCCCCTACTCAGCGACGCGCTACATCGGATCCCGGGTGTAGTGTTAAGTATGCAAGGGCTTCTAGGTCGTCGTCCAGATATGGCGTGGTACATCGGACCCCGGGTGTAGTGACAAATAAGCAAGGGTCGTCGTCCAGAAACGGCACGCTACATCGGACCCCGGGTGTAGTGACAAATAAGCAAGGGTTTCATAGGATCCGTCTAGCTTTCTGGAACATAGGTTCCCTTACGGGTAGACTAATAGAATTAGTGGAGGTGATGATTAGGAGGAGAGTTGGTATTATGTGTTTGTAAGAAACTAAGTGGGTAGGTGAAAAGAGTAGAGTCATAGAGCCTTGGGGTTATAAGGTTTGGTATATGGATAGAGATAAAAATCGTAATGGGGTAGGCATAATCATAGATATACGGTTGCTTGAGGATGTAGTTGAGATTAAGAGAAAATGTGATAGAATTTTACTGGTTAAGCTTATTTTAGGTGGAGAGATCCTTAATGTTATTAGTGCTTATGCACCACAGATAGGTCTTGATGACGCTAGTAAGCGTCTATTCCGGGAGGATTTAGACGAGGTGGTGCAAAGTATACCTAGTGGAGAGAAGTTATTTATTGGTGGTGATCTTAATGGACATGTAGGTACTAGTCGTAGTGGGTTTGATACTATCCATGGGGGTTTTGGTTTCGGACAAAGGAATGAAGTAGGTGACTCGATTCTAGATTTTGCTTTATCTTATGACTTGATCTTAGCAAACATCTGGTTTAGGAAAAGAGAGTCCCACCTTATTACTTTTAGGAGCGGATCAAGTGCTAGTCAAATAGATTTTTTTCTGACGAGAAGAATAGATAGAGGTTGTTGTATCGACTGTAAGGTAGTGCCAGGTGAGAGTGTAACCACTCAACATAGACTTTTAGTTCTAGATTTCCGATTTAGAAGAGGACCTAGGAAGATTAGACGTAAGGTAGAGCCTAGAATTAAATGGTGGCGATTGAAAGAAGGAAGGCTTTTATAGATCGTGTAGTCCAAGAAGCGGATTGGCAATCGTAAGATGATCCAGACAAAACATGGAACAAAATGGCTAGTTGTATCAAGAAGGTAGCTAGAGATCTACTTGGTGAGTCGAGGGGTGGTGCTCCACCATCTAAGGACATATCATGGTGGAATGAAGATGTAAAGGCTGCTATTAAAATTAAAAGGGATTCTTATAAATATTTGAAGAAAAGTAGAGATGTGGAGAGATTTGAGCAGTACAAAATGACTAAAAAGGAAGTTAAGAAAGCTGTTCGGGAAGCTAAATCTAAGGTCTACAAGGAGGTGTACGAGAAATTAGACACTAAAGAGGCTGCAAATGATATATACCGGATTGCTCGGATGCGGGAAAGGAAGACTAGAGACTTATGTGCGGTGAAGTGTGTCAAAAATGAAAATCAGAAGGTTTTAGTTCGAGATGAGGATATCAAGGAAAGACGGAGAGATTATTTTGACAAATTGTTCAATGAGAGCTTTACTAAGAATTTGGATGGACTTGTCATTCAATCTCAAGATATAAACCGTGATTTCATGCGTAAAATAAGACTACCCGAGGTTAAAGAAGTTTTGAACAGAATGAGTTTAAGAAAAGCGGTTGGTCCTGACGGGATTCCTATCGAGATTTGGAGATGCTTAGGAGAAATAGGCGTTAAATGGCTGACAGATTTGTTTAATAAGATTTGGCAGCCAAAAAAGATGCCAAATGAATGGAGGAAAAGTATCCTTGTACCTATCTACAAGAACAAGGGTGACATTCAAAGTTGCTCAAACTACCGGTGAATAAAACTTATGTGTCACACTATGAAACTTTAGGAGAGTGATTGAACACAGGCTAAGAAAGGATATTAAGATAACAGAGAACCGGTTTGGGTTCATGCCTGGATGATCGACGACAGAGGCTATTCATTTGCTTCGTCAACTTGTCGAGCGTTTTCGAGAGAAGAGAAGAGATTTGCATATGATATTTATTGATTTAGAAAAAGCGTACGACAAGGTACCTAGAGAGGTATTATGGGGGACAATGATGAAGAAGGGGGTCCCCGTCAAGTATATTGAAATAATCAAGGATATGTACGATGGAGTAATGGCAAATGTCAGAACTTGCAGCGGCTTAACGAGTGATTTTCCAATTACTATTGGTTTACATCAAGGATCTGCATTAAGTCCATTCCTGTTTACCATCGTGATGGATGAGCTTACTAGAACTATCCAAGATGAGGTACCTTGGTGTATGCTATTCGCCGATGATATTGTTCTAGTAAGAGACGAAAACAGGGGTTAATGCCAAATTGGAATTATGGAGGCAAACATTGGAATCTCGGGGATTCAGATTGAGCAGGTCCAAGACAACATATATGCATAGCAAATTTAGTAATCAGAGAAGTCAACCATATTAGTATAACATTGGAAGGGCAAGAGACATCACCGAGCGACCGGTTTAGATATCTAGATTCCATCATCCAAAAGAATGGGGAGATCGATAGTGATGTTAATCAAAGGATCCAAGCCGGTTGGTTGAAATGGAGGAGTGCAACATGGATTTTATGTGATCGTAACTTTCCGTTAAAATTGAAAGGGAAGTTTTATCAGAGCGCTATTCGGCCTGCCTTATTATATGGTACAGAATGCTGGGCTCCTAAGAAGCATCATACACAGAAGATGCACGTAGCGGAGATGCGCATGCTTCGTTGGATGTGCGGTAGCACTAGAAAAGATAAGGTGCGAAATGAGAATATTCGTGCAAAAGTTGGTGTAGCACCTGTGAAGGAGAAGATGCGGGAAAACCGCCTAAGATGGTTTGTTCATGTGCGACGCAGACCTATGGAAGCACCGGTTCGACGAATAGATACTCTCGATATGGGCAATGGCAAAAGGGCAAAAGGGAGACCGAAGAAAACATGGATGGAGGTGAATACGAAACGATATGGTTGCCAAAGGTCTCAATGAAAGAATATTGTTGGATAGGAGTGAGTGGAGACAGAGGATTCATGTGCTGGACCCGGCGTGATTCTCATGTTGGTTCATGTAGCCTACCCCATATGCTTGGGATAAAGGGCTCAGTTGTTGTATATATATATATCCAATAAATAGTGTACATGTTATGTTCACGAGATTCAAAATATTTATTAGATTCACGATATTCATGAGATTCATGATATTCAAGATGTTCAAGTGGTTCAGGTCAGGTTCATGTCAAGATAGTATAATCTACCGCAGGAGTATTCACTGACTCAAGGTTGTTATATAGGGGCAAGAAAACACGAGCCCACTTATGAGTAATGGGACTCTAACCACGCCGGAGTATTGACAGACCCAAGGCTATCATTTAGAAGCAAGGAAACACGGGCCCATCCATGAGTTAGTAATAGGACTCCTGAGTTGCCGTTGAGCATGAGTGTCAACTACCAGGAGTATTCACAGACCCAGGGCTATCATCCAGAGACAAGGAAATACGAGCCCGCTCATGTAATGGGACTCCAACCATCGTAGGAGCATTCATGGACCCAAGGCTGTCATCTACAGGCCAGAAAACACGGGCCCATTGATGAGTTGGTCATGAGACTCTTGAAAATACAGGTCAAGTCCTAGATATAATTCTAAGTCTCTATGTATATAGAACAAGGAGGTAATACTAATTCAATTTCATGCCAGAAATAACCAATAGTTCACATGCCGAAATAAACGGTTTTGGTTTAGAATTAGGGACTCTTATATAAGGAAAAAATTGTAGTTCCGAGAGTCATGTAAATAACGAGACCGAGTTTGCCTCGATAGAGTTCCTGGTGAGAGGAACGAAAGTTTTCGTAATGCTGCGTAGAGTAGGCCAATGCATATTTCAGAATTCGTATACTGATAGTATTTTACATTTTTGATAGGTTTTAGTCCAGATTGTGGTTCTCCTTATTAGACAAAAAATTTAGCGTCTGTGAGTCGTGTACTATTCTCAACAAGAAAATCCAGATTACGATAAAAGAGTACGGAGTTATGCTTATTTTATTACAACCATGCAGATAGTTTATGCCGCTGTCCAGATTCGTCATATATTGTTAGAATTCTATTTTCATAAATTTCTATAACTTTTTAGGTAAATTAACGTATAAATAAAATGTAGCTAATTCTCTGTAGATATTCCAGCAACTTGAGTTTGCTCAAATTGGAATCCGGGTTTAGGAGATATGTCTATTCTAAGGCAGATGTAATCAGTTTCAGCATATCCAGAAGTTCACATTTCATACATAAAACAGTAAATCAATACAACAACCCGAATTAACTTAAACTATGGATTTTGTACTGACCATGGGGTGACGTTATCGATCGTAGGTTAGGTATCTACGACAGAGCGGTCGCTGGATCATTACGAAATCACAATTATAGTTAAGTCTTCCCTATATGAAAATATGGAGTATATATGCAAATATAATCTTATATATATATATATATATATATATATATATATATATAGTATGAGTAACATGTAATACGGCTTTGTATGTATATAGTTTTAAGAGGGGGGAAATTCATATGAACTGTAAATATAGGGAAAATGAATATTGAGCATACCACTATATATTAAGAGTATTATAGTTAGTAGCAGTTATTTAATAAGGTAGAATCTAAATATACATGACGACAAGATCACAAGAATATAAAGATGTATGGTTTTATAAGTAGTAAGCATTATAATGATAGGTATTAAGCAAGTTAGTGTAAGGCAGTAATAGTATGTGTATTATACGTAAAAGTTCATACAGTTACCAACTATATTTGTAATTATGTTTGGAGATAAAGGATAGTAAAGTCACATTGTGATGTGAAAAGAATTGATTTAGATTAAATAGTAATTTAGTAAATAATGTGCATAGTGCAAGCATTAGAAATCATTATGGATGGTACAGTTTAGGAGTAGAATTGGTAAATCTTATGAAGTGGAAGGGTAGATTATTAATATGTAGTATAGTAGTATTCAGTTAAGTTGCTGCGATATATATTAACAATTATTGTACTATACCAATTTATACATAAAACTAGTCAGTAGAATTATATAAATTGTATGGAAAGTGATTATATATAAATATAAGAGCAGGAATATTATTATAAGTTATGTTTATACAATTTTGACAACAATATTATAGTTTAAAGTAGTTATATGAATTAAGATTTTTCAGATAAAACCCAATCCTCCTAATATATAAAAAATCGCATTCCTAAAATAAATAAAACATACAAACCAAAACTGACCATGATTAAAGATGTTAACTTTCTACTGAACTTAATATCACATATAAGGTTACGATACTATATGTTTGATACTTTTCTAGAATTAGTGTAGCAATCGTAACTTTTAATATAAATAAATTCTTATAAACTCGTCATTGAATAAAATTATTATTAAAATAAAAATGAACTTTGACGATGAAGAACAATGAGGAAAAAGAAAAGGGGACTAACAAACAAAGGAACGATTGATCGCTCCTTGACAGGCGAAAAATGTCTCGAATAGATCGAGACGAGGGGGTAAGTCTTCCTTTTCGTTCGTTCGATTCTCTCGTCGTTGGGCTTTAGAAAATAATAGAAAGAGCAGAGGAGAAGAATATTTAGAGTCAGTGTTTTTTCTTTCCTTTTAAGTTACAACAGAAAAGAAAAAAAAGGGTATGAGGTTAAGATTTATTAAAATCTTTTCAATCCTCCAAAATCAAAACAATAAAATAATAGTCAAAACAAATATTTCAAACTAACAAACAATTAAATTTTATATTTAATTAAAAGAAACTCTTTTCTAACCAATAAATTAAAACAACAAATAAATTTATATTTTAACTAAGAGAAATTTTTTAATCTTTTTTATTTAAATAATAATACAAATAACATAATGAATAACAATCATATGTTTATATTTATGAAACAGCTAATATACTACTTGTAGCGTATAACCGTCACCAATAAAATATCCCCTAAACATACTCGTCAGCCGAACAACATTCTCAGCTGACAGGCCTTCACGCATGGCTGGCACAGTGGCAAAAATATACTCGTCAGGGGTAGTAACTCCTCGTAATGGTCTCCCCTGATCGGCGGTCCGGAAATTTCTCGGAATTCCTCCAGCGAAATAGAAACTTTGCGGCCCCCTAGCAGAAACGTATGCGCTGGAAGATTCCATTGGTTTAAAAAATCCTTAACCCACCAAACGTGGGGAGCTTGATAGTAGAACAGCGACACATACACCGCCTTGTACAGTCCAATTTTCTGCAGCCGTGAGCGTTGAGAGGAAAGAATATACCGGGCCCAAAGAAGGTAGCCCACTGGATGTCGCGGGGTGATGCTTATCTTATAGATTTGCCCCCAAGGTCAAGCTTCGTCTTGGCATATTTGGCGTCCCAAAATGTCGATAGCTACTAAAAGTTGATTGGGTATCTCTGTCATTGATGGCTCAAGCCGGCCCTCAAGAGTCCAGTTAGTCGCCTCCACTGCATAAGCGGTATGCGGACGCTCTGTAAATTGAATCGGGCGGATGGGTTCTATTGGTAACTCCACATGTAAAACTACAACGGCCCCCGATAATATGACCGTACCGGATTACCTATAGGAGAAGGCTCTTTTGGTTCTTGTCATGTTTCCTAATCATAGCCACCGCTTCCTCGTCTGATGGCGACTGTGGGAAAGCGACCTCTGAGTGGGTATAGAGAAAGTAGGGAAATGAGGCCATTGTACCAAAAGAAAAGGGACAAAATATTAACAAAAGATGTGAATGTGGTTTATAGATTACTAACTACAGAGCCAGTGGGCCCCACGAAATCAAAATGGCGGCTCGTCAATGATGAGACAAGTGCCCATTGTGAGAATAAAAAATGATTCTCAGTAAATGAACAGTGGAGTTAAAAACTCCCAATATCTCCGAAAAGTGGATTCTTTTAAAGACAACAACAAATTCAAATATGTGAAGAGGATATTAAAACCCTAAAAAGAAAAATACCCAAGAACAGTAAAAGGAATAAAATTCCCAAAGTTCTAAAAAAATAAAATTAGAGCTAAGCTATGCAAAACAAAATGGAATTAAATTCCCCAAATAATAGGATTAAATTCCAGAAATCCCCATGTTGGGAAACTGATGGGAAACATAATGGAATTAAATTCCAGAGACCTTCAAATGTCAGGATCAATGATAGGGTAAAACCCTAAGAAGAGAATCAACGATTCTTAAGAATGCCTATTGATTCACACCCTTGATATGGACATCAAGACCCACGGTCTACTCAATTTTTTTAGAACTCCAAGAGATCGGTTCAAGAAAAGAGCAGAGCTCTGTTAATGGATTAAAAAAAATCCAAAATAAAAAAAAGGAGATCCAAAAAAGTCTTCTAAGAGGTAAGCTGTAACAACCGAGTTCAATTATACCAATTTCTGTTGCTGTAGGTGTTGTTTGTGTTGTTTATTTCATTTACTCTGTTTGGTCGCAAATGGTAGTTTACTTTACATTCGACCCGCTTGCTTGAGCTTGTTGTTTCCTAGTTATAGATTACCCGGACATTACATATTTTTTTGCATATAACAATTTAAGTTACTTAAAATAATTTAAAAATACATGACATGGCCTGCATGATACCCCAAACCCTGTGGTAGCGTCCTTATATTGTGTTCTCGTCCCGTTCAGTGAAACGGACGTGTTTGGATGGCTACGCGCACGTGCGTGCGTCCGTTCTTAGGGGTATGCATTTCTGTTATATAATCCTTCATTTCAATTTTTGGAACGTGCTTATAATTTTCATATTTCAAATTCAAAATTTTGGACCCGATCCGGGCACTTTTTGAAAATATTTTTCCTGCTAAAATAATCCAATTATTTAAATCTTTTAAAATCGTTTACTAAGCTCAGAATATATTTATTAAAACTAACTTAAATCTTTTTAAATACAAAATTTCTACCTAAATCTTCTCTCCCTCACCCCGAACCAATCAAAACTCTCCTTTCTATTTCACCGGGCCCCACAATTCTCTCTATCTCTTTTCCCTTTCTCCTTCTCTCTCTTTCTCTTTTCTCTCACCCCGTTAACAGACAATTCTATCTCTCCTCTTCTTTCTCTCTCCTCTCGCTTTCTGTCACGCCCCGCTTCCCAGAGTACGCAAGATTGGGCACGTAACATAGCCAACCATGCTACCTGTGGGTAGGAAGTATCTATCCACAGTCACATTACGGTTGTAAGGATATCAAGAACAAGATAATAAACTAATCTAATACATGTCCAACTCCATAATAACAAGAATCAATAAACAATAAGTGCGGAAGCAAATGATCCAATACAATAAATAAACAGTACGTCCCATAATGCGGGCTCACATCTGGAAATGAAATGAAAATAAATAAACTAAACCCTAAGGAACTCACAGTTCAGCCTGCTGGCTGAAGTACTCCTGCTCGGTCGTCGACAGTGGTACAGAATCTGGGCCATGCAAAACCCAGACGTCAGCGCGTCATGTCATCAAGTAATATAAACATGGTAATAAGCAATGCAAGTATGAACATGAATAAAGCGGTACTAAGAAATAACAGTGTAGGGTAATGTGCAGTGGTAACTAAACTGTCCTATCAAGTTCCCACTCTATAGTCTTTGAAATCAATTGATGAATCGTCGATGTAACTCAATAGTATCCCGTGCGTGCCCGGGACCACGGTCAAGGTCCTCGGGGCTGAATCCGAGACGTGTCGCTAAGCAGTAAAAGGTAGCAAGATGGGCGAGTGATGTCAGCATCACCACTCCGGGGCTGGCCAAGCCCGTAAGACTGATCAGAACAAGTATCGAACTGTTGAGTTACAAGTCGGTTTCACCTTTGATTTCCCCATACCCCCAAGCTATGTATGTCAGGTCAGGTATTCAGTAGTCAAGGACTAATGCCAACACAAAATCCGGTAAAAGTAGGTCTGTCTGGATAGACAGCAGGAATGGTCAGATTTGTCGGCATTAGGCATGAAATCAGGTAACAGGTCAGGTCACGTTTCAACAGGTTGAGCCGATATGTACAGGGTGTCATGTCCGGTGTATCAGTACATGTGTCAGGTGTATCAAGATCGGTCAATATGTAATGCAATCAAATGTATGCTGATAACAGGTATAGTAACGAATAAGGAACAACAGCAGGAACAACAAATAACAATATTATACCATGTAAACACAGTGATGCTTTGTATTCTCTTATTAACAGGTTCAAGCACCTTTGGGGTGCAATAATCACAGTGTAGCGCAATATTAATAACAGCAGACAATAAAGATATAAGTGTGCGACTATTATCCTCTAAATAGTAAAACGATTAGCAGGTAGTTGTTATTAAGGTTAGGTGGCAAAATACGATTTAGGTGGCAGTATTATAATATACATCATATTTCATCCAATGAGATAAGTAGCAATACTAGTTAATATAGCAAGTTTGTGAGTCAAACATTTAATTAGTTTAACGTAGCATGTAGCAAGAAATCTTGCCTCGACGGTTTCGCGAACCGGAAAGCACGGATGCAATGTCGGCAGAAAACACGAGACGGATGTACGGACTTCGGATCGAGTCCCAACAGCGAACAGCGGGACCACACGGACTAGGGTACTTCGCTGGAGCGTCGGGTTCAAACGACGGCACGGTCGGAATCCGGCAAAAGTCAAAAGCAACGAAGTTAGCAAACGCGATACATGTGGCAAACGACCAGCGGGGGTTTTGTACCAATGGAAAGTAGAGGGATGCTTACAGGGAGACACCAGGGGCAACCACGACGGCTCGACGGCGATGGGACGCCGGCGGCGATGAACAGTGGGCCCGGCGAGGGCTGGAATTTCCTTGTTCGCTGGAAAGAGGGTGGTGCTGTGCGATGAGGGGGTGTAAGGGCCGGGTTCTGATCGCAGGGGAGAGGAGGCGGTCGGAGGTGGCGCGAGTGACGTCGACGAGGGTCGACGGCACGTTTTCCGGCGAACTGCAGAGGGTGGTAGGGTTGTGGTTTTGGGTTCTGTGGTCCGGCGAGGGGAGGAGAAAGGCGATGACGAGGTCGGGACGAAGAGGAAGAGAGGGAATCCCTGGCGTCGTCGGCGATGGGAGGCGGCGGCGACGGCGAGGTCTGCGGTGCAGGAGGTGGCGTCGGGGTGGGTCTGCAGGTTCGGGAAGGAGGGAGGAAGGTTGCGGTCGACGCCGTGGAGGCGTGGATGGTGACGGCGAGGTCACGGGGAGGTCGGCGGCGAGGTCACGACGCGGCTAGGGTTAGGGTTCGAGGGGTTCTCGTGGGTTTTCTCGTGGCGGAGTTGAGGACGAGGCAGCGTAAAATATAGAGGGAGAGAAAGAGATTTGATAAGAGAGAGAGATTTGATGATGAGAGAGAGAGACTGAGAGAGAGATTGTTAGAGATAGAGAGAGAAGGAGAATAGAGAGAGACAGAGAGAGACGGAGAGAGATAGAGAGGGAAAGGGGGGGCCCACGAGGAAAAAGAGCCACGCGATTGGCTGGGGTAGTTTAAAAAATATTTTAAAAGGATTTAAAACGATGAATAGTAACAGAATATATATAATTCATAGTTTAAATATATTTAATCAAACGGACATTTTTGGCGCTAAATGAAACATTTCCAAATCGCGCCCGGGTTGCGCCCAAATGTTCCAAATTCAAATTATAGGATTTTAAGCGGGTTCCAAATTTTGAAAAGGGGTGTTTAATGATTAAAATGCATACCCCTAAGTCGGACACTTGTACGCGCGCGTAGCCGTCCAAACTTGCCCGTTTAACCGAACGGGAAGAAATCTCGACATGCGGACGCTACCACGCGACTAGTGGCGACGAGTAGGCCAACATGGATATTTTTAATTTCATTTTAGGTGTTAAAATTTGTTACGTGCCAAAATGACTTAACCGGTTAAAATTTAACCATACGCACCAAACAATCAGGATAATTGAAATAAGCAATGTATAACCCTCAACTAGTAACAGGAATAGTACTATTGGGCTCGGGTGTTACATCATACCCAACTACAAAAGAATTTCGTCCTCGAAATTCCAAGAATACAAGATAGCTAACTACAAGAAAAGGTGAGGAAATTTCTGCCGGATCTCGTCTTCTCGCTCCCAAGTGGATTCTCCATGCGATCGATTTCCCCAAGAACTAGCATAAGAGGGATAACCTTGTTCTTAAAAACCTTTTCTCTTCGATCCTTGATTTCAACTGGTCGCTCCTCAAAAGTTAGGTCCTCCCGTACGGTCAACTCCGAATGATCCAAGACGTGAGTTTCATCGCGAACATACCTCCGTAGTTGAGACACATGAAACACATCGTGCACTCCTGCCAATGACTGTGGTAACGCCAAACGGTACGCTACCTTTCCAACGCGCTCCAATATCTCGAAGGGTCTAACGAATCGAGGACTGAGCTTTCCCCTACTTCCAAAGCGAATCATCCCTCTAGTCGGTGATATCTCCAGGAATACCAAATCACCCACGGCGAACTCTAGAGGTCTTCTTGACGTGTCTGCCCAACTTTTCTGTCTGTCTTGTGCTGCCTTCATATGCTTTCTGATCGTATTCACCTTCTCGACTGTCCGTACCACCAAATCTGGTCCTAGTAACCTTCGTTCACCAACATCATCCCAACAAACCGGTGAACGGCACTTACGACCTTACAACGCTTCAAACGGAGCCATCTGAATAGTCGCTTGGAAGCTATTGTTGTACGAAAACTCCACCAGGTGTAGATGATCCTCCCAAGAACCTTTGAAGTCCAACATGCAAGCTCTCAACATATCTTCATGGGTCTGGATCGTTCTCTCCGATTGTCCATCAGTTTGAGGATGATAAGCTGTGCTAAACTTCAATCGAGTCCCCAAACTTTCTTGTAAACTCCTCCAGAAGTGCGACAAGACCCGAGTGTCCCGATCGGACACGATGCTTACCGGTACTCCATGCAATCTTACAATCTCCTGCATGTACCGCTCTGCCAAAGTCTCTGTCGATTGACCAACCCGAAAAGGAATAAAGTGAGCCGTCTTGGTCAACCGATCGACAATCACCCATACTGCATTGTTGCCTTTTGGATTCCGCGGTAAAGCCGTCACGAAATCCATGGTTATATGTTCCCACTTCCACTGAGGGATCGGAAGTGGTTGCAACAAACCAGCAACCCTTTGGTGTTCAGCCTTGACTTGCTGACACATCAAGCACTTAGCCACGAAGCGAGCAATTTCCCATTTCATACCTTCCCACCAGAAGTGCTGTCGAACATCTCGGTACATCTTTGTCCCTCCTGGATGTACAGAGTAAGCTGAACTGTGTGCCTCCTTCATAAGCTCTTCACGCACATCTCCTTTTGGCACACACACACGGCTACCATATCTTAACGAACCGTCTTCGTGGATCAGTAAATCGGTTCGTAATCCGGCTTCAACCTACTCTCGAAACTTTTGCAGTCTAGGATCCTGCGATTGTGCCGCTTTAATCTTCTCAACTAAGGACAACTGTACTTGCAATTGCATCAACTGTCCCGTAGCATGTGGTAGCACATCCTCCAAGTCAAATCTCTGAAAATCCGCAATGATCTCCCTTTGTGCAGTCAATACCTGAATTGCTGGTAACCGACTTAGAGCATCTGGCACGACGTTAACTTTTTCCCGGATGGTACTTAAGATCAAGGTCGTAGTCGGCCATCAGCTCCAACCATCTGCGTTGCCTCATGTTCAACTCCTTCTGAGTGAATACATACTTCAAACTCTTGTGATCTGTAAAGACTTCGACTCTCTCGCCCAAAAGGTAGTGTCTCCAAATCTTCAGGGCGAAGATCACGGCTGCAAGCTCCAAGTCATGAGTCGGATAATTCTTCTCATGAGTCTTCAGTTGTCTCGATGCGTAAGCGACGACTTTCCCATTCTGCATCAGAACACATCCCAATCCTTTTCCGGATGCGTCGCTGTGAATCACCAGTCCTCCTGAATTATCCGGTACAGTTAGGATAGGGGCGGTTATCAACTTCTGCTTCAACGTCTCGAATGCCAATGCACATCCATTCGTCCAAACAAACGGTACCTCCTTACGCGTAAGCTTGGTTAACGGCTCTGCCAAACGAGTGAAGTTCTCCACAAATCTCCTGTAGCATCCGGCCAAACCAAGGAAACTTCTTATCTCCGCAACATTCTTTGGAATAGGCCAATCTCGAACTGCTGCAATCTTTTCGGGATCGACGGCGATAACGTCGCCCGACACGACATGCCCCAGAAACTTCACTTCTTCCAGCCAGAATTCGCACTTACTCATTTTCGCGAATAATTTCTCCTGTCTCAGCGTCTGCAGTGCGATCTTTAAATGCTCAGCAAGCTCCTCAAAACTCCTCGAGTAACCAGAATATCGCCAATGAAGACCATGATAAACTGGTCCAAGAACGGTGAGAAGATTCAGTTCATCAAGTCCATGAATATTGCTGGCGCATTCGTTACTCCGAAGGGCATCACTAGATACTCGAAATGTCCATACTGAGTTTGAAACGCCGTCTTTGCAAATGTCTTCTGCTTTCACTCGGACCTGATGATATCCGGATCGCAAATCCAGTTTCGAGAATACCCTCGCGCCACTAAGCTGCTCAAAAAGTTCTCCAATGCGAGGGATCGGGTACTTGTTCTTAATAGTCACCCGGTTCAATTCTCGATAATCAATGCACATCCTTCTCGTGCCATCCTTCTTCTTTACTAAAAGAACTGGAGCTCCCCAAGGTGAGTTGCTGCTTCGAATCCATCCCTTCTCGAGTAATTCACCAACTTGTTTCTTAACTTCTTCCAATTCCACTGGTGCCATCGGATAGTAAGACTTTGATACTGGCGCTGCACCAGGAATAAGGTCGATCGCAAACTCCACATCTCGCTTCGGCGGTAAGCCTGATATATCTTCAAACACATCCTCAAAGTCGCGAACAACTGCCGGCTCTTCATTACTATCCACTACCATAGCCGCAAGAACACTGTTTGTCGGCCTAGCCCTAAACTCGACTGGCCCGACAGAGTTGCTTCCTCCAGTGAAAGTAAACTCAGAGTGTCCGGGAATCTGGAAAATTACTTTCCTTGCCTTACAATCAATGTGTGCGTGGAAAGTGCCAAAATCCATTCCCAAGACTACTTCATAACTGCCCGTATCTATCACCAAGAAATCTGCAAAGAGTTCCCGTCCGCCAACAACAACTGTACAATCTCTACACTCCTTACTAGCTATGATTGTCCCATTCCCAGTGTGTATGTCCCAAAAACTAGACAGGGTCGTGCAGGTAATCGAGTGTATAGTTATAAATTTGGATGACATAAGACAGTGGGATGCTCCGAAATTAAATAATGCCAATGCGGGAAAATCATGAACGAGTAAATTACCTGAAACCCCTTCTCCTGATGCCTTAGCTTCCTCAGCTGTCAACGTGAAAGCTCGAGCCTGATTAGATCCTTGAGTCAACTGTCTCTGCTCTTGGAACGGTCTCTGCGGAGGCTTCTGTGTATCATCTTTCGTGCGAAGCTTCGACGGACAAGCACTAACGGCGTGATCTACCGCTCCATATCTAAAACAGAGTCCCAGCCTCTTACGACACTCCTTTCGCACATGTCCGGGTACATGGCAGTAGTTACAAATCACGCTCTCTTTCCGATTACCCACAATTGTTTTCTTCATTGGTGCTACCCTGCGCCCGTTCACCGGAATACTTCTACGTACAGACGTTTGGTTCAGTGCAAATGCCGGTTCCAGCTCGATCTGTTCCTTTAGATTCTCCAGCAATCCCCTTATCACTCTACGCCTGGCGGCTATGACCGCACGTCTTTGGTCCATCTTCAAATTCTTACCGGCCATATTCCTGGAAATCAAAGTATCCAACATTAGCTTGGTGATAGATTCTGAGTATAGATCAAGGCTAGAACTCCAAAATACTTAAATAGAGTACTGTATTGTAGCTATGCCGCGGTATCATAGCCGCAATTACTTAACTCCACCCAAGTCGCCTAAGTCCTAGAGATAACAAGAAATCAGGTTTTCGAGTTAACATGCAAAGTAAGTTTGCACGTCGACATGATCCGGAAGAATGTGATTCAAGAATGGTATAAACGGTCAAGATGGTTGGACATGTTTTCTAATCACGGGTGTTCTGATTCGTGTATTGGGTACAATACCCAACTACAGAGAATCAACCCAATTAACCTATGGCTCTGATACCAAAAGAACCATGTCACGCCCCGCTTCCCAGAGTACGCAAGATTGGGCACGTAACATAGCCAACCATGCTACCTGTGGGTAGGAAGTATCCATCCACAGTCACATTACGGTTGTAAGGATATCAAGAACAAGATAATAAACTAATCTAATACATGTCCAACTCCATAATAACAAGAATCAATAAACAATAAGTGCGGAAGCAAATGATCCAATACAATAAATAAACAGTACGTCCCATAATGCGGGCTCACATCTGGAAATGAAATGAAAATAAATAAACTAAACCCTAAGGAACTCACAGTTCAGCCTGCTGGCTGAAGTACTCCTGCTCGGTCGTCGACAGTGGTACAGAATCTGGGCCATGCAAAACCCAGACGTCAGCGCGTCATGTCATCAAGTAATATAAACATGGTAATAAGCAATGCAAGTATGAACATGAATAAAGCGGTACTAAGAAATAACAGTGTAGGGTAATGTGCAGTGGTAACTAAACTGTCCTATCAAGTTCCTACTCTATAGTCTTTGAAATCAATTGATGAATCGTCGATGTAACTCAATAGTATCCCGTGCGTGCCCGGGACCACGGTCAAGGTCCTCGGGGCTGAATCCGAGACGTGTCGCTAAGCAGTAAAAGGTAGCAAGATGGGCGAGTGATGTCAGCATCACCACTCCGGGGCTGGCCAAGCCCGTAAGACTGATCAGAACAAGTATCGAACTGTTGAGTTACAAGTCGGTTTCACCTTTGATTTCCCCATACCCCCAAGCTATGTATGTCAGGTCAGGTATTCAGTAGTCAAGGACTAATGCCAACACAAAATCCGGTAAAAGTAGGTCTGTCTGGATAGACAGCAGGAATGGTCAGATTTGTCGGCATTAGGCATGAAATCAGGTAACAGGTCAGGTCACGTTTCAACAGGTTGAGCCGATATGTACAGGGTGTCATGTCCGGTGTATCAGTACATGTGTCAGGTGTATCAAGATCGGTCAATATGTAATGCAATCAAATGTATGCTGATAACAGGTATAGTAACGAATAAGGAACAACAGCAGGAACAACAAATAACAATATTATACCATGTAAACACAGTGATGCTTTGTATTCTCTTATTAACAGGTTCAAGCACCCTTGGGGTGCAATAATCACAGTGTAGCGCAATATTAATAACATCAGACAATAAAGATATAAGTGTGCGACTATTATCCTCTAAATAGTAAAACGATTAGCAGGTAGTTGTTATTAAGGTTAGGTGGCAAAATACGATTTAGGTGGCAGTATTATAATATACATCATATTTCATCCAATGAGATAAGTAGCAATACTAGTTAATATAGCAAGTTTGTGAGTCAAACATTTAATTAGTTTAACGTAGCATGTAGCAAGAAATCTTGCCTCGACGGTTTCGCGAACCGGAAAGCACGGATGCAATGTCGGCAGAAAACACGAGACGAATGTACGGACTTCGGATCGAGTCCCAACAGCGAACAGCGGGACCACACGGACTAGGGTACTTCGCTGGAGCGTCGGGTTCAAACGACGGCACGGTCGGAATCCGGCAAAAGTCAAAAGCAACGAAGTTAGCAAACGCGATACATGTGGCAAACGACCAGCGGGGGTTTTGTACCAATGGAAAGTAGAGGGATGCTTACAGGGAGACACCAGGGGCAACCACGACGGCTCGACGGCGATGGGACGCCGGCGGCGATGAACAGTGGGCGCGGCGAGGGCTGGAATTTCCTTGTTCGCTGGAAAGAGGGTGGTGCTGTGCGATGAGGGGGTGTAAGGGCCGGGTTCTGATCGCAGGGGAGAGGAGGCGGTCGGAGGTGGCGCGAGTGACGTCGACGAGGGTCGACGGCACGTTTTCCGGCGAACTGCAGAGGGTGGTAGGGTTGTGGTTTTGGGTTCTGTGGTCCGGCGAGGGGAGGAGAAAGGCGATGACGAGGTCGGGACGAAGAGGAAGAGAGGGAATCCCTGGCGTCGTCGGCGATGGGAGGCGGCGGCGACGGCGAGGTCTGCGGTGCAGGAGGTGGCGTCGGGGTGGGTCTGCAGGTTCGGGAAGGAGGGAGGAAGGTTGCGGTCGACGCCGTGAAGGCGTGGATGGTGACGGCGAGGTCACGGGGAGGTCGGCGGCGAGGTCACGACGCGGCTAGGGTTAGGGTTCGAGGGGTTCTCGTGGGTTTTCTCGTGGCGGAGTTGAGGACGAGGCAGCGTAAAATATAGAGGGAGAGAAAGAGATTTGATAAGAGAGAGAGAGAGATTTGATGATGAGAGAGAGAGACTGAGAGAGAGATTGAGAGAGAGATTGTTGGAGAATAGAGAGAGACAGAGAGAGACGGAGAGAGATAGAGAGGGAAATGGGGGGCCCACGAGGAAAAAGAGCCACGCGATTGGCTGGGGTAGTTTAAAAAATATTTTAAAAGGATTTAAAACGATGAATAGTAACAGAATATATATAATTCATAGTTTAAATATATTTAATCAAACGGACATTTTTGGCGCTAAATGAAACATTTCCAAATCGCGCCCGGGTTGCGCCCAAATGTTCCAAATTCAAATTATAGGATTTTAAGCGGGTTCCAAATTTTGAAAATGGGTGTTTAATGATTAAAATGCATACCCCCAAGTCGGACACTTGTACGCGCGCGTAGCCGTCCAAACTTGCCCGTTTAACCGAACGGGAAGAAATCTCGACATGCGGACGCTACCACGCGACTAGTGGCGACGAGTAGGCCAACATGGATATTTTTAATTTCATTTTAGGTGTTAAAATTTGTTACGTGCCAAAATGACTTAACCGGTTAAAATTTAACCATAAGCACCAAACAATCAGGATAATTGAAATAAGCAATGTATAACCCTCAACTAGTAACAGGAATAGTACTATTGGGCTCGGGTGTTACACTTTCTCTCTATCTCTCTCATCTCGCGTCTCTCTCTCTCCTCTTGCGGTGGACGTGGATCCCATCACCGACTCCCTACTTATTCTTACCTCCCTTCTATCTTCTCCTTCTTTTGTTCTTTAAGAACTTGCACACTTCACCACGAGAACCCCAACACTTCACCGCCTTCCTCAAACCCTAACTCCATCATCTCCTCAACCCCAAATCGAGCCTCGTCATCTCCTTTCCTTCTCCTCTCCATCTTCTTCTTCTCTTTCTTCTTCCAGAGTCTCTCCCCTGCACATATCCACAGAACACCCAACAACCCAACGTCACCGGTGATCGCCGACGACCCCAGCCTCATACCCACCATCATCACCATCTCGTTTCCTTCCTCTCCTCTACATCAGCACTTCAACAAGACCTTGCACGTACCCTGCAATAAAACCCAGAAACCAAACCCTAGCGCAACCCTACCCATCACCCGAGCAATTGCACCCTCGCCGGAGCTCCGCCGATCCTCACCGTCGACGCTGTCACCCCTCTGCAATCCAGTGAGTAAGTCTCTCTCCTCAATCTCCTCTGTTCTCTTTCATTCTTCTTGTTTCCCTTCCATGCATTCTCTTTCGATTAAATCGTTCACTGTTGTTTCCTGTTTACGGAATCCGACCGTGTCGGCGACGATCCCGACGACCCAGCAAGGATATCTGACCCGTGTGATCCCATCGTATGTCGTTTGGACTCATTCCGTGTACCGTGCGCGCGTCGCGACTTTTCTCGCCGACGTGAGACGTTCCGTTTTCCCGTATCGCGATCCGTCGAGACAAGTTAATCTTGCTACATGCTATACTATTACCTTCTATGTATATTTCAATTATAATACTCCATAATGATTATTTATGCAACCCACACTGTCACTTTTTATGTTTTATCATTTTCGGATGTCCGATTACATCCGTATCATGTATTTCACATCTAGTGCATGCAAGTGAAACTTGCTACATGCTATTTATAGCATTTCATATTTATTTATATATATATATTAAGCATGAAGTTTGAATCTAGTGCCTTATATTACAATTTAACATTCGATGTCCGTTTTATCATTTTAGATCCATAACTTGGAACATACCATGTTGCATTTAGTTTTACTATACCTAGTAACCACATCTGCATGTTAAATCACATAATAACTATTTGCATAGTCTATGACACCCTTTTATAGTTTTACCCTATTGGACACCCGTATACATCTTTAACCTGTTTTAGTTATAATTGCATCCCTAGATCTCTTAACCAATAATAACGAGGTTTTAACAATCCATGTTTGTTTAAGTGTATGATACTTAATGTTGGAACCATAAATCGAACTCTAATCGATAACCGTACAGCTATCTAGTTTATTCTGTATCTATTTGCATATCATATTACATGTTCCAGTTTATTGTTTTGTTAGTACCCATGCTTGTTTGTTTATACCCACGCTTATGTTAGTCTGATTATGAGCACCCACATGACATCTTGTGCATCCTGACATGACCTGTTACACTTTCTATTGACATGACATGGTACCGTACACTCTTGACATGACATGACACCTAAATACATTACTTGACCTGACGTACCATGGCTTTATCTGTTACCTGATCTTGTGTCTAATGCCAACAAACCTGACCTGTTGTCCTTACGGACCGTTCCTGTTGTCTATCCAGACAAACCTGTACCTGCCTGATCCTGTGTTGGCATTAGCTCTAGATTACTTAATACATGACTTGAATACATATAACTTGGGGGTATGGGGAAATCAATGATGAAACCTGACTTGTAACTCAACAGTTCGTTTTCTTTACCGATCAGTTTTAGAGGCTGGGCAAGCCTTGGGATGATGTTGCTGACATCATCCATCGTTGTCCACTCCCTTTTAGAGGCTAGGCCAGCCTTGGGATGATGCTGCAGACATCATTCATCATTACCCTTTTCCTTTAGTGCCTAGCGGCATGTCTCGGTTTCAGCCCGAGAATCTTCACCGTGATCCCGGGCGCGCACGGGATACTATTAAGTTACATCGAGGATTCATCGAATTGATTTCAAAAACTTGAGAGTAGTTAACCCAATAGACCAGTTTAGATTACTCACTGCATTCTACCTTTCATTGCCCTGATTTAAATTGCTGTTACACCTGCTTTACCATTTATGATCATACTTGCATGTCTTGTTACCCTGTCTATATATTATTGCTTGATGTTTTGACGCGCTGACGTGTGGGTTTTGCATGGCCCAGATTCCGTACCTTTGCTGCTGTCCGAGCAGGAGTAGTTCAGTCAACAGGCTGAGCAGTGAGGACTCATTAGTAGTTAGTTCTTTTACTTTCAGTATTTTATTCCTGATGTGAGCCTGCATTATGGGACATACATTCCAGTTATTCTTGTATTGGATCTTTTGCTTTCGCACTATTTATTCTTGACTCATTTTATTTTGGCTTATGGACATGTACTAGATAGTTTATTATTGTTCTTGATATCTCTACAGCCGTAATGTGACTGTTGAAGGATAATTCCTATCCACAGGTAGCATGGTTGGCTATGTCACGTGTCTACCTTAGCGTACTATGGGAAGCGGGGCGTGACATAAGCTCTGTTTATAATCCTTACCAAAATTTTAGCAGAGTTTAACTCTGATCAGACGAGTTCTGAAGGCAGAGATCTATGCTCTGAAATGAGAATTAAATTCTCAAGAAGAAAAAAGTCAAGGAGGAAGATGAAGAACAAACTCAAGGAGGAAGATGAAGAACAGTAGTCACTCCAAAGCCAAAGACCCCATTTATATGACGTGATTGGATCGGTTCAACTTCCCATTCCCTTAAACGATCCAACGGTGGTAAAGATGGACACCGTTACACTCACGTGCAAGCCACGTGAGAACAATGCCTGGGGAATTTGTTCTCTTATAAAAAAGGTAAAGGAAAAAAAGAGGAGAATTCCCACGTTTTGAGCCTTACGTGTTAAATACGTGAGCGCTTATATGCAAAGTATATAAGCACCGAAAGCAAACACCTAAAGGTTAAATGTGCCTCACGTGTTAAACACGCGAGCGCTTATATGTTTTGGCATATAAGCGGTAAATAAACAGATTAAAACCCACATTGGGGTCACGTGTTTAGAACACCTTTTTGAAACATGAACTTCAGATAGAATTAAACTCTATATATAGAATTAAATTCTATTTTTTGTATGCAAAGCATATAAGCACTAAGAGTAGGTGGCTAAAGGCCAAACCGACCTCACGTGTTAAACACGTAACCGCCCATATGCTAGGCATATTGGCGCTAAATAAAACAGGTTAAAATCCACATCGGGTCACGTGTTAAACACATGAGAGCGTCTCCCTATATAGAATTAAATTCTATTCTTGGGAAAATACCTCCCTTGATCTTTTTAAAAGGGAAAGATATTCTCTGTTAATAGAGAATCGTTGGATCAAAAGATCCAATGATGATTAAAAATCATCAAATATAGAATTAAATTCTATTGGGGGAAAATATCTTCCTAATCTTTCTAAACGAGAATGACATTTTTTGTTAAACAGAAAGTTGGATCAAAGATCCAATGAGATAGGAGAACATTTCTCTATATCTTTCTAAACAAAGAAAGATGTGCTATATTAAATAAAGAGCTCTTGGATTAAAAATCCAATGGTGGTTAAAAATCACCGTCTAACAGAATTAAATTCTGTATATGAGAAAATATTTCCCTAATCTTGTTAAAAACAAGAAAATATATTCTGTTAAACAGAAATGCATCGGATCAAAAATCCAACGGTGGATAAAACCCTCCAAATAATCTTTGAGGCCAAGTAAAGCAATTAGTATCTCTCAAATGAGAGATTTTCTCAAACTAATCAACAAATTTGACTCTTTTATATAAAAGATAGATGACTTCAAGGCAAAAAAAGAGATCAACTCCACAAGCTTCTTTCCACAACAAAACTAAGAATTCAATTCTCTTCTGAAGGAAAAAGATCCTTGCTCTTTAAAATCCTAGGTAAAGATAAACAGAGATAGAACTAATCTCTTTTGTCTAAAAAAAAAGAAAACAAGGGTTTAACCTTTCTTCCCCTGATATGAGATTTGAAAAGCAAATCTCTCTACAAGTTGAGAATTTAATTCTCATCGGGGAGATTCTGTTTTCTAAACTCAAAGTCTAGAAATATAACTAGATTAAAAAGAAATAAAAGACACATTGTTTAGGAATTTAATTTCTTCACAAATAGGGTTTAAACCTACATAAAAAACTTTGTTCTTACAAAAAAATAGAACTTAGTTCTCTAATGAAACCGGTCTCAGATCTCCAAAACAGAGAGCATTAATGGTCAAAATGCCATTAACAGAAGTCAAAACTTTCAGAAAATATCAACAAAGAAAAAAGACTTGGCGCTTCACGTGCTTCCCACGTAAGTACCCAAAAGATTCCCTTATATAGAACCCAGCGTCTCACATGCTTTCCACATAGACGTCCAAAACAAAGGACTCAGCGCCTCATGCGATTGCCACGTGGGCGCTCAAAATAGAAGGTTTAGTGCCTCACGTGAAACACACGTGAGCGTCCAATAAAATAAATGAGGTAGCGCCTCACGTGCTCTACACGTGAGCGCCATTCGAAGTGCTTAGCATTATATATTTAGACAAAATGACTAAAGCGCTTAGCCCTAAATGGGCAGCGTCCATGTCTGAGCGTCTCACGTGAAACACATGTGAGCGTCAGAGTCCCAAACAAGTGCTTAGCACTTCTGCATAAAAGGAAAAATGGCTGAGCAAACAGAACCACAAATAAGTGCTTAGCACTTTAAAAAAACGAGAAAAAAACTGAGCAGACCAAGCCCAAAGTGGCTAAGTCTTTCTGAAAGTTTCTTGCAGCTGAGCTCAAATGCTATATTGTTGGATCTTAATAAATTTAATGATCCTGAAAATATTGCTAAGTTGATCTTAGTCTAAAATAAGACTAACGTATTCTTAATTAAAATAAATTGAGTCCAAATGCTCATATATTTAAGTTGATCTTAATCTTAAACTAGATTAACAGTTCTTAAATAAAACAAAATATTTTTGAACTAAAAAAATATATAACCTAAGTTCAAAATCCAAATTCATTAATATACGGATTTAGACTAATCCGTGCCCTACGGGCGACAACATAAAATAGTTTCCGTATACAATTTACGGGTAACCCCATAAAAACAAAATAAAACACGACACAAAATGAACTACTGGAGAAAGAGAAAGTGGTTATCGATAACGTAATTAACTGTAAAGGGCTTGCGTCTGCAAGGAAGAGTGTACCCACAATCAAAAACCTTTCACAAATGAAGGAGAATTTGATAAAATCTGCTACAACGGTTGCATCTGTTCAAACCTCCGATATATGGTGTCATAAATCAACTTGGTATTTTCGGAAAGGTGGAGGAATATGTCCAAATAGCACCTGCCCCCAAATTCAGGCTAGACATCCCAACGTCTCCGTTCGGTCTTCGGCGGTAAACATTACTTTCCTAGAATTAGTGTAGCAATCGTAACTTTTAATATAAATAAATTCTTATAAACTCGTCATCGAATAAAACCGTTATTAAAATTAAAAAATGAACTTTGGCAAGAAGAACGACGGGGAAAAAGAAGAGGGGACTTACAAATAAAGGAACGATTAAGATCGTTTCTTGACAGGCGAAAAATGCCTCGATCAGATCGAAACGAGAGGGTGGGTCTTTCTCTCCGTTTGTTCAATTCTCTCGTCATCGGGCTTCAGATCGGAGATAATAGTAAGGCTAGAGGAGAAGAAGTTTTAGAGTCATGATGTTTTTTCTTTCCTTTTGAGTTACGACAAAAAAGAAAAAAGGGTAAGGGGTTGAGATTTATTTAAATCTTGTCAATCCCCCAAAATCAAAACAATAAAAAAACAGTCAAAACAAATATTTCACACTAACAAACAATTAAAATTTATGTTTAATTAAAAAACAAACTTTCTTCTTTTAAAATACAATATATTAAAATGATAAACCAATTAATTAAAACAATAAATAAATTTATATTTTAATTAAGAGAAAAAGTTTTATCTTTTTTTATTTAAATACTAATACAAATAACATAATGAATAACAATTCTATATTTATATTTATGAAACAACTAATATACCACTTGTAGCCTATAACCGTCGCCAATAAAATATCTTTTAAACATGCGATTTGTGAATTTGCAATCACAAACATGCTTATTTTACTATATATAAACAACAATAAAACAGTAATGAAAAATCAAATCAGAATCTGAAAGAAAAAAAACAAAAAAAACAAAATAGTAATCAATAACAATTAAGACCTACATAAACTATACAAACTAATTACTAATGTTAATATATACAAATGATATTAACATTATCAATAACCATTACAAATTCAATAAAACTTAAATAGACTGTTGAGATTATTTTATATTTTTCTTTTGAAAAAATCAAAATCTAAAAACAAAATTCTTTTTCTTTTTTTAGAAACAAAAATTTATAATGTAAAATAATTAAAATAAAGAAATAAATAATTTGGATATGCTGAATTTTGAACTTGAGACCTATGGGATAACAATACAACGTCTCAACGAATAGAATATAAAAAATGTTCGTACAAATATTCAAATAGAAATGGATATACACCGAGTTTAAAAGATATTTTTTTATTATAAAGAAAATAGTACATGTATTTTGCGGTTGTTGCAAAAACTCCAATAAAATATAACAAAATTTTACGACCGCTTGTTGACCTTATGTGAATTCTCTTTAAATAAGTGTCAAATCTCCGATTCATAAAACTATGGCAAAGTCCTAGATAATTAGTTGGCATTCTCCAAATTTTTATAGAGTATAGAAAAGTTTAAAATAAAGGGAAAAGATATGTTTGCTGCATTAAATTAGCCAAGAGCGATATGGAACATATTCCATTGTAGACCTACATTAAACTACTGAAAAAAATATTAACTTGGTAGATTTTGTCACAAAATCCTATTATGGTTATGTTGTTAACTTAATCTCAGTCATATACAGATATAAACCACCAATATAGCAAAAGCCGTATGATTACTATTAATTTCACACAAATAACTGAATGGGTAATATAAATTGTACTTTCAAGATTGCAGTCTTTAATACAGTTTCTCTACATTGTAAAATTTAAACAAGTGTTTGTAATAATTACAGACTTAAAGTCATATAAGAAATTATTAGCTGGTAGTTGTTACTTAGGGACACATTGAATTCATTATTAGACTGATAATTACATACATGATTCCAAATTTTAACCTTGAACGATATGATAGAACGATATAATCATTCGACTGTTTTATTACATTACATCCAGGTGAATTGGAATTGATATTTTTATGGTCATTTTTTTATAATAGTAGTATCTTATTTGAGTATAGTAAATGTCCATATATATTACATGATTTATATAATTACAAACAAAAACCAGTAGACATATGTTGGACTTCCTAGAATGGATTTCCAACCAAAAGGGAAATATCAAATTGCAGTGCTAGTTCTTTATAATGTAATTACTGTTCACTCTACAATAGCTAGTGCCACTATAGCCTAGTGGTAAAATCTTCCTGCATTTGAGCTGGAGGACTTAGGTTCAAATCATGCTTGCATTAAGTTACATGTATTGTTCAATAAAAAAAGTCTACGCTATACTAGTTGCCCTCATATACGACAAATACTATGCGACAATTGTGATTGGCGCTGATGTATCCGACTTCTAATCTGTAATCATAATGGTAAAAGTGCCGCACACTGTATTCAACATCTCTTGAAATTTATGTTGAGGGGATAAATATTTTGATCTTATAAATATAGTAACCATCCGTGTTGTTACAACAAATTCTATGTATATAACCTTAAATTTGTATTCACATATTGCCATATTGGTATCTTACCCTGTCATTAGATGTGAAAATGGTCATCATGTATGTTATGATTATTTGTCAAAATTTAAATTCTGGTGAATTAATATTCAACTTACAATTATAGTAGCTATTTATGTAGCTACAACGAATTTTGTGAATACATCCTTCAATTGGTAATTATGCATAGTACTCCTTACTGTTTATTGGTTATGAAATATACCCACAGTTGAAAATGAAGAGGATGAACAAGAACACACCTATAGTATACACATTTATGAACGAATCCGGTCTATCACAAATATAGTAGGTACTCTCATTGACAACAGATATCATGCAATGATTTGATGGTGTGCTATATACTGTCTCCTTATCTTATTGATATCAGAATGGTAATGATAGTCTTTCTTCAAGAATTCTGGAAGTTAAGTTTATGCAAATATTGATTTATAGATACGATGACCGCCCTTGTTGTTGTCAGGAATTCCCCATATGTAACCTTGGATCGGTGCCCATACAATGGACTTCTTTCTTGCCATTAACTGACAAGCGGACACGATGCATGTTATGGCTATTTGCCAAAATTTAGTTTCCAATGAGTTATTAGTTAATGTACAATCATGTAACTATTCTTGTAACTACAATTGATACTTAACGGAATTAACGGCTATGAAAGCGGCGTACTCCACAGGAGATAAACAAGAATAAAGCATACCATATGGTAAAACCTAGTTTCTAGAGAATTAACTTCAATCTATGGTTATATTAGCTAATCATGTAGATATAACGAATCCTGCAAATACAGCCTTTTATTAGTAACTATATATTGATCTTTAACGAAATAGCAAGTAACAACCATGAAATCATCGCTTCTGCCTCCGGATCGATGAAAATGTGCAGGATGTACAAGAACTGAACACATAATAGCATACTTTTGCAATGACCATTATTAGTTATTACTGTCACATAAACTTATAATCTCATCTAGTCTTCAATGGTAGTAGTTACTCTCATTTACAACTATGCAATAATTGTGATGGGTGCTTATATAATGACTTCTTATTGTAATCATAATGGTACAAAGAGTCGCAAATTGTCATCAGTAATTTTTAAATTTTTAGTTTGAGTAGGTTAATATATTGATCTATATATATGAACGATCATTGTTACACGGATTCCTCATATATAACCTTAATTGTCGCTGATGCATTGTGTGTGTTTGACTGTACAAAAAATCTTGATGCATCTCATGGCTATTTGCCAAAACTTAGTTTGCAATGAAATTCACTATATGATTATAGACTTAAAGTAACTACCATGCCTAAACTTAGTTTCCAATGACTTTATAATATATATTGAACTTCTTATCGATTGTTTAACAGAAATAACGGCCATGAAATCGTCGCTACCCCACATAGAAAAAATATATGGACAACAAGAACACAACAGTAGCATACATTTCCAAGATTACTACATAAACATGTGAATACATATATGGTAAGATTAAATGTTCATGCTATGTTCGTTCGCCCTTGATTCTCACGAGTCATCGCCACCTTGCGACATCGAACTTGGACCTTCACCATTTACTACCTGATATTTTTTGAAAGCTGCCAATTTTACGACACTAATCCATTATAAAGTCCTTGCATACCCCTCACCCTAATCCTCCATCCCATTGGGCAACATGGAGAAGAAGACTAAAGGTCGCCAGAAGTTGGAGATGAAGAAGATAGACGATGCAGATGCTCGCCAGGTCTGCTTCTCGAAACGCCGAATGGGGATGTTCAAAAAAGCCAGTGAACTATCCACCCTTTGCGGTGCAGATATTGCAATTTTGGTGCACTCACCTGCCGGCCGAGCATTCACGTTTGGCCAGCCGGGAGTGGAGTCGGTCATAGATCGATTCCTGGGGAGCAGCTCCGGGTCAGGCCCGAAAGTGATCCCTAACTGTAACCCAAACCATGATCCTGTGGAGCCTCTCCGCAATCCCAGGATTCAACGTTTGAATAATCGTTGCATGGAGCTTGATGAGCTCCTCGACGCACAGAGAAAGAGGAAGGGGGCGCTTGATCAAAGGCTCCGCGAACTTGCTCATGGGCCTCAGGGAGCTTTGGCGCGAGGGCATGAGGGGCTTGAGAGCCTTGGACTCGAGGACTTGCAGAAGCTAGCAAAAGCATTGGTGGATCTGAAACACAAGGCCACTGCTAGAACTAATGAGTTGCTGAAAGAAGCAACAGGGCCATTGAGTGTGCCTTTTCTGGTTAACCCTATTCAGATGGTTAACCCTATTCAGATGACTAACCCTTATGGGAACATGGTTCGCTCTCATGGGAACAAAGAGATGGGCACCACCTCCACCTCTGGTTGGTTTCCGGGAGCGGGTGGCCCAAGCTTCAAGTAATGTGTTTGATTGAACTATGTTCTAGTATTTGGAAAATTGAATAATGGAGTTTATGAAAGTTGAATTATGGTGAAGGATGGTTGCCATTTATTTATTTATTTTGTTTACGTTATCCTGAACTTTTTTTAATGATTTTATTTATTCAAGGGTAGTGAATTTTTATGAATTAAAAAATGTAAAAATGCGACGCGACAGATTATAGAACTTGATGGATCTGGAATAATGAGGAAAAACTGAAATATACGATATATGCAGTATACTTAGACTTTCAAAATGAATATGGATTGACCTATTATTGATTGCCGATATCCCTTGGGAATGACCCTTTTTAGATCAAGGAGAAGGTTGTTTGTGAAATTGAAGTAGGATAGTTAATATGAGGACATGATTTAATAAAACATCACCATATACCGATTATAAAGTTGGAAAGATTTCATAACATTGGTGTATGCGTTAGGCATCATAGACCACTGTGACAATTAGGTAGAGCGATAGAATTTTTGTTTAAGCAACAACTATGTCTAGGTCTGGACCAAAATTGACCCTAAATTGGAGCAGACATTTGTTAATTTGATCAACAAAGCCGTCGTAGAGGTCAATGCAAAGCAGGAAAGGATCCCTGCAGGCGACCACACAATTTGAGGATAGAATTTCTTTCCTCCCGGAAAAAAGCCTTCAAGTAGATGACTTCAGTTCTCTTTCTCATATGCAACATAGAGAGAAGGAAAAATTCACGTTTACTGTCTTGAAGTTGTGTTGAAATTAAGCAAGGCCGATGAAAGGATTTATTATTCCTAGCCTGATCTAATTATAATAGCCTATTTTGGTGAACGATCTCTCTGTATGATGCCTTTAGGCTCAGCTAGTCAGGTTTCAATACGATTGAGATAATCAAAATGGGATGTATTATTGCATTTCACAGTTTCAAAAAACAAATATAATTGTGGCTCATATCTTAATGTTATCATTTCAACTTCTTCAAGCTCTTAAGTCATTTGTTAGCCATTGGGTCTGAACCGGTCCAATACCCGCTCATATGAGTGGGTATCCTATATATTCATATATGGATGCTAGGGTTTCATTTGAGACACATGAGAATAGATGATGCGACAGAGAGTTTTTCTAGAGAGGAAAACAAGAAAGAGAGAGAGAGAGCCCTTGTCTTCTTTTTTCACCCTCTTCTATTTTGGGTTGGCTTACGGGGTGGTCAAGAGAGAGATTCTCGTTTTCTACCATAGTGTGGTTTCCCTCCGGTCGTTACTTGGAGACATTAAAGATCAGATCTTCTACGTGACGTTGGCAAGCTGATCGATCTAATCAATCGGATCAGGTATATCGTAAACCTTTAGGGTAGATATATATATTTCCGATGCTTATATTTGCATATTTCGTATAGAGAGATGTTGAGCCTGCTGGGGAACACTACCGACCGGTGATAGTACTGAGCTTGGCAGATATCCGGAGGATACCGACCGGAGTCGTGTGATCAGATAGATATGGGGGCCGATCCGATGAGACGGAGCCTGAGATATGAGGATTTGCGTGTCGATACTGGACACGGGTTTTATGATGTTTTCGGGTGTCGATATTGGACACTCAGACTTTTATGATGATTTGATGTGTCGTTGATGGACACACGTTGGATAATACACATATTTCACACATATATGATATAGATGACATGGTACTATATTATGACACGGGTATGATTATATCAGTATTATAATTATGTTTACTATCACTCATATTACCACTTGATATTATTATATTTTTATATCACTGTATGACTTAGGAGATCGTCATACATTCGATTTCTACCCGGTGATGTCTTCTACTCACGAGTTGGCAATTCACCCCGTTGTGCCACAGTTTTCTTGCAGATTTGACCACACGGATTCAGTAGCGGCTTGCTAGCACACCGCCTTCTTCTGGGTGATTTGCTTGTATTGTGACCACCATTTGTACTTGTATATTTATTCAGTTGTATCTAGTTAAAAGCTCCATCAACCAGACTGAATATTTTGTAGACTTAGAAATTCCATATTGGATATGTATTTGTTCTTTATTTCTGGTTTCTTTGATGATGTTTTGGTTTCTTTACTTCATTATGTGTTTGATCTTCGCATTGGGCGTCGTATATCTTTATTTGTGTGGTTATGATTCCGCCTACTGGCACCTGTTTGGGGATGTCTATTATTATTGCCTTGTATTGGTTTCGGATTAAAATTTACAAAGAAAGTGCTGTCCAAATTTTCAAATGACGAAAATGTTTTCATATATATATATATATATAACCCATTTGTATTTTCATACAATATCATTTATATTTTTCTAGGAAGAACTTGATTTTATTATATCTTTATTTCAAAACTTCACATCCATTATTTTCCTAAAAAGGTTTAGATTTCTGGGCTTTCGGCTTACTTGGATTATGGTGGGGTCCTATAGGCTTCACGTGATTCAAGTGCCAGTCACGTGCCATTTCCGGGTCGCAACAATAGCAGTAGACGGTTATATGTTTTTTTATTTGATACATGAAGCAGTTAGTTATAAGTAAAACGATTGTGTTGACGTTTGCTAATATGTTTCAGTAATTGAGGTTTAAGATTTAATCGCCAGGGACGATAAAATCAAGAGCGCTATTGATATGTTGACGAGGTCAACTATGCGTAAGGGTAGGTGCTCTAACGCAAGAAGAGTTCAATCAAGCTACGAAAACAGGAATAACGTGACAACTTAAGTGATTTGACATAGAGAAATGTGCTGGCAATAATAGATATAATAAGTCCAACGTTTAACTGTGGAAATTTGAACCGCTCCACTTGTTAAGGGTACTGAGTGGAAATAGGCCTTCTGCTTGGAGCAAAAAAGTTTGTAGAAGCAAATTATGTGTCAAAAACAAATGAATATATTCTGCATTGGGGATGCAGATAGCTATCTATAAATAATCTTCCTGTTAGGGTACTGAGTGGAAGAAGGCCTTCTGCTGGAAGCAGAAAAGTTTGTGAAAGCAAATCATGTGTCGAGAACATATGAGTCTATTCAGTATTGGGAATGTAGGTAACTATTCATAAATCATTTTCTTGTCAGTTATAGTTTCATTTATCGGCTTAGGGTATTTGGATTGCTTAATGGGACAATCCGTCGGATGAGTTCCTTATGTTTTTTGAAGATTGACCTTTTATAAATGTCATTAGTAGCATAGCAAATTAGGTCAATAGATAGGATGACTTAACCATTTGGGATGGATGAGTTGGCATTTGAGCCAAAATCAAAGCATCTACTTATGAGAGTTGCTTTAGAGGCAAAACTACCAAAGGAAAACCATTTGGATATCCATTGCAGATAATTCACTCCGATAAATATGGACCAATAAACATGAAGACACGTAGTGGAGTTTCCTAATTCAACACTGTCATTGATAATTGCTCGATAGGCTATTGATCTCATACGAAACTGAAGCTTTTGATTTGTATCAAGTGTTGTATCAATAAAGTGTAGAGTCAGGTCACGCAAACAGGATTGTACGTGTTTCTTTCGAAACAGTTTTGGGAACTGTAACCAAGCCATGGGTATTTATTTTAGCAGTTTAGGGAACTGATTGAATGAAAATGAGTCGTCAGATGGCCGATAATACCGTAAACTCTGCAACAAAATGATGTTGTAGAAAGGAGAATGAGGAAACCCTAGATATGACAAGGGTTAATCTTACATATTGTTTGGGAGATGTGCTATTGGCAGTGGCTTATATTCTTGATCATGTGTTTTCGAAGTCAGTGCATTCAACACTCTATGTATAGTGGACTAAAGATAGATCTGGGTGGTCACTTGTATCTTTCAGTTTGTGATAGGACTGTGACTGACATTTCGTCGTGCGACATTGATTTTCCCGGTGAGGAAACCATAAGAGATTTCCTTAGGGAGGAAACATCGAGCGATTTCTTCATGAAGGAATTTTTGCAGAAGGCAGAAGTAGATCCGAATTTGAGATTTTATGAGATTAAGGAGATTCCTAGTCGATCAACGGTGCAGAAGAAATTAGTTCCTTCAGCGGTAGGCGATAGTGGAAACGATATTTCCGTTGATGGTTCAGAACCAATCACGAATCCTCAAAATACTTGTAGATAGTGCTATGGATTGACACCCTGACGATGTTTCGATATCGAAGGGGAGATGTTTATGGTAACTCCGCATTGGTTGTGGAACCAAAGTCACATGAGAACGCTATTTATGAGCCTATTACAAAGGAGTGAATAATGACAATGGAAGAGGTGCAAGAGTCAATGTTAGAGGGTCAAGTTTGGGATTTGGTCAAATTATCCTACCAGATGCAAGACTATTGATAAAAACTGGGGTTTTTCAAAATCTTGCGAAAGGAGGAGGATATTGTAAAGATATACAAGGCACACTTATTGATGAAGGGATTCACCTAGCGAAGGTGGACAACGGATAAACACTTTTCACCCGAGTTGATGATTACGTCTATTTCGTCTTTCTTAACAAATCGTTGCACATAAAGATCTTGAGCTAGTCTTGGGAACTTAGATTGTATTATCGATGGAGATTTGGATAAAGAGACCTGGAAGATTTGCCTACGGGTTTCAAAGCCAAGGGGACTCGAGTCTGTAGGGTGTTTTTTGTCACCCCATTGAGATGGGAATACGCGCGCGCTTGTTAGGCCTACTACAGATTCCCCCTGTCTAGGGTAGGGGGGGTTTAATGATTGTGGGGATCCGAATCTCCGGCAGCCGCGGACTAAGCTGCCGTTAATTACGCCTCGCCTTTGGGGCGAGAGAACCTCCGATTAACGGGTTAAACTGGTCATGCGAACTCAATGTGCAGTGTGCGTGTGTTGTGTTTTGAAAGAGGGGTTTTGGATATATCGGGAGCCACGCAGAGTTTTTACGGGGGTCCCGCTACCCGGATAGCGGGCTGGGGGTCAAGGGGGCTAGCAGCCCCCTTGCGGGGTGCGGGGCAGCGCCCCGTTAGAAATTTTTTTCTAACAGGGACAGTGTCGTGGAGTATGTGTGTGTGTAAATATGTATAGATATATATATGTATGTATGTATATATATATATATATATATAAAAGAAAGAAGGGGAAAAGGCATCCAAAGGATGCGCGTGGGGCCAGCGCCTTGAGCGTTGTGGGCGTTTTGCGCTTGAGCGCAGTGCGCCTGAGCGCAAGCGCGCCACGTGTCGGCACGTGGGCGCTTTGCGCTCGAGCGCAGTACGCCTGAGCGCAGCACGCCACGTGTCGGCACGTGGGCGCTTTGCGCTCGAGCGCAGTACGCCTGAGCGCAAGCGCGCCACGTGTCGGTACGTGGGCGCTTTGCGCTCGAGCGCAACCGCCACGTGTCGGCACGTGGGCGTTTTGCGCTCGAGCGCAGTGCGTCTGAGCGCAGCACGCCACGTGTCGGCATGTGGGCGCTTTGCGCTCGAGCACAGTGCGCCTGAGCGCAAGCGCGCCACGTGTCGGCACGTGGGCGCTTTGCGCTCGAGCGCAGTGCGCCTGAGCGCAAGCGCGCCACGTGTCGGCCCGTGGGCGCTTTGCGCCCGAGCGCAGTGCGCTGGCGAGCCAAAGGGACTTTTAGTCCCAGAACCAGAAGCTATGCTTCAGAAAGGAAATATTTATTATATATATATATATATGTAAATATATGGAGTTAAACTCCTAAAATGTTTTGGTTGATGAAAGGGGTTCTTCTTCTTCCTCCTCTGTTGGCTGGATCTTGATGATCAAGAGATGTGAGATCTAAAAATCTCTCCTTTCCGAGATCTAATGGTAGATCCAAGTTCCCCTTTGTGGGTTTTGTGGTGGAAGACTTCTTAGTTTTTGAAAAGAAAGAGTAAAACGGAGAAGGAGCAGGAGGCATAAAAGATCTCAGATCTAAAATTTTTTGTGGAGAGAATGAAAAAGTATATTTTATTCATCATCATGTTGCCTTTTATAGACTTACATATTTACATATAGCCCCTTGGGCTTTGCAAAATGGCATTTTGGCCATTCCATGGCTCATGTGCTATTTCATTTTTGCACATAAGCCATGGGCTTACAAAATATTGGCTTTATGCCCATTTTGTTTACATTCATGCATAAACAATTACATAAAAATTATTTATTACATGATTTTGTTGTTGGTATGGGGAGGCTGGCCGCGGGCTCGACTTGGGTATGGGCCCACTGGACCTGGGCTTGGGCCCACCTAGCTTGGGGGTTGACCTTGACTTTGACTCGGTCAACCGGGGTGTAAATTTTTACCCTAACAAATTGCCCCCCATCAATAAATGCACACCGCCCATTTGAGTTGTGTGCATGAAATTGATGGATCTTGAAGCTGGACTTCGAGGTGGAACATCATTCCGGGGGCGGAGCATCCTTCGGGGAGCATGATTCCCGGGGATCGAAGCATCATTCTGATTTGCGGAGCATAATTCCAGGGGTTCGGAGCATCATTCCGATTTGCGGAGCATAATTCCAGGGGTTCGGAGTATCATTCCGAAGAGCGGAGCATGATTCCAAGGATTCGGAGCATCATTCCGAAGTGCGGAGCATCATTCCGATGAGCGGAGCATAATTCCTGGGGTTCGGAGCATCATTCCGAAGAGCGGAGCATGATTCCAAGGATTCAGAGTATCATTCCGAAGTGCGGGGCATCATTCCGAAGTGCGGAGCATCATTCCGATGAGCGGAGCATAATTCCTGGGGTTCGGAGCATCATTCCGAAGAGCGGAGCATGATTCCAAGGGTTCGGAGTATCATTCCGAAGGGCGGAGCATAATTCCTTGGTTCGGAACATCATTCCGAAGAGCGGAGCATGATTCCAAGGGTTCGGAGCATCATTCCGAAGAGCGGAGCATGATTCCAAGGGTTCGGAGCATCATTCCGAAGTGCGGAGCATGATTCCGAAGTGCGGAGCATGATTCCTGGGGTTCGGAGCATCATTCCGAAGAGCGGAGCATGATTCCAAGGATTCGGAGCATCATTCCGAAGTGCGGAGCATCATTCCGAAGTGCGGAGCATCATTCCGATGAGCGGAGCATAATTCCTGGGGATCGGAGCATCATTCCGAAGAGCGGAGCATGATTCCAAGGGTTCGGAGCATCATTCCGAAGGGCGGAGCATAATTCCTGGGTTCGGAACATCATTCCGAAGGGCGGTGCATGATTCCAAGGGTTCGGAGCATCATTCCGAAGTGCGGAGCATGATTCCAAGGATTCGGAGCATCATTATGAAGTGCCGCAGACATTCTGACCGAAGCATGATTTCGATGCAGAGGTAAATTCTTAGGCGAAGTATAATTCCGACAAGGAAGGCAAATATTCCGAGGCGAAGCATTGATTTCGACACGGGATATATTCTGAGACGGAGCATTATTCCGGTGTAGAACTTGTTGGCTAACTTGATTCCGAGACGAAGCATAATTTCGACAGGGAAGGCAGGTACACCGAGGCGAAGCATGATTTCGATACAGGGTAAATTCTGGGACGGAGCATGATTCCGCCATAGAGGTGGTTGGTTTGATTTGATTTGGGTTGACATCAGCATCACTACACTGGAATATGGTACCAGAAGCGAATCATCATTTGTCATGAGAGGATTTGGGAATTGGTTTTAGTTTGGCATCTGCATTGCTGTACTGGAATAATGCTAGGAGCAACTCATCATCTGCCCCGGGAGGATTTGGGAATTGGTTTTTGCTTGGCATCAGTATCGCTACACTGGAATATGATATCAGGAGCGAATCATCATTTGCGCTTGCTTATCAGGAAGCGATGGCTTAGGAGCAGGTTTTAGGTTCCTATCACCCAAGACTTTTCAATTTTGTAAGCCGTGAGGGTCTCACAAAGCATTTTCTCCCTACAGGTCGTAAGGATCCCGTAGGTTTATTTTCTTCTTAGGAGTCGTGAGGACCCCCAAGTGTGTTACTCCTTTGTGAGTCGTAAGGATCTCACACGGGAATTTTCTCCTCACAAAATCGAGAGGACTTCGCGAGTGCATTTCATCTCTTTTTTTCATTTTTTTTACGAGTTTGCGCCCTTTCGGGTTTTCACAAACTCGCCGGCAGTCCTGCTGTTTTTACTCACGGAGCCCTTTCGGGTTTTCATCCGTGCCCATTTTGCTTGTGGACATACCTCTTTTTTTATTTTTATTTTATTGTTTTTGGCGAGATTAGGATTGTTTTACGCCCGTGGATTGTATACGGTTTTGCAGGATGTATGATCCAGACCGTAGGGCCATAAAAATTTTGGGACTTTGTCGGCGTCTGCATCGCTGCACTGGAATATGGTACCAGGAGCGACTCATCATTCGCCATTGGGATTTGGAATTTGGTTGGCGTCTGCATCGCTGCACTGGAATATGGTACCAGGAGCGACTCATCATTCGCCATTTGGGATTTGAGTTTGGAATTTGGTTGGCGTCTGCATCGCTGCACTGGAATATGGTACCAGGAGCGACTCATCATTCGCCATTGGGATTTGGAATTTGGTTGGCGTCTGCATCGCTGCACTGGAATATGGTGCCAGGAGCGACTCATCATTCGCCGTTTTTTTGTTTTGTTTTTTTTTGTTATTTTTAGTTTTTTTTTTAGTTTTTTTTTGTTTTACCGCGATTGCTCCATCATTTCAGCTTTTCTTATCGCGAAGATCGCGATTGCCCTATCATTTCGGCTATTTATTCGCGGTTGCCCCATCATTTCGGCTTTATTTTCATTTTTACTCGATTTTTATTGCGAGTTGCCCCATCATTTCGGCTTTATTTTCATTTTCATTTTTACTCGCTGATTTTTATTGCGAGTTGCTCCATCATTTCGGCTTTTCTTTATTTTTCTTTTTTTTACACATTTTTTTAATTTACATTTTTTTTTTACATTCCCAGTTTAACGACTTAGAGGTCGACTGTTCCCAGTTTAATGACGTGGTGGTCGATTGTTTTCAGAGAAAGGCAGATGCCTGAGAGAATCGGTTTCACGAAGAACTTCGGTCTCCGTTTGTATGAAATTGGCGGTTGCGGCTTGACTGTTTGTTAACACGCCTTTGGACAGTTCTATCTCTCCTGCCTTGTATTGCTTTTCGACCCAATCTTTGAAGACGAAGCAGTCCTCAATGGCATGGCCTATCACTCTGTGATAGGGGCAGTATTTGGGGTCGTCGGTCCTATTCGCTTCCTGCGGTCTTTTTGACTCTGGCAGTTGTAGACCGTTCTTCAGGGCGTCTTTGAATATTTTACGGATTTTGTCCCTTCTGAAGGAATAGACCTTATCCAGCTTCTCTTTCAGTGGAGATTCTCCTCCCTCTCCGAACATTGGCTTCCGAGGCTGGTTGGCGCTAGGCCCGCTCATCCTTTGCTTATTTCGGTTAGCCGAAGTGTTAAAAGATTCAGTATCGTCAGAACCTCCGCCTTTGCGATTTTCGTCCTTTCGGTTTCTTCAGGACTTATTGTTATTTTAGGAGTCAGAGGAGGACTCCTGTTTTGAGCGTTCCAACATCTGGACTTTTCTGGTCAGCTCTTGGAATGTTTTGAGACCCGCGGTACATAGAAACGGGGCCATCCAGTTGTTGAGATTTCCAACAAGGAGACTGACAGATTGGTCCTGCTCTATCGGCGGTTCACATTTGACGGAGAGATTGCGCCATCGGGTTATAAAATCCGTGCTGCTTTCGTTGTTCTTGGGCTTGGTCCTTACGAGCTCGGCAATGGTGATCTTATCGCTGACGCTCATGAATCTTTGTCGAAACAAAGACTCCATTTGGACGAAAGTAGTAACGGAGCCATCCGGTATGCTCGCGTACCAGTGGAAAGCAACATCGGTCAAGCTATTAACGAACTGGCGAAGGAGAAGCGCATCATTGCCCCCAGTATTCCCGCATGAGGCTTTGAAGTGGGCGATGTGCTGATTCGCATTTCCTGTCCCATCAAATCTTCCGAATTTAGGGATGACATAGCCGCTAGGAAATTCTACCAGATCATATTGAGCAGGATATGGTCTCCCGCTGCTGTTAACATCTTTTTGCGCTTCAGCTTCGGCTACCAGTGTTTGACTTTGCTGGCAACCAAATCCATAATTTGAACTTGAGTTAGCGGGCTACTGTCATCGGTAGCCAAGACATTTGCTGAGATAGGATGCGACTGATTTTCATGCGGTCCGCCCACTTTTGGATTTGAGGGAACGGGCGTCGGCTGTCTCGGGACACCGTTTCCCGGTTCATGAACTGAACCCTGTGCTTGATTGGGCGGCTGAGAGGCAAGTTGGGCCGTAAGCCGTAAGACGACATTTGTCAAGTCGTCGATCTTTGAGTAGAGCTTGGCCATCTCCTTATCTTTGCTTCTGAGCTGTTTTCGGAGCTCTTGGAGAAGTTGCTGCTCTGCGGTCTTAGGATGGAAAGTTGGCTCATCTTCGCTTTCCGAGCCCGACTCCTCATGAATTGAGGGCTCTCTCTGCCTATCAGCCTCATCGAGAGGGTTTTCATCATCCAGCGGAGGCGGCTGTTCTTGGGAAGTGGCAACCACATTCAAGCCAGATTGGATTTGAGATGTGGTAGCCCCGTCCTTGCACTTGCTACGCGTGCCCACCACGTAGACAGTGTGGATAACACATTCAGCCATCCCCTCATCTTTGGCGGGGTAACCCTGTTCTTCGAACCTCATGAGGTTAAGCCTGGCAGGAGCCCTAGCCCTTTTGTTGGCTCTATATCTGAGCCTTTTCTCCCTCAGCTTCTTGATTTTGAAGGCTTGGCGGGCATCCGCTATCCGGGAAGCCATTGTGAGTTGATCAACGGGGAGCTTAGAGAAGACACCCGATCGAGCATTTGTCAGGGGCGCCGCTGGAGCTTGCTCGGGACGCGTTGTAGCTTTGTTGGTGTTGATGGCCTTGCCCCCAGCTGGGGCCAAGGAAAGTTGTTCAGACACCGACTTGCGTTTGGATTGGGGCGCCCTTGAGATCATCACATTTGGTCTCCTGCCTTTCGAGACCGGTTTGTCTGCCACCGGGGCTTGAGGAGCTGGGATGGCGCCAACTGGCATGAACATAATAGAGCCGAATGGTAGCAGCGGCTCCTCCCATTGTCGCCTGAGACTGGCCGGAAGGACCGTCCTAGAGTCTATCCTCATCGTGTAGGAGACGGGAGCTGAGTTCATCATCGAAGACATCGTCGGAAGGTGATTGCTTGAAAATCTGCATGGAAAAGCATTATTTTTAGGATAAATACAGGTATGTATATTGATTGAGTTCGCATGAACGCTTAACCCGAAATATGGAAGGAGAGATTGGTCCCACCGGGCGTGCCAGAATATGTAGGGTGTTTTTCGTCACCCCATTGAGATGGGAATACGCGCGCGCTTGTCAGGCGTACTACAGATTCCCCCTGCCTAGGGTAGGCGGGGGTTTAATGATTGCGGGGATCCGAATCTCCGGCAGCCGCGGACTAAGCTGCCGTTAATTACGCCTCGCCTTTGGGGCGAGAGAACCTCCGATTAACGGGTTAAACTGGTCATGCGAACTCAATGTGCAGTGTGCGTGTGTTGTGTTTTGAAAGAGGGGTTTTGGATATATCGGGAGCCACACAGAGTTTTTACGGGGGTCCCGCTACCCGGATAGCGGGCTGGGGGTCAAGGGGGCTAGCAGCCCCCTTGCGGGGTGCGGGGCAGCGCCCCGTTAGAAATTTTTTTCTAACAGGGACAGTGTCGTGGAGTATGTGTGTGTGTAAATATGTATACATATGTATATATATATATATATATATATATATATATATATATATATATATAAAAGAAAGAGGGGGAAAAGGCATCCAAAGGATGCGTGGGGCCAGCGCCTTGAGCGCTGTGCGCTCAGGCGCAAGTGCGCCACGTGTCAGCACGTGGGCGTTTTGCGCTTGAGCGCAGTGCGCCTGAGCGCAAGCGCGCCACGTGTCGGCACGTGGGCGCTTTGCGCTCGAGCGCAGTACGCCTGAGCGCAGCACGCCACGTGTCGGCACGTGGGCGCTTTGCGCTCGAGCGCAGTACGCCTGAGCGCAAGCGCGCCACGTGTCGGTACGTGGGCGCTTTGCGCTCGAGCGCAAGTGCGCCACGTGGGCGTTTTGCGCTCGAGCGCAGTGCGCCTGAGCGCAGCGCGCCTGAGCGCAGCGCGCCACGTGTCGGCATGTGGGCGCTTTGCGCTCGAGTGCAGTGCGCCTGAGCGCAAGCGCGCCACGTGTCGGCCCGTGGGCGCTTTGCGCTCGAGCGCAGTGCGCTGGCGAGCCAAAGGGACTTTTAGTCTCAGAACCAGAAGCTATGCTTCAGAAAGGAAATATTTATTATATATATATGTAAATATATGGAGTTAAACTCCTAAAATGTTTTGGTTGATGAAAGGGGTTCTTCTTCTTCCTCCTCTGTTGGCTGGATCTTGATGATCAAGAGATGTGAGATCTAAAAATCTCTCCTTTCCGAGATCTAATGGTAGATCCAAGTTCCCCTTTGTGGGTTTTGTGGTGGAAGACTTCTTAGTTTTTGAAAATAAAGAGTAAAACTCTTGATTTAATTCAAAAGAAATGAGAAGGTTTAGAACCTTGGAGAAGGAGCAGGAGGCACCAAAGATCTCAGATCTAAAATTTTTTGTGGAGAGAATGAAAAAGTATATTTTATTCATCATCATGTTGCCTTTTATAGGCTTACATATTTACATATAGCCCCTTGGGCTTTGCAAAATGGCATTTTGGCCATCCCATGGCTCATGTGCTATTTCATTTTTGCACATAAGCCATGGGCTTACAAAATATTGGCTTTATGCCCATTTTGTTTACATTCATGCATAAACAATTACATAAAAATTATTTATTACATGATTTTGTTGTTGGCATGGGGAGGCTGGCCGCGGGCTCGACTTGGGTATGGGCCCACTGGACCTGGGCTTGGGCCCACCTAGCTTGGGGGTTGATCTTGACTTTGACTCGGTCAACCGGGGTGTAAATTTTTACCCCAACAGAGTCGACTCAGAAAGTCCATTTATGGTTTGAAACACTTATTCAAGAAGTTGTTAGTTCGATATCATCAATCTATATTGGATATGGACTGACGATAATTGAATGTGACAATTGTAAGTTCTGAGATCTTATTGTGAACGACGTTGTGATGACCAAAAGTGATTTGGAGACTATAAGTGCCACTTGGAGTGGCTGTTCTCGCTATAGAGAACACATGAGATGTTGAGTTTGTGCTTGCGAATTGGATCCATGAGGAGCCGTTTCAAGAGCATCATATGTTTGTTTTCGGACACTCACATGAGGTATTTCTTAAAATGGTTCAGCCTATATGATCACTCTCCAATTGATTACTCCAGTCACCAATAGATTTGTTTTTAGGCTTGATCTTTGCTATAAGACTCTTGATACAGAGAGACAGATTTTGTGGGTTTCATTTTGCATAATCAGCAGTTTAATGTATGCATAGTGTGTACTTGACCAGATATATAACCCTTACCGATTGGACTTAGTAGCAGGGTCTGCTTGTTGGGATGAAGTGATGATGATTTTTACGTATTTATATGGGACAACCCACAATATCTTATGCTACAAAGAATCATGGTTTGCGATTATGTGGACATACAAATACTGACTGGGTCGGCAATCTCGGTATGCGTACATCTGCATGTTTTTCTTGCATAATGGCAGGTCCATCACTCAAAATAGTAAGGAGCAGAGGTGTAGCTTTTTCATCATGGGGGTGGAATATGCGGCTACCTCAGTAGCGCCAAAGGGGCTGCTAGGCTGAGTTGATTCCTCGAAAGTTTGCGTGTGATTTCGCACGCAAAGAAAATATGGTTTCTCTTTATCGTGACATCAAGTCAACGATGGTATACTCAAACAATTCCATATATATGAGAAGTCGAAGTATTTACAGATTTAACCACACTTCATCAAGGAGTGTCATGAGAAGCTGGTCTAAGCTATAGGATTTTCCTTCATGTCAGACAATCGGGGATCCGATAACGAAGGAAATAGCAGAGTAACGCTATATGTGTTTGGGTTTCATCCTAGGTGACGTATTGCATTTCAGATAACTTGATAGACCTTACTCTTATATTTAACATTATTATTATGGGTGGCGATTTTATAGATGCATATTTTAAGATTGACGGTGTATAGCTTTCTTTCTTATCTGGGATGGATATTTTTATATTTTGTTTGACTATTTCAGGCATGGAGTACAAATGTACAGGATACACAAAGTGTATGTGGTACACGATGTGTGCAGACACATATTTAACAAGGATACGTCAGTAGGTAGGAATTCTCCCTCACACGAGAGACCCTCTTTATGCTAGGAAAGTATACGAAGATAAGACCAAGTGCTAGACGTCATCTGCTCGGAGCATTGACTATGATGTTGCATACTGGATATGGTGACCGTGGGAGCACTTGATAGAGTCGTCCTGACTGAGTCAGGATGAGGTTACCATGTGCTGTAGGCCGAGCGACTGAAGTGCTTATCCTATGGCCACTTTTAGCTGTTTAAATATAGCCGGACTAGAGGTCTGATTCGTCTCATGGGGTGCGAGCTTGTTAGGAGATCCCAGGTATATCGCAGAACAATATGGACGAACCAGTCAATCACAGAGTTATTGGACTTGGGTCCGTATGGTATAACCTTAATGGCGTACGCTCTCAGAGAGAATTTTATATCGATACGACGTGTGCTTGGATCGTGCACATAAGGAGTTTGAGAGATGGATCCCATCTTCCTTACTGTGTGAGCTTTTATGACGACCTTGACGGAAGGATGGATAGTCTATACCCTCAGCGACACTGGACTGTCTGGATAGACATGTTATGAGCGTTTACTATTTTGGTTGCTGTTTTCTGCTGTGATGACAATATACCGTACATACATGGCAGTGTCAGGAAAGCAGGTGAATAACATATTTAACTATTTAGAGCCGGAGGAAGATCGATTGGAATGTCTTCTGATTGCATTGTATGGTCAACTCTTATTGACGCCATGATGGCGAAGTTTAAGAGTGATGCATCGAGAGATACCTAGGTGTTCGGGTACACTTTTGAGAGGGATCGAAAGTACTTGAGCAGACATGTCTGATCGGATCTGAGATATGAGATTTCGCAAGCGTAACATATTTTGGTTTATGTTGTTTTTTTTTAGGGAGCTCCTTGTGTCGATCCTTACGGATCTGGTTGTTAGGCTACCCGCTTGCAGGTTCTCAACGGTCCATACCACACCAACATATATATGTATTTATAAGAATGAGGAAGAGAAGGAGATTCTCAAGAAGACAATTGATACAGGGAATCAATAGTTCAAAAAACCAGCTCAGGAAGGTATGGACGGCATCAACTCGAATGCACGAGTGGGAGTATGTTATCCATTAGGCCCGAACCGGTCTAATACCCACCCATATGAGTGGGTACCCTATATATACATATATGGGGGCTAGCATTTCATATGAGATCATATGTATACAATATAAAGAGTTTCTCTAGAGAGAAAAACAAGATAGAGTTGTCGTCTCTTTTTCTGATTCTCTTCTACTTTGGGTTGGCTTGCGGGGCGATCAAGAGAGACATTCTCGTTTTCTACCAAAATATGGTTTCCCTCTGGCCGTTATTTGGAGGCGCTAAAGATCAGGTCTCCTACGTGGCGTTAGCAAGATGATCGATCTAATCAATTAGATCAGGTATTTCGTAAACTTTTAGGGTAGATACATGTATTTCCGCTGCGCTGCATATTTTGTATCTACGTTACCTAAAGTGTACATCATTGTCCCTTGTCTATCTTAGTATTCTTGATTCATTTACACTATATTTTGGACATGTTGTTTCTTAATTGCTCGACGCTCCACTTCAAATCCCATAGCATGCATACTTGGATAAAGCTGATAAGGTAAAAACCACTGCAGAAATCATGTTTCGCCCTAATAAGGAGCTTAGTCTACAGGATTGTGTTAGATTATAAAAATATATACCTCAACTTCACAAAACTTTGGAGTTTTGATGTGGTCGTAGGGGCTTAAGTAATAATATCTCTCTAGAGAAACTATGGAGAGATTTGTTATTCGCAATATACGTTTGTTGCTGTATACAAGTTCACCGAAAGATTAGCAATATTTGAAAGAGATGAGTGCGTCCTTCTCAAACTGCTTATTGGTTGCAGGGGCATGGGCTAAACACCTTTTGACTAAGCACGCAGTTTAGTTTCCCATGCATATACCAATCTTATAGCGTCACGATATGTTTTCCTTTTCCCAGAATTGCTTTGTCACCATATTTTTCCATCACAGTGGACTTTAGACCAACCCTGAGGATGGCATAAGCGTGGCAAGTTTTACATGAAGTGAGGTCAGTATTTATAAGGAGCCTTTTGTTAGCACCTAGTAGAAATGCTGCAAATGCATATTACATGCCAATGAGAGGCATGATGATCGATTGCTGAATACACACTGATCATTTTATTTACTTCCTTCTGCTATTTTCCTTGTACACCTAGTGGTAGACCTCTTGCTTTAACCATTTTTTCTCTTGCGGCCTGTCCTTGTGGACTTGGGCTCCATGTTATATTTTTCTTTTGTTGTGGAGATGTATCTTCGTATCCAAATTGGATTCATGCCAGATTCGTCGAGGATACTTTTGGAGCTCTTTTTGACGCATCTTAAACATTCTATAGAAGGAATCTTCAAATGTTCCAAGTGTAGATTTGTTAAAATTAGTATCTTTTATTATTCTGTGTATATATCTAAAATAGTTAATAAAAATTACCATACCCCACTATCCCATTGTATAGTATTCTTGATGTCTGAAGAATTATGGACCTATGAATCCAACTTGTATTGTGTCTCGTATCCATCGAGTCTGTGCTACATAGTTTTGGGGCACCATTGTTTGTGGATCGAATCTTGCATCTTTATCTCAGGCATTGATCAGGAGGAACAGTACATTTTTCCTTCATTTGAGCTCATCACCAGGGGAACAAAGCTCCCCAAAACGGCCAAAACCCTTGCAAAAATCTGCTGTGGCGAAATCTTGTCATTAGAGTTTGGCTCCATATCTAAACCTTTATGCAACAAAGCTGAGATGCAGATAACGTTAATCGTTCTTGGAACACAAACTTCATATTTGGCTCCATCTTTCTTGCTCTTCTCCTGGTTAAATTGCTGCGACTATTTGCCAAATTGTTATAATATTCATGTATTAATGTTACTGCAAAAAGGTACTTGGCTTAATAAGATTGCGTGTAATCCTTGTTTTTCTTTTTTCCTTTTATATTCTTCCTTCCCAGAACACGGTAGATGAGAAGAATCACCAAGCATTGGAAAGGCAAAGGTGAAGTAGTCATCCATGTTGGAAGAAGCTTTACGGATGTTCCTTATTTCAAAGTATTGCGCTTATCGGCCTTTTGTCCATAAAGTCTCCCATGGTCATATGTTTCTTTCTTAGCTTATCAGCTAACTGAATTTGCTTTAGAGAAGTAAATTACATGCTGTTTACTTGTGTTCTAGTTTATAGCTTCGGGTTCTTGTTATCCGCAAGACCAGTTTATGATAAATGTAACACGTTTTAATCATAAAATACCAGATAATGTTGAATACTTGGTAATGATGTGATGTAATTGTTTCGTGAAGCTCATAATTTCCCTTTTTGTGTTATGTTACAGACTATGAGTCCTTATTATCAGGTCTTGAGTCAAGGTATGTTTCCGCGTCAAATTTAAATACTAGCTTATGAATGAAAATTTCCTTGTTGTACATCATTTGTAGAAAATTTGTTCTCTCTATATGGCTGGATGCCTTCATCAATCTTTGTTAATAGCATTCTGAAGGCTAGGATTCTCAAAACCGATGTGCATTTTCTGTATTTACAATCTCTTCTGTGGTGAAGTTTAATCATCAGTAAAGTGATTCTCTATTTTGTATGTTGCAATATAATTACATTATATCTTCCCTTTCTAAGGAGCGTGTAAGCTTCAAAATGTTAACATAACAGCGCTCAGTGATCGACATTATGCCAAAGAATTTCATCTTATATATCCACTGGACAACTTAATAATTGTAAATTTCAACTTAGTAAGTAGACAACAATTACTTCTTTCTGTAATAATGTTACCTCTTTGGTTTTCTTTTCCTTTTTATTTCATATTATTTGCAAGTTGACTTGTATACTGTTTTTTTGTTGTTGCAAAAGATGGAGTGAACTTCACAAAAAATTTGGTACTTTTTTTCACCTGCAATCACATATTCAATCTCAGGGTCGTAGCCCACATTATGGTGCTCTTTCTTTTCTGTCAATCTGCATAGGTGTTAACTTTGATAATAGTAGAAACCTCCGTGTTTGGAACGGACCTTTGCATGTTCATACTGTAGGATTGGAAAATGTTATTCTCATTTGACTAGTGAATAGGTGTCTCTATTTTTGTATGGTAATTATGAGATATGAATTCCATAATCCAAAATTGTCAATCTTTAACACTCTCCAGCTGTTCTTTAATAATTTCTATCGAGAAATGCTTATTGGTCATTTTCCATCATACCTCCTCCAAGCAAAAACTTATCTGTGCCAGTTGGATCCGAGTTGCACTGTTTCCTACACAACAATTGCTGGATACTCCGCATTCAAGAAATTTGTATGCATATTTTCGTATTTCATTAGCATATTTGCAAATCGTCTTAAATACTTTTTAATATACGCATTGCACCTTTCGGGGTATGATTTCTTTCATTTTCTTCTATATTTGTATCTTTAAACTGTAGAGCATTGGGATGCAATAAATAACTTATATATGTTACAATACAGAAGAGACAAATCAAAGCAACTGAAAGATAAAGAAGACGATTTATAGCTTTTCCTTGTATTTGGTTTTTAGTCTATTAGAACTTGTTCTGTCTGCAAATTGTTTGTCATTCTTAATTTTTGTGCGTCGCCTTCTATTCATTTCTTAACTTTGCCGGAAATATGAGAAACTAAATTTGAAGCCGGTTTCTGATATTAAGAAGCCGTTTAGGCTGGCTACATGTATATTATAGTCGGTTTCGTTTCCTCAACAAACTCAATTGCTTAATCAGAGCTAAATGCAAATGGCATGATTGAGCTGTCTTGAGCAGTTGAACAAAATGCAAATGGCCTGAACATTATGCTTTGTTGTTGGCTCATGTATGCATGTATTTGTTCAATTACTATGGTGTTGTATCTACAATTCTTCATTTAAGGTGTGTCCAATTCATACTGTTTCAATGCACTACTAAATGTTTGTATTCATTGTTAATGTGCTGCCTTTCTGAATCTTCTTAGTGTTTTGTTTCACTCAACTGCAACACCATTAGTTTTCTTCACTCAAGGTTTAGAAAGATATAGGCAGGAATTTTATATGTGGAGAAAAGAGCAAGTCTGTGTCATCATTTGTCATTTGTTATGGACTAATGTATCATGTGATTATAGCAGAAAATGATTTTGATGCCTTTTGTGATTTGAATTACTTGAGATGACCAATTCTTGTCAGTTTGCTGCTGCTGCTGCCTCAACTTGATCTTGATCTTGCCTACTCATGTTTGGTGAACTGTTTCTCAATTATACTTGATTTGTTTGATTTACTACAATATATAGAACAGCTGACCAGTACCATTTTTTGTTTGAATAGTATAGAATAAATTTATTTATTTATTTTGATGAAAAGTTGAGTCATAGCTTACCTAATTGCATTCCTATGTTAACAGTGGCAAATATTTCTTGCTGTAGTTTTATATCTTAGCCATTTTTGATAGGAGAAAAGCTGCTCTTTCTGATTTTCCACTTTCTTTTTGGTTCCCTGTAAATTAGAGTAGCAGCACTATGATTAAAGTTGTGATAACAAGTAATGCGTTGCAAAAATAAAGTTCGAGCAAATCCTATAAAATCATACCAAATGTTCAAATGTAGTTTTGGTGCATTAAATTGGATTAAAAGCTCGCCATCCATTATTTACAAAGTAGTTGTAAGTTTTTGTTACAAATAAAATTTACAATACATATTCTATAACCGACAATATTTATTCCTCTACTTTATTCACGTGAAAAAAAGCCCTAGTTATTATAATTAGGGGCTGATTTTGTGGGGAAATTCTTTGGTGCTTTTCAAAGAAGGAGAGAGAGAGAGAGAGTGTGTGTGAGAGAGAGAGAGGAGAGAGAGAGAGAGAAAATTGGGAAGCACCAAAGAATTTCCCGTTTTTGTGCAATGAATTGCCAAAACTTATAGAAATTGGCGGACAAGACACTATTCATCAAAACAAAATGCATGGAATTGCTATTCCTTTGTTTGTTTGTATGCAGTAGGAATTGCAAGTTTTGGGAATTGACATTATCTTTTTGGCAATTCCAAATCCAAGTCTTTTTGGATGAAATTATGCATTCCCAAAGACACGTAGGATTATAACTGTTATTTGATTTGGGAAAACTTATAGTTACCTATTTTCTCTCTCTCTTTTCTCTTTATCCAATTCCCAAAATCCAATTCTCATTTTTCTTTGTTCAACTAAACAAAGGAAAAGATTGAAGGGGATAAAAACCATTTCAATTCTTTACAAACTAATAAGGGAATGCCAATTCTAGGAGACGGATTTTTTTTCTTTGTAAGACTTCAATTCATATTCTTGTTTTTTAATTGCACTAAACAAAAAACCCTTTATATATATATATATAAAAGGTTAATGGAGGAAAGATACCATAAGAGGGAAATAAGGTTAAAGGAGGAAAGAGACCATAAGAGGGAAAATAATGGAGGAAAGAGGCCATAGGAGGAGGAAAGAGGCCACGGGAGGGAATTTCCCTCCTATGGCGTCAAAAAAATACAACCTCCACCATTTTTTCCGACGATCGGCTCCCATCATCATCATCGTTATCATCTAAGATGTGCATATACCAAATTTCACGTGATTCCAATACTTTTTCACCGTTGAATTAGCAATGTAAAAAGTCATATTGTTGGTAAACCATTAATTTTGCACCAACTAAATCAACGGTGAAAAATGGTATAATCATATGAAATTTGGTGTATCCACATCTTAGATGAAAAAGACGGAAATGATAGATGCCGATCGTCGAAAAAAATTATAAAGCATTTATATTTCCGATGCCATAAGAGTAAATCCCTCCCACGGCAGCTTTCCGTTAACCTCATGTATAAAAGAAGCAATGTATCTTTCCCTTCATTAGACCATTTCCCATATCCAAATCAGTAATAGATTAAGAGCCCTTCAAAGTTGTCCCCTCCTGTTTCTTGTCAATTACAAATAGTACATCAAAGAAAAGTCACAATCAAGTCCCATGACATGTGAAGCCCTTGACAATTAATGTTGGAACAATCCCACTTTCGATTAATAATTAGTTGAGACAGGTCACAGGAAGAGGTGGAATTATATATTTTTCTTCTTATTTTCTTTTCATTGGAGTCTCGGTTGAGATCATTGCCATTAATTATGGAAATTTTCTAAAGCTGAGCAAGCTCCCTCAAAAATTACATCAACTCTGGTCCATCACAAAGCATTGGATCAAACAGATTACAAAATATCCACTTTAATAGTCTTTTTGCAATTTCTTATCCATATATAGTATGGCAAAAATAGGCCTGCGGTGTCTCTGAATCCCCTTCTGCAGTGACAAGAACCTTGGGCACGTGGGGCCCAGGGGCTATTTTGCAAATAATCCCTTGGACATGACGTGTCCAGTGGTCGGGGCTTGCACCGACACTGTAGGCGATTTTTAAGAATTTATCTTCTGTAGATATCGTATTTGCTCTTGAGAAAATGCTTTTCAGCCTTTTTGTTGATTTACTATTGCTTTATCTGTCTTAAAATTGAACATTACTCTTTCTTGCGAATTTCTGAACTTTATTTTATATTTTTTAAAATACCCTTTTAGTTGTCTAGTAACATATTGAGGATGCCAAAGATGGGTTAGGATCATGGCAGGCATAAATTAGACAAGTGCTACATTATTTCTTAAGTCTTTTTATGACCCCATTTTGATGGAAAATTCTTCAAGGTTGAAGATAATGACTTATCAACTTGCACCTATATTCACAAAAAAAACAAGCAATAGAGAACAAGCCAGCTAATGCCTTTGAGTAGTTGGCTTGTGTGGAGGATTACATTTTTTGATATTATTCCTCACTTTTCAAACCCTAGAAAAGATAATATGGCCAACAAGAGGTAGACAATCATTTCAAACAAGGTGCAAGGATTTTCTTTTCTCATTAATTTGTTTTGTTTCCTTTTGCACTAAACCTTTGGATTTGATTAGGCAATTCTCCAAATGCAAACACATTAGCACATGAAACTTTGTACTAGTGGAAGAGGTGATGGTTGCACCAATCTCCTCCAATTTTTTTTTTGTTTTGTTTTGGAATGATTTCCAGTCCCTTTCCCCAATCCCCATTATTTTCCCCTTCCTTTTTTTCTCACCATTCAAATATATAATAACCTATTGCCTTGCTTTAACCCTACTCCACCATCCCAACAAATCAATACATATTGAGGGTCAAATGATATAGCAACCTCATTTATAGCCCCACATTGAGGAATTTGCAAAGTGTAGTTAAAGATCTTGTGCATCCCCATTTTATAATTGTTAATTTGTGTATTAGGAATTTTTTGATAGTTGAAATAGATTCGTAGATCAGGTCGACTGATACGTTTTAAAATAGTTCTTTATAGGAAAATTTGTTTCCAGGCCCGATTTGGAGAAGTGACTTATTTTAAAACCCACATATTTTTAAAATCGTTAAAAAACCCAATACTCTGAAAATATGAAAATATGAAAGATTGAAGCCAAAAATGACTTCTACATATAATAATCACAATATTTTCCAAAAACCCCAAATTTATCCTCATTCTTATACGGCAAAGTATTTTCTAAAAAATATGTATAATAAATGGGAGATCTCGTGCTTGTTCTTTTCTTCTCTTTCGCTATCTTTCCTTCTTCATCGTTTTCAAATCACAAAAGGATCTCTCTTGATTGGGTTCCAATAGCAAAATTAAACAAGGATTAACATTTTACCTCTAAATGCAGTCTCCATTCCCAAATCGTATTTCTCCATTTCTAATTTTCGGTAACCCTAACCTCATCTTGGTTTCTATAGACGGAGCTTGAGGCCACAAAGATTTTGATTATTTGTAAACAACCCAATATTCTAAATAATTTCTAATTAAATATTTTCCAAATTTACAGATCTATCTACTCGAAACAGGAAAGAAGGCCCTTTAATATAAAAGGGCAACAAAAAATTCGGAGTCCAACTATTCCAGTAAAAAAAATGAAATTAATTATCAATATTCATATTAGTAAATCAATCATAAATATTTGGAATAACAACGTAGATTTGAAATAATGATATATTTTGATAAGTTAAAATGATTTTATCTTGGAAATCGAAAAAATAGGTTTTTTTCCACCATCGATGAAGAAGATGGATGAGGGAAAATATTAGAGCTAATAATAAATGGAAGAATAAGGAGATGTCAAGAAATGTTCACCTGAAATTTTTATGTATCTAATCGATCTCACATTCTAATATTTAACAAAATCATAAAAGGGTATTATTGGGAACATATACTTAAATACGTATACAAATAAGAATCGGTAGGGATTTGGTTTTAAAAGCATTTTAATAAGCATATTTTTTTTATAGATTTTGAAGCTTTTTTGAGTATAAAAATAAGTGCCTCCTTTCAAATTGGCCCGGAAACAATTTCCCCTTTTTTAATTGGTTCATTGGGTTAGCTTTTACAAATTATGGTAATTATATTGACAATTAAATAAAGAGACTAAAGAGACTGATACTTGTCCCAAATTCAAATAACACGATTAAAATCACACATAAAATGGATCATGCTATATCACAATTTTGATGTGAGCTTATTTGGTCGTCTCTTGAGATCATGCGTTTTGTGAAAAGTGCAAATTCCATCATCGATAAGGGAAAATGTGGCGCCAGTTATAGGCCAGTTGTGCAATTCTTTTCAACAAGTTAATCCCTTGTTTTGTTGCAACTCATGCATAACAACAAATAATTACAATTTTGTCATGCCGAATAAGTATTGTGATATGGTATATGAAAAGCACACTGATCGAATAAGTATTGTGATATGGTATAGCTAGAGCTAGGTGTATGCTCTTTTGGATAGGATATGAAATCCGAAACACAAAATGCATAGAGGGTACTGTCTGAGATGCCATTTCACAGGTGAAGGGGTAGCTGATTCTTTCATCCTTTACACAAAAGCTCAAGGGGAGAGGAGATGGCCAAAATGAGTTGTCATTTTAATGCATGGGCCAGTTCAAAAGACAAGGAACACATCGAAGAAAGAAAGAATCCACATCAGATCTTTAAGTGGAGGAGTCTACATGTGTGTTCATTAAAGGAAGAAAGATTTAATCCACCTTCAAGGATCCACATTCATCATTTTTCTCAAGTGGAGGGGACTACATGTATGCCCATTTGAGTGAACCAAAGACTCTTCTCGTATGTATATGTATTATGCTGTTCAAAAATTAAAAGCACGACGATACGCAACAATGGCATATATATATTCAAAAACTGGAAGTATGACGCTGCAGCATTTCAAGAATAAATTAAAATTGAGAGGACAAGGAGCAACTTTAGAAAAAGTTAGGAATATTTTTTACTAATGAGACAAAAACAAAAGTAAGGATATTTCTTGCAATATCCATTTATTTATTAAGGTAGATTTATTATCATAAAACCATTAATTCCTACGAACTCATCATCACCAATACGGTATAATTCCTCGTATAATATCTCACATTATCACTATATCTAAATCATCTCTAGTATGGCATGATCCTTCATACCAATATACCAAACAATTAGTAAACTACATGCAAATGAATATCATGCTAGATGCAAATTAACTCCAATATCCGTATCTTGAATAAATACTAAAACTAACTATATATCATACTACTATTTATAAGATTGCGAGGGTGCTATACGCCATTCACCCGACTTCCCCCCTAGATATAAATCTACTCACCAATTTGTCGAGCTCACTGAAATCCTCGCTGCTATTTCTGTCAACTCCGTCTCGAAAACCTTCGCGATCGTACCTAAAATCGTAGTTATATCATATCGACGCAAATATCTTATCAAAACTCAAAACAACGAGATAGGCACCCATAGGTTAGAACCTACAGTATACTTAACCCAAAAACGAACAAATGCCACCGAAATCAATGTACGAACGTCGATATTTCAGTCGCAGTACAAAATACGTAAAACCCGTATCGGAATATCAGAAACTTAATAAAACCTTTACTAAAACATCCCTATATTTTACTGTATAATTATTGAGACAAATCGAACAATACAACAACTTATAAATTACCAAACTAAAGCTACAGAAGAAAATCCAACACCAACCCTCATAAAAAATCCGGCGACATCGGCCAATAAGGGGTTCTCGCCGGGCCAATTATGGAGATAGGGTCTCGGGTTTTGAGTAAAGTCTCCTAGTGGTCTTATGATACTTATGGTATTGCTAGTTTTTCTTGTGGTTACACCTATTGGTTCCAGATTCAATTATAATAGGCTAAATATCATAAAACAACAGTTTTTATAATACTGCATATGAAAACAGATACGGAACTATACTGAATATGCAAGGAGGGAATGAATTATACCTATGAAGATTGTGTATAATGAAACACCAGTTCATGAAGTGCTTGTGGAAGTATTTAAGGTTTGTAGTGGCTTCTAGGTTGATGGTGTGCACAAATTGATGAAGGGATTATGGTTTCCTTTATTAGGATTGAGGAACACTTGTGAAAATTATTTTGGAGTTTGAATACGCATATGGTTCAATTGAGAAGGCTAAAGAATTTCCTAGATGTTGTGTTGTGTAGAGAGAGTATGCGGTGGAGAGTTGTGAGGTGGAGGTGACATGGTGAAGTAGGATGTGTCAATTTTGAAGGAGGAGATGTAAAGTTAAGAAGAAGGAGGTGGAGGGAGTTGAGCATGGTTGAAGGTGTGGTGTTGTGAGGGTTTAACCTAAGTTAAAATATAACATTCATTAAAAGAATTATCAAATATCATAACCTTTCATTTTACACTTTAAATCCATTTTTACAATTTAAATCCATGTAACATAAAAGATATGAGATATTTAGTCTATCCTTAAATATCATTAGCTTAATGTAACATACAATGTCATGTTAAATTAATTAAAAATATCATTTTTATGATATCACACACTTTTATTCATATTTATCGAAATAACTACATTTTTACGGATATAATTCCGATACCAAAAGTTGTATGTGATATCACTTTTATAAACTCATTATTTTTATATTTAAAATTATAAATTAATATTTATAATTTTCTAAAATATTACACCTCCGTTATTTCAAAATAGAAAGTAAAGACCTACTATTTGAAATGTTCGTGGAAAACCCCCCTTCGCCCATCACTCTTTTGGCCTGTTAGAAGTTGATATGGGGAAATGACCAAAATATATTTCCCTTCTTATCCTCTCTTTCTTTTCTGACCACCGTTCCTTCAGCCCCGCAAGTCCTAACCCTCCACTCGTCATCTCTACCATCCTCGCCGTTTGTCATGTCCCGCTTTCCAAAATCGAGAAACGAGAACGACAAGCCCGCGACGTATTCATGTTGAGAAGTATTTTTTCTTGTCATGAATACGCTAAGCGTCTATATAAGCAGTTTAGAAAATTATATTATAATAATTTTAAGGTTTAAAAATATCCAACAATATTTAAGACAGTCCCAAAAACAATAACTGAATACAAATTCGAAAATTCAAGAAATTAGGAATGGAAGACAGCCTTGAACAAAAGTAGGCATACTTACTGAAAAAGAAAACTAAAGCTTGACATGATTTGAAAGATATTGACTGTCCTCCTCAGTAGGTACCATCTTGTACCTAATCTTGTCGCCTGTCCCAATGTCGTCTGACGACATTCTCAAGAAAGGAAAACAAGAAAACATGAATGCCGTCAGCGAACTAAAGTTCGGTAAGTCCCCATTTTATTAAAAAAACAATATATGAAATGAAATATAGTATACAATATAATCAATATAATGTTTCAATATTGATACGTAAAGCATGTTTTGAACATCAATTTTATGATCTAGGTATTCTATTTTATTTAACATCGAATGTTATGCAATTTATACATTTATATAAATATTCTAGTTAAAAATTAATGCTATTCAATATTTTAATATGCATTATCGGATTATATTATTCAAGGTATTAATCATATAATAGATTGATTACTAAATTGGTTACCTGTCACGCCCCATTTTCCATAATACGGAATACGGGAGGTGACTAGACCAGCCATACTCCTACGGTCAAGAAATAATCCCGCCGTAGTCACACTTCGGTTTCTAGCATTACATGGTAATCAATAAACACAACACAGAAGTAAAGAAAACACAACACAGAAGTAAAGAAAACACATCACTTAGTTTATTACGTCAACTCTCATTGTTCACAATTTATAATAGTTCAACAGAAAAGGAAACTACTAACCAAGTGCGAATACAAGGTTTCTTTAGGGAAAGCAGTAAAAGTACTGAAAGTAAAACTGTCTAGATCTCTGCAAGCTCGAATGGTAGATCTGACTCCTAAGCAGCATCCTCTCCAAGCTCTGAGCATGCATACTCAGGTCGTCATGACGATACAATAGCAAATATACAATAGTAACATAATAAAACATGAAATGTGGGGTAAAACAGCGGAGACAGTGAATGTAGGTAATTAGTGTTTCAATAGTCAATGCAGTATATGATTTATGTTCCTGATAGTCTTTGGGTCAATTTGAAATTGAATTGTGGAAAAGAGTGATCATGTTTAATGAGGGTCCCGTGCGTATCCGAGACTACGACCCACTGTCACCCGGGACATAACTTTGTCAGCCGGACCGTTAAGTCCATAATCTAAAATATATATAAGAGTCATTGTTCGAATGATCATCTTCTAAATCACTAAGCTCGTTAAATAAAAGTCCCATTCCACTTCGATTTTCCCCTTTCTTCTAGATTTCAATAACTATATGTATGGGGCTAGTTGTGAATAGGCACGCACCAATAATACAGTTTTATTCAATTTTCACTGTACTGTTCACTTTCATGAATCATTCATTTTTCGCTGGCATACTTGACACAACTAATCCAATACCACTCATGATTGACAATGCAATAATCGTTAAGAATCAATAAAAGCATTCGCTATCACTAAAAGTATCACGATCGGGTAAATATAAGAATTATGCAGCAAATCAAGTCATGTACAAAAATGAATTTCTACGTACCTTGTAAGTACAGAAAAACACATTAAATCGTACGATCCCAATTAGGCAAAATAATACAAAAGGGGTAGAAATCAAACTTAAATAGAAATCCAACAAAATAGGTTTCAGGTCAATTGGGTTTCTGGTTTGTAAGTTACGGTCATTCCATTTTAAGTGTTCTCTGTTGAAAATCAAGTTCCTGAACTGAATGTCCATTTTTCAACACATTTTACTTTCTGTTCGGATCATAATTAGGCGACGCTACAGTTAGATAATATTTAGATTTATCTTTTATGTTTCCAACACACTAGACGGATCGATAATATCTATTGTATACAGAGAGAAATGCACTGTTTAAGGTTAAGATGTACAATCTGTCTCTGCAGAAAACTGCAGTACATACCGACGGTTTAAAATGCATTTAAAATAGACACAATAAATCAAATTGAATGAAACCACCAACTATAGTTAGCTAACGGGATTATCTTCGCAACGATATAGGACTCCGCATATGTCAAGCCCCGCTTCCCAGAGTACGCAAGATTGGGCACGTGACATAGCCAACCATGCTACCTGTGGGTAGGAAGTATCCATCCACAGTCACATTACGGTTGTAAGGATATCCAGAACAAGATAAAATACTAATCTAACACATGTCCAAATCCATAATAACAGGAATCAATAAATAGTAAGTGCGGAAGCTAATGATCCAATACAATAATAGAAGGGTACGTCCCGTAATGCGGGATCACACCTGGGAATAAAATGCAATAAATGAACTGACCACTATAGAACTCGAATCAGCCTGCTGGCTGAAGTACTCCAGCTCGGTCGTCGACAGTGGTACGGAATCTGGGCCATGCAAAACCCAGACATCAGCGCGTCAAGACATCAAGTATATAATGTAAACACGGTAATAAACAGTGCAGGTATGAACATGAATAAAGCAGTACAATAACAGAGCAGGATAAAGTGCAATGGTGACTGAACTGTCCTATCAGGTTTCTACTCTATAGTCTTTGAAACCAATTGATGAATCGTCGATGTAACCCAATAGTATCCCGTACATACCCGGGACCACGGCCACAATATTCTCGGCTGCAGCCGAGACATGCCGTTAGGCACAGAATAGGAAAGTGTACACTCGGTATTACCCCGTACATACCCGGGATCACGGCCACAATATTCTCGGCCGAAACCGAGACATGCCGTTAGGCACAGAATAGGAAAGTGTACACTCGGTATTACCCCGTACATACCCGGGATCACGGCCACAATATTCTCGGCCGAAACCGAGACATGCCGCTGGGCACAGAATAGGAATGTGTACACTCGAACGGTAGTGAACTGTCGAGTTACAAGTCAGGTTCATCTTTGATTTCCCCATACCCCCAAGTTATGTATGTCAGGTCAGGTATTCAGTAGTCAAGGATCAATGCCAACATATGATCAATAAAAGTAGGTCTGTCTGGATAGACAGCAGGGATGGTCATGTTTGTCGGCATTAGGCATGAGATCATGGAACAAGTCATGTCATGGTACAACAGGATGAGTTGGTATGTAGGTATATGTCATATGTAGCAGGCTCAGGCCAATATGTAGTGCAATCGGGTATGTGCTCACAACAGGTATACAATCAAATAATGAACAGCAGCAGGAAACAGTAAATAACAATATTATTCCATGTAAACACAGTGATGTTTTGTATTCTCTTATTAACAGGTTCAAGCACCCTTGGGGTGCAATAGTCACAGGGTACAACAATATTATTAACACGAAGCAATGAAGCTATTAAAACTACAGCATAGGTAATAGTCACATGGATGATCTAGCAAGTTAAGCAAGGACGTTCTAATTGGTTTAATTAGTTAAAGTATGGATTGATAGCAGACCGATTAATTTCAAGAAGCTACTATAATGATTCAATGCGAGATTAAGTCTCAAGTTCGAAAACATATGGGTACAGCGGAGCCTGATACGGTTAATGGGAGCTCTACTATTATCACTTCTATGTGGGGATTCAACAGGAAAACAGTTAATCTGGCATGCTACTAGGGTTGAACAGGAAGCAATATATGTAATGTGATTTACTGAATAATACCTTATTATATCATGGGTAAATGTTACGGCAACTTAAAGTTTGTATTAAGGGAAGTTTTAAGCTTCACTAGCATGTAAGCAAGTATCAAGTACTTGCCTCGGGAACCGAACGGTAATGCAACCATGAAGCACAAAACTGCAGATGCACGATCACGGCTAGGCCTTCGCTCGACACAACGATCACGACCACGATGGATGCGACACGGCGGAGATGTGAATACGACCCAAGCAAGGTCGTGGCTTGGATGTCGGCTCTGGTGAGGTGCTCTGGGGACAGAGACGAGGGGTGACGACGATGATGGTCGTCAAAGGCGAGGCCCCCGGCAAGGCATGCAGCGGGTTTTCTGGCAATGGCAGCGAGGGATTCTTGAAGATCAGTAGATGGTGGTGATGAAGGATAGTGGTGGTGGTGGTGTCAGGAGTTGGGTGGTGATGAGAAGAGCGAAGTCGGGGATCGGTGACGGCGACGGAGGGGTGCAGGAGAGGGTTAGGTCGCAGGGCTCCCGGGTCGCAGGGCTCCCGGGTCGCAGTGGGTTTGCACGGGGATGCGCAGGGGTTTCGTCGGCGGTGAAGGGGAAGGAGATGAGGTGGTCGGGGAGATGAATGGAGGAGGTAAACGTCGATGGTGAGACGGCGAGGGGCGACGGCGACGAGGCGGTGAGGTCGGGTTCGGGTGCTGGGTTTGAGCGGGGGAGAGGCGTCGGGGAAAGAGGAGATGAGGAGGTCGAGAAGGGAAGATGGTTATGAGATGATGGAGGCGAGGGGTCGGCTGGTGACGATGAGGCAGAGGAGGAGGCTGGGCTAGGGTTGCGGCGAGGATCTTGTGGGGTTCTCGCGTGGGTTTTCTCGTGTGAGGAAGAGGGTGAACAGGGGTTTAAATATATATAGGAAGAGAGAGAGAGAGAGGTTAGGATTGGAGAGAGAGAGATCTGATGAGGAGAGATAGAGAGAGAGTGGGAAAAGGTGGGGCCCACGAGGGTAAATCCCTCGTGGTGATTGGCTGGGAATTTAACAGAAGAAATTTTTAAGAGATTTAGGAATATGTTAACAGTAAAAATATATGAAATTTTATAAGGTTTGAATATTTATTAATTTTGGGATTTTGGCGCTAAAATGAAACATTTCCAAATCGCGTCCGGGTTGCGCCCAAATGCTCCAAATTCAAATTATAGGATTTTAAGCGAGGTCCAAATTTTGAAAAGAGGTGTTTAATGATTAAAATGCATGCCCCCATGTCGTACACTCGTACGCGTACGTAGTCGTCCAAACTTGCCCGTTTAGCCAAACGGGACGGAATCTCGACACGCGGACGCTACCACGCGACTAGTGGCGACGAGTAGGCCAACATGGATATTTTAAATTTCATTTTAGGAGTTAAAATTTGTTATGTGCCAAAATGACTTAACCGGTTAAAATCTTGCAAAATGCACCAAACAATCAGGATAATTGGAATGAGCAATATAAAACCCTCAACTAGTAATATAAATAGTATTATTGGGCTCGAGTGTTACATCATACCCAACTACAAAAGAATTTCGTCCTCGAAATTCCAAGAATACAAGATAGCTAACTACAGGAAAAGGTGAGGAAATTTCTGTCGGATCTCGTCTTCTCGCTCCAAGTGGATTCTCCATGCAATCGATTACCCCAAGAAACTAGCACGAGGGGATAACCTTGTTCTTAAGAACCTTGTCTCTTCGATCCTTGATTTCAACTGGTCGCTCCTCAAAAGTCAGGTCCTCCCGTACAGTCAACTCCGAATGATCCAAGACATGAGTCTCATCGCGAACATACCTCCGTAGTTGAGACACATGAAACACAACGTGAACTCCTGCCAATGACTGTGGTAACGCCAATCGGTACGCTACCTCTCCAACACGCTCCAATATCTCGAAGGGTCCAACGAATCGAGGACTAAGCTTTCCCCGACTTCCAAAGCGAATCACCCCTCTAGTCGGTGATATCTTCAGGAATACCAAATCACCCACAGCGAACTCTAGAGGTCTTCTTGACGTGTCGGCCCAACTCTTCTGTCTGTCCTGAGCTGCCTTCATAAGCTCCCTGATTGTATTCACCTTCTCGACTGTCTGTACCACCAAATCTGGTCCTAGTAACCTTCGTTCACCAACATCATCCCAACAAACGGGTGAACGGCACTCACGACCATACAATGCTTCCAACGGAGCCATCTGAATAGTCGCTTGGAAGCCATTGTTGTACGAAAACTCCACCAGGTCTAGATGATCCTCCCAAGAACCTTTGAAGTCCAACATGCAAGCCCTCAACATATCTTCAAGGGTCTGGATTGTTCTCTCCGACTGCCCATCAGTTTGAGGATGATAAGCTGTGCTAAACTTCAATCGAGTCCCCAAACTTCCTTGTAAACTCCTCTAGAAGTGCGACAAGAACCGAGTGTCCCGGTCGGACACGATGCTTACCGGTACTCCATGCAACCTGACAATCTCCTGCATGTACCGCTCTGCCAAAGTCTCCGTCGATTGACCAACCCGAAAGAAATAAGGTGAGCCGCCTTGGTCAACCGATCGACAATCATCCATACTGCATTGTTGCCCTTTGGACTCCGCGGTAAAGCCGTCATGAAATCCATGGTTATACGTTCCCACTTCCACTGAGGAATCGGAAGTGGTTGCAATAAACCAGCAACCCTTTGGTGTTCAGACTTGCTGACACACCAAGCACTTAGCCACGAAGCGAGCAATCTCTCGTTTCATACCTTTCCACCAGAAGTGCTGCCGAAAATCTCGGTACATCTTCGTCCCTCCTGGATGTACGGAGTAAGATGAACTGTGTGCCTCCTTCATAAGTTCTTCACGCACATCTCCTTTTGGCACAAACATACGGCTACCATATCTCAACGAACCATCTTCATGGATCAGTAAATCCGTTCGTAGTCCAGCTTCAACCTGCTCTCGAAACCTTTGCAGTCTAGGATCCTGCGATTGTGCCGCTTTAATCTTCTCAACTAAGGACGACTGTATTTGCAACTGCATCAATTGTCCTGTAGCATGTGGTAGCACAACCTCCAAGTCAAATCTCCGAAAATCCGCAATGATCTCCCTCTGTGCAGTCAATATCTGAATTGCTGGTAACCGACTTAGCGCATCTGGCACGACGTTAACTTTTCCCGGATGGTACTTAAGATCAAGGTCATAGTCGGCCATCAGCTCCAACCATCTGCGTTGCCTCATGTTCAACTCCTTCTGAGTGAGCACATACTTTAAACTCTTGTGATCTGTAAAGACTTCAACTCTCTCGCCCAAAAGGTAGTGTCTCCAAAACTTCAGGGCGAAGATCACGGCTGCAAGCTCTAAGTCATGAGTCGGATAGTTCTTCTCATGAGTCTTCAGTTGTCTCGATGCGTAAGCGACGAGTTTCCCAATCTGCATTAAAACACATCCCAATCCTTTTCCAGATGCGTCGCTGTGAGTCACCAGTCCTCCTGAATCATCCGGTACGGTTAGGATAGGGGCGGTTATCAACTTCTGCTTCAACGTCTCGAAGGCCAATGCACATCCATCCGTCCAAACAAACGGTACCTCCTTACGTGTAAGCTTGGTTAACGGCTCAGCTAAACGAGCGAAGTTCTCCACAAATCTTCCGTAGTATCCGGCGAGTCTAAGAAAACTTCTTATCTCCGCAACATTCTTTGGAATAGGCCAATCTCGAACTGCTGCAATCTTTTCGGGATCGACGGCGATTCCATCGCCCGACACGACATGCCCCAGAAACTTCACTTCTTCCAGCCAGAATTCGCACTTACTCATCTTCGTGAATAATTTCTCTTGTCTCAGCGTCTGCAGTGCGATCCTTAAGTGCTCAGCATGCTCCTCCGGACTCTTCGAGTATACCAGAATATCGTCAATGAATACCACAATAAACTGGTCTAAGAAAGGTGAAAAGATCCTATTCATCAAATCCATGAATACTGCTGGCGCATTAGTCACTCCGAAGGGCATCACTAGATACTCGAAATGTCCATATCGAGTTCGAAACGCCGTCTTGCAAATGTCTTCTACTTTCACTCGGACTTGATGATATCCTGATCGCAAGTCCAGTTTCGAGAATACCCTCGCGCCACTAAGCTGCTCAAAAAGTTCTCCAATGCGAGGGATCGGGTACTTGTTCTTAATAGTCACCCGGTTCAATTCTCGATAATCAATGCACATCCTTCTCGTGACATCCTTCTTCTTCACTAAAAGAACTGGAGCTCCCCACTGCGAGTTGCTGCTTCGAATCCATCCCTTCTCGAGTAATTCACCAACTTGTTTCTTAACTTCTTCCAATTCCACCGGTGCCATCGGATAATAAGATTTTGATACCGGCGCTGCACCAGGAATAAGGTCAATCGCAAACTCCACATCTCGCTTCGGCGGTAAGCCCGAAATATCTTCAAACACATCCATAAAGTCGCGGACAACTGCCGGCTCTTCATTACTATCCACTACCATAGCCGCAAGAACATTGTTCGTCGGCCTAGCCCTAAATTCGACTGGCCCGACAGAACTGCTTCTTTACTGCAACTGCTGTCTGCATCGTTGGCCGTGAAAGGTCCCGCGAGACTACTGAGTCTCGTCCATTCTGCTGCATGCACGTCCACGGTTGCTCCATTCTGCCTTAGTCCGATGAACTTCTCTTCCATTTCCTCCCGTGCGGTCCGCGGGAAGAATTTCTCCAGGAAACTTTTAGAGAAATCCGCCCAACTGATTGGCTTGGGCAAGCGGGTCTCCTCCACAGGCCATCACTCTCGGCGTAAACCACTAGCTGAAGCGCACCACAACAACTCTCTTGTCCTCTGGGATCTGTGCCGCAATCAGTAAATCCTCCGTGTCACTAGCCTCTGCTCGGCTGGTAACAGCTCCTTTAAACCAGTGAATGTAGACGGACCCAAAGTCTGAAATCTGCTACGGTCCTTACTCGTTCGACTGGTCTAGTTCCATCGTTGTTTACAGACTGCTGAACGATCTGCAAACCTTCCTGAAACAAATCTGCTATTGCTGATTCAGCTCAGTCGGTCTCTTTGATTTCCAGCATTTCTCTTATCACTCCAAGCATGGCGGCTTCGCTCACACACCTCCGGTACGTCTTCAACTTCTTACCTGTCGTAATCCTGAACTCAAAACACCCAACATTAGCATGATGATAGATTCTGAATATAGATCAAGGCTAGAACTCTAAGATACTTAAATAGAGTGCTGCATTGTAGCTATGCCGCGGTATCATAGCCGCAATTGCTTAACTCCACCCAAGTCGCCTAAGTCCTAGAGATAACAAGAAATCAGGTTTTCGAGTTGACAGTGCAAAGTAAGTTTGCATGTCGACATGGTCCGGAAGAATGATTCAAGGACGGTAAAACGGTCAAGGTGGCAGGACATGTTTCCTAATCACGGGTATTATGATTCGTGTATCGGGTGCAATACCCAACTACAAAGAATCAACCCAATTAACCTATGGCTCTGATACCAAAAGAACCATGTCACGCCCCGCTTCCCAGAGTACGCAAGATTGGGCACGTGACATAGCCAACCATGCTACCTGTGGGTAGGAAGTATCCATCCACAGTCACATTACGGTTGTAAGGATATCCAGAACAAGATAAAATACTAATCTAACACATGTCCAAATCCATAATAACAGGAATCAATAAACAGTAAGTGCGGAAGCTAATGATCCAATACAATAATAGAAGGGTACGTCCCGTAATGCGGGATCACACCTGGGAATAAAATGCAATAAATGAACTGACCACTATAGAACTCGAATCAGCCTGCTGGCTGAAGTACTCCAGCTCGGTCGTCGACAGTGGTACGGAATCTGGGCCATGCAAAACCCAGACGTCAGCGCGTCAAGACATCAAGTATATAATGTAAACATGGTAATAAGCAGTGCAGGTATGAACATGAATAAAGCAGTACAATAACAGAGCAGGGTAAAGTGCAATGGTGACTGAACTGTCCTATCAGGTTTCTACTCTATAGTCTTTGTAACCAATTGATGAATCGTCGATGTAACCCAATAGTATCCCGTACATACCCGGGACCACAGCCACAATATTCTCGGCTGCAGCCGAGATATGCCGTTAGGCACAGAATAGGAAAGTGTACACTCGGTATTACCCCGTACATACCCGGGATCACGGCCACAATATTCTCGGCCGAAACCGAGACAAGCCGTTAGGCACAGAATAGGAAAGTGTACACTCGGTATTACCCCGTACATACCCGGGATCACGGCCACAATATTCTCGGCCGAAACCGAGACATGCCGCTGGGCACAGAATAGGAATGTGTACACTCGAACGGTAGTGAACTGTCGAGTTACAAGTCAGGTTCATCTTTGATTTCTACATACCCCCAAGTTATGTATGTCAGGTCAGGTATTCAGTAGTCAAGGATCAATGCCAACATATGATCAATAAAAGTAGGTCTGTCTGGATAGACAGCAGGGATGGTCATGTTTGTCGGCATTAGGCATGAGATCATGGAACAAGTCATGTCATGGTACAACAGGATGAGTTGGTATGTAGGTATATGTCATATGTAGCAGGGTCAGGCCAATATGTAGTGCAATCGGGTATGTGCTCACAACAGGTATACAATCAAATAATGAACAGCAGCAGGAAACAGTAAATAACAATAATATTCCATGTAAACACAGTGATGTTTTGTATTCTCTTATTAACAGGTTCAAGCACCCTTGGGGTGCAATAGTCACAGGGTACAACAATATTATTAACACGAAGCAATGAAGCTATTAAAACTACAGCATAGGTAATAGTCACATGGATGATCTAGCAAGTTAAGCAAGGACGTTCTAATTGGTTTAATTAGTTAAAGTATGGATTGATAGCAGACCGATTAATTTCAAGAAGCTACTATAATGATTCAATGCGAGATTAAGTCTCAAGTTCGAAAACATATGGGTACAGCGGAGCCTGATACGGTTAATGGGAGCTCTACTATTATCACTTCTATGTGGGGATTCAACATGAAAACAGTTAATCTGGCATGCTACTAGGGTTGAACAGGAAGCAATATATGTAATGTGATTTACTGAATAATACCTTATTATATCATGGGTAAATGTTACGGCAACTTAAAGTTTGTATTAAGGGAAGTTTTAAGCTTCACTAGCATGTAAGCAAGTATCAAGTACTTGCCTCGGGAACCGAACGGTAATGCAACCATGAAGCACAAAATTGCAGATACACGATCACGGCTAGGCCTTCGCTCGACACAACGATCACGACCACGATGGATGCGACACGGCGGAGATGTGAATACGACCCAAGCAAGGTCGTGGCTTGGATGTCGGCTCTGGTGAGGTGCTCTGGGGACAGAGACGAGGGGTGACGACGATGATGGTCGTCAAAGGCGAGGCCTCCGGCAAGGCATGCAGCGGGTTTTCTGGCAATGGCAGCGAGGGATTCTTGAAGATCAGTAGATGGTGGTGATGAAGGATAGTGGTGGTGGTGGTGTCAGGAGTTGGGTGGTGATGAGAAGAGCGAAGTCGGGGATCGGTGACGGCGACGGAGGGGCGCAGGAGAGGGTTAGGTGAGGCTAGGTCGTGGGGCTCCCGGGTCGCAGTGGGTTTGCACGGGGATGCGCAGGGGTTTCGTCGGCGGTGAAGGGGAAGGAGATGAGGTGGTCGGGGAGATGAATGGAGGAGGTAAACGTCGATGGTGAGACGGCGAGGGGCGACGGCGACGAGGCGGTGAGGTCGGGTTCGGGTGCTGGGTTTGAGCGGGGGAGAGGCGTCGGGGAAAGAGGAGATGAGGAGGTCGAGAAGGGAAGATGGTGATGAGATGATGGAGGCGAGGGGTCGGCTGGTGACGATGAGGCAGAGGAGGAGGCTGGGCTAAGGTTGCGGCGAGGATCTCGTGGGGTCCTCGCGTGGGTTTTCTCGTGTGAGGAAGAGGGTGAACAGGGGTTTAAATATATATAAGAAGAGAGAGAGAGAGGTTAGGATTGGAGAGAGAGAGAGAGAGATCTGATGAGGAGAGATAGAGAGAGAGAGTGGGAAAAGGTGGGGCCCACGAGGGTAAATCCCTCGTGGTGATTGGCTGGGAATTTAACAGAAGAAATTTTTAAGAGATTTAGGAATATGTTAACAGTAAAAATATATGAAATTTTATAAGGTTTGAATATTTATTAATTTTGGGATTTTGGCGCTAAAATGAAACATTTCCAAATCGCGCCCGGGTTGCGCCCAAATGCTCCAAATTCAAATTATAGGATTTTAAGCGAGGTCCAAATTTTGAAAAGAGGTGTTTAATGATTAAAATGCTTGCCCCCAAGTCGTACACTCGTACGCGTACGTAGTCGTCCAAACTTGCCCGTTTAGCCAAACGGGACGGAATCTCGACACGCGGACGCTACCACGCGACTAGTGGCGACGAGTAGGCCAACATGGATATTTTAAATTTTATTTTAGGAGTTAAAATTTGTTATGTGCCAAAATGACTTAACCGGTTAAAATCTTGCAAAAAGCACCAAACAATCAGGATAATTAGAATGAGCAATATAAAACCCTCAACTAGTAATATAAATAGTATTATTGGGCTCGGGTGTTACAGCATATTTTCATTTCCATACAGAGTTATACAGGCATTTAAGTTCAGGTATCAACATGAAATACTGCTCTGGACTGCAGTCCAGAGCCGTATTTCCATTTAGTTTTCATCATCATGTTTTAGCAGCAGTAAAATATAAAACACAGAGGGTTCTAGGTTATCGAGTCGGATTCGATACGAGCTCTAGAATACAACATTTTGGTATGTATCTAATTTACTATCATTTTCATAAGCTACGTGTGCGAGGAATTTCAGATTTGACGAAACTAAATGGAGGTGTCACTTTATGTATGGAAATGATATTGATTTGCCACCAAATTTCTATAAGGGATTTGTTAACAGTATTATGGTTTAAGTATCCTGAGTTTCGCCATATTCGAATTTGTTTTCGCATAAGGCTTGCATCGAACACCTAAGATAAACATTCGATATCAAACAAAACACACGTTTTCCTTAATTAATCGAAACTATTTGTCATCTCTAAAATTTCCACGTGATACCAACATAGCTATAAGTCCTAGTCTGCATTCATCAGCACCATTAACACAAACGTTCTCTATTGGGTTCTAATCACGATTTAATTACATCTATAATTAATCAGAATAGTAATTGTAGCATGATAAGCAAGTTTTGAAACTTGCTTGACGACGACGATCGGCGACACGACAGCAGCGAACAGCGATGAACAGAATGGCACGACGCACGGGCTAGGCATGACACGGCGACGGTAACAGCTTGGGCTCGGTTATGCTCAACAGCAGTTCGTGGTCTCTGGAGGCAGAGTGGGTGTGTTATGAAGCTCGTGGTGGTATCGTGGGGGTGCGCTGGGGACGCCGTGTAAGTGCACGGCGGCGCCCCGGCCGTCAATCCGACGCCGGAATGCGGAAACGAAAAACTTTTCAAACTAGAAAACCGGCACCACCGCGCACTAAAATCCCGAATCAGGCCATTAACCTAACTCTAGCAAACTAGAATAAGAGTAGAGAAGCTATACCAAGCGATCCGTGTCCTTCGGTCTTCGCCTCCACTCCGATCTCCTCACGGAATCTCCGGTCGTCGCCTCCTCGTCGAAACGGGCACCACATCACCGGGTTCTTTTACGGGCTCCCACCTCTGGACCGAGGCAACTCGGGCACGAAGTTGGCTAGCCAACGTGCCCAAGAAATGCTGTAGGCTAGTGTAGAATCACTTTGTCTCAATGGGGTGAAGTTGCCTTTGATGGAGGAATGAAACAATGAACTTTGGAGAGGTGTTAGGAATTTAGCAAGCAAGCAAAAATGAGATGAATCAATTTCCCTCACAAAAATGAAACCTCTCTCTCTTTTCCTCAAAGTGGCCGACCCCTTATCCAAATGGTGGAGGGAAAAAAGAATCAAACATGAAGGGAGGTGAGTGTAGGAAAAGCAAAAGGGTGACCACATCCAAAAGTGATGATAATAATATCAAATCAATTTCTAATCCATTCTAATCTCATTAATGCTAAACCATCATGAAAAAGCAAAGATGCTTAACCTATCATAATGCCACAAATACAAATAACCCCCTCCACAATGGCTAATTTGCACAATTGCAAATTAGCCCCTCCATCGGAAAAATCCGGCCGTGAAGGAACAAAGGAATACTGGCCGAAACGGAATGCAAACCGGCAACTTCAGAAAACTGATCCCGTAATAAATTATAGGAAAACCCCGTGACTGCATATACATGCCCGCATTTGTATTCCCACTGAATACAAATGCAAAGAGACAAAATGTACACTGTACAATACTAGGATCCGGCTTAAACCAAAGCCCGCTAGTATTATCCGTCCGATCATGATCCGTGCAATACCGCCCGGATAAGATCGAACCCTGCCATATCTCCATACGTCCTCTACAGCGTTTCGCCCGAAACTTGAGAAACTGGTCTGTGGGGGACTCTAAAGACTCGTCAATACTTTGGCTGTGGATTTAACCACTAGCATGTCAGAGGTATTAGCCATACGTGACGGGCTACCAGGGATTGACCAAAAGGGACGTCGATGAGCGAACTCATCCTGACACCCTACTGAGCCTGTCAGTGACAATATCCGTACAGTCCGGTCCGTTCGTCTATGAGCATCGCATGGCGGGCCTAGAGGGTTGGTGAAAGTCAGACCCCCAAAAGCGGTACAAGTCGTGTCGGAGTGTAGCCCAGAACACCCTGAGATACTACTGGAATACCTACCAGTAAATATCCTGCCTTGGCCAAGGACTTTCATGTACTGGCTCTCCTAGACACAGCGCGACCTCACCCCCAATACCGGGAGAGATGAACCCATGCAGATCCGCTCACTGCCTCCATGTGGCTCGGGACTGTACCCAACTAAAACCTGTTTGCACGACTCCTTTGAGCCGTGGTAGGTTAGTAATCAAAGCACAGTGGGAACTCACACGAGACAAATGACGATCTCAGGTCGATGAACTAACCTGTACACATGTCACCAGGGAACTGCTATCTGACGTCAGGTATAATACCAACTAGCATGTTCCCGGCGAGTCCTATCCGGTGTATTCATAACCCAATGAGCACCTGTATACATCTTAGGTGAACCAACTGACACCAGTGGCTTGTGAGACCGGCCACCGCCTCTCGTCGGGGTCTCGACTGTATACACTAGTCTACTCTGGAGTATCGATGCCCTGTCTCGAAACTCCCACGACTAGGGACCTTTTAAGGATTTGCTTATAGACCCCAGCTCCCACGTATATGATCGCCCTCATACTGCTGGCAGTCAAGCAAGAATCCTAGGGGCTCTATCAACGTGCAATAGTGATCAGTAAGGTCATCTAAAGCAGTACACGATGATAAAGACAAATCAGATAGCATACTATCATCTTGAGTAAGACTGTCCTACCGGGATAGGTCCTCTCTCAATCATTGCAATCACGTGCCTGTGATCCAATAATTGACTCTGAGGGCACTATCTCCAACAATCTCCCACTTGCACTCAAGGCTAATTATTGCGATGTCGCATACTCACAGCCCGTGTGATACCGAACACCCAACTCCTCTACTAGTCAGTCTCACAAAGCTCGTTTGCGAAACTATTGCGGTCGAGAAATAGCCTCAGTGAGTGGATCCGCTGTGATGTTTCTTTCTATGTCTCTCTTTATCTCAAGTTCGCGGAGAAAGCCATCTCCCGAAATGAGCAATACCTGTCTTAGAATATGTCTGGATGTCTGATAGGACTTAGCTCATAAAAGAACTCCAAATCCAAACTTCTTAGACTGTATCGTCAACTGAACTTAATCAGTATCCTGCGCCATCCTTCCCTCAGTATCCACCTGGACCACCTGTCCAAAATACTGCCCCTCGTCAGAGGGAAAACTATAACTCTGACAGCCACTCTGTCATCCAGGTCACCTTGGAAGCCTGGAATGATAACTGTCTCCCAAAGGAGGCTGCTGTTATCATATCCCTAGAACATTCACTTATGTTCTAAAACTGCTTCCGATCGTTTCTCCAGGATTGGATTAATATCAACTTACTGCATGTACTGCAAAAACAACATCTGGTGTGGTACTTGACATCTCATGATTGACTCAATTGCCTAAGCAAGTGATTTTCCAATCATGCACATCCCTCTCCACTTTAGTCTGTAAGACACCTTTAGAGAGGGTGACTCCATCATCTGCAGGTACACCACCATGCCAGGAGTCGTCCATTCTAAATACTCTTAGAATGCTGTCTAAGTACCCTAATTGGGAAACCACCCAAATCTAGATCTAAAACCATAGATCTAGTAACCAGAATGTCTGATATAAAATCCAATTCCTTATGTGGAGAAACCACTGTGTGACAACCAAAGTATAACCGATCGTAGTATAGGAATATCACTTCCTACTCTGTGTATGTCATCCAAATACCAGGACATCACACCCCACTACCTTCTTAACAGATCCATCCCTATTCTGACGAAGTCAAACCTATGACTGTCACATCAGAAACAGATGATCTATCTCCGCTATATCTGCTTTAGTCTATAAATAGACTTAAGCCAATTGTCCACCATGCTTCCGCTGCTCCCACTGACTACGACAACCCTCTGGCAGAGTCATATACACGTACGGTTCTAAAGCCAGTTTAGAACGACGCTATACTCATCCTCCTGCCGGGTCTCACAGTCTGGAACAACAGCAATGGCAAGTCTGGGTAAACAAGAACCTCCCTGCCACCGTCCTTGAGCATACCGAAGTACCTCTCGAGCGTCTGAGGTTACCCACCAAATCTGCGGAGTGGCTAATGGAATGTCAAACCAGATTGAATCTTTAGGTTCTTATCAAATCTTCAGTAATCGTTTGCGGTTCTGAAATCACTTCCAGTTCTACCATACTCCCACCACTGTTTTCTGAAAAAATCCATTTTTATTAAAACTGTGGCGAGTCAAGAACAATATCACGATTGATCTTCCTTATGGTAGAAAGTCAACCCTCGTCATAGCCTAGGTCAACCCACAAACAGCCATTACGGAAACGTGCCTTGAGTTATCCAAAGTCTGGTTTTAAGCATAAGCCGGACAACTACCCGTACCTTAACATCGTTAAGATATGAACTGTTCTATATCCAATATAGAACCAGAGACACTAATTTAATTGAACCAGATTCAAATCATGCAGCTGTCTCCAGTGCATGTCAAGTAAATGGAGAGAGACTGATCATCGATACTCAACTTAGGAGTGCTTCCAATTATGAGTAACCTGAAAGAGAAGCAAGTTCTCTTAATCATTACTATCAACTGAATACCATTCACAAGTATCTACATCTTCGGTCACCTTGAAGAATCCCGATACTTGCAACACCTGGTTCTTTACTTTATTCATATACCTATAACTTCTCAAAACTCAGACCCTGTGTTTCTACGAAACACTTGTCTATAAACTAGAGAAGTCATAAGTAAACCGAATATAGTACGAGGACCAACCCCTCTATCCTAATGGACACTGGACAATATACAATACTCTGTATAAGTCCCCTGAGTCTAGTGACTCATTCACTGTGTGTCGTAGGTTGAAAACTGTACTTATGGTTAAGAAGAATTACACCGCTGTTCAATGCTCCTTACCTAACCATCCACTGATATAGGTAAATGTCATAGACATAATTTCAAAAAGGTATATCTCACTCTATAAAAATAGACGTACAGATATATCAATTTGAAATTGGTGCATAACAACGGATATTCAAAACCAAATATTTGCCGTCCGGCAAAACAACCCAGGTGACTACCTCAAATATCACCAATTACAACGAATCCCAATATAATGAGGATGATCACCTAATTCCCAATAACTTACTCCCACTCACCATCTGTAAAACCATACAGATGTGAGAATCATACCTGGTAAATACATACCCCGGAGCAAGGGTCTAATTGGGAAATCAGTTTTCTTTTAACAGTATACAGTGAAACTGAAACATGTAAAGGTTTCGATGGGGTATCCCGGTATTCCTAGTAATGCCTCTTTCATTATCCAGATTCACAACTGTAACCGTATAATTCTTTGCCATCTCTCCAAATCCCTTTATATGTCTTTAGTCATTACCTTCTGCACACCCCTTTAGGCCAAATGGTTTTCTTCCTTCCCTACCGTTCGGCACCAGCCTATGGTTTGGAAGAAGACTATCCAATAAGCATAATGGATGTACTGTCCTAATCCTAGGAGCACTCGCAATGCGAGAGAAGGTGAAGATAAAAGACAACTGAATAAAACCTTATTCCTATTTCTCCTGAACCAGAATCCATCCCCGAACTAGAACAAGTTCCTTTCGAGTTCGTATATAACCATACGATGGGGTATCCAAATAAATTGTGGATCTTCGTAGTGATACGGAGTGTTCTGGAGAAATACAAAGGTAATGTAGGATTGGTGAAGAAATATTTGGTTTGGTCATGAATAGCAGTCGCAATTTACTTTGCCCTCTTACTAATCCCTTTATTTGTCTTAACTTAATACCTTCTGTACACCACACTTAGGCTAATCGGCTTTCTTCATTCCCTACCGTTCGGCACCAGCCTAAGGTTTGGAAGAAGTCTATCCAATAGGCGTAACGGGTGTACTATCTCCTAAACCAAAGAGTACTCGCAACCTGAGAGAAGGTAAAAGGAAAAGACAACTGAATAGTCCTATTCGTTTTCTCCAGAACCGGAAACCATCCTCGAATAAATTCCTTCGAGTTCGTATATAACCATACGATGGTTTTGTCCAATGGAAGTGGACGTTCGTAGTAATACGGGGTGTTCTGGAGAAAAGGGTAAAAGTAGGAGTGGCAATGAGGTATGCAACTCTGTCAATCCAAAAGCCAGTGTTTAAGAAGGTTCGGTTAATTTTGGTCACTGAGTCATAGTCAAGGGTCGGGTCATGGTCGCTACCAAAGAGAGAGAGAAAAGAAACACTCAGCGTGCACTCTAACCTAGATCAGAATGGTTATCACTTTATCTAATCAGGAAACCTCCCACTGTAATGTCAAATTCTCCTCCAAATCTAAAAGAAGAATTAGTCGGGATCACCCGAGGAGTAAACCAACTCATCAGTGGGAATCGGGATCCAACCATCATCGCATGATAACGTGACGGAATCCGCTCACGTTATCACACTCCAGAAGGTATGCACATATCTGGAAAGTTTCAGTTTCTTTAGAAACTCCCGATGTGATTTTTTCCCCATGCTCTTATGACCTTGACGAAGGCCAACATATCATAAGTCACATGTCAAGTTCTACCCGTCATTGTACAGGTTAATTTGAACCCACCCGTACATACCCTTGACGAAGGCCAAAATAGTAGTACGACTGTCCCAAACCAACGCATCTATCTATGCTGCAGAAAAGTAACAAATAGCTACCATACACTTGTTGGAGATAGTGCCCTCAGAGTCAATTATTGGATCACAGGTACGTGATTGCAATGATTGCGGAGGACCTATACCGGTAGGACAGTCTTACTCAAGATGATAGTATGCTATCTGGTTTGCCTTTATCAGTCGTGTACATGTTCAGGTGACTGATTACATGTTACACTTTGATAGAGTCCTTAGGATCTTGCTTTACTACCAACAGTATGATGGCGATCTTATACGTGAGAGTTGGGTGTTTATATGCATATCCTTAATTGCGGTCCCTGGTCGTGGGAGTTTCGAGACAGGGCATCGATACTCCGGAGTAGACTAGTGTATACAGTTAAGACCCCGACGAGGGGCGGTGGCCGGTCTTACAAGCCACTGGTGTCAGTTGGATCACCTAAGATGTATACAGGTGCTCATTGGGTTATGAGTATACCGGACAGGACTCGTCGGGAACCTGCTAGTTGGTATTATACATATCGTCAGATAGCAGTTCCCTGGTGACATGTGTACAGGTTAGTTCATCGACCTGAGGTCGTCATTTGTCTCGTGTGAGTTCCCACTGTGCTTTGATTTCTACCCTACCACGGCTCAAAGGAGTCGTGCAAACATGTAGTTTTTGGGTACAGTCCCGAGCCACATGGAGGCACGTGAGCGGATCGGCAGGGGATTCGTCTCTCCCGGTATTGGGGGCGAGATCGTGCTGTGTCTAGGAGAGCCATTACACAAAGCCCACGGTCGTGGCAGGAGATTTACTGGTAGGTACTCCAGTAGTATCTCAGGGTGTTATTGGGCTACACTCCGACACGACTTATACTGCTATTGGGGGTCTGACGTTACTAGCCCCCTAGGCAGATATGCGATACTCATAGACGAACGGACCGGACTGTATATACATTGTCACTGTTAGGCTCAGTAGGGTTTCCGGATGAGTTCGCTCATCGGCCTCCCTTGAGGTCAGTCCATGGACAGCCGTTATGCATAGCTAGTGCCGCTGACGTTAAACCCACTGCCAGGGTACTGACGAGTCATTAGAGTCCCCCACAGACAGTTTCCCAAGTTCGGGCGAAACGTTGTAGAGGCCGTATGGTTTTATGGCAGGGTTCGGAAAATGCACGTACGTTTACGCACGTGTCATTTTTCGGGCAGATAATACTGGTCGGCTTTGGTTTAAACCGGATCCGAGTATTATAATGAGTAGATATAATATCTTTGTCTCAGTTGTATTTGTATTCGGTCGTAATACAAATGCGGGTATATTTATACAGTTACGAGGTTATCCTGAAATTCGTTTCGGGATCACTTTTGGAAGTTGCCAGTTTCCAGTTTTCTATCAGCCGTCTTTTAACATTCGGTTAAAGACGGATTTATCTTTTCTTGAGATGAGTGTGGAAGGTTCTAGAAGTTTCTAGAAAAGGTGACTAGGTTGAATGGTGTTGATGTTTCATTGGTTGCATTTAATGTATTCACACTTTGTGTTCACACATGATATTTGTTCTTGTGGTCACCTCCCTCCTCCTACACTCACCCCCCACCTCCTATAAAATGGCCGGCCCCCTCCCCTCTCTCTCACTCACTTGATTCATTTGATGAAAAGACTATGATAGTTTTAGGGTGTATGGAAATTTAATCGCTCATTTCATTCCATCACCCGAATCAATTGGAAACTTCATTAACCGTTCGTCCATAACTTTGGACGGAACGAGACAAAGTCTTCTACTCATTCTCTACATCAATCTTGGTCGTCTCTTTTGGAAAACTTGACGACCGAGTTGCCTCAAGTCAGAAGCGAGAGCCCGTTTAAAGAATCGTTGACGTGGTGCCACCTGGACGAGGAAATCGGAGATCGACGAGAACGGAGCAGCCGCAACGGAGCGTGGGATGATGGTTAAAGAACGAAGGACTCAGATCGTTCGATATAACCTTTCTACTCTCTTTATAGTTTGTTAGTTTAGCAATAATGGCAGATCCGTGTTATAGTAAACGATAGCGCCAGTTAAAAAGTTTTTATTCCGCATTTGGCGTCTGTAGATGGCCGGGGCGCTACCGTATACTTACAGTGGTATCAGAGCCTCACCATTTTTCTTTACTAACTTGTGCTAACGCGTTTAAAATATCGATCGGACCGGATATCGAAAACCGCAAAAATTCAAGTTCACAGTTTCTGTTGATTTTTAAAGGGTTCCAAAAATTATTCTACATATCACAGAAAGTTGTGCAGGGTTGTCTAAGAACACCGTACAAATTTGGGCACGTGATTCGAAAAGACCGCCGCGGAATCGCGGTCAAACCATAGGTTTGACCGCGCTTCCGCGGCCATTTAGTGAGATCGTGGCCCCAAATTTGCACAGTGGGTTCTTTTCTGGAATTTGGGGTTTTTGGTATATATCTTTTGGGCCCAGATTTTGTTACTGTTCAACAGATGTTCGTGGGGCCCACTTCGTGATATTTAGTCGATCGAAATTTAAACATGTTAGATTACAGTGCTTACATTATTTCTCCGACCGGGAATGTCATTTGATCGGTAAACCGCGTCTGATTGCTATAGTTCTTTTAGACGGGTTTGCGAACGTGACATTCGCGTTGATGTTCTGTGTTGTGCTGCGATGTTGCGGATTTGTCGTGGTGGATAGCAGAGTGCAATGGTAGTGCAGTTTGGATTTATTTGTACATTTGATATTGCGGGGCGAGCGTCCAACATGTGGACTGCAGTCACTGCCTGTTGTATAATATTCTTTTGGGGCACGACCAGGTTGCGGTCGATATACCTGTTGTACTATTTTTCATTACTGTACTAGGTTTTGCCCCGCGACGGAGTTCACGGATAGCCGGGTTCTGGGGGGCAACGGGTCCGCATCTCATGGCTTTGAGAGGCAGAGGGGCCTCACTCTAGAATTGGCAGACTATTCGCCGCACTCGTAGGGGGTACAGGTTGACCCAAGGAGGGATGCCCAAGATTACCGGATTCCGTGAAGTGCAGGGTGGTCCATTCACTTTGCTGTAGGGGGCTGCCTCGCTTCAGGTTTTGGCGGGTAACTTGCCGCACCCGTAGGGGTCTAGGTTTCATTGCACAGGCTATCCACACGACAGGGGAACGCCGGGTTTCAGCAGCAGCTCTGTGAAACTCGGGGATCCCAGATTATCTGTATTGTTCTGTGATGCTTATTACTTTTCTGTAATGTTGCATATTATCACGCCTGGAGCGATTATTGTATATTGGTTTATATACTATTAGATGTTGTATATGTTTTACACCCGCGCTAGTCCAGTTCCCGCTCTGTCGTTAGTTAAGTAACCTAACGGGTGATGACGGGACCCAGTGACGAATGCGGATGGCATATACGTACATTTTATTTTCGTTCTTTTCTGGTGTGATTATTGATGGGACTGCGTTGATTCTGATCAATGCAAAGTAAAGCAAACCTGTTTACAGCCGTTGGAACAAATTTAAAAAGTGTTATTACAAAGACGTTTCCTTTTGTTTTGCATAGCGGTATTCAGTGGAATATCCTGCACCTCATTCGACGGGGCAAGGGCCGATAACCCTTCACCGGGACTGACCCCTTGGGCAGAAGTTTGCGTCAGGGTAATAACTTCACTATAGTCGATTACAAGTTGCTTTGCACCGCGGTATTCAGTGGAATATCCTGCACCTCATTCCACGAGGAAAGAGCCGAGATCCCTTTACCGGGAGTGACCTCTTTAGCAAAAGGTTTTCGCCACTATATTTTGAAAAGCTATCAGGTTCCTTCAGCGATATCAAGTTCGTTACGTTAAAGGTTTTTTGCCAAAAACCAGCCGTAGCCCTCCGTCACTTCTTTTGGGTATTCAGTAGTATTCAAGCTATGTATTTTGACCTAACGCCAAGGCATAGTGTTTGGTAGCTGCTGGGTATTCATTTGTTGCATAGATAGATGAGTTGGTTTGGGACAGCCGTTCTGCCATTTTGACCTAACGCCAAGGGCATGTGCGGGTGGGTTCAAATTAACAAGATAGTGACGGGTAGAACTTGGCATGTGACTTATGACATTTTGACCTAATGCCAAGGTTATAAGAGCATGGGGCAAAAATTATATCGGGAGTTTCTAAAAAAACTGAAACTTGCCAAGTATGCGCATACCTTCTGGAGTATGAGTAACGTGGATGCATTCCATCACGTTATCATGCGATGAGAGTTGGATCCCGATTCCCACTGATGAGTTGGTTTACTCTTCGGGTGATCCCGATTGATTCTTCTTTTAGGTTTGGAGGAGAATTTGACAGTACAGTGGGAGGTTTCCGGATTAGATAAAGTGATAACCATTCTGATCTAAGTTAGAGTGCACGCTGAGTGTTTCTTTTCTCTCTCTCTCTGGCAGCGACCATTGACCGACCCTAGACTATGACTCAGTAACCAAGTTGACCGAACCTTCTTAAAATACTGGCTTTTGGATTGTCTGAGTTGCATAAGTCATTGCCACTCCTTCTTTTACCCTTTGAATTTCTCAGAACACCCGTATTACTACGGATATCCACTTCCATTGGATAGATCCATCGTATGGTTATATACGAACTCGAAGGGACTTCTTCGAGGATGGATCCAGGTTCAGGAGAAATAGAATTGGTTTATTCAGTTGTCTTTTATTATCACCTTCTCTCAGATTGCGAGAGCTCCTTGGTTTAGGAGAGTACACCTATTATGCTTATTGGATAGTCTTATTCCAAACCGTAGACAGGTGCCGAAAGGTAGGGAATGAAGAAAACCAATTAGCCTAAGTAGGGTGTGCAGAAGGTAATATGTAAAGACAAAATAAAGGGATTAGAAAGAGGGCAAAGTAAATTGCGACCGTTATCATTCACGACCAAAACCGCGTACTTCATCGCCACTCCTATTTCACCTTTAACAGAATAAGGTATTATTCAGTTGTCTTTTATCAACATCTTCTCTCAAGTTGCGAGTACTCCTTAGTTTAGGAGGGTACACCTATTATGTTTACTGGATAGTCTTCTTCCAAACCATAGGCTGGTGCCGAACGGTAGTGAAGGAAGAAAACCATTTAGCCTAACGATGGTGTACAGAAGGTAACGACTAAAGACAAATAAAGGGATTTGGAGAGATGGCAAAGAAATATACGGTTAAAGTCATGAATTGGATTATGGAAGAGACATTGCTAGGAATACCAGGATACCCCTACGAAACATTTTCATGTTTCAGTGCATTGTTAAAAGAAAACTGTTTTCCCGGTTAGATACTTACTCCAAGGGTATGTATTTACCAGGTTTCATTCTCATATCTGTATGGTTTTACAGATGATGAGCGGGAGTAAGTTATTGGGAATTAGGTGATTATCCTCATTATATCGGAATTCGTTGTAATTGGTGATATTTGAGGAAATCGCCAGGGTACAGTTTTCCACCCACGACGCACATGTTTTGAGTTGTTCAACTCAGCGGACTTATACAGAGTATTGTATGTTGTCCAGTGTCCATCAGGACAAAGGGGTAGGTCCTCGTACTCTGTTCTGTTTACTTATGACTTCTCTAGTATTTAGACAAGTGTTTCGTAGAAATACAAGGTCTAAGTTTTGAGAAGTTGTGGGTATAAGAATAAAGTAGAGAACCAGGTGTCACAAGTATCGGGATTCTTCAAAGAGATCGAAGATGTATATTCTTGTGATTGGTATTCGGATAATAGTAATGGTTTTGAGAAACTTGTTTCTCTATCAGGTTACTCATAATTGGATGGATTCCTATGTTGAGTAATGCTGATTAACCTCTTTCCATTAAGTTGATATGCACTGGAGACAGCTGCATGATTTGAATCTAGTTCCGATTAAATAAGTGCCAAAGTTTCTATATTGGATATAGAATAGTTCATACCTTAAAAGATGTTAAGGTACGGGGAGTTGTCCAGCTTATGCTTAAAACTAGACTCTGGATAACTCACGGCACGTTTCTGTAATAGCTGTTTGTGGGTTAACCCTGGCTATGACGAGGGTTGATATTCTACCATTTGGAAGATCAATAGTGATATTGTTCTTGACTCGCCACAGTTTTAGTAAAATGGATTTTTTCAGAAAACAGTAGTGGGAGTATGGTAGAACTGGAAGTGATTCCAGAACCGCGAACGATTACGGAAAATTTAATAGGACCTATATATTCAATCAGGTTTGACATTCCAATAGCCACTCCGCAGATATGGTGGGTAACCTCAGACACCCGAGAGGTACTTCGGTAGCCTCAAGGACGGTGACATGGAGGTTCTTATCTACCCAGACTTGACACTACTGATGTTCCAGGCTATGAAACCCGGTAGGAGGGCTGTCGTAGTCAGTGGGAGCAGCGGAAGTTCAGTGGGCAAGTAGCTTATGTCTATTTATAGATTTGAGCAGTTATAGCGGAGATAGATCATCTAGTTTTGATGTGACAGTCATGGGTTTGACTTCAATCAGAATAGAGGATGGATCTGTTAAGAAGGTAGTAGGGTGTGATGTCATGGTATTTGGATGACATACACAAAGTAGGAAGTAAAATTCCAATACTACGCTCGGTTGTACTGTGGTCGTCATACAGTTGTTTCTCCAGACAGGATATGGATATAATATTTGACATTCTGGTTTCTAGATCTATGATTTTAGATCTGGATTTGGGTAGTTTCCCAACGTGGGTACTTTGACAGTATTCTAATGGTTTTTAGAATAGATGACTCCTGGCATGGTGGTGTACCTGCAGATGATGGAGTCACCCTCTCTAAAGGTGTCTTACAGACTAAAGGGGAGAGGGATGTGCATGATTGGCAGATCACTTGCTTAGGCAACTGAGTCAATCATGAGATGTCAAGTACCACACCAGATGTTGTTTTTGCACTAGATGCAATATGTTTGTATTAATCCAATCCTGGAGAAACATAAGGAAGCAGTTTTAGAACATAAGTACATGTTCTACGGATTTGATGACGGCAGCCTCCTTCGGGAGACGATTATCATTCCAGGCTTCAAAGGTGACATGGTTGACAGAGAGATTGTCATAGTTATAGTTTTCCCTCTGATGAGGGACAGTATTATGGACAGGTGGTCCAAGAGGATACTGTGGGTGGCATGGTGCCGGATACTGATTAGGTTCAGTGATCGATACAGTCTAAGAAGTTTGGATTTGGAGTTCATTTATGAACTAAGTCCCATCAGATATCCAGACATATTCTAAGACAGGTATTACTCGATTCGGGAGATGGCTTTCTCCGCAAACTTGAGATTAAGAGAGATATAGAAAGAAACATCTAGGCGGATCCACTCACTGAGGCTATTTCTCGAACACAATAGTTTTACAAACGGGCTTTGTGAAACTGATTAGTAGAGGAGTTGGATGTTCGGTTTCACACGGGCTGTGAGTAGTCAACATCGCAATAATTAGCCTTAAGTGCAAGTGGGAGATTGTTGGAGATAGTGCCCTCAGAGTCAATTATTGGATCGTAGGTACGTGATTGCAATGATTGCGGAGGACCTATACCGGTAGGACAGTCTTACTCAAGATGATAGTATGCTATATGGTTTGCTTTTATCAGTCGTGTACATGTTCAGGTGACTGATTACATGTTACACTTTGATAGAGCCCTTAGGATCTTGCTTTACTACCAACAGTATGATGGCGATCTTATACGTGAGAGTTGGGTGGTTTATATGCATATCCTTAATTATGGTCCCTGGTCGTGGGAGTTTCGAGACAGGGAATCGATACTCCGGAGTAGACTAGTGTATACAGTCGAGACCCCGACGAGGGGCGGTGGCCGGTCTCACAAGCCACTGGTGTCAGTTGGATCACCTAAGATGTATACAGGTGCTCATTGGGTTATGAGTACACCGGACAGGACTCGCCGGGAACCTGCTAGTTGGTATTATACATATCGTCAGATAGCAGTTCCCTGGTGACATGTGTACAGGTTAGTTCATCGACCTGAGGTCGTCATTTGTCTCGTGTGAGTTCCCACTGTGCTTTGATTTCTACCCTACCACGGCTCAAAGGAGTCGTACAAACAGGTAGTTTTTGGGTACAGTCCCGAGCCATATGGAGGCACGTGAGCGGATCGGCAGGGGATTCGTCTCTCCCGGTATTGTGGGCGAGATCGTGCTGTGTCTAGGAGAGCCATTACACAAAGCCCACGGCTGTGGCAGGATATTTACTGGTAGGTACTCCAGTAGTATCTCAGGGTGTTATTGGGCTATACTCCGACACGACTTATACTGCTATTGGGGGTCTGACGTTACTAGCCCCCTAGGCAGATATGCGATATTCATAGACGAACGGACCGGACTGTATATACATTGTCACTATTAGGCTCAGTATGGTTTCCGGATGAGTTCGCTCATCGGCCTCCCTTGAGGTCAGTCCATGGGTAGCCGTTACGCATAGCTAGTGCCGCTGACGGTTTGTGGTTAAACCCACTGCCAGGGTACTGACGAGTCATTAGAGTCCCCCACAGACAGTTTCCCAAGTTCGGGCGAAACGTTGTAGAGGCCGTATGGTTTTATGGCAGGGTTCGGAAAATGCACGTACGTTTACGCACGTGTCATTTTTCGGGCAGATAATACTGGTCGGCTTTGGTTTAAGTCGGATCCGAGTATTATATTGAGTAGATATAATATCTTTGTCTCAGTTTCATTTGTATTCGGTCGTAATACAAATGCGGGTATATTTATACAGTTACGGGGTTATCCTGAAATTCGTTTCGGGATCACTTTTGGAAGTTGCCAGTTTCCAGTTTTCTATCAGCCGTCTTTTAACATTCGGTTAAAGATGGATTTATCTTTTCTTGAGATGAGTGTGGAAGGTTCTAGAAGTTTCTAGAAGAGGTGACTAGGTTGAATGGTGTTGATGTTTCATTGGTTGCATTTAATGTATTCATACTTTGTGTTCACACTTTGTGTTCACACATGATATTTGTTCTTGTGGTCACCTCCCTCCTCCTACACTCACCCCCCCACCTCCTATAAAATGGCCGGCCCCCTCCCCTCTCTCTCACTCACTTGATTCATTTGATGAAAAGACTATGATAGTTTTGGGGTGTATGGAAATTTCATTGCTCATTTCATTCCATCACCCGAATCAATTGGCAACTTCATTAACCGTTCGTCCATAGCTTTGGACGGAACGAGACAAAGTCTTCTACTCATTCTCTACATCAATCTTGGTCGTCTTTTTTGGCAAACTTGACGACCGAGTTGCCTCGAGTCAAAGGCGGGAGCCCGTTTAAAGAATCGTTGACGTGGTGCCACCTGGACGAGGAGATCGGAGATCGACGAGAACGGAGCAGCCGCAACGGAGCGTGGGATGATGGTTAAAGAACGAAGGACTCGGATCGTTCGGTATAACTTTTCTACTCTCTTTACAGTTTGTTAGTTTAGCAATAATGGCAGATCTGGGTTATAGTATACGATAGCGCCAGTTAAAAAGTTTTTGTTCCGCATTTGGCGTCTGTAGACGGCCGGGGCGATACCGTAGACTTACAACACTATGCCTTTACGAAGGCCAACATACATAGCAAGAATACTAAGTGCTGCCTTTCTGAAATGACGAAGGGCTACGAATGGTTTCTGGCGAAAAACCTTTAACGTAATGAACTTGATATCGTTGAAGGAACCGGATAGCTTTTTAAAAATATAGTGACGAAAACCTTTGCTAAAGAGGTCACTCCCGGTGAAGGGATCTCGGCTCTTTCCCCGTAGAATGAGGTGTAGGATATTCCAACTGAATACCACGATGCAAAGCAAAAGTAATCGACTATAGTGAAGTTATTGCCCTGACGCAAAATTTTTGTCCAAGGGGTCACTCCCGGTGAAGGGATCTCGGCCCTTGCCTCGTCGACTGAGGAGCAGGATATTCCAACTGAATACCACTGTTTCCCCAATCAGAGCAAGGCTCTGTTTGAATTTCAAAAATTCAAATTTTGAAGCAACGCTTCAAATACTGTGCGCTGCGCGCAATGCGCCATGTGTCAGAAGTTGATACGACAGCGCAACGCCCAAGGCGGTGCGTCCAATCAGAGCAAGGCTCTTTTAAAAAACAAAAAGTAAAAGAAGCAACGTTCAATTGCGCAAGCGCTGCGCTGCGCGACACGTGTCTGCGCGGTTGCGCAAGCACAGCTGCGCAAGCGCTGCGCTGCGCGACACGTGTCTGCGCGGTTGCGCAAGCACAGCTGCGCAAGCGCTGCGCTGCGTGACACGTGTCTGCGCGGTTACGCAAGCACAGCTGCGCAAGGGCCGCGCTGCGAGACACGTGTCACGCGTTGGGGGGGTTGCGCAAAACAGAATAAATCTTTTCTGTTCTTGTTAAAACAAGAAGATTTTCTTCTGTAAAGCAGGGGCCTTTGGATCAAAGATCCAACGGTGGGGAAAATTCCACAAATCACTCAGAAAAAGATCTCTGTAACAAAATTTAACTAATTTGTGAGCACTATAAAAAGGACCCCAGACCTCATTTCAAAAGGGGGGAACATCTTGTTAAAAAAAAGGAGAGAAAGAGGACTCTGAAGAACTCCTCAAGAATAAAAAAAAGGTAAAAACCTTTGAAAGAAGAGAAATTTCTCTTATGAACAAGATCATAGATCTTCAGTAAATAAAAAAAACAAATAAAATAAAAAAATTTAAAAATAGTGCCTCGCACTTGTTATGAACCTTCGGTTCTCTGAAACAAGGGACCAAAAAGTGCTTTGCACTTCTGTTTTGAATCTAAAAAAGATTTTTAGTGCTTTGCACAAATGCAATGCATTTCCTAAAGGGCCAGGCCCAAATCAAAAAGACTTAGTAGGCCTAATTGAATTGCAGTGCAATAAAAAGGGCAGAGCCCGAACAAAATAGATGCTCTGCATCATTTATAAAAGGGCAGAGCCCAAAAAAAACAAAAATAATGCAGTGCATTATTTAAAAAGGGACAAAGCCCTAACTCAGGTCTAATAGGCCAAAGACCAATAAAGATGTTGAACATCCAACTGGACTTAGCCCAGTCATGGCCATAAGTCCTTAAATTAAATTGACTGAGCACGACTGCTCTTTTAAATTAATTTATATCCGGTTCGAGGGTACATCTCTGAGCTCCCCTGACACCTATCGTTGTAATCCTTCAACGACGTTAGAGAGGCGACGGGTCCCGACAACCGCATATCAATATTGGACCGAAATGCCCTTAAACTAATATCGGACCGAAATGTCCTTAAACTAATATCGGACCGAGACGTCCCTAAACTAATATCGGACCGAAATGTCCTTAAACTAATATCGGACCGAGACGTCCCTAAACTAATATCGGACCGAGACGTCCCTAAACTGGAATATGGACCACCACGTCCCTAAACTGGCGATGGACCATCACGTCCCTAAACTGGAAAATGGACCACTACGTCCCTAAACTGGAACAATAGAGCCTCCAAATGCTCTTTTGTCGGATCTAAACGGTCCCGTTTAAGTTGATCTTAGCCCCAGATACGGCTAACGCATCCTTAGACATTTAAATGAATGATAAAACCCTAAATCAACTTTGGTTCAAGGGTACATCTCTGAACTCCCCTGACACCTGTCGTTGTAATCCTTCAACGACGTCAGAGAGGTGACGGGTCCCGACGACCACATACGTCAATATGGACTGCGGGGTCCTTAAACTCGTGGACCGAAACGTCCTTAAACTAATAGTGGACCGAAACGTCCTTAAACTAATATCGGACCGAAACGTCCTTAAACTAACGGTGGACCACCATGTCCCTAAACTGGCATAATAGAGCCCAAATGCTCTTTTGTCGGATCTAAACGATCCCGTTAAGTCGATCTTAGTCCCAAACTGGACTAACGTATCCTTAACAACCGTTTAAGTTGATCTTAGCCTCAAATATGGCTAACGCATCCTTAAACCTTCAAACAGACTTTAGTCCCAAATTGGACTATAAATTCCCCCAATCAACTTTGGCTCAAGGGTACATCTCTGAACTCCTTTGACACTTGTCGTTGTAATCCTTCA